>JAPWDM010000007.1:12551819-13947204 GCA_035578155.1 Brachynemurus nebulosus
AAAAAAGTTCCTGACAAGTTTCTCGTATTACAAATAGTTACAAAGTTACAGATCCTCAAAATTTCTTTTACTTATCTTTTTGGCGAATTTCTAAAATGGAAATTCAGCCATCACAGCCGGTGGCATGAAAAAACCTGAACCAAATTTTTACAGAATGACAGAAATTTCGGTCATTCTCGGTTTCTCGAAGTCTCAAAACAAATTTCTACTATAGTTCCGGATTCAGATCTTTTCATGACACCCGGTGTAATAGCTGAATTTCCTCTTCGCTAAAAAAATAAGTAAAGTAAACTTTGAGGGTCTGTAACTTTGTAACTATTTGTAATACGAAAAATTTGTAAAAAATTTTTTTGTAAAGCGTCAATTAGACTGCAAAATTGTCATTAAACATTTTGTCCTATCTTTAATAGTTTAGCTTAAAAATGTAAAAAAAAAGCAAATTTTCAAAAAATTTAAATTTTAAGGCTCTGTAGAAAGTGAAATATTGGTAATAGAAATTTGACTCAATGAAATTTTTTGTCCAAAATTTAGTGTTTAATAAGGTGCTATGATTCATTTTATTGAAAAAAAAAGTTCTTCATAGTTTGCAGGAGTAAATAATATAACAAAATCGTTTTTCCTGTGTTATTTAAATGGAATAACTTTAGGTTCGATGATGCACTTCTAAAAATTGGAATTTTGAGCTGCGCTTTGGCGAGGATGTTTGTTTAGACGTATCCTACGATATTTTGAGCGGAGAGCGAGAAAAAAACAATTTTTTTTTTGGCACACCCTAATGCATCATATGTTTTCAAAGCATGTTTTTAGCTTCAATTTCTTTATTTAAAAGCCTTTCTATCATCATTAATTTAGGAACCCTTTGTAATTGCCTTGAAGGGGATTTAGTACAACAAAATAATAATTAATTGTGTTTTGCTATTTTAAACATTGCACAAATATGTATAGTAAAAAGCACGTAAAAATAATTAAACTATAATACTCAAAATAAAATTACATTTCACATAAAAAAATCATTAATAAATTTTATAACAATAATAATTGCTTCATATACTAAAAGCCAACACCACTCTAAGTTTTTTAAATTAAGTGGTATCTGCAAAGTAAAACTGCTTTTTATTTTAGAATGGAATACCGTAAAGAATTTAATGCTCTATCAAATCTATTAAATATACTAAAAGCCGAATTCATATTTTTCCAGACCCTAAGTTATTAACAAGGAAAGGTATCCAACTGTATCTCTCAAAAATTTTTGAAACTTTGGTGTATTGTAGACTTTACTAAAAGTAATCACGAGCCATATTTCGTTCGTGCCCATAAGCGGTTTAAGGGGGTGAAATTCACCCCTGAAAATTTGAGTTTTTTCAATTTTCTTAAATATTTTGGAACTGGTAAGAGCTTTGGTAGGGAAACTATATATATTTGTAAATGGCACTTTAAGATCTTTATTATGATACCAAAATTAAAGTTACAAAATCATTGAGGTTTCATCCCCCACACCCAACCCCTAATTTTATCAGGTATATTTTGGTAAACGAGAAGGCTGTTATGTGTAAATAAAAGAATTTTTAATTCATATATTTCACATCACACTAGTTTATTTCTTTTTGCATAAATACACCCTTTGCTAATATTAAGGGGGGAAAAATTTTAACATTTTTATTTAATAATGAGCAAAAATATGGTCAAAAAACCTCGTATTTTAGTAATGAATCGTTACAAACTTACGATATACATACTTTAAAGTACATAGTTTAAAAAGAAAAAAATACATTGCACCTCCCCCCCCCCCCATGTTTTGCTGATATCTATACCATTCTTATTTATTTATTTACTTATTTATTTATTTTTATTTATCTATACAATTTTCAATATTTTAACCTCTGGATATCTATAGATTTCGACTCTGGAAACAACTCATCACAGTATTTTCGGATAATGTAATTCTAAATGAGTATGCTATTGATTTTCATCGCCGTAATTCTCTAGCTCACAATCAGTTTTCATCGCCTCGTTTTCACAATTTGTTCAAGTATGGATGGTATAAAAGTGCATATATTGATCAACGACCAGAAAGATTTGAAAATCCTGTAACATATTGCTTTTTCAAAGAAGAAAGAGAAGCACCAAAGTGTAGTGTATGTGGTAACCCGGCTTTTATAAGATGTGCTTGGTGTAGACAATATTTTTCTTTTGAACATTTTTATGAACAGTATCATTATTGTGTAGATTGCAAATCTTAAAATGTTGACAATTGTATCGATAAATAAAAATAAATAAATAAGTAAATAAATAAGATTTGTACTGATATCAGTAAAGCATGGGGGGGGGGGGGTGCAGTGTATTCTCCTTTCTAAATTATGTACTTTAAAATAAATCGTAAGTTTGTAACAATTCAATACTAAAATACGAGATTCTGTGACCATATCTTTGCTCATTATTAAATCAAAAAGTTAAAATTTTTCCCAAGTTAATCTTCGCAAAGGGTGTATTTATGCAAAAAGAAATAAACTGGTATGATGTAATATATATTAATTAAAAATTCTTTTATTTACACATAACAGCCTTCTCTTTTACCAAAATATACCTGATAAAATTAGGGGTTGGGGGTGGGAGATGAAACCCCAATGATTTTATAACATTAATTTTGATATAATAAAGATCTTAAAGTGCCATTTACAAGTATATATAGTTTATTAATAGATTTGAACGTTACTTTATGGTATTCCATATTTGTAAATAATAAACAAATATTTTACTTCGCAAAAATACCACTTTTATTTTGAAACTGTAACAATATTGTTTCGAACCGTCAGTTCATTTTCAAAATGAAATGAAATGAAATGAAATTTTGAAAATGAACTGACGGTTCGAAACAATATTGTCACAGTTTCAAAATAAAAGTGGTATTTTTGCGACGTAAAATATTTGTTTATTATTTATATATATAGTTTGCCTACCAAAGCTCTTACCATTTCCAAGATATTTAAGAAAATTGAAAAAAAAAACTCAAATTTTTAGGGGTGAATTTCACCCCCTAAAACCGCTTATGGGCACGAACGAAATATGGCTCGTGATTACTTTTAGTAAGATCTACAATCCACCAAAGTTTCAAAAATTTTTGAGAGATACAATTGGATACCTTTCTTTGTAAGTATCTCAGTAGATAATTGATAATGAGGTGAAGTTTTTTTTTTAATTTTGTAAAAAATACTTAATATTTAACGTAGCTTTTTTATTCGTTGTTCGGCACATAGTAGCGCATGTGTAGTACAATACAAAATAACCTTTTTTGTTTGTGAAAAAGAAAAAAGCGGGGCTAACTTTAGAGCCAAAAACAGTTTGTGGCAATAAAGATCTGAATTTTTTAAATTTACTTTATTTACGTCACATATTAGAACATATCTAGCACAACACGGGACAATCTCGTTTGTTTAAGAAAAAAGAAGGAAAAGGTGGGGCTTACTTAATACCAAAAATTGGTTTTAACTGTAAAAATTGAAATTTTGGAAATTTGATTTTTTTACTTACGGCATCTGATAGCACATTACTGACACAATACAGCACAACTTTTTTTTATTTGAATGATAAAAGAAGATGGCGGGGCTAACTTGATCGACATGAACATCGTACATATTACACGTATGAGAAAGTAGTGTGTTAAATAATGATACAACATAATTATATATTTATTGGAGTAGATGTTAATGTATTATCAATTATGTATTGTTTACTATTATATTGTATAACAATATAGTAAGTATCTCTATCATTATTTAACGCACTTCTTTCTCATAAGTTCTTTATTTGTTATATAGAGCCTGGGATTTGAAGCGTTTTAATGAACTTCTATGTACGTTCTCGCAAAAGCCGGACTTACTCCTCGAGAAAAACGTTAAATTAAACATTTTGGCGTACCGATATTTTTAAATTGTTCCCTGCAAAGAGTAAGTGACGAGTACAAAAAAAAAAAAAAAACGCTCAAATTTGCCCCTAGCTGCAAAAAAAGTAAGTGGCGAGCAAAAAAAAAAACATCCAATTCACCGTTTCGGCACCTTTCAACTTACGTTTTTGGCGCCCCTAAAAACTGACACGGGCCGCGTGCCCCGCAGCCCCCTAGATCCGACCCTGGTTCTAGCAGTTCACACATGTCATAAATTATATAAGGTGTCAATTTGAAAACGGGAGGGAGCATTACAACCCAATGGGGGGGGGGGCATTATAACCCACATTCATGGGAATCTCCTAGAACCAACCCCTAAGGCTCCAGCCACTCCAATCCTATCCTTCTAAAATTGTAAGACCCCACTTGTCGTACATCATTGCAAATTCTTTAAAAATGCTATTCATTATAAACATAATGTTAATTTATCGATTATGTATTATTTGAGGAACACGAATAATAATTTTCAGTAGGCTAAAGAATAATGGAAGTCAGTTTGAGATCCGACCTAGATTATCTGAACTAGATTAGTTTCCGTTTTTAAGTATAACCTACTACTGGTTATTGTAATGTAAAAATTTGTAAAAATAAGCTGATTTGGAAGATAATACATAATTTGACGTTTATAACATTAAATGTGAAGGCATTAATTTAAATATTATTTTTTATAATTTTCCAAAAGTAAGCGATAAATTAATAATATTTTGTGCCTTTAGACTTAATGATTGTAATTTTTTACGATCTTATTTGAAGTAGCGATTTGATTCAATATTTGTAACTTTGAATAAGAATAAATATATCTCAGCTTACTGAAATCTTTTTCATATTCTTCAAATAATAATCGATAAATTAACATTATGTTTGGTACTAATGAATAACATTAAAGAGCTTTCCATTGATCTGCCACAAATGGGGTCTTACCAATTAAAAAAAAAATAGATTTGGTGATTAGAGCCTAAAGGGTTGGTTGCAGAAGATTCTTATGTGGGTCATAATGGTACCTCCTCCATATTCTAGAAACGGTTTAGACAAATTTTAATTACGTATTACCGTTTCAAGGATATGAGGCCTGGCTTCTTAACAAATTGACACCCTGTATAACCAGTGACCGCACTTTAAATATTGTATCTTAACATCTTGAAATCTTACTAACTCACACACCACGTCGTACCACGCCAACAATTTCATACAAAACTGTATTAGCTGCCAAAATAGTGTACCAATTGAGCGTTTTGTCACTATAGGTTATGACCTTTATGGTGTTAATATTAAATAGACATTGCAAGTTTAACAAAATAATAAATAAATAAATCACATCTCATATATTTATGTTACTAATAATAAAAGTCTTCCTGTAAAATAAATTTGGTAACTTTTTTGAAAAAGAAAAATAAGAACATCGTCATTTATCTCTTTTCCGCAATAGTGTTCCTCTGTTTAATAGTAATGTACTTTATAATAAATGTACTAAAAAAAAAGTACCAGTTAACCAGTTTACCAGTTAGATAAAGCGTTAATTTACACGTAGGAACATTTTATTTCAATTTTATAATACATATTATGAAAATTTTGAAAAACATATCTGTAAAAAAATTAAATGATGCAATAACTTATGTTCTTATGCAACGTACCGATTAAATGCTTAAAAACCATTGAAACGTATTTTTATCAAAGAAAGTTATTATAGTAAATGTTTAAGTTTCTTACTGTCTTTTGATTTTCATTCACATTTTGCATTTTAATGGCCATTTTTTAAAAACCGTATAAAAAAAGACCGCATAAAAAAAGTTTAGCGGTATATAAGCAATAAATAACAATATAATTCATTAACATTGGATTAATAGAACATATCTTTTTTTATGTCATGAACCTATGAACTCCACTAATTGGACGAAAATTAGGGAAACGACCCTATATTTCGACATTGATTTCATGCCTTTCTCAGTTGAACGGATGGTTTCACCCCTTAAAAATGTGTGGATGCAAAAATTAGTGTTATATTTATTACTAGCACTCTGTAAAATACGTATAAGCCAAATTTCATCAATTTTTAAACTTCTAGCAGGCGAGCACAGGGGGGGGGGGGGTTATCTCTTAAAGTCATTTTTTTAACAAGCAACTGATATTTTTTCTTATTAGGTAATCACCCTCTAAACACTGGAAAAGTTTAAGATTTTTTTGAGTTTTCAACTTCTTACGGTTTCTTTGTTAGAAGGAAGTATTATAAGTATTATTATTATTATTAAGGGCAGGGTAAGGTATTAAAATATTTTTTTTGTATTTTTTTTATTTTTTTAACTGAATGCATAATATCTCAAGAATATTGTCTCAAAATTTCAAGTTGATTGGAGCAAAATTGACGAAGTTATAAGCATTTTTGTTGTTACCTGGCAGATGTTTCGCTCTTTATATATATATATATATATATATATATATATATATATATATATATATATATATATATATATATATATATATATATATATATATATATATATATATATATATCAGTTATGTTATGAAATTTCAATGGAAGTACTAACGTGTTTATACCTGTATTGTATATTTTGTCAGTGTAGGGTACAAAATTTAGTTTAGCAGTAAGTATTCTATATCAGTTTTATACAAGAATTTTTAAGTGTTCAAAACTTTACAGCGTTTTCCTCACAGCTCACGTTTTCAAAGTCGGTGCCCCTCATAACTTCAAAACTACAGCACCGATCCATTTGAAATTTTCAACACTATTTCTGTACATAATTTACGAGGTAACGCTGAAGAGTTTTTTTCAAATTTGTTATTAATTTTTTATTAGCCAATTTTTTTCGAAAAAATCGTGTTTTTTCGTTCTTAGTGCTCCAAAAAAGTGAAAAATTGAAATTTCGAAAAACTCTCCTAGAGTTACTTGAGGAAAACTATTATTTAACAAATGAACTTTAATTTTTTCATTTCGGATGATCCAGCACCAAGATAGGCGGGGCACCGCAATTCTATTTTTTTCCGAGACACGTTCGAATAATTGCTGCCATTACTCTATTTTTTAATATTTCTTCGTGAAAATTTTATACAATATTTTTCGAATGTTATGCTTTAATGTACCACTGGTTTTAATAAAGAGATTTTAACTGTGTCGTCACAAAAAAATAACAAAAACATGCCTTTTTTTGTTCGAAACCTTACCCGCTCCTTAAAGGTATAGTCTAGTCTAGAAGAGCCATTTTAGTGAAATTCTCATAGAGGGCTCCAAAAATTATGATTTTGGTGTCATTCGATTCGTATTGATCTCTAGAAGCTTTTTGAAAAAGTTGAAAATGCGCTCATAAAAATTGCAATTGTTATAAACAAAAGAGTGAAAAAAATGAGTGTTTTTGTTTTTTTGAAAAATTTCAAAAACTATTAAAGATTTTTGAAATTAAAAAAAGATCTGAAAAGAGCAGGAAATTTCACAAAAATAAGTCCTGACTCCTGAAACTGCATCTCCAACATTTATAATTTTAACAGAGCCCTAAAGTTATTGCTAAAATGGGGTGTTTGCGCGCCGCGTCATTCAAACACGGTAAACAAAAAAAATTATTTAAATATATTAATTATCAATATTAAGGAATGAAAAAATTCGCGTACCTTCGGAATAAGTTGATAAACAATAATCCGTGCAAAAAAATTTTTATATGTATTTTTCCATTAGTTATGCTATTGTTAATTAACAAAATTTTTGAAACCGAAAGTTGACATAAAAACCTTAACAATTATTTAACTAAAAAGCTCAAATTTTTTTTGCTTCGTAGAATTGTTCTGAAGAGGTGAAAAAATAGATTCCCGTTGAAAAAATCAAAAATTTTTAATTTTTCACTTATTAATAAACAATCAATTGCATTGAAAAATGAGAAATGTTGATAAAGCTTTGTTTTTTTTTTCGTTTTTTTAAATCTTAATTATTTCGTTTTTTTCTCATTGAGCGCCACCTGAAAATAATTTTTTTTAATTTTTTAATGCTATTATTTAAAAAAATTGTTATAAACAAATGCATTGTTTTTGTGGCAATGGAAAATTTTTTTTTTTTTTTTTGATTCGAAGGACCAAAAAATATTATGATTTTTAAAAGAAAAGTCGTTTCTTAAAAAAATTTTTTTATTGCTCAAATTTTTTTTTTAAATCATTATTTATATTGCTCTTTCATATTCCGAAGAAATTACAATTACAAAACGTAAAAATTTATTTGTTTATAACAAATTGTTTATTAAATAAACTTATTAAATATAAATAAAAAATTGTAATTTCTTCCGAACATGAAAGAGCAATATAAATAATGATTTAAAAAAAAAAAAACGGATCTTTAATATTAATAATAAATGACACAAAAAAACTGTTCATTAACAAATGCAGTTTTGAGCAATAAAAAATCTTTTTTTAAGAAACGATTTTTCTTTTAAAAATCAATATTTTTTGGTCCTTCGAATCAAAAAAAAATTTTTCCATTGCCTCAAAAACAATGCATTTGTTAATAACAATTTTTTAAATAATAGCATTAAAAAATTTAAAAAAATTATTTTCAGGTGGCGCTCAATGAGAAAAAAACGAAATAATTAAGATTTAAAAAAACGAAAAAAAAAACAAATGCTTTATCAACATTTCTCATTTTTCAATGCAATTGACTGTTTATAAATAAGTGGAAAATTAAAAATTTTTGATTTTTTCAACGGGAATCTATTTTTTTCGCCTCTTCAGAACAATTCTACGAAGCAAAAAAAAATTGAGCTTTTTAGTTAAATAATTATTAAGGTTTCTATGTCAACTTTCGGTTTCAAAAATTTTGTTAATTAACAATAGCATAACTAATGGAAAAATATATATAAAATTTTTTTTTGCACGGATTATTGTTTATCAACTTATTCCGAAGGTACGTGGATTTTTTCATTCCTTAATATTGATATTTAATATATTTAAGTAATTTTTTTTGTTTACCGTGTTTGAATGACGCGGAGCGCTAGAACGCCAAACACCCCTTTTTAGCAATAACTTTAGGGCTCTGTTAAAATTATAAATATTGCAGATACAGTTTCGGGAGTCAAGACTTATTTTTGTGAAATTTCCTGCTCTTTTCAGATCTTTTTTTTAATTTCAAAAATCTTTAATAGTTTTTGAAATTTTTCAAAAAACAAAAACACTCATTTTTTTTCACTCTTTTGTTTATAGCAATTGCAATTTTTATGAGCGCATTTTCAACTTTTTCAAAAAGTTTCTAGAGGTCAATACGAATCGAATGACACCAAAATCATAATTTTTGGTGCCCTCTATGAGAATTTCACTAAAATGGCTCTTCTAGACTAGACTAGTAGTAAGTATTATTATAAATTTAAAATGATTTGATTAAGGTGGTGGCACATTGGAGTTTAAAAAACTACGCTGCCATGTCACACGAATGTCATGTATCTTGAGATACAAAAATTACGCGTAACAACGTTTAGAGGATTCTACTCAATCCTTAGTATATACAGGGTGTTAGTGAATAAGTGCGAAAAATTTTAATGGGTGATTGCTGACGTTTTTTATGTAAAAAAGTTTACATAAACGCAGGTCCGAAAACGCTTAGTTTCCTAGATACAGAGTGTCCCGTTTCTTGTTTTTTAAAAATAATTTTCTATATTAAATTAAAAACAAATTATGTGGTCATACTGTAGAAATGAAGCGTCTTCACCTTTTTGTTGGTAAGACTTTTTCATAAAATATCCTCAGCAGTTAATACGAGAACCTAAACCGGTTTTGTAGTAAGAACAGTAATTGAAAATTGTTTTTTATCTTGAAAACGGACACATGAACGACAAAATGCTAAGAGGTCATTTTTGTCAACAATTTATAGAACATTTAAAAAAACATTTTCAAATTGGAAAAAATCATTGGCGTCTCCTTTTTTTTCAAAAATATATCATCATCTGGCCGTACGGACGCCACTGGTTTAAATGGAAATATTCTGTCTACTTCAGAATATGGGTATTTATCCTGTCGTAGCGTATTCCAAATTTTATGTGAATATCTCAAAACGTTTTTGAAATATTTAAAAAAATATTTAAAAAAGAGGAGAAACTGAACACTCTATATCTTGGAAACTAAGCGTTTTCGGACATGGGTTGATATAAACTTTTTTACATAAAAAACCTTAGCAATCACCCATTAAAATATTTCGCACTTATTCACTAACACCCTGTATATTGACAATAAAATTAATTAATTGTTAATAATAATATAATAATTAATCTACTGTATTTTTAAATTTTTATTTTGATTGTATCACATTCCCTATTTCCTATATTTTCAAGTAGTATATTTATACGTTATTAAATCAATGCTGCAACGTTAAATCAATAATGCATAATAAAAATCAATTATCCTAAATATTTAATACCGTTTAAGATAATTAAGATCTAATATTTTATTCAAATCAAATTTTCTTAAAACTATCATTTCTGAGATACGTGAGATTCGTGTGACACGGCAGTTAACGGACCCCAGAAAAGTCTACCAATTATTGTCACAACTTTTTTATTAATTTTAAAAAAAATTTTCAAACTCTCTTTTCTTTAATGTTTTATTTACATTTTTATTTATTTGTTTATTTATTTTATTTATTTATTTGAAATTACTTGAAAGTTCATTTTATAATTAAAAGGTAGTTTTATAACAACAAATTAATCGTTTAACTTTTTTAAAATTCAGTATGGCTAACATAAATTTCGATATTCCGCTCAGTTGTTCAATAACTAAAATACAGTAGTCTTTCGATTATCCGAACTCGGTTTAACCGAATCCCGTATTATCCGAACTCGCTTCTCTTCAAGATTTTCAGGAATTTTATTATAAAATGAAAGAGTTCCGCAATCTTATTACACATAAGGAGCAATGCAATGTTAAACAATTAAAGATAAACTTCTTCTTTAGTTACGGTAATTGTTAGTGTAAATTTTTTAAACGTTTGTATCTTAAATCTTTTCTTCTTTATTTTAAATGCTTTGAGTTATTTAAAATGTTATAGTTTTTTTTTTTTTAAAATATAACCATCTCGAAATATTGTATTCGTTTTTGCCAAATGTTCGAATTTTTTCAGCCTAATCAAAATTTCGCCTATTTTCACATTAATTGATATCTAATTGTTATCTGACTTAAAATAGTAAATTACACCAAATTTATGCATTTAAATGATAACTTAAATCATGACAACAACGTCCTGGCGGTACATTTTCGGGAAAGCCCCACATTATCCGAATCTTTTGTTATCTGAACTACCGCCCACCCCTATTAGTTTGGATAATCGAAAGATTACTGTAGTAGTTAAAATTTATTGATTCTCTTCTTCAGGTGATCCCAGTGTTAAATTTTTTTTAGGTAAGTTTTGTGCCATTCGATTTTCAATAGAAGGTATTTATTTAATCAATTATTAGTGTTGCTTTTCGATAGGTTTTCGGAATTCTATTAACTGCGTGTAAGAAAGTAATTTTTAGACATGTCTATCTCACGAAGCATACATCAGAATCAGTTTAAATTTTAACGTTTTGTGGATTAAATACTTAAAAAATAATATATCCAAAAATCGTTCATTAATCTTTAAAGTGCTCGAATGCATCAACCACCTTAACACAAAAATAAGAGAAAACAAAACAATTACATACCGACAATTTCGCATATCATGAATACAACGCATAGTATACTTGCAAGCAGTAATTTACGGCGTGCCTTCCTGTCAACATCTTCATTTCGATTGCGATGACAGTGATCACTTGACACTAGAAAGAATTAAAATACAATTTTCAACCACTAAATATTTATAACGACGCAACTTTCTACTTAGCCGTAATCACAGTTTATCTGAAATTGTTGATATGTTTCTAGCTTTTTTTTTTTTTATACTGAAACAGTGATTATGCCAAGTAAAAAGGTTTTTTTATTGCAATCAAGATAATCACGCAATGTTACTTAAATGAGTTAATCAGTTAAATTTATATTGAAACTATTTTTATAAGAGTACATATAAAAGAAAATATAAATATTTACTTGGTTACCGGTGCATTATCAATTTTATTTAAAAATATTAAAACAGTACTATAATTTGAATGCAATTTGAAATTGTTGTCAAACACTTATAAATTGTTGCACAAGGTATTATTGACCACCACTACTACAGCGTTCCGGTTGATTAAGTTGTGTTGTTTTGGCGTTTTGTTTATAATCTGAATTTTTTGTTTTAAATATTGTTATTTAAACGTATTGTGATATTGCCGACTTTGTTATCGCGGTGAAATAATTTGTTATCAAGATAAAAATACTTTTTTGTACTCTGTTGAAAAATTACAAAAATTATCAATGCGATTTCAATGACTTAACTATTGTTTTTTTTTTCCACTAATTAATTATATGGCCTTTGTTTTGAAAAAAAGGATTGTAATTATTTGTCACATTGTCAAGATATAATTCCATAAAGTATTAAATAATGTAAGATAAGCCGAATTTGAAATATTTTTCAAGTGTGTGCAATAAAAATATTCTCTCAGAAAAGAATAGGAATGAATTTTTGTAAATATTTTTAATCAATAAGAGAAATGTAGTTGAAAAGTTAAAGTTTTGGATACCGTAAACACAAGTAATTTGACCAAAATTTTCGATTCAAATTTGAATAAAATGAAGATAAAACTAGTTTAGTTATACCTATTAAAAAAAATAATAAAAAAAAAAAAAATTTCTATCATAGTGCCGGGCTCTAGTTGCTGGCGCGTCATGAGAGTAGGCGTAATAGTTGAATTTCCAATCTGAAAATTCGCTAAAAAAGTAATAGGCTAAGATGTCAGCAAATTTCTAACTTTATCAGCCCATATTTTTCAGTGAAATATGAAATATACTGTAAAATTGTTAAATATTCTAGTATTGTTGACACTTTGTAATGTCCAGAGTTATAGTACATCAAATTTGACTGAAATTTGCATTAGACGCCAACTAAGTTTAACTCCATAATCGTTTAATATCCTAAAAAATAAATTTCGCTAATATTTAGTTTCCCTCCCGAAACTTGTACCGTAGGTCTGTGTCATCAAGAGATGTAGCCTGTATTAATTTCATAATTTTTCACTTACAATCAGTCCTTCTTAAGATATTCAACGTTAAATATTGCCAAAATACGGTTTTGGTCACTTTTGAAAAATCATATATTAGAAAGCACAAAGTTCTCAAGCTTGAAACTTCCATAGCTAGTAGTCCTATAATAAATCTATACAAAAAAAAAAATTGAAGGTGAGTCTTTCCTTCTTTTAATAATTTTGAAGTTTTAAAATGCAAATTGGTCCCGTTTTAGGATAATCTTTATATTTGTGAGTTTTTTTCTCCTTTTTCCTTACTATTTACGTAATATTATGTAAAGACAAGAAATCTAGAGCAGATCGTTCTGATAATTTTGGTTTTTAGTTTGTCTTTATATCTGTAAAATTAACAGAGTAAGTAAGATACACTTGCGCAAAACTTTTTTTCAGTCAAAAAGCACTCCCAGAGTCAACCTAAAATGGCCACTAAAAAAAGTATGAATCTGAAAATATTTTTAACCTTCGTGTTACACTCACTCATTATTGGTGAGTAACTAGAAAAAAAAAATTAGGGAAATCAAAAACGTTGAATAATGTGGCTGATTCATTTCTATTGGATTGACGCATATGTTTTCATTAATGTACAGTAGTACAATAGACTATTAAATTAAAAATTAAAGTGCTTGAACTTTTATGTAAATTTTCGCTAACAGCACAGAGTTCAAATACTTTTATTTTTTAGTATCCTTTTCTGCCGTGTTATAAAAAAACAACGTATGTGACATTTTTGTCAAAAATGAGTTGTTAAGACCATCGGAAAGCTTATTTTAAATACTTTCTATTAAGGTGAATCGATTACTACTGACGAATGAAGTACAAAGTCAATTTTTTTTCTCTATAAATAAATATAATTTGTGTGTAGAAAAATAAGTTAAATTTTAAATAATTAATACTAGACAGGTTTACTTTGTGAAAATCCATATTAAATATGGTATCGTTGCTTTGTCACTTTTCACAGCAAAATAACAGAAAAACACGAGTCGACTTTCGGCTTTTACACCATCATCAGGTGAAAAACTTAACTAAAAATTGCTCTTTTTGGCGAAAACTATTTATAATATAGATCGGAGCAAATAATGCATTGGTGGGGGATGCTAGAGACAGAGACAGAGACAGATACAATCACAGTATACAATAAAATTAAAAATTTTTGTATTGTTTGCAAAGGTAGTTTACAGCGAAATTTATTTTTAAAAACTGGTTAGGTCCAATATTATTAAATTGACCGGAGCACACTGGGGAAAACCAGACACGTGAAAACAGCGGCGAACGACAATTACCAGAAACAAAGGAAATCATACAGACATCTGTCTGTTGATATGCACGAGGGGTTACACCCAGCAGGTAGCTGCTTTTGTTAAACTAAAAGGTTTGTTAAATGAAGTAAAATCAAAAATATTGTAAAAAGACTATTTAAATATTAATTACCAGGAATGGATAAATTTTTTTAAAATGGGTCCTATCAACTAAACTATTCGAAAACAAAACGTGAGATGCACCGTGTTATAGATTTAATAAAGGCGATTTGTTTAAATCAATTTGGTCATTCAAGATGACATGGTTTGGATCTTTGTTCAATTTGTTGATTTCCAGGGCTTCCAAAATGTTGAGTTTGCGGCCTTTTTTACAAATATGTAATATTTTGGGTTGTTGATCGGGTTTTACCGAATGACCTGTTTCTAGTAGATGTAAACCAAAGTTGGAAATGTGTTTCTGGGTAGTGATATGTTCCTTATATCTGGTTTCGAACGTTCGACCAGTCTGACCTATGTAAGACGCGTTACACTCCGAACAATCTAGACGATAAACTCCACATTTCTTCATGGGGTCGGATTTTTCTTTAGCGTTATAAAGGAAACGGCCAATAGTATGTGTGGAATGATAAGCGGGATATAGATCAAATTGTAAGAACATGTTGCCTATTTTTTTGAGAGATGTTTCCTAGATATGGGAGGGAAATATAATGTTTAGAGTCCGAATTAGTTAGAATAGTTGGATAGATTTGTTCTATGGCTAGACTTCTTTGTTTTTTACGGATTAGTTTTTGGATAATGTGTGGAGCAAAACCATTGTTAACTGCTATTTGTTGTATGATCGATAATTCCTTTTCACGGTCTTTTGGAGATAGCGGGATAGCGAAAGCTCTATGTAGCATAGATCGGTAAGCTGCTATTTTTTGAGAAAATGGAGTGAGTGAATCAGCGGGGATTGTAGTGTCTGAGAATGTGGGTTTGCGAAAGATTTTATATGAGAATTTTGTGTCTGATCTATTAATAGTTATATCTAGGAAATTGATGGAATTGTTCGATTCTATTTCTTTGGTAAATTTAATTTGTTTATGAAGACTATTGAGACTATATAAAAAAAATTTGTCTTCAACAAAATTATTTCATGTTTAATAACCAAGTTTATTTACAAAATTCTGGTTTACCTATGGGCTCCCCCCTCAGCCCCCTTCTGGCAGACATCTTCATGGATAACTTAGAACATTCTATTATAAATAATCCACTTTCAAAAAATCATATCATTTTCTGGTTTCGATATGTTGATGACATCCTGGTCGGTTTCAAAGGTACAGACAGACAGTTGGACAACTATTTAAAATACCTCAATAGTCTTCATAAACAAATTAAATTTACCAAAGAAATAGAATCGAACAATTCCATCAATTTCCTAGATATAACTATTAATAGATCAGACACAAAATTCTCATATAAAATCTTTCGCAAACCCACATTCTCAGACACTACAATCCCCGCTGATTCACTCACTCCATTTTCTCAAAAAATAGCAGCTTACCGATCTATGCTACATAGAGCTTTCGCTATCCCGCTATCTCCAAAAGACCGTGAAAAGGAATTATCGATCATACAACAAATAGCAGTTAACAATGGTTTTGCTCCACACATTATCCAAAAACTAATCCGTAAAAAACAAAGAAGTCTAGCCATAGAACAAATCTATCCAACTATTCTAACTAATTCGGACTCTAAACATTATATTTCCCTCCCATATCTAGGAAACATCTCTCAAAAAATAGGCAACATGTTCTTACAATTTGATCTATATCCCGCTTATCATTCCACACATACTATTGGCCGTTTCCTTTATAACGCTAAAGAAAAATCCGACCCCATGAAGAAATGTGGAGTTTATCGTCTAGATTGTTCGGAGTGTAACGCGTCTTACATAGGTCAGACTGGTCGAACGTTCGAAACCAGATATAAGGAACATATCACTACCCAGAAACACATTTCCAACTTTGGTTTACATCTACTAGAAACAGGTCATTCGGTAAAACCCGATCAACAACCCAAAATATTACATATTTGTAAAAAAGGCCGCAAACTCAACATTTTGGAAGCCCTGGAAATCAACAAATTGAACAAAGATCCAAACCATGTCATCTTGAATGACCAAATTGATTTAAACAAATCGCCTTTATTAAATCTATAACACGGTGCATCTCACGTTTTGTTTTCGAATAGTTTAGTTGATAGGACCCATTTTAAAAAAATTTATCCATTCCTGGTAATTAATATTTAAATAGTCTTTTTACAATATTTTTGATTTTACTTCATTTAACAAACCTTTTAGTTTAACAAAAGCAGCTACCTGCTGGGTGTAACCCCTCGTGCATATCAACAGACAGATGTCTGTATGATTTCCTTTGTTTCTGGTAATTGTCGTTCGCCGCTGTTTTCACGTGTCTGGTTTTCCCCAGTGTGCTCCGGTCAATTTAATAATATTGGACCTAACCAGTTTTTAAAAATAAATTTCGCTGTAAACTACCTTTGCAAACAATACAAAAATTTTTAATTTTATTGTATACTGTGATTGTATCTGTCTCTGTCTCTGTCTCTAGCATCCCCCACCAATGCATTATTTGCTCCGATCTATATTATAAATAGTTTTCGCCAAAAAGAGCAATTTTTAGTTAAGTTTTTCACCTGATGATGGTGTAAAAGCCGAAAGTCGACTCGTGTTTTTCTGTTATTTTGCTGTGAAAAGTGACAAAGCAACGATACCATATTTAAGTTAAATTTTGTAATAAATGTAACAGTATTAATATTTGAT
Source organism: Brachynemurus nebulosus (assembly GCA_035578155.1). Classification (NCBI taxonomy): domain Eukaryota; kingdom Metazoa; phylum Arthropoda; class Insecta; order Neuroptera; family Myrmeleontidae; genus Brachynemurus; species Brachynemurus nebulosus. The sequence continues at coordinate 12,568,953 of JAPWDM010000007.1, forward strand.
TATTATTCAGTCTTCTAATTTTAATAATTTTAAAAGTAATGAATTTCACTCTGGTAGTTGACAAGTATGCACACATAATAACTAATACATACACAAATATATTATGGGTGTATTAGTATAAAATGACATTTTTGTAGTTTATTTTCTATTTATTACAATAACTAAACGTGCAATATTAAAAAAAATAGTTTTTTAACGATTTGGAAACATAAAAGAAAATAATTTTCAGTTTTTTTGAATCTTAAAGTTGGTTTTTAATGACACAACTTACTTAAATATATACCTCTGATCCACTTCTAATCATACTTTTGCATTTACTCGTACGTTAAAAATTCTGACTTTGAAAATTTATTTCTTCTGAACTAGACGTCAGAAATTATTCAAATGGTGTCAGTGAATGCATCATATCTTTCTCTATAATGTAATAAAATTTCAAATTCTAAACGTGGAAAATTTCTTGTAATCGATTCACTTTAAGCCCAAAAAAATGTTATATTTCAATTCCTAAAATACGAAAAAAATTGATAAAAAATTTAACGTATAGCAGACTGCATTAAAATTTTAGTGTAATATTAGTTAAATATGACGTATGTGTTTTAACCCTAGAATCATACGTACACGTCAAAACGACGTATGAACTTCTCTACCAGCTCCAATACTACGACTTGTTGTTACTTGTTTGCCGTGAGATTTCTGTTATCTAATTTATTTGTTATTATAACACACCACATATATTTTTTTTGTTTATAGTCATTGTCGTTTTGTTTGTATTGAAATAGTGTCCGTCAAAAGAACGTCGATGTATGATTAACGTATGTTTTTTTTTTGAAGATTTTGCACACTACATATAAAAGTTTTCCTAATTTTTTTTTAAATTTATTAAAGATATGGATGTTATAATTAATTTATTCAATGATTATGATAATGTGAAAGATGATTACAGCTGTTAGACTTATAGAGACGACATAATACTGAAGTTTTAATATATTGAATCGAAAACTAAAGAATGCATTTCGAATGACTTAATAAAAGATTAACAATTTTTTTTGTGGAAAATTTTTTAATTTTTATTATTTTTTGAGATCTTATTCGAAAAATTACCAACAAATTTTAGAAAATTTACAAATGTGTCTAATGGGGAAATAACTACATATCTATAGGAATATCTATGACTGAGAAATTTCACATTCTGTAAAGTCACACATGTCCACTGACTCATAATAGTTCATAAATTAATTATTACAATTGATGTATTTATCTATTTTTTAATTTTTATAATGAAAATATGCTTTGATAAAAAGATTAAAAAAATTAATAAATATTTACATTAAGTAATTTTTCCAAATCCAATTTTTTTAAATATTTTGTTTGCTTTTGTAGTATTGTTATGTAAAAAAAATGTTTTTTGCAAATAAACTAAAACTCTCCGTAAAAAGTTCATCCGTCAAAACGACGTCGATGTATGATTAACGTTTCTCGTAGACCAACGTATGATTCTAGGGTTAATAAGTCTCTTTAATCACTATGATTGTAATAAATAACGTATGTGATTACATACGTTATTTATGTTTACCAAATTAATATCCATCTTTCTAAAAATGAATAAGAGTAACGTTTGTGTAATTGTTTGCCTACTGTTTATTGTAAGATTCACATACGTTCGTTGTTTATTGCATGTAAAATCTTGTTTTCAGTTACCGAAAATAACGTATCTGCACGTTTTTTGGCGAATTAGAAAGTATTTGCCTAAAAATAAGTTTTCTAGCAAAAATTGATATTATTTTAAAAATTCTTTGTACTACAAAGTGGACCCAGAAAAAACAATACGCAGGTTTAAAAATGCTAAATTTTTTGAACGCCATTTTCTCAGTTTTACATTAATGCACATAAGTTTTCTAGAACACGGCAGTTTTGTTAATATACTATGAAACAATATGCTATAAAAACAAAAGTGTTTTGGTTCTGTATTATTTGTGAAAATTCGCAAGGAAAATGTAAAAATATTATTTTTCAAACTCTCGAATTGTAAGTTGGCGTTTACATAGAAGATAACTTGTCGCGTAAACAACACTTACCTTCTTAGAAATAGATTTTTTATAAAAATATTTTTTTATAGAATCCCTACTATTCATTTTTATTTAAATCGCATTTTCGATTAATTTTATTATTTTTTATTCATTTATTTCAATTTATTCAACATTTTTTCGGTTGAGAAAATAAGTTACTCATACTCGGTCCGTAAGTTTATTTTTGTGGCCACCGATGGTTAAGAATCCTCGACTTTCAGCCTCGAATTCTCAAACTACATCCGAGGCCGCGGTCCTTGCTAAGTTACATACTACTTAATATTTTCCTTGAAAGGATGCTAGGGACCCTTGAAGTAAGAAAAAACTTATGGTTCTAATTTTACCTCCGACTCCGCCTTCAGTTCCGATGCTTTCAAAACGGAAGTTTGTTGAAGTTTATGAGTTCAGCGGTTTATAATTCATATTATTATAATCAAATATTTTAATTTGACCGTCATGTTCAAAATTGATTATGAAATCTATAAATAAATTCTGATTACATTTTTATTTTATTACATATACTTTTAAAAGAGAAATCTAAAACTTTCCAAAAAAATGTAGCATACTGCATCTTTCCTACATTAGTTTATAAGAAAACTAAAAATTTTTATTTGGGTTATGTACCAGGAATTGAATAAAAGAATGGATTCATTAGGAATGAAATTGTAATGAGTTGAAAAAGTAAATATACTTTGTATAATTTAAAGATAAAAATTACTCAAAATACTGAACAGGCAAACAATAAAAGACTGAGCATGATACACATTAATGGAAGTACGCGAATATTCACTGCACAATCAGAAGCAACTTTTCTACCGTATCGTATTCACCGAATGCTAAAGCGAGCGTCTAGTCGGTAAATTTTCTACAAATTGGTTTATTTGATTCTACCACCTCCGACTCCGATTTCACAGAGTTCGGTAAGAAACTTCTGGCTCCGACTTCGCCTCCAATAAAATCATATCAGTAATATCGCTAATAATTTATTCCAAACATTGAAAACCGAGTTGCAAAAGGCCTTACTTTTATAATTAGAATAACTTATTCGACAGGTGATTTATCAACACCCTATATTAATCCTGAGAAGACCAATAATTAACTTAAATATCAGGAGATACTCATAATTTTGAAAACTTTGAATAGATACTTGCTTATATACAATTTTAACTCTAATTATATATATGTAAATATATATATATATATATATATATATATATATATATATATATATATATATATATATATATATATATATAATAAAAAAAAGTGTGTTTTGTCCGTAGGGGTCCGTACCTTCCAGGGGTTTCAATTTTTAACCCTTACCTCCACGATTTTTACATCAAAATTTCACGGTTCTTCGTGCTTTTTGGTGAGTCTAATATGCCTAGAAACTCTCTGAATAAACTTAGAGGGCTGAAATTTTCTATATGTATTGAGTTAGTATTTAGGATGTTTTTAGGGATTCCACATTCCTCTGCCTTCCGCTTTCCCCGTTTTTACACCGAATTTTTCGTGTACTTTTGAAATGATTTATTTTCATAATAATAATATGCAAGTAGGCATAGCAAATATTTCAAAAAAAAAAAATTATAATTAATTGTTATCGCAAGCGTTACAAATCGATTTGAATGAACTGTGATATTAATTTAAAAGAATCGGACTACTTTTATGGCCAGTTTAGCTTACTCCAGATTAGAAAGTCCAAAAAATTTATATATTTACTTATCAACTAATAAAACAACAAGTGTGGTCTGTAAGCAAATATTATAGTAGAATAATTATGTTTTAAATAAAATAAAAAAATGACGGGTTGCACTCCGGGAGTACCGACAGAAGTGAAAACTTGAATGTTAACGTTGTGCATTTTTGATATTTTGGAATGGTTAGGGAATAATTTTGCACGAATTGCTTTAATTATCAGTATAAAAGTACTATCATTTATGTGGTAGAATACAATATTTATTTATTGCGCTATCGTACACGGCACACCCTGCCGGAACGCTAGAAAAAGTGGACTTTTGAGTGCGCGTTTGGAGCGCTGTATCTTTTCACCTGTACAAGATAGACAGGTGCTCTCGCTGACTTTTTTGTAGAGAATTCGATTCTCTACAAAAAAGGTCTTAACACTTTTTAATGTATCTATCACCGTTTTCGCTACGTAAGCGGTGAAAGCTCAAAAAACGCTATTTATGAATTTTCAATATTGTTTAAACCAGGGGTGGCCAACTTGCGACCCGCGGGCCGCATGTGGCCCGCCTGGAATTTTTCTTGGCCCGCGAGATTCATCACACTTATACAAAATATGTTAATTTTATAATGACCACGGTAATGAAAAGCAATGTATTAAAAAAATACATTACTTGTGCATCCATATATACAAAAATTTTAATTACATAATTTTATATGCGGCCCGCGGAGTTATGATACGCTTCCAAAGGGGCCCGCAAGATCATTTGGGTTGGCCACCCCTGGTTTAAACAATATAAAAAAACATTTCCGGGAGTTCACATTTTGCACAAATGTTCTCTTCGGTAATCCCTACAAGAATCTCTTTTTAAAAATTTTTTATCTCATTCTAAAATTAATGTTTAATGATTTAGGGCTTAAAATTAGTGCTATTGGAGTAAACCCGTACATATCTATCTGTCCTTTCGCGTTACACTGGTTTAGTGGTTTCAGTAGTATAGAGATACTACCGTTCGTTCTGTATTCTGTACTACTGTCTACTGTTATGTACTGTCGTCTTACGAATTTTCGATCAGGTCACGTGTCCTGACGCCAGTTTAACATTTTTTACCCATTACAAAAAAAGTGTACAACGCAGTTTATTGTCTGCTCTACTGACTGTCTACTTTCCATCCGTCTTACGAATTTTTGATCAGATCTTACGAATTTTCGATCAGGTCACGTGACCTGACGCGAGTTTAACATTTTTTACCCATTACAAAAAAAGTGTACAACGCCGCTAAAGAAGTTTTCACTTCAATAAAATAAAAAAATTAAAAAGACAAATAGAGTTTTCTTTTATTGAATTCAGTGATAACTGTGCATGACTATTAAGTATTTAAGTGTGTGGTCTAACAGAAGTCCGCTTATTTTTCCTGAGTAAACCGAGGGTAACCCATCTAGTAATTGAATAATTGCTCAGATTAAGTCGAATTGAAACTTTTCGATACTGAAATTTAATTTTCTTTAGAAACAGGCTGCACTGCCACGCACTGCTGACTTAATTATGACTGACAATGCTAATTATGACGATACTATCAACGAATTTGCTGTAAAACATGTAAAGAAATAACACAAAAATCACATAATTCTAACCATACTCTGTAAGCCGTCTGGAAAACTGACTAATGTTTTTCCTCAAATATTTTATAAACAGGTATATGCAGTCTTGTATATGTACAAAGAAAATGATTTACTTCACAGTTTGTTTGTGATAAAATTATTTTTTATTTTATATCTGGCAGATATTTTTAGACGACCTTTTTTGGATATGCTTTGTTTCCAGGGAATAAAAAACTTACGTTAAACATATTGAGTGTTTTTATTTTATATTTTATGTTGTCTTCTCGAATCTCTATAGGCTCTCAGGCAGAAACATCACATTCGGGATCAAGAGTCATACTGTAGACTCGTGATCAGGGCCGGCTCGAACAAACTCGGCGCCTGATGCAAAACTGGTTTGCGGAGCCTTGGAGCGAATTTAGTACAGCAAAATAATAATTAATTGCATTTTGCTATTTTAAGCACTACACAAATTGGTATAGTAAAGAGCACGTAAAAATAATTAAACTACGATACTTAAGTAAAATTAATATTTCACATAAAAAATCATTAATAAATTAAATAACAATAATAATTGCTTCATATATTAATCTCTTCGCTCCCGATTTCTTAAATTTTGTTTACATAGATGAGTATACTTTTGTCCAGCATACTGAACATTATTTTAAACAAGAGTTTATTTTAATTAAATAATTCACTGTTGAGAGATTTACTTTGTGAAACTTCATTTTAAATATTGAAAAATATTTAAAGTTCGACTACTTTGTCTATTTCACGAATTAAAAGTTATTTAATTATTTTAATTAAATATAAATCATTTTTTTAAATATTTTAATCTTACATCTTTAAATAAACGTAATTTAGTAATTTTAAATAATATTAAGAATTTTTTTTTAATTTCAAATGTTATCGAGTGCCTGTAAAACATTATTAATATATGACGGACTTTTGTTCGTATTTATACATGCACCAATATTCATATGTTCACTTAATGTCCAGCTTTAGCTGATACTTGAACACTCGATTTACGTATATTTACATGATTTTTTAACTGAGAAAAATTAAAAACTACTTAATATTAATTAAAATTCACACAGCGTTTGAAAAATTATCAAACTGGATCGGCTGGGACTTGATCCCGGATCTCCTGGTTGCCAGCCAAGCGCCTTACCAATTAGGCTACCGACCGCTTGTTCGAGTGCCACTCTAGTCTGAATCCAAGTTATATTTTTAATTTCAAATGTTACTAAAATATAAATAAAAATTTAACTGCGTTAACGTTATATTTTAATAACATTTGAAATTAAAAATATAACTGCGTCTCGCATTAAAGAAGAGGATGTGTTTGATTGATTATCAGATTGAAGTGGCACTCGAGCAAACGGTCGGTAGCCTAATTGGTAAGGCGCTTAGCTGGCAACCAGGAGATCCGGGTTCAAGTCCCAGCCGATCCAGTTTGATAATTTTTCAAACAGTGTGTGAATTTTAATTAACGTAGTTACCGTGTGACATGCTAGTAGAAAAAATTGCAAACCAAAATTATTTTTTGTCATTATTGTCTGTATTAGTGGATAGATATTGATGATGTACTTTTCATACCAACATGTATATGCATACTTTCAAACAGCCTGTGTATACACACTTATACTATCAAAGTTTTTTTTATTATGTGTATAAATGCTTTGACATCATTGTTAATTTACTCAACAAACATATTAAGTGGTATGCATATGCGTTTGGAGCGCTTTATCTTTTCAGCTGTACAAGATAAGCAGATGCTCTCGCGGATTTTTTTTGTAGAGAATTCGATTCTCTACAAAAAAGGTCTTAATACTTCTTAATGTATCTATCACCGTTTTCGCTACGTAAGCGGTGAAAGGTCCAAAAAAGCTATTTTTGAATATATCAATTTTCAATATTGTTTAAACAATAAATACGGATAAACCAGTTATTTAATGTTGTGGCGTAGTATTCCAAATAATCCCTTCGGGATTATTGGGGAGCGAATTTTACACACACAGTCCCGATAGTTCGCTCCGTCAATCCAGTAGTGGATCCTAAAAATTTCTTATCCTGAGAGATGGCAGTTTCGTACTGGGCCCATAAATTTATATTTTTTGAGGTGTGAATTTCCGGGTATCTCACTACTGGTTAGGTAGTTTGTCCCTTACGTCGTCAAAGGGTTAAATAAAATCAAAAAAAAAAGGAAAAAATTATTTCCAAGTTTCTTGTCTGGATGAAAGCGTTTAAAAATTATGTAAAATTATGAGGTCGGGAGTCGCTGGAGGGATCAGGAGAAATATGGATCCAATAGGTATCGGTTTAGGGCGACGCAACCCAAAAAAAAAAAATAAAATAACCGACTTACCAAATTAGAATCCGTGGTGGCGAGAACCTTGACTAATCGGGCGGTATACCACGAGGTTTAAATGCCGCGAGTCCGGCAGTTCCGAAATTTCAATAAATAATCCTCCCGGAGGCATTCCTCAAAAAATCCGTCTAAGTTTAAGGTTCAGTGTTAAATAAAAAATCGACAAATTCGTTTCTTCGATTTTTATTAATTTTTTTTTTAAATAAAAAAAAATTAATGATACATTTCCTCCAATTACACTTTCCGATCTTTAATTTTACAATTGGTAATTTTATTACAAGATTTAGTTAACAATGTGCATTTTACGTTAATTGTCTTCCGCAAAAATCAAATGCGAACGTTCAGAACGAAAATCAAAATTCGAATTCGATTGTTTAAAAGTTAAGTTAAATCCGATAGAAGGAGATGTGTTTCCTTCGACGGTCAAAATATCAGAGAGAGAATTTTATCAATATCAAGTTTAATTTTCGTTCTGTTTTGCAGAAATATTCTAGAATGTTTTATACAATAGATTACATAATTGGATAAAAATGTTTTTTTTGTAAACAAGTTCTTGATCAAAAATAAATTAAAGGTTTTTAAAATATTTGAATATTTATTCTATATGCAAACCATTTCCTTCTGTTTCAAAATTTCATAATTTTTCAACAGGTGGCTCTATATATATCGATTTTTGATTTTATTTCGATAAAGGGAGATTTCAGTATTTTGATGTGTGGCACAACGCCACAATGTACAGAGTTGCCAGATTGCTTCGGTTCAGTTGCTTGAAATTGGTGTATTTATTAAAATACTATAATTTCTCTGATGATATCTTCAATTCAAAACGATCAACAAATAATTCAATTTTTTCTTTACATTCAGAACTTATTAATCTTTCACTCCCTAGTTTTTTATTGAATTCTGTCGAGTCATTATATTGTTAAATACAAAATAAGGGTACGTAGTCAGAATTTTAAGATCTAATACATGAAGTAGATACAAACTTTAACCCTAATTATCTTAACTCAGAAGCGATCAATCTTTCCCAAATTACACTATTAAAATTTGCAACTATTCTGTCGAAAAGTTGAATGTCGAGGTAACTCCCTTAACATAATGAATTGGTCATAAATGCCAAAATACGTAGGTCACTCGGTAAGTCTTGTCGTTTAACACAATTTTTACAAGCTATTAATTTCTTTTGATACCTACGTATAGTGCGTGCGTACACATGTTAACAGGTCGAAACTTGTCAGTCGCCGTCTAATAGTTATTGAGATTAACACATGTGAAAGTGTAAGTATGGCATCTCTTACCAGCTCTCAAGTTCGCGCGATTATTAACACTTTCAGTCCCACGGCTTCGGCATCCGAAACCAAACAAAACATCCCCAGAGGCCGACCGCGATCAATGATTAATTGATTAGTTGGTTACGCATTATGTGTGCGATGTTTACGATGTTTACCGTCATTCATCACACGGATGTGTTCCTATTCACACAAATACATACCAACACACACTACTCGTTTCGTTTCTATGCTTTCTATTGTATAAAAAATTTTAAGATAAACAAAAAATACATAAAAAATATAATTTATATTTTTAAATAAAATTGATTTGAATGTCAGTGTATATGTAGTATGTACGTATGTTTACAGTTTTACACATACATGTTGAACTGTGTTGAATCTATTCAGTGTTTGAATTATTTTATTTTATGTATTTGTTGATATGTATAAAGTTTTTTTTTTTTTACATATTGCCGGCTTCCGGGGAAGTTTACTATGAAAGTGCTCGGGCCTCATAGTGTTAATTACAATTTTCGACGTGACCTGTCTCGGAAACAATGCCACCAAGAAATGCAACGTGTATTGGGCGATACTTCACCATCCCTCAGGACTGTCGAGCGATGGTACGTATAATAAATAATCGCGTGAACTTGAGAGCTCGTAAGAGATGCCATACTTACACTATCACACGTGTTATCTCAATAACTATTAAGCGGGTTCTACACGATGCTACGAACGGTCCTTCCAACGTTCGATCGAACGTTTGAGGCAATTAAGTTCGATAGTTGGTGCGACGAATGTATCTGCTACACGGTGAATCGAATGTTTGATCCAATACGAATAATGATGTGTTGGTACTCAGTGGCGAGGCTGTTGTCTGTCTGATGTTATCTCTAATGTTATACACTGATGTTGTCTCTCTTGTATAATGTGTTGGGACAAACGTTTATTCAGTGGATGAAGATGTCATCTGTCTTATGTGATCTCTAATGTTATACACTGATGTTGTCTCTCTTCACATGAATGAGTCGTGCAGCTGCTGAGTCGAACCAACCAACGCAACCAACATTGACCTTCAAACGTTCGAAGCATCCCTTTGACTCGGTGCAAGAATACCGACATCGAGCGGGATATGGCCAAATGCGAATGTTTGACGCTCGACATTGGACACTCGTAGGTTCGAACAACGGCCACACGATGCGATGAACCATCGAACGTCCAATGTAGGAAGGTGTTCGTAGCATCGTGTAGAACCGTCTTTAGACGGCGACTGACAAGTTTCGACCTGTTAACATGTGTGCGCACGCACTATACGTAGGTATCAAAAGAAATTAATAGCTTGTAAAAATTGTGCTAAACAACAAGATTTACCGAGTGATCTAAGTATACTCCTAAACCTAAATTTGATGTATAATATTGTACATCAGTAGTGAAGAGGTTAAAAGCCGATATGACTAAGTTTTTAAATTTCTGTGACATATTTTGATTCATGTGACATTCGGGCCATTAACAAAACATGTCACAAAAATTTAAAAACTTAAAGTGATATTAACAAAGTAAAAATTATTTTTTATTTTAAAATGTAATACCATAAAATAACGCTCAAATCTATCAAATATTTTAAAAACCGAATTCATTTTTTGGAGGTCATAAAATATTAAGTATTTATTGGTAAAAATTTAAGTAAGCGCACTTTCTTTCAAGATTTTTTTACAAAAAGATGAGAAAGTTTATTGAATTAGCGTAAATCAAATCTTAAAATATAGAATATAATATATCTCGCCAATTTTTTTTAGACAAAAATATTTCAAAATTGGGGTACATAGCTGTTTGAATTTGGAAACTTGGTTTTGCGCCGTGTAGCCTACAGGTATCAAATCTCAACTAAAATAAAAAAGTAAAATGTTTATCCTTAAAATATATAAATATGCTTTGCACGACTAGGAGAAAAATTAAAAATTTAAGCCCATTTTGAAAAAAATTACTTACATATATATTCAGTACAAAACAACGTTTATGAAGGGTCTAGCCGTACTTCCATGGCGAAACTGCCCCCAATAGCAACTTATATTAATAATAACTGTACTAACGTTATGGTGAGGCTATAAGTAATTGACATCTACCACCTTCCTGGCTAAAACCGAATAGTTACGAAGATAACTAAAAAAATAATAAAAAATGAGTGATTCGTTCAAAAATGTTTTTCTCGGTAACTACTTAACATAAAAAAATAATTACAAATCCCCATGGAGGCAGACACTCTCTAGAATATTAGACATATTTATTAACATCCCAGTCCGCTTTATTGAGAATAATAACAAGAACAAAATCCAATCTAGGGTTTTTTTAATAGGATTCCCGTTGAGTTACTACCTCAAAAAAAATACAGTAACTGGGCCTTAGCCTACTATATTACCGTACCAAGTTTTATTTAAATTCAAGAGGTGCAACATGTTTAAAAAAATATGTTTCATCCTTTACCTATCGAACAGCCTTTCCAGTTTGTCCAACACTGGAATTAAGCATATCAATCGAAAGCTGTATCTAATAAAGGGTTTTTTCCTATCTCCTATAGTTTTCGAGATAATCAGGGAAAATATAAAAACGGTATAATCAGATATGTGGGATCTCCTCCAGTTAGAAACCTACATCAGTAGCTATGTCGTCATTTAGGTAACACTGAAAGTACCTTATATGTATAACTTTCATTGACCAAAACGAAGCAGTTTTGGAAATATAATAGAAAATTGTGCAAAAATTAATTCCAGGGTCGGACCATCTGGAGAGGCTGTTCGACAGGTTAAGGATGAAAAATATTTTTTTTAAAATATGTTGCACCCCTTAAATTTAAATAAAACTTGGTACTGTAATAAAGTAGACTAAGGCCCTGTTGCTGTTTTTTTTTTTTTTTTTTTTTTTTTTGAGGTGGTAACTCAATGGGAACCCTATGAAAATAACATTGGACCGGATTTTATCCTTGTTATTATCCTCAATAACGAGGACTGGTATGTTAATAAATATGTATAATATTCTAGAGAGTGCCTGCCTTCATGTGGATTTGGAATTATTTTATTATGTTAAGTAGTTACCGACAAAAACATTTTTGAATAAAGCACTCGTTTTTTATTACTTTTCTAGGTATCACCGTAACTATTCGGTTTTAGCCGGGAAGGTGGTAGATATCAATTACTTATAGCCTCACCATATCGTTAGTACAGCTATTAATATAAGTTGCTATTGGGGGCAGTTTCGCTATGGAAGTACGGCTAGGCCCTTTGAAAGAAAAATACTAGAACATCATGCAATAGCCAAAATGGGCTAGATTGCACAGCGCGTGAAAAAACATGTTTTGAGAAAATTCCGTTCAAAATCATTTATCTGCGCTTGATAACATTTAGAGTGCTACACTTATATGTACTATAGAAATAACTTCTAATTTAAATATAAAAATTTTGGAGCACATTCGATAGATGTTACACTAATTTTTTGAGCAAAAAAAAGTTCGATATGAATTTTTTTTAATTTTTTAAAAAATACCTACTTACTTATTGTTAGTATTTAACGTAACTTTTGTATTCGTTGAAAATAAAGCAAATCCAAAAAAAAGTCCAAACTGCGAAGTGGCAGGACGGCATATACTTATTTATAAGATACTTTAGATTAACATCAATCAATTTCCCAGACGAATTTCTTTACATGTTTTATAGCAAATTTGTTAATACTATCGTCATCAGTCAGCGGCAGGAGGTCTTGTGCGCCGTACTCTGGCAGGCCCTGCTCGTGGTATATAATATACTAGCAAGGAAAGGTATCCAACTGTATCTCTCAAAAATTTTTGAAACTTTGGTGGATTATAGATCCTAAACTAATCACAAGCCATATTTCGTTTGTGCCCATAAGCGGTTTAAGGGGGTGAAATTCACCCCTGAAAATTTGAGTCTTTTTCAATTTTCTTAAATATCTTGGAAATGATAAGAGCTTTGGTAGGGAAACTATCTATATTTGTACATGGCACTTTAAGGTCTTTATTATGATGCCAAAATAAAAGTTATAAAATAACTGGGGTTTCATCCCCCACCTCCAACCCCTAATTTTATCAGGTATATTTTGGTAAAAGAGTAGGCTGTTATGTGTAAATAAAAGAATTTTTAATTAATATATTTTACATCACACCAGTTTATTTCTTTTTGCATAAAGACACCCTTTGCTAATATTAACTTGGGAAAAATTTTAACTTTTTGATTTAATAATGAGCAAAAATATGGTCAAATATTGGCAAAGTACATAGTTTAAAAAGAAAAAATACACTTCATTCCCCCCCCCCCCCCTCCATGCTTTACTGATATCAATACAAATCTTATTTATTTATTTACTTTTTTATTTATTGATACAATTGTCAATATTTTAAGGTTTGTAATTACACAATAATGATATTGTTGATGAAAATGTTCAAAACAAAAAAATTTTCCACACCAAGCACATCTTATAAAAACGGGGTTACCACATACACTACACTTTGGTTCTTCTCTTACTTCTTTGAAAAAGCAATATGTTACAGGATTTTCAAATCTTTCTGGTCGTTAGTCAATATATCCACTTGTATACCATCCATACTTGAACAAATTTTGAAAACGAGGCGACGAAACCTGATTGTAAGCTAGAGAATATTGTTACGGCGATGTAAACTAATATCATACTCGTTTAGAATTACATACATTATCCGAAAATACTGTGATGAGTTTTTCCAGAGTCGAAATCCATAGATATCCAGAGGTGAAAATATTGAAAATTGTATAGATAAATAAAAATAGATAAATAAGTAAATAAATAAATAAGATTTATATAGATATCAATAAAGCATGAGGAGGGGGGGCAGTGTATTTTTCTTTTCTAAATTATATACTTTAAAGTATATCGTAAGTTTGTAACAATTCATTACTAAAATACGAGATTTTGTGACCATATTTTTACTCATTATTAAATCAAAAAGTTAAAATTTTTCCCAAGTTAATATTAGCAAAGGGTGTATTAATGCCAAAGGAAATAAACTGGTGTGATGTAACTGGTGTTTATTAGTAACTGTATAAGATTACAGTAATTTATATTCGAGTATATATTCAAATTCTCATAGTAGTATTCTTGTACTTGAAAATATACCCGATTTTGGCTCTGAAGTGAGGTATATTTTAAAGAGTCATTTTGTTAGCTTCTGTTTTGTAAATTATACCCGATCCTAGATCGGTCAGTGACGTCACAAGCTCTGATATATATATTTTCAAAATACGCTCCGCGATAAACTGGTGTGACCTAAAATATATTAATTAAAAATTATATTATTTACACGTAACAGCCTCCTCTTTTACCAAAATATACTTGATAAAATTAGGGATTGGGGGTGGGGGATGAAACCCCAATGATTTTATAACTTTAATTTGGGTATCATAATAAAGACCTTAAAGTGCCATTTACAAATATATATATATATATAGATTCCCTACCAAAGCTCTTACCATTTCAAAGATATTTAAGAAAATTAAAAAAACCTCGAATTTTCATGGGTGAATATCACCCCTTTAAACCGCTTATGGGCACGAACGAAATATGCCTCGTGATTACTTTTAGTAAGATCTACAATCCACCAAATTTTCAAAAATTTTTGAGAGATACAGTTGGATACCTTTCCTTGTATTTTTTACAAAATTAAAAAAATTTTATCTCAGTTATCTACCTAATTACTTGGCAAAATATAGTTTGGCTTTTAGTATATAAACCAATTATTTTTTTATTACCGTAAAACCGTCTAGACCAGGACACTTTTTTAAATTTTTTGGTAGAGTTTTATCTTTATACATGTTTCCTTCATAGATATCACCAATAAAAGTATTACCATTAGAAAGAGCGTATATTATTTGTTATATCCCTGACCCATTTGTTTCATTATAAGTAAAAATAAAAAAAATAAAAAATAATTAGTAAGTGTCCGGGTCTACACCCCAAATCCGTCTTGACCCGGATACTTACTTAAATAATGTAATAACATGCAAATTAACCTCTCTCGTCGGGTTTAGGACAGTGTTTTATATTGTCTGATGTCTTTGAACCTGTCAAAGACTTCAAAATATTTTGCGAGAAGGGGGAGGGGGCAATGCATAGTATACCTCTCTATAAATTAGACATACGATATGACACCAGAAGGAGGCATAAACCGCGTAATTCTGGTAGGAATATTAACGTATGGACAGTGGGAGATACAACTGGTGCGAATCGCGACCATAGTGTAATAAACTGATGTGTCCGGGTCTAAACGGATATACATATATAGCATGCGTTTTTTTTATATATACATCGAATATAACTTCAAACATCATTAAATGATGCACGATAAAATTCTGAACACATACATGTCAAAACTAAAACAATATAACAATTATGACGAAAATTACATGTCTAAGTTAGACACACATTTTATTTCTTTGAAAAACTAGAGGATAGTGATCCTGTAAAATGAGATAGTAAATGTTGAAATCAGTAGTTTTTGTTGGTACAGCTGTTTAGAGGATGTTTTTCTCTCTCTAATGACGTCAAGAACAAATGTTTATTGTTGCAGGTTACTGTAGAAATTATTTAATTTGAAGATTGGTGCAAAGTGTCCGGGTCTAGACCCCCTGTCCGGGTCTAGACGGTTTTACGGTATTTAATTTATTAATGATTTCGTGTGTGAAATATTAATTTTATTTAAATATTGTAGTTTAATTATTTTTATATGTTTTTTTACTATACCAGTTTATGCAATGTTAAAAGTAGCAAAATACAATAATTAATTATCGTTTTTTTGTACCAAATTCGTTTCAAGGCCCCGCAAGTTAACTTGACCAAGCCCTGTGTTTTTCGGACCGTCCCTGTTAAGAAAAAAATATTTTCTACAACTTTCTAATTTCTTTGTTGTTCGAGAAATGTGTTTTTTCTTAGTAAATATTAAAAATGCGTGAAAATACTGAAACGGTTAAAATTAAATAAGCCAACTAAAAATTTAAACATTTTTTTTTTACGTCTAATATACATTGACCAATGTCATATTTAATTAAAATAAACTAGTGATGCGCAAACTATTTTCGGTCGTGACCTTTATCACACACAAACTGTTGACCTTAAAAATTTTAAACAATAATAGAAAATTAAAACATTTTAAATTTTAATGAAATCAATATTATACCCTTTTATTAAATGTAATCGCCAATTTTCAAATTTTTAGATACGCACTTGAAGGGGTGGTTTGAAAATTTGTGGATACAAAAAATAATATTATATTTATTACTAGAGCTCTGTACAGCATATGTAAAAAAATATCATAAATTTATAAATTTTTAAGTACACATTTGAAGGGGTAGTTTCAACCCCTAAAAATTTATAAATGCAAAAAATAATGTTATATTTATTACTATAGCTCTATATAGTATATCTAAAACAAAATATCATCAATTTATCAATTTTTAAGGGAAATAATTATTTGAGCAATTTTTTAAACATTTGGTCAGTTAACTCGGTCAGTTAAAAATTCAAACGGTCAGTATTATATTTTTTGTGCAGTATTAAATCAACTTTAGCAGTAAAACGTGGTCAGTAATAAAAATGAATTTGATCAGTTATTTTATTCTACAATGGTAAGTAGTATTTATTCTTTGGTCAGTAAAATAAGTAATTGGTCAGTAAAATAAATAAATGGTCAGTAAAATAACTAAAGGGTCAGTAAAATAACTTATTGGTCAGTAAAATAACTAAATGGTCAGTAAAATATCTAAACGGGCAGTTAAATAAATATTTTGCTAGTTCCCAGCATAATACCTATAGTAAAAGTCTAACGTTATTTTGATTGAAAGCAGGGTACAATCTGAGTCAAAAATGAATAACATTTCGTGATAAATCAGCGCACAAATTTAAAATAAGGCTAGTTAAAGTTAGGTTAGTTTGGTTAGTTTTGGCAATATACTTCGACTTTGATATAAAAACTAGGTGGTGAGATTAGTTAAGGTTAGGTTAGTTTAGTTAGTTCTGACAATATACTTCTACTTTGATATAAAAACTAGATGGTGAGGACAGTTAAGGTTAGGTTAGTGTAGTTAGTTTTGACCAGTGTTGGGCAAAATGTAATCAAATTGCAGATTAAAAATTACGATTACAAAATGTAAGCTGTGATTTCTGATTACAAATTACATTTTCTAATTGGTAATCATGACTACAAATTACATTTACAGAATTGTAATCTAAGATATTTGATTGGAAAAATTCGATAGTGAAATAATTAGGTTAAAGAGGAAATAAAGGTACCTTAACCTAGGGAATGCCCACACTTTTGACGCGGTACTGTGCTTAACGATGTGGTACACTGCCGTGTCAAAAGTGTGCCCCCCTGAGTTAAGGTGTCTCCATATTTTTGACGACGTAGTGTGTGCTGGATGGAACCCGCAAACTCTCTCAGGCCTGCTACTACCACGCGGGCGAAGCCACGGGTAAATGATAGTATGCATTTTCAAAACTTTCGTTCGACGTTTGATATCCAAAACAGTTTTTCAATACCTTACTAGCATTAGGAGAACAGAAATACTTACGCATATTTATGTGCTTATTGGTTACTAGTAAAAGTAATTTGTAATTTGATTACAAGTAATCACGATTACGCGTAATCAAATTACATATAATCGCGATATTACATGAAATCTGATTACAAGTAATTGGATTACATATAATCAATTGCGCCCAACATTGGTTTTGACAATATACTTCGACTTTCATATAAAAACTAGGTGGTAAGGTTAGTTAAGCTTAATTTAAGTTAGATTTTAGGTTAATTTAGGTTAGTTTTGGTTAATTTGCCACTGAAACCGCATTTTCGGGGAAAGGGTAATTATTTACTGCTTATTTCAAGATTTATAACGGACCAATTTCTAGTACGACTATAACTAGTATAGATGACTAGTATAACTAGTATAACTAAAGGAAGTATGTGACTAGTATAACTAAAGGAAGGATATCGATAAGCTAAGAAAACTAATTTAACTATATTTTTTTATATTTCACATTATTTTAGAAAAATACAGGATACTAATTTAACACAACAACTTAAGAGTAAAAGTGACTACGTTTTCTCTGCAAGAAAAATCGACAATGTGTAAACATACACTTTTTCAATAAAAATAGTATCAATAACAGACAAACATACTGATTTTTGTGATTATATTGAAATGTTACACATTTCAAATTACCAACACAGAAAGAGTGTGGTACCATCTACTGATTTATATTTTATACTATAAGGTAAAAGACCCGGTAATTGACCCTGGCCCAGTTTCTGAACTTTACAACTTTGTTATAAATTAATAAAAAAACTATATTTAAATAAGAAAAAAAAAATAAATTCTTAATTTAAAGTAATCTATTCTGTGTCTAATGAACAGCAATTTAAAAAGTTTAGAATATATTAACTAAATAAAAAAAAATTTTTAAGTTTAAAATGTGTGTAAAAACTATTTTTTTGGTAGTTTCCTAACAGTTTATGTTACAAAGTACTCGTTTTGATCTGTGCAATATTCATCATGTAAGTATGAAAACTTAATTAAAAATATATGAGCAGGTTAATATTTGTTTAAAATTTATTTTAAAATATTTATAAAATACCTTAGAATGATTTTTATTATTGAAATATGAGGGTCAATTACTAGGCTCACTTCTAAATAGTGATGCGACTCGAGTAGGATTTTGTGACTCGAGTCACTCGAGTAATTTTGCTACGTCACTCGAATTGTACTCGAGTTTTCGAGTCACTCGAGTCAACCGAGTTAACTATTTCACTCCCTCCAACTCGAGTAAGATTTTATTAAGCATTTTTAAATACCTTTATTGAATTAGTAATATGAGGTAATATGAAATAAAATACATATGATTAGTGTACATATTATTTATTTATGTAATCAATAAATAAAAGTAAAATGACTTCTTAAGAATAATAAAATTTCCATGTAAGGATGACCAATTAATGACCATAAATAACATTTATGCAATTTTGATTGCAAATAAAAATTAAACTTAGTTATTTTATAATTAGTTTCAATTATCAATCATTATAATTATAAAATCAAACTGTATCAGACTTTTGTTTACACCTTACAATTAAATGTTATTTAATAATAATGAATAAAGAAACTATTATGAAGAAAATCATAAAATATTAGTTTTTAGAAAACAGATATGTAAATAAAATAAAGTTATTTAAACTGGATAAAGTCAGGTTATTATATTTAAGTCAATTATCGGTATAATCGATTATACCTCGATTAATATACCGATTATAAATCGATTACGATTATTAGTATATAATCGATTAATCGATTGGTAAAATAATCGAATCGGAACATCATTATTATACACCTATACTTTAGTCTTTACTAGTAATATTAACGAAAGCTAAATTCAAAATCACACGTATGTCCGACTTTCATAAAATAATTATTCAATAGTTCAATCAAATCAACCTAATACCTATTAATTTATTGTTATCGTATCAAGTGCAAGTTTCAACCCGTCTCTTTGTAACTAGTGAAGTAACATCTGGCCCTAACCGAGTCTACTCGGTGTGCCGAGTTGACTCAGAAACTCGAGTGCAATTGGACTCGAGTAAAAAATTTTTTTCACTCGAATACGAGTTTGACAAATTCACTCGAGTCACTCGAGTAAACATCACTCGAGTCGCATCACTACTTCTAAAGTGGTATGGCCCAATTAAATTCTAACCAGTTTTTGTTAGTTATTTTGTTATTTATAGTTATCTTCGATTAGTTTTTGTTATTTTTCATAACGTATATAACATTAAACATTCATTTTTATCAATAAAAAATTATTTATAAATTAACTTTAAAAAAAACTGTATTTTTAAATTTGAGGATCAGAAACTAGGCCACTGTCAGGGTCAAAAACTGTCACATGAGAAATTTTGAAAGTCAGAAACTGGGTCCTTTTTGTCAATTTTTAAAACATTAATTTAAATTATTAATTCAATTCAAATAATTATTTTACTTGTATGACTTTATTTTGAAAGCCATAAACTAGTTGATAAAATTATTAATTGTCTCTTAAGTTTAAACTTATATTTATTACTGTCGTTTAACCTCAGCCGTCACTCTTAAAAGGTCAGAAACTAGGCCCGTTACCTTATGTAGAATATAAATCAGTAGTATTAATTATATAGATAATGCCATTAACTCGAAAACAAATACAGTTGCCGTTATCTAAGCCAATTTGGACAAATAATCCGATAACAACAAACAAAATGTATAAAATACATTACATTTAATTTAAAAACCTTAATATATATTTTTAAGATACTAAATATGAGATAATTGATAAAAATAAATACTAAAATAAAAAATTTCAACAGAGGATCGATAGTTAAAATACCCTGGGCTGTAACGTAGTCACATAACTGGGAACTGACCACTTTGAACATGTCATATGGTGGCCAAAAAAACAACTAGTTTTAGTGTGCACCTTAGTAAATTATTAGAGTTTGACATTAAATTAAAATATAAATATTTTTTTTTAAAGACAGTATGGAAACTATAAAATTACCTTTGCGTCTGTAATGTATACGTATTTTTGTCTACCACTGTATTAATTTTTTAAAAGACATCAATTATCGATTGAATTTATTGAACGATATACAATCAGACGATAAGTCGTAATCTGCACCACTTCTTAGAAACGGAAGAAATACGTAGTTTGGATACAGATGGCCAGACGGTCATTTTAATAACACGATGAGTGAGGTCCTAATTCCTAAACCGTAGAGGTCCTAATTGTGAGAAGCCGTCACGTAGTCCACACAATCGAACGATATAAAAGCAGAAACTGAGTTTCAGTCGAGGAGCATTTTAATCTGATTCCCATTCTCATAAGTTGAATAAGTTGTTCAGTAGATTCAGTCATGTAATTATCTTTAAAGTGTAAAAATGTATTTTAATTATTTTGGTGTTGTGTTTGGTGAACCTCCAAAGGAGAGGTAACCTGTATTTCTTTTCTTAACAACATATTTTTGGTGTATGTAGCCTGATCGGTGAACGTAGTCTGATTTTCTTGGTTTAATGAATAATTTTCTGTAATTTTAAAGATTTAAGTTAATTTCACAAAATGATGATGTAACATACACCGATCAGCCTGCACACACAAACTTTAAGTTAAGGTTATACACTCATTATACATTGTTATTTATGCTTAAATTTCATTATTTTAATTTTAATAACAGTTTTCAAATTATCGTAGTTCGCGCGAATCATTGTTTTAACGCTCGGTATACACATATACAAGTGTATAAAATTTTATAAACTTTTATTTTATAATAAACCATATAATTTATTGTTAGTTGTTAAATATTGTATTAATTTAATACCTAAAAACATTTTTTAACTTTAACTTCGGCGCCAGTTACTACCACTTTCCGCTACCAACCCCCAATATTATACATTTAGTGGCACTAGTGGTATCATAAAGGGAACCACCAAGCCACCTACGTCAGTACTTTACAATTGATGGCAGCGGTGGGATAGTTTAAAACAACCACCAAGCCACCTACTAACCCCTATATTTTACACGTCAAAAGAATAAGGACAGAATTTATTGTGTTCTGAATGGTTGTGGGAGTAAATCTCATGAAAATTTAGAAATTAGTTTTCATACTATTCCTAAGCCCGGTAGTAGTTTTTATATTGAAAATATATTTGGAAAACTGGAAAAAATTGGTAGACTAAAAGCTTGGTTGCGTATTTTAAAAATAAAGAACGTGAATCCGCATATGAGGTACGTTCGTTACATTTCAAAAGCTAAGTGATTTTATATTACTAAGTAAGTTGACTGTTTAAATATATTGTAGATAATCTAATTTAATAAATTGTAAGTTTGTGAGCATTTAACAAATAAAATTTTCCCATTTTTCGAAATTGATGCATTAATTTCGTGTGGTCGTTCTTTTAAATGTGAACTTGCAAAACACAGTGCAGTAAAACAGACAGATTCACTATTTAAACTTCCTTCATTTCTTCCACATTTTATCAAATGATCAGCTTGAAGAATTTTCTCAGCATTAATAACATTTTTTTGAGTTGGATTTGAACTAGGTCAGTTAAATATTTTGCTTAAAGATAACATAATTTAATTTAAATAAACGACTACTGACAGTAATAGATTCTTCGTTGCACATAAAAATCAGCCATGTTCTTTGACCAGGCCCCCGTGTCAGTTATCACTAGTACCTTCTATAGATTATTCCACATATTTAATTACAAGCATTTCGTTTCTAACTTCGTTGATGAAAGATAAAAATATGTAGTTCGTCGTAAAATTAGTTAAACAAAGAAGGAATGAAGTGCCATTTACGATTTGGTGTTTTAGTAACATATGGACTCTTTAATGAATTTTAACAAACACCTTGGAAATTTAGAAAAAAATACTGGAACAATTTAAAACATTTTGTGTGCAAATTTTTTTGAACAGAATGAAAATTAAATTTCCCCAATAAAAATAACATTATATTAGGATGATAGGTATATTTACTTTTAGGTAATATACCTAACCATTTTTATTTTCGTAATGTCAGTTTTATAAAGTTCAGAATAATAAATTCGTTTTAAAAAAAGTACCATTAATTTTTTTATTTCGTTTTTTAAATGTTAACTTTATTTACCTTCTGGCAAATCTACTTCAAATTTCACGCACCCAGAATAAACCACGACTCCGAGTATTATATATACTACGGGACTTTACTTTTATCCTGGCAAAGATACAGGGACTATCTTCAGGAATTTACTTTATAATTCCATTCTAGATCTTTTCGAAATTCATCATAATCTAACCAGTGGTAGGAATAGGGGCGGGATCTAGTGGGTTGAGAAGATTTAGTAATAACATTTTCCCTCTAGCAGATAAACTTTTAGAACATTCATATAACAGTCCATCTGGAGTTTTCTTCTTCTCATGTTAATAAATTCATATTTAGTTCACCAACCGTTATTTCATAATCTAAAGCGGAAGTAGATACTAAATTACAATACAATGAAGAAAATATAGCGTATCTTTGAATCCTGAGAAGTACACTAGAGTTGATCCTTTTTTTTCTGCGGCGGATAGGGAGCGCATAAAAAAATCACACACAAAAAATATATTCAAAAATATCATAAATAGCTATAAAAAGTATAGTTCGATCCAGATTATAAAAAAAAAACTTTTTTTATGCGGTTAGTCGGGATCGCATAAAAAAAGTTTCATCGAAAAAACATAACTCAAAACGCTCAAAACTTAGAAATTTCCTTAGAAGTTGCTTTTATAAAAAAGATAAAGCATTAATTTACATGTAGAAACATTTTATTTCAATTTTATAACATTATGAAAATTTTGACAAGTACATCTGTAACAAAACTAATTGATGCAATAACTTATGTTCTTATGCAATGTATTGATTAAGTGCTTAAAAGCCGTTAAAAAGTATTTTTATTAAAGAAAGTTATTATAGTAAATGCTTAAGTTTCTTACTGTCTCTTGATTTTGATTTATATTATGCATTTTAATGGCCGTTTTTTTAAAAACCGCATAAAAAAAAATTGCATAAAAAAATCGCACAAAAAAGCACCAGATAAAAAAGAGTTCAGCTGTATTTCTAAAAGTAAAAATAAATCGTTAAATTTTAATTCAATCAGTGAAAATCAGTGATCGCTCACTATGACCTTGACATTAATATTTTTATGAACATCCAAATTCCTCCACTAAGCCCATCTTTTCGATTTACCTTTAACCACTACGCTAAAATATATAACTTTCTGAAATTTTGAAACTGAACTGTGGGCAACTCAAGAGCCAAGTTTCCTCAAAGTAAATAATGTTCAAATCATGAAGATTCACTTCAGTAAACGGTAAGAATGATAAAGTTGCGTTATCGAAACCTTGACAGTTCCAGTAGGTTATTTCAGTTATTTCATCGTTGAATAAATTTTACTGTTTTTTTTAATTTTTCACACTCTGGTGTTATTTCAAGTGGAATCTTGCTTGTTCTTGCTTTAGATTCTCTAAGTTGTTTCGTTTCCTGTATCGGTAATTCCGGTTCCTCTGAAGGCTACGCCCTTAAACGTTTTTTTCTCACGATTTGCTAACTTTTTTCTTTATTTTTTATCCTATATTCTAAAGGGAGATCTTCATTTATGCACATTAAGTGTTTACCGGTGTGAACCTGGCGCCCGACTTTCGAAAATTTAAAAATAAATAATACAGCTCGTTTGTACTTCGTTTGTACCCGTTTGTACCGCATTTCATTTTGTTTGTACCTCGAAGGGTAAACACCTAGAAAAAATTTAAAAAATGACCAGCGCCCAACTTTTAGACATTTTAATGTTATTAGTGTCATTCGACAGAGGTTCGTTTGTACCCGTTTGTACCTTTTTTCTTTTCGTTTGTACCTCAAAGGGTTCGGAGATGCATGATATTCGAAATATTCTAGGTCGCATTAAGTTTGTGTTTTTAGAGACATTGAAAATATGAAGACGGCATTTTATAGAGGTTCGTCTGTACACGTTCGTACCTTTTGTACCTCAAAGGGTTCGGAGATACATGGTATTCGAAATATTCTAGATCGAATTAAATTTGTGTTTTTAGAGACATTGGAAATTTGAGGACGGTATTTAACAGAGATTCATTTCCACACGTCTGTACCTTTTCCCTTTTCGTTTGTACCTCAAAGGGTTCGGCGATACATCGCATTCGAAACATTCTAGGTCGAATTAAATTTGTGTTTTTAGAGACATTGAAAATATGAAGACGGCGTTTAAGAGAGCTTCATTTCCACACGTTTGTATCTCTTTCCTTTTCGTTTGTACCTCAAAGGGTTCGGAGATACATGGCATTCGAAACATTCTAGGTCGAATTAAATTTGCGTTTTTATAGACATTGAAAATATGAAGACGGCATTTTATAGAGGTTCGTTTGTATACGTTTGTACCTTTTTTCTTTTCGTTTGTACCTCAAAGGGTTCGGAGATACATGGTATTCGAAATATTCTAGGTCGAATTAAATTTGTGTTTTTAGACACATTGAAAATATGAAGACGGCATTTTATAGAGGTTCGTTTGTACACGTTTGTAAATTTTTTCTTTTCGTTTGTACCTCAAAGGGTTCGGAGATACATGGCATTCGAAACATTCTAGGTCGAATTAAATTTGTGTTTTTAGAGACATTGAAAATATGAAGACGGCATTTTATAGAGGTTCGTTTGTACACGTTTGTACATTTTTTCTTTTCGTTTGTACCTCAAAGGGTTCGGAGATACATGGAATTTGAAACATTCTAGGTCGAATTAAATTTGTGTTTTTAGAGACATTGAAAATATGAAGACGGCGTTTAAGAGAGCTCTATTTCCACACGTTTTTTTTTTCTTTTCGTTTGTACCTCAAAGGGTTCGGAGATACATGTTATTCGAAACATTCTAGGTCGAATTAAATTTGTGTTTTGAGACATTGAAAATATGAAGACGGCATTTAAGAGAGCTTTATTTCCACACGTTTGTACCTTTTTCCTTTTCGTTTGCACCTCAAAGGGTTCGGAGATACATGGCATTCGAAACATGCTAGGTCAAAGTAAATGTGTGTTTTTATAGACATTGAAAATTGAGGTACAAACGAAAACGAAAAAGATGCAAACGTGTGGAAATAGAGCTCTCTTAAATGCCGTGTTCATATTTTCAATGTCTCTAAAAACACAAATTTAATTCGACGTAGAATGTTTCGAATGCCATCTATCTTCGAAACCTTTGAGGTACAAACGAAAAGAAAAAAGGTACAAACGTGTGGAAATAAAGCTCTCTCAAATACCGTCTTACTATTTGCAATGTCTCTAAAAACACAAAATTAATTCGACCTAGAATGTTTCGAATGTCATGTATCTCCGAACCCTTTGAGGTACAAACGAAAAGGAAAAGGGTACAAACGTGTGGAAATAGAGCTCTCTTAAATGTCGTCTTCATATTTTCAATGTCTTTAAAAACACAAATTTAATTCGACCTAGAATGTTACGAATACCAGGTATCTCCGAACCCTTTGAGGTACAAACGAAAAGGGAAAAGGTACAAACGTGTACAAACGAACCTCTATAAAATGCCGTCTTCATATTTTCAATGTCTCTAAAAACACAAATTTAATTCGACCTAGAATGTTTCGAATACCATATATCTCCGAACCCTTCGAGGTACCAACGAAAAGGAAAAAGGTACAAACGTGTGGAAATAGAGCTCTCTTAAATGCCGTCTTCACATTTTCAATGTCTCTAAAACACAAACTTAATGCGACCTAGAATGTTTCGAATATCATGTATCTCCGAACCCTTTGAGGTACAAACGAAAAGAAAAAAGGTACAAACGGGTACAAACGAACCTCTGTCGAATGACACTAATAAAATTAAAATGTCTAAAAGTTGGGCGCTGGTCATTTTTTAAATTTTTTCTAGGTGTTTACCCTTCGAGGTACAAACAAAATAAAATGCGGTACAAACGGGTACAAACGAAGTATAAACGAGCTGTATTGGTTATTTTTAAATTTTCGAAAAGCGGGCGCCAGGTTCACACCGGTTAAGTGTTTTTCAATTTATAGCAATTTTAGAAAACACTAGTTTTAACTAGGGTAAGTGCGGGTGAGATGCCGCGTCGGGAAAGATGCCGCAGTAGCCATAGTTCGTCCGTTGATTGATAGATAGCGCTATTAATGGATTATATGTTTAAAATAAGTTACTTATTTAAGCTGTATATGGTAACATTTATGGTTAGTCCATCAGTTTAGTAATTATCCAACTTTTTATTATTGAAAAGTAAGTTTTTTAACATAATATTTTATCAAGCATTTAATTCATTAGAATTTAAGAATGTATATTTCGTTGTTTTAATGAAAATGAGTTTTGTTATTGATTTAGGTATATTTTAAATGTACTGTATGAAATTTTAGGTTGGAATTCCGCACTATGCTAGCTATAGCAACATGCGGCATCTATCCCAACAAAAAGGAGAGATGCCGCATTTAAAGTTGGTATAGATGCCGCATTTAAAGTTGATATAGATGCCGCATCATATTTTATGTTAAAAACATAGACATATATACCTTTATTATGCAATTTTTTTTGACTGTAAATTATGCCATGTAAATATAAAAGATCCATTAATGGATCAGGAAGAGCCCTCATATTAGTGAAGATAACGAAAATAATGATGATTGCCTGTGTACTGAATGTTTTGAAAGGTACTCAGAAACAAAAAAAAAGTTGACTGGTTAAGATGTATAAAGTGCCAAAAATGGTTACATATGGCATGCATCATGTATGCAGATGTGTGTAAAATGCAAAATTTTTAATATGAACTATGTGGGTAGATAGGCTATAAGAGAGCTTCGGCACCGTAAAACTAACCAACTTGAATCCTTTTGCCAATGTTTGAAATCGTGTAACTTTACAGTACTACACATTCCGAACTGATGAGTCATCAAACTGTATCGATATGCAAACCTTGATCTTTGACCCCACACGCGCTCATACTGTTGGCCTTGAAATTCCTAAGATATGAGTAATCACCTCAACAACCACACAAGTAGTTAAACCATTATGCGTCATCACAATTTAGTTATCACAATTTGGATTTGTGTTAACCCATTACCAGCCATAGTCTTTGAATGCAAACCTAAGACATGCGCAGACTGAATTATAGTACACGACGCATGCGCAGACTGAATTTTAGAACCCGACGCATGCGCAGACTGAATTTTAGGTCACAAATTGATAGATGGGGTACACTACCGCGTCAAAAATGTGGGGTTACCCTAACTCGGGGGTGCCCCAAACTTTTGACACCGTACTGTACTTAAATTTCTGGTACACTACCGTGTCAAAAGTGCGGGCCCTCCTAACCAAAAAAGTATCCGATCACTTTTTGAAGCGTACTGTACTTATTACGTGCAAACCTTGGCCTTTAACCCCAACACACGCTTGCCTTAATTGCGTCATCTTAAACGAAAGGTACACTACCACGTCATTGAAAATGCCGTGTTCATATTATCAATGTCTCTAAAAACACAAATTTAATTCGACGTAGAATGTTTCGAATGCCATGTATCTCCGAACCCTTTGAGGTACAAACGAAAAGGAAAAAGGTACAAACGTGTGGAAATAGAGCTCTCTTAAATGTCGTCTTCATATTTTCAATGTCTTTAAAAACAGAAATTTAATTCGACCTAGAATGTTTCGAATACCAGGTATCTTCGAACCCTTTGAGACACACCACCGCCACATAAACACCACCACCACCACCACACAACCGCCACACAAACACGGCCACACAAAACCACCGCCACCACGACGCAAACACCACCGCCTCCGCCACACAAACACCACCGCCGCCACCATACAAACACCACAACCGCCACACATATACCACCGCCACCACCACACAACCGCCACAACCGCAACACAACCACCACATTTGTGTGTTACGTCACCACCGCTATATAATTTACTGAGTTATATTCCAGCTCACACCTTATCATGGTTAAAGGGCTCATACACACATTATCATGGTTAAAGGGTATAAAATAGTTGAACTTACACAAAATATTGTCTATTTACCGGTGGTTGTCAAAGAGTTAACATCTCTTTCGTTGAAAATTATACTTTCGTGGTAAAACAATTGCATTTCGAACCATGTTAATTTACAATTCAGAGCAGTTCACCGCTAGCCAACATAGCAAAGGGTTTTCGAAACCTAAGATCATTAAACGTAAAACATTTAAGCAACAACACATTTCACCCGAAAATTTAGCATTCCTTAAATCACTAGGTCTTAAAGTGAAAAGAACATGGTACTCACCAATGTGTTGAACATTATTAACAGTTTGTAATTTGATTGTAAACTAGCAATAGCTATTAGTAGCTATTTTTGAATACATCCCACAAATTAACTAACTATCCTCACCACATTTAATTATTTTATATAAAGTTGTGGATTGTGTAAATAATTTCAGTTCTATGGCGGTGCGGCGGTAAAAAATAGCGTTTCTTGATATACAAGGCTATCAAGGAGCTAACAACCAATTTTCTTCTAAAGAAGTTGGTATCGCTGCGGAAAATTCGGATGAAATATTACATCTTATATTCGACGCATCGTTTGATTTCAACGAGTTGCCGAAGAAATATGAACGGGTTGCTGCACGTTGACTTTGCCAAAATTGGCATGGGATACCTTGGTCATTTGGATTTATTCCGTACAAAAAACTTCATACCATATTGAAACCTATATTAAAGAAGTTTGATGTCACATACGTCGAGGGCAGTGAAAAGAAGAAATGGATTTCAAATTTGTTTGATGACACCGAAAACCAGCCGTGGATTTTGAATTTGGAAGCAATATTTGATGTACCGAAGATTTCCAATCTGTGAGATGAATATTATTCAAGACGTTGTATGCTTCATTCTGATAAAATTTATTCATTAGAAAATTGTATTCTTTTAAAAAAATTTTACATGGAAAATAAGTAGATTTTATGTAAGAAATATATTTAAGCAATTTAATATTTTTGTATACATATTCTATAAATAAAATTTAAAAAAAAAAGTTATGTGCGTTTTATTTAAACACAAGAATTCCCCTGAATTCCCCTATTTTTTACAGCAAGAAGTTTCTTTCGTTAACCTATAAAAGTATTGAAAAGAATCTAATGATATTTACCATTCTAATTGAAAAGCATATTCAATGATACACCCTGTATACTAAAATATTTATTAAAAAAATTAAATATACACCCGTTATATTTATATATGTATGTATATGTGTGTTAATGATAAAGTAGCAAATTCAAATTTTCTAGTTTATAAAAATTTTGATTTTACATGTCAATTCTCTAATATACCTACTAATCTATAAAAATTTAACAACTCAATTACTGTCATAATTTTTATATTAAACAACGTGTTTAGATTATAGTAATTAAAACCGAAAAAATTTGAAATTTTATACTGATTAAGATATCAAGAAATAACTTGTGTTCTTTACTCAAATATAAATATGAATCAGTATTAAAATGATATACATACAATGATTTTGCTGATTAAGCAAATTTTTTGCAATATTTATAAATAATTTTATAATTAGATTCTGTATTCAGTCTAATCATAAACAAGAAATAGAATACATATTATTATTAATATACAGAGTTTGTACATAATATACAGGTGTGTAGGTATTAAGATAATTTTCATTTGATTTATAAATTACCCTAGAAATAGCTTTGTGTTATACTCAAATTCTTAAATGATGTTTTACAATCTGCTTTCAAGGTCTGCTAAAATAAACATTCAGTGAAAATAAACTTATTTTAAGCTGATAAAATTCTAAAACTAATAAGTTCTTCAAGGTTAATTATATATAAAAATATTATGCAGTACAGTTGAAATCCAATTTCCGGCAGTACAGTAGCGGTCTGAAATCTAGACTCTGGAGTCTGAAGTTAGTTTTTAAAATCATGATTGCGGCTAGCGCTTGGTACAGTGCACCCACAAAATTTAGCGTTAGCGACCGAGTTAAATGGTTTCTTTGTTCGTTAGAGATGACGCAGTCAAGGCAAGCGCGTGTTGAGGTACAGGTTCGCATGTACGCATAAAATAAGCACAGTTCGCTTCAAAAAGTGATCGGATACCTTTTTAGTCAGGGGGTCCACACTTTTGACATGTTTGTGTACAAAAAATTTAAGTACAGTACGATGTCAAAAGTTTGGGGCCACCCCCTGAGTTAGGGTATTCCCCACATTTTTGACGTGGTAGTGTACGTTTCGTTTAAGATGACGCAATTAAGGCAAGCGCGTGTTGGGGTTAAAGGCCAAGGTTTGCACGTAATAAGTACAGTACGCTTCAAAAAGTGATCGGATACCTTTTTGGTCAAGAGGGCCCGCACTTTTGACACGGTAGTGTACCAGAAATTTAAGTACAGTAAGGTGTCAAAAGTTTGGGGCACCCCCGAGTTAGGGTAACCCCACATTTTTGACGCGGTAGTGTACCCCATCTATTGTGATGACGCATAATGCGTTAACTACTTGTGTGGTTGTTGAGGTGATGACTCATGTCTTAGGAATTTCAAGGCCAACAGTATGAGCGCGTGTGGAGTTAAAGATCAAGGTTTGCACATTGATACAGTTTGATGACTCGTCAGTTCGGAATGTGTAGTACCGTAAAGTTACACGATGTCAAACATTGGCAAAAGGGTTCAGGTTGGTTAGTTTTACGGTGCCGCAGCTCTCTTATAGCCTAACTACTTATGTGGCGTCTCACTTTCTTTGATGCGGCATCTCTCCCATAGGTGTGGGAGAGATGCCGCTTTGCAGGCTCTACAAAAATGTTAATTATGAATCCTTTATGACTAAAAATTTAAAATTATTTTTAAGTATTTTTAAAGAACAGTGTTAACATTTATTGTGTACCAAATTTCAAATCAATTAAATGCATACTTTAAGAATTATCAAGTGTTTTCAAAATGTGTGGCATCTCTCCCGCATTCACCCTATATTTTTAGAGAAAAATGTTTTAGCAGGGCCATTATTTGTGCCAATACAAAAAACTGTTGGCTTATCACGTATTTTATATATTCTAGTAAATTATCATTAGTTTCGTTTCCAAATATTAGCCCTCAACCCCCCCCCCCCTGTTAATGTAATTTAAACAAATTGCATATCAGTAAGCATATTTTTAAGAAAAAAAAAAAACAATATTGCAAATTTAAATCTTTTACCGCTAGTAAGTTTGAGTTCTAGCCCCTCGCTGAACATTGAAGTGAGTTTATAGATACTAATGTGGGCTTAACGTAGTTGCTCTGAGATAGTCAGGTACAAAAGTATATCTCAGCAAAAAAGTTTTCTTTTATCAAAAATTAAATAATGTATTAATATTCTTCAGTTATTATATTTGCATACTACTTGTTTTTTTGAATTTCCGCGAGCTTATGTTGTAGCAATTTAAAAGAATTGTTGAAAAAGAGTTGTAAAAACGTTGTAAAATGATGTTTTTAAGTCATATTTCAAAAACGGCGTGGTCAATAATTTTTATTTCTTATTAAATATGGTTTGTAATTTTGTATTAAATAACATATTAAATTTTTATCAAATTCCTTTGACACGTTTTCATTTTATTCAAAAAAAATAGAGTTTTCCCATAAGAGCCCGTGTTAAAATTAGAAAACTTTGAAATCGTTTTTCTCAAAATTGGGGTGGTCAATTTTTTTTCGGTAACGACTCATATTTTTGGTACTGGATTAAATACATATCTAGTAAAGTTTGGTTAAATTCCTTTGAAAAAACCGTTTTATCGACCGACTACCTTAAGTACGAACGAAAATTTGCCCACTTGATCATACTTATAAGTGTATTGATAATAAAAATCAATTACGTCGGTAATGTATCCCTAATTCAAAATCAGTTACGTCGGTTAATGCATCGCTAATACCAACAAACTATTTAATAGGTACCCTTACACTATCTAAATTCAGTTGGTCCAAAAATGAATTTATATACAACAGTAGAAAATCCTCTGAAAATAAAATGTTAAAGTTTTTCTTGTCTACTATAGTTTTTGAGTTTCGGGTAATAATCTAATCATAATTCAGCCTCTTTTATATATTGAAATTTTTGTAGGTTGATCCTCTAGTTCAGTGTTTTCAAAACATCGCGTCGGACCGCAAAAATATCCCACCGGTCTGTATCCCGCATTCGGCAATTTCGTCTATTTAGGGCGACAAAAATCATTAACTATGAATTCACATTTTCTAATAACCCTTATGCACAAACCTATTGTTTGAAGCTAATACAATAACTGAAAGGCTCCGCAAGTAGCAGTTTTTCTGTTTCAGCTGATGTATTTAATTCGTTCCGAAATTGAAAACAGAGTAATAGTGATTTTTTTTTAGAATTGTACCAAATATTATCTGAATTTTGATAATGGATGTTGGAGCTTCAGGTACGTGCTACAAATTAATAGTATTATTTTTAATATCCTTTATATTTTGACCTTATATTACATTAGAAAATAAAAGTATGATTTTTTTTAAAATTTTTTTTTCCATATAACTATTTTGCATAGAGTTTTCAAAAAACTTCCATCGAGTACCGCTTTGTTTGCTATTTTAGTTCTTTGTTTAGTATTCCAGTAAACTATAAAACAAATTTTAGCTATCCCAAATAATCCTTTTTTAAATTATAACCTTTTATTTACAGGGAGTCGTGATGATCTAAATTTAACCAGATTGTAAGCAGAGGATTTAATTAAATTTTCAGAAGACACTAATACCGAACACCAATTAGATGGTGATGAAAACTAATAAAACATTTACTGATACCTTACTTCATTACATGTGTACATTTTATTTTATTAAATTTTAATTGTCTATTTATTTGTCTTATTTTTTTATCTTCATTGAACCCGAAAACTTAGTAATTAAAAAAAATTGGGGAAAAATATCACAATAATGATTTAAAGTATATCATTTTACAATAATTAGTAAGAAAAACATTTGGTTTTATTCATACTAAAAAAAAATTATTTTTGTCGCGCTAAATGGGTGAAACTGCCGTATGTGCGGTCCACAGAAAGACGTGTGAAATAAAATGACTTACAACCAATGTTACGAAAGTATCCCCCTGCGATTTCATTCATTTTAATAGGTATATATTATAGTACTTGACGAAGTAACAAACACATTTTAATTGTACATACCCAATTGCATATTTAGGGGGTAAAACACCCCTTCAAAAAGGGCATAGCCGAATAAGATAGGGAAAACGGCCCTTGACGCAAAATTGATTGTTTTTATAGGAAATAATAGTTCTTAGCCTTAGATACCATTCCTGCCAAATTTCAACCCTCCCAGGCTAATAGTTTATGAATACACAAACATACAAAAATTTTCAAAAAAAATTTTTTTTGACGAAATTACTGAGCCGATTTATTTGAGTTTAATATATATTGTGTACCCACCTTAGGCAAAGTAATAAAAAAAAATAACGTTATATTGTTATCGACGGAGGTACGGACCTTTTCTGTAGGGGGTAAATAGATCTTACTGGTAGCGTTGAAAAACCCACAGAAAGGCCTGGGTTCGAGCTCCTGATCACTACGGTAGATTTGCGGGAATTTTAAGGGTGTTCACTTTTCACTCAATAAAATAATGGTTTCAATTTTAACAATTTTATTAACAAAACCCGAAATAAATGATTTACAAGAAACAAATAAATAAAACAGTTGACTTATATAAATGTAGAAAAACAGCAGAAAGAAATAGGACTTACCTAGACACACGTTGGAATTTTATTCGGACACAAACTCTCACTTTAGGCCACCAACCCAACTTCCCAACTCCGATTCTTTTGTACGTTAATGACAACTAAGCGACGTTTTACGCAGAACCCGACTAGCGACCCTCACACTGTATTTCACTTTACTGTCCCACAGCTCACTACCTCTTACCCCGTTCATTTACCCACTGCCCGATTATCGTCTTTACGAGAATTTTTATATTAATCGTTTGACCGACATTTTTCTATTAATCGGCAGAAATTATGTGTTACCAAACTTATTATTGATAACACATATTTTAGTTGTTTGTTTCAGTTTGATGGCCTCGATAATAATTTGTGTCCCAATAAATAGTTACCGATTGCAACAATATCCCTTTATTATACTAATTTTTTTAAATTTTTAAATTTAAGTAAATTTTTTTTTGACACTTACGCGTTAGCGACACCCACCATTTTTTGTTCAATAATATGTCTCTTAGTACTCTATAACTATATTATATATTTTATAGAAAAATTTTAGTTGGTAGAACATAGTAATATTTCAATACAAATGCGTACCATGTTCGGTACTACATATATTACTTATGTATAAAAAGGACTACAAAGTAAAATCTCTATCCTATTTCTAAAATACTACAATTACATACGTCCATAACTATGATAAACTAGTTTAAATTCACAAAAGTACATCATTATCTGTCGTTTATTTTTTTTGTTATTAATAAAACAAAATAGATATTGATTTCTCTTTTGTTAGAGTTTTTTTCTTTGTAAGACGTCAAATGAAACTTTGTTAGCTCATACACCACGTCTTACGACGTCAACAATTTCATACAAAGTTTATTAGCTGTCAAAATAGTATACCAGTTGGTTATTTCGTTATAATTCCCCATGACCCATCACCATGTCAACAAAAGAAGACAAACAGTAGATAAAGCTAGACGTTTGTCTAAGCTTGCTTGTCGTAACTATGAACGTATGTAATTTTATTACAGAAAAAATCCACTTTCTGCACTCTCTTAAGAAGTGCAACAAAAACATCAAGTGAGAGGGGTGAGCTACATATTGCGCACACATGTACACTACTTTCTTCAAGTTAATTATATGTACCTACATGTAATTTACCTACATATTTTGATAACTACAACAGGTTTTAGCCGGACTGTTGTTATTACTATACATTGTTGAAGTTTTTTGTTTCAATCTATTAAGTTAATGTTTATAATAATAATAATAATAATAATAATAATAATAATAATAATAATAATAATAATACTAATAATAATAATAATAAACGCCCTGTGGGTGGGGGCTTCACTTTGCAGAATTTGCCCACAGTAAGTCCTGCTTGTCGTAAAAGGCGACTAAAAGGACAACCCATTAGGATGGAGCAAATAAGAAAAAGGCCTCGGAAAACTGCCGCTGCCGGTGGAGCGACCGGGCGCATCAGGGTCACCACTGAATGT
The DNA here is from genome assembly GCA_035578155.1 of Brachynemurus nebulosus. Lineage (NCBI taxonomy): Eukaryota > Metazoa > Arthropoda > Insecta > Neuroptera > Myrmeleontidae > Brachynemurus > Brachynemurus nebulosus. The sequence continues at coordinate 12,604,806 of JAPWDM010000007.1, forward strand.
GACAGCTCAGATCACGGTGACGACAGGTTGGGTTCTAGGCAGCCACCTGTCAGCTGTAACAACACCTTCAGCCAAAATGCTACTGCCCTACTTACGGAGCCCCCAACACCTTTGGCTCAGCCGACTTTAAGTGTTTTCCCAGAGCATCCTTTGGGGACCACTAAAGCTGGTAAGAAGCGTGTGCGTATGCAATGGACAGATGAACTGAATGAATTCATCGTACGCACATACTTCAAAGTTACTAGACTTGAAACGGACAAAACTGGTTACCGTACAAAATTACATCAAGAGTTTGCGCGCAGCTACCCTCACCTAAGTCGCGTTACTGAACAGATAATAATAATAATAATAATAATAATAATAATAATAATAATAATAATCTGTTATGCAGCCCATGGACGAGGGAGAGTCGTACCGGTATCTCGGATTCAATCAGGACGAACGTATAGATCACAGCGCTGTAAAACAACACCTGATGCAGCAATACCTAACGCGTGTACGGAGATTACTGAGCACCCACCTTGATGGAAAAAAAACCATCAAAGCAATTAACACCTACGCAGTTCCGGTGCTAACATACTCATTTGGGGTAATCAAATGGACGCCTACGGACTTGACAAACATCGAGATCAAGACCCGCGTCCTTATGACCAAATACAGAATTCATCATCCCAAAGCAGCGATAGAACGATTGACGCTGCCAAGAGCCGAAGGGGGTCGAGGTCTTATAGACATAAGGAACACGCATAATAAACAGGTTCATAACTTGCGAGAATACTTTTACACCAAAACACACACATCACACTTACACAATGTAATAATCCAAGCCGACAAGGCATACACACCATTAAACCTCTCACACACAGAAATGCCAGATAGTTTTTGCCGTTTGGTCACGAAGGAGGACAAAATTCAGCAATGGATTCGGAAGCCTTTACATGGGAGACATCCACATGATCTTAATCAGAGTAACGTCGACAAAGCAGCGTCGCACGCCTGGTTGAGTCAAGGAAGTCTTTTCCCGGAGACTGAAGGATTCATGCTAGCTATACAAGATCAAGTAATTCATACAAAGAATTACTCAAAATACATACTTCGTGACTCGTCAATAACATCTGACTCATGCCGGAGATGCCATTCCAAACCTGAAACGATCCAACACATCACAGCTGCCTGTACTCAGCTCGCTCAGTCCGAATACAAACACCGTCACGACCAGGTTGGCAAAATCATATACCAGAAACTAGCGGTCAAGCACCACCTTATAACCGATAAAACACCTTACTACAAGCTCACACCAAAAGTAGTAGCGGAGAATGACTCCTGTAGACTTTACTGGGATCGGTCGATTATTACAGATAAGACCATAAATCATAATCGACCAGATATCACCTTCGTAATGAAAAACACTAAGACAACCTATCTGATCGATATTGCGGTTCCAAATACACACAACTTACAAAAAACACACGCAGTTAAATTGGATAAATACACTGACCTCGCAGCCGAAATAAAACAACAATGGCGAATGGAACATGTCCACATCGTTCCAATAGTGCTCAGTGCCACCGGGGTCATTCCACACACACTACATAATAGTTTGAGCCTCTTGGGTCTCCCAAAATACACATATGTCACTATGCAAAAGGCAGTGATCATAAACACGTGTCGTATAGTACGGAAGTTCCTCAGTAATACGAATCCGACTGCGATATGTGAAAGCACAAGACCTGCTTCTACTCCATCTGAGCCATCTACAGTGAGCGAACAATACACTGACACTCATCCTACTGACACACAACACACATACATAAACACACAATACACTAACACTGAAAGACAAACACTTAACACACATACAGATCCAGATTCGTCTGATGGAGAGGGGGGATCGAACAACTGCCGCACTGTCACTGTTACCGCTCTGGTGCACAATCCTCCCCAACTCAATAACACACAAGGTCCGTCAACCTCTGTACCATCTAAACGCGCAATTCCAGGAACACCCGATCTTAATGAGCAATTTGGTGAACCAGAACACATTTACACCAAGAAACGAAAAATAGAACGACACATCCACACACATACACGAACACACACACAAACACAAACAGTCCTTTCCCTTCCCTCTGTCCCTAATCCTACCTATTCTCTGAGGACACGAAAACGAACTAGGCATTCACAGCCGTCTGTCATTGAGCCAACATCTACGCTCCCACAAAAGTCTCGTCGTACGAACCAGTGTACACCAAAATAGACGCATAACACCTCGTTTCAAGCAACAACAACAACAATATAAGGAGTGATGTGACAAACCCGTCCGTGAATGTACTACGGTACTTTTACGGATTGGTTTGGCACATTACCCTTCCACAGAGCCTAATACCTTGCATAATGCCGGTATAGGTGAATGTTACCCAGTACTGTCCTACTGAGTAGTGAGCGCCAGGTTGGCGTAAAAGTCTATAATAATAATAATAATAATAATAATAATAATAATAATCGGGCCGGGAGTCGTTGCTTCGCCTGTATCAATCGCTAGTTCTGACTAGGATTGATTACGGCAGCATTGCTTACTCCTCCGCCCGGGCGTCTGCGCTCTTACTCCTAGATCCTATTCACCATGCAGGCATACGACTGGCTACGGGAGCATTTCGAACGAGTCCTTCTATGAGCCTCTGCGTAGAGTCGGGTCTACCTCCGCTGCGACTGAGACGTGAGCGTCTCTTGCTCAATTATGCAGCGGGGGTATATGCAACACCTACGCATATCAATCACCCGACTCTATTCAGATACCGTTTACAGGGGCTCTACGGTCGACGTCCCACCATAAGTCGACCAGTGGCCGTTCGAACGCAGGAGTTATTAGAGAGTCTGCACTTACAGTTCGCCAAGGTACTTCCCAAACGTCCTATGGAAGTACCTCCTTGGCTGATCCCTAACGTAAGGTGTCGTTTCGACCTGACTGGTCTCAACAAGGAGGAGACCAGTTCAATCGAATATCGATCCCGCTTTTATGAGATCATTAGCGAACTTGACTCTCTCTGCATATACACAGATGGTTCCAAAACAGCTACGGGTGTTGGAAGTGCCATCGTCATTCGTGACGATCCTCACGCTTGGACACTTCCTCCCCAGGCCACTGTGTATACTGCGGAATTATTTGCTATCTTGCGATTCTGTCAAACATCCGAAGACAGCGCATTCCTCATTTGTTCCGACTCGTTGAGCGCGTTGCAAGCGATCTGCCGCTCTCATACCATCGATCCACTGGTGCAGAACATCCTTACGTGTCTCTACATGCTCCGCCAAAAGTCTATCACCTTCTTTTGGATTCCCGGACATGTGGGGATACCTGGCAATGAACTCGCCGACCAGGCAGCACGTCATGCAGCCGAAGTCGGTGAGCCACAGGACATTGCCATTCGCCCAGAGGATCTGAGAGTGTGCATTAGATCCGCGATCGATCAGAAATGGCAACGTGAGTGGAACAACCTCACGGCTAAGCTCAGACAGGTGAAACCTGAGGTCCGAAGAACTCCGGCACCTGTAAATCTGAGCCGGCGAGAGAGTGTGGCCCTGACGCGTTTACGCTTGGGCCACACGGCGTTAACACATCGTCATCTTCTCGCCGGTGAGGATCAGCCAAGGTGCGCCGCCTGCGGGACGGCGCTGACCGTGAGGCATATAGTTGAGGAATGTGTAACCTTTGAGCCATTGCGCCAGAGGTTGCAGCTCCCCAATAATGTAGCCGAAGCTTTAGCTTACGATGCAGTCTCTGAAAGAAAGATGCTTGAATTTCTCCGAAATTCGCATCTTCTTCAGAGACTTTAGGGGCATTACATCTCTTAATTTTATCCAAGTCGTCTCTTTTTGTCTCCCCCGATATCTTAAATTTTATTTTTAGCTTTGTTTTATTTTAATTTTTATGTTCAAAATGCTTTGTGTGCGTCTTATTTATTACTCATACCCTGTTCCAGCTGGTCTGGCAGGGTACTTTTAGACTTATCGTTATGCCACTAAGGGCCTTTTACACCCTTAGTGGTACTGTTGTTATTTATACATGTTTTCCGTTTTGTTATTGTTTTTTAACGATGTACCACCGAAGGCCTTTTACACCCAAGGTGGTACATCAACTGTTTTTATTTATCTGTGATATTTGTTATGCCGCTGTGGGCCTGTTGTTATGGCTCTACAGCGGTATTGTTTTAATTCCTTATTGTGTCGCTGGTGGGCCTGTGGCTCCCCAGCGATGCAATAAGTATTATCTGTGATTACTTCTGTGATTTATAATTCTAGTCATTGTGTGTTTCTAGTCAGGTTCCTCCACTCCGGGGCCTTTTACGCCTCGGAGGGAGTTCCAGCGATGGCTTCCAGGCCTTGGTGACCGGACGCTCTGTCTAGTACTTATCGTACCGTCACCAAGGTCTGTCCACTCCTTTTAAGCCCTGGGATGGCAGGGCTCATCGTTGGTTTTTATCATGTGTATGTTTGTCCGTTGTCTAGTGCATTTATGTGTTCCTGTCTTTACGTGTTGTTTTTATCTATATTTCTCGTTTCGGCGGCGCATGCCCTTAGTTGGCGATGCCGCCGGGTGCTGCTGACCGCGCCATCCACCGGCAGCAGTACCCCAATTTTAATCAAAAAAAAAAAATAATAATAATAATAATAATAATAATACGAAAACGAACTAGGCTTTCACAGCCATCTGTCATTGAGCCAACATCTACGCTCCCACAAAAGTCTCGCCGTACGACCCAGTGTACACCAAAATAGACACATAACACCTCGTTTCAAGCAACAATAACAACAGTATAAGGAGTGATATGACAAACCCATCCGTGAATGCACTACGGTACTTTTACGGATTGGTTTGGCACATTACCCTTCCACAGAGCCTAATACCTTGCATAATGCCGGTATAGGTGAATGTTACCCAGTACTGTCCTACTGAGTAGTGAGCGCCAGGTTGGCGTAAAAGTCTATAATAATAATAATAATAATAATAATAATAATAATAATAATTTATTGTTTTTAATATATAAAATGTTTACAAAAGTCAATTGATAAGATATTAGAATATAAAATCTGAATTAAAATATTCGTTAAAATTATAAAAACATTTTCTGATGAAGTAGTGCTTAACAGTCTTCTTAAAACTTGATAGTGGTTGCTCTCGAATGGCTAGAGGTAATTTGTTAAAAAATTTAGGGGCATAAAAATTAACACCCGTCCTAGCTCGATCTGTGGGGGAGAAATCGACACAAATATTATTCTTGTTTCTTGTGTTTTAAGTATATATCTCTGAATGAATAGAGTGAACATTTATTTGTTCCTTAACATACATAATGCACTGCATAATATAGATAGATGGAACAGTCAGAATACCATATGAAATTAAATGATTTCGACAGTCATCTCTATAGCCCAATTTAAAAATGGCTCTAATTGCCTTTCGTTGTAATTTGAATATATGGGCAACACCACTTACATGTCGCCAGATTAATATTGCGTAGGAAATCCGACTTTGTATGAGAGCATAATAAGCTGTAAGTAAAACATTGGTAGAAACTATATACGACAAATTTCGCAAGAGAAAAACAGTAGATGTTATTTGTTTACTTACAGTATCAATATGCTTATTCCAAGATAGTTTGGAATCAAACTCAACTCCCAGGAATTTTACAGTAGTATTATTTTCAATCGGATTTTTATGAAAGAACATTTGAACTGTTTTTGTGGCATTCAAACTCAATTTGTTTTCTGTGAACCATTCACCAACCGCAGATTGCGTTTCCCTCATGACATTTTGTAATAAACTTAGATTATTGCATGAATTAGCTATGGTTGTATCATCAGCAAACAATACAAATTTTGCTTAAATCAAAAAAAGTATGGGTCCCAACACTGAACCTTTGGGTACACCATAACGTAAGGTTTCCACTTTAGATTCTATGCCATCTAAGATTACTAATTGTTTCCGATCGGTTAGATACGATTTAATGAAATTAACGCTATGTGTTGTAAAACCATAGCTTAAAATCTTATCACAAGGTACTTCATGAGAGACACAATCAAACGCTTTAGTTAGATTACAGAAAAGTACCCCCGTATATTCATTTAGAGAAGTTTTACTATGTATATATTCAACTAACTCACTAATAGCCATAGTCGTAGATTTTGGTTTTCTAAATCCATACTGATCATTAGAATATAATGAATGTAACTCAAAATGATTATTTATTTGCATTTTTAAAGCCTTTTCCAAAAGTTTACCTATCAAAGGAACGATAGAAATTGGTCTGTAATTAGTTGGTAAGTCTGTTGAGCCCTTCTTGTGCACAGTAATAACACGTGATATTTTTAACACAGCTGGGAAAATACTATTCTGTATGCATTCATTGAACAATTTAGTTAGTGGTATGTAGATTTCATTTACAATGCATCTTAATATTTTAGTGTTTAGTCCATAAAAATCCAAACTGTTGCTATTTTTGATCGAGAGGATAATATCTCTAACTTGAATAAATGTTAGTTCATTAAAATTAAAACTGATTGCTTTGTTACGATTTATTTGATTTTGATTACCTGTTGGGTTAGGCATATTGTTTAAAACATTTACAGCAATATTTGCGAAAAAATTATTGAAATCATCCGGAGTGATATTGAAAGTAGGTTCATTTTGTAGCTTACCTGATCTATATTTATTTACAATGTTCCACATAGCTTTCGAGTGATTAGTAGCTGTTTTTATAAAATTGCTCTTCGTTTAGCATTGTTTAACTCTCGGCGATACGTGCGTCTGTAATTTTTGTAGACATTGCTTATTTCAGGGCTATTAAATGTTTTTAATAAATCGTAAACAAAATGTAAGTTTTCACGCATTTTTGCCAAATCATCATTAAACCGTATTATATTACCTAATTTATTTGAATGAACTGAACGTTTTACTACCGGAAAAGACATATCCATATAATAGCTAAGTGTTAAATTTTTCATCAGTAGTTGACTGGTTACTATTAGTAAAATCCCAGTTTGTATTATGAACATGAAAGTTTAAATTGTAAGACCCTGTGCAGTAATAGCTCTTGTACAGACATTTTTAATTGTGGACTCAGTTTTGTTCATCTTAAGAGTGATTTTCATGGCAAGATGATCAGATAAAGATGTATCAAAAACTTCAACTGCATGATGACTACTAGGTATATCAGTTATAATATTATCAAGGCAATAATTAAGTCTGGTATTAACCTCAATTGTTGGATAGAGACCGTATGTAGCTAATAAGTCAACAAATTCAATAGTTTTCACATCTCTAGTGTTAAATTTTACATTAAAATCCCCATTTACTATAATGTCTTTATTAGATCTGTTCAATATACTTAAAATATTAGCCATAGTATTCATAAAAATATTGAAGTCTCCTGCCGGAGCTCTGTAGACAGTAACAATAATAACATTAAATTTACTGATTCCACCGCACAAACTTCACAGTGAATTTCAACAGAACATTTACTTACATCATTGATTATATTAAAGAAATCTTTTAAACACTCATTAACCAGAATTACAGTACCCTCGTGTATATGATTAGTTCGAGCAAAACTATCAATAATTACACTATATCCACTAATTTTTAGAAATTTAATAGTATCATTAAGAAAGAAGTGTTCAGTAAAGCATACAATATCACAGTTTAGATGTTGAGCTTCAAATTCTAAAACTTTTTTGCGGAGACCTTGGATATTTAAATGAAAAATGCTAAGATTATGTGTATCTAATCACTTCAACTTAAAAAAACACCAGCATTACTTTCACGGAATTTAAAGCGACGTATCAGTACACCCTCTGGCCAGAAATTCGGATCATATATAGTGTCATGGTATTTGATGGGCGCACCCAATTTGAAACCGGCAGTGTAATCCCCTTCATAAACTTTTTCACAAATGAAGTCATTGTCCAGTTCTTTTAAGAATTCCATTATATCACTAGATTCAGTTTCTTTACAAAGTCTTCCAACATAGATCCATATTTTCGAATTTGTTTTCAACATAGAGTTTTCTTTCCGCTGACCTACGATAACTCTATTATGAACATTCTTTTTTGCATTACCGTTTTTCAGTACTTCAGCATATGGTGATTTTTTAGTTTGATTAAGGTTGCCTGCATAATTTGTACTGGCATTGATGCTACTATAAGTAATACTAGCATTTCTACTATTCAAAACGTTATTTTGTTTATATGAGTGAACAAGTAGGATTGTAATTTGGTTATCACTAGAACTTTTATTAGAAATTTCATTTTTAGAAACTTGTACCTTTCTAGTATTTTCATTTTCTCTGAGTAAAAATACTTTCTCATTTTCTTCAATCTCATCATTATTTTGTTTCGTATTTTTTTTTTCATTAGTGCTAAAAATTTTATTTGAAATGTCAGATTTGTTTACATTTTGATAGTTTTGTCCTGCATTATCAACTATTGACACTATTGATTGATGATCGTTGGTAGATACAGTATTGGATAGATGTCTCTTATCATTAACAATGATTGAGCTAGGAGCGGTACTTAGAATTTGCGTGTTTTCTAGATTATCTGATAGATGTCTAGCAGTAGTTATTTCAGTGTAAAAACTATTTACGGGATCTATATTGAGTAATTTATTATTATTAACTTTTTCAGTAATATTAGCTAGCATTTGCCCGAAAGCACAACATTTTTTACTTAGATTACATATTTCATTTATTAGTTTTTTATTCAGATTATCCAACGCCTTGATTTCATTTAAAATCTTATTATTATATCTGGCATTATTTAGGCAAGCATCACATAACCACAATATATTTTTATTCGCTAATATTGCATTATATTCATTTTTCTTCACTGCAACACGTTTAATATGATATTTAGCATTACATACACCCGCGCATTTAACAGAAAAATCATCTTTTTTAAAATTACTGTTACAAATATTACACGCTTCGGAACACACATTACTATCGGCAGCCATCTTGACCAAAAAAAAAAAAAATAATTATATAATAATAATAATAATAATTTTATTATTATTAAAACAATATAACATTTAAGACGTATTATTGTTATTATGATTATCTTTATTTAAATAAAGTTTCTAAAACTTATAATTTTCGTTGAGTTAGGGGCCGTTCATTAATCACGTGATGTTTTTTTTTGCATTTTTTAACCCCCCCCCTCCCCCTTGGTGATACATGGTGAGGTTTAAGACTACCCCCCCCCCTATATCACGTGTATTTTTTCGTACCTGCAAAGAATCTAATTTTTTTTTAATATTTATAAAATACTGGTATAAGTATCATCTAATTTTATTATAGAAAATTAAACACTACTATAATAACGTTCAGAGGTAGACAGAAAGGTTGAAATTTTTTTTTTTTTTTGATTGACATAAAAATAATAGGAATGCGAAAAACTTTTTTGTACTAATACATGAACATTATTTAATGTACAGTATTTTCGGACCACGGATTAGCAAGACTTTCTTCAACACCAATAACTGGATAAGCATCTTGCAAATCAGTTGTTGGCACAGTGCTTTGTTGAAGATCAACATCGGTTTCATCAAGCCACTCGGCGTCATCATTTTCGCGCACTACGCAGAGAATCTCTCTCGATCTACCGTTCGATCGTCGCGTGAGGATGCGGAAAGGACGAACATTGTGCATCTCTGGACTATTATATTGATAGCGAATCAAGATCACACTACAAGCCGTTTTCGATTTTGTACGCGTTTGACGAAAAAATAAATACATGTAACGCCGCTTTTCGGTTGAGTATCGCGCACTTGCCGAAAAAATAAATACACGTGATATATTACTTTACCCCCCTCCCCCTTGTGATATTTCGTGATTTTTTATGGGACCCCTCCCCCCTTTCAAGCCTCACGTGATTAATGGACAGCCCCTTTGATGTAATTTTAATTAGTAAGTATGCTGAGATAATTTTATTGATTTCATTCAAATATTCAGATTCATGGTAAAATTAACCTTGAAAATTATTTTTTAACAAATTAAAACATATTTTTTTATAACAGATCAAAATATATATGTTTTTTAGATCGTCACAGGAACTGCAAGAACTGCAACTCGGAGGGGAAGAGAACATTTTATTGCACTCCTTAGAGTTTTATTGTGTTTTAGAAATCAGGCAGATGCTTTACTTTATGGTCCTTTTTGTACATAAGTAATATATGTAGTATCGAACATGGCATGCATTTGTATTGAAATATTACTATGTTCTGCCAACTAAAATTTTTCCGTAAAAATATATGTTATACCTAGAGTACTAAGAGACATATTATTGACCAAAAAGAAATTTACTAAAATTTAAAAATTTGAAAAAATTAGTATAATAAAGGGATATAACGTTAATTTTTTTTTATTACTTTGCCTGATGTGGGTACACAATATATATTAAACTCATATAAATCGGCTCAGTAATTTCGTTAAAAAAAATTTTTTTTGACAATTTTTGTCTATGTATTCATAAACTATTAGCTTCGGAGGGTTGAAATTTGGCAGGAATGTATCTGGGGCTAAAAGGTATTATTTCCTATAAAAACAATCAATTTTGTGTCAAGGGCCGTTTTCCCTATCTTACCCGGCTATGCCCTTTACTGAAAAATCATGTTTTGGTATTTTTCTCATACTAGTCCTTAAGCAGTTTTGATGAAAAATGGTTAAAAGATTTAGATTGAGGTTACATTACTATAGAATTTTTTTTCATTGGGATCACTTAACTTTTAAGGGGTTAAACACCCCTAACTCCCTAAGAGTGAGTTTACTAAAAAATTTTTAGGGAAAGCATAGCACACACGTGCACAATACAGCACAATCTTTTTTGTTTTTTTTTTTTTTTAAAAAGGAGACAGATGAGCTAAGCTTAGGCTCAAAAATTGTTTCTGACTGTAAAAAGGGCAATTATTGGAATTTAGCTTTTTTATTTGCGGTACATGATAGCACACGACTAGCACAATACGACACAGCCTTTTTATTCGAAAAAAAGAAAATAGCGGGGCTAACTTGATGGGAACATATAGTCGACCAAATGGTCATAAAACGACATTTCATATTAAACGACTAAATGTTATCCCAGCTAATGGCAAAATAATTCCAGGATACTATAATTCCATTTAAGGGGGGGGGTAAAGTTTTAAAAGCGAAAAAAAGGCATATTTTCATGATTTTTTTTTTTGGAGATATGAATAATGTTGGCTTATTTATTTCATGTACACGTTATAGTATAACTTCTGAAGTATCTTTGAAAAAATTACCAATTACAAATATCGATAAATAAGTCCGTGACAGCGAATTTCCGGAGGCACCTCGAAAACAAGTTGTTTTGCGGTACCGGATCATCCGAGGCAAAAAAAATCGAAATGCGTTTAAAAGGTGATATGTTTCTCTAGGGAGTCAGGAAGAGTTTTTAAAGTAAAATTAAAGTAAATTTTATACTTAGCAGGTAGGCGCGTCGCGCAGCTACCAGACAGGTGTAAAAATCGAGCATGAGGGCCGGTCGCTTGAAACGCTGTATCTTAATTAGTTTTGCTCGGATTTACTTGAAATTTTGACACAACACGCTCGACATGTTGTACATTGAGAAAAAAAATTTAAAAAAAAAATGCAAAAAAAAATTTTAAATCCTTACCCCCCTTAAGATTAACGACTGGTTTTTAAACTTTTCTCTAATGCTCAAGAAAGTGTCAATATTTATATGAATTGCTTGGTTAATCAGGTGGTCGAAAAATACATTTCTTATTGGAGGCCTTAATGCTGTTTCAGCTTATGATGAATATAATTCCAAGCTACAGAAATTATATTTAAAATTAAAAAATCGTGTTGAAATTTTTGTGAAATTCTTAAGAAAGTGTCCATATTTTTTTTAAATTAATAGTTAATAACGTGGTCGGAAAACAGCATTTCATATTATACGATCAAATATTACTCCAACTAGTAGCAGAAATGATTTCATGACACAATAATTCTACTTAAAATTAAAAAATTGCTTTTAAACATTTCTCTATTGCTGGATAAAGTGTCAATATTTATCTGAAGTACATGATAGATCAAGTAGTCGGAAAACGGCACTTCATATTACACGACCAAATGTTAATTCAGCTAATGACGAAAATAATTTAAAGATACAATAATTATACTTAAAATTAAGGAATTGCTTTTAATAATTTCTAAAATCCTTAAAAAAGTGTCGATATTTGTCTGAAATACATGGTCGGCCAAGTGGGTGAAGAACCACTTTTCATACTGAATATATGTACCAAAATGTAATTTCGAAAACTGATAATTGTCATATGACATCCTATAATATATGAGATCGGTATGCACAAAATTATCCCAAATTTTACAGGGCCATCACTATCTGTTTGCTGGCAGCACAAGATTTCCCTGTAGTTCACTAGTTTCACTACCAATATCAAAAATTTTCATAATTATATAAATCAGTCATGTAAAATGCAATAAACTTTCGCTTTAATGTATTAGCTAACATTGCAAATTTGAAGAAAATGTTTTTAAGACTATGAGGCCCGAGCATTTTCATAGTAAACTTCCCCGGAGGCCGGCAATCATAGAGCAACTAGAGAGAAAATACATATTTCTATACTACTGGAACCTGTGTAACCACTTAAGATAGAAAATATGTTGTATACGTGCACGGTGTTTACTTTGTATTTGTGCGGTAAACTCTGTTTGTGTGAGTAGTGATAGCCGTCACGTGACCTTTGGTTCACATACATGTATGTGATGTGTGTGATACCACAACGCTACTTGTGCCGGTTCAACAATCAAATTTATTGTTGTTTGACTGACTTACACTAAGCAACGGGTACTGAGCAATTGACTCTAAGCAGCCTAAGATGCACATACTTCCACATAAGTGATTGCAGAAAAGAGACAGTTATATTCGTTCTATTTGTTCTGTGCCGGCAATATTTAAAAAAAAAAAAAACTATATAAACAAATACATAAAATGATTCAAACACTGAATAGATTCAACACAGTTCAACATGTATGTGTAAAACTGTAAACATATACGTACATACTACATATATACCTATTGACATTCAAATCAACTTTATTTAAAAATATAAATTATATTTTTTATGTATTTTTTGTTTATCTTAAATTTTTTTATATACATACATAGAAACCAAAAGAGTAGTGTGTGTTGGTATGTATTTGTGTGAGTTGGAGCACATCCGTGTGATGAATAATGATAAACATCGCACACATAATGCGTAACCAACTAATCAATTAATCATTGATCGCGGTCGGCCTCTGGGGATGTTTAGTTTGGTTTCCGACGCCGAAGCCATGGGACTGAAAGTGTTAATATTTTCAAATATAGTACTAAACAAGTTACATCAAATTTTTTTAATGAAACATCTATACGAGAAGTTTTTATATTTGAAATAACACTATGCTAATACTTGAAAAATTAATTTAAAATGATCTCAAATGATTTAAGTTTGTTTTCAAAGGGTAAAAGCTGCAAGACCCACAACGATCTGCGCTCAATACAGATGTTGATTGGTACTATGATATCGATTAGTCATTAGTTAAATTCCTAACATTTCTTTAATTTTTAAAAACTTTGATTTAATTTGCAAGTTAATGTGTTAGTTAATTTGTTTTGATCAAATCTTGCAATCAAAATTTAGACAAGTTCTAATTCAACTAGAGGTTTTAAGTTTTGTATACTGTACTTGGATGACACTGTAATACTGAATAATTAGTTTTGTTCTGAATCCCCCCAAAATTAAAATTGTTAATTTTTAGTTTTGTGTAATTATTTTGATAATTCGCATCGTTAAAAAATATTGTCCAGTGATTTTACATTGCAATTTTTAGTTTCCATAGCTATGTTGGAGTAGAATGAAATAGCAGATTGAAATGTAGGTAAAAAAATTACTTTTTTAGTTAATTTCTTTAAAAATTCTAATCAGACTAAAAAGTTAAAATACAATATATTTAAGTGAAAAAAGCTTTTAGATTAAGCTTTTATTTAAAAATGGACTAAAATGTATAAAATAACTTTTGAGTGAAGTTTGAAGCAAAATGCAATATAATTTATGAAAGCTTGAGGTATTCACCCAACAAGGGGAGTACACAGCCTTGAGGTCGGCGATTTAGCTGAAGAAAATTTTTGTGGTGATAGAGTATATTTAATATATTAACGTACTAAAATAATAGTGCGCACTATTCAGAAAAACTTAACACAGCTAGTGTACCTACTTAAAAAGCTTGAAAAAGATGAAGGTATGTAAATTATCGAATGGTCTGGTGGTAATATTTTTAGCGCGTAATAGAACGGTCCTACGTTCTATACTAGCTCTGCTCAATGGAGCTTTTCTTTATTATTATTTTTTTTTTTAAATTGATTATTAATAAAAATCATATTTATTTATAAAACATTAGTAGTAAGTAGAACAACTTAGTAACTTAGTAGAACAACTTAGTAGTAAGTGAAACAGGAAAAAAATATAACATCAATGGTATGCGTAAGGTTGAGCATTGTGAGACTCTGCTCAAGTGAATATAAATATGTTGTCAGATACATACACTCGGATACACACAGATGTGTATATGACAATACAGTTGATCCCTTTTTTGTGCGGTGGAAGGGATCGCATAAAAAAAGTTGCACAAAAAAAAATATATTCAAAAATATCATAAATAGCTATAAAAAGTATAGTTCGATCCAGATTGTACAAAAAACTTTTTTTATGCGGTTGGTCGGAACCGCATAAAAAAAGTTTCATCGAAAAAACATCACTCAAAACGCTTAAAACTTAGAAATTTCCTTAGAAGTTCCGTCTATAAACAAGATTAAGCATTAATTTACACGTAGAAACATTTATTTCAATTTTATAGGTAATATTATGAAAATTTTGAAAAATACATCTGTAACAAAATTAAATGATGCAATAACTTATGTTCCAATGCAATGTATTGATTAAATGATTAAAAGCCGTTAAAAAGTTTTTTTTATCAAAGAAAGTTATTAGAGTAATTGTTTAAGTTTCTTACTGTCTTGTGATTTTGATTCACATTATGCATTTTAATGGCCATTTTTTACAAACCGCATACAAAGAATCGCATAAAAAATCCACAAAAAAAAACCGCACAAAAAAGACCGCATAAAAAAAAGTTCAGCTGTATATTCATATTCACTTGAGCAAAGTCTCACAATACTCAACCTTATGCATACCATTGAATATTCGTCGGTATATTAAGTAGTGAAAATAAATAATTGCCTGCAATAAACGTTTGTGTATTGTGAACAAAATACAAACCCAATTGATATCCAAAAGCCGGCTATATTACTGCCTCATAACACTGTTACATTAAATTTTAACAAGAAAAGAAAAAACATACACTGTTAAAAAAAGTAAGTGGTTGGATATGTTAAACTAGTCTATAGTGTGTTCAAGTTAAACTTAAGCCTGACCAAAACATTGCACATGACAGTAGCTGTCAGTGATACCCGGCTTAGTTCAATCGACAACGCAATTTAGGTTTATTATTCGTGAAGTGAATTTTTTAAAATCTTTTAATTAATATGACTTTAGATAGAATTTATGTAGAACTACATAGTTTATTAACAAATTACAGAAGTATTATTTTGGGAGTTTTATTTTATTTACTTTTCACATTTAAATGAACAAAAAACATATATATGCACATTTACAAGTAAAAAGACATATTAAGTGTATAATTATTATTTATTTTAGTAAAAATTACGTCATGATGCACGATCGAAAAAAAAAATTATAAAATTTATAAAAAAAAACTATTGCAAACTTTTAATATTATTGTTTTATTTAAATACAATTCAAGCAATCCATATCACTGCCATCGTCACTGACGTCGGAACTTTCTCCTAAATTAATAATAAACCTGTCACAAGAATCGTCTATAATGTAGTCCAGGTCCCACATTTTTTTTTCTTGATAGCACACATGCTTAATAGCATTTTGCCAATTTTCAGGCGTAATTTCTCGGGTTATTTTTAATAATAGTTGTTCAACATCTTGCAGCTTATATGTTTTATTGTTTCGTGCAATATATGATTTTACCTACAAACTAATTAATTACTTCTTAAGTAATTACTTCTTAAAAATTTTACCTGTCCCCAAATTAGTTCAATCGGATTAAGTTCGCAATGCCGAGGTGGTAATCTTAAAACTGTTATGCCATGTTTCTCTGCTAATAGATCAGTAGTATACTGAATATATTTACTTTTATAGCGCGTTAAAATTTCGTACAACTGTGGTTTTATCATGTCTTCTGAATATTCGATATTTTTGTCTTTCAACCACTGTTTAATTTCTTCTTTCCGAGATGTGCTAACAGGTATTTTTTCTGCACGCCGACTATGATACGGAGCATTGTCCATTACAATAATTGAATTTTTTTCTAATTTTGGTAAAATACTACCAAACCTACAAAAATAAAATAATTTAAAAAAAAATTGGATTTATTATATTGTTTAAAAATGCAAGTTTTACAAACCATTTTTCAAATGTGTCAGCGTTCATTTCTTCGTGGTAATCACCACTTTTTTTTGAAACAAAATAATAAAGGCCGTCTTCCAAAAATCCACTATCCGATCCGATGTGTGTTATTATGAGCCGCTGTCCTTTACCTGGTGTTTTAAGTCCAGTTGATAGCCCACACAAAAACGCCTCTTTACTTGATTTTATTGTTCTATCAACCCAGATTTTATTAGTTACGTGGCCTTCGTTAATCCATGTCTCGTCTAAGTAATAAATTTTTTTATTTTCCTCTCTAAATTTTTTAATTTTACAACAATATTTTTTTGGGGATATATAAATTTCACGATGAATTTTTTCAACCTTCTCCCAAATTGCGTGGACGCAATAAGTCCACGCAATTTGGGAGAAGGTTGAAAAAATTCATCGTGTTTTTTAATTTTAGTTAAATAATTTCTCCTCCATAATCTGATTTCATCTTTCTCTATTAGCATGCTATTTTGATGTCTTTTCGTAAATTCAAAGTCAAATTTTTCCTTTAAAAATTTATAAAACGTAGTTCGCTTAAAATTCGGCAAATCTGGATCGTTATTTACAGCCTCTAATATTTTTCCTATTGTTGGTGTTTCATTTCTAAAAAAAAAATCATGCACTTTTCTACGAATAGCGAACTTGTCGAATTCGTCAACAGTGTCTGCAATAGAAGTACGAGTTTTCATACATTTTGGTTCTTTCAATTCCTTTGCTTCCCTATATTCGCGGACTATGTTATAAACAGGCGATTCACTAATCCCAGTATATTTAGCTATCAGCTTATATATATCTTTTATTTTAGTGTCTGGATTTTCTTCCAATAATGTTTTGTAAACATTTAAAATTATTTCTTTGGATTGCAAAGAAATCGCATTTTTCTTTATTCGTTTTTTAGGTGGTGATAACCATATATTTTCTTTTAAAATATTTGGCTGTTCCAGTTTTTACAATGAATTTCACCAAACAAAGAATTTTAAAAATTAGTTCAAAGAAAATTATTTTAACAATAACAAAACACACACTATTTTAAAAAGAATAACAAAACAAAATAACAACTAACAAAACAAAGTAACAAATAACAAATAACAAAACAAGAAAACAAAATAACAACAAAAAACGAAAATAATAAAAACGGCAACGATAATCAAAAATCAGACAACTCTCGAATAAGATATACTCATAGAAGCATTAAAGATCGATTAAATATAACGTAAGACAATTGTACAAGCAATAGTAACTTGCTTGTTGTGTATTACGTGGACCAATCAGATTCAATATCACCATTAAAAACATTTAAATTGTTTGTTTACACCAGGCTTAACTTTAACTTGAACAGACAGTAAATTAATATATGTAACTAAGTGAATATTACATATATTCACTGTTTTAAACATGCAAATTGTACAATATAGTAATTTTAAATATTATTGTGATATTTGAATATAAAAAAGCCTTTTTTTCTATTCAATTTATATAAATTTTAAACATCCATCGATTTTGCCCTTTTTAATGACATCAAAAATTATTATTAACTTCCCATAGGAAGTTATTGGAATGGGTCCGATTTTACGAATCGCTAATTCGTTGTTTTACTAAGTTACTAAGTTGTTCTACTAACTACTAACTACTAATCTACTTACTTAGGTGTGAACAACTCTTAAGTCTGTGCACTACCCTTGTAAGTTTGATAACTACTGAGAAGTAAAGTAGCGGTTTAGATCTGAAAAGAATAACGCCTCAGGATTTTATAAATTATGTTGCACATTGCTTCAAACTTCACTCAAAAGCTATTTTACACTTTTTAGTCCATTTTTAAATAAAAGCTTGATTTAACAACTTTTTTTTACTTAAATTTATTAAGTTTTGTATTCGTTTCACTATCGTATTGTAAGAGAATCATTACAATTCTTCTCACATGAAATCGGGATAAAATTTAGCCTATGTGTTAATTCAGTGTATAAAGAGTGTGTATATTCGGTTTAGCTATTTGGACGTGATTATGTAATCGGTATATTATCCCCCAGGAACTTTTAATCTGGATCAAACTATCCTATGTGTTATTAAAATTATTGCTGTATGTGTTAACGGTAATTAGTGTCTGTGTCCTAAATTTTATCTAATTCGATTTAGTTATTTCGATGTGATTATGTAATCGATTTTGCATCCCACAGGAAACTTCAGTCGGGATAAGATAATTCTATGTGTTAATTCCGGGTAAATTGTATCTGTGTATCAACAAATTTTATGGAATTTGGGTCAGTCATTTCGATGTGATTATTTAACTGGTTTTGCATTAAGTTACATCTAAATCCATATAGAACTTAAACTTTTTTTTAACACAATTCAAAAATATAGAAAAATTGAAAAAGATTAAGATATTTTTACCAAATAAGTTATAAAATTAATTACGGTCTCTAAAAAGGTGAATTTATATTTTTTTATTACACTTTTAAAATGTGAAGCCACGAGAGACACACAAACCCTTTCACTATATTATATGTAAATTATTTTATTAAAATATCTTGTACGATGGCGATGGTTCATTCAGAATAAAAAATATACCGTTATACATAATTAAGCAAATTTTAAGCTCCGACACTTGAATGGACAAATATCGATATGATTGTGCCCTACATAATAATATAGCCGACTGATTGTATACATAATTATGTATACAATTTTTGATAATTAAACCAGTATATTTATAAATATAAATCACTTAAAAATCATTTTAAAACAATAGAAACGGATTATTTAAATGAATGTACACATTTTTAAATTCAAGCACAGATGTCCTGTCTTAAATCTTAATTACACAATTCGCGGATAAGATAATAAAATATTCAAGACACACACGTATTATGTAAACAATATATTTATTATTTCATATCTATTGAAAGTTATTTTTAAATGAATGTTGTCTTTTATCTTTTAAGATAATAACATGTGTGGCATATGTTTAAATAAGATGAAGTTATAACTTTTTGTTATTAATCCCAATTATTGTTTGGTATAGAAGGGTAGGGTGGTATAAGATTGCGCACACCGGTTTTTCTCAAAACAGGAACAAATGAATTGATTTTTTCCGAACTTTTTCGCTTCTTGAATACATCTTAAAGTTATTGTGACATAGTCAGTGTAACCTGTTGTGTCGACAATACAAATAATTCAATATTAGTTCATATTTAATTAACTTTACTTCATTTGCCAAATTTAACCCTGTTTCATAGAGACGGACTTAGACTTTTGTCAGTTTCCTTTTAGAAATGTTTGCCGCCCCTTAAACTTACCACTTTGGGCTGTAGCCTACTTAATCACCTGTAAATATGCCACTGACACCTGATAATTTGATAGGAAATTATACTTTATTACCTACATAAATGTAGAATTTTTTAAAATTTTTAATCGATACAGACTTATACTAATTATACTACATATAATTTTAAATTTAATTTACCTGTTTTAATATTAAAATACCCCTGTCGCAGCATCTGCATAACATAGCAAATTTCGAAATATTGGGCACTGACGGATCTCATCTAAGACCTGTATCCATTTAAAATAATTCAGCTTTCTAAGAGTGAAAAGATTTTCAAAATCAGTTGAGTAGTTAATTTTTGGCGCTTTTTCGCAAAAGGTGCTTGCCTAAACTAGTTTAGCTTTCTGAAAGTAAAAGAATTTTCAAAATCGGCTAGGTAATTTATTTTTGGTATATTTGGGACCCACGACCCCGAACGTACTTTGTACAGCATAGTGCTATCCACCTAAAATAAGTTAGTTCTCTAGCAATGAGAAAATATTGAGAATTGGTTCGGTAGCTTATTTCTATCCTATATAATATAGGATATTTTATCTTTCTAACAGTAAAACTATTTTTAAAACCCGTTATGTAGTTTCCTATGCCGCATTTGCATCCACAGGACAGTTGTGGATCTCAGATAACATACTGTACTTATCTAAAATAGTTTACCTCTGCAATAGTGAAAAAATTTCCAAAATCGGTCAGTTATTTTATCTTTGACACTTCTGGGTCCCATGGACTTTGACGGACCTTACATAACGTAATCTATAACTATCTAAAATAGTTTAGCTCTCTAACAGCGAAAAAATTTTCAAAATCGGTCGGTTAGTTTATTTTTGGCGCTTAAAAGATCCCAGGACTCTGGCCGACCTCATACAACATATAAGCTAAATCCATCTAAAATAGTTTACCTCTGTAATAGTGAAAAAATTTTCAAAATCAGTCGGTTATTGTATTTTTGACACTTTTAGATCCAATGGACCCTAGCGGACCTTACATAAGGTAATCTATATCTATCTAAAATAGTTTAGCTCTCTAACAGTGAAAAAATTTTCAAAATCGGTCGGGTAGTTTATTGTTGACATTTTTGGGTCCCATGGACCCTGGCGGACCTTACATTACGTAATCTATATCTGTCTAAAATATCTAAAGTAGCTTAGATCTTTGGCAGTGAAAAAATTTTCAAAATCGATCTAGTTCTTTAAAATTTTTTTCCTGGCATATAAACATTATTATTATGTTATCTTTCTATAATATTTAATAATATTATATCATGACGTTACCTTCATTATCTTGTTCATTTAAAATTCAATAAAGAAATTAAAAAAATCTTCATTACACATGCTTAAAATATCTGATTAATTTTAATTTAAAAAAAATGAGACAGAGATATGGTATTTATAATACATAGATTTTGAATAACTACCGTTTGTTTTACGTAAAAAAAATGAAATTTTTGTATATGTTATAAGCAACTGAGATAGAAATATAAATTACTTATTACAATGACAAAGAGAGCAAAATAAGGCAAAAGTGAAAATTACGATTTTCTCGAAAACTACTTAACATAGAAAGAAAATTATAAGAACATTTTCTTCATAATTTTTTTTCCTTTTCAACGATGTAAAAATCGAACTGTCTTATGATAGGATCGAATGATAAAAAATGGCCAGAAAACCTACTTCTGGGCATCCGACGTGTCTGGCTAACGAACTTAGCCAAGCCAATTCAGAATCCAGTCCGCACACAAAATTTCATAAGCGTTGACGTTTCGTTCGAGAGTTATCGTGGGAACACATAAATATATATATATATATATATATATATATATATATATATATATATATATATATATATATATATATATATATATATATATATATATATATATAAATATGTTTTTGATTCAAAAAATGTAATTAAAAAATAAAACTTTATTTTAATGATCTCCTTTACAAATACCGTTATTACAAGATATAAACGAAAAGTCTTGAACAAACGAATAAGTCGATCGTATTTATACAATTTTGAAAGGATGCACGTGTTTTATTCGTTTGTTCAATTCAGCAGAATTATCTATAAGATTTCTTTGTTTGGTGTGAAAATATCTGATTTTACAATTACATGAAATTACAGGAAATGAATATTATACTTTTTGATGTACAATAGTTTGATGAGAAAATGCTGAATATTGATTTTACATAAAATATAGAAAATGAAATAGGATCTATTTAATTTATTTAATTCTTAATAAATTGAATCCATAACTCCTCCCCTCTTAGTGAAGCGCCGGCCATAGAAGTTTTACTTCGCCTGACGGTGCTTGTGGATGCTCGGTCGTAGTAGTTGTAGTGGCCAAGACTGGAATTTCGTGTTTTCCTGACTTCGTTAAGTAACCAAATGTGATGACGGCTATAGCGATTATAATAAGTCCAAGTATGATGTAGGTGCTGGAAATGTGGATGATTCCGTGCGTTTTCAGTAGTTGAATTTCTTCTCTGTTTTCAGTATGATAATTTTTTAGCTTTTCCATGTTGAGCGGTTCTTCAAACTTCGTTTCGTTTATGGATAAGTTATGAAGCGGTAGGATTCTAAGGTTGCTTTGGAATAGTTGTTCCCTATTTTCGTACACAATTCCATTTATGGTAACGGTGCACTGGTGGAATTTTATCAATATTGTCCCATTTATTTCACGTTCCTTGATACCACATGTCGTAGATAATAACGTATTTGGAAAATTGATTAAGAGTAAGTACTCGTTGAACAGGAATTTAAGTTGTTCCTGTTTGAGATATTCGGTGTAGACACAGTGTCCTTCGTTGTTAAGTAGAATGTTTCCAAGACATTGGTTTTCCTGGGTTTTCGTCAATGTTGTGAGATCGTTATCGCAGATGAAGATGTTGCAAATTTTTCGACATGCTTTCTCCATTAAATACAAACATTCCCCGTTTACGAGTGCATAATTTTTATTAAGTTTGATAGTTTTTTGATAGACATTAGGAATTGATTCGACGTAGTCGAGTCGAAAGGGTAGTTTATGAAATACTGGGATTTGAACGTTGAAAATTATGTTGGTATTGTTATAGTATGCTTGGACGTTAAGAAATTCATAAACTTCTTCCAAAGAATTGATAGGAATATTTTGTTCGGTTAATAATTTTAAAGTATAGTCTAATTCGTCAGGTATTAGAATATTTTTCGGCATAATGTTCAGTTTAGCCATGTTAATTGTTTGCATTACATCTTTGATATGAGAGTTTAGGTATTCGATATTGTAAATTATTTGTGTCAAATACTGAGAATATTTAATTAAATGTTCCTCTCTTCTAACTTCATTTGCTAAATTACCGGAAAAATGATTTAAGTATGCATTAATTACATCTTGTTGTTGATTTATGTGTTCAGTTATTTTATTAAATCTATCAATCATCTGAGTGTTGATTTTTACTTGCTTATTTAATTGTGTAGCCATATTATCCTGATTATTTTTTAGAATTTCAATGTAATTGTTTATTTTTATGGCGTCATTATCGTCCATGTTTCCTGTTATGTATTTTATGGCTGATCCGAGGCCATTGATGAGACCGCGCCTGTTTCTTTTAATTTTTCTTGGATAAATCATTTTAAAATTATTTTGGAGTTCATTAAATTTCAGTTGTACTGTAGTTTTTAAATCCTTAAGTTTTATATCATCATGAATAAGCTTAATATTAGAATCTAGTTTTTCGATATTTTCTTTATAATTATCTAAGTTAATAATGTGAATAAGGTTGGAGTGAGATTTGATCAATTTTGCATTTCCCAAATTAATCGCGAGAAGTCCCGGGTTGTGGGTCAGGTCTTGTATGTCTATTGTCTGCGTCGTTGTTGTCGTTATTATTGTTAACCTGCAATTTTAAACGTCTTTTTAGTTTCTGTTTGTGTAGTTTTCTATTGTTTACGTCGATTAATGTTTTTCCATGATCTTCTTTAACATTTGTTGTTGCATCTTTCATGTATTTCAAATATTTTATCACCTGGGTTCAAAGCTATTGGATCTTCCCTATCTCTATTAAGTTTATCTATGAGTTTAATTTTGTTTTGTTCTACCCTATTATTTACTTTTTCATAGAGTTGTTCTTTATGATTTTGCATTGCTTCTGGGTTAGGTTCTAAGTGAGCATCATATTTCCTACCAAAAAATAACTCGAATGGTGTAAATTTAGTTACCGAATGAATTGAATTATTATAGGTGGCTATTGACACTGATAATTTATCTTCGTGTTCATTTCTGGATTTTCTTTATGAACTATTCTATAAATTTCTAGCAAGGTAGAATGAAAACGTTCTACAGGTGAATTTGAATTTGAATTCCGAATTGATGTAACATGTAGTTCAATGTTTGCTTGGCTAAGGAATTGTCTGAATGTGATAGAATTAAATGATTTTTCAGAGTCGGCAACTAGTAATTTTGGTGGACCGTAATTCGCAATAAATTTCCTGATTTGGGAAATTATGTGAATCGTATTTCTAGACTCTAGGGTGTATGCCTGAGCAAACTTGGAAAATTTGTCAACTAAAGTTAACATATGTTCATTATTTAGGTAAAATATATCAATGTGAATTATTTCCAAAGGTTTTTTGGGTGTTTGTGTTAATGAATATTTTATTTTCGGTGGTCGTCTGTCATATTTTACGGAATTGCAAATATTACAGTTGTTTATATGAAATGAAATTTTTGATTTTAATGAGGGAAAATAGTATTCGCGTCTTAAATGTAAAAATGTTTCTTGTATTCCGCGATGATTACTTTTCTGATGGTATTCCTGAATAATTATATCCTGTTCGTCTTCGTCCTCTACGTCGGTTAAAATTTTTGTGCAACGAATTAATCTAAATTGTTTTGATCGGCTAAAATATTGAGAGTAAATATCTTGTAGTCTAAGGAATGTTTCCTCATCTTCACAATAAATTGCTGTTAGTTTTTTAGGGGAAAGGTAGCATTTAAATATATTAACAAGGATTTGATTGGTATATTGGGGAAATTGGAAGGTTTGTCTTCGTTTTTTGAAAGTGACTGAGATAATTCTATTCGGACGATTTCTACTGATGATCAAAACTAATTGTTCGCTAAAATCGTTGAGTGGGTTTTCGGATATACGAATGTAATCGGTTTCATCTTCTTGTCCACTATGCTGAGTCTGAGCGTCGCTTGAGGGTGCTTCATTTTCGATGGAGCTTATTTCGTTGTGTTCTTCGTTGATGTTTATTTCAGGTTTAATTCTTGATAGAGCGTCAGCATTTGTATTGTATTTCCCGGATTTGTGGATGATCTCATAATCAAATTCTTCCAGCTTCAATCTCCAGCGAACTAATTTTGAGTTTGGCTCCTTTAACGACATGAGCCACGTTAAAGGTTTGTGGTCGGTAATGATTTTGAACTTCCTTCCGAAGAGGTACGGCCGAAAATATTTCGTTGCCCAAACGATTGCCAAAAGTTCTTTTTCAATTGTAGAATATTTCTCCTCGGTGGATGTTAGCGTTCTTGATGCGAAGCAAATGGGCTTGTCCTGACCTATTGGTCCTTGTGAAAGGATTGCTCCGATCGCATAGTTGCTCGCGTCAGTAGTGAGGTTGAAAGGTTTGGAGAAATCAGGATAGGCCAATATGGGATCTGTTGTTAATAGTTTTTTGCAAGTTTCGAAACAGTGTAGATATTCTGGTGTAATTTTGATTTCTTGTCCCTTTTTTAAGCACTTTGTCATCGGTTTTGTGATTTTGGCAAAGTCCCTTATGAATTTACGATAGTAGCCCAAAAGACCAAGGAAACCTTTTATCTCTTTTTGGGTTTTAGGTAAGGGATAGTTGGTAATTGCTCTAATTTTGTCAGGGTTCGGTTTGACACCTGCACTTGTCACTATGTGGCCAAGGAAAGCAATTTCTCGATGTAGAAACTCCGATTTATCGAGTTGAACTTTCAAATTTGCCGATTTTAGTCGTTGGAATACTTTCTTGAGGTTCTCTATATGTTCTTGCAACGATGTTGAGAAAATAATGATGTGGTCCATATAAACAAGGCAGATGGTACCTTGTAATTCCCGGAGGACGTTGTCCATCACCCGTTGGAATGTAGACGGCGCATTTTTCAATCCAAAAGGCATCCTCACGTACTCATAATGGCCATTTTCGACTGAAAAAGCTGTTTTCGGAATATCCTTTGGGTCTACCTCGATTTGATGGAACCCACTTGCTAAGTCCAGTGTCGTAAAATACATACATTTTCCAAGCTTATCGAGGATGTCGGTGATATTCGGGATTGGGTAACGATCGTCAATGGTCTTCTCGTTGATTTTCCTATAATCGACGACCAGTCGCCATTTCTGTTTTCCAGAAGCGTCGATTTTTTTTGGAACTATCCAAATCGGTGATGACCATGGTGAAAAGCTCGGTCGGATGATTCCCTGTTTAAGCATTTTGTCCAGTTGTTGTTTGACTTCTTCTTTATGGATTTGTGGGTACCTGTATGATTTGGTATAAACTGGCAAATCATCCTTTGTTATTATCCTATGTTTTATTTGATTGGTGAAGGTAAGTTGTTGTCCTTCTTTGTAAAATATGTCTTCAAATTCACGACACAATGATATGATACTTCGTCGTTCTTCTGAATTTAGATGGTTTACTCTAATTAGGGATTCAATTGGAGGTAATTCGCTGTATTCTTGAGTTATTTGGTGAGTGTTAAATTCAATTACTTCATGATGGAGTAGCTCAACTTTTAGTGGTTGTTCGACGAAGAAGGTTTGTTGAGAATTAGAAAGATTTATAGTAGGAGCAATTATGTGCCAATCTTTTGCTAAGTAGATACCGGCAGGGATAAGGAAATTTTTATTTATATATGTATCAGGAAGAATTACGTCACTGTTTTGGATGTCTACGGGTAGTTTAGTGATAATTTTGTTATTAGGTGGAATCTTGTATTGTCCGCTCATAAAATTTGGTTTGTATAGTAGTTTAATTGTCGTGTAAGGTGTGTATAAGCATTTGTGAAATGTATCTATCTGTATTTTTAATTTACTTAAAATATCAAGCCCAAGTAAACCGTCAAAATAGTTGTGAAATTTAAATACAATAAAGTCTAATTGTCCTTGTGTTTTGAATTCGTCAAAGATTGGTAATGTTACTCGTTTATTAAGTTTATGTGTCGTTAGAATTGTTTTAATTTCAACAGTCTGGGTTGTTTGTAAGTCGTCGGGGTGCACGTATTCGGGGTTTATAAAGGAGTTTGATGATCCTGTGTCAATAAGGAACTTTAATTGTTTTCCGGAAGGATGTAGGATATGAATATATGGGAGTTCTGAGCCATGCAAATTTTGATCTATGTATCCTCGTTGCTCGGGCAGGTCGATTGAAAATTTCCATCGTCAATTTCAGCTTCGATTTCGTATGAGTAGTCGTAGTTTCCATAATCGTTCGTTTCCTGGCATTCAGTTTGATATCCGGTTACAGACTGTTCCCAACTGGCGTTTTGAGGAATATTTTCATTCACGTATTCGTCCAGTTGATATTGAGCTCCTTCTGTGTGATGAATTTCTTGACTGGTGAAAGTTGGTTTACTTTGTTGTCTGAAGAAAGAGTGTCCCATTGGTTTTGGTTGATTTTGTTGTGGGTTTCTAATTGACATCCTGTTACTTCCGATGTCCATCGGTGTTGGAGTGTAGTGAGATGGTCCAGGTCTTTGCATAAAATTATTCTGTTGAGGTTGGGGCGGTGGCAGTTGCCTTTGCACTGGTTTAGGTGGTTGATACGTAGGTTTAGGGAAATTATAATTGTTAGGCCTAGCAGGTTGATGATAAAATTGAATTGGATAATTAATTGGTTTGGGTTTTGGTTTGACAGCAATTTGTTGTTTTTGAATATAATTACTTCTAGCGTAATAAATATTTTGTTCCTGAATACACATCGAAAATGCTTCGTGAAGGGTTTTGGGTTGGCGAGCCCTAATGGCACTACCTATTTGTTCATTAAGTCCTATTAAGAATGCATCCTTACATAAATCTGAATACAGCTTAATTTTTGCCCTAACTATTATCTGGTCTGTTTCGTGTAACTTTATAAAATTTGTCATGGCGGAAAATGTTTCGATAATTGAACCGTAAAATTGTTCAATGGTTTGGTTTGTTTGTCGTAAATTATGTAGGTCGCGTATTAGACTAGTCTCGTTTCGCTTGTTTGCGTAATGGGAAATAAGATTACTTTTAATTTCACCCCAATCTATGCTAGTTCCGTACATGTTTAGTACTTCGCTAGCTTCACCTGTTATTTTATTTCTAATTGCCCGTAACCATAGTTTACCTTGCGGTGTCCCATTGATTCCGGGTACTAATGCTAATATTTCTTCCACGTTACTAATAAAATCAAATAATTGACGTGGGTTACCGTCAAAAGGAGTTAAATCTTTAATAGTATCGGGTAATCTTAGAGCTTCTAAATATTCACTAGCTTCATTTCGCGTCATTGTATTATTCGTATTATTTATTTCTAAATCTGAACAATTATTAATATTTTCAGTATTTGTTTCGATATTTAGATTAATTGGTTCTAAATTAATATTAACTAAGCTAAACTGGACTTCCTCAATCGTATTCAGCGAAGAGGAAGTGTTTTCAACACTTGCGTTTACTGCGCCGGGAGTGTTGGAAGACTCTCGTTTGTGGTAAGGAAAAAATTTTTTGGACATTAAGCACTCGCAAAAAGAGAAAGAATGTAAATAATGTACTTACATGCACAATATTACACCCTTCATCGCCAGTGATGTGTTGTTGCTGGATTGTGTGTTGATCCAATTGACCGTTGTCGAATAGTTGTGAAACCACTGGTCCAAGTAAGCCGCCTGGATTGAACTCGTTACTGGTAAACCGCCAGTAATTTGTCCACAATTTCACGAAGTTTTTATAAAATGACCGGTTGATTTTTTAATGTCCGTGTAGATTCTTTGTTTTGTTAAAGGATTAAAATCCACGCACTGTTGAGATGTGTATCACTCTTCTTGAGAAACTGTCAAGACCGAATTGTTGTCTTGATAACCCGTCAAAATACAATTCGCGATAGCACAAATTTCTTCAACAATGTTAACAAAATCCTACCGACTGCGCCAAATATGTTTTTGATTCAAAAAATGTAATTAAAAAATAAAACTTTATTTTAATGATCTCCTTTACAAATACCGTTATTACAAGATATAAACGAAAAGTCTTGAACAAACGAATAAGTCGATCGTATTTATACAATTTTGAAAGGATGCACGTGTTTTATTCGTTTGTTCAATTCAGCAGAATTGTCTATAAGATTTCTTTGTTTGGTGTGAAAATATCTGATTTTACAATTACATGAAATTACAGGAAATGAATATTATACTTTTTGATGTACAATAGTTTGATGAGAAAATGCTGAATATTGATTTTACATAAAATATAGAAAATTCTTAATAAATTGAATCCATAACTATATATATATATATATATATATATATATATATATATATATATATATATATATATATATATATATATATTCGTATTCTATGGGCCTCAAAACATATTTCTGCCATAGTCCCGGACTCAGATTGCGTCATGAGACCTACTGTAATAGCTGAATTTCGAGTTTTCGAAATTCGCTAAAAAGGAGAAATAATTCTAATTGTCGGTAAATACATCAATAAAATGACAAAACGTAAAGACAAATTTAATTATGTTAGTTTAGAAATCCTAAATATTTTAAGTAACTGCTTAAATGAATCAAATGAACAATTTTATTCAAAAATTTTTTGAAATGGGAATGTGTACACCCATTATTATCATTTGTACACACACAGTCAAGTAATAAGAATTAAAGGTAACGTAAAAGCCCCTATACCGGAACGCGTTCAATACTCGAACAGTTTTAATATTTATTGGTTTTTTTCAGCAATAACTTCATTAATATATACTACTACAAACAATTAAGGGAGCAAAAAAAATTGTTAATTTTATAGTGACTTTTGAAGGGCTGTATTTACGTGAAAAATGGTCGTATCGAGATGATAGAAAAAACGCTTTGAAGCTGCAAGATTCTAGTTTTGAGATCTTTCATCCAAAAATTTTTAGGAGTGACAGTTGTCGAGCAATTCTAAGTAATAACACAAAAATTGAAAATTGAAAATTTTTTCCTCTTTTTTGTCGGTCTACGGACTTGAAACATTTTTTTACAGTAAAGCCATAGTATTGACTTGATAGCCTGTTTATTCAGCTTCAATTTCCTTTTTAAATTTTTCTCTGCCTTGAATTATTCCGGAGATATCCAACTTTGAATGCAAAAGGATCCTTTTTGCTTTAACCATCGATGTCTCAGTAACCAGTGATCGGACAGAAAATTTAAGGGCAGTTTCGGAATCTGGAATAAATTTCCTACAAGGTTGTTGCCGCGTACTTCAAGAAAAAAATTTTTTTTCTTCCTTATCTTTAACCTGAAAAATTTGAAAAAAGGGACTTATTTCCTTGTTGCGAAAAATTGTTCGCATCCTTGCGAATATTGATGGAGAATCTAATATATGTACGAATTTTCATACGTCACTGCACCCCCAATAACTCTGCAAATCAGCAGATCGATCTATCGAAGGGTTTTCGTAAACAGTTTGTTCAAAATGTCAAAAAAAATTAAAGCAGCAAAATTTAATGAACAAAATTAAATGAAAAATTCAATTTTTTTATTTTCAACTTTTTTCACAGTTCGGCATCTTTTATCCATTAAATTTTAAAAGGTATAAAAAATATCGAATATGAGCAACCAAATATACAGATGGCTAAATTACCAATTAGGTAAGTATTGAAAAATACATGAATCGTTATCGGCAAGTAAAAATTTACATTTTCATGATGATAATAAACATAAAAATAAAAAAATATAGAACGTATTTGCAATCAATAATAATGCAATATAATCTATCCTATTTTTTTCTTCCTTATTTGGCTTGGATACCACACATATTTCGAAAAATCGCAAAAACGCGTATCCCCTAATTCTTGGTGCTCTTTCTATTTACGATGGCAAAAATTTGATGCATTGAACCATTCAGACTGTTCAAAAAAATTTACCCCCATTTTCACCCTTCCAGCCCTCCTTATTAACCCGGCCCTGGTTTAACCTACACAGATGAATAGGTCTTTCAAAGAGTAACATTTCGTCAATTTAAAGTTTCCCTCTATTTTTTATAGTTTTCGAGATATCTTAAGAAATACGATTTGAACCCCCAATTTTAGGGGCTGGTTTCACCCCGTGAATGTGGAAGATGGCCGATAAAAAAAAATACGGGTCCTTTATTTTTGCCTATTCTACACATCAACGAAGTTTCATCAAAATACCGAATTTCACTCTGGGTGCATCTCCTTGTCAGCTATATACGGTTCATGCGCATTTAGGAGGAAGGACTAACAAAACCATATGCTCATCGTTTTTGCCTTCCTTCCAAATAAGAAAAAGGAAACCCATAAACGCCTGTTTCATTTAATTCTTGAAGTAGTTCCTCAATGGAATCCAAAAATAAGTAATCGACTTTGAGGCAGCTGCAATTTCAGCTCTTCAAGAGGTTTTTCCATACACGAATATAAGTGGATGTTATTTCCATATACAAAAATTTTTGTGGAGGAAAATTCAAGACCTGGGACTAACGGAGGACTACCTCCAAGATAAAGAAATAAGAAACCATGTTCGCATGTGTGCAGCATTGGCGTTTTTGAAACCAGAGGACATAAATGAGGGATGGTTGGAAATCCACGTGCGGGCCCCTGAAAATGAAAAACTTACAACATTCTTTGGCTATTTTGTAGAACAATGGCTAGAAAACGAAGAAACCAATTGGCATGTGGAATTTTTATAAAAAAATCACCGCACAACGAATGCTGTAGAGTGCAATTACTTGTATTCTTATACAATGTACCGATTAAATGCTTAAAAATTATTAAAAATCAATTTTTTTAAAGGAGGTTATTACAGTTAATGTTTAATTTTCTTACTTTCACTTGCTTTTGATTTAGATTATGCACTTTAATGGACATTTTTTTCAAAAACCGCATAGAAAAAATTGCACAAAAAAAATCACACAAAAAAAGATCGCTTAAAAATTTTTTTGTGTAGTTAAACGTTTTTAACTGTACATAATAATAAAATTTTCCCCTTAAGAACCCACAAAAATTTTTGTGGGTCCTTAAGGGGAAAATTTTATTATTATGTATAATCCAGCCCACAGTACGGCTCAATACAGTGTTTTTAACTGTGTCTACAAATTTTCTTGTATTTAAATATAATATTTTTCAAGTAAAATGAGCAGTTTGTATTAGTTTATTTTCTAAATTCTCAAAAGTTTATAAATATATCTTCGAATCGTATTTAAGGGGGTCAGAAGCCAAGGGGTACAAGTGACATTTTTGCCAAAATAGAGTTAAGTACAAAATTTGGTAGAAGAAGCATACAAAATGTTGGTGGCCAAGGGATATAAGTGAATATCTCCCCTGTGCTGTTTTCTAGTGGAACAATAGAATAACTGTATGTGACACGGCAGGTACTTCATAAATATAACTTTCCTGGATCGAAACAGAACCATTGTAGAAATAATTATAATAGAAAATTGTCAAAAAATGTGGTGTAGTAGGCTTTTTCAAATGTAGAATATAATGCTCATTGGATTTTAATATTCTACATGTTAAAAAATCCTATTGCAGCACATTTTTTGACAATTTTCTATTATATTTCCACAACAGTTTTGTTTTGATCTAGGAAAGTTATAAATATGAAGTACCTGCAGTGTCACATGTTGATAAGAGAGGTTGTGTTTGATTGATTACTGAATTGGAGTGGCACTCGAACAAGTGATCGGTGGCCTAGTTGGTAAGGCGCTTGGCTGGTAACCAAGAGATCCGGGTTCGAGTCCCAGCCGATCCAGTTTGGTAATTTTTCAAACACTATGTCAATTTTAATTAACATAATGAATTGACCATTTGCCAAAGTACATCGAGTGTTCAAGTATCAGCCAAAGCTGGACATTGAGTGAACATATGAATATTGGTGTATGTTTAAATACGGATAAAAATCCGCCATACACTAATAATGTTTCACAGGCACTCGATAACATTTGAAATTAAAAAAAAAAGTATAAAAAAACTGCGTCTCGCATTAGAGAGAGGTTGTGTTTGATTGATTACTGAATTGGAGTGGCACTCGAACAAGTGATCGGTGGCCTAGTTGGTAAGGCGCTTGGCTGGTAACCAAGAGATCCGGGTTCTAGTCCCAGCCGATCCAGTTTGGTAATTTTTCAAACACTATGTCAATTTTAATTAACATAATGAATTGGCCATTTGCCAAAGTACATCGAGTGTTCAAGTATCAGCCAAAGCTGGACATTGAGTGAACATATGAATATTGGTGTATGTTTAAATACGGATAAAAATCCGCCATATACTAATAATTTTTCACAGGCACTCGATAACATTTGAAATTAAAAAAAAGTATAAAAAAAATATTCTACATGTTAAAAAATCCTATTGCAGCACATTTTTTGACAATTTTCTATTATATTTCCACAACAGTTTTGTTTTGATCTAGGAAAGTTATAAATATGAAGTGCCTGCAGTGTCACATAAACGACAATACAGTTACTATTGAGACTTTCTATCAAGGGCAGATAGCCTGTATCTAAATGTGCCTCTTTCGATTATTCTCGATTATCTCAAAAACTATAGGAGATAGGAAAAAACACTTTATGAGACACAACACTTTATTTCATAAGTACTTTCGACTGTTGTAAATAATTCCAGGGTCGGAGCCACTGGAGGGGCGGTTCAGCAGACTGAAAATGAAAAATATTTTTTTTATTATGTTGTATCCCTTGAATTTTGATGAGACGTGGTGCAGTAATTAAGTGCATTAAGGCACAGTTACTGAATTTTTTTTGAAGTGTTCACTTAATTGGAACCCTATAAAAATAACATTGGATTGGATATTATCCTTGTTATTATCCTTAACAGCGAGGAATGATATGATAATAAATATGTCTAATATTCTTGAGAGTGTTTGCCTTCATACGGATTTGGAATTATTTTCCTATGTTGGGTAGTTACCAAGAAGAAATTTTTTGAAATTTTTTTAATGTTTCTAGTTATCTCCATAACTACTCAGTTTTGGCCGCCAAAATTGTAGATATCAATTACTTACCGCCTCACCATACCGTTAATATATTTATCAAAATACTTCGTTTGCGGGGCCGATTCACCTATACTTATCCGGCTATACCCTTTCCAGCATTCTCCCACTATATCCCAAGACATGAATGAAATACAACAAAAAATACAATTAAAATATCGACATAGACCGATATAACCTTAAGCGTACGAAATACATAAACATCGTCCGCTTCGAGAAATCATATATAAAATCATATTTACAAGGAAAGGTATTAAACTGTATCTCTCAAAAATTTTTGAAACTTTGGTGGATTGTAGATCACGAGTCATATTTCGAAAACTAATCACGAGTCATATTTCGTTCGTGCCCATAAGCGGTTTAGGGGGATGAAACTCACCCTTGAAAATTTGAGTTTTTTTTTTTAATTTTCTTAAATATCTTGGAAATGGTAAGAGCTTTGGTAGGGAAACTATATATATTTGTAAATGGTACTTTAATATCTTTATTATGATAGCAAAATTAAAGTTATAAAATCATTGGGGTTTCATGTCCACCCCCAGCCTCTAATTTTATCAGGTATTTTTTGATAAAAGAGGAGGCTGTTATGCGTAAATAAAAGAATTTTTAATTAATATATTTTAGGTCACACCAGTTTATCGCGGAGCGTATTTTGAAAATATACCCGAAGTCAGAGCTTGTGACGTCACTGACCGATCTAGGATCGGGTATAATTTACAAAACATAAACTAACAAAATGACTCTTTAAAATATACCTCACTTCAGAGCCAAAATCGGGTATATTTTCAAGTACAAGAATACTACTATGAGAATTTGAATATATACCCGACAATAAATTACTGTAATCTTAAGCCGGGTCTACATATAACGAACGAACGCGAACGAATGCGAACAAACGTAAACGATTGGTAGCGAACAAACATAAACGAACAAATGTGTACGTAATCACGAAAGCGAACAAACACGAACGAACAGTTTCGAACACTCACGAATGTTTTCCATTTGTTGTCGGTACATCAAAGAAAAAGATTCGTTCGTGTTTGTTTGTGTCTGTCAGATGTGGACGATTAAAAATTATTCTAACAATAAATTAAGATAGACAGTTTAAAATAAATTCAGTTAAGAATTTAAAATTGACAAGATTTGAAATTTTATTTCGATGTTTTGGAATGTTTTAGATAATTTTTACAAAATTACCAGAAAAAGAAATGACGTGTGAGAATCTTTGAAGGGAAAATTTTATTAACAGAAGTCGATTTGATTAACAGAAATCGCAACGCAATGTGTAATAACACTGAAGTCTTTCTTTAACAGGAATTGCTTTCCGATAATAAGTTTATATTTTGTTAAGATGTTTTTGGTCCAACTATTTCGGTTAACTTTTCGAAATCTGATAGTGACGATCTTCTGAAATTTACAAAAGATTTGGAAAGTAAATTGGAGGCTAATTAGTAAATTAGAGGCATTATAACGAGTTTTGCTTTTATGAAACAAAACCATCTGCCAACAGCTTTTTGATTTGTTGGTTTTTAAAGATCGCATGATAAAATTGAGGTTATAATGTGGGCGATATAAAACTCTTACTGCAATAACTTTTCATTTCAAAATTTATTAAACTTATTTAAAAAATTATTGTGTAGCCGGAACATAAACGAACATCAACGAATTGAGGTTAATTGTTCATTCGCGTTCGTTTGTGTTTGTTTCTGTTTGTTCATGTTCGTTCATGTTGATTCACGTTCGTTCACGTTTGTTCGCATTCGTTCGCCTTCGTTCGTTATATGTAGACCCGGCTTTATACAGTTACTAATAAAGTATATTTTCAAACTTATTTCAACTGTTACAATTTTTTGAAATAATTTTTAGCTTCTTCTTATCTTAATTCTTAATTGTTAGCGTCTGAGTTAAACGTGCAAAATTTGTTTAAAATTTAATAATGATTAATAAAACAGATTTAGAAGAGTTTTTCACAAAAGCGTATGAATATGGACAATATTATTTGAATTGGAATCCGCTGAAAAATATTTGGTGCAATTAAGGTCTGTAGTCTGGTAACTTGAATTGAAAAAATCGAAAATTTTTTTCTGTTTAATTCGAAAGTACAACATATTGAGAATATACTGTGAAAATTTTAGACCAAAATTCAACAAAAACAAAACAAAACGAAAAATTTTTGAATCCGTTGCTATTTTATGAAAAAAATGTAAAAAAAAACCTATGCATAACGATAGCTACAATTATGTACTTTAATAATATTTTTTCTTCTTTTAATTTGAAATGATTCATCATTGCAATATCGTTGGTATAATTTGCAATTTTTTTAGGTGCAATTGCATTATTAAGTTTGCAAATATTTAATATTATTCTATAGAATTTTATATGAACAAATGGATACTCATTAAAGTCTTTTTAATTCGACCCTCATATAGGTATTCACTCACATTTGCAAAAAAAATTCGCTAAAATTGTCAATTTTTTGCGGCGTCACAGTGCTGTTTTTCCTTAACTACTTGATTGAACCATTTGTTTACCAATAAATTGAAAGTGGGTATGTTTTTCATACTATTTTTATTAAATATTGAGTTTCAAAATATACCTGAGCTCAGCGCTTTTAATGGGTATATTTTCAAGTATCAAACTATGCTTTTAAACACTGAATGTATACCCGAGTTCAGATACACTGAGCTCTGAATACGGGTATATTTTCCAAATACGCATCGACAGTGAGTCAAGCAAGACGAATTTTCGTTTGGTGTAACATGAGATAATTCTGTTTTTGAATAAAAGGTAACTATTTTACATTCTATTATTTAATAATAAAAAATAATTTTTTGTGTTAATTCGTTTTCTTAGAAAACAAATTCAACGAAAATGTGGTATATTTAGAGTTAATTCACCTTTGTTTTAAAATACAGCTATAAGTTACAAAGTTAACTCCTAATATTTCAGTGTAGTTTTAAAAATTTCATAATTATTGAAGTAATTGAGTTACAATCGCTTTATTATAAAAAATGGTAAAATCAATCAACTAGCATTCTGAATTACTTCTTTTTTATTATTTATAAAGACAGAAAAATAACTAAAGGTATTCAAAATTACCATAATTATTTTTTTCTTCTAATAAATTTCATGTTAAAAATAGGTTTAATTGTGTATTGTAAAGTAAAAAATATTTTTTATAGATAATGATGTCTTGGAGAGCGAGGAAAATCCTGAGCTTGATTCCACAGCCAATGTTAACTAAAACTGAATTAAAAAATGAAAATTTTGAGTGTATCGAACAAAAGGATTATGAAGAAGCAATGGTAAATAGTTTAAACTGCAAATTAATTTCAGTATTTTTACGTCTTGGCTTAACTTGCTTTAGCTTTCCTGAGAAGCTAGGATGGGTACATTAGCACCGCCATGAAACCATTCTCGATTTTTACTAATTTAAGAAAGTGGAGTAATAAGTTTCTAGATAAGTGTGAAGTTATCTTTGAAATTTAACATAATATTATTAATAGTTGATCTTACTAGTTTCAAATCAAATTATTGCTAAAAGTAGCCACTTTTTCAAAACTTTACATTTTCAAATTTAGTTTTAAAAGAGTAGGAATCAAGAAAGGTTTAATAGGGGAACTAGTATGCTCACCATAGCCACTTAATTGGATTAATCAATGTAAATGTAATTTTGTTATATTAGGCAAGACAAATTGTTGAGATTGAAGAAAATAACCAGGAAAATATGCCTCCAGAACCAAACATAATCCCTGAAATGCAAAAGATGGCATCGACACAGAGTTTGGTGTCAACTGAAAAAAAACCTGTAAGCCTTGTACCCGATTGTAGCAGTGATGTTACCTTGAGCGAAAATGAAAATGCAAATGAAAACGACTATACTAAGCTTAATGATATCGCCTCTAAAAATTTGATACCCTCAGCAAGTCATACCAAGAGTTCATCATCCTCCAGTTCTTCGTCTTCCTTTAGTTCAACTTCTTCTAGCTCATCTTCATCAAGCGCTTCAGACTCCAATAATTTACAAGCACCTAAAGAAGATACTGGTCTACAAAAAGACGGAACAGAATGTGGGGGAAAAACGCCATCATGCTCCAATTCATCAAAGAATAGAATACCTGAAGCCCGTCTAAGAAAACACGGAAGTGTGCCCAATTACAATATTTCTCCTGTATACACCGATCAAAGTGACGTTGATCTCAGTGATGATGATCCCACGATAGATTTTAACAAGTTGCTAGATAAGCCTACCAAAAAGAGAAACTTACTGTTTGAACAACAAACTTCTTATTCCTCTGACTCTGACTGTAGTACCGAACGAAATCATCCTAGATGTCGTAAGCGTTCACGAAATATTAATAAATGGCAACAAAATAAATCAAAACGACGAAGAAATAAAGGCGAATCATATGTCTCAATGTCAAAAACTCGCAAAACAGTTCCTGCTCGCTATATAAAAGATACATATACCACAAAATGTAAATTTAAATGTGCAGTAAATATTGATTCTGATAGTAGATACAAAATATTTAGTGACTTTTGGAATCTAGGTAATTTAATTACACAAAGGGGTTATATTAGAACATGCATGATGGATGTAACTTCAAAATATAAATATACTAATGCCGAACGTCCCAGGAATCCAAACAAAGCCTTCTATTTTACTATAAATGGCAAAAGAATTAGGGTATGTAAGACATTTTTTAAAAATACACCGGCTATTTCCGAACGAATGGTTTACACAGTACAAAATAAAATGAATGACGGTTTTATGTTGAATGACTTACGAGGGAAACATAAAAACCATAAAAAACTAAATCCAGAATTATTAGAAGATATCAGAAAACATATTGACATGATTCCAAAAATAGAATCTCATTATCTAAGGGCTTCGACTTCCAAACAGTACATTGGTGGTGATAAAACAATAAAAGACTTATACAATGACTTTGTGGCACAGCAACCAGAGACTAATAGGGACATAGGTAATTACATGGCTTATTATAAAATTTTTACTAATGAATTTAATTTAGGATTCTTCCAACCCAAGAAAGATCAATGTGATTTGTGTGTATCGTATAATAATTCGAACAATGATCAAAAACAAGATTTGGAAGAAAAATATCTGAAGCATTTGGAAGAGAAGACTTTGAGTCGTTCTGAAAAACAAACTGATCGTCAAAATATAACCAAAGATACCAAAGTGGTAATTTATGATTTAGAAGCTGTACTGCAGTGTCCAAGAGGCGATACCTCAGCATTTTATTACAAGTCGAAATTAAATAGTTACAATTTGACTTTGACAGAATTAGTAAGCGGAGAAAAAAAAGCATACGAAAATGTACACTGTTACTTTTGCACCGAGGTGGATGCTAAGCGAGGCGCAAATGAAATAGGGTCGTGTGTATGGAAATATTTACAAAATTTATGTGCGGAAGATGCAGAACCAAAGCAGATTATATTTTACTCGGATAACTGCTGTGGACAGAATAAGAATAAATATATCGCAACATTGTATTTGTATGCTGTGAAATATTTAAATATAACCAGTATTACACATAAATTTCTAATAAGGGGTCACACGCAGAATGAAGCTGATAGCGTACATAGTTTGATCGAGAGAGAAATAAAGAAAAATTTTAAATCGGGTCCGATTTATACTCCTGATCAATATGTAGCATTGATCAAAAATGCAAAAAAAAGTAAACCTGCAATAAATGTGCATGAATTAACGTTTGAATCATTTTTCGACTTAAAAGCTCTTCAAGAGAAATGGGGATATAATTTTAATATTGACAAAGAAAGGAATAGTGTCAACTGGAATGACATTAAGGTTTTAAAAATGGTAAAATCGGAACCACTTAGCTTTTATTATAAAACATCTTACAGGGGTACTACTTTTAAAGAAGTCGATGTTAGAAATAAACGAAAAAAAAAATGACGCCAATATCAAAGATTTCTTTAACTGAAGCTTATTTAACTAAGCAACCACGTAGTGAGAATAAAAAAAAAGATTTAAAAGAACTAGTTACAAAGGGGTTGATTCCTTCGTTTTATGCACCTTTTTACAATTCAATAATTTAGATACGTCTGTAAGACTTTAAAATTGTGAGAAAAATATTTTCTTTCTTTTTCTTTAACCCTTAGTGGGCTAAAAAGTTTCATTCATTTCTGTTTTGTGTGCCAGTTTTATTTTTAAGTGCCAATTTTTTTTTAAAGCCTATTTATATAATAAATGAACTATTATCTATGACATAATTTTGTCTGGCTTCACAGACACGTAGGAAAGTTAGACTTAAAAGTATCGTCTGTCGGTACATTAAGGGTTAAAAATATTTACTTTTGCCAAAGAATTTTAATTTTTATTTTGTTTTACTTACATGATTGTAAAAGTATGTAAAGAAATTAATAAATATAATTTACATTAATGCTTATTTTTATTAAAGCAATTTAATTTTTTTTTTACTTCGTCATGATTCTTGCTATATTATATATTACAAGAAACAGACTGGTTGTCAGTAATACATAATAAATACTAATAAATATGAATAACTTTTTGATTTGTAAAAGATTTTCTTTAATTTTTTAATATCAAAGATAAAATTTGTGAACCTTCTAAAAAAATAAAAATGACAGATTTATCAAAAAAATTGCTTAATTAAAAAAATGAGACGAGTTTCATGTTTACTTTTACCAAAATATTATAAATAATGATAGTATAAAAATGCATAAAATTACATTATCACATTTGAATAATAATAAAACGAACTAATATGTAATATTTTCAAAACTACTACTTCGCTTTAAAACTAAAGGGAATTTTTACGACTTGCTACATAAAAAATTCTTAAAATCTTTTGGAAATTTTAGCATAAACAGATTTAAGTTACTAAGTTTTTCTTTAACATCAAAATTATTTAACAATAACAGATTTTAGCACAATATTTCTATAATTTCTCAAATCTCTATAGTTTAATCTAATAATATCACCAGTTAAACTTATAAATAGCTCAATAAATATTCGTAAATTCCTAATTAAAGACTGCGCGAAAAAAGTGCAGAACTTTAAACGCTTATTCCCACAAATTGTGATTTTTGAGTTACATCTTTGTTTTATTAAAGGTGCGATTTGTTTATACAAAAAGATTTGTTAGTAATAAAATATTAAAATTAATACAATACATAATTACAAATTAATTGCGTCAAAATTACAAAAACATATTTATATCACAATAAATCGTATGGGCACTGATTAATAATATAATTTAGAAAATTTTCAAATTTTTTGATACATTTTTCTTTTATATGTAACGTAATAACCTATTACTATACTTTTTTTATTTTACTGTTAGGTAGACCTAAAATTTTTCCCCAAGTATCGTATCGTGTTAGATACAGAGCTAGTCAAAGTATGGAAACGGTGAAATATCTCAGCCGGAAAGCATTTTTGGGATAAATGATGGTGACAATAGTTTCAGCATTTTTTACGGCGCATCCGATGATAACCTTGACTTTGACCTCAAGGTCAAAGTCAAGGTTATATCAAGGTCAACTCCGTTTTCTTAAATAACAACCCCCCTTTTCGACCTCAGAAATGGAGACAGCAGAAAATTTTGCATCCGAATATGACCTTGAATTCAGTGATCAAGGTCAAATTAAGGTCAAATGCTGATTTTTACTATAATTTTTAATTGAAATTTCTATTGTAATTTTTTTAATTTTGACGTTCCATAGTAAGTGTAGCCAGGATGTAGACCTACGCAGTAGGTTTAGCCAGAATGTAGACCTGTGCATTAGGTGCAGGTCGGATGGAAAGGATGGGGGAATGTGGATGAATTTTTCTTTACGATTAATACCACTATCTAACAATACAAAAATATTTTTTTCATTCATTTTTATTTATTTTCTATAATTATTATAATTTTTTGAAAAAAAAATCTAAAAAAGGGCGGATATTGGTGCCCACCCAAATATTTTTCATTCA
This sequence comes from Brachynemurus nebulosus, assembly GCA_035578155.1. Taxonomy (NCBI): domain Eukaryota; kingdom Metazoa; phylum Arthropoda; class Insecta; order Neuroptera; family Myrmeleontidae; genus Brachynemurus; species Brachynemurus nebulosus. The sequence continues at coordinate 12,646,878 of JAPWDM010000007.1, forward strand.
TCTTTATTTATTTTTTATAATTATTATAATTTTTTGAAAAAAGGGCGGATAGTGGTGCCCATGGTTGCGGCCGCAGTTTTCATTTGAAAAAAAAAATCAAATAGATCATCAATCTGTAGGTAAGCCACTATGTTCCTATGGGAGCTTTTTTTTGAAATCTTCCTATTTTTCCATATGGAAAACTATAAAAAATTTTGTACGTTTTCTTCAAACCGCCGCCATTTTTTCAAATTTCAAAAAAGAAAAGCTCCCATAGGGACGTAGCGGCTTACCTACAGATTGATAATCTATTTGATTTTTTTTCAAATGAAAACGGCGGCCGCAACCGTGGGCACCATTATCCACCCTTTTTTCAAAAAATTATAATAATTATAAAAAATAAATAAAGATGAATAAAAAATATTTTTATATTGTTAAATAGTGATATTGATCGTAAAAAAAATTCATATCCTTCCCCCATCCTATTCATCCGAAAAAAAATCGCGAAAATTGACTATTTTTCGGCCGATCACACTGTGATGTACCTTAATACCGTTTTTTTCCTTGACTTATTAATTAGGTTAATGTACATTCTTTCCAAAATTTTACATCTGATCTAATAAAGAATTTAAAAGTGAAAAACTAATGTTTATCTTGTATACAGGTTAAAATTTTTTCAGAATTTTGCATATTGATGCTTTTTTGTCTCAAACTCGTATAAAAATTAATTATTCAATTAAGTAGCAGAGAATTATTTGAATAACAATGAATGCGAATTATTTGAATAACAATTATTTGAATGAGGTTAAAAGAAGAATAAAAAAAATGAAATATTTCAAAATTACTCCATAAAATTGTAATTTTAAAATATTGGACTCTATAGGTTAACTTGTTCACCTAATATGTTGTAAGATTACAATTTTATGTGGTAACCTTGAAATATTTCATTTTTTTATTCTTCCTACAACTTCATTCCTATCTACTTCACTTACTGCGCATGTCTACATCCTACCTGCACCTATTGCGCACGTCTACATCCTGGCTACACCTATTGCGCAGGCCTACATTCTGGCTATATCTACTGCGCAGGTCTACATTCTGTCTACACCTACTGCCGAACGTTAAAATTAAAAAAAAAATACAGTAGAATTTTCAATTAAAAATAACAATAAAAATCAGCATTTGACCTTAATTTGACCTTGATCACTGACTTCAAGGTCATATTCGGATGCAGAACTTTCTGCTCTTTCCATTTCCGAGGTCGAAAAGGGGGGGTGCTATTTAAGAAAACGTTGACCTTGATATGACCTTGATCCTTGACCTTGAGGTCAAAGTCAAGGTCACCATCGGATGCACCGTAAAAATGCTGAAACTTTTGTCACCATCATTTATCCCAAAAATGCTTTCCCACTAAGATATTTCACCGTTTCCATACTTTTGACTAACCCTGTAAGTATAATTAGAAAGGGCTGAGTGAAGTTGGGATTTCTTTTATCACTAAATTCAAGAAAGTTAAACCGGATATTTAGCCCTATTCATACGACAAAGTGGCTTGCAAGTTGCTTTAATTCTTGCCTGTACTGACATCTGTTGGTGACGTTTCAAAGTAAGATAACACAGTTTATTCAAAAACAGTTTTATAAAGGTAGGTAAAAGGATTATCACGGATGTCACGAAGCTTATTTACACTAGCGGAAATAATTAAAGGATCAAAAAAAAATTCCAAATTTTTAGTGATTTTTCGAATGGCTGTATCTTTGTGCAAAATGGTCGTATCGGAGTCCTAAGCAAAGCAATTTAAAGCTGGATGTTTCTAGTTTTCAGATCGTGCGATAAAAAAATTTTCAAAGCAACGTATATCGCTCAATCCTAATTACTACACTGAACAAAAAATTTCCAAAATTTTTTCGGTTTCTTTTTTTGGTCCACGGAATGGAAAAAAATTTTCCGACTTAACCACCATTTTGGACCGGATAACTTGTTCATTTAGCTTTAATTTGCTTTTCTTTAGACCTTTATACGACTACTTCCCGCTGAGATATCGGACTTTGAATGGAAAAGGATCGTTTCGCCTTTGACCATCGATATCTCAGCAACCAATCATCACACAGAAAATTGAAGGTGTGTTTCGAAAACTCGAATAAATTCTCTACAAGGATTAGCCATTGTTTTTTCAGAAAAAAATTTTTTACATACTCTACATGAATTTGAAAAATCAAGAAAAAAAGAGCTTTTGGGGGCTTTTTAGAAAATCAAGCGCTGAATTAAAAATTTCGAGAAAACCATTGATGTTAAGTGTGCCTTTTACAGTTCAATATACCCACAAAAACCCCACCGAGTTTCAATTGAATCCATCCAGCTGTTTTTTTGTTTCATTCGATTGAATTTTTGAAAAGTTTAATGGATCATTTTTTTACTCTTAAACTTTCATAAACTTGAACAAAATTTTCACATTTTTATCAACAACAGTATTTCAATTTATAAAAAAAAAGAAAATGTAAGGTTGAATAATATATCTACATAATTGTAGGAATTAAATTTTGATATTCACCGTATTCATTACGGATTTTCACAAAGTAAAATTATCTACAATTAATTCCTAATTTTTTTTTTAAATCCTACCATATGCTACTGATTTTGGTGCATTAAAAACAAATGAAATTTGAACTAACGTAAATAAAACACAACACACTAAATGTCCATTATTAACTGTAATTTTGAACTCTTTTAAAAATTCGAATTTTAAACAAATAAAATTTTAATTGTTAAGTTCTTTAATTGTCATTTAGCTAATTAATTTTACCTGTCAGTAGATAACGAGTTGTGAACTAACCTACGACCCTTTTTCAAGATGAGATTAAAATTTGACCGCGGGAGCGAACTAGTATGCACCCAAAATTAGAGGTTCTTTTAATTAAATATATAGTTAAATGAATTTGATGGTCATGTTATTTTGCCTTTATCTCAATATAGTTTAGTTGACTATATGAAGTTGTTTATAATAATAATACATATAGTATTTTTAACTATAAATATAGTTAATTTATTGAACATGTACAGATTTCAGCTTGTATTAAACGCTTTATACTGACGCGACTGGCGCCATTAAAGTCACATCTGTTAGCCAGTTTACATTTTTTGTTTGCTACGAATTATACATCTGGTTAATTATAATTATCTATGCGAACATAATAATAAATTAATAATATTGTTTACATAATAAGTAAATACCAACTTATTTTTAATATATTATATACATATTATTTAAATATTCAGATAATTTTTTTTTTGTTATAGGTTACTGTTGGAAAACTATACATAGGTTAAAAATATCTGTAAAAAATACCCGCTTTCTTTTTTCGATTCAATGTGGAGAGGACAAACGAAATTTCTAAGGTGAAAAATTCAATTATTTACGCATATTTTTAAAGTTTTATATAGTTTACTAATTTTCAATTGTTAAAAATTTATTCACAGATTCCGAGAATGCACCGGAAATTATTGGGTCATATGTGTGCACCATTCGATCAGATTAGTGAAAGTAAAACCAAAAATTGGATACCATCAAAAGAATTAATTTACCAGTGTTCCACAAGTGCACTGAACAATATAATTATATGCAAGTTAAGAAAATTCCACAGTAGGCCGAAAAATATTTCAGTGAAATTAAGGCCGGTAAAATCAATTATTCTTGTTTCATTTAACGTACTGAATTTAAATTGTAAATTAAGTACTTTTGAATAAATTTTTTTAAACAGTAACTTTTAATTTTTTTTACCAAATATGGAACGTAAACAAAGCCTTCTTTGGAATACATACTTCAGTTTTTTGGACTTATTGACCACAATTTCTTTTTCGCTTATTGTTGAACTTTCACTGGAGGCTGCAACATAATAGAGAGGATTTTTTATGTATCTCAAAGAATATTTTGATTACGTTCCATAATACGATATCATTCGATCAAAGTATCAACCTATCAAAGTACCATTCTATCAAATTGAGAGAACCAGTCTAATATGATAAAACTACTATTTGATATAACTGAAATGACTTTCTCAATTTATTTGTTTAATTTAAAGGATATTTTTGTTTTAATATTAAGTGTTTATTTGTTCAAACTAGTATCGCAAAACCGTCTAGATCCGGACACTTTGCACCAATCTTCAAATTAAATAATATCTACATTAACCTGCAACAATAAACATTTGTTTTTGACGCCATTAGAGAGAGAAAAACATCCTCTAAACAGCTGTACCAATAAAAAATACGGATTTCGACATTTACTATCTCATTTTACAGGATTATTATCCTACAGTTTTTCAAAGAAATAAAATGTGTGTCTAACTTAGACATGTAATTTTCGTCATAATTGTTATATTGTTTTAGTTTTGACATGTATGTGTTCAGAATTTTATCGCGCATCATTTAATGATGTTTGAAGTTATGTTCGATGTATATATAAAAAAACACATGCTATATATATATATATATATATATATATATATATATATATATATATATATATATATATATATATATATATATATATATATATATATATATATATACATACACTATGATCGCGATTCGCACCAGTTGTAACTCCCACTGTCCATACGTTAATATTCCTCCCAGAATTACGCGGTTTATGCCTCCTTCTGGTGTCATATCGTATGTTTAATTTATAGAGAGGCATACTATGCATTGCCCCCTCTCCCTTCTCACAAAATATTTTGAAGTCTTTGACAGGTTCAAAGACATCAGACGATAAAAAACACTGTCCTAAACCCGACAGGAGAGGTTAGTTTGCATGTTATTACATTATTTAAGTAATTGTCCGGATCAAGACGGATTTGGGGTGTAGACCCGGGCACTTACTAATTATTTTTTATTTTTTTTATTTTTACTTATAATGAAAGAAATGGGTCAGAGATATAACAAATAATATACGCTCTTTCTAATGGTGATAGTTTTATTGGTGATATCTATGAAGGAAACATGTATAAACATAAAACTATACCAAAAAATGTAAAAAAGTGTCCGGGTCTAGACGGTTTTACGGTACGTTTTAGTCAATTTAAATATACTGATAGAGCTAAATATTTATCGTTAATACAATCAAATTATAATTACGATGAACCTATATTTTAAACAAATAATTTAGTAGTTTGAACTCAAAAATATCGTTCGCCATCGTTTTTCCTAATGATACATGCCGTGAGTGGTTGAATTAGCATGCTATACAAAGTTTTATCTAGTCACTAGACGGCAATAACTTTAACGTCTTAAGTCTTCTGTCTTATGGCATTTATTGTGTGAAACACCTGAAACCATTTAATTTGTTTTGATTCACATAGATTACCTATATTATATTTTTTTCAAATTGTCTTATGTTTTCCATATGTTTAATAGTTTTAGCGTGTCTTATATTGTTTGGCAAAATATTACAAAAACATTCGTTTCATTTTTAGAGTTGAAGTAACTTAGTTTTTAATAAATAAAAAAAATGGAAACGAGTAAGGAACGAAACCGTAAGGTATTTTTTTTTATTTTCTTGAAAATATTTAATAAAAATAGTTTAATAAAAATATAATAAATATAAGAATACTGTTTAAGTATTCAATAATTTGCAAAGGAAAAAACTCAGTTTTTAGTTTTTGTTTGCAAAAAAATTAAAAGCATTTTTCTTTCCAATTTTTGAATAATATTAATATTTTTAGATAAACAACCAAAAATTTAAATCTTAAATTCTAGAGAAATATTAACAGTTTTTAAATTTAAAAATAATTATTAAAATTCAGCTTTTTAATTTTTTTTTTAGCTTTTAATAATTAAGAGTATGAATTAAATATAAAATATATGTCTTTTTGTCTAAACTCGACACAAAAAAGATTATAATTATGCCTAACTCATTTTTATCACAGTATTGATATTTACTTATGTTATTTGAAATTTATGAATGTTTGTTGTCAGTAGTAGGAATATGGGCATTCGGGGCCTCTTCCTCTCCTCCCGATTTTTTGAGCGACCTTGGGAGGAGGTAGTTCAATCGAGGCGATTTTATAAACTTCCGGCGGTGGGTGGAGGAATATTTTGGTCTCAAACCTAATGGAACCCTGGCGAATTTAGCTTAACCTATGAATTATACTTTTCACTACTAGATGGCGCTGAACACTAGCGAACTCTGTAAATTTCAAAAATTGTCAATAAATGGTGCTCAAAAACCTTTGATAATTATACTTCTTTCACTAATAGATGACGCTGAACACTAGAGAACCCTGTGTAAATTTGAAAAATTATCAATACATGGCGCTTAAAATCCTTTGATAGTTGAACTCTGTGTGTAAATTTGAAAAATTGTCAATAAATGACGCTAAAAACCTTTGATAATTATACATTTCACACTTCATTATACTCTGTAGTAAATTTGAAAAAATTCTCAATAGATGGCGCTTGGTGTCTAAAATAATGATATATGCTAGCAAGTTTTGAAATGTGTATGATAAAAATACTATACTGACTCTTTATTAATAAGGACCATCATAGCGGCGTCAGTATGTCCAACATTGAAATATGATACTTCCGTTAAATCGTAAAAAATGTCACGTACTTTCAGAAAAAAAGAGTCGCTGATAAAGTAATATGATATCTCTACGAACATAAAAATTTTTTAATTACCAGTTGCAATTGATATCGTAAAACTAAAAAAAATCTAAAAATGTCACGTAGGTATATGATAGATGTACAGTAGAATCTGTTCTGATTTTTACTTTTTTTTGCATAATACAATAGAACCTGTCTTAGCGGTAAAATATATCTTAATTTTTAAAACAATTTAAAAAATTTTAGTTAAAAGCAACAATACAATTTCCAACAATGGGACTGTCAACAACAATGAAAAAATATTGAAAATTCTATATTAAAAAAAAATTTCATTATTTTTGTAAGAAATCTTATTATTGTTTACATGTTAAAAGTAATTATTGTATTTCGTCAATTAATAAATTTTTAATAGTGCACCGATTATTTAAACTCTACTTAATAAAAAAAAAATTTAAAAGAAAAAACCGATCATATTTATTTACACCCATCCCTAAAAAATTAATCAAACTAATTTTTAATATTATACCTTAAACTTGATTCGAATATAAGAATTCACATAATTTATGTTGTGTTCAATTAATTAACCCTTATGTAATTTACTTGCCTATAACCAGGGGCCTGTAGGAACATTACCTATTCTTAATAGCTCAGAAAATACACATTACATAACCTTATATAGTACAACCAGAGCAGAATTGACGTAAAGTAAAGCCAACATTAAACAAACCCCAAATAACACCAAAAACACACCAAATGACACGGAAAAATTCACCAAACTACACCAAATAACACCAAAAATACACCAAGTTACACAAAATAACACCAAATAACACCAAGAATACACCAAATTACACCAGATAAAACCCAAAATACACCAAATTCCACCAAAAATACACCAAGTTTCAAGCAAAATACACGAAACAATACCAAAAATACACCAAACTACACTAAAAATACACCAAGTTACACCAAAAATACACCAAATTTGGTGTAATTTGGTGTCTTTTTGGTGTCATTTGGTGTATTTTTGGTGTTATTTTGTGTAACTTGGTGTATTTTTGGTGTAATTTGATGTAATTTGGTGAATTTTTCCGTGTCATTTGGTGTGTTTTTGGTGTTATTTGGTGTCTTTTTGGTGTTGGCTTTACTTTACGTCAATTTGCTCTGGTTGTGTATTTTCTGCGCTATTAAAAATAGGTAATGTTCCTACAGGCCCCTGCATATAGGGAATTAAATTACATAAGGGTTAATTAATTGAACACAACATAAATTATGTGAGTTTTTATATTCGAAGCAAGTTTAAGGTATAATATTAAAAATTAGTTTGATTTATTTTTTAGGGATGGGTGTAAATAAAAATGAACGGATTTTTCTTTTAAAAATTTTTTTTTTGTTAAGTAGAGTTTAAATAATCGGTACACTATTAAAAATTTATTAATTGACGAAATACAATAATTACTTTTAACATGTAAACCATAATAAGATTTCTTACAAAAATAATGAAATTTTTTTTTAATGTAGAATTTTCAATATTTTTTCATTGTTGTTGACAGTCCCATTGTTGGAAATTGTATTGTTGCTTTTAACTAAAATTTTTTAAATTATTTAAAAATTAAGATATATTTTACCGCTAAGACAGGTTCTACTGTATTATACAAAAAAAGTAAAAATCATAACAGATTCTACTGTACATGTATCATATTATGTTACAACTCTAAGAAAAAAGTAAAGGTAATAAAATTTTGAAAAAAATATGATTGGTTAAAAAAGATGACAAGGATAAAAAAGTAGCTTGTACAGTGACAGTTTAATTTATTTATCTCTCTCACACAAAAATGTGACAAACTAAGTCGGATTTACATAGCTAAAAAAAACTTCATAATGCAAAAAGTTAAATGAATGTATATAATTCTTAAAACTATTGATTTAGATTATAATTTAACATTTCTAAATCGTATTCTGTATTGCCATCTTCTATTTTGAATTGAAAAGTAATATTTTTATGAATGTTACTGCAACAGGGCAGTTTCGTACTGTAAATAATTTATTTCATTTTTTGTTATAGTGTAAATCCAACTTGTAAAATTTTATTACGTTTACTTTTTTCTTAGAGTTGTAATATAATATTACCTACGTGACATTTTTAGATTTTTTTTAGTTTTACGATATCAATTGCAACTGGTAATTAAAAAATTTTTATGTTCGTAGAGATATCATATTACTTTATCAGCGACTCTTTTTTTCTGAAAGTACGTGACATTTTTTACGATTTAACGGAAGTAGCATATTTCAATGTTACGACATACTGACGCCGCTCACATGCAAAGAAAAATTGCTTTGTAAGCATGTATGTATACAAAGTGACCTTTGAGACGGTATGCTTATTAAGAAAAAAAATTATCCTTTATACAGTTGCGTCCATAAGTATACGAACGCTGAGATTATTTTTTGTATTTTCTGATGGTCCTTATTAATAAAGTGTCAGTATAGTATTTTTATCATACACATTTCAAAACTTGCTAGCATATATCATTATTTTAGACACGAAGCGCCATCTATTGATAATTTTTCCAAATTTACTACAGAGTTCGCTAGTATCCAGACTAACAACGCTACCTAGTAGTGAAAAGTATAACTATCAAAGCATTTTCAGCACCATCTATTAAAAATTTTTCAAATTTACTACAAGGTTCTCTAGTGTTCAGCGTCATCTAGTAGTGAAATGTATAATTATCAAAGGTTTTTGAGCGTCATTTATTGACAATTTTTCAAATTTACACACAGAGTTCAACTATCAAAGGATTTTAAGCGCCATCTATTGATAATTTTTCAAATTTACACGGGGTTCTCTAGTATTCAGCGTCATCTCTTAGTGAAAGAAGTATAATTATCAAAGGTTTTTGAGCACCATCTATTGACAATTTTTCAAATTTACAGAGTTCGCTAGTGTTCAGCGCCATCTAGTAGTGAAAAGTATCTTTCATAGGCTAAGCTAGGTTCGCCAGGGTTCCATTAGGTTTGAGACCAAAATATTCCTCCACCCACCGCCGGAGGTTCATAGAACCGCCTCGATTGAATTACCTCCTTCCAAGGTCGCTCAAAAAATCGGGAGGAGGGGAGGAGGGCCCCGAATACCCATATTCCTACTACTGTTGTCTATGTTCGCATGAAGCAAACATTTAAATATTTTTTGCTTAAAGAAATCATGTATAGAGTGTTTCTTTGCACAATTATATTTTAATTTTTATGTAAAAATAAATTGTTTAGAGAAACACTCCATATATGATTTCTCTAAGCGAAAGACATTTATTTATTGTCGTACGCTTAAGGTTATACCGGTGTAAGTGTTCGATTCTTTTGTACAAAATTAGCTAATTACGAAGTCATATTTAAGGGTTTTCTTTTTAATAATAAAATTTCGCCGAATAAGTATTCAGTAGATGTGTAAACTAGCGTTAGAACGCCGATATTTTGTCGCTATGTCAATAAATAAGCTCGTTATTCAAATAATTCTCTTCTATTTAATTGAATAACTAATTTTTATACGAGTTTGAGACAAAAAAGCACCAGTATGCAAAATTCTGAAAAAAGTTTAACCTGTATACAAGATGAACATTAGTTTCTCACTTTTAAATTCTTTATTAGATCAGATGTAAAATTTTGGAAAGAATGTACATTAACCTAATTGTATTAATAAGTCAAGGAAAAAAACGGCATTAAGGTATCATCACAGTGTGATCGGCCGAAAAATAATCAATTTTCGCGATTTTTTTCGGATGGATAGGATGGAGGAAGGATATAAATTTTTTTTACGATCAATACCATTATTTAACAATATAAAAATATTTTTGAAGTGAAAACTTCTTTAGCGGCGTTGTACACTTTTTTTGTAATGGGTAAAAAATGTTAAACTCGCGTCAGGTCACGTGACCTGATCGAAAATTCGTAAGATCTGATCAAAAATTCGTAAGACGGATGGAAAGTAGACAGTCAGTAGAGCAGACCATAAACTGCGTTGTACACTTTTTTTGTAATGGGTAAAAAATGTTAAACTGGCGTCAGGACACGTGACCTGATCGAAAATTCGTAAGACGACAGTACATAACAGTAGACAGTAGTACAGAATACAGAACGAACGGTAGTATCTCTATACTACTGAAACCAGTGTAACGCGAAAGGACAGATAGATATATTATACGGGTTTACTCCAATAGCACTAATTTTAAGCCCTATCTCATTAAACATTAATTTTAGAATAGAGATAAAAAATTTTTAAAAAGAGATTCTTGTAGGGATTACCGAAGAGAACATTTGTGCAAAATGTGAACTCCCGGAAATGTTTATTTATATTGTTTAAACAATATTTAAAATTCATAAATAGCGTTTTTTGAGCTTTCACCGCTTACGCAGCGAAAACGGTGATAGATCCATTAAAAGGTGTTAAGATCTGTTTTGTAGAGAATCGAATTCTCTACAAAAAAGTCAGCGAGAGCACCTGTCTGTCTTGTACAGGTGAAAAGATACATCGCTCCAAACGCGCACTCAAAAGTCCACTTTTTCTAGCGTTCCGGCAGGGTGTGCCGTGTACGATAGCGCAATAAATAAATACTGTATTCTACCACATAAATGATAGTACTTTTATACTGATAATTAAAGCAATTCGTGCAAAATTATTCCCTAACCATTCCAAAATATCAAAAATGCACAACGTTAATATTCAAATTTTCACTTCTGCCAGCACTCCCGGAGTGCAACCCGTCGTTTTTTTATTCATCTTTATTTTTTATAATTATTATAATTTTTTGAAAAAAGGGCGCATAGTGGTGCCCACGGTTACGGCCGCAGTTTTCATTTAGAAAAAAATATCAAATAGATTATCAATCTGTAGGTAAGCCGCTATGTCCCTATATCTTTTTTGAAATTTGAAAAAATGGCGGAGGTTTGAATAAAAATTACAAATTTTTTTATAGTTTTCCGTGTGGAAAAATAGGAAGACTTCAAAAAAAGCTTCCGTAGGAACATAGCGGCTTACCTACAGATTGATAATCTATTTGATTTTTTTTCCAAATAAAAACTGTGGCCGCAATCGTGGGCACCAATATTCCCCCTTTTTTAAAGACACTTTTTTCAAAAAATAATAATGATTATAAAAAATAAATAAAAATAAATGAAAAAAATATTTTTGTATTGTTAGAAGATAGTGGTATTAATCGTAAAAAAAATTCATCCACATTCCCCCATCCTGTCTATCGGAAAAAACATCGCAAAAAAATTTTTGGCCGATTACACTGTGATGGTAACTTAAGTGAAACCTGACCAACTGCAACACAATTGTATCGCGTTAACAATAACATATAAAGTGTTATAAAAAATTGTGTTATTTGTAAATAATTTTTAAACATTTTTCTAATTTCTTCTTATTATTTAAATTTAAAAGTGATTTTATATTCATGTTTTAAATTATTTTAGCGAATTCCGTCGACACAGAATATATTCCCTCTATTGTAGTTGATGATATCATACGACTTTTAGTTAATTAAGTTAACTTTTCTGACTTATTCAGTAGTATAGATATTATAGATGGCGTGTATTTTTTATTTTTAAATTACAAAAATAAAAGAAGGCGAGGGACAAATGCGGGTCGTTAGCGCTTCCTATGTATTCGTAAAAAGTTACAATTAATAGGAAAAATAAAAACACCATATCAAATATTTTTTTTTTTTTTTAATTTGATCCCAAATTAATATTATAAAATGTCAGAACAATATAGTTTTAAGCGTCAAAATATTGAATTTATAAGAGATGAAAAAGGCAATATTGTTTGCATTTTAATTGCGGCACGTTTAAACTGTCCTAGGAGCCTGTACTGTTTTTAATGAATTATAAATTAAATAAATAAAATATTATATAACTTCACGAACATAAATTCACGAAATAATTCAAGTTCCTCTTCATAGTATAAAATTATGGTAAAGTAACATGGGTCTACGGTACACTACTTGTAGTTATCAAAATCAAATTTACTGAATATCTATTATTATAATAAGCTTTACTCGTCATAGACAGGCTTTTTTAGCTATAAGTAAGATGGCCATAAGTAAGATGAATTAAATACAGCTAAACTTTTTTTTAATGCGGTGGATAGGGGCGCATAGAAAAATGTACAAAAAAATATTCAAAAACTTTATAAATAGCTACAAACAGTATAGTTCGTTTCAGATTATAAAAAAAAAACTTTCTTTATGGGGTGGATCGGGACCGCATAAAAAAAGTTACATATGAAATACATTACTCAAAACGCTCAAAACCTTACGATTTCCTTAAAAATTGCTTTTATAAACAAACGAGAACATTTCATTTTTATAATATTCTAAAAATTGCGATAGATACATCTGTAAAAAATAATACTGATGCAATAACTTATATTCTTATGCAATGTACCGATTAAATGCTTAAAAACAATCAATAAGTAATTTCATTGAGAAATTATCGTAAATTTATATACAGTGTAAACTCTATATAACGAACTTCTATTTAACGAAAAAATCCTTAAAACGTAGAAATTACAAAGGTTTGTTTGGTTTACATTATCATTCGTATATTGAAACACTCTTTATAACGTAATAGCCACTCTCAATAGCGAAAAATATGTCATTTTTTAAGCCAAAAAAATTTTATTTCACTGACTTTCAAACAAAATAGTGATACAGAGTCGTAAATATTTCGTACGCACAAAGGGATTCTTAGAAATCCGTTTATTTGTTTGTTGTATTTGCCTAGCACATGTTTTTACCTACTGTACTTCCGTACTACTGTCTTATTGCTGTCTTTACGTTATCATATTCTTAGTTGCTTTCAAACTTTTTAACTGTAAATATGGCGAGTAAAAAAAAGAGTTTGTGTATTGACGAAAAAGTATCATTTAATTCAGTCAAAATTAAAACCACTTACTAAATTCGTAAGTTGTATTCGTAAAATTATATTGTATTCTTTTACTCTCCATATAACGAAAACTCTTTATAACGTAATAAAGTACCCGGTCCCTTCAATTTCGTTATACGGAGTTTCCACTGTAATTAATGTTTAAATTTCTCACTTTCTCTTGTTTTCTATTCACATACACTTTAATGGACATTTTTTAAAAACTGCATAAAACAAGTCGCACAAAAAAACCGCATCAGAGAGTCCTTTTTTGTGAGTACCGTCACCCCTTTCTCCCTTGAAATACACAAAAAGTAATTCTTACCTGTCGATATAAATTGTCCCATTTTTGTTAAACTTTAAAAAAATGTCTCAGTTTTTATAAAATAATACTAAACCTAAGTAATATAGTTTTTAGCACAATTGAGCGGTAGCATGCAACTAATTTATTCAAATAAACTATTGTTGGATATATGTAAATAAAATAACTTATTTTATTAAATAATTAAGCAATTTTCAAAGTTATTTAAGTTATAAATATGTAGAAATGTAATTATAGGTAGGTAGTTTTATGTATAGTAACTAAAAAACATTGATATTGTATACTTAGCAATCCTTACCACAAACTTATTCGAAAAGAGTAACTTACTTATGAGCTAGATGTTAATCCATTATGAGTTAGTGTATGATTAATCATACTCTTACTTGGAGGTATAGACAGACACAATATTCAATATAATAAATGTGAAATACCGGATTAAATGTCGTTATGATTTGCCTGTTAAGTATCGTTTCAGTATTACCCTTTTAAACATTTTCTATCATTAAGTTAAAATAATGGCCAAAATGCATAACCTGAGTATCTACTACTTGCTTACATTTTTGTAAGAGTTTACTCAACTATTTTTTAAAATGTGAGAATTGTGAGACTTTACTCAAGTTGTTATATACATACAGTACACACACATACAAATCTCGGTTAAATGCAGGAACGCAGGTAAACCTTGCTGTCATAAATAAACTAGACAATAGAATTATCATATTTTTGTGTTATCTTTTACAAAGGCCTCATCCAATAAGGGTAAAAAATTTTATTTTATTTTTTTTCTTCAATTTTTATTGTACATTGACACAGAATAGATAACAACCAGAAGAGTAACAGAATGAGAGGTCCGATATTGTCTGCTATGACCTTGATTGCCTGTGTTTTGTGAAAAGCAAGGGGTGGTCTCGGGTATATTACCTATATCTAACAGAGCCGGTATAGGATTTGAATTATCAAAAAAAATAATACAATATATTAGATTATTTGTTATTGTTAGCTAGCATTTATTTATTAAAATTCTTCACCATTCTTCACTAAATAAACATTGTGTGATTTAGATATATTCTCCCTGTTAATATAATATAATTTGCAAAATTTACAATTTAAATTTGTAACGAAATTTTATTTTAAAATACACTACTGCCCTGGAACTACGACAGTGATCGGTTTGAATTAACATATTCTTCCAATTTCTTCCAAACCTCGAGCATCAAAATTTACCTGACTATCGTTTCTTCTCTTTCTGTTACTCTTCTGGTTGTTATTTATTCTTGTGACATTGGCATACTTTTTTTATTCAATTTTTATTGTACATTGACAAAATATATTTCTAAAAACACAAAATTAATACTGATTTATACATAAAATAAATAAGTTCAGTTGTTTAAAACCATTAAAAATTTTCCTTACAATGATGAAAGTTTATTATTATTATTACCAATAGGTATTTATCGCAAATTAACTTTTGTCAGAAGCTTTTTTGAAAATTTTACTAATGTGCAGTGTGAATTTTTCATTGTGCATTGTAATAATATAAAAATTTTTGTATAGCTGTGTACACATATTGTAATGTTATTTAAATATTAATACACATAACCCTAGAATCATACGTTGGTCTACGAGAAACGTTAATCATACATCGACGTCGTTTTGACGGATGGACTTTTTACGGAGAGTTTTAGAGTTTATTTGCAAAAAACATTTTTTTTACATAACAATACTACAAAAGCGAACAAAATATTTAAAAAAATTGGATTTGGAAAAATTTCTTAATGTAAATATTTATTAATTTTTTTAATCGTTTTATCAAAGCATATTTTCATTATAAAAATTAAAAAATAGATAAATACGTCAATTGTAATAATTAATTTATGAACTATTATGAGTCAGTGGACATGTGTGACTTTACAAAATGTGAAATTTCTCAGTCATAGATATTCGTATAGATATGTAGTTATTTCCCCATTAGGCACATTTGTAAATTTTCTAAAATTTGTTGGTAATTTTTCGAATAAGATCTCAAAAAATAATAAAATTTAAAATATTTTCCACAAAATAAATTTTTAATCTTTTATTAAGTCATTCGAAATGCATTCTTTAGTTTTCGATTCAATATATTAAAACTTCAGTATTATGTCGTCTCTGTAAGTCTAACAGCTGTAATCATCTTTCACATTATCATAATCATTGAATAAATTAATTATAACATCCATATGTTTAAAAAATTTAAAAAAAAAATTAGGAAAACTTTTATATGTAGTGTACAAAATCTTCAAAAAAAAACATACGTTAATCATACATCGACGTCCTTTTGACGGACACTATTTCAATACAAACAAAACGACAATGACTATAAACAAAAAAAATATATGTGGTGTGTTATAATAACAAATAAATTAGATAACAGAAATCTCACGGCAAACAAGTAACAACAAGTCGTAGTATTGGAGCAGGTAGAGAAGTTCGTACGTCGTTTTGACGTGTACGTATGATTCTAGGGATAATAATAATAAGGAAAATATGTTTGTTTTATTTTGACCAGTTACCTTTTTAAAAATTATCCATTTTTGTTAATATTAAATCTAAATTTAAAAAAAAAATATTATTACCCTTATTGGATGAGGCCTTTGTAAAAGATAACACAAAAAGATGATAATTCTATTGTCTAGTTTATTTATGGCAGCAAGGTTTGCCTGCGTGCCTGCATTTATCGGAGATTTGTATGTGTGTGTACTGTGTGTATATACCTATATTCTTTTTTACTTGAGTAAAGACTCACAATTCTCACATTTAAAAAAAAAAGTTGAGTAAACTCTTACAAAAATGTAAGTAAGTAGTAGAATCTCAGGTTATGCATTTCTCTTATTGTGAAATAGGAAGGCTACAGATAAAAGAAAATAGGTAAATAGGTCGTATATTAAGTATAAAATTTTAAATTAAATTTTCTTTAAATAAAAAAAAAAAAAAAAAAAAAAAAAAACATGATGCCAAAAGTATTTTTAAAATGATAACGTAGAAAAATGTAGATAACTTCGTTAAAATCCATAATAGTTATGGTGTAATAGTTAATTTTTTCAATTTTCACTTAAAACTGAAATATACTTCCACGAGCTAACTTTCGGTTGATTTAACCATATTCAAGTCGATTTAAACTGAATTTAAGTATGAATATACCTGAATCGAAATAACTGAATCGAGATGGAAAAAAGCGGTAACTGAATAGGGATGGGAAAAAGCGACCGGCTATAACCGAAAACCAGTTTTTCTGTTTCAGTTAACCGTTTTATTTCGGTTATTTTTTTGATTCGGTTATTACCGGTTTTTTTTTTTTTTTTTTTTTTTTTTTTTTAAATCAATAACCGGAGAAAAACTAGACAAATTAGTTTTAGGAAAATAATTAATTAAAAAATTTCAGTCATTATTAAGTGACTAGTGACTTGTTTTTATTAAAAAAAAATAAAATAATTAATTTCTTTAAAATTCTAATAGATTTAGTTAATTATGCTTATTATGGTATAGAAAATCAGTGTATCGCTTTTGCGCCCTGGGTCAAAAAATATCTTACTGTGTTAACCGCAATAAAAGTTTTATGATGTGTCAAATATTGAAAAAATCCAGTTTTAAATCGAATAAAACTAAATCATCTACCTATCCTTTTTTACGTTTGTCTATACATTATAAGTATAACAATGTTATTATAGTAATATACATATTTTTGATTAAATTTTGAAAAATACAACTTTACAATTATGTTTTATCTTTTATATGCATCCCCTCATTCTGAAAGTGTAACAGTGAAACTGAAATAAAATTTCTGAAATTTAAATTCAAATTTCGGTAAATCCAAGAGAACAAATTTGACATTAGAAGAATATACCTACTTAAAAAAATATATAAATAGAAGATACGTGCTAAAAAACTTCTGTTGGTCCCTAATTTTTCCAAATCTGAGAGATTCAGGGTTTTCAAAATACAAATTATCATTGGGAATTGAAAATATAAAAAAACAGCATGTAATTCTAAAACTTACGACTTTGTGAAAATACATAATTAATGTGGAGTTGTTCTTAAAGTATTTACCTATAAGTAAATTTTTAATATATTAGTGAAAATTAGGCAAAGTAGTTTACATTCGTTCACTCGATTACATATATTTTATGGAAAATTTCAATAATATTAAAAAAAAATTATAATTAACTGGTTTGAACGTTAAATACTGGGGTATTATTTAAATTTTTAATGCCGAAATTATTGTGGTATATAGAATTTTACAAGCTAATAAAATAAACATTAAATTCTTTCCAACACTTACACAAATTCATTTATTTAGTCCTTTCTATTACTAATTGTTCTTTCCAACACGTAACAAATACGTACGTTAAATTATATCTTTCAAGTATTATCGAATGGTTGTGAAAAATTATTTGACGTATGGCGAACTGTATTCGTATTTAAACATAACGTCAATATTCAGTATGTCTCAACTGAAAACTCGATATTTTTTGAATGCCAAATCATTTTTAAAGGTTTAAATCGAGTTCAAGTTCCGGCCGATCCAGTTTGATCATCTTGTACTACTTCTGGCTAATGGATGGCATAATAAGTTGTTTAACCAAGTTTAGTAATTTGACAGCAACAACAGCAGTAGTGTAAAACTAATAATTATGGAGGGTAGATATCAGGAGGACTATCTTGGCCGGAAAACAATAGAAAAATAGTTCAAAAATTGTCCCGTTTTAAGTACTAAGTAACAGTTCAAAAACTCGCCAGAATAGCGCTAGAGTAACAAAAAAGTATGGTGATTTTTTTGTGTTGAGTTTTATAAAAATTTTTAAAATAATAAAACTATTATATGTAACAATTATAATAAAAAAACAATAATTACATAACAACGCGGATGTTTTTCTTTCGTTGTTTACTTCTCTAAATTTACCCTTTTGTTATAGTGGCGTCGCCACTATTTACGCCTTTCTATGGACACTTTTTGATACAGAGATGGTGCTCCTGATATCTACCTTCCATACTAATAATATTACTAACCCTAAAAGATAGATGCCATCACAGAGAGGCGGCATGTTTGAAATTATCAAAAACAAAGTAGTTATAGTTATACTCGTAACCTACTTTATTAGGTGAATTTTTTTTTTACTTTTAAGCTTATTCTCTGAAATTAACTACTAGAATCGATATTTAACTTCACGTCTATAATCGGACCACCACAGCTTATCTTTGTACTCATAAAATTGCCTGTGACAGACGAGTTGACATCGAAATGATTGCATAAATGTTCCATTTTGCCAATTTTGGTACAGAATACTAAGAAATTAAGTAAAAAGTATTTATTATGACATGGACAGTAAAAACTGCTTAAAATATTTAGTGCAATAATTGAATGTACCGTCCACGTATAGTTGCTGAGACAAACAAAGATATTTTAAATTTGTAATGTAAGAAAACATAATCGAGATAATCAAGAATAATCTCAAAAGGTATATTAAGATGTAGGTTATCTGCCCCTGATAGAAAGTCCCAATAATAACTGTATTGTCGTTTATGTGACACTGCAGGTACTTCATAATATGTATAACTTTCCTAGATCAAAACAAAACCGTTGTGGAAATACCGTGTGAGTTTTTTGAGAGTTGCCATTTTGATTACAGCCAAACCGTTGATTTAATCGAAAAATTGTTCCAATAAGAGTTGTAGAGGACGACGGGGGCAACCGATTGCTATAGTCAGGAGCTTTATAGCTCTTATGGTTTTCGAGCTATGATAAACTTATAGATTTTTAAATGAGACTATATATTAATTTTTCGATAAAACTGATCTAATGCATTAATTAACAATATAAATGTGGAAAAAAATTTTTTTTACCCAAGTTTAATTTTTGAATTTTTCTTTAATTTCTCAATTAGGCGGTAAAAATATCCATGTGTACTTGAGGCTACTTTAACCGATAGTGTTCTGGTTGGTTACATTTTTATTACATTCAAGAAAAGAACCTTTTCCAGTACCATTTCTATCATACAAATTTGGCTGTAATAAAAATGGCAACTCTCAAAAAACTCACATGGTAGTAGATGCTTTTGGACAGTTCTAAGCCAATCCTGTAAGGATTAAGATACGTATAGCATACCCTTCGTGTATACGTACATATATATGGCGTACTCTTTGAGAGGTGGTACGTACAGAGTACATACACCTAACTTTCGTCAGAATGAGTGATGCAGTCTGTTGAGTTTTCCCTGGGATCAAGTTACAAAAAGAGTTAATTATAGTAAAAATTGTCAATTTCAGTTAGTGAATCGCTCAAAAAATTGGGAGGTGGGGAGGTGGCCCCGAAATGCTCATATTGCTACTACTTCGATTCCAAAGGACGCGAGATGTTACGGTGCATTAGTACGTATGTATGTGTTATTAAAATATTTTATTTGTTCTAATGTAAGCAGACTAAATGTCCTTGGCCGCGAAATGTTGTGGATTGATAATCATATGTTAGCACAGTAATAGAATTTTACATTCCATGTATTACATATTGCAATACAGTCGCAAGACATATTTTTTTAATTACATATGTTATAATTTTATGCAATGGTAGGTATAGTATTCTCTTTAACGAAAAAAAAATTCCAACGTACTTGTTTATGCAGGCTCAGCAATTTCTATATGAGAATATAATTTTATTTCCTCTGATCTTTATATAGCAAACTAATTTATATACTGATTTCGGTTTTTTCAACTTAATCATTTTTTACAAGATTTTGTATCGACCTAGTCGTATGTTAATATTTAGTATAATTTTAAATATTTTTTATATTAACTGCATAGGTTAGTTTTTTAATTGTTATTTTGAATTATTTTAGTATTGTTATATAGTATTACTCAATTAGAAAATAAGATTAGCCTGTAAAGAATTAATAAAAAATAGATACTACATTATTTGGTGGTAAGTAGAATTCAGTTAATATAAATATTTTTTTTGACTGAAAATAATGTTATAAAATCTTTTAATTTTTTCAGGTAGCACTAAAATGAACGTTAACGATTTAAGTGATAATGAGTCCATCGATTCCGAGGATTCCTTTGAATCAATTTATTCCTTTTCCAGCGCTATTGAAAATATATATATATATATATATATATATATATATATATATATATATATATATATATATATATATATATATATATATATAGACAGCAGACTAATCAGTGTTATTCTATAATTCAAACTCTTCACATCTATCAAAAATGTTTGAGTGTATGCGTTGTGATAAGACATTTTCGCGGAGAGACTCTCTTTTACGTCATATGAAAAGAAGAGTGCATGCTTGGGAACACCAAACAAACAATAATGGTCAGATGAAAAATAATCAGTTTGAATATACCACTAATCAGTCGGTAAATAATGGGACACAAGTGAACAGCGCGGAGAAGAAGAGACTTTCAATACAAAGTGAATCGTAAAAATCTAATGATGAAAATGATGATAATGAAACCAAATATAGTTTTGAAGCAAGAAATGACATTGAAGCAAAGGAAGATAAAGCACCAGTATTTCAAAATCAACACGAAAATGATACAGATCTATCCAAAATAAACTTGAATACTTTTGATGAAAGTATGATGGCTGCAGCAGAAGCAATCAGAAGTAAATTCCACGCTTTAAAAAACTCGCATAATATTCTACAATCGGCGAATGATGAAGATAATCGATCTGATGAACAAAAGCATTTACCATCGCCTGATAACTACAAAGAAACAAGTTCTACTCCAAAGATGGCTGGTCTCTTACAAACTGCTCTAGACATATTAATGGTCAAAGAGCTTCAGAACGCATGCGCAAAGGATGAAGAGCAAGAAGATAAAAATTCAGAAGAAAAGGAACAACCTTCAACATCCAACTCAATAAATGGGGGAGCTAAACGTTTCTAATATGATGATGAAAATGCTAGCCTTCATAATGGCCATTCGAAACCTGTTGATGAAGAAGAAGAAAATAATCGATCGAAGAAGAAGAAAATTATCGAAGATAATCGATCTGATGAACAAAAGCATTTACCATCGCCTGATAACTACAAAGAAACAAGTTTTACTCCAAAAGTGGCTGGTCTCTTACAAACTGCACTAGACATATTAATGATCAAAGAGCTTCAGAACGCATGCGCAAAGGATGAAGAACAAGAAGATAAAACTTCAGAAGAAAAGGAACAACCTTCAACATCCAACTCAATAAATGGGGGAGCTAAACGTTTCTAATATGATGATGAAAATGCTAGCCTTCATAATGGCCATTCGAAACCTGTTGATGAAGAAGAATATTTTGATGACCCGAACCATTTAGTTGATGAACTAAGAAGTTTAGTGACTCAGACGCAAATTGGAGAAGAAATGGTTAATACTATATGTAATTTAATGGAAAGGAGTCATATTATAAATCCCAGCTTCGCGGATTATATCGAAAACGAGAAAAAACGAAGCCATATTAATAATTAAAAGGAAAGTGAGATTGGAAAGCGGATTATCTCAATAACTAGGGAATTGAAAAAGCATGATATTATTGAGCCAGTGTTAAAGTATATATCAAATGTTGGCGAAGACAGCGATGAAAAAACATCTGCTAGCGATAGCGAAGATACTGCGAGCGACAACGAAGCTGATTATGACAAGAATACAGTCGCCAACGATGGTGATGAAAAAATTTCAGGTAAAGGGTTATACTTACGACCCTATAGAAGATATTAAAATAAGCTATCAACATTTAATAAGTTGTTAAAAATATCTTTGTATTTTTTCCAATAGCTGTATGTTAATTATTTAATAAAATATTTTAAAATAATGTGCGTGTTATTATTTCTTACATACCACAGTCCTTGAACAATTCGTTAAAAAAGATCACGGAAATGATTGTTCTTACAACGAACTATGTAATGTGTATTTTCTGAGCTATTAAAATAGGTAATGTTTTTTACTTGCTCCTGAATATAGGCAATTAAATTGCATTGTCCTATTAACATTCTGGTGCGATAGAACATATGTGTAAACTTTGTAATTCTTACCAATAAGTATTTTACCTATATTATTAATGATTTGTTAAAAATAAAGTATCGTCGAACAATAATGATCTAAAACTGCTGTGCAGGAAAGGGTTAATTAATTGAATACAGCATAATTCCGGAAAAGTAAAATTTCATACTCCAAATTAAAGTTTTCATCCGTTCTTGAAAACGATGACAATTATTTTACTTCCCACCCTGTATACGTATTTATTCTTAAAATATTAACTTACATACATAAGACAATGTTTCATTTTTTTTTTGCATTAACGTATTATTTTCAACTCGCTGCATAGAAAGAAAATATTTAGATATTAATAATATATTTTTTGTAAGAAGAATAGTTTTTGATTTTCGTTTATATTAACTTTCGAAATTTTATGTGTGCTAGTGGAAATTTAATTATTTTCTTTTTTTAGGATTGATAAAATTTTAATATGACTCTGTATTTACTTTGCACAACACCACTTTTTGAAAATTTTACTTACCACTTTTACCACTGTTAAAATACCACTTTTTGAAAATTTTTTATGACTTGTTTTGATCAATGGGTTAAGTTTCGTTGGATTCGGTTTCATACATTTTCGGGTTTTTATTTTATTTATCTTTTATTTACATACTAGCCGTATACCCAATGGGATTGCCCATCGACAATATCTGTTTATTAGGTACTCACTTTGTGCTCACTTTTAATGTTTTTCAAAAGCCTAAATCAATATCCACGATAAACTTCCCATATGAACTTTCATTTTCTGTTTCAACACCTTAAGGAATAAATTTACAGAAAACAACTGACTTTTATTTATAAATAGAAGCCTAAACCATTTTACGTTAAATGAATAGGTAGGTTCACGCGTATATATCAACAATACTATTCTTGATAGAATTTATAATTGCTGAAAAAATTTCCCTATTTTTTTTTTTTTACAATCAAATTTTCATTTGGTAATAAATTTAATGTATAAAAATATTTGCATATTTGCATGTATAGTAACTATAACTTTATATCTTAATCTACTACACAAAACAAACACAATAGATAAGATAAATAAAAATAATTTAAATAAAGTCGTTTACAAAAACTGGAGGTCATTTAATATCTATAGGTATATTTAACTACTTGTTAATAATTAAACTAACAAGTAATAAATTTAGCAAAAACAGATACATTGTTTAAGTAGATATAAAATATGGGAAAGAAATTTTTCTTAAAATATATGGAACATTGTGCTATTAATTTAAGACTAAAAAAATATTATGAGGAGAAATTAATGTTTCAAAAGTGTTTTAAATTCTTGATATTACATATTCAGTTTTAAAAATATTAAGAAATATGATTTTTTTACAATATATTGATATTGTAAAAAATATGTTTTTTAACGGTGTAGAAACTCGTACTTTTAACAGAGTACTGTATAGATCATACAATTTTTATATATCGATTTTTTATTTTTGTACCGTATAAATGTAATTAATTGTGTATTATCATTTTATCATACACAAATTAAAATAAAAATACATCTACAGACAGAGTAATACATTTTTCTAAAAATTACAAGCTAGCAAAAAATCTACCTATGAATAAAAACTAACCTTTTCTACTCATAGTCATCGTATATTTAAAATTATGTGAATTTTTACATTCGCACCATGTTTAAGGTATAATATTAAAAATTAATTTGATTTATTTTTTATGTAGGGATGGGTGTGAATAAAAAGATCGGTTTTTCTTTTAAAAAATGTTTTATTAAGTATAGATTAAAAAAAAAAGAAAAAAACAGGTACATTATTAAAAATTTATTAACTGGCGAAATACAATAATCACTTTTTATTATGTAAACATGATTTTTTACGAAAATACTGATTTTTTTTATTTAATTTTAGAAACAGAAAATACAAAATATAATAAATACAAAATTTACTGAGCATATCAAATAAAGTTTATAACATATTGCTGTCGTTTGTTGTCAGTTGTATTTGTCTTTGAGGTATTAATATAGAATTTCGAAGATTGAATTTATTACTCTTCATTAGGTCCTAAATTATTACCATTAATTTCACTCTCGTCACTTATAAACCCTGAGTTACTGCTGTTTTCGTCCTCACCACTCACAAATCCTAAATCACTTTCACTTTCACTTATAGAGTCTTCATCTCTATCAATTTCCTCCCACCTTCGACGTAAATGCAATATTATCACTAAATCAGCGTCAGTATATCGACGCCTCAATTGCTCGATTGTAAGTTCACGATCATAATATTCATGCCATATACGTCTTTGCATCGTAATACTTATATCTAATCTGCTGTCTATATATATATATATATATATATATATATATATATATATATATATATATATATATATATATATATATATATATTTTCGATAAAATTTCGAATAAATTAAAAAAAGATAATTATAAAAAAAATGGATTTATTATTAGAGTTGCTTAATCAAAAAAAGAAAAATGAATGACTTAGTTTTAGTCACTTTCATATTTCTTATACCAAGAAATTATAAAAACATATCTAAAAATCTGAATATGTAATTATAAATTCCATATAAATAATTAAGTATAAAATTATATAATAATTAATTTAATTACTAATTAGAAATAATAAAAATAAAAACGTAAATAGACAAAAAGTATTAAAATATAAATTTTTATTTTGAATGGAAAAGTCGCCAGTTGATTTTAATCAAAAGTAATACATGATAAAATATTTTGAATTTTCTTCCTTTCCGTAAGAAAAGGCCCTATATATTTTCGATAGCGCTGGAAAAGGAATAAATTGATTCAAAGGAATCCTCGGAATCGATGGACTCATTATCACTTAAATCGTTAACGTTCATTTTAGTGCTACCTGAAAAAATTAAAAGATTTTATAACATTATTTTCAGTCAAAAAAAATATTTATATTAACTGAATTCTACTTACCACCAAATAATGTAGTATCTATTTTTTATTAATTCTTTACAGGCTAATCTTATTTTCTAATTGAGTAATACTATATAACAATACTAAAATAATTCAAAATAACAATTAAAAAACTAACCTATGCAGTTAATATAAAAAATATTTAAAATTATACTAAATATTAACATACGACTAGGTCGATACAAAATCTTGTAAAAAATGATTAAGTTGAAAAAACCGAAATCAGTATATAAATTAGTTTGCTATATAAAGATCAGAGGAAATAAAATTATATTCTCATATAGAAATTGCTGAGCCTGCATAAACAAGTACGTTGGAATTTTTTTTTCGTTAAAGAGAATACTATACCTACCATTGCATAAAATTATAACATATGTAATTAAAAAAATATGTCTTGCGACTGTATTGCAATATGTAATACATGGAACGTAAAATTCTATTACTGTGCTAACATATGATTATCAATCCACAACATTTCGCGGCCAAGGACATTTAGTCTGCTTACATTAGAACAAATAAAATATTTTAATAACACATACATACGTACTAATGCACCGTAACATCTCGCGTCCTTTGGAATCGAAGTAGTAGCAATATGAGCATTTCGGGGCCACCTCCCCACCTCCCAATTTTTTGAGCGATTCACTAACTGAAATTGACAATTTTTACTATAATTAACTCTTTTTGTAACTTGATCCCAGGCAAAACTCAACAGACTGCATCACTCATTCTGACGAAAGTTAGGTGTATGTACTCTGTACGTACCACCTCTCAAAGAGTACGCCATATATATGTACGTATACACGAAGGGTATGCTATACGTATCTTAATCCTTACAGGAGTGGCTTAGAACTGTCCAAAAGCATCTACTCATGGTATTACAGAAAATTTTCAAAAAATGTGGTGTACTAGGCTTTTTTAACATGTAAAAGAATATAATATTCATTCAACTTTAATATTCAACATGTTAAAAAGTCCTATTACACCACATTTTTTGAAAATTTTCTGTAATATTTCCAGAACGGTTGTGTTTTGATCTAGGAAAGTTATACATATGAAGTACCTGCAGTGTCACATAAACGACAATACAGTTACTATTGGGACTTTCTATCAGGGGCAGATAGCCTATATCTTAATATTCCTCTTGCGATTATTCTTGATTATCTCGAAAACTATAGGAGATAGGAAAAAACACTTTATGAGACACAACACTTTATTTTTTAAGTACTTTCGACTGATGTATATAATTCCAGGGTCGGACCCACTGGAGGGGCGGTTCAGCAGATTAGAAATTACAATTTTTTTTATTATGTTGTACCCCTTGAATTTCGATGAGACTTAGTACAGTAATTAAGTGCATTAAGGCACAGTTACTGAATTTTTTTTGAAGTGGTCGCTCATTTGGAACCCTATAAAAATAACATTGGATCGGATATTATCCTCGTTATTATCCTTAATAACGAGGACTGATACGATAATAAATATATCTAATATTCTCGAGAGTGTTTGCTTTCATGTGGATTTGGAATTATTTTCCTATGTTGAGTAGTTACCAAGAAAAAAATTTTTGTAATTTTTTAAATTTTTTTAGTTATCTCTATAACTACTCAGTTTTGGCCGCCAAAATTGTAGATATCAGTTACTTACAGCCTTATCATACCGTTAATATAGTTATTAAGATAATTCGCTTCCGGGACCGATTCACCTATACTTATCCGGCTATACCCTTTATTTTAGAATTACATGCTATTTTATTTTGTACTTTTAATTCCCAATGATAACTTGTGTTTTCAAAACCTTTAATCTCTCAAAATGAAATAAAAAAATTCGAGACCAACAAAAGACTTCTTAGTCAAATATTCTTTGGAACGGGACCGTGCTGGTGTTGGACCGTGATGGACTGGAACTGGACTGGTGTTGATAGTGTGAATACATTTATTATTTTTCATTTAAGAATATTTTATCGGAGCGAGACTGGACTGAGAACGGATTGTGACTGGCACTATAGTGTGGATCAACCCTAAAAGTAAATAAAATACAGTTAAATATGATAAATATGAATACCATACAGGCAGTTTTTAGCCACTAAAAACATATAAATTTTAAAATAAGAAATATTTTAAAATTTATATATTCTTAGTTGCTAAGGGTTGTCCAAATAATAAAGTTGTGTAAAACTGTCATGTTATCAATTCAGTAGAGGAGAATTGTTTAAATCTATTTGATCATTCAAGATAATATGATAATTCTAGCGCAGGCAGACAAAAGTAGTTAAATCCATTTTTTATTTATTTTTTATTTTATAATAAGGACCAACAGAGTCTATCTCATATATTTCCAAAAGGACAAAAATCAATTCCACCCCTAACACCATTTTTTATGCACTTGTTACAAAAAAATTCTTTTCAGAAACTAACAAAAGAAGTTAAGTTCTTAAAATTCTTAATAAAATAATAAATAAGTACATAGTTTAATTTAATTGGAAATGTATTTTCATGGCAACAACTACCCGCTATAACACGTTAAGTCCACAAATGGCTTTAATAATGAAATTTTTTGTTGTTTTTTTATATGTTAAGTCCATAAAAATGTCTTAAAAAATTTTAGTTTAAGGTTTAAAGTTTATTTTTTTTTTGTGATTTACTGTGTTACATGTTAAGAAAGTAATTGATTAAAAAAATATTACAAAATGTCATGTAAACTTGAAGATAATTCAAATAAACTGATGTTGTCTGTATTTCATTTTAGTTTTTACTCTACTATAAAGTTGATATTTTGAACTTAACTACTTTTGTCTGCGATAAACTAGATTTGAACAAGTCTCCTCTACTGAATTGATAACATGACAGTTTTACAAAACTTTATTATTTGGATAACCCTTAGCAACTAAGAATATATAAATTCTAAAATATTTCCTATTTTAAAATTTATATATTTTTAGTGGCTAAAAACAGCCTGTATAGTATTCATATTTATCATATTTATCATATTTATCTGTATTTTATTTACTTTTTAAGGGCCTTTTAGACGGTCATATCAGTTCTCAGTTTAGTTTCAGTTTCAGTCGAACTGTCAGTTTTTCCAACGTGTAAAAACTAAAATCTGAAAGGAGAACTGAAACGGAGACTGAGAACTGACAGGATGGATAGACCTATTTGTTTCATATCAGTTCTTAAAATTCCTATGTGTAAATAAGCGCGTCATGCCTCAATCCGTTCACTCACGTCAGTTTTCTTGAAAATCTGACAAAGTGCACATTTTATATAAGAAACTGTCGCTATGTCCAACAAGGATCACGATTTTGTTGTTGAATTTATTAAAATTTATAAAACCTTACCGTGTTCATGGAATAAGACAGATGTACGTTACCGCAATGTAAATATTAGAGAAGCTGCCTACACTCTGCTATTAAAGAATACGATGGTAAATCGCTATGGTAAAATCTAAAATAAATAGCCTACGCTCAACTTACAACAAAGAAGATAAGAAAGTTCAGGACAGTGAAAGAAGTAGAGCAGGAACTGGGGAAGTATACAAACCATCACTATGGTATTATGACCTCGTTTCGTTCGTCAGCGGCCAACAGCTGACTGTAACAAGTTTTAATACCATGGACGGCGAGGATGAAAATCAGGAAGGAATAGGAGATATGTATCCTTATTTATTCGTAAATAATTCAACCAATCACATGGTTCTAGCCGAAGTTCCTTCATTAAATTTATATGCGACAAGGAATTTCTTTTAAGAAGCCAAGCTTTACTCCACTAGCTTCTTTTCTTCCGCTCTTTCTTCAGCACCAAAATTAACGCTATTGCAGTGAAGTAGTCTTCATCCATGAGTTATTATATTAGCA
Source organism: Brachynemurus nebulosus (assembly GCA_035578155.1). NCBI lineage: Eukaryota > Metazoa > Arthropoda > Insecta > Neuroptera > Myrmeleontidae > Brachynemurus > Brachynemurus nebulosus. The sequence continues at coordinate 12,676,557 of JAPWDM010000007.1, forward strand.
CTTTTAAACTAGTATAAGAATATAAGTTGAAGACTTTTAAAGCGAAACACTTTGTTTAGGGCAACTTTAATTATATAAAGAACTAAAACGACTGAGAACAGTGAGAATTGAACGGACCGTGTAAAAACAAACTGAAATGAACTAAAGTGAAACGAGATCGGAAACTGAAACTGAACTGAGAACTGATATGACCGTCTAAAAGGCCCTTTAATGTAACTTACGTTACGTACGTATCTGTGATAAATTCATTCTGTAACCAGGCTGCAAATTTTGATCTTAATTAGTAATTTTTTTTTAATGTTGACTAATGGTTTACAGTGTTGTCAGTTGAGTTATTCCTCTACGGGTCAAATTCCTCTACTGAAAATCGTCGCAAATGACACCGGTCGGATATGACACCGTCGGAAATAACACGGAACCAGAATTAGTTTTTGCTTTAAGCGCAGTTCTAGTCTAGAATCGTACATTTTAAACGTTTTTCCAGGCTAAATAAATAAAAAACATTTTTACTGTTTATTTCTTTACAGCATATCTACTGATGTTTTGAAAGTGTACAAAAATATTTTTTAAAAAATTGTTAAGTGCATGTTTGACACGCATTAAATCAGGCTTCCTCCGTAGCTAGAGCTTTTTATAGCTTTCGAAGTAAAATAGTATAGGGCATTTAAGCACATTTTTTATGATTTTTCATAAAAAAATTTGAAAACCTGACTGCGTAAAAAGTAAATTAAAACGATGGAAAGAAGATGAAATAGACAAAAAATGAATAAAAACTACTACAATTTACGCCATTTCTGTTTAACTTGATGTATACCTTCGACTGTTTTATTTTTTATTCATTTTGAAAAATAACCGTTACTTAAAATATATTTCAAAAAGTATGTTTTTGTACCAACTTACAGATGTTTACTATTTTTACAAGCTAAAAGTCAATACAAAATTGACAATAAAAGCATTGTTTGAAACTTGTTTTAATTTATTGTACTGTCAGTTGGGGCGAATCTCGACGATTTTTCAGTTTTTTGGCAATAATTTAAATGCTTTAATATCACGAGCATATAGGGCAGTAATAAAAATATCAAAATTAATACTGCAACACTTTTTTTTTTTTTTTTTTTGGTTATTTAGTGTCTAGATTCCCCTATGTGTGGGGCGAATCTAGACAGTGCTTTATTTGCAATATAAATCACATTTAGTCATGCATATGGGTAAAATCGGACATAAAAAGATAAAATAGCTGAATTTCCAATCTGGAAATTCGCCAAGATAAATAACTGCATCAGCGAATGACTTTTGATGGGTGGAATAAAACATTTTGGATTTAAATGAATTTTATTTCGATTTGCCTTTGAGTCTATCATGCAAGGTCGATTTGGGAAATATTCAGCAGCTTGTCAGAGCGATTTTCTTTTATTTTTAATATCGGAAAGCAGGGGCGCAACAACTACATATCTACAGGGGATCCAACAAAAATTTAAATTATCAAATTTTTTGATAACGTAGTTCTCCGATAAGGATGGAAAATGTAATAAAATGTCGTCTCCGAAAATTTGATTTTCAAATAAAAAATAGTAAACCACTAAAAATTTTACTTTTTAATATAAATAAAATAAATTGAAGGAAAATTTAGGGGGTCCGGACCTCTTGGACCTCCCCGGTTGTTGCGCCTCTGTCGAAAAGAGCACATTTTATGTTATCTAGATTACAGTTTATGTAGTTTATACTCACTTTCTTTTTATATTGACGCACCATGGTGTATGAATTTGCCTTACCTATAGACCATTTTTTGTTAATCAATTTATAAAAAAAAATTAAGCATAATACAGCTTTCATTTTTGGTACATATATTGTCGAAAAAACGCCAAACATTTTGTTGCCAGTCCCTACTTTATATACATAACTGTATTTTTTGTACAGCAGTTTCTTTATAAGTTTTCAAAGTGCGCGTTATTTTTAAAAATTATAAACAATGCGCCTGTAAAATAACGAAATGCAAAGATGTCACGTTCACCGCTTTTCTTTGATGATCAACTCATAACTGACAAATTTCAATAGCATAAATTGATCTATGACCTTGTACGGTCATAACACTGACGAAGAAGTATCGAGAGGCATCTCTGTCTAGATTCGCCCCTACTGTCTCGATTCGCCACAACTGATGGTACCCTCGCAGCACAGTTGCAACACCACCATTTTAAGGATTTCATCCTGATTCCACCGTTTTGATTTCCTTTTTACGCAGTCATGTTTTTCAGTTTTTTAGAAGAAAAAAACATATACAGATACGTATCAGGCTGGCAGCCTAAATTGTCATTATTTTATTACGTGTACAAGTGAGTCCTACCCGTTTTTTGCAAAAAAAGCACGTAATATTTTATAATAGCTTGTTGAGTGACATCCAACTTTTCTGCAAGTTGTTGTGTTTGCGCAAAATCTTGATCCAGTAATTCTTGCAATTCCTCGTCACTGATTGTTGGAGATTTTCGGAGCGTGGTTTGTCATTTAAATTGAAATCTCCATTTGTAAATTTCTGAAACCATCTTCGACACATACTATCAATATAAGTTGCACAGATTATTCTTTGATATAAAATTCCTTTAAAAGACAATTGCGGATATGCACTCTACTTACTTCCATTTTTAACTCAATAATATATATATATATATATATATATATATATATATATATATATATATATATATATATATATACTGTGTGAGTTTTTCGAGAGTTGCCATTTTTATTACAGCCAAAGCGTTGATTTAATCGAAAAATTGTTTAAATAAGAGTTGTAGATATCAACGGGGGCAACCAATTGCTATAGTCAGGAGCTTTATAGCTCTTATAGTTTTCGAGCTATGATACAAAATTATAGATTTTTAAATGGGACTATATATTAGTTTTTCGATAAAACTGATCTAATGTTTTTATTAACAACATAAATGAGCAAAAAAATTTTTTTTACCCAAGTTTAATTTTTTAATATTTCTTTAATTTAAAAATATAAAAAACTCTCAAAAAACTCACATGGTGTATATATATATATATATATATATATATATATATATATATATATATATATATATATATATATATATATATATATATTGAAGATTAATATATTAGGAGCGTGATGAATTTACAGAGTAAAAACAGCTGTGTACGAGTATGTATATACGCGTATTAATAATTAACTTATAACCGGCTGTGAGATAACGCATTCTTTTGAAAACGGGTAGAACTTAGTTGTACACCTAATAATTAAAAAAAATTGATTTTATTATATCCTAGTTTTTGTCCGCACTTCGCCCGCGTGAACTCATTCGAGATTGATTAGTTATACTATGTCGGTATCGACTCTACGTGGATAAAAGCTAGTTCATATAAATTTTTATCTCCCATTTCACTCCATTAGGGCATGAATTTCCAAAAAATCCTTCTTTGTGCTCATCTACTTTACATAAAAAACCTCTGTGCATCATTTCACGTTTCTAAACAGAGCGGTTTTCTTTCTGTGTAAAATTTAATTCCGCATTTTAACCTCTTAGGCAATAAATTTATCAGAAGCCCTTCTTAGTGCTCATCTACGTTACATAAAGAATCACTGTGCATTTTACGTTCTTTGACTCATTAGTTTTATATATTCATTTTCATCTCCTATTTTCACACCTTACGGGCGAATTTCCAAATATCCCCTCTTTGTGCTCACCTACGTTACATGAGGAACCCCTGTACATAATTTCATGCTTCTAGATCCAGTAACTTTCTATATAGATTTTCATTTTCTATAGTTAAGCTGGAAATATTGTTTTGCACAATAAAATGTTGAAAAATCTTTCTCAGTTTCCTTCGAAAGCTAGAACCAGTCTTCTTAAAAGACTATAATTATATAAACAAAGCACAAAACGTTTATTTATAACTTTATTCACACAATAAATACTTGATTTTTTATATTAACAAAATAATTTTACATTAAGATGTTAACATTATCAAAAACTTATATTAATATGGTCTTTGTTTTCTCACAATCAATTCTCTTTTTTTTGTATTTTGGACAACATAGTATGCTTATTTAAAATATACAAAAGTATAAAGTACAAAATAGTACCATCTTATGGATAAACGAAATATCAAATTTAAATATAAATTAAAATAAAGAAAAAAAAGATCATCATATAAAAAAATAAAAATAATAAATTTAGTTTTTACAAAAAATATAACAAATAAGTTGTAAGGATTGGAGAGAACTGGACCCACCTTCCCACCTGCCGACTTTTTGAGTGACCTCGGCAGGTGGTAAAGCTACCGAGGCGGTTCTAGAAGCCTCCGGCGGTGGGTGGAGCAAAATTTGGTCTCCAACCTAACGATATCTAGTGAAATTTTTTGTAACCTAACAGAACCCAACGGAACTTGACCTAACCTAACGAAACCTAAGCGAACTTAGCTTAACCTAACAAAATTTTTTCTAACCTAAGAATTAAAAAATTCCGTAACAGATGACGCAACCACCTTCGAGCTTGGTAAATTCACTGCTAGATGGCTCTCGTAGTTTGGATAATAGCGATCCCTGTGCGTAAGTTTGAAAATTCCTCTAATAGATGGCGCAGTCACCTTTGATAGCGTTGCTGGTCTGGATACTAGTGATCCCTGTGCGTAAGTTTGAAAAGTTGTCAATAGATGGCATCGAAAACCTTTTTGATAGTTAAACTAGCCATTAAAAGATGACGTTGCTAATCTGAACTACCGCGAACTCTGTACCTAGATTCAAAATTCCACGAAAAGGTGGCGTTGCTTTCATAAGTTTATCATATTTTTATCTGAAAACAGGTTTAAACTGTTAGCTGACGTCATTAACAGGAATGCTGATATTAATAGCGAAGATTTCTGTCTAATATGCAAAAACGAATTTTATCATATGATTGTATATTTTTATCTGAAAACAGGTTTATACAGGTTTTCCTCTAAATAAAAACACATTTTTTTTATTTTTTTATTTTTTTATTTTTTTTTATTTTTCTTATTTTTTTATTTTTTTATTTTTTTTTCTTATTTTAATAAATTTATTTAAAAGAAATATTATTTACAATAAAATATTTAAATGTTATTACAATAATATTTGTATATGGATATCACATTTTCCATGGCGCAAGTTGCTACGGGATGATGGCCACATCGAGGACTAGTGTATGTTGATGTTATGATTCTCAACTTGGGGCAAATTGTTATTTCTTCAAAGTTCATAATGCGCGCTGATGGTAGTAGTCGTTTCAAATACCGCACTTTTTCTTCTCCTTTCGTATAGATGATGCGAGTTCCGTGTAGATTGTTTATTAAAATGTATTGTAGTTCCTCGTATTCAATATGTCCATCCATCCAGGCGAACCCATGAGTATTTTTCCGCAACCAGCGAGCTGTGCATTGATCTTTTTCATTTAATCCGCAAAACGGTATTGGTGATTTGAATACATAATGTTGTAGTATATAATCTTCACCACAATTTTCTTCGGAAGAATCGAATTTCAACACAGCCAATTCCTTTATGTAGAATTTCCCATTTGTTGAATTTGGAAATCCTTGAAAGTCAACAATTGCTGCATCGGTCTTCATTGTGCGTTGTCTAGAGCCAAACTGACTGATTTATAGTCGGATTGCGGTGCTTTTATACATATTTTGTAACAATATTCGTCAACGGATTATATTGAACCACACGATCATGTAGTAGAAGGCAAAATGCTGATGTATTCTCCGGCACCTCCTTCAACGTTTTAAATTCAATTCGAATATCCACCGGTCAACTTTTCAATGATTCGCTATCATGCTATTTTATTGTGGAAAATCAATTAGTTTGTCGACCCCGAGTTGGTGTAGTGGTTAGCAACTCCGCTCTTATCTGGTAGATTGTGAGTTCGAAACCAACCGGGGGAGATTCGTCATCTACATTACTACGCCGCTCATTAGTTTATCGTAGAACTGTTGGCATTTCAGAGTTTTCAACGAGTTGTTTAATAATTTCCTCTCGACGCTTCGCTTTACTTAATTCTCTTAATTCTGCGTTACAACATTGGAGAAGATTGATGTAATGATCCGTAAATTCCATACAACAGAAATATTCCGTTATCTCAATATTTCCGACATTTCGTCTATAATTGCGCTTGAAAAGTCTACAAACCACCTCTATAAATTCAATGGTGTTTGTTGGATAATTTTTCACTATTTTAATACACAAGTCGACCAATTGGTGATCTTTGATTCCTTCACAGAGCACTTTCTTGCATATACATAAATTTTTTAATATAATTATAAATTTTACAAGTTAAAAAGTGATCATTGTATACCTATTTTTTTTTTAAAACTATACTTAATAAAAAAAATTTAAAGAAAAAAACCGATCTTTTGATTTACACCGATCCCCTAAAAAGAAATCAAACTAATTTTTGATATTATACCTTAAACTTGATGTATATATAAAAATTCCATTTACAATTATGGTACACCATATATACTCGTAAATTTTACAAAAATGTATCACTCTGTATATTTTTTAAGGCTACATGTTCTCTGACGAAATTTAATATTACAATTATATTATGCACTCAGCTAAAAAAATTGCTACTTACTTATGCTATAAACATCTAAGCATGTATTTTTTTTAAAATATGTACCTACCTTATAAATACCATGATTACTATATCGCTAGTCACGCGATATCGTGTTATAAAATACATAAGAATTTACTCATTTAATGTAAAAATATTTGATCATCAACAATTAAATAAAAACGAATTTTTTTTAAAATATATATAGTAATATAATATTTCGCATATATACAGTACTCTGTTAAAAGTACGGGTTTCTACACCGTTAAAAACCATATATTTTACAATATCAATATATTGTAAAAAGATCATATTTCTTAATATTTTTAAAACTGAATATGTAATATCAAGAATTTAAAACAGTTTTGAAACATTAATTTCTCCCCATAATATTTTTTTAGTCTTAAATTAATAGCACAATGTTCCATATATTTTAAGAAAATTTTCCTTTTAATATTTTATAACTTATCTAAAAAAATTTATAGCTATTTTTATCAAAAAAATTTATTACTTGCTATTGTTAAAAAATTAGTTAAATATATCTATAGGTATTAAGTGACCTCTAGTTTTTGTAAAAGACGGTGGTAATAGCAATTCATCTTAAATACAAAATTATTTTATCAATGCTAAATAAGCGTTTTTTTTTTCTCATATTATCATACTCCAATATATTGTATATTATTATAATTTATAAAAATGTGTTTTATTTATTAAAAAATTTAACAAAATCATAATCTGACTTCACGATATTTCTGATTATATACTACGTCATGTCTATACATATATTAACAAGTTTGCCAAAAAAATGATGATGAAAAAACTTTAAGTCTTAAGACGTTAGTAATTGTTAAAAAATAAGGTTAAAAAATATTGAGTGATTTAGGTAATATATCTACGTAATAAATTTCTAACACTGACTGACTGACTAACAGACAACGCACAGCCTAAACCGTTGGGTTTAAAAGAATGGAATTTTGCATAGGAGTTCCCTATGTGACGTAGGTGAGCACTAAGAAAGGATTTTTGAAAAATTCGTCCCCTAAGTGGGTTTAATAGGGAATGAAAATTTGTATGTAAATTCTTTATTTTTGAGTGATATTAAAAATATGTTACTATGGCTATTAAAATAAATATTTAATGAATCATTAACTTTGACCGATAGACAACGGACAACCTCAACTGTTGAGTTTAGAGGGGCGAAATTAAGCACAGGACTTATGAAAATTGGCGTTTAGGCTTCTATTTATAAATAAAAGTCGGTTGTTTTCTGGAAATTTATTCCCTAAGGCGTTAAAACAGAAAATGAAAGTTCATATGGGAAGTTCATCGTGGATATTGATTTAGGCTTTTGAAAAACATTAAAAGTGTGCACAAAGTGAGTACCTAATAAAGAGATATTGTCGATGGGCAATCCCATTGAGTATACGGCTACTATGTAAATAAAAGATAAATAAAATCAAAATCAGAAAATGTATGAAACCGAATCCAACAAAACTTAACCCATTGATCAAAACAAGTCATAAAAAATTTTCAAAAAGTGGTATTTTACAAAGTAAAATTTTCAAAAAGTGGTGTTGTGCAAAGTAAAATTTTGAATAATAATTATTATGTTTACTTACATATTACTTATATTCAGAAGTTCTTCTACTAGAACATGTATTAGCATGTTAAACATTGTCTATATTCGGAGTTTTCGTAAAAAAAAAGTTTCAAATGGAAAACGATTTTGCGTATGCGACTAAAGTGTGACTTGTATATATGCTACTTGAGGATTTTTGGTGTCTACACATGGAAATTAACTATACCTAAGGGGTATTCATACAATACAGAGTCATATTAAAATTTTATCAATCCTAAAAAAAGAAAATAATTAAATCTCCACTAGCACACATAAAATTTTGAAAGTTAATGTAAACCAAAAATCAAAAACTATTTTTCGTACAAAAAAAATATATTATTAATATCTAAATATTTTCTTTCTATGCAGCGAGTTGAAAATAATGCGTTAATGCAAAAAAATCAAACATTATCTTATGTATGTAAGTTAATATTTTTAAGAATAAATACGTATACAGGGTGGGAAGTAAAATAATTGTCGTCGTTTTCAAGAGTGGATGAAAACTTTAATTTGGATTATAAAAATTTTTATCATATTTTTTCCGGAATTATGCTGAATTCAATTAATTAACCCTTTCCTGCACAGCAGTTTTAGATCATTATTGTTCGACGATTGTTTATTTTTAACAAATCATTAATAATATGGGTGAATACTTATTGGCAAGAATTACATAGTTTGCACATATGTTCTATTGTGTCAGAACGTCAATGGAGCAATGCAATTTAATTGCCTATATTCAGGAGCAAGTAAAAAACATTACCTATTTTAATAGCTCAGAAAATACACATTACATACTTCGTTGTAAGAATAATCATTTCCGTGATCTTTTTTAACGAATTACTAGAATTAAGGACTGTGGTATGTAAGAAATAATAACACGCACATTATTTTAAAATATTTTATTAAATAATTAACATACAGCTGTTGGAAAATTAAAAAGATTTTTTTTAACAACTTATTAAATGCTGATAGCTTATTTTAATATCTCCTATAGGGCCTTTAGTATAACCCTTTACCTGAAATTTTTCCATCACCATCGTTGGCGACTGTATTCTCGTCATAATCAGCTTCGTTGTCGCTCGCAGTATCTTCGTTGTCGCTAGCAGATGTTTTTTCATCGCTGTCTTCGTCATCATCATTGGATACATATTTTAACACTGGTTCAATAATATCATGCTTTTCCAATTTCCGAGTTGTAGCAAAAATTAAAATTAAAAATTTAAATCATTGTAATTATTATTTGTTGTTAGATATTATTATTATTAGATATATTTAGATATTATTATATATGTTTAGATATGTATTATTATTATTATTTATTGAATTGTTATTGTTGATTAAATTGAATTTCCTGGAGTTATGAGTATTCGGGCTTTGGGTGCTACTTTTCGGGTTGGTTGGGGTTTCGATCAGCAGAGCATTCTCCAGGTGTTACGGAGACGAGAGTGTGTGGCAGTGGAAGGTTATGGTCGCAGATCGTTTTCCCAAAACCACAAGATCCCCAAATAACCTGAAATTTTCCTTTCGACAACCAAAGGGTGGTTTTAAATTAGAAATACGAAAGTTTATCAATTACAATTTATTACAATAAAAGATGACTAGAAATAATTTTTGAATTACAATATTTGAAATCTTTAAAATTTTACGACAATAAATAATTACTAGTTTTAAGAATTTACACAAATGTTTCTTTGTTATTTTTGAATGGCTGATATACCAATCCAAATTAATTTTACATGATAGGTTTTTTTAAAATAGAATTTGCATCTTAGTCTTTTGGTGTGGCGATACTTTTCAAACCGAGACGCACGATATTTAAGTATATCGCGTGTGCTAGCTATGGAAATGTATTACCACATCAATTAGTAAATTGTACACTTTTCACTTAAATACAAAATTGAAGTTTCGAATTTTACGGAACAATTTTTAAATATCGTTATAAAGATTTTTTCTGAAAATATGTTATTAATCAAATTAAATTAAAGTCGCTAACATGAATTTTATGATTGTACCGATTTTCCTTTTAAAATTTATGACTAGAATAACTTGTATGTGTATTTCTATAAATATCAAATTTTATGAAATTGTAAATTAGTCAATATTAAATTTTGTTTGAGCTCATTAATTAAAAATGAATTTTTTTTTTATTATTTTATTTTTCGATTTTTTTTTGTTTTTTTTTCCTTTTTATTTTAATTGTTTTTTAGCTATAATTAAAGTGTCTAAGTTACGCTTAAACACGAGACGAGTGGGACCTAAAATACGGCTTCCTTTACCCAAACGTACTCCTTCGATTTCTTGAAGAGAAATCGGAAAGAAAAGGTTTTTACGACGAGAAACTATTGCAATTTTTATTGTGATATACGTGTCGGATTTCATACGAGGGAGCAAACTAAATTAAATTTAGCCTGCCAGCGTTTACCCCTGTCCGGACACAATTGAACGCCTTTTGGAAATTTCAGAAATTACAGATGGCAAAAAATAAAATCAGATTTAAATTGAAATTTTTTTAGAAGGTAACGTTGCAAGTTAAATTTTACTAAAGATCTATATGATTTAAAAGATTCGACCAGATATCGAAATAATCCGAAAGGTTGCACATGTTCAAAATTTTGTTTACCTAAACCGGAAATAGTTACGTGATTTGATAATGATTAAACTATAAACACAATCAGTATATATTTGGAAATTTACTTAACGTTAATCTAAATATAAATCTACAAATATAAATTTACACAATTAGCTAAATATATCTGTACTTTCTAAATTACAAATTAACTAAATTTTGAGTCGTAGACTTTTTGCTGAATCCCCGAAATTTTTTTTGAAATTCGAATGAATGCTAAAGTACAAGACGACGTTAAATATTTAAATTAAATTTTAACTTACATGCTATTATTCTATTTAATTATATCATTATATTTAGTTATTATTTTGCTTATACACATTAAATATAAATTATTTTCATATTATTTAAATAAATTTCCAAATTTTAATTACAATAAAATATTACTTATCTTAATAATAATGCATTTTTCTTTTTCAATAATAATGTTACAATTTCTAATTTACATCTTGACCAACTCCCTTTTTTTTACATTTTTTGTTTGATGTTAATATCACCACGGTCACTTGAAGAAGAAGGAGTGTATTGTCCTTTCAATTAATATAAGTTACCTATTTCCAATTATCTGTTATATAATTTGTTTGTTAATTATTTTTTTGAAATAAAAGTTCGATCAAACAATGGACAAAGCGTTAACTAAAATTTTCAGTTTTCTGTAAAAAAAAAATATGTGATGGTAGTACGAAATGTAAACGTCAATTTGAAACCATACCACTAGATGGCATTAATATATAATTGATTTTTATTGAATTCTATGATTTGATATATTGGACTGATATTAACTTCAAACATAAATGTTAGATGTCAGTGTTTTGAAATTTTTGCAAATCGATTAATTATTAATTAATTTAATGTTCGTTTTATTATCGTTTTCCAAAGAATTCAATAATGTGTCGAATTTAATTCGTCACAGAGTTATCGAGATAATTCGCCGCCCAATGTCACTCTCCTTTAAATTATTAAAATGGCTTCGTTTTTCGTCATTTTCGATATAATCCGCAAAGCTGGGATTTACAATATGATGTCTTTCCTTTAAATTACACATAGAGTTAACCATTTCTTCTCCAATTTGCGTTTAAGTCGCTAAACTTCTTAGTTCATCAACTAAATGGTTCGGATCATCAAAATATTCTTCTGCATCAACAGGTTTCGAATGATCATTATGAAGGTTAGCGTTTTCATCATACATCAGACGTTTAGCTTCTCCATTTATTGAATTTGATGTTGAAGGTTGTTCCTTTTCTCCTGAATTTTTATTTTCTTGTTCTTCATCCTTTGCGCATGCGTTCTGAAGCTCTTTGACCATTAATATGTCTAGTGCAGTTTGTAAGAGACCAGCCATCTTTGGAGTAAAACTTGTTTCTTTGTAGTTATCAGGCGATGGTAAATGCTTTTGGATCGATTATCTTCGACATTCATATATATATATATATATATATATATATATATATATATATATATATATATATATATATATATATATATATATATATATATATATATAAAATTTCATAATCCAAATTAAAGTTTTCATCCACTCTTGAAAACGACGACAATTATTTTACTTCCCACCCTGTATACGTATTTATTCTTAAAAATATTAACTTACATACATAAGATAATGTTTGATTTTTTTGCATTAACGCATTATTTTCAACTCGCTGCATAGAAAGAAAATATTTAGATATTAATAATATATTTTTTTTTTTTTGTACGAAAAATAGTTTTTGATTTTTGGTTTACATTAACTTTCAAAATTTTATGTGTGCTAGTGGAGATTTAATTATTTTCTTTTTTCAGGATTGATAAAATTTTAATATGACTCTGTATTGTATGAATACCCCTTAGGTATAGTTAATTTCCATGTGTAGACACCAAAAATCCTCAAGTAGCATATATACAAGTCACACTTTAGTCGCATACGCAAAATCGTTTTCCATTTGAAACTTTTTTTTTACGAAAACTCCGAATATAGACCATGTATAACATGCTAATATATGTTCTAGTAAAAGAACTTCTGAATATAAGTAATATGTAAGTAAACATAATAATTATTATTCAAAATTTTACTTTGCACAACACCACTTTTTGAAAATTTTACTTTGTAAAATACCACTTTTTGAAAATTTTTTATGACTTGTTTTGATCAATGGGTTAAGTTTTGTTGAATTCGGTTTCATACATTTTCTGATTTTGATTTTATTTATCTTTTATTTACATAGTAGCCGTATACTCAATGGGATTGCCCATCGACAATATCTTTTTATTAGGTACTCACTTTGTGCTCACTTTTAATGTTTTTCAAAAGCCTAAATCAATATCCACGATGAACTTCCCATATGAACTTTCATTTTCTGTTTTAACGCCTTAGGGAATAAATTTCCAGAAAACAACCGACTTTTATTTATAAATAGAAGCCTAAACGCCAATTTTCATAAGTCCTGTGCTTAATTTCGCCCCTCTAAACTCAACAGTTGAGGTTGTCCGTTGTCTATCGGTCAAAGTTAATGATTCATTAAATATTTATTTTAATAGCCATAGTAACATATTTTTAATATCACTCAAAAATAAAGAATTTACATACAAATTTTCATTCCCTATTAAACCCACTTAGGGGACGAATTTTTCAAAAATCCTTTCTTAGTGCTCACCTACGTCACATAGGGAACTCCTATGCAAAATTCCATTCTTTTAAACCCAATGGTTTAGGCTGTGCGTTGTCTGTCAGTCAGTCAGTCAGTGTTAGAAATTTATTACGTAGATATATTACCTAAATCACTCAATATTTTTTAACCTTATTTTTTAACAATTACTAACGTCTTAAGACTTAAAGTTTTTTCATCATCATTTTTTTGGCAAACTTGTTAATATATGTATAGACATGACGTAGTATATAATCAGAAATATCGTGAAGTCAGATTATGATTTTGTTAAATTTTTTAATAAATAAAACACATTTTTATAAATTATAATAATATACAATATATTGGAGTATGATAATATGAGAAAAAAAAACGCTTATTTAGCATTGATAAAATAATTTTGTATTTAAGATGAATTGCTATTACCACCGTCTTTTACAAAAACTAGAGGTCACTTAATACCTATAGATATATTTAACTAATTTTTTAACAATAGCAAGTAATAAATTTTTTTGATAAAAATAGCTATAAATTTTTTTAGATAAGTTATAAAATATTAAAAGGAAAATTTTCTTAAAATATATGGAACATTGTGCTATTAATTTAAGACTAAAAAAATATTATGAGGAGAAATTAATGTTTCAAAACTGTTTTAAATTCTTGATATTACATATTCAGTTTTAAAAATATTAAGAAATATGATTTTTTTACAATATATTGATATTGTGAAATCAAAAGATCGGTTTTTTTCTTTAAATTTTTTTTATTAAGTATAGTTTTAAAAAAAAAATAGGTATACAATGATCACTTTTTAACTTGTAAAATTTATAATTATATTAAAAAATTTATGTATATGCAAGAAAGTGCTCTGTGAAGGAATCAAAGATCACCAATTGGTCGACTTGTGTATTAAAATAGTGAAAAATTATCCAACAAACACCATTGAATTTATAGAGGTGGTTTGTAGACTTTTCAAGCGCAATTATAGACGAAATGTCGGAAATATTGAGATAACGGAATATTTCTGTTGTATGGAATTTACGGATCATTACATCAATCTTCTCCAATGTTGTAACGCAGAATTAAGAGAATTAAGTAAAGCGAAGCGTCGAGAGGAAATTATTAAACAACTCGTTGAAAACTCTGAAATGCCAACAGTTCTACGATAAACTAATGAGCGGCGTAGTAATGTAGATGACGAATCTCCCCCGGTTGGTTTCGAACTCACAATCTACCAGATAAGAGCGGAGTTGCTAACCACTACACCAACTCGGGGTCGACAAACTAATTGATTTTCCACAATAAAATAGCATGATAGCGAATCATTGAAAAGTTGACCGGTGGATATTCGAATTGAATTTAAAACGTTGAAGGAGGTGCCGGAGAATACATCAGCATTTTGCCTTCTACTACATGATCGTGTGGTTCAATATAATCCGTTGACGAATATTGTTACAAAATATGTATAAAAGCACCGCAATCCGACTATAAATCAGTCAGTTTGGCTCTAGACAACGCACAATGAAGACCGATGCAGCAATTGTTGACTTTCAAGGATTTCCAAATTCAACAAATGGGAAATTCTACATAAAGGAATTGGCTGTGTTGAAATTCGATTCTTCCGAAGAAAATTGTGGTGAAGTTTATAGACTACAACATTATGTATTCAAATCACCAATACCGTTTTGCGGATTAAGTGAAAAAGATCAATGCACAGCTCGCTGGTTGCGGAAAAATCATCATGGGTTCGCCTGAATGGATGGACATATTGAATACGAGGAACTACAATACATTTTAATAAACAATCTACACGGAACTCGCATCATCTATACGAAAGGAGAAGAAAAAGTGCGGTATTTGAAACGACTACTACCATCAGCGCCCATTATGAACTTTGAAGAAATAACAATTTGCCCCAAGTTGAGAATCATAACATCAACATACACTAGTCCTCGATGTGGCCATCATCCCGGAGCAACTTGCGCCATGGAAAATGTGATATCCATATACAAATATTATTGTAATAACATTTAAATATTTTATTGTAAATAATATTTCTTTTAAATAAATTTATTAAAATAAGAAAAAAAATAAAAAAATAAAAAATAAGAAAAATAAAAAAAAAATAAAAAAAATGTGTTTTTATTTAGAGGAAAACCTGTATAAACCTGTTTTCAGATGAAAATATACAATCATATGATAAAATTCGTTTTTGCATATTAGACAGAAATCTTCGCTATTAATATCAGCATTCCTGTTAATGACGTCAGCTAACAGTTTAAACCTGTTTTCAGATAAAAATATGATAAACTTATGAAAGCAACGCCACCTTTTCGTGGAATTTTGAATCTAGGTACAGAGTTCGCGGTAGTTCAGATTAGCAACGTCATCTTTTAATGGCTAGTTTAACTATCAAAAAGGTTTTCGATGCCATCTATTGACAACTTTTCAAACTTACGCACAGGGATCACTAGTATCCAGACCAGCAACGCTATCAAAGGTGACTGCGCCATCTATTAGAGGAATTTTCAAACTTACGCACAGGGATCGCTATTATCCAAACTACGAGAGCCATCTAGCAGTGAATTTACCAAGCTCGAAGGTGGTTGCGTCATCTGTTACGGAATTTTTTAATTCTTAGGTTAGAAAAAATTTTGTTAGGTTAAGCTAAGTTCGCTTAGGTTTCGTTAGGTTAGGTCAAGTTCCGTTGGGTTCTGTTAGGTTACAAAAAAATTCACTAGATATCGTTAGGTTGGAGACCAAATTTTGCTCCACCCACCGCCGGAGGCTTCTAGAACCGCCTCGGTAGTTTTACCACCTGCTGAAGTCACTCAAAAAGTCGGATGGAGGGATGGAGGATCCCAAACTCTTAAAAAACTACTACTCAAATATTTTAAATTTACTGAAGGACTGGACACCTATTTAACCCCCTTAGGAATTAGATTTCCAAAAATCTCTTCTCAGTACTCACCTACCTTACCCAAGAAACCGCTGTACACAATTTCACATTTTTACACCCACCGGTTTTCTATGTCAATTTTTCATCCCCTATTTTACCCCATTAGAGTACGAATGTTGACATTTCATGTACCCTATAACAACACCTCAAAATCCATTTAAAAGCCACCAGTCGTTTAAGTTGCAAGAGGCTGCCGCACAGAACCAGACATACATATAACTCAAAAAAATAACCATTTTTTGGTGTAGTCGAGTAAGCATAGTTTAGAATATTCGACAGTGTTACCCGTAACTGTATCACTAATGTTACTAATAAAATGAATCCACGTACACTATTGTTCAGGACATCTTTAGAAAGCCCATGGTGGGCTAAATGTTAAATGGGTGAAACTGTGTGTTTCAACATATTTCTAGCCTACTGAAACCACTTTTTGAGTTATATAACGAAGTAAATATGTAAAAGGATATGAAAACAATGAATTATGTAAAGAAAAACACCCATTTATTGAAAAGTACAGCTTTTACAAGAAAAATGACAAATTATCAGTTTGACTTATTTTTTCTGGATATAAAAGGTACTAAAAATTTTAAAGAATTTTATAATACAGCTGATAACGAATATGAAGAAATTTAAATATTTAAATTATAAAAATATCGTTATTTCCGACAACGAAAAGTAGGTTTTGACAGTCCAAATATGTTCGGAATACCCACAGCAGTTATACCCTTTAGAACAAAATACCGCTTAAAATAGCGAAAATAAAAACTTCACTAAAAAATCAATGAAATACTTTTACAACTTTCAGTTTAGGGTCTCAACACACATTCATAGGAAGCATTCGTAACGCAACTAGCCAAAGTGTCTTGCTCTTACTTTTAAGAACATTACACTTGTTTTGAAGTGCTTTTGCCTTACTTTGGAGATATTTGTATATTCCTGTCTCACTTTCCATGTTCTTGAGAGAAGGGTGAAGGTATATATACGATGTATACCGAACGCTATTACTGACTATAAACTATGTATGCTAGAGTCATCTTATCGTAATAGCGTTCGGTATACATCGTATATATACCTTCACCCTTCTCTCAAGAACATGGAAAGTGAGACAGGAATATACAAATATCTCCAAAGTAAGGCAAAAGCACTTCAAAACAAGTGTAATGTTCTTAAAAGTAAGAGCAAGACACTTTGGCTAGTTGCGTTACGAATGCTCCCATAGTTTAACGGTGAACCTAGTTTAACATAGCTGTTGAACGAGCTATGTTTGTATGTATGCCCTACTAGTTTAGGCGATGAACGCTTTATACTGTATTGACGTGGTAAAGCGCTGCGTCAACGTGTTAAAAATATTGTCGGCCCCTGGGGAAATTTACGGCATAGACACGCGGACTGTATAATGTTAAGGTGATTAAAATTAGGGTGCTATTAAATGAAAACTAATTTCTCATAAAAAAAAATTATTTTACTTTTGATACGAGTACAGTCGATGCTTCAATAGTATTTTTGTAAAAATATGTACAAAAGAGTAAATTACTCAGAGTTCGATATCACAAAATACTTTGCGTATATTTTACTTACCCTCTGTGAGAACACATAATAGCTTCTTGTGAAACCAAAATAATTAACACCTGTTTCAACTAAGTATTTTGGTATACGTGTGCATTTATTTGAATTAATTAAACTGAAAATTTTTCTTTGAATTTGAATTGGATCATAAGCGGATAAGTTTTCTTCTGGTAACATTTCATGCAATATTTCTTCATACTCACTTAATATATTCAGTACAAGTGCTTGTGTTGCGGCTCTGGAAATTTCGTTACATTGACGATGTCGATAAAACTTTGTGTTTCCCAACTTTTTTATTACGAAATCTATTAATATCAGTGTACTGTTAACTGTATGTTGACCGAAATTGATGTAATATGGTGTAGATCCTTTTACATATTCATTGTCACTTGATGAAGATAACATTCTATTGCAAGGGGAGCGGGAATTTAAAATGGTTACACCTGATTCAGGTGTAAGCCACCTGTTAGTCATATCTACTTTTGATAGAGAGTCTTTATCAATCGTGTATAAATTTGCAGAAGGAGAGGATCGCTTTCGACGTGAGTTTTGCATTTCTTGACTTAATGTTTTTGGATGTAATTTCATCCGCAGTTCATTATAAGGTGATTTTATTTCTGTTGTCTTACTGTCTACACTTTCAATATTGAATTCGCTAGTCTTCAAAAATTTTGAAATGTACGTATTTGTTTCAAGTTTTTGTAGAAATTTAAGCAAAGAATCCTTCTTGGTAAAGTTATTTTTTAATTTCTCTTTCATAAAATTCTTATAATATTTTATAGTTTCACTAGGATCCGGAATTTGTTTACCCGGTTCTGGATACTCTAAGCCTATATAATTTACTCCCCTTTTACCATAATTACCATCCCCCATATGGTAACCGTGCTTATTATACCCAACTTCACTCCATTCTGACCAGAAAAATATTGTTGCTACTTTATTTTTACATTCTACTGTAATTTTGTGATTCCATCCGCCTCTACCTCCTGCTCCACCATCACCTGATTGTCCTTGAAGCCCTTTTTCCATCTGAGTGGTAATTTTAGACGGTTTTTCTAATTCTACTATTTTTATTTCTCCCGGATTACCACCTAACCCTCCTACGCCACCATCTCCTCCGTCTCCTCCCGTCATAGCCTCTTCTCCGTAACCTTCATATCTAGTTCTTACTACCCCACCAAAAACAACGTAGAGGTCGAGACTGGGATCTTCAATAATTGAATATTTGGCACTGCCTTCCCAGAACGTTTCTTTAGGACAACGCCCGTAAAAAGAACCGCTGGGTAACGAAATTTTTTTTCCCTCCCGACCCGCAGCACCCGATCCACCATTTTGGCCACGACTGCCAACACCACCATTAGAAGATATCAGTAAATTTTCCCCGTTAATAAATTTCATGCCAATACCCAAAAATGTTCCACCCGCTCCGCCAGGTTTACCCGGGAGCCCATCCCGGCCATTCCCATTTGGATATTGACCTGAACTAGCAGAAAGTGTGGGATGAGATGGACCAGGACTACCATCGAGGGTTATTTGTCTTTTTCCAACTATTTCCCAAGTTGGGGAAATAATAGTTAAATGTACTTTTTTTCCAGTTCCGGAAAAATCTGAATCAATATAGACAGTGTCTGAAGCAAAAATTTCGATGAAATTCACAGAACTATTCTGACATGGTATAGAATCTATTTCACTAAACTTAACGAATTCACCTTGAATTATCACTTTGTTTGCATTTGGACATTGTTTTTCGAGCTTTGATCCCATCCTCAATTTTATCATATGATTTAACATTGATTTCTTTGTTTCCCCAATTTTAACACGACTTAAATCATTTAATATTTGTTGATCAAATATGTCGGAAGATTTTAAAAACTCTGTGTAATTGTCTGTATTGAAAGCCTTGTAAGTTTTATTAATTAAATCACTATTTTTTTGAATGCGATAGTCTGATATGAATTCATTTATTTTATATAAAAAGGAAATCCAGAGTTTCCACTCGAATATAAACTTTTCAATATTAGTTAGTTTTTCTTTTAGTCCATAGACTAGATTTCTTTTATTGTTTTTATTAAACATTTGAAAGAAGTTTAAGTATGAACTCAGATCAATTAAATCTTGAAAAGCAGTTTGTGGAAGCCGTAAGTTAAGATCATCGAGTAATTGCAATAATAATAAAAGAAAATTTTCGACAGTAGTATTGTCATTTATCTTATCCATGATCTTTATGATAAGTGAGTAATGCTCATTTAACTGATCGCTCAACATTTGAAAATCTTCAAAATTTATTCTTATTTGAATTTCGTAAATGGATTCTATTTTCTGTGCCAATAATCCAATGGATTTTTGGATTTCTTCATTTAAATATTCTATTATTTCGTAAATATGGGTTTTTGATTTATCTGATATTGTAAATCCAAAATCTGTTGGATAAACTCTTGCATACTTTAATTTTTCGTGTAACAGTTTCATGATTTGTGTCTTACCATTTTGTAGAAGTACTATCTCACTTAATGGTCCAGGTTCATCTGGTCTACGAAATATAGCTATTCTATCATACTGATTGTTTTCTTTCTTTGCCAAAATATTGATGAAAGTAATCGCTTGCCCATAGAACTCTTTCTCTTTTTCACTAGCATTTTCTCCCAGAGAATCGAACTTTGATTGCTGTTCGTTACGTACTTCCAGAAGAAAATCACCAATTTCTTTAATAATAGTACTATCAGGAACTAAATGAAACTGACCACGCCGTCGAATGGTTTTATTATCAACCTTTGTTACAATTAAGGCAATGCTATCGCGATATTTTTTAACGTCTTTTATTATGTTTACCGCATGCGTAACAGACTCCATAAAAGAAATTCGATCGATACCTTTTCGAACTGAAGGGTAGCTTACGGTGAAAACCATTTTAATATTTTTTGAATGACTAATCAACTTCCTTATAAGATACGTGGCTGTAATATCAATACTTGTGCTTCGGGTGTCACTGAAGCCTGGACAATCATAGAAATTTGTATCAGTATTTGGATCATAGACAAGTTCCGGTATTATTGTTTTCGATTCACTTGTCGAATTGCTGATTCGGCTTCCGTCGACAATAATAAAATCACCCGAATCTTCTCCTAATTCGACTGAATGTAATTTACTATTGTCTCCCGCAACAAACTGTACAAAAGTACTTTTCCCAGTTCCTGTCACTCCTAGTACTAAAAGTATTTTGTCCTTGGGAATCACTTTTCTGTCGCCATCTTGCAAATATTTAATAAGACTTTCTATTTCTTTATTATTAACTGATCGCTTATGTATGTCTTTGGTGGGCATTTTTTTAGTATGTTTACAAACTTCACTCCAATTGGGCATGCAGACAAACGCACCTGTGTAAAAGATTATTGTATTAAGTTTTGAAACTTATTGATAAGTTTTGAAAGGTACTGATAAGTAATATTATAATACTATAGGTATTATTATAGACACTTTGGATTTAATGAGCGATTTAACAATAATTTTAAGAGTAATAGTAACATTTTTATCGTTTTTGGATTGGCAGTAGCTCTAAGGCGGCTCACCAGTCCAGAAATTTCAAAAAATCGACTTCTTTGTTTTTGCATTTTCTTATAGCTATACTTATCCAATTTAAACCCGTTTTTCTCGAAATGACCTTTATCGACACTTGTGTCAAGATTATTAGCTCAAATTTGCACAGAATATTGACAACACATTTTTTTATTGGCTAAACCACAACCAGATCTTTTAGATAAAATATAGCCATTTTATGACCATTTTAATCCCCAAAAAATGATAAAACTCCAGAATTTCTTTTTAAACTGCCGCCAGTTTGCTTCTGTACATGCAAAATTGGTACTTCTGGTGACGCAAATAACCATACTCATATAGATTAAGAATGTTTTTTACTTCTTCTCTTCAGATGCTCCTGAGCTTCAAAATCGTGTCACAAGTGATAGTACCTTTTTTTTAAATACTCAGCTATATATATATATATATACATATATATATATATATATATATATATATATATATATATATATATATATATATATATATATATATATATCTATGTATATATATACTCCTCAAAACAAAATAATGGCCACTTGAAAGTTTGTATTTTAGAACTGATTTATGTCGATCCACGTAAAAATAACTTTTGTAAATGGCTGTTGTTATGATATTAAGTGGTTGAGTAAATGATAACAGTTAGGTTTAAGTGATATTATTGTTGAGGGGAAGATTTAAACGTTTTTTGTCTCGCACAGCGTCAAGTGGTGTTTTACTTATTTTTTTGAATTTGATTTTAAATCAGTTTGCGCTTGATTATTGATTGCTGAGGTTGTTTTTTGAAGTTTGGCGTGTTATTCAATCATTTATTTTTACAATGCCGAGAATTCCACACCATATGGACGAAGCTACTGCTACCAGAGCCGTAACGATGATTGAGGGTGGTCAATCTCAACGTTCCGTGGCTCTGCAGTTGGGTTGTTCACGAAGGGCTATTCAAAATGTTTGGAATCGATATCAGCAGACCGGTAGTGTAACCCGGCGCCGTGGCTCAGGAAGAGTTCGTGCTACCACTGCCCGTGAAGACGATTACATTCGACTGTGTGCACGACCTGAGCCGACTGTTACCGCAGGTACTCTGCAAAATCGCTTACATCGATCTACTGGTACTGTTGTCAGTAATCAGACCATACGTTTGCATGAAGACCAACAACGTTCAAGAAGACCAGTAATCCGTACCTAAAAAAATGTAATTATGGATTAATTTTTTATTTAATCTTATTAAAATTAATTTTATTTAGTAAAAAATTAGTTCCTTAATTAAATGTAAGCATACCTTATACTGTAACTTATATAAAAATAAACTTCACGATGAATTTTTGCTTACTTATAAAAAAATAAACTTCATCATGAAAAAAAACTTATGCAGCAAAACATGAGTGGCTCTTATTTTGTTTTGAGTAGTATATATATATATATATATATATATATATATATATATATATATATATATATATATATATATATATATATATCTATGGATCAATAGACGTCAAAGAAAAGAAAAAAAATATTTTTGTAATCTTGAATAGTTAATAAAAGAATTGATATCATTTGAAGGGTACACGGGAAAAACGATCAGTCACAAAAAGTAAAAAATGCCAAAATCCATGCAGTTATGTTGGCAGTATGCATAATATTAACCCCATGCTAACATTACACGTGAAAATCGAACATAGTCCATGATATGCAGGGGAAGAACCAATTTTTTTTGCTGAAAAATGCGCGTTTAATACATGATTCGATGTCAAATTTCGTGAATACGGCTAGCCGTCTATTTTCTGCTGGCATGGCGTTTTCTAGCTTACTATATTAGTAATAACCACCGAAAGTTTGAACCAGATCCTATGCGTGGTTTTCAGGCAAAAAATCTTTATGTTGAAAAATGTGCCTATAATACATGATTCGCACTTTAAAGTTTAAAAACGCTCCTCTGAAAAATTTACTTTTTGTGACTCTGATCGTTTTTTCTGTGTAAAAAAATAAAAAGTAATTTTCTACTTAACCTGTTTTCAGTTTAACGACCAGCTCATAAATTATTCATCTAAATTTTATCAAATATCTAAATCTCTTAATTATTCATTCCTCAGCTTACTCTAAAGATGGTCATAAGACGGAAAACGGGTTAAGTAGAGTATTATTTTTATTTTTTATAGTGATGTTGGTGAAGTAATTAAAACTTTTCAATATGCAGAAAACAGTGTTATATATTTAGTATTAAAACTCTGTAAGGTACGTATAAGCAAAGTTACAACAATTTTTAAATTTTTGCGTCCCTACTTTGAGGGGCGTTTCACCCTTTAAAATCGTTTTTTTAGTAGCAACCAATATTTTTAGTAATATAATTATATTAGTAGCAATGTACTGATACTTTTTATGTTATTAGATAGTCATCCTCTATACACTGGCAAAATTTCAGATTTTTTTTTTAATTTTTAGCTTCTTGCGGTTTCCTTTTTAGTACATTTCCTTATCTACAAATAATCCCATGTAAGATAATTACCATCATGTTATTGGAATCCGATTATGTATAATTTTTTGTCTTATCTGGCATAATTCGTATTTCAGTGTTAATAAATATTATCATAACAAGTAAGCAGATGTTCACTGCATGCTGATTGGTTTAATTTATATTCAGTTATGTAACCTAATTCAAAACCTTGGATGTAGTGAAACAGATAAAAACATTAATAGCTGTCAACACACGTAAGATTAAGCCTCGACTGTAAGTAAGAACTGCGTCCGGGTTGTTTCAGGTAACATCACAGTATGATCAGCCGAAAAATAGTCAATTTTCGCGATTTTTTTTCGGATAGATAGGATGACGGAATAGGGATGAATTTTTTTGAACGATCAATACCACTATTTAACAATACAAATATATTTTTTTTTATTCATTTTTATTTATTTTTTATAATTACTATAACGTAAAAGCCCCTATACCGGAACGCGATCATATGTCGGAACAGTTTTGACATTTATATATGAATGAACTTATTTTTGAGAGAAACCTCTGATAACAAAAGTTATTATTAATAGAATGCTTATTTTTCAATTTAAATTCACCTCGCATTTAATGTTTCCTCACTTATGTAACTTAAGAAATACACATATATATTGAACAATTTTTGTTGAATTAGTGTATTTTTATTCCGATGGATCATTATTAAAAACACATGAGTTATAATTTGTAACATTTCTTGACGAATTTTTCAAGTTAGCATAACAAAAATACACAAATAATTTTTATTAGTTCATTTAAGAGACAGATAGCTAAATTATCTTTTTATATGGGTTAAATATTATTTGCATAAGTGTTTTAATATTCATTCGAAATTTTAGCCTTTGTATTTCATTTTGAGAATTACCCATTACATATTATGTATTTTATAAACATTTTAAATTTATTTTTGGGCCTAAAACACTTACCTAACTGTTTTTATAATTTTACTTTAATATTCTCTTTAAATCAGAACGTAAAATCAATTGATAATTAATTAATAATTATTGGTTTAAAACTTCAAAATTGTTATTATCACATCAAAATGGCAGCCATATTATATCTGAGTGACATTTAATTGAACACAGAGTACAGAGGTACAGCAACACAGAATAATCAGAAGCCAAGTTACTATCTCTGCACTAGTGATACCAGTGTAGAAAACAAAACCCCTCTACTTCCCACCAATATGTTGTGTAGGTACACATTGTTTGTAGTGGTGTTGGTTTGATGTTTGCAACTGTGTCAGTCGTCACACACACAACTACAAAACACGTATTGTCGGACAGAGCAGCGTGCATTTCAAGCAACAATGGTCTAACAATACATTACAATGCGTTGTGCATTCGGTGACCGACACCGACCAACTAAATGCCTTAAGCGGTATCGGCCACACTCAGACACACTGCTATCCACAATTTTTTACACATACGCTTAGGACTTGTACAGCAACTATCTCTATCATGAAATCTGCAGTGTGCACTTCTGTGTACATTAGGCTACTTAGTAGTTACTCTCTCAGTGGCAGTCCATGAGTGTAGGTCAATCACAAGACAATTGATTTGATTGCTATGTTGGTTTTGT
This sequence comes from Brachynemurus nebulosus, assembly GCA_035578155.1. Lineage (NCBI taxonomy): Eukaryota > Metazoa > Arthropoda > Insecta > Neuroptera > Myrmeleontidae > Brachynemurus > Brachynemurus nebulosus. Next base: position 12,702,224 of record JAPWDM010000007.1, read on the forward strand.
TGGCATTGTTACATCCCCACACGGAGCCACATACATGCGTATGGTGTCATAGATATGTATGCAACAGCACAACCACGTGACGACCACTACCATCAACGTAACATATTTTCTATCTCTTACTGGTTACACTGGTTCCAGCAGTATAGAGATAGATTCTTATGTTGTCTCTACTTCTCTGTGGTTACATACGTGTTCTTTTTTTGGTGTCTATGGTGATTTTCTAAAGATATTCTGTCCGTTTTTTTATGCATATCAACATTTTACAAAAGAAAAACATTAATAAATCAAAATTTTTGGGTTATATTTTTTTAAAAACATATTCATTGGATTAAAAAAAACTTGCTTTCATGCTTATTAAGAAAAAAAATGAGTGTTTAATTTATTTATTAATTTTTATAAGCCAGTTTAATGACACACCTAAAAATAGTGTTCCGGTACAAGGGCTTTTATGTTAATTGTTTGAAAAAAGTGTCTTTAAAAAAGGGCGGAAATCGGTGCCCACGATTGCGACCGCAGTTTTCATTTGAAAAAAAATCAAATAGATTATCAATCTATAGGTAAGCCGCTATGTACCTATGGGAGCTCTTTTCTTTTAAATTTTCTTATTTTTTCACACGAAAAACTATAAACAATTTTGTACTTTTTATTCAAACCGCCTCTATTTGTTCAAATTTCAGAAAAATGCTCCCATAGGTACATAGCGGCTTACCTACAGATTGATAATCTATTTGATTTTATTTTTCCAAATGAAAACTGCGGCCGCAATCGTAGGCACTAATTTTTGCCCTTTTCTAAAGACACTTTTCAAAAAATTATAATAATTATAAAAAATAAATAAAAATGAATAAAAAAATATCTTTGTGTTGTTAAATAGTGCTATTAATCGTAAAAAAAAATTCATCCCCATCGCCCCATCCTATCCACCCGAAAAAAAATCGCGAAAATGGACTATTTTTCGGCCAATCACACCTGTGATGGTACCTTAAAATCAGTAAACTGTCGGATGCTTTGGATAGTAATTGATCAGCACTCAGTCATTGATCAATCCGATATGTTTTAAGTCATAATAAGGTCTGTATTTGTATTAAAATAATTTTTTCACCACAGGAATATTTGTTGACTTTTACTATTGCTATACTTCAACAACTGCCCTCTCCATTTATTTTGAGTTATAAGATTTTTGTGTAAGAATATTCTGTCAATTTTTCGTCACTGCTATTACTCTTGCCCACCTGTCCGGTAAGTCTTTATTTGTCATATACTCATTAGTTAAAGCAGAGTAATAAAACATACGTCTAATTTTGTTACAATATAATCTTTCATAATTCGTGATCAGATTTAATATAAATTTAGTGTTTTTTGAGTTAATGGGGAGTGATCAATTATTGAAAGTGTGATTTTGCAGTAATTGATCAGATTGATCAATTACTGCCTAATCATTTGTGATCAGTGATCGATCAGCCACATGCAATTCTACTGCAATAATTTAATAGCAACAAAAATATGAGTAAGTACAGTCATGTTTCTTATAACGCGGTATTATAACGTAAATTCCATATAACGCGATTAAATGTACCTGTTTTTTATTTAATTTGTTTATAAATGATCTTTTTCGTTATCGAAAATATCTCCTAAACCGTGAGTCATAGTGAAAACAAACAAAAAATTTTTGTTGGCTTAAGCGAAGCAAGTTCTAGGTATTCCAAACATATTGCAGCTGTTAAAACCTATTTTTCGTTATTGAAAATTATCTATAATGAGTTACTTATCATAAACTGGTTATAACTGTTTAGTCTCATTGATTTGGTTAGCGTCAGAACATTTTTAAAAAAAATTACTTTTCGTTAGTTTTCGTTATCGAAAACTTCAATCGTAAATATCCCATAAACCGTTTGTCGAAGCGAAAAAATAACGAAATTTTTGAAGGCTTAAGTGGAGTAAGTTGTGGGCATTCCAAACATATTAGGACTATTAAAATATATTTTTCATTATCGAAGATTCTCGATATCGAAACGAACGATATTTTCAAACATTATAGCGCGCGTTATTGGAGACTTGACTGTATTATACTGAAAGTTCAGTTTTTGTATTAAAATAGTTTAACATGTTTCCATTTCAAAAATATAATTTCTCCGGCAAGTAATCAATTGCTGCAATTTTTTTAATCAGCCACTGGTACTAACCGATCAGTTACTGGTATTTTCACATTTTTAAATTTTGAAATTTTTTTACAAAAAAAAGAAATGATTTAAATTGAATTTGAGGGATGGTATATTATTTATTAGAAAGATTACCTATATTGTCAATGTTGTAATTCTTTTCTCACAAGGAGATGCACCCAGAGTGAAATTCGGGATTTTGATGAAACTTCGCTGGCGTGTAGAATAGAGAAAAATAAGGGACCCGTATTTTTTTTATCGGCCATCTTCCACGTTTAGGGGGTGAAACCAGCCCTTAAATTTGGGATTTCAAATCGTATTTCTTAAAATATCTCGAAAACTATAAGAGATAGAGGAAAACTTTAAATTAACGAAATGTTACTTTTTGAAAGACCTATTTACCTGTATAGGTTAAACCAGGGTCGGGTTAATAAGAGGGGTTGGAGGGGTGAAAATGGGGGTAAATTTTCTTGTACAGCCTGAATGGTTCAATATATCAGATTTCTAGCATCATAAATAGAAAGAGCACTAAAAATTAGAGGATACGCGTTTTTGCGATTTTCCGAAATATATGTGGTATCCAATATGTAAATTTTTACTTTCCGATAATGATTCATGTATTTTCCAGTACTTACTTAATTGGCAATTTAGCCATTTGTAGGTATATTTGGTTATTAATATTCGATATTTTTTATATCTATTTCTACCAAAGTTCTCTGGTCTGCAAGTGTTAATGAATGTTCGACAAGAAGCAATAATCTTCCGTTCAACAACTGTCTCTGTTTTCTTACAAATTCGTTTTTAACCAAATAAACGGGGTTTATTTCTTTCTCAACATTCAAACTATTTTTCTGATTCTTTTTGTATGTTTTGTGTGTGTCAATTCCATTTCCCAAATTGCAAAATTTATTACAAAGCACCTGAACAGTGAGCGAAAGAGATTACTGCTTCTTGTTGAGCATTCATTTACACAAGCACACTAGAGAACTTTAACTTCCGCAGAAATAGGTATAAAAAAAAATCGAAAATGAGTAACCAAATGTACACATGGCTAAATTACCAATTAAGTTAGTACTGAAAAATATATGAATCAATCGGAAAGTAAAAATTTACATTTTCGTGATAAAAATCAACATAAAAATTAAAAAATATAACACGTATTTGCAATCAGTAATAATCCAATATAATCTACTCTATTTTTTCTTCTTTATATGGCTTGGATACCACCAGGGCCAGCTTAGCCAATGGGCCACCCTAGGCCATGGCCTAGGGGCGGGAGATTTTTAGGGGCGGTAAATTTTTAAAACAGGGCGGAAAAATGAGTAATTAACGTTTTTTTTTTTTTTACTTGTCACTTATTTTTTTTTAAGAGAAAGTTTGTAAAAAAGGTAGGAATAGGGGTGGCATATTTTTAAAAAAGGGCGGAAAAATTAGTGATTGACGTTTTTTTTTTGCTCGTCACTCTTATTCTTTCAAGATTTCCTTTTTTTAAAACAAAAGGTAGGGGTGGCATTTTTCAAGGTGCCTAAGGGCGGACTCAGGGTTAATCCGGCCCTGGATACCACACATATTTCGAAAAAACGCAAAAACAGGTATCCACTATTTTTTGGTGCTCTTTCTATTTATGATGGCAAAAAATTGATACATTGAAGTATTGAACCATTCAAGCTGTGCAAGAAAATTTACCTCCATTTTCACCCCCTCCAGCCCCTCTTATTAACCCGGCCCTGGTTTAACCGGTTTAATTTAAATAAAGGCAGTTGTTGAACGGAAGATTATTGCTTCTTGTTGAACATTAATTTATTAACACTTGCAGACCAGAGAACTTTGGTAGAAATAGGTATAAAAAATATCGAATATTAGTAACCAAATATACCTACAAATGGCTAAATTACCAATTAAGTAAGTACTGGAAAATACACGAATCATTATCGGAAAGTAAAAATTTACATTTTCATGATGAAAATAAACATAAAAATAAAAAATTATAGAAGGTATTTGCAATAAATAATAATGCAATATAATCCTCCCCAATTTTTTTTTTCCTTATATGGCTTGGATACCACACATATTTCGGAAAATCGCAAAAACACGTATCTCCTAATTTTTAGTGCTCTTTGTATTTATGATGCTAGAAATTTGATATATTGAACCATTCAGGCTGTACAAGAAAATTTACCACCATTTTCACCCCTCCAGCCCCTCTTATTAACCCGGTCCTGATTTAATCTATAAAGGTGAATAGGCCTTTCAAAAAGTAACATTTCGTCAATTTAAAGTTTTCCTCTATCTCTTATAGTTTTCGAGATATTTTAAGAAATACGATTTGAACCCCCAAATTTAGGGGCTGATTTCACCCCCTAAACATGGAAGATGGCCGATAAAAAAAATACGGGTCCCTTATTTTTGCCTATTCTACACGCCAGCGAAGTTTCATCAAAATCCCGAATTTCACTCTGGGTGCATTTCCTTGTCAGTAAATGTGCCTAACTGATCCGTTATTGCCTCAAACATCCTAACTTGGCACTGAAAATAAAGAATGCTTACCCTCTTAAATTACATACTAATTTACAAGAGTCACCCTCTTAAATTACATAGTAGTTTACATACACTCATTTTTACTATTAACACACTGATAGTGGGTAATGTCATAATAAGTAGTTCTGAAGTTGGACTATCGTATGTAAGGTTTTTATTAGTTTTCCATTCATTTTGAAAATATTGTTATTTTCGGTTTCGATAAAGAAAACTATAATATCCATTAAAAACAAACCTTATAAAAACCTTACATACGATAGTCCAACTTCGGAACTACTTATTATGACATTATTACTCACTGTCAGTGTGTTAATAGTAAAAATGAGTGTATGTAAACTCGTATGTAATTTAAGACGGTGACTCACCCCCTCTCCAGTGTTACTCAAACTGAATTTTGAAATCGAGAATTTCATTTCTACGAACTATTCTAATTGTCTTAAACTCTTTTCCAGGAAGAAGAACTTCTTGAACTACCCAAGTAGTACGATTATTCAAGACAGTCACCCCCTAGTTAACGACCCCTAGACTTAATATTAGGACACTGAGCAAAAACAAGTAAATTAGATTTTTTAACGTAGATTTCAATCTGTAAACAAAATTTTTATATTGTTTATTTTTCACCTAACCACTCCTGTTGATGTAAATTGACCAAATTAAAAAAAGAGCAATATCGCCAATTTAAACTTTTGCTGTATCTTACTGTTTTCGAGATGTTTGTAAAATTGTATTTTTACCCTAGTTTTTGAAGGGTGATTTCACCCCTTCTAACCGTTTTTCCGCCGATAAAAAAAATACGTGTCTCCTAGTTTTTAGTGTTCTACAACATATTTAAGTTTCATCAAAATCGATAGGTCCGGCCTCGGGACCTTTACTAGTAAGTACAAGGATAAAGAATGACAGTATAGTAGTAGAAATATAAGAGAATGGGGACCACCTCCCCACCTCCCGATTTTTTGAGCGACCTCGGGAGGTGGTAAAACTACCGGAGTGGTTATAAAAACCTCCGGTGGTGGGTGGAGTAACGTGAGCCAAAATTTTTCCTAACCTAACTGAACCTAACGGAACTTGGTCTAATCTAACCGAACATAAGGAAATTTGGTTTAACCTAACCGAAGCCAAGGAAATTTGGTCTAACCTAACCGAACCCAAGGCAATTTGGTCTAAACTAACGGGACCTAAGCGAACTTAGCTTAACCTAAGAACTCAAAATTTCCATAATCGATGGCGTAGCCACCTTTGACCTCTGTAAATTTCAAGTTTCACTACTAGATGGCGCCGCTCGTCCGGATACTAACGATCCCTGTGCGCAAGTTTGAAAAATTGTCAATAAATGGCGTGCAACGTCTGATTATTGTAAAATTAATACATTTTATTCTAAAATAAAGCAGGTTTAAGCTCGTATAAATTGTCAGCTGACGTCATTAGTAGGCATACTGATATTAGTAGCGAAGATTTTTGTCTAATATGCAAAAGCGAAGCAACAGGTTTTAACCTGTTTGGCTACATAAAGTGTGATAACTGATGTCATCATGCAATTTTCTACTATAAAATACCGTAGTATAACTTTTCAATTACAATTTGGTTTTAAACTTTAGTAAAAACATTAAATCTTATTGTTGTAAAAAAATTATTTTTAATTGTTGTGTTAAAAACTAATTATTGCCAACAATGGAATCCATTACTGCTGGAAACAGAGACTTAATTCAAAAAATGACGGGAAATTTTATGAACGAATTGAACCATCTTGGCGCTATTAAACGATGGATTAAACTTTCTGATATGGAAATTGGAAAAATATATAAAATTATAAGCGCAAGACAATTGCCATCAAAATTTGATTCATTGAGAATGAAGACGATATTGGAATTAGAAATTGGATACATTTCGTTACCGGCGAGATTCGACAATTTAAATGAGCAGATGCTTGCGTGGCTGCAGAACAATCCACAATTGGATATTATAAATAATGGACCAATTGGACTAACTCATAAATTGCAATTCAAAACATTGAATCTTCTTGAAATCGCAATTCAAAACGTTGGATCTTCTTGAAATTTGTAAATTTAAAAAATTGCCATATTTTTGTAAGAAATTATTGTTTACATATTAAAAAGTGATTATTACCTATTTTTTAAAACTATACTTAATAAAAAAAAACTTCTAAATAGAAAAAAAACCGATCTTTTTATTTGCATCCATCCGTAAAAAATAAACTAATTTTTTAATATCATACCCTAAACTTGATTCGAATATAAAAATTCACATAAATTTAATTATAACTATTTGATATTATTAGTATTGTGTAACTTAAATATATGACTATGAGTAGAAATGTTAGTTTTTATTCATTTGCCGATTTTTGCTAGTAAAAAGTACTAAGTTTGAAGTTATTTTTTTAACAAATTCTAATTTTTATCTGAAATCCAGTACTGAAGATATAAGACATAAACTCACGTGACACACGGCACATCGTACGAAACGAAGTTTATGTCTTATATTTGAAGTACTGCATTTCAGATATAAATTAAACTATGCTCAAAAAATTTAATCCAGTTGCCTCATGTTATAAACTTTTTGTTTTGTTTGTTATTAATTGCATTAAAAAAAATGTTTTTGTTGAAAAAATGTCCCGTGCGTCACGGGAGAATCGCCCTATGACATAGATAAAAAGTTTGAATTAGCCATACTGCTATATTTAAATACCTAGTTATTGATATGAAATTTGTTGAAATTACATCAACACAGGTGGTTGCGGATTAAAATTTGGGAGTTAATTTTTCAAAAAGAGATTAAAAATAAGATATATAAAAATTTTGCTTACAGATTTCAAACCTGCGTAAAAATATCTAATTGACCTATTTTTGCCCAATTTCCTAATATTAAGTCTAAGGTTGGTTAATTAGAGGGTATCTGTGTCGACATATTCGTACTATTCGAGCAATTCAAGAACTTCTTCATGGAAAGTAGTTTAAGACAATTAGAATAACGTAGTATTGAAATTAGGCTTGTTCTAAAACATATTCAAATTTCATCAGAATCGATAGGTCTGGCTTTGTAAAACAATTAATAATTAAATTTTAAAAATGACGAAGTAACAAAATGTATGTATTGAAGTAGCAGATAACATTAAAATATGTTTTTTGATTAGCTGGTTTAAAATAAAAATTGCAATGAATAATTTCACACAACTCTCTGCGGACTGACGAGATACTTTCGCGGACCGGCGATTGAAAAACACTGGTGTAGACAGTGACCGATATAAATTTACCAAAACAGCAATTTTTGAGAAAGCCAACGACGTCACGGGACATCTAGCAAGTATATTTACTTGTCAATAACATTACAGGTTCTCGGAAGACATTACTCAAGGTGGCCACCTTGTAGGTGATGAAATTGAGTGGATCCTACTCAAAACTTAAAGATTAGAACTCAACCAATATGTAAATCAAAATTGGTGCTTTTGTCCGGCGTGTTCACATCTAACCAATATTTTGCATTAATCTGCCTAGCAATATAGGAATAAAAAAATTAATTAACCCGTCTATTCCTAAATAATAGCATTCATGCACAGTTCAGGGGCAAGTAAGAAAATTATTCACCTTATATATATATATATATATATATATATATATATATATATATATATATATATATATATATATATATATATATATATATATACAGAATTGCTGATGAATTTCCTTTAATATTTTCAATCTATAGAATTATTATTTAAAATAATTCAAAATTATTTATTCAAAATTTAACATTTTCTTTGATTATATTTTGTGTATTTCCTTTTTACAAAATCTAGTTGAAACTAGTAAAAATGCAAAATTCGCAATTTACATTTAACTAACAATAAATCAATGTTCTAGAAACTTCGTTCCAAAAAAAAACGTGTGTCTTGTATTTTTGCTAGTTAAGCAATAATATTTCTATAAATTTGTAATTTCAAAAAAACAAAAATTTAGTTCTGGAAAATTTTTTATCAATTTTAACTCGTTACTCTGTCCGTCAGTATTTTGAAATGTTCAAAGAAAATTTGTAAAAGTAATAATGTTTCGACTGTTGTACGTAATTTTGATCATTTTTGTAACTGTTTTGCTTTTGTAAATTTAAAGACTTTTCTCCAAATTTATTCTCAACTTCTGTAAACTGAACTTGAATTTTAAATAAATTTCTTTTCAAAATTAATTCTTAACTTTATAAATGGAAATTTGATTTTAAATAAATTTTGTTAAATTTAAATTCGGACTTATTTGTTATAAAAAACCTTAAAAACAAACTCGACCAAAACAAACTTCTTAAAAATAAAATTAAAACAAATCAAAAGAAAATAAAATTAAAATTAATAACTTAAAATAAAATAATAATTAAAATCTAAAAGTAAATAATACAAGTAACAAAATAATTAAATAAAAAAGAAGTCAAAATAAATTAAAACAAACAACGAAATTATTAATTATTTAAAATAAAATAAGAAGTATTTAAAGGAAGATCATCAAGTAAAAGTTTAAGCAACGCAAATAAGTCCGAAAGCATCAACCTAAACCAGAACTCGGTTTCTCCTGTTTCTCCAAAAAACTTGAGTGGCGATCACCCTTAACTGCGGATCCCAATAAATCGTCGTAGAAGAAGAATACTGGGTATAGAGATCGTAAGACGACCGTGAGTCAAGTATACTTTCTCGTCGAACCGCTTCAGCTTCTTCGGGGCACGATATATATATATATATATATATATATATATATATATATATATATATATATATATATATATATATATATATATATATATATATATTTTAATACAGGATTGGTACTTGAACAAATATGTAAAATGTTCTCTCTTTAGGTATATATAAAGATTGTAATTAATATGTACTTTAAACACACACTTCAAATTTTAAATTATAAAAATAAAATAAAGTAATAAATGAAAATATGAAAAAAGGTGTAATTTTGCTAATATCTTTAAATACAACACTGTACTCATCGGTTAGAAATAATTGGTTTTATACAGACAACAAAGTTATAAATACTAAAAAATATTATTTCTAAACAATGAATAAAAAATTATGTCTAATGCAAAAAAACGTGACGTTCCTTTATGTAAATTGATACCACAAGAATATATACGTATACAGGGTGGAAAATAAATAACTCTCGTCGTTTTCAAAAATGGATGAAAACTTTAATTTAGAGTACGAAATGTTATTTTTTTCGGAGTTAACTTGTATTCTATTAATTAATATTCCTGCTTAGCAGTTATCATTATTGTTCAACAATACTTTATTTTTAACAAATCATGAATAATATAGGTAAATACTTTTTGGTAAAATTACATAGTTTGAACATATGTTCTATTGTGTCAGAACGTCAATGCAACAATGCAATTTAATTGCCTATATTCAGGAGCAAGTAAAAACATTACCTATTTTAGTAGCTCAGAAAATACACATTACATACGTTGTAAGAACAATCATTTCGGTGATCTTTTTTAACGAATTACTAAAATTGTTTAAGGACTGTGGTATGCAAGAAATAATAACACTCACATAATTTTAAAATATTTTATTAAATAATTAACTTTGGCATACAGCTGTTGGAAAAATTACAAAGATTTTTTAACAACTTATTAAATGTTAAGAGTTAATTTTAACGCCTCCTATAGAGTCGTAAGTATAACCCTTTACCTGCAATTTTCTCATTACCATCGTCGGCGACTGTATTCTCGTCATCATCAGCTTCTCCTTCGCTTCCAATTGACAACTGACCACTTTGGTCACGATGTCTGGTGGTCAAAAAAGTACTAGTTTTAGTGTACACTTGAATACACAAGTATATTAAGTAATCTATTACAATTAATTTTAAAAATTAATAAAAAAAATTTTTTAATCAAAAATTGAACTCATTAAATCAAATCTTCGTACTAAGAATAAGAGTAGAGTTTATTGTGCGGTGAATGGTTGTGGTAGTAAATCCCACAAAAATTTAGAAGTCAGTTTTCATGCCATATCTAAACCTGGTAGCAGTTTTGTTTACATTGAAAGTTATTTTGGAACAAAATAAAAAATAGATAGATTTAAAGCCTAGCAACGCGCTTCAAAGTTAAAAATATAAATCCACATATGAGAATGTGTTCATTACATTTTAAACGGAGTGATTTGATCGTGCCAAGTGAGTTGGTAATGTTTAACCTCAAAGATAAGTATGAATATGAATTAAAAATTAATTTAAAAATTTTTTTTACAAATGTTATTACAAAAAAGATGACTTTAAAAAAAACGTCTGTTCCATCATGCAATTTGCCGAGCTCTGCTAGAGTATCAAATGAAGCTGAAAAAAAGAAAGAAGCTCGATGTCAGCGTCAAGTGAATCGGAGTTTGAAAAATTGAAAAACATAATGATATTAGTGAGGACTGTAGTGCTACAAATTTGGATATTTTGCTTGATAAAAGTGATGAGTATTTCTTTACTGATGATAACGCTGTTGAAAAACCTCTTGAAAAAACATACAGTGATGTTGAAGTTCAGGTAGAAACTTTATTTATAAAACCGCCATTCATAGATTTTATTAAGTCAGACGAAAGTTAACGAACAGCATCAGGAATTCAATCGTATGAGATATTGGATCTGATCGTTGAACTTATTCATGATCATTATGGTCAAAATATGCACAAAAGTGAAATGAGTTTGAAAGAAAAAATAACTATGACCTATGTCAAATTGAAACAAAATATTTCGTACTCATTTTTAGCTATTATTTTTAATAATTGCACACCGAGGCACTGTCAACGAATTATTTACAATACTTTACAAATGTTGAGTGAGGCACTAAGATCTATGATTTCTTGGTCATCAAAGGATGAAATTTCTCGAAATTTGTCAAAAGTTTTCGAAGGATTTGAAGATGTTAGGGTTGTGGTAGATTGTACTGAGATTTTCATTCGAGCTCCAAGTAAATTATGGTGTCAAGAAGTTGTTTATTCGAATTATAAATCATCTCCAACGATCAAAATTATGACTGGAGTATCACCAGGAGGGGTGATAACATTTATAAGTAAACCGTTTGGTGGAAGAGCTAGTGATACTGAAATATTTTCAAACAGTGAGTTAATCAATTTGTTGGAAGATAATGATGGAGTCATGTGTGATCGAGGATTCTTAATAGATGAGCTTTGTGCTCAAAAACGTTGGAAACTTATTAGACCACCTTTCTTAAAAGATAAAAAACAATTCTCAAAAAGTGAAGCAATTGTTACTTCAAAAATTGCTAAAGCTCGAGTGCACATAGAAAGATCTAATCAACGAATCAAAACTTTTGCTTTGGTTGGTGAAACAATGTCGGTGAAATTGGTACCAACTGTAGCTGATATTTTTACTGTTGTTTGTGCGACAGTCAACCTTAGTTCACCTATTTTGAAGGATAATAAATTTATGCAGAATTAATCAATAAACTGTTTGTAAATAATATACAAAAAGCACTAGAATGTATAAATAAAAATTAACAAAATTTTTCTTATATTAATTTTATTTTCTGTTGTTTTACAACTAATGATTTTATAAACGCTAATACAAACGTAAATATATAGGTTTTTTCTATTAATTATGTTATTAAACGTGATAAAATAATAAAGCTAAATTAAACATTACTTAGGAGTCTAATTTGCTTTGGCAATTATTTTGGTTATTATTTTCAGAATTCTCTTTAACTGCACAAATAACATGCAACATTTTCTGATAATATGCTATTTTCAAGGCCGTCAAAATTTTTTCCACGAAGATACTATCAAAATCAACAGTCAGTATAGAAGCTCTCTTGTCAAACGATGAATATATCACAAATGAGGCTCTTTTAACATTAATAACACCCATTCCTAATTGTACCTGTCCAAAATACTTATGTCTTTTTTTAAAGTAATGTTTTCACCGTCTTGAAAAATAGAGTAATGTTTTCACCGTCAAACATTTACCAATTACTGATTGAACCACTGTATGAATATTCTTGGATTTACCTTAAATAGGACATTTAATTTCCAGTAATTCTAACGGTTTTCCATCTTTAAAAATAACTCCGTCCGGAGAATGAGCGAGCCACGGATTTGGTTGACATATAATCAATCCAGTTTCAACAATATCCTTTTTAGTAGCTGTTCTAGAACATTCCCGAGCCTCTCCTTCAGTTTTTTTGCCATAGTCAGTGTACTCACTCCGAAAGTTTTTCGGAGAAATAAAAGAATCACATTTTTTCCTCCAGTCTGGATCATTATTGGAAGTATAAGTGAAGAGGTGATAGCAAGTTGATCCAGTAATCCGGAATCGCCTCTCTTTATGCCACTCTGAGTAATGTAATTTAGTTTTCACACAAACTTCTTCAAAATTACAAGTCTTTGATAGTATCTGCACAACACTCATGTAAATAAGAAACCTTAATACTTTTGATGTTCTCCATCAATTCACTTCGCTGTAACGTGAATATCATCTTAAATTGTTGCTTTTCTAAATTTGTAACGTCGAGATTTGGAGTATGATTGATTACAATAGGTTCATGCCTCCCAACACTGAAAAATAATCATAAAAATATTAAAATATAAGTTTAAATTAAAAAATAATTAAATTTACGAAGTTATTAAAATTTTTTTTACTGATGTTTGACAAACGCCGAATCTTTCAACCTAGCTCGAACTTTCTCAACTATCTGCTTCTTCTGATCTTCACTAAGACTTTTTACAGTGCTCCATCCTGGACATTTGCGTTTTATAATACTGGTAGATACCACTTCTTCAAATATTTCACCATCATTAACATCAAGATCGTCATCATTATCATCTTATTGACTTGAAGAATTATTAACTGTTACTGGGTCTTCTGTCAAATCTTGGTTACTTGAACATTTACGTTTTACCTTAGAAAAACAAGTATGTTGATAAATCGGCGTTGAATTATATTCTTTCACAATACGATCTTGTTTGTTTTTCCATTCACATTTGTTGTCAGTACAGGATAAAACCCTAAGTTGATCCCCTGCTCTAAAACAAAAACAAAATTGTTTTTAATTATCATTACGTAAAAATATTTTATAAAAAATAAAAATACTTTTTAATTGCTCACTGACATTTGAGGTTAGAAAATTACTTACCGATAACAGTATAATAAAGCAGCCACCGCATGTTTATATTGTGTGCCCGCACCAGCTTTGCACGAACATTTCATCGATAAAATTTTTTCTGATCTTGAAACTGATCCTTGAATGTCATGAGGTTTATCTTTTACATGAGAAGTTTGTAAACATAATGCAGTAAAACTCACAACATCACTATTTGGATTGTCATTATTTTTACCATATTTTAATAAACGTCCAGCTTGCAGAATTTTTTCTGCGTCTTTAATATTTTTCTGAGCTGGATTCGATCCAACAAAGCGAAAAAATTCATCTAGAGAAAACATAAATAATTAAAATTTGTAACACTAATCCAATGTAAACTAATGGTTAACTCTTTGGTTGCACACAATACGTAGCCATGCTTTTTAAGCCCCGCCTACTGGTCAGTCATCAATAGCTTCGTTGTCGCTAGCAGATGTTTTTTCATCGTTGTCTTCGTCATCATTTGATATATAACTTAACACGGGCTTAATAATATCATGCTTTTCCAATTCCCTAGTAATTGAGATAATTCGCCTCCCAATGTCACTCTCCTTTAAATTATTAAAATGCCTTCATTTTTTCTCATTTTCGATATAATCCGCAAAGCTGGGATATACAATATGATGTCTTTCCTTTAAATTGCACATAGTATTAACCATTTCTTCTCGAATTTGGGTTTGAGTCGCTAAACTTATTAGTTCATCTACTGAATGGTTCAGGCCATTAAAATATTCTTCTTCATCAACAGGTTTTGAATGACCATTATGAAGGTTAGTGTTTTCATCATCATATTTGAGACGTTTAACTTCGCCATTTATTAAATTAGATGTTGAAAGTTGTTCCTTTTCTTCTGAATTTTTATCTTCTTGTTGTTCATCCTTTGCGCATGCGTTCTGAAGCTCTTTGATCATAAACATGTCTAGAGCAGTTTCTAAGGGACCAGTCATTTTTGGAGTAAAACTTGCTACTTTGTAATTGTCAGTCGATTGTAAATCTTTTTGTTCGTTAGATCGATTGTCTTCGTCATTCATAGATTGCAGAATATTATGTGAGTTTTTTAAAGAATCGAATTTACTTTTGATTGCTTCTGCTGCAGAGATCATACTTTCATCAAAAGTTCAAGTTTCTTTTAGATAGATCTGTATCACTTTCGTGTTGATTTTGAAATACTAGTGCTTTATCTTCCTTTTCTAAGCAATAATAAGATTTCTTACAAAAATTGGGCAATTTTTTAAATTTATAAACTTCAAGAAAATCCATTGTTTTGAATTGCGGTTTCAAGAAGATCCAATGTTTTGAATTGCAATTTATGAGTTAGTCCAATTTGTCCATTAATTATAATACCCAATTATGGATTGTTCTGCAGCCACGCGAACATCTGCTCATTTAAATTGTCGATTCTCGCTGGTAACGAAATGTATCCAATTTCTAATTCCACATTTTTTCAACAAAAACATTTTTTTTAAATGCAATTAATAATAAACAAAACAAAAAGTTTATAACATGAGGCAACTGGGTTAAAATTTTTTGAGCATAGTTTAATTTATATCTGAAATGCAGTACTCCAAATATAAGACATAAACTTCGTTTCGTACGATGTGCCGTGCGTCACGTGAGTTTATGCCTTATATCTTGAGTACTGGATTTCAGACAAAAATTAGAATTTGTTCAAAAAATAACTTCAAAATTATTACTTTTTACTAGCAAAAATCGGCAAATGAATAAAAACTAACATTTCTACTCATAGTCATATATTTAAGTTACACAATACTAATAATATCAAATAGTTATAATTAAATTTATGTGAATTTTTATATTCGAATGAAGTTTACGGTATGATATTAAAAAATTAGTTTGATTTATTTTTTAGGGATGGATGTAAATAAAAAGATCGGTTTTTTTTCTGTTTAGAAGGTTTTTTTTTTATTAAGTATAGTTTTAAAAAATAGGTAATAATCACTTTTTAATATGTAAACAATAATAATATTTCTTACAAAAATATGGCAATTTTTTAAATTTACAAATTTCAAGAAGATCCAACGTTTTGAATTGCGATTTCAAGAAGATCCAATGTTTTGAATTGCAATTTATGAGTTAGTCCAATTGGTCCATTATTTATAATATCCAATTGTGGATTGTTCTGCAGCCACGCAAAGATCTGCTCATTTAAATTGTCGAATCTCGCCGGTAACGAAATGTATCCAATTTCTAATTCCAATATCGTCTTCATTCTCGATGAATCAAATTTTAATGGCAATTGTCTTGCGCTTATAATTTTATATATTTTTCCAATTTCCATATCAGAAAGTTTAATCCATCGTTTAACAGCACCAAGATGGTTCAATTTGTTCATAAAATTTCCCGTCATTTTTTGAATTAAGTCTCTGTTTCCAGCAGTAATGGATTCCATTGTTGGCAATAATTAGTTTTTAACACAACAATTAAAAATAATTTTTTTACAACGATAAGATTTAATGTTTTTACTAAAGTTTCAAACCAAATTGTAATTGAAAAGTTATACTACGGTATTTTATAGTAGAAAAATAGCATGATGACGTCAGTTATCACACTTTATGTAGCCATACAGGTTAAAACCTGTTGCTTCATTTTTGCATATTAGACAGAAATCTCCGTTATTAATATCAGTATACCGTCTAATGGCGTCAGCTGACAATTTATACCAGTTTAAACCTGTTTTTAGATAAGAAATATACAATCATGTGATAAAATTTATTTTTGCGTATTAGACAGAAATCTTCGCTATTAATATCAGTATACCTTCTAATGAAGTCAGCTGACAATTCATACAAGCTTAAACCTGTTTTATTTCAGAATAAAATGTATTAATTTTACAATAATCAGACGTTGCACGCCATCTATTGACAATTTTTCAAACTTACGCACAGAGATCGTTAGTATCCGGACGAGCGGCACCATCTAGTAGTGAAACTTGAAATTTACAGAGCTCAAAGGTGGCTGCGCTATCTATTAGGAAAATTTTGAGTTCTTAGGTTAAGCTAAGTTCGCTTAGGTCCCGTAAGGTTAGACCAAATTTCCTTAGGTTCGGTTAGGTTAGACCAAATTTCCTTAGGTTCGGTTAGGTTAGGCCAAGTTCCGTTAGGTTCAGTTAGGTTAGGAAAAATTTTGGCTCACATTACTCCACCCACCGCCGGAGGTTTCCAAAACCGCCCAAGTATTTTACCACCTCCCGAGGTTGCTCAAAAAATCGGGAGGTGGGGAGGTGGTCCCCATCTCTTATATTTCTACTACTCACAAGGAGCATCACGGTGGTGTACCCCTCCGATTTTGTTTATTCTTTGATATGTTGTAGAACATCGAAAAATAAGAGACACGTATTTTTTTTAGCGGCAAAAAACGGTTTGAAGGGATGAAATCACCCTTCAAAAATTGGGGTAAAAAGTTTATTTGTTAAATATTTCGAAAACGGTAAGAGATAGAGCAAAAGTTTAAATTGACGATATTACTCTTTTTTAAAGAGCTATCTATTGATATGCAACTTGTTTAAATTACATCAACAGGGGTGGTTGGGGGTTAAAATTTAGGCGTCAATTTTGCGAAAAGGGGGTAAAAAAACACAATATATTAAAATTTTGCTTACAGATTTCAAATCTACATGAAAAAATCTAATTGATCTGTTTTTGCTCAAATTCATAATATTAAGTTTATGGGTAAGTAACTGGAGGGTGACTGAGTTATTCAGGAACTTCTTCATGGAAAATAGCTTAAAATAATTATAACATCGTAAAAATGATATTTTCGAATTCAAAATTCAGTTTGATCAACACTGAAGAGGGGGGGGGTTGAGTCACCCGCCTAAATTACATTACGTTTTCATACACTCATTTATGTTATTAATATACTGGCGGAGGATAATAATGTCAAAATAAGTGCTTCGGAAGTTACACTATCGTATGTATTATCAATCTTGAAAATATCATTATTTTCGATATCGATAATTTTCGATAACGAAAACTATATTTTGATAGTCGTAATACGTTTGAAATGCCCATAGCTTGCTACCTTTAAGTACTATATAATATATATACAGTAATACTAAAAATGAGTGTATGTTATTTAAGAGGGTGACTCAGCCCCCCCCCTCCCCTTTTCAGTGTTGATCAAACTGAATTTTGAATTCCAGAATATCATTTTTACGTTATTATAATTGCTTTAAGCTATTTTCCATGAAGAAGTTCCTGAATTACTCAAATATTATGATTATGTCAACACAGTCACCCTCTAATTACTTACCCCTAAACCTAATATTATGAAATTGAGCAAAAACAGGTCAATTAGATTTTTTCACGTAGATTTGAAATCTGTAAACAAAATTTTAATATATTGTATTTTTTACCCTCTCCTCGCAAAATTAACCCCTAAATTTTAACCCCCAACCATCCCTGTTGATGTAATTTAAACAAGTTGCATATCAATAGATAGCTCTTTAGAAAAGAGTAATATCGCCAATTTAAACTTTTGCTCTATCTCTTACCGTTTTCAAAATATTTGACAAATAAAATTTTTACCCAAATTTTTGAAGGGTGATTTCACCCCTTCAAACCGTTTTACAGCCGCTAAAAAAAAATACGTGTCTCTTATTTTTCGATGTTCTACAACATATCAAAGAATAAACAAAATCAGAGGGGTACACCCCCGTGATGCTCCTTGTCAGTATTGCTTCTTATTGGCTAGAAAACGATAGAACTGATGTAACTGAATCTATCTGACCATATTTTAATTTGTACTTTTTATGTCTGTAGCCTATGTTTTACTTAATACATGTTTGTTTTTCAGTTAATACATTTTTGTAGTACAATTAAGATTTTTAGATTAATCAGTATTTTTTTATTATTTGTCGTGATTAGATTTTGCATAATGACCCTAAAAACGCCTACCAGTATATTCAGGCTTTAAGAAGGTTTTTAAAAAAATTATTAAATAAGAACAATGTTTAATTGTTTTTATTAGAATTAGTTTTTGATCCAAAACTGTCAATAATAATTTAGTTCTAAATACGTGGTTGAGCTTAAATCAGTCTATGTAAAAACATCGGGTTTTAATAAACAATATTAAATATAAATAAATAAGAATATAAATTAGAAATAATAATTAAATTAGCCCCGTCATTCTTATTTTATTTGTATTAAATATCGTATTTTCCGGCGTATAACGCGCACCTTGAACACCAAAAATATTGTCCAAATTTCGTGGTGCGCGTTATACGCCGGATATAAAGCTGAGTTCCTTAAAACAGTAAAACCTATGACCGTTTTTATTTTAATATTATATATTTTTCTGTCAACCGTAAATGGGTTATCGAATAAATAAAAAAATAAAAGAAAATTTAACAATAATTCAAATTTAATAAAATAGAATAAAAATAAAATTCTTTTCAAATTATTCCATACAATAAGTTTATATATTAAAATTATTTTAGTTAGACTTATGATTCATTATTTTATTATCAAAGTTGGGGTGCGCGTTATACGGCGAATATACAAAAAAAACTAAAAAAAATATTCAAAATTTTGGAGTGCGCGTTATACGCCGGAAAATACGGTATGTGTATTAATAATATGAGATCGTTACTTTGTCACTTTTCACAGTAAAAGTATACGCACGAGTCGACTATTAATGTTTACACTATTGCCAGGTAAAATACGATTAAAAATTGTTCACTTGGTAGAAATTAATTTATATCCTAAGAATGGATTGAACACTGTATTAGTGAGAGATGCTAACTGTATAAGTACAAGCAGGTTAAACGAATGTAAGTGGGAAAAACCAAGTAAATAAAAATTAATAAAATTAAAACTGTATTGTTCATATAGAATGGGTAAGCCTCCAGCGGGGTCTTTGTTAAACATATGTATGTATTCTATTAAAATAAACTGATAAAATAAGTTGGAAAAACCTGACCTTTGCGACACGTCAAGTCAGCGATAAACATCAATTATTATGAGGAATAAACGAATAAAATGAAAAAAGTTATACAGATACAAGTTAATGTTAGGATATAATACAAAATTACCCAAAAATAAAAATGTGTTAGGATATAATACAAAATGATACAAATAAAAGTGTTAGGATATAATACAAAATTACCCAAAAATTGTAAGCAACAAAAAGGTTACGCCCCCAACGAAACAGTGTTTTGTAAATTAAGAGAATTACTAAAAAGGATGGGAAACCCAGAATTTTTGTGTAACGCCATTTAGTGATGAATATCAATTACTAGGAATAATTAAAATTTAATTTAGTCAGTATTAAAATTATTATTTAAATAAAGAATCTGAGATATATTGTGTAATATATCAGTAGTAGGAATATGGGGTTTTTGGACCCACCTTCCCACCTGCCGACTTTTTGAGTGACCTCGGCAGGTGGTAAAACTACCGAGGCGGTTCTAGAAGCCTCCGGCGGTGGGTGGAGCAAAATTTAGTCTCCAACCTAACGATATCTAGTGAAATTTTTTCTAACCTAACAGAACCCAACGGAACTTGATCCAACCTAACAGAACCTAAGGAAATTTGGTGTAACCTAACAAATTTTTTTCTAACCTAAGAATTCCCTAATAGATGGCGCAGCCACCTTCGAGCCCTGTAAATTCCCTAATAGATGGCGCAGCCACCTTCGAGCTCTGTAAATTCGCTACTAGATGGCGCAGCCACCTTCGAGCCTATAAATTCCCTAATAGATGGCGCAGCCACCTTCGAGCCTGTGAATTCGCTACTAGATGGCGCAGCCACCTTCGAGCCTGTGAATTCGCTACTAGATGGCGTTGCTAGTCTGGATTCCTGTGTGTAAGTTTGAAAAATTGTCAATAGATGGCATCGAAAACCTTTTTTTTTTGATAGTTAAACTAGCCATTAAAAGATGGCCTTGCTTTCATAATTTTATATTTTTATCTGAAAACAGGTTTAAACTGTCAGCTGACGTCACTAAAGGTAAACTGATATCAAATAGCGAAGATTTCTCTCTAATATGCGAAAATGAATTTTATCATATGATTGTATATTTTTATCTGAAAACAGGTTTAAACTTGTATAAATTGCCAGCTGACGTCACTAAAGGTAAACTGATATCAAATAGCGAAGATTTCTGTCTAATATGCGAAAATGAAGCAGCAGGTTTTAACCTGTATGGCTACATAAAGTGTGATAGCTGACGTCACCATACTATTTTTTCTGCTATAAAAAGGGCGCGACAGAATTTCATCAGTTACAATTTTGTTCGAAACTTTAGTGAAAAAACATTAAATCTCATTGTTGTGAATTTTCAATTGTTGTGTTAAAACTAATTATTGTCAACAATGGAATCCATTACTGCTAGTGCTTCATCTGGAAACAGAAACTTAATTCAAAAAATGGCTGGAAATTTTGTGGACGAATTGAATCATCTTGGTGCTGTTAAACGATGGATTAAACTTTCTGATATGGAAATTGGAAAAGTATATAAAATAATGGGAGCCAGTCAACTACCATCGAAATTCGATTCATCGAAAATGAAGACAATATTGGAATTGGAAATTGGATACATTTCGTTACCAGCGAGATTTGACAATTTGAACGAGCAGATGCTGGCATGGTTGCAAAGCAATCCAAAACTGGGTACTATGAATAATGGACCCATTGGACTAACTCATAAATCGCAATTCAAAACGCTGGACTTTCTCGAAATCGTTGGGGGTGCTGAATGGTGAATTTTGTAATTTATTCTCTTCAAAATGTATTATTTAATTGTACTATGTATTTTAAAAATTTCAATATTGTACCAATTTTTTACATATATTTAATAAAAACTATAAATTCAATTGGTGATCTTTGATTCCTCACAGAGCACTTTCTTGCATATGCACAAATTTTTAATATAATTATAAATTTTACAAGTTAAAGAAGTGATCATTGTGTACCTATTTTTGTTTAAAACTATACTTAATAAAAAAATTTAAAGAAAAAAAGAACCGATCCCTAAAAAGAAATCAAACTAATTTTTGATATTATACCTTAAACTTGATGTATATATAAAAATTCCATTTATAATTATGGTACACCATATATACTCGTAAATTTTACAAAAATGTATCACTCTGTATATTTTTTAATGCTACATATTCTCTGACGAAATTTAATATTACAATTATATTATGCACTCAGCTAAAAAAAATTGCTACTTACTTATGCTATAAACATCTAAGCATGTATTTTTTTTAAATATGTACCTACCTTATAAATACCATGATTACTATATCGCTAGTCACGCGATATCGTGTTATAAAATACATAAGAATTTACTCATTTAATGTAAAAATATTTGATCATCAACAATTAAATAAAAACGAATTTTTTTAAAATATATATAGTAATATAATATTTCGCATATATACAGTACTCTGTTAAAAGTACGGGTTTCTACACCGTTAAAAAACATATTTTACAATATCAATATATTGTAAAAAATCATATTTCTTAATATTTTTAAAACTGAATATGTAATATCAAGAATTTAAAACAGTTTTGAAACATTAATTTCTCCTCATAATATTTTTTAGTCTTAAATTAATAGCACAATGTTCCATATATTTTAAGAAAATTTTCCTTTTAATATTTTATAACTTATCTAAAAAATTTATAGCTATTTTTATCAAAAAAATTTATTACTTGCTATTGTTAAAAAATTAGTTAAATATATCTATAGGTATTAAGTGACCTCTAGTTTTTGTAAAAGACGGTAATAATAGCAATTCATCTTAAATACGAAATTATTTTATCAATGCTAAATAAGCGTTTTTTTTTCTCATATTATCATACTCCAATATATTGTATATTATTATAATTTATAAAAATGTGTTTTATTTATTAAAAAATTTAACAAAATCATAATCTGACTTCACGATATTTCTGATTATATAATACGTCATGTCTATACATATATTAACAAGTTTGCCAAAAAAAAAAAAAATGATGATGAAAAAACTTTAAGTCTTAAGACGTTAGTAATTGTTAAAAAATGACGATGAACGATTTGGTTTATGGAATCCCAATAATAAACTTAAAATTCTCCCGGGGGGTATTCAGAGATAAATAAGAACATTACATATATTGAGTGATTTAGGTAATATATCTATGTAATAAATTTCTAACACTGACTGACTGACGGACAGACAACGCACAGCCTAAACCGTTGGGTTTAAAAGAATGGAATTTTGCATAGGAGTTCCCTATGTGGCGTAGGTGAGCACTAAGAAAGGATTTTTGAAAAAATTCGTCCCCTAAGTGGGTTTAATAGGGAATGAAAATTTGTATGTAAATTCTTTATTTTTGAGTGATATTAAAAATATGTTACTATGGCTATTAAAATAAATATTTAATGAATCATTAACTTTGACCGATAGACAACGGACAACCTCAACTGTTGAGTTTAGAAGAGGGGCGAAATTAAGCACAGGACTTATGAAAATTGGCGTTTAGGCTTCTATTTATAAATAAAAGTCGGTTGTTTTCTGGAAATTTATTCCCTAAGGTGTTAAAACAGAAAATGAAAGTTCATATGGGAAAAGATCGGTTTTTTTTTCTTTAAATTTTTTTATTAAGTATAGTTTTAAACAAAAATAGGTACACAATGATCACTTCTTTAACTTGTAAAATTTATAATTATATTAAAAATTTGTGCATATGCAAGAAAGTGCTCTGTGAGGAATCAAAGATCACCAATTGAATTTATAGTTTTTATTAAATATATGTAAAAAATTGGTACAATATTGAAATTTTTAAAATACATAGTACAATTAAATAATACATTTTGAAGAGAATAAATTACAAAATTCACCATTCAGCACCCCCAACGATTTCGAGAAAGTCCAGCGTTTTGAATTGCAATTTATGAGTTAGTCCAATGGGTCCATTATTCATAATACCCAGTTTTGGATTGCTTTGCAATCTGCTCGTTCAAATTGTCAAATCTCGCTGGTAACGAAATGTATCCAATTTCCAATTCCAATATTGTCTTCATTTTCGATGAATCGAATTTCGATGGTAGTTGACTGGCTCCCATTATTTTATATACTTTTCCAATTTCCATATCAGAAAGTTTAATCCATCGTTTAACAGCACCAAGATGATTCAATTCGTCCACAAAATTTCCAGCCATTTTTTGAATTAAGTTTCTGTTTCCAGATGAAGCACTAGCAGTAATGGATTTCATTGTTGACAATAATTAGTTTTAACACAACAATTGAAAATTCACAACAATGAGATTTAATGTTTTTTCACTAAAGTTTCGAACAAAATTGTAACTGATGAAATTCTGTCGCGCCCTTTTTATAGCAGAAAAAATAGTATGGTGACGTCAGCTATCACACTTTATGTAGCCATACAGGTTAAAACCTGCTGCTTCATTTTCGCATATTAGACAGAAATCTTCGCTATTTGATATCAGTTTACCTTTAGTGACGTCAGCTGGCAATTTATACAAGTTTAAACCTGTTTTCAGATAAAAATATACAATCATATGATAAAATTCATTTTCGCATATTAGAGAGAAATCTTCGCTATTTGATATCAGTTTACCTTTAGTGACGTCAGCTGACAGTTTAAACCTGTTTTCAGATAAAAATATAAAATTATGAAAGCAAGGCCATCTTTTAATGGCTAGTTTAATTATCAAAAAAAAAAAGGTTTTCGATGCCATCTATTGATAATTTTTCAAACTTACACACAGGAATCCAGACTAGCAACGCCATCTAGTAGCGAATTCACAGGCTCGAAGGTGGCTGCGCCATCTAGTAGCGAATTCACAGGCTCGAAGGTGGCTGCGCCATCTATTAGGGAATTTATAGGCTCGAAGGTGGCTGCGCCATCTAGTAGCGAATTTACAGGGCTCGAAGGTGGCTGCGCCATCTATTAGGGAATTTACAGGGCTCGAAGGTGGCTGCGCCATCTATTAGGGAATTCTTTGGTTAGAAAAAAATTTGTTAGGTTACACCAAATTTCCTTAGGTTCTGTTAGGTTGGATCAAGTTCCGTTGGGTTCTGTTAGGTTAGAAAAAATTTCACTAGATATCGTTAGGTTGGAGACCAAATTTTGCTCCACCCACCGCCGGAGGCTTCTAGAACCGCCTCGGTAGTTTGACCACCTGCCGAGGTCACTCAAAAAGTCGGCAGGTGGGAAGGTGGGTCCAAAAACCCCATATTCCTACTACTTATATCCTGTTATAAATTTAACTCTTTGCATTTATAAGACATGTCTAGCATGGCGAGGTGGTTTGGCCATTAGCTCAACCGTATTTTACACTTAAACATTAAAATCTGCGTTTGTGGACAATAAATCGCGTTGAACCAATTTTTAAAAGTAACAAATCTAAGAAAAGAAAGAAGATTGCAAGTTTTTTAAAAAAAATATAAATAAAAATCAGGAGTCATGTTATGTGTCACATGTCTTACCTGCTAGCCCAGAAATACGTTTATTTTTGCTTGAGTGCAAAAGATTGATAAGGGGGATTTGTTTAAGTTTATTTGGTCTAATTAAATATTCACATAGTGTTTGAAAAATTATCAAACTGGATCGGTTGGGGTTCGAACCCGGATCTCTTGGTGCTAGCCAAGCGCCTTACCACTTAGCCCACCGAACCGCTTGTTCGAGTGCCACTCCAGTCTGACAATCAATCAAACATATCCTCTCTTTAATGCGAGACGCAGTTATATTTTTAACATTTGAAATTAAAAACTTATTTGGTCTTTTAAGATGACGTGGTTTGGATTCTTGTTCAATTGGTGTCCGGAGATTTGTGGACACATAAAATTCGCGGAGGTTTGCGGACAGTAGGGGTTTTTGCTACTTGACATTGACCTGTCACGATTATAGACATATTTGACCCACGGAGCTTTGCGGACACTTTTGGTTTTTTATTTACTCATATGCTAAGAAAAGGTAAACGTTCACTGAAAAAATTTTTTACACTCAAACATTCTTTAACGCGGTCAGTTTTTGTCCAATTTTTTTTAACGTTTTTTTTATGCGGTATTAAAATTGTCATCAAATTGCGTAACGTAAATAAAAGATATCAAAAAAAAAAAATTAAATGCACAAAGAAACTTCCCATAAAAAAAGGTTTCAGTACAGTATTATAAGCATGCAGTTAGAGATGTCATTCAAGAAGATAAAAAAAGAAAGACGCAATAGATAAGAGAAAGCTAAAAAAAATAGATAAGAGAAAGCTAAAAAAAATTAAGTTTCTCATAATGTAAACGCTCCGATACCGGAATACTATTTTTAGGTGTGTAATTAAACTGGCTTATAAAAACTGACAAATAAAACACTAATTTTTTTTTCTTAATAAGCATGAAAAGAAGTTTTTTTTTAATCCAATGAATATGTTTTTAAAAAAATACAACCCAAAAATTTTTATTTATTAATGTTTTTCTTTTACAAAATGTTGACATCTATATCCAAATAGAGAAATATTAATGACACCAGAAGTTGGGAACCGATATACAAACCGACGTGTAATATGAGTAATATGACACATACGGTAACATCTAGAGGTCAACATAGGAAACATAGAATGGTTTAAGTATCAGACGTAAATAAAGGATCAAAATACTGTATTCAACAAAAATTGTTTACTATATATATATATATATATATATATATATATATATATATATATATATATATATATATATATATATATATAATATATATATATAATATATATATATATATATATATATATATATATATATATATATATATATATATATATATATATATATTATATATATATATATTTCTTTAATTAAGGAAACATTAAATGCGAGGTAAATTTAAATTGAAAAATAATCATTCTATTAATAATAATTTTTGTTATCAGAGGTTTCTTTCAGAAATAACTTCATTAATATATAAATGTCAAAACTGTTCGGACATATGATCGCGTTCCGGTGTAGAGGCTTTTACGTTATCTAAACAAATATTTTTAAAGTAATGAGCAATTTATTTTAATTTTAAATTTTCAGAAGTGTATCAGTATATCCTTGAATAGTATTTATAGTTTAAAATAATATTTAATTGCGCGATGACATTCATATTTCTTATTACTTAACTTTTGTAGTTATTAAATGTTATCTCACACATTTAAATCTTTTTAAATATTTCATAGTTCGAACAACGAAATAATTGTAAGATCGGTCTGTATACCTTCCACTTTTATAAACTACAGGGCCACAATAATCAAATTTTTTATCGAGGCTTTTTTAACTCAGTTAAAAGTGATTCGGATAATCATACAGTAGCCGTCCAAGTTAGTCACTTCCGAGATAGTCATACTTCGAGTGAAATAGATATACACATACGTCATCCATATACTAAGTTTGCACTTGTCTATACGCACATAGGCGTCGCGTCACTGTCACATGTAATAGTTGTATACTCACAACATAGATACTCCGTGTATCTCCGTGTGGCATCTTGTGAGGTACTACCGTGCAACGTGTGTCGTGTGTAATTCATAGATATGTACAAAATTATATTACAGTAGAACCTGTTTAAGTTGGACACCCGCGGTGCAATCAAAAACTGTCCAACATAAACAGGTGTCCAGCATATGCAAAATACCAAAATCATCTACGCTTAGTAATTTTAAGGTTAACACTAATTTAGAATATAATGCAAAATTAATTATTTTTAAAGTAATACATATACACACATCTACGTATCAATATTTATTGAAATAAACTATCGAATAACAATCGTAATACATACATATTATAGATATTTAAACATTATCTTTCGTAAAAAAATCACTTATCTTAGTTTGTTTGGATACAATTTTTAGGAAAATTTTGCTTTCTAATTTGCTTTGAATTTTGAATAAATCTTCTAACAGTTCGCATGGGTTTTCAGTTAAATACTTAATGGCGGTATTTATACCGTTCAAAGCTTCTTCAGGGGTTGTTGGTTTCTCCGCTACTTTCTCGCACTCGTCACTAGATTCTTCGATTTCTTGTTCCTCGTCTAGTTGTAAAACATGTTGAAGAACGTCTTAATGTGTATTGAAGACATGATCGTGTACCTCCAAGTAGGCATCGGCGGTGATCATTTCTCAGTCTGTAACTGATTTTGAAACTCTGGAGGTAATAATTTAATTGCATCGCGAAGTTCTGAATCAGGGTCTTCATTATGATCCCCTTCATTTGCTTTTGGAATACTAAAACCAGCTCGTCTAAAACACTTAACAATTGTTTCCGTAGATACAGCTTGCCATGCTTCGCTGATCCATCGAATTGCATCCAAAACCGTGACTGAGTTGATAAATTCCTTGTGGTTGTTAGAAATTTCAGATTTAGCAACTAAACACATAAGCAAACTTTTGCGGTAATAAGCTTTCATTGTTCGAATCACGCCTTGATCTAGTGGCTGAATTTCCGATGTTAGATTTGGCGGTAAATAAACAAGTTTAACATTCTCGAACGATTTCATAGTCTTATGACTCTCTTCTAAGTCTGCTGATGCTGACTCTCCACACAAAGTTTTAAATTTAATATTATGTCGATTTAGAAAACTTTCTAACCATCCATTACTTGCTTGAAAATTAATGTCTAATTTTAAGACTATCGCTTTTGCTTTTTCTTGCAGTAGAGGACCGGATACTGGAAGATTCGATGAACGGCACTTAACAAAAAAGTCATAAACTTTTTGATTTATTGCTTCATTACCAGTTTTACGAATTTTTCGTTTTCGTTCGGCGCTGCAATTCTTTTCGTAAGCTTTCAAAATTTCGTCTTTACACTTCATTCACTTATATTCCCAACAGTTGATTTGGAAATTCCAAATTGGTCGGCTGCCTTTCTTAAACTAACACCATTCTCTACTAAGTCTATAACATTTTTTTTCTTTTCAATGGTCAATTCTACTAAACATTTTCGCTTCGAACTCATGGTGCTAAATTTATAACTAATAAATATTCAAGAGATCTGTACACATGAAATCACTGCTGATTATTGACTAATAACCATTGTGACTGCCGAGCTTTTATATTTTTAGGACATAACTAACACGTGTTTCGGTCACGTGTAAAAATTCAATTATTATAACTGTCATAACATAACTAACACGTGTTTCGGTCACGTGTAAAATACATGAATGTCCAACGTAAACAGGTAAAAATATCAAAAATCATTTTAAAAAACTGTCCAAATTAGACAGGTTTCCAACATATAGAGGTGTCCAACTTATAAGTATTAATATGCATTTAAAACAATGTAATTTCGCCAGGCCAATTGAAAAGTGTCCAACTTGAGCAGGTGTCCAGTATACAGAGGTGTCCAACTTGGCAGGTTTCACTGTATTAGCTAAGAACAGTGTTGGCGTAGATATGTTAGTTATATAACTAATAATTAAAAACTAATAACTAAATTATTCTTTTGTAAGCAATAACTGAAAAATTTAGTTATTAGTTATAACGAATAACTAATTTGGTTTATAAACTAAATAAAAAAATAGTTTACTGAAATTATAGTAGGAGATAAAAAAGTTAGGAAGGATTTTGATAATGAAAAGTATAATTTAGCAGGTATGGTATATTTCGAAGAATACTTTCTTTCCTTATTCGTTCATTTTGAAAATATCGTTATTTTCGATATCGATAATTTTCAATAACGAAAATTACATTTTTAATATGTTTGGAATACCTATAACTTGCTCTTAAGCCTTCAAAACTTTCGTTATTTTTTTGTTACGAATACATTTTATGAGATTTAGTATTTACGACAAAAGACAATTACGAAAAGTAAGAAAAAGTATTTTTTTTTTAAAATAGTCTTGCTGACCAAATAAATGGAAATAGGTAATGAAGCCCTGAATTAGTTAATCAATTTATGATTTTATTCAATTTGTGGTAAGATTCATTGTCGATAATTTTCGTTCGATAACGACAAAAAAGGTTTTGTCCACAAATAATCACCGCAGTAATAACAATCTCGATATAATATTAGGAGAACATGAATTTATTTTTGAATAATAGAGAAAGACAATTATTATTTCATCAAGTAGTTAAATGTTTTAAAATTTAAACAATATATTATGTTTTCCTAATACCAATTAAAAAAAATTTACAAAAAGGGAAAAAGGGTTTGGATGAGGAAGGGACTCCTTTTTTTAATATCCAAGTAACAAAAAAACACTCTACTCGACCAGGCCCTTCAGTTTGGTTCATATTGCTGTTGCTGTAAAATTTAGTTGATTGATGCCAACAGTCTAGAAGTAGGACATTGATTCGTGGGAACGCCTCGTCGGAACGACGCGATGTCCCTCATTATTACATAGTTTGCGTAGAATCTACTGGAATTGGAACACAATAGAACTCCAGATTTTTCTAGAATATCGAAATTTAGTATAAATACGTGGCAGTAGCAACACAGGCAGTATATTACGTATATTAACCGAGCGAACTTAGTAACATGGAAAATCGTCAGAAAAGGAAACGTTTAACATTAACACAAAAGATGGAAGTAATTAGATATCTTGAAAGTGGTTCAAGTACCTCCGATATTGCAAAAATATTGGGAGTTCACCGAACAACAATAACAAAAATTTTTCAAAATAAGGAAAATATAGTCAAATTTTACAACAAAACGGATACTGATGGAGGTCAAACATCTAAGAAGAGTCTCTTGCCAGCAGAGTTTGTTGATGTAGATAACGCTACATATATTTGGTTCAAACAAAAAAGGTGCCTTGGAGATCCCATATCTGGACCACTGTTACAAGAAAAGGCAGCTTCTTTCGCAAATTCGTTAGGCTATACTAATTTTAAGGCCAGTGATGGCTAGCTTCGAAATTTCAAGCAACGGCATGCTATTCGACATCTAAGAATTCAGGGTGAAAAACTTTCAGCTGATCAAGATGACGCCGATGCCTTTCGAGAACTATTTAAACAGACAGTTGCAAGTAACGAATATACTGTCGATACAATATATAACCTGGATGAAACGGGATTACAATGGAAGTGTTTTCCAAATAAAACATTTGTCTTGGAAAACGAAAAGACAGCAAATGGTATTAAAAAAAAATAAAGAAAGGGTAACTGTGTTGTTTTGCTCAAATGTAAGTGGGGATCATAAGCTAACTCCATTGGTCGTAGGCAAGTTTAAGAGTCCACGATGCTTAAAAAATGTAAAAAATATTCCAGTAATATATGAATCCCAAAAAAATGCTTGGATGGATTCTTCTATTTTTTTAAAATGGTTCAAAGAGTGTTTTGTCAAAGAAGTTACTGAGCGACATAAGAAAAAAGTATTATTAGTAATGGATAATGCGCCGGTACATCTGACTGCAGAAGAATTAAATAAAATCGCCGAAAATGTGAATGTTTTATTTCTTCCACCAAATGTGACTTCATTGTTACAGCCAATGGATCAAGGCGTAATTGAAAAATTTAAACGCTTATATCGAAAAGACTTACTTAGACAGTTATTGGCGAAAGAGGAAGATGTAGGGATGGAAGAATTTTTAAAAACAATTTCTTTGAAAGATTGCTTTCAAATGATTTCTAGTGTTTGGGATGATGTCAGTAACCGAAATATACTAAATAGCTGGAAAAATTTATGGCCTAAAATTACAAAATTTTACAACGTTGAAGAAATAATAGAAGACACTTCAGATGACTATAATACAATTACGGCTTGTGTACCTGAATATGACTTATCTTCAGAGGAGGTAAATGAATGGTTAACCTGTGACTGTAATGACCCCGGCTATAAAATATTGAACGATACCGAAATAATCGATGTAATCAAAGACTCCAGTAAAGATACTGAAAGTTAGGATGAAAGTGAAGATGAAGCTGTCATCCCCACAGCGCAGGAAGCTTCACGGTATTTAATACTTTGTTCCAATTATTTAGAAACGTTAAGTGATTGTTCCAATGACCAGTTACATTCACTGCATAGGATTAGAAATTTTGTTTTGTCAAAAATCAAAAAATAGTTTTTTGCTGCTGTTAGTTTATTTTTTATATTTAAAATTTATTAAATTATGTATTTCAATATTGTATTTTTGATAAATCAGTGTTTATTTATTTATTTATTTATGTTCTTTTTTTTGTTTAATTTTCTTTTTTTTTTATATAATAATAAAGATTAGGTATTTAAAAAAATTCCAATTTGTTTTATTTTATATAACTAAACGTTTACCCCACCTGATGGACGTCTATGACTTCCAGGATAGTCACTAGAGGAACATTTGTGTGACTATCTTGGACGGCTACTGTATTATTAACAAATTAAAGCCTAATTTTAATATTAAATAAAAGCAAGAAATATTTTTGATAGATTTGAGCGTTACTTTATGGTTTTCCATTTTAAAATAAAAAGACAATTTTTTTGTCGGAATTTTTAAAATTTCGACAGCTGAAGGGGTGTTTTCACCCCCTTAAAAATGTGTAGGTATAAAAAATAATATTATATTTATTACTAAAATTCTTTATAGTAACTATATATAAATAAAATTTCGTCAATTTTAAATTTTCTAAGCGCACACTTGAAGGGGTGGTTTCACCCCTTAAAAATGCGTGGACGCAAAAAGTAATGTTATATTTATTATTAGAATTACATATAATGTGTAAAAACAAAATATCAAAAATTTATACATTTTTGAGTACACATTTGAAGGGGTGGTTTCAACGCTTAAAAATTTGTAGATGCAAAAAATAATGTTATATTTATTATTAGAGCTCTGTATAGTATATATAAACAAAATATCACCAATTTTTAAATTTTTAAGTACACAGTTGAGGGATGGTTTCAACCCTTAAAAATGTGTAAATGCAAAAAATAATGTTATATTTGTTACTAGAACTTTTTAAGGTACCTATAAACAAAATTTCATCGATTTTTAAATTTTTGATTTGAGGGGATGTTACACCCCTTAAAAACGTTTTTTAGCAGCAACTGATATTTTTTTATTTTATTAGGTAGCCACCCTCTATATACTGACAAAGTTTCAGATTTTTTTGAATTTTCAACTTCTTGCCCTTTCCTTGTTAGTGCGTGTATAATACACGCATTTGTCGATTTTTCTTTTATAATAACATCTTTACTTGCATTAGTCCAATCAAATTACACATAGAGAAAACAAAAATTGTTACCTGGACTTTTATAACTGGAAATGGTTAAGAGGCTTATAATAAACATAAAAAAAATAAATGCGTGAGCAGGGGCGGTGGAAGGTTAATTTGGGGGGGAGGTCCCAAAAGGGTGAAAAATTATATTATTGCAATTTCCGGCGAAAGTCGAAGTAAAAGGAACAATTATGCTTAACAAAAGTTGTAGAACATGAAAAAATCTACAACTTTTGTAAGGGTCAGTTTTTATCATAACCTCAAAATTTCGGAGAAAACTACGAATTTTCTTGTTTTTTTCTTTATTTGGTTTTATGTTTCCCATTTTCACAAAAATAATTTAATTTTTACAAAACTTGGTGAAAGTATACCTTTCTAGGTCTTAAATAACCACAAGTTTTTTCGGGAAAAAAAATTAAGAAGTTCCCGAGATATTCATTTTTTTCGGTCCGGAACACTTTTTTTTCAAGGAAAGGTTCTACTTAAAAAACTCATCGCACAGAGTTCAGCCGGTGCTCATTTTTTTCGGCTTGACATGTACTTTTTAGTAAAATAACAAAAACTGGTAGTTTCATTTAAGAACATGCTCAAAAATGCAAAAGAAAATCAAATAAATAACAAAAAAATTACTGTTACAACAATGAATTTTTCAGTAATTCTTGACAATCAGGTCAAATTTTTGAAAAATTTCAAAAACTGGTTACACCACTCAATTGTACGGAAAAAAATACGAAAGAAACTGTGTTTCATTGTTGGACTCGAAACTTAATTTTTCGACTTAGATATTTATAGTAATACACAACAAAAATAATGTTTCGAGTCAAACAATGAATTATTTTTTTCCGTACAATTGAGTGGTGTAATCAGTTTTTGAAATTTTTCAAAAATTTTACCAAATTGTCAAGAATTACTGAACAATTTATTGTTGTAAGTATAATTTTTTGTTATTTATTGGTTTTTCTTGAGCATGTTCTTAAACGAAACTACCAATTTTACCGAAAAGTACATATCCAGCCGAAGAAAATAAGCACCGGCTGAACTCTGTGCGATGATTTTTTTAAGTAGAATCTTTTCTTGAAAAAAAAGTATTCCGGACCGAAAAAAATGAATATCTCGGAAACTTCTTAATTTTTTTACCCGAAAAAACTTGTGGGTATTTAAGACCCAGAAAGGTATACTTTCATCAAGTTTCGTCAAAATTAAATTATTTTTGTGAAAATGAAAAGTATAAAACAAAATAAAGAAAAAAACAACAAAATTCGCATTTTTCTCTGAAATTTTGAGGTTATGTTAAAAAGTAACCTCCACAAAAGTTATAGATTTTTGCATGATCTACAACATTTATTTTGTTAAGGATAATTTTTCCTTTGACTTCGACTTTCGTCGAAAATTTAGTAAATTTTGGAAGATGTTTGGAAGAATTCAAGGCGGTATTGTCGTTTCTTGGAATCATAATGGAATGAACAGAAACAATTAATAATTTTTAATCTTCCTAGAATAAACTTATAGACAGTTTATAGCATAGCGCCCTGAAAATTTCGCCAGGGTTCTATATACTTATATGCATATTTTTTAAAAACATTTCACATAATATTTTTTAAATACCAGTCTACTTTTGGCATCGTATAAAAATCACAAATATTTACACATTCTTACAAAAAAAAAAAATTGTGGAAAAACACTTATTTGGTTTAAAAATAATAAAATCTATCACGTTGTTTAGTCTTATATTTTTTTAATGCTACCAACCATATTAAAAACATTAGTTTCTGAGATAATTTACTGATTATAAATAATTTTTACAGAAATTACACTTAAATCTGCAAATTACGTTTATTTCATTCACCAAAATTTTATGTTGAACAATAAATTCTAATCGCCTTTGTTTTTCCATTTAAAAACATATGAATCTAAATCTAACTTATTTAGATACCTTCACATTAACATTTTATAAACAGTTAAATCTTTAAACAGGTAAGTATTTCAGTTACGCGAAAAAAACAAAAAATTTGAAATTTTACATGCACACATTTTTGAATTTTTGTATTAAGAAAATATAACATTTTTTTTTTTAATTTTTGTAAAAAAAAGTTATATTGTATTTACATCCTGATAATTTACACATATTTTACATTTTTTCTGAAAATAATTATTGAGCTACAATGATTTTTAATTATACTAAAAAAAAGGTATCCCTTCTGTAAAAAATTTTTAAAAGAGTTATGTTCGTAGAAAATCAGTAAAATTTTACCTGTAATAAATTCTGATATTTGAGTCAATTTTGATATTATTATTACGACGAATAGTTTATTCTAGGCGAATATTTCTAACTGCACTTTTAGAAATACTTATGAGGTGACGTAAAGTATTTCTTTACTTTCAAACGACGTAGTTATTTAAAAACCAAAATTTTATACTCTGATATGTTC
Organism: Brachynemurus nebulosus; assembly: GCA_035578155.1. Classification (NCBI taxonomy): domain Eukaryota; kingdom Metazoa; phylum Arthropoda; class Insecta; order Neuroptera; family Myrmeleontidae; genus Brachynemurus; species Brachynemurus nebulosus. Next base: position 12,737,637 of record JAPWDM010000007.1, read on the forward strand.
AGCTGCATATCGTCATAACTGAATTAATAGTTATTCAGTTTTTGATATTTTGATAAACTTAAACAATAGGTCATCAAGTTTTTTTCTATAATTATTTAAAAACATAAATGAATACTTTAATATTTTTATTTTGATAGATTTACGACTTTATGTTGACTCCGCCATAAACTGGTAAGTTAATTATTAATTTTCAACTTAAGACCTTTACACACGATGTAATAAAATAACATAAACTCGATTAAACTTTACCTATTGAACATAATTCTACCATACCACCAAAAATTAAACATTTCATGTAAAGAGCTATAAAAACTTACGGAGATACTTCTTATGGAGATACGCAGCTTATAGAGAGCTGGTGGAAATGGAAATGGTTAATGAATAATTAAATAAACTGATAATAATCATGATGAATAAACCAATATAGTTTACAATGGATAATTATAATTATTTTACTTAAAAAAAAAAACTTACTATACTAAAGGCTAGTAATTAGGAATATTTTTGTTTACTGAATGAATAGCTTGTAACATCTGTGGAACGTACTTTCGTAAAGATAGTTTATAAATATGTAGGTACTTAAGTATTAAATACATATAAATAATTCACTGTCGAGAGATTATTTACTTTGTGAAATTTCATCTTAAATACTGAAAATATTTAAAGTTTTAATTACTTCGTCTTAGTGGGTCCACTCCTTTTTAGTGCGTTAGTTTTTTCTTTAGCGTTGTAAAGTGAACGGTCATAGTTTTCAACTGAATGAAAAGCGGGTGATATAATCAGTTGTATTCTAAACAATCTTATTTTACTTAAATATCTAAGTTTTAATTATTTTTATAACATCTCTCTACTCTCGTTATTATAAATGTATTCGATTTCTTGAACATCGTTGGAATTATTTTAGTAATCGTTTACGTTATCGTAATTCAACTCTATATGATGGTACTATAAAACAGTTTTCATGACACAATGTGATCCATTTGCCAGGGAACGGACCTTTCACGAGAATTAAAATAATTTTTAAAAGTTTCCCTTATTCGAAAAGCTTCTGCTTGTGCATTTCCACCCTGTCTTCCTACATTCTGCAGATAGTTTGTATTGATACACTCAGGATAGTTTTCTAGATTAATAGTCCGGGTGCCCCCGATAATGTTGTGTATAATGCACGTTGTTAAAATCAAGGCTGTAGCCAGGAAGACTTTTCGGGCAGTGAGGGGGGAGTAGGTTACAAATGACAAGCAAAAAAAGGGTCGCTGCTTTCGGAGTATTGCGGTATTAATTTTTGCTATTAATTTTTATCACTAAATTTCGGGATTTCTGGGGTGTGACCCCCCCTTCCCCCGGCTACGGTCATGGTTAAAATAATTGTAGTGGCATTTTTAGGATCAATTTTTTTGAGTTTTCTCAAATATATTCGAAAAGTTTGCGCCAAAATATCAAAGGCACATTCAACTACTCTTCTTCCCTTACATAATCGATAGTTGAGTATTCTTTTTTCAATATCATCTTCATCTGTCAACCGGGATATGACCGCGTTTAATAAGTTTTTAGTGCGATAACTAAAAGCAATTGTTAAAATCTGAAAAAATTATTATATTATTATTACTATTATTTTTTTTTTTTTTTTTTTATTAAAATTAGGTTACTGCTGCCGGTGGATGGCGCGGTCAGCAGCACCCGGCGGCATCGCCAACAGAGGGCATGCGCCGCCATAAACGATAAATAAAAACATACACAAAACAGACAGGAACACATAAATGCGATAGACAAGGGACAAAACATACACATAATAAAATCCATCGATGGGCCCTGCCATCCCAGGGCTTAAAAAGAGTGGACAGTCCTTGGTGACGGTACGGTAAGTACTAGACAGAACGTCCGGTCACCAAGGCCTGGAAGCCATCGCTGGAACCCCCTCCGAGGCATAAAAGGCCCCGGAGTGGAGGAACCTGACTAGAAATACACAAATGACTAGAATTATAAATCACAGAAGTAATCACAGATAATACTTATTGCATCGCTGAGGAGCCACAGGACCACCAGCGACGCAATAAGGAGTTAAAACAATACCGCTGTGGAGCCATAACAACAGGCCCACAGCGGCATAACAAAATATCACAGATAAATAAAAACAAGTGATGTACCACCTAGGGTGTAAAAGGCCTTCGGTGGTACATCGATAAAAAACAATAACAAAAACAACAAAACATGTATGAATAACAAAGTACCACTAAGGGTGTAAAAGGCCCTTAGTGGCATAACGAGAGACTAAAAGTACCCTGCCAGACCAGCTGGAACAGGGTATGGGTAATAAATAAATAAATAAATAAGGACAACACAGTTCATTTTGAAAACACGTAGATTAAAATAAGCTGAAAAATAAAATTATATGTCGGGGGAGAAGCAAGAGACGACTTGAATAAAATTAAGAGATGAAATGCCCCTAAAGTCTCTGAAGAAGATGCGAATTTCGGAGAAATTCAAGCATCTTTCTTTCAGAGACAGCATCATAACTTAATGCGTCGGCTACATTATTCGGGAGCTGCAACCTCTGGCGCAATGGCGCAAAGGTTACACATTCCTCAACTATATGCCTCACGGTCAGCGCCGTCCCGCAGGCGGCGCACCTTGGCTGATCCTCACCGGCGAGAAGATGACGATGTGTTAACGCCGTGTGGCCCAAGCGTAAACGTGTCAGGGCCACACTCTCTCGCCGGCTCAGATTTACAGGTGCCGGAGTTCTTCGGACCTCAGGTTTCACCTGTTTGAGCTTCGCCGTGAGGTTGTTCCACTCACGTTGCCATTTCTGATCGATCGCCGATCTTAGGCACACTCTCAGATCCTCTGGGCGAATGGCAATGTCCTGTGGCTCACCGACTTCGGCTGCATGACGTGCTGCCTGGTCGGCGAGTTCATTGCCAGGTATCCCCACATGTCCGGGAATCCAAAAGAAGGTGATAGACTTTTGGCGGAGCATGTAGAGATACGTTCGGATGTTCTGCACCAGTGGATCGATGGTATGAGAGTGGCAGATCGCTTGTAACGCGCTCAACGAGTCGGAACAAATGAGGAATGCGCTGTCTTCGGATGTCTGACAGAATCGCAGGGCTTGCAAAATCGCAAATAGTTCCGCAGTATACACAGTGGCCTGGGGAGGAAGTGTCCAAGCGTGAGGATCGTCACGAATGACGATGGCACTTCCCACACCCGTAGCTGTTTTGGAACCGTCTGTGTATATGCAGAGAGAGTCAAGTTCGCTAATGATCTCATAAAAGCAGGATCGATATTCGAATGAACTGGTCTCCTCCTTGTTGAGACCAGTCAGGTCGAAACGACACCTTACGTTAGGGATCAGCCAAGGGGGCACTTCCATAGGACGTTTGGGAAGTACCTTGGCGAACTGTAAGTGCAGACTCTCTAATAACTCCTGCGTTCGAACGGCCACTGGTCGACTTATGGTGGGACGTCGACCGTAGAGCCCCTGTAAACGGTATCTGAATAGAGTCGGGTGATTGATATGCGTAGGTGTTGCATATATCCCCGCTGCATAATTGAGCAAGAGACGCTCACGTCTCAGTCGCAGCGGAGGAAGACCCGACTCTATGCAGAGGCTCATAGAAGGGCTCGTTCGAAATGCTCCCGTAGCCAGTCGTATGCCTGCATGGTGAACAGGATCTAGGAGTAGAAGCGCAGACGCCCGGGCGGAGGAGTAAGCAATGCTGCCGTAATCAATCCTAGTCAGAACTAGCGATTGATACAGGCGAAGCAACGACTCCCGGCCCGCACCCCACGATGCACCAGCCAAGCACTTAAGCATGTTTATTGTCCTGCGACAACTCGCAGCTAAGGCTTGGAGGTGTGGGCGCCACGTAAGTTGTTTATCAAATATGAGTCCTAGAAATCTGACGCTATCAACGCACTGGAGATTGGATCCTTTCAATGTGAGAACAGGATCCGGATGTGCGTTGCGCTTTCTGCAGAAGTGTACCACCGATGTTTTTTGAGGTGAGAAGCGGAAACCAAGAGCTTCTGCAGAAGTCACCACTTCGTTGATGCCTTTTTGCAGCCGTTGTTGAATATCCTCGATGGAGTCGGCTGCATAAAAAATGGTGAGGTCATCAACGTACAAGCAACGACGAATTGGGGCTGAAGCTGCAATATGACTGACTGCGATGGAAAACAAGGTGACACTAATAGTGGAGCCTTGAGGAACACCATTCTCCTGGGATTGGGCCTCAGACTCAGTGTCACCTACCCGGACACGAAAAGAACGGTCAGTCAGAAAACTTTTTACGAACTGAGGGAGGTTACCTCTTAAACCCCAGTCGTGCAGCTTCTTGAGAATGCCATACCTCCAGGTCATATCATAAGCTTTCTCCAAATCGAAAAACACGGCCACAAGGTGTTTTCGTTGGAGAAAGGCGTCTTGAATGGCATTCTCGAGGCGAACAAGATGGTCCGTAGTCGAATGGTATCGGCGGAACCCACATTGATGTTTAGGTATAAGGTTGTGGGATTCCAGCCACCAAACGAGACGGTTGTTCACCATTTTTTCCAATACCTTGCTGAAACAGCAAGTCAAGGATATTGGACGGTAGCTAGTTAGTTGCGATGAATCTTTACCCTCTTTTAGCAGCGGAATGATGGTAGCTTCTCGCCACTGCGGAGGGTAAACGCCTTGCCTAAAAATTTCGTTGTAAAGATCCAGTAACCTACACTTACCAGGATAAGGCAGGTTCCGGATCATGGCGTAGGGGATCTCATCAGGTCCAGGGGAGGTTTCCCCAGATCCCCGAAGCGCCTCCAGTAATTCTTGCATAGAAAACGGTTGGTTATACTGGAGGGATTCATCTGAGAAAAAATCAAAATCGTTTTGTTCGTGTTCGATCTTGATCCGCAGGAAGTCCGGGTCATAATTCTGGGAGCCACTGACGCGCTCAAAGTGCTTAGCTAAGCAATTAGCTATTTCTGCGCGTTCAGTGATGTTTCGACCGTCGACGACGAGAAGGGAGGGCATAGGTGAACGGGAATATTTCCCAGTAATGGCCCTCATTCTTCTCCATACCTCTGAGTTGGTGGTGGAGGTATTAATGGCCGAAACATATTGCTCCCATGATAGCCTCTTTTGCTCTTTTATAGTTCTTTTACAACGTGCTTGAGCACGTTTGTAGGCTATCACATTTTCCTGCGTGGGGCGACGTCTGAGTTCGTTGTACGCCCGCTTTTTCTCTGCAACTGCTACACTCACGACTTCATTCCACCATGGTACGCGACGTTTGGGTGGAATGTTGGACGACTTCGGTATACTCTGATATGCTGCTTCAATGACACTGGAGGACATTTGCTCCACATCATCTTCTACGTCTCCAGTCAGCTCGGGTGTACGGAATGAATCAGCGTACATCTCCCAGTCAGCTTGACGGAGACGCCATCTCGGCGAAGATGAATGTGGAGTCATCGGCGTGGTACTATTTAAAATAATAGGTATATGGTCACTTCCGTATGAGTGTGACGCCAGCGTCCACTCAAAGCGGTGTGCCATGACCGGTGAGCCAAGTGATAAGTCGATAGCCGACAACTCACCGGTTCTTGCATTAATAAAAGTACCTTCACCGGAATTCAACAAGACCGTTTCAGACTCATCTAGAAAACGTTCGATGAGTCTTCCACGGGCGTCTCTTGTGCTACAGCCCCACATAGGGCTGTGAGCATTAAAATCTCCTAGTAACAAAAATGGACGTGGTAACTGTAAGGTAAGCTCGGTCAGGGATTCGACATTCCAGTCGAAGTCTGGTAGGTAGACCGAGCATACTGTGAACTGGGGCGGTTTTAAAAATTGTACTGCAATAGCTTGTAGGGGGGTGTTTAATGGGTGGTCCCGGAAGGGGACGCCATCTTTTATAATGATGGCAACACCCCCCCTCGCCCTGATGTCTGGCCTTACGTTGTGCCGGCGGATATGGTAATTTTTTATTGAAAATTGTTCCGCCGGCTTTAAGTGTGTTTCTTGTAAGCACACGCACATAGGCGTGTGCTCAGCCAGAAGCATCTGCAATTCACAGTAATGGTGCTTAACACCATTACAGTTCCATTGTATAATAGCCATTTTTGTTACCACTTGGGTTGCTCCCTAGGAAGTGTGGCTACTTCCTAGGTTTCCCCTTTGGCCAGCCTTTCTTTCTTTTTACTACTTGTACCTCGGCATCGGAGTTATCAGACTCCGTGGCCGAGGTGTTAGTGTACGCGTCGGTCGTAGGGCGCTTAACACCCGTCCGCACCGACGCGGTCGACATATCCGAGTCGCTCACTGATGTTGTTATTGAGCGACTCGGGAGGGGGGTGACCGGGCGGGTCGGTGTGCCCGGTCGGGACGGCCGCTGTGGTAGCGGTGCCGTCGTTTGTGGAGGCAGCATTGACTCTGCCTCCGAGGTGGAGGTGGTCGGTCCCTTTTTCGGGGACCGTTGTTGGGCCACCTCCTTCTCCCCCTCGCTGTGGCGTCTTCTACCTTTCGGTGACTTTCGTGGTGACGAAGACTTTTTTGCTGAAGACGTCACAGTTCTCACGATAGGTCCCTGAGGGGTGGTTGTTAACACCCTCTTGGCCTCAGGGACCCTGGCTGGCTCTGCGGCTGATGTGGGAGTAGGGCTCGCTACACCCACAGAGCGCATGAGACACTCTTGCATTTTTTGCATGTTCACTTGCATCTGTCTCATGGCTTCCTTGATCTCTTTAATTTCGTTATTTGTTTTCTCAGCCGCTACTGGGGCGGGGGCTGCAACAGCGCGTGTGTAGCCATCCAGAACGGAGCGACGGGGCGTATGGCCAAGAAGTTTCCGTCTCGCCTCCGGATACGTTAATCTTTCCAGAGCTCTCAGCTCCTGGATGGCTGATTCCTGCTTGAAGATAGGGCAATTCCTCGACTTAGCCGAGTGATTGCCCCCGCAGTTGATGCACTTAATAGGCTCGTCACATGGCCGTCCTTCATGTAACGGCCTTCCACACACGCAAATTTGTTGCTCTATAGTACAACGTTGTGAGACGTGGCCGTACCTTTGGCATTTATAACACCTCATTGGTGCCGGTATGTACGGACGCACGTCCACTTTGTTAAATAGGCCGATTACTACTTCCCTTGGTAGAGTAGTTTTATTAAAGGTAAGTAGTATCAGGGGGGATTCGGGATGTTTATTCCCCCTGTTGAATTTCAGCCTTTTAGCTTCAATAACCCCCTGTGGAGACATCTCCGACACGATCCCGTCGAGGGTACAGTACGCCAAAGATGGGTGCATAATGACACCTCTTGAGTAATTTAATACCCCATGGGGTGTCACCTCCACCGCGTACTCACCTAAGGTCTTCAGTTTTTGAATTCTTTCGCTCTGTGCCGGTGAGGCATCCGCCTCCACGAGCAACCCTTTGCCCGACAGTTTGGCATCTTTAACCTGCCCTATATAGTCACGAACTAGCTTGGCCAACAAGAAGGGACTTATTTTACTAAAGTCCGCTTCTGTTGGTTTCAAAATCAAAAATTTTAAAAATGCTTCTGTTGGGGCTCGGTTCCATGTGCTAGGTCGAACCACTATTGTTTTGTTTGTTCCGGAGAATTCGAAGGACCACCTCGTTTGAGGAATTATAACACAAATAGATTTAAGTTTTATGTTTATTAAAATGATTAATTTTATTGATAATTACACTGTTGTTAATTTTAGAAGTTAATAATATAAATAAATATAAATAATGAAGTAACGATATAATTATGCACATTTAAATAAATACGAATAATATAAACGTAGTTTGAGACTTGAAACTTGATACGATTAAATAGATAAAGAAAGAATTGTACGAGTTACTTAAGCTCCCGTTATGTAGGCGAGCCAACAATAACAAGTAAAACTAGCTGACCTCTATTTTGTAAGCAGGTCAGGACGACCGTTCTGTCCCACGACTTGACAAGAACTGTGTATGTCCATAGCTACTTTAGTTGGTAGCAAAGGACAAAGAACTTAAAGATACGAGATGCCACTGATTAGTTGATCAGTAATGCCGATTGCATATGTTTTATTAGATTGTACATTTTAGAAATCCAACATGCACCCCCCGGTTGAAGGATTGCCTTCAACACAAAAATAAAAAATGAATAAAAAATGACCCTAGAACTCGCATGTAATTATAAATAGAAAAGAGAAAAAATTTCTTGAAATAAATTATTCCATAGGGAGAGGAGATAACTTAGAGATTGGTCTCTTGTAGATACCTGTTTTTGTTCTAACAGAGGCCACTCTGACCCGGTTATCGGAACCAGGAAAGATTTCCATGATGCGCCCTAACGCCCACTGTTGTGGAGGCAAGTTATCCTCTTTTAAAAGAACCAAAGTGCTAACTTGTATGTTTGGACTTGGTTTTGTCCACTTGGACCGTTCTTGTAAAGAATGTAAATAAGTTTTGGACCACGATTTCCAGAACTGTTGCTGTATTTGTGACACATGTTGCCACATTTTTAAACGCGTCTGAGGGACCTCAGAAATGTCTCGCTCAGGAATTGCATGTGACGTAGTGTGTATAAGAAAATGTGACGGACTTAAATAATTATAGTCGTCAATGTCATTTGACAAAGCACAAAGTGGTCTTGAGTTAATTATAGACTCAATTTGGACCAAACACGTGTACAATTGCTCGAAATGTAAATTCGTGTTTCGAACAACTCGAAATAAATGATGCTTCACTGAACGCACCGAACGTTCCCACAAGCCGCCCATGTGTGGACTTGAAGGAAGAATGAAAGACCAAGAAATTCCATTGTTTGAGCTTGTATCGATTACTTCCATGCCACAACGAATAGTTGTATATGTCAGTAACCGTGACACCCCTGCTGATAAGATCAGCTGGGTTTAACTTGGAGTCAACATGAGACCACGAAAATGTTGACTTTAAACTTTGAATTTCTGCAACCCGATGTGCAACAAATACACTTAACTGTGCGGGTGCTAAACTCATCCATGACAGAACAATACTTGAATCTGTATACAAAGTAACCTTTGAAATAGTTATTCCCACTGATTGAATAACCTTTTGAACTAATCGTGATAAAAGCACTGCACTACACAATTCCAATCGTGGAATCGTTAAAACCTTGAGTGGACTAACTCGTGATTTAGAACAAAGAAGTTGTGAAGAATATTCACCGTTGTCATATTTAGCTTGAATATAAATACATGCTCCGTATGCTCGAGCACTTGCATCGCAAAAACCATGAATTTCAATACTTGTAATTGCTGTGTTCGTAAAACACCAGCGAGGAATTGTTATTTGTCGAACAGATTCCAATTGTTTAGAAAATTCTACCCATGATTGTAGAATATGATCTGGGACCTCGTCATCCCAATCAATTTTTTGAATCCAGATTTGTTGCATTAAAATTTTTCCCTTGACCACAATTGGCGAAATTAGTCCCAATGGATCGTAACATTTCGCAATTGTTGATAATATTGAACGCTTAGTTCGACACTTGCTTGTTGAGAAAAAATTTTGTGCAAATTTAACTTGAAATTCATCTGCAGTAGGATCCCACGCTAACCCTAAAGCAGTGATAAAGATTTCTTCATCGGACGAAGAAGTTTGTGTTGACGAACAATTATCTAATTGACAATTTGAGTGCCATTTATGCAAGTGCATATTGGCAGATTCCAAGAGAGAGCTTAATTGCGATTGTAAGTCGTTAAGCTCCTCAATTGAATCCTTTCCAGCAAGAAAGTCATCAACATAACATGAATTTAGAATTGCATGCTTAGCCAATGGATAATTTTCTCCATCTGAAGCAGCCAATTCGTTTAAAGTACGAGTCGCCAAGTAAGGTGATGAAGCTAAACCATACGTAACTGTACATAATTCTATGCACTGTAATGGTTCTTGTGGAGAATTTCTCCAAATAATTCGTTGGAACTTTCTATGGGATTCCTCAATTAAAATCCTTCTGTACATTTGTTTTATGTCCGCTGTGAACACGTATTTGTACAAACGAAAACGCATCATGACGTCAAATAGTTCAGGCTGTACAACCGGACCTACGCCTAATATGTCGTTTAAAGATACACCCGAAGTAGATTTAGATGACCCATCAAACACAACGCGAACCTTGGTTGACTCCTTGTGTTGATTGATAACTGGATGATGGGGACAAAAATACCCGTCAACGGTAGTTGGATCTGAAATGGCCTTTGTAAAATCGAATTTAACATAGTTGCCATGACCCAAAGAAAGATATTCATTGATAAATGTCTTGTATTGTTGATAAAGATTGTCATCTTTAATCAAACGTCGCTCTAATTTATAGAAGCGATTCAATGCCTCGTGAAAAGAAGATCCCAGAGCTACTGCTGGGTTTCGTAAAAATGGTAATTGTACTTGAAATTGACCATTATCTAACCTTGTAACTGATTCTTGAAAGGAAATCTCACATAATTTTTCCTCATCCGTAAGAGGTGAACTTGACGGAAGTTCCTCAATTTCCCAAAATCGAGGAATAATAGTGTCGATATCACTATTCACGGTATGTAGTGATACACTATGTAAACTAACATTTGCACTGGGAGTCGCACTACCAGATACGAGATATCCAAAGTGACTATTTTGAAAATGAATTGAGTTTATGCTCAATTTTCCTGTTAACATTGACTGAAAGAATATATCAGCACCCAGTAATATATCGATATTTCCAGGGAGAAAATATTGCGAATCCGCAAGATTATTTTTAATCTGATGCGGCAGATGCACATGTTTAGTGACCTTGACATGGGGTAATTGACAAGTGATGTCATCAAGAACAACACAACTAGCTTCAACGCTGAATTGAGTTACTCGTGACCCAATGGTTAATTCAACAACCTTTGAGGTGTTAATACTTGAATTTGAAATACTACTAATTTGTATTTTTTGGTTATACACTGGTACATTTAACCTTTTGACTAATTCTGTCGTCACAAATGAATTCTGAGATGCAGAATCCAATAAAGCCCGTGCCTGAATCCACTGATTGTTTGAGTTGCGCACTCGTACAATCGCAGTGGGTAAAAGAATCTCAGAACCTTTTGATGCGTGTGCATGCAAGGTGATTTGAGTTTCGGAATCTTGACCTGAGTTAATATTTCTCTGAACTTGTTTTTTACATAACAAAGTATGGTGCTTCCCATGACATACTTTGCACTTTGAATGTGTGCAAGACGCATAATTGTGCTTGCGAAAACAATTGATACACAGTTCATGATTCTTTAAACACTTATGTTTATCATCGTGTGTGGCCTGTTTAAATTTCGGACAATTATACAAAAAATGTTCCTTGGAAGAACAAAAATAACATTGTATATCCGGTTTACTTGATTTTTCCTTTGACTGTGTAAAATGTGTAGAGGAGCGCCTCGTAACATGTGAGTCCTTTGACTCATACAAAGATTCATCAACTGAATTTTCTAGTGATGAACAATAATCGTCTAAATATTCAATAAATTCTTTGAATATAGGAAATTCCTTTGATTTTCTATCTTTTTCATAGGAACTGCGTGTTTGAAAGTCTAGTTTACTAGATAAAATAAAGACTAAGATTACATCCCAGTGTTCGATCGGGAGATTTAATGCCTTGAGCGCATTAATATGTTGCTGGGCGTGTGAAATAAATTCCCTGAGTCTGCTTGAATTGCCCTTTGCAACTGGTTTTAAGTCCAAAATTGCCTTGATGTGACAGTTTGCCACTTTAGAAATGTTAGAATATCTTTTTTCTAACAGTTGCCATGCACAATCGTAGTTAGCATTTGTAATTGCAAGTGAATCAATTAAATTTAAAGGTTCACCCGTTAATAAAGTTTTTAAAAACTGAAACTTCTCAACACCGGAAATTTGAGAGTTATGATGAATAGCGGATACGTATAAATCCCTAAAAGAATTCCAAGATTGATAATCCCCCTTGAATTTGGGAATATTTAATTTCGGAAGGCGTGACAGAGCAACACGACCCACGCTGTCGGCATTGCCCACTAAAGAATTCGTGTCTAAATTATTTAAAGATTTCATAGATTTATGTTCATTGAGTTGATCAATGAAGCTCCGAATTGTTGCAGATATCTCGATATATCTACTTTCAGTTTCAATGCGATCAGCATCTTGTGTCGGATCTAAATCCTCAATAGCATCTTGTAACTTAGAATAATTATTAAAGTTCTCGTTCAGTAACTTTTCCCTAGCATTTAAAGCATTAACATTGACTTGTAAGGGATCAGAAACATTTTTCAAATAATGTTCGCACCGCGTAAAGAAAGCTTTAATCGTACCACGTCTCTTTATAAATTTTTCTAATTGATCAGTCATTGTTACAATGTTAAATTGTATATGTAAAGATATTTAAAGAACAATTTAAATAGTACAAAATGTTTTTTAATTTCAAAATACTTGAAAAAATAGTAAAAATAATGAAAAACTTGCTAAATGTCAGTTTGACAGTTATTACGTCACACAGTTTGACGTTTAAAACTCACGTGTACATTCCTTGTAAAATAAAAATATATGTATGTACCTTGTAAAAATAATAAAAATATATGTATATGTACCTTGTAAAAATAATAAAAATATATGTATATGTACATGTATGCGTGAATCAGTTACTTAAAAATGAAACAAACAGACCATGTATGTGTACCACTGATTACAAACACATGTATGTATGCATATGTTGTGTGCTTGATTGGCTTGATACCCGAAAATAATACGTAACTAATTCATACACATGTACCACGCATGCAAATATCATGAATATTATTATATAAAACTCGAAAAATAGTTAAAAATTGATATAATAGTACAAATAAACAATGTTTAAATCCTGAAATTTCAAATATGAAATGAAATACAATACACAAAGGGTCTTTAAAATGTTCAAAAGTTTAAATAAAATAAACAAAGATAGATAGTCTTTTACTAAAGTCACTTGTATAAAATGAACAAAGACAAAGAAATTCAATGAGAAGAACGAGATATGACACAACACAACACTCACCGCTGTGCGCTTGTGCACTGTATCATCCGAAGTTACAGTCGACCAGTCAAATAATAAAAATAGATATGTAACGCTTACCAAAATGTCCGTTACCTCGAATGTTTGTTTGACTGACTGTAAAAACCGTTGAAAATGACGCCACGAAACTTGCAGAGACTTGAAGCATTGACTACACCGAAGATACGTAGAATACTTCCAAATTTCCACAGATCTACTTGAAGATGTCAAAATTGCCGCTCGTTCAGACGGAATGTGGGATCAACTGCATTCGACATCGAAGATCCAGGTCGAATTCCACAATGTTGAAACCTCAACACTCGCATCCGGCTCGAATTTGACCAATGTTGGGGGTCGTCCATTTGCTAGGTCGAACCACTATTGTTTTGTTTGTTCCGGAGAATTCGAAGGACCACCTCGTTTGAGGAATTATAACACAAATAGATTTAAGTTTTATGTTTATTAAAATGATTAATTTTATTGATAATTACACTGTTGTTAATTTTAGAAGTTAATAATATAAATAAATATAAATAATGAAGTAACGATATAATTATGCACATTTAAATAAATACGAATAATATAAACGTAGTTTGAGACTTGAAACTTGATACGATTAAATAGATAAAGAAAGAATTGTACGAGTTACTTAAGCTCCCGTTATGTAGGCGAGCCAACAATAACAAGTAAAACTAGCTGACCTCTATTTTGTAAGCAGGTCAGGACGACCGTTCTGTCCCACGACTTGACAAGAACTGTGTATGTCCATAGCTACTTTAGTTGGTAGCAAAGGACAAAGAACTTAAAGATACGAGATGCCACTGATTAGTTGATCAGTAATGCCGATTGCATATGTTTTATTAGATTGTACATTTTAGAAATCCAACAGCTTCCAATCTTTGGGTGTCCATTGGACGCCCACGATATTTCCCTTTTGTTTGTTTTTTTGAGGGAGGAGGGTTACCTCCCGTAGCCTTAGTAACCGCGCCACCGAATTGCGGTGGGGTTACATTGGAGGTAGTAGCAGGTTTGTTGGACGCTTCCATGCTACTACTGCTCACACCGGATGTTGTTGGTGGAGCCGGGTTCGCGTCCGGTTTGGAGGGCCCGGACTCGCCCTTTGAATTTAAGTTTTTATCTCCCATATATTTTAAACAAAAAAATCCCCCACCCCGCTCCCCACCCTCCACGGAGCCTCATAAGGGACGTGGGACTCCCACGCCAGGGATACGGAAATGAGGGGCCCTAGGGACGAAGCCCATTGCCCCAGTGACACGCACGACTCCGGGGCGCTCGAAGTTACTGCGGCCGGTGCATAACCGCAGCCACGGTCTATGCCTGAAGCCAGGGCCAAAGTGACGTGTTGTTCCGCCGTACTCGCAAGTAACGGCTTCCCTCAGTCACCAGGATCCCCTTTTCCAGGCAACGCCGCTAAGCCACACACGAGCTAGTGTGGGTCCCGAAGATGACTTGAAGTTGGGACAACAAAGAAGAACGAAAACAAAACAAAAAACAAAAACAAAAGGGAAACAAAAGACAAAAGAAAATCTGAAACAAAAAGAAATAAAAATAACGAAAACAAAAAACAGTAAAAACGAAACGAAACAATAAAAAAGGTTAATAAATGAACGATCGAGGATTTCTCCTCTAGATCCGGCATCTTTTGTGAAAACGGTGGTACCTCGAGAAGGAACGGTGCCGATCTTGGGTAGCCAGAGGCTAATGGAATCCGAAGATTACTGTATTGCGCATAAACTACCCCTGGAACCCTTAGCCTCCTTGACACCAATAGGGGATAAATATCCCTCACGGGTGCCAAGGGCAGCTGCTATAGGTGTCCTCACCACCATTACTATTATTATTAATTATATTATCATATATTATTATTAAAATTTATGTAGGTACTGTAGAAGCGAAGCATCGTTGGAAACAACTACAATCACAATATTGGTCAATTTGGTCATTTAAAACTGTTTTAAATGACCAAATGACCAAATTGACCTAAATAAATCTCCCCTTCTTAACATATTTAATTAATTCTATTGCAATATTTAATTTCCAGTTAAAATATTTCTTAATAAAAACATCCCAAAAATGAATTTATTCAACCTTACATTTATAATTATTCAAGTTAAATTAAAAAATCTTTCATATATCCATTATTCAATCTCCCCGCCTATTATTTGCTATCTACCTAAAACCCGTTTAACATCAAATTCGCAAATGGCCACTCGTTTCCGATACACCTGTATTTGTTTACTTTCCTTCTGGGTTTCCCCATTTCTTAACCAGTTCATTTACTGTCTTTATAATTTATACAAATATTTTATTATCCAAACTGAATTCAGTTCAGTTTAGTTTTTCATCTGAAGATGATCTAATCGATCGAAAACTAGTTTGTGGAAATAATTTATTTCTATATTTAAGTGAAAATTTGACAAAATTAAAAATTTTTTCACCATATTCATTATGGATTTTCACAAAGTAAAATTATCTACAATTAATTCGTTATAAGAATAATTTTCAGCAATTTATTATAGTTTACGAAATAATAATTTTGATCATTTTTACAGCAACTGATATGAAAAATACCGGATCTGAGCATATGTTACCACACTCATTTCAACCACCACAACAAGAAGCAAACTTTAAACAGAAATATCAAACTATTATATCTTAATGCATGTAAAAATCAAAATCGATACATTTAAATACGATAAATTTAATCAAAATTACAATTAAAAAAAAAATATTTTAAAATAAATTCTTTAATTCTAATCTGTGTAATATTTCATAAAATTTAATCATATAATAATAATAATAATAATAATAATAATAATAATAATAATAAAGACAACGACCATACCATGTTGAAAACACCGGTTCTCGTTCGATCACCGAAGTTAAGCAACATCGGGCATGGTAAGTACTTTCGTGGGTGACCAGTTACGGAACGCCATGTGTTGTTGTCAATAATAATAATAATAATAATAAAACGAAAACGAACTAGGCTTTCACAGCCCTCCTCTGTCATTGAGCCAACATCTACGCTCCCACAAAAGTCTCGTCGTACGACCCAGTGTACTCCAAAATAGACACATAACACCTCGTTTCAAGCAGCAATAACAACAATACAGGGAGTGATGTGACAAACCCGTCCGTGAATGTATTACGGTACTTTTACGGATTGGTTTGGCACATTACCCTTCCACAGAGCCTAATACCTTGCATAATGCCGGTATAGGTGAATGTTACCCAGTACTGTCCTACTGAGTAGTGAGCGCCAGGTTAGCGTAAAAGTCTATAATAATAATAATAATAATAATAATAATAATAATAATAATAATAATAATAATAATAATAATAAACCCAAGTATCGTGAACTTCCTTGGAACGATCATGTCCGACTGGCGAACGACCTTACATTTGAGTATTGGTAATGAAAAAACAACAAGCGACCTTATTCAAGTAAGACGCGGCATATTCCAAGGCGACTCATTGAGTCCATTATGGTTTTGTCTCGCAATGAATCCACTTTCTCGCCTGTTAAATGAAACCAAATACGGTTACAATGTAGGTACGCAAACGAATTCGCGCCATACCATTTCACATCTAATGTACATGGATGATATTAAGATCTATGCAGCTACTAAACATCAATTACAGCAGCTGCTGGGACTTTCCAACGAGGTTTCGCGAGACCTCTGTATGGAGTTCGGAATCGATAAATGTCGAACACAATGTCGTTCTGGAGGAAAACGAGATGCGGTCGCATTCGAACTCGAACCAGATTCTGTTATGCAGCCCATGGACGAGGGAGAGTCGTATCGGTATCTCGGATTCAATCAGGACGAACGTATAGATCACAGCGCTGTAAAACAACACCTGATGCAGCAATACCTAACGCGTGTACGGAGATTACTGAGCACCCACCTTGATGGAAAAAAAACCATCAAAGCAATTAACACCTACGCAGTTCCGGTGCTAACATACTCATTTGGGGTAATCAAATGGACGCCTACGGACTTGACAAACATCGAAATCAAGACCCGCGTCCTTATGACCAAATACAGAATTCATCATCCCAAAGCAGCGATAGAACGATTGACGCTGCCAAGAGCCGAAGGGGGTCGAGGTCTTATAGACATAAGGAACACGCATAATAAACAGGTTCATAACTTGCGAGAATACTTTTACACCAAAACACACACATCACACTTACACAATGTAATAATCCAAGCCGACAAGGCATACACACCATTAAACCTCTCACACACAGAAATGCCAGATAGTTTTTGCCGTTTGGTCACGAAGGAGGACAAAATCCAGCAATGGATCCGCAAGCCTCTACATGGAAGACATCCACATGATCTTAACCAGAGTAACGTCGACAAAGCAGCGTCGCACGCCTGGTTGAGTCAAGGAAGTCTTTTCCCGGAGACTGAAGGATTTATGCTGGCTATACAAGATCAAGTAATTCATACAAAGAATTACTCAAAATACATACTTCGTGACTCGTCAATAACATCTGACTCATGCCGGAGATGCCATTCCAAACCTGAAACGATCCAACACATCACAGCTGCCTGTACTCAGCTCGCTCAATCCGAATACAAACACCGTCACGACCAGGTTGCCAAAATTATATACCAGAAACTAGCGGTTAAACACCACCTTATAACCGATAAAACCCCTTACTACAAGCTCACACCAAAAGTAGTAGCGGAGAATGACTCCTGTAGACTTTACTGGGATCGGTCGATTATTACAGATAAGACCATAAATCATAATCGACCAGATATCACCTTCGTAATGAAACAAACTAAGACCACCTATCTGATCGACATTGCGGTTTCGAATACACATAACTTACAAAAAACACACGCAGTTAAATTGGAGAAATACACTGACCTCGCAGCCGAAATAAAACAACAATGGCGAATGGAACACGTCCACATTGTTCCAATAGTACTCAGTGCCACCGGGGTCATTCCACACACACTACACAATAGCTTGAGCCTCTTGGGTCTCCCAAAGTACACATATGTCACTATGCAAAAGGCAGTGATCATAAACACATGTCGTATAGTACGGAAGTTCCTCAGTAATACGAATCCGACTGCGATATGTGAAAGCACAAGATCTGCTTGTACTCCATCTGAGCCATCTACAGTGAGTGAACAACACACTGACACTCATCTTACAGACACACAACACACATACATAAACACACAATACGCTAACACTGAAACACAAACAGCTAACACACATACAGATCCAGATTCGTCTGATGGAGAGGGAGGATCGACCAACTGCCGCACTGTCACTGTTACCGCTCTGGTGCACAATCCTCCCCAACTCAATAACACACAAGGTCCGTCAACCTCTGTACCATCTAAACGCGCAATTCCAGGAACACCCGATCTTAATGAGCAACTTGATGAACCAGAACACATTTACACTAAGAAACGAAAAATAGAACGACACATCCACACACATACACGAACACACACACAAACACAAACAGTCCTTTCCCTTCCCTCTGTCCCTAATCCTACCTATTCTCTGAGGACACGAAAACGAACTAGGCATTCACAGCCGTCTGTCATTGAGCCAACATCTACGCTCCCACAAAAGTCTCGTCGTACGAACCAGTGTACACCAAAATAGACGCATAACACCTCGTTTCAAGCAACAACAACAACAATATAAGGAGTGATGTGACAAACCCGTCCGTGAATGTACTACGGTACTTTTACGGATTGGTTTGGCACATTACCCTTCCACAGAGCCTAATACCTTGCATAATGCCGGTATAGGTGAATGTTACCCAGTACTGTCCTACTGAGTAGTGAGCGCCAGGTTGGCGTAAAAGTCTATAATAATAATAAAAGACCATAAATCATAATCGACCAGATATCACCTTCGTAATGAAAAACACTAAGACAACCTATCTGATCGATATTGCGGTTCCAAATACACACAACTTACAAAAAACACACGCAGTTAAATTGGATAAATACACTGACCTCGCAGCCGAAATAAAACAACAATGGCGAATGGAACATGTCCACATCGTTCCAATAGTGCTCAGTGCCACCGGGGTCATTCCACACACACTACATAATAGTTTGAGCCTCTTGGGTCTCCCAAAATACACATATGTCACTATGCAAAAGGCAGTGATCATAAACACGTGTCGTATAGTACGGAAGTTCCTCAGTAATACGAATCCGACTGCGATATGTGAAAGCACAAGACCTGCTTCTACTCCATCTGAGCCATCTACAGTGAGCGAACAATCCACTGACACTCATCCTACTGACACACAACACCCATACATAAACACACAATACACTAACACTGAAAGACAAACACTTAACACACATACAGATCCAGATTCGTCTGATGGAGAGGGGGGATCGAACAACTGCCGCACTGTCACTGTTACCGCTCTGGTGCACAATCCTCCTCAATTCAATAACACACAAGGTCCGTCAACCTGTGTACCATCTAAACGCGCAGTTCCAGGAACACCCGATCTTAATGAGCAATTTGATGAACCAGAAAACATCTATACCAAGAAACGTAAAATAGAAAGACACATCCACACACATACACAAACACACACACAAACACAAACAGTCCTTTCCCTTCCCTCTGTCCCTACTCCTACCTACCATTTGAGGACACGAAAACGAACTAGGCTTTCACAGCCCTCTGTCATTGAGCCAACATCTACGCTCCCACAAAAGTCTCGCCGTACGACCCAGTGTACACCAAAATAGACGAATAACACCTCGTTTCAAGTAGCAATAACAACAATATAGGGAGTGATGTGACAAACCCGTCCGTGAATGTACTACGGTACTTTTACGGATTGGTTTGGCACATTACCCTTCCACAGAGCCTAATACCTTGCATAATGCCGGTATAGGTGAATGTTACCCAGTACTGTCCTACTGAGTAGTGAGCGCCAGGTTGGCGTAAAAGTCTATAATAATAATAATAACTCGGGGTGGTGAGGACACCTATAGCAGCTGCCCTTGGCACCCGTGAGGGATATTTATCCCCCATTGGTGTCAAGGAGGCTAAGGGTTCCAGGGGTAGTTTATGCGCAATACAGTAATCTTCGGATTCCATTAGCCTCTGACTACCCAAGATCGGCACCTTTCCTTCTCGAGGTACCAATGTTTTCACAAAATATACCGGATCAAAATTTTCGACGAGGACGAACGTCGTAGGATCGACAGAGGTTTCCACCGTATGTGAGAAATACCATCGTCTGCTAAATGCTTGTAATTCTCGCCCTGATGTCTGGCTGTAGCGTCGAATGTGTTTAGTATCGATATGTGTGTGAATACCGAAATCGTGATTTGACTTCGGATTAGTCGAATTGGTGATTTCTGACTGTGATTTTTTTTTGTATCTTGTCTTGCTGATTGTGATAGTTTGCACTTTTGTTTTTAATTTTTTCCCCTTTGTTTTTCTTTTTTATCTCTGTGTTCACTGGACGGTGCACCCCAGTGAACACAACCGTGATAATTCGTCTGTGATATTGCGTTGATTTTTTGTCCCTGTGACTTCGACGGGTAGGAATGCGGTACTCGACGCACTCGTTCGCGTCATCCAGACGTATGAGTCGACATCTGCCCGAACAGCTTGAGCGAGCTCGCTTAGTGAGGAGATGTCGTCTTCCCTCATACGAATGCGAGCTTGAGCGTCCTGGGACTGCTTTTGCACCGTCGGGGTCATAGGGACATAAGTCAGATATACTGTGATACTCTGTGGCATTGCCCCTTTCTCTGTATCCTCGACACGGACGAACGTGGCCTAGTCATCGTACCGGTCTCCCGTGTAGGTTGACCCCGACATCTGACAGAACGGCACATGTACCCAGTAATCAGCTATCTGACAGAACAGTACATGTTGGTTAGTAATCAGATGTCACTGTCCCTACACATGTGAGCTCCTAGGTGTTGACGAAGCCATTTCGGAATTGTCGAGACTATGGGGAGCGGAATCGTGTCACAGAGCAAGAAGTATTGTCAAACTTGTGATATTGTTGTTTTTGTTTATTAATAAGGTTGTTTTTGTTTTTTAATAAGGTTGTTTTAAATATGTTTTAACGATGTACCACTGAGGGCGTTTTCCACCCGAGGTGGTAGATCAGTTGATTTTATTTATCTGTGATATTTTGTAATGCCGCTGTGGGCCTGTTGTTATGGCTCTACCGCGGTATTGTTTTAACTCCTTATTGCTTCACTGGTCGGCCTGCGGCCTCCCAGTGGCGCAATAAGTTTTATCTGTGATACTTACCGTGATACTGATCTGTGATATTTATTTGTGTATTGTCTAGTCAGGTTCCTCCACCCCGAGGCCCTTTACGCCTCGGGGGGGGTCGCAGCGATGGTCTTCAGGCCTTGGTGACCGAACGCTCTGTCTAGTACTTATCGTACCGTCACCAAGGACTGTCCACTCTTTTTAAGCCCTGGGATGGGAGGGCTCATCGTTGGATTTTATCATGTGTATGTTTGTCCGTTGTCTAATGCATTTATGTGTTCCTGTCTTTATGTGTCGTTTTTATTTTTACTGTTTATGGCGGCGCATGCCCTTAGTAGGCGATGCCGCCGGGTGTTGCTGACCGCGCCATCCACCGGCAGTAGTACCCCAATTTTAATCAAAAAAAAAAAAAAATAATAATAACTCGGATGGTGGTGAGCGTACCTATAGCAGCTGCCCTTAGCACCCGTGAGGGATATTTATCCCCCATTGGTGTCAAGGAGGCTAAGGGTCCCAGGGGTAGTTTATGCGCAATATAGACATCTTCGGATTCCATTAGCCTCTGACTACACAAGATCGGTAGCTTTCCTTCTCGAGGTACCACTGTTTTCACAAAAGATGCCGGATAAAAATTTTCGACGAGGACGAACGTCGTAGGATCGACAGAGGTTTCCACCGTATGTGAAAAATACCATCGTCTGCTAAATGCTTGTAATTCTCGCCCTGATGCCTGGCTGTAGCGTCGAATGTGTTTAGTATCCATATGTGTGTGAATACCGAAATCGTGATTTGACTTAGGATTAGTCGAATTGGTGATGTCTAACTGTGATTTTTTTTCTGCATCTTGTCTTCCTGATTGTGATAGTTTGCACTTTTGTTTTTAATTCATTTTGTCCTTTTTTTATCTCTGTGTTCACTGGACGGTGCACCCCAGTGAACACAACCGTGATAAGTCGTCTATGATATTGCGTTGATTTTTTGTCCCTGTGACTTCGACGGGTAGGAATGCGGTACTCGACGCACTCGTTCGCGTCATCCAGGCGTATGAGTCGACATCTGCTCGAACGGCTTGAGCGAGCTCGCTTAGTAAGGAGATGTCGTCTTCCCTCATGCGGATGCGAGCTTGAGCGTGCTGTGACCGCTTTTGCCCCGTCGAGGTCTGGGGACATAAGTCAGATATACTGTGATACTCTGTGGAATTGTCCCGTTCTCTGTAGCCTCGACTCGGACCAACGTGGCTCAGTCATCGTACCGGTCTCCCGTGTAGGTTGACCCCGACATCTGACAGAACGGCACATGTACCCAGTAATCAGTCATCTGACAGAACAGTACATGTTGCTCAGTAATCAGATGTCACTGTCCCTACACGTGTGAATTCCTAGGTGTTGACGAAGCCATTTCGGAATTGTCGAGATTATGGGGAGCGGAATCGAACGCACAGAGCACGAAAATATTGTGATATTGTTGTTTTTGTTTTTTAATAAGGTTGTTTAATATGTTTTGTTTTAACGATGTACCACTGAGGGCCTATTCCACCCGAGGTGGTACATCATCTTTTATTCTTATCTGTGATATTTTGTTGTGCCGCTGTGGGCTTGTTATTGTGGCTCTTCAGCGGTACTGTTTTAACTACTTATTGTGGCATTGGTCGGCCTGTAGCTCCCCAGTGACGTAATAAGATTTTCATTTTTATTTTTTTTTTTATAATATTACCTGGGATATTTCTAGTCAGTTTTCTCCACTTCGAGGCCCTTTACACTTCGGAGTTTCATCGCTGGTTTTCAGACCTTGGTGACCGGACGCTCTGGCTAGCACTTAGCGTACCGCCACCGGGGCCTGTCCACTCTTTGTGAAGCCCTGGGATGGCAGGGTCCATCGTTGAATTTTATTATGTGTATGTTTGTTCTTTGTCTATTGCATTTATGTGTTCCTGTCTTTATGTGTTGTTTTTATCGTTTTTTTTTTCTCGTTTTGGTGGCGGATGCCCATAGATGGCGATGCCGCCGAGTGCTGCTGACCGCGCCATCCACCGGCAGCAGTACCCCAATTTTAATTTAAAAAAAAATAACTCGGATGGGCCCGCACAAAAGCTTGAGAAGAGATTTGCTCACGTGCCGCACACAAAGTGAGCCAAATAAGAGAGGGTACATGGCAATGATGCACGGATGATACCGGACATGACGATAATTGAGAAGCTCGCAAAGAAGCTAGGGTTGCTGAAACTGCGGTGGTGTAAGTTGAACAGGATTCTGCGGTCAACGGTGAGAGCTCGACCAATAACATCATAGAGCGGGATCAACCGGTAACTTATGGTGAGAGCATAGTTACTGAAGCACAGACGGACTTGTTAAATCAAGCCAACACAGATACTGTGCTAGAGTCTAACACCAGAACGAGTTCAACTCCCACACAGAATGATGCCGATCTAGATAAATCGCTTTCTGTCTCAGACAATTTAAGAAAACAATTTCGCGATCTTCTCGATACCGATTTAGATTGATTACATTGACAAACGATCACGTTCCAAACACCGACGGACGTATGTAAAGGGCGAACACCTGACCCTACTAAACGAAATTTTGGACGATCATCTATTCCCATCCAGTGATCTCACCGACGTCGACAACGCAGTATATGCAGCGATGCGTGTCCTGACCCCATGTACTAAGCAGCAAAAGACTGCAGAGAAGAAGGCACGTATTCGTATTAAACAAATTGACACCAAGGTGAGGGCACTACGACAGCTGGTATCGCGTATCCAATGTGTGAATATATTCAGACCAACAGGCGTTTTACGCGAAAGGTACGGGCTTTTGCCAGAGAACTAAGGTACCGCTATCACACAATAAATTTGGGCAATCTGTTGACCATCAAACAGACACATTTGGATAATATACGCGCATTGGCTCTGGCCAAGAAGAAAGCAGCCCGGCGTGAACGGTGTATTCGGGAAAATAAGATCTTTAACTCGAACCCTTCACGCCTGTTCGCATCTAAAAGCCCTGTCGTGGAGCAACCGCCGACGGTCGACGCAATAGAGCATTATTGGCGGGGGATATATGAGACGACTAAAGAGACTGACTTGGACTGTATTCCCATCAGCCAGTTTAGATGGTACTGCAAACAACAGCTTGGCAAAGTGCCATTTCACACGATTAAAACATCCGTTGATAAAAAGGAGGTCGAACTTGCTTTCAAAGGCAAGAAGAACTATTCGGCTCCGGGAATTGATGAAATAACGAATTTTTGGTGGAAGAAGTTCACTAGTACCCACCGCCACCTTGCCCGTATATTTTCAAATTGGTTATTTAACTGTGAGCCAATACCATCGTGGCTCGCTGAGGGAAGAACGGTCCTAATACCGAAAAAAGGAGACCTATAACAACCACAGAACTACAGACCGATAACGTGCCTGAACACTGTGTATAAAGCGTTCATTTCAATTCTATATAAACGCATCTTGAAGGCGATTGAACCAGTGTGGAGTTCGATCTATGAACAACGAGGTTCAAAAAGAGGAATGTCGGGTTGCAAAGACAACTTGCTGGTCGACAGATGTATCTGTCAGGGCGCTAGACAGCACAAACGCAACCTGAGCATGGCCTGGGTGGACTATCGGAAAGCATTTGACACAACGTCGCATGAGGTCATTATCTATTTGATCCATTGTCTGCGAGTCCACCACGACATTATTAAATGTATTGAACACCTGTTGCCGCTCTGGAAAACAAGGTTCACAATAACATCCGGTGAACACGTTGTCAGCGGAGTTGGTGACATACAAACGAGGGGTATACCAAGGAGACAGCCTCAGCCCACTTTTGTTTTGCATCTCGTTGTTGCACCTGTCAATTAGCCTGAGAGAGGAACCCGGCTACTTGTGTGGCCCGGTAGGAAATCGCGAGCATAAAGTCACACATTTATTTTATATGGATGACTTAAAACTGTATGCCTCGTCGGAGAGTGATCTCAACTGCGCTCTAAAATTAACACACAAATACACGCACGCGATCGGTATGGAGTTCGGACTGGACAAATGCGCGGTGGTGCACTGTAAGCATGGTGTAGTTCCGAATTTTTATTCACACGCCCAATTAGTGGATGGAAGCATCATAGAACATTTTGATGAAGGAGCGACCTATACGTACCTTGGTGTTGACGAAAGTTACATCCAGGACGTGAAGAACATGACGGCCGCCCTAAGTAGTAGATATAAGCGCCTTCTCCGACAAATTTAGAGTTCCGAATTGTCGGCGAAGAACACGACCAGCGCTACAAATATGTTAGCCATACCCATCCTTTTATATACTTTTGGCTCAATTAAGTGGAATGTGAATGAATTGGAGGAACTAGACCGAGACACGCGAAAAATAATGAATATCAATCGTAGTTTGCACCCACGCGCATCGACACAACGACTTTACCTCCCACGAGACCAGGGGGGGGGGCTCCTGTCAGTCGAACGCTTACATGATCGTATAGTCTTAGGTACAGCTTGTCGTGTACTTAACAGTTCAGACCCGCTATTGCAACTCGTCAGGGATCACGAGCTTGCTGGCGTAGGCGCATTTTGATTCACAGCAGCGCAACGTGCCGCCGATATCTTGGGCTTAGCCTTCGATCCGCGTAATCGCGACGGTGATGATAACATTCTTTCACTATCACAGTCGCGCCAAAAGTCGGCAATCAAGAGAACCTAGCAACAACATCTGCTCAATAAACATCGCGACAAAGTTCACCAGGGTATGTTTTACCGTCACCTTGACAACCTTGGCCTTTCGAGCGAACTCACTTGGGCTTTGTTGACAGCTAATGGAGTTAAATCGGAAACGGAGGGCTTTATCATGGCAGCTCAAGATGGAGTGTGGAAGACTTTAACACACCAAAAATATGTGATGGGTAATAAAGGGGTTTCGTGTACCTCGTGTCCGGCATGCAAAGCATACCCGGAAACCTTAATGCACCTGACTTCAGGTTGTTCTTATTATGCTAAATCCACCTATATCCATCGCCATAATGCAGCGTTGCGTGTGCTCTACTTTTATCTTCGTCATCATTACGAAGTTGACAAAACACCAGTTTTGCCCTACGATCCTGCGGAAGTAGAATCCTTTGTTGCTAACCAAAAGTGCAAGATCTTTTGAAATATGCCGGTTGCAACTACCAGACAATTGAATAAGCCTGATGTTGTGTTCCAAGATTTAACATCTCAGTCTATGTATGTTATCGAGTTCTCTGCTCCGGCGGAAACTAACATAGTCGAAAAGGAGAAGCAAAAAAGGATTAAATATCAAGATCTAATACATGAACTGTGACGACTGTACCCGGGCTATACTGTCCATTTGGTCGTACTCATAATCGGATGTCTGGGGGGTATGCATAACACCTTTGTGGGCAATCTTAGCATCATTCCGGCTTGTAGATCTCACGCCAACATGTTAGCGGCGTCAATGCAAAAAGCAGTTATTATCGGGACGCTCCGTACGCTCCGGTCGCACGAGACGACTTTCTCCGGGAGTTCATGAACACCTTTTTACGCCCATGCCCCGTTTAGAGCGGGTCCTCGAACATCCATTGGACCTGCCCTCGAATCTCCCATTGTCATGGTTTGGCAGCGAGGTTCGGGGATTTATTAGGTAGGGAAGACCAGGAAGGGGATGCTGTATGACGGACATTACGTACCTGATCTAGAAGTACCTGACCTGGTACGCTGCACGGACACTTTTTTCCTCCGCCTGGGGGTTTTTGAAGTGCAGTCGCGTTCTTCGTTAATCTTTCACATAATAATAATAGTAATAATAATAATAATAATGGTGGTGAGGGTACCTATAGCAGCTACCCTTGACACTCGTGAGGGATATTTATCCCCCATTGGTGTCAAGGAGGCTAAGGGTCCCAGGGGTAGTTTATGCGCAATTTAGAATTCTTCGGATTTCATTAGCCTCTGACTACCCAAGATCGGCACCGTTCCTTCTCGAGGTACCACTGTTTTCACGAAGGATGCCGGATCTAGAGGAGAAATCCTCGATAGTTCATTTTTTTTATCCTTTACTATTATTTCGTTTCGTTTTTATTGTTTTTTTTTTGTTCTCGTTATTTTTATTTCTTTTTGTTTCAGGTTCTCTTTTATCTTTTATTTCTTTTTTGTTTTTGGTTTTGTTTTGTTTTCGTTCTTTTTTTTTGTCCCAACTTCAAGTCATCTTCGGGACTCACACTAGCTCGTGTGTGGCTTAGCGGCGTTGTTTGGAAAAAGGGATCCTGGTGACTGAGGGAAGCCGTTACCCGCGGGTACGGTGGAACAACACTTCACTTTGGCCCTTGCTTCAAGCATAGGCCGTGGCTGCGGTTATGCACCGGCCGCAGTAACTTCGAGCGCCCCGGGGTCGTGCGTGTCACTTGGGCAATGGGCTTGTCCCTAGGGCCCCTCATTCCCGTATCCCTGGCGTGAGAGTTCCACGTCCCTTATAAGGCTCCGTGGAGGGTCGGGAGCGGGGTGGGGGAATTTTTGTGTCACAATATATGGAAAACAAACAAATTTCTTCTTCGGACGAGTCCGGGTCCGTAAAACCGGGCGCGAACCCTGCTCCACCGACAACACCTGGTGGGAGCAATAGTAGCGTGGCTGGTCCCGCTACTTCTTCCAACATACCCGCACCGCAAACTAGCGGAGCGAGTACTCAAACGAAAAGGGTTAACCCTTCCCAATCAAAAAAAGGGAAAAATCGTGGGACTCCAATTCATTTGGAATCCCCAAGAATGTCAGTGTCCAATTTTATGAAGTTTCTAGTTGTTAAGCCAAAGGAAGGTGACTTCAGCAAAGTTAGTCCCTTCCTCTTGGCTAAGTTAGTAAATAGCAGTATTGGTCAGGTTAAAGATGCCAAAATATCGGGCAAAGGGTTGCTCATAGAGGCATTCTCACCGGCACAATCTGAGAAAATTCAGAACTTAAAGGAATTAGGACAGTACGCAGTAGAGGTGGTGCCCCACGATGTATTAAATTACTCCAGGGGCGTTATCATGCACCCCTCTCTAGCGTACTGTACCTTGGAAGAGATAGTGTCGGAGATGTTTCTACAGGGGGTAATTGAAGCGAAAAGGCAGAAATATAATAGGGGGAATAAACATCCCGAATCCCCCTTAATCTTGCTAACTTTCAATGGGGTCACTCTACCAAAAGAAGTGATCATCGGCCTTTTCACTAAAGTGGACGTGCGACCGTACATCCCAGCACCGATGCGGTGTTATAAATGCCAAAGGTACGGCCACGCCTCACAACGTTGTAGTACAGAGCAACAGATATGCGTGTGCGGAAGGCCGTTACATGAAGGACGACCATGGGACGAGCCAATTAAATTCATCAATTGTGGGGGTAATCACTCGGCTAAGTCGAGGAATTTCCCCATTTTTATACAAGAATCCGCGATTCAAGAACTGAGGGCCCTGGAGAGGTTAATCTATCCAGAAGCAAGACGAAAGCTTCTAGGCAATACGCCTCGTCGCTCAGCTCTTGAAGGTTATGCACGCGCTGTTGCGGCCCCCGCCCCTTCAGCGGCTGAAAAGACAAGTGAAATTAAAGAAATAAAGGAAGCCATGAGACAAATGCAGGTGAATATGCAGAAAATGCAAGAGGTATGGTATGTTCTTTTAATAGTAACAAACTAGGAAACACATACTCTGAAAAAAGATTAAGAGTTGAAAATAAGCAAAACCACAATGTTGTGTATAAAATAGAATGTTCTGACTGTAATTCAGCTTATTTTAGCCAAACTAGCTAAAAATTGAATAACAGACTAACTCAACACAAATACGATTTAAAAAGACAAAAAGAATCAACGGGTTTAGCTGAACACGCCATAACAAATAGCCATAGATTTGACTTTGAAAATGCAAAAATTCTTAATAAAGAAGGCAGTTACAGAAAAAGACTTCTAAGTGAAGGCTTCTTCATTAAACTCAATGACAATAATTGCAACAAACAAATTGAATCATTAGAACTGGATAATGCTTATTTACCGATTCTTAATCATTTAAAAAATTGCTAATTACAACACAACATAATTAACGGTACATTCTAGTAAATATCATTACGTAAGATTTACAATAAACAAAGTGTAACATTGAAGCAAAGACAGCCAGTTTTATCCAGAAAGTTCGATGTTCACTCATTACAAACGGGAGTTATTCAATTAATATCAGTTTATTTTAAACAAAGATCTTGAATAGTACCAAGACAATATTGAGAAAATGAATCTTGTTTCTAATGTTGTGAATATTTTTTAACAATCAAATCATACAATTAGTTTTTTCAATTTTATTTAATTATTGACATATTTCTAGTAAAAATGTAAACTGACAAAAATTATATATTTTAATATATAATTTTCTGATACTTTTTATTAAGTTAATGCGGAAAATTGATTTTTGTATGGTGAGTACTGTATATTTATAATTAAGTAATCTTTTAGATAAATTGTTGTACATCGTTGTATGATTTTTGTATGGTGAGTACTGTATATTTATAATTAAGTAATCTTTTAGATAAATTGTTGTACATCTGTCTCATTTTACTGGTTGGTCTGTCTTGTTTTAAATTACAAATAAACATTAATTCTATAAACTCAATAATTTTCCACACAAACTAAATTCATTGTTTCTAATAATGTAAAAGTAGCATTCCAATTAAATTAGAAATCATTAACTAAATTTTAAATCTACTAGTTAATTATTAATTTTTCTTGATTGGAAATTGTACCTTATTTAGTTCAAACCCATTCTAGAAGGTGTAACGTTGTACACATTTACGCCCCCTTACCTTTGCCATTTTAAATAAAACAACATTTATTCGTAAAGGAAAAAAAAATATATTAAACATTTTACATTTTAAAAATTAAAACTTAATAATTCTAACAATACAAAAAAAAATAATAATAATGAAAAAAATATTTAGAAGGAATGAAACGTCCTGTACATGATTTTAGCTGGGACATTCTGTCACCAGGTAGCAATTACCTTTAATAATTAAAAATAAAATTGTAAACAAATAGTGAATTTGAATAATCGAACTAAATTCAACTGGAATTGGATCGAATCAATTATGTAACATCTTAAAAAAAATTACCGTCTCGAGGTTAGCTGGTAGGCGTGCGAGCAGCGATCGGCCTCTCTGCTTCTGGAGCACGAACGATCCACTTCCATTAGAAGCACAGCTTAACAATTAGTCAAACAATGGGATGTGAACTCCCTCACCTCGTGTTCAAATTCAAATTATAATCATCGATTGTTCAAATTTTACACAAAATAACATTAAAAGGATATAGATGTAAGTCGAATCTTTTTATAAATCATTAATTTTCATAATTAAATATAAGTTGATTGATATAATATTTGATTCTTTCCTTAATCTAAATGTCTTTACAATTTTATTAAAATGATCTCGATTCTAACACAACTCCATGCACAACTTGCCATGTTATTTTAAAAAAAAAAAATTATCTTTCTGTAAAAAAAAAAGAAAAATATTAAAGTAAGTAGTTAGAATCAGGATTATATTTATTAAGAAATCTTTAACTTCGACAACTGACCTTTTAACATAAATTCATATTGAAATTTTTATAAATAAAAGAAAAAACTGAATAATAAATCAATTCCAATTAGGGTTAGAATTCTTTTTCTCTTGACAATTTCACAGAAGTTAAAAATCAATAACTTTACCGCCGAATCACACCTTTTAAATTTGGTCTGGAAACTCTGAAATTCATCAAATAACGAATAATTACTTACAAATTTATAATGTCAATCAAAATTGCCATTTACCTTTCATTTTCCTTAAATAGTTCCAAAAATTTGGCGACATAATATGGCAATGTCTTGATCGGCGTGATCGACAGCTGGGCCGTAATGTCGGATAAATATTGGATCGTTACCTGGACGCGTGTTAAAATTAACACGATGCGCCCCAGGTTAATTAAGTTAATTTAAGTTCCTTATTTTTTTTTAATTTATCTAAAGTAATTGTTCGTTTGACAGCTGATGTAGCCATTTTGATTTCATTGTACCTTTCTTAACACGGCGAATATCGGTTTTTTTTGTAACTTTTATAATTGTATTTTCACAAATACTATTCATAATAATATTTGTAATAAATTTGTTAAGTGGAAATTTCATATTTTCTTCTTTCCAATACCACTTCATAACCTTTTTTCAGAAAATAATTTCAGTATTGAAATACATAATACAAATTTTAACTACCATACGAATGTTCATTACAGCGGTACATGTGTTGTGTACGATAAGCGTCGCACACACCTCATGCAATCGTCATATTACTGTACAATAGAACTTATACGACTTACAACACCGAGAGGTACCCCATGCGATGGAGTGGATGGTGCCGCGAGCGACATCATAAAAGTCTTCCACTGTGCCATCTTACTAACAAATATTAATCACGGTGACCGACTACGACGCGTGCGGTGGCTCTCTTAGATCAGTTTAATTCAATAGATAGATATTTTGAAATCTCGCTGTTGATAAATCGGCAGCATGTCGCGGTTTGGATCCACGCTAAATTTGATTAAATCTGCCCAGTGAATTTCCTCGCTTGACGTAGCGCATAGAACGGGCAATGTTTGAACACCTAATTAATAGATGGCGTTACGGTCAAAGGAGGTTTCACGTTACAAAGGTAGCCTTTCCTAAAAAACAGACAGAATTGTAATTAATATAGGCTGACATTAATGTAAATTATTTCTAGAAATATTTCTTTTTAAAAAATTTTTTTCTTACTTTTAAAGTTGTTAAAAAATGTTGTTATTGTTATATTGTAGATGTATGTTCTTGAAAATGGCGCCAACTGTACCGAAATATATTGAACAACGAAATAAATTTCTCTTATGGAATTTGTTGGAAAATTTTAATTTAATTTTTACACAAATCCTGTAATCCTCATCACTTTGGGTAGTGCTCAAAACGAAAAAGAAAATTATTCTTCAACCCAAAAAAGAAAAATCATCAAATAAAAACATTGCTGAAAATAAAAGTTTGAAATATTGGGGGAGAATCAAGAGATGACTTTGATAAAATATGAGATGTAAAGCCCCTACAGTCTCTGAAGGAGGTTCTGAGAAATTCAATTATCCTTCTTTCAGAGACAGTATCCAAGCGTAAACGCGTCAGGGCCACACTCTCTCACCGGCTCACATTTACAGGTGCCGGAGTCTTTCGGACTTCAGGTTTCACCTGTCTAAGTTTGCCGTGAGGTTGGTCCCCTCACGTTGCCATTTATGATCAATCGCGGATCATAAATGGCAGATGCTCTCAGATCCTCTGGGCGTATGGCAATGTCCTGTGGCTCACCGACTTCGACTGCATGACGTGCTGACTGGTCGTCGACTTCATTGCCAGGTATCCCCCCATGTCCAGGTATCCAGAAGAAGGTAACAGACTTCTGGCGGAGCATGTAGAGATACGTTAAGATGTTCTGCACCAGTGGATCGATGGTATGAAAGTGGCAGATCGCTTGCAACGCGCTCAATTAGTCGGAACAAATGAGGAATGTGCTGTCGTCGGATGTTTGACAGAATCGCAGGGCTTGCAAAATCGCAAATAATTCCGCAGTATACAGAGTGGCCTGGGAAGGAAGTGACCAAGCGTGAGGGTTGTCACGAATGACGATGGCACTTCCCACGCCCGTAGCTGTTTATGAACCATCTGTGTATATGTAGAGAGAGTCAAGTTCGCTAATGATCTCATAGAAGCGGGATCGGTATTCAAATGGACTGGTCTTCTCCTTGCTGAGACCAGTCAGGTCGAAACGATAGCTTACGTTAGGGATCAGCCAAGGTGGTACTTCCATAGGGCGTTTGGGAAGCACCCTGGCGAACTGTAAGTTAAGACTTTCTAATAACTCCTGCGTTCGAACGGCCACTGGTCGACTTATAGTGGGACGTCGACCATAGAGCCCCTGTAAACGGTATCTGAAGAGAGTCGGGTGATTAATATGCGTTATGCCACTGTAGGTTTGTTGTTATGGCTCTACAGTGGTATTGTTTTAACTCCTCATTGCGTCACTGGTGTGCCTGTGGCCTCCCAGTGATGCAATAAGTATTATCTGTGATAATTGTGTGCGATATTTAGGTATTTTTAGTCAGGTGTCTCCACTCCGAGGCCCTTTACACCTCGGAGGAAGTCTCAGCGATGGTTTTCAGGCCTTGGTGACTGGACGCTCGGTCTAGTACTTATTGTACCGTCACCAAGGACTGTCCGCTCTTTTTAAACCCTGGGATGGCAAACCTCATCGCTGGAGTTTTACTTGTGTATGTTTGTCCGTTGTCCATTGCATTTATGTGTCCCTGTCTGTTTTGTGTATGTTTTTATTTTTACTATGTATGGCGGCGCATGCCCTCCGATGGCGATGCCGTCGGGTGCTGCTGACCGAACCATCCACCGGCAGCAGTACCCCAATTTTAATCAAAAAAATAATAATAATAATTGTAATACATAATCGGGTTTAAGCGTCCGTTTTTCAAACGAACAACAAATCTATTTCATTAAATTTATAATTAAGAAAATTTCGAGTACTTACTTACTTACCTCAGACATACCATTAATTTCTGTCGGGGAGTAATAGCTTCTCGAAATACAGTGATTTTCCGATTAATTTTTTGTTCTATTTTTGTAAGTATCATTTCAAATATACCAGAATCCATTCTAAAATACTTGATGAATTTTTCTTCATCAATTAAATGACGATATAGTGTGAAATATTCTCCTTCAAAATGAAGTAGAATTTATACAGAAAACCACTGAGTCTAGAAACGTGAAATTCTTCAAAGGGATCCTTTATATAATGTAAGCGAGCACTAACAAGGAAAGGGCAAGAAGTCGAAAATTCAAAAAAATCTGAAACTTTGTCAGTATATAGAGGGTGGCTACCTAATAACATAAAAAATATCAGTTGCTGCTAAAAAACGTTTTTAAGGGGTGAAACATCCCCTTAAAGTTGGAACTCAAAAATTTAAAAATCGATGAAATTTTGTTTATAGGTACCTTAAAAAGTTCTAGTAACAAATATAACATTATTTTTTGCATTTACACATTTTTAAGGGTTGAAACCACCCCTCAACTGTGTACTTAAAAATTTAAAAATTGGAGATATTTTGTTTATATTTACTACACAGAGCTCTAACAATATATATAACATTATTTTCTGCATCTACAAATTTTTAAGGATTGAAACCACCCCTTCAAATGTGTACTTACAAATTTATAAATTGATGATATTTTGTTTATGTATACAATATAGCGCTCTAGTAATAAATATAACATCATTTTTTGCATCTATAAATTTTAAAGAGTTGAAACTACCCCTTAATATGTGTAGTTAAAAATTTATAAATTTATGATATTTTGCTTACATGTACTATACAGAACTCTAGTAATAAATATAACATTATTTTTGCATCCACAAATTTTGAAACCACCCCTTCAAGTGCGTACCTAAAAATTTGAAAATTGGCGATATTGTGTTTACATATATTACATAGAGACCTAACGATAAATATATTATATTCTTTCACACAGTTCTAGGGAGTGAAACACCCCCTCCAAGTTGTAAACTAAAAATTTCAAGACTGACAAAATTTTGTTTACATATACAACAAACACAACAATTTTACAATAAAAATAATAATAATGTGTAAAATTAGCAATAGAAATAGATTTTAAATAGTGTATATTAGACTACAGTGTAGTACATGTAAACAAAATTTCGTCAATTTTTGCTTCTAATTTCCACTTTGGAAAAGATAACCACTATAAATGTATGGAAGCAAAAAAAAATATTATTAATCCATTTTTATGTGACGATATTATGTGAATAAAATCTGGAAATTTTTAAACTTTCGACAGCTGAAGGGGTGTTTTCTCCCCCTTAAAAATGTCTAGGTATAAAAAATAATATTATATTTATTACTAAAATTCTTTATAGCATATATGAATAAAATTTCATCAATTTTAAATTTTCTTAGCACACATTTGAAGGGGTGGTTTCACTCCTTAAAAATGTGTGGACACAAAAAATAATGTTATATTTATTATTAGAATTTCGTATAATGTGTAGAAACAAAATATCATCAATTTTTAAATTTTTTTAGTACACATATGAAAGGGTGGTTTCAACCACTAAAAATTTGTAGATGCAAAAAATAATGTTATATTTATTATTAGAGCTCTGTATAGGATCTACAAACGAAATACCATCAATTTTTAAATTTTTAAGTACACATATGAAGGGGTGGTTTCAACCCCTAAAAATTTGTAGATGCAAAAAATAATGTTATTATATCTATTATTAGAGCTCTGTATAGGATCTACAAACGAAATATCATCAATTTTTAAATTTTTAAGTACACATATGAAGGAGTGGTTTCAACCCCTAAAAATTTGTAGATGCAAAAAATAATGTTATATTTGTTACTAGAAGTTTTTAAGGTACGTATAAACAAAATTTCATCGATTTTTAAATTTTTGAGTTCCAACTTGGAGGGGATGTTTCACCCCTTAAAAACGTTTTTTAGCAGCAACTGATATTTTTTATGTTATTAGATAGCCACTCTCTACATACTGACAAAGTTTCAGATTTTTTTGAATTTTCGGCTTCTTGCCCTTTCCTTGTAAGAAGGGGTTTTGGAAATTCATCCCCTAAGGGGTAAAATAGGCTTATATCTTTTCAAAAAAATATCGATATTTTGCTTCCTGGTGTTATTATT
Source organism: Brachynemurus nebulosus (assembly GCA_035578155.1). Lineage (NCBI taxonomy): Eukaryota > Metazoa > Arthropoda > Insecta > Neuroptera > Myrmeleontidae > Brachynemurus > Brachynemurus nebulosus. Next base: position 12,773,724 of record JAPWDM010000007.1, read on the forward strand.
AAAAGTAAGTAAAAATTAGAAGCAGTAGACTTTTTTTGCTCGTGAGCTTTCTTCTTGGAGACTAAAAATTTATTTTTCAAAAATATCGATATATTGATATTTTTCTGTCGATTACATCAACACTGTTTGAAAATATCGAAACGATATATATATATATATATATATATATATATATATACATATATATATATATGAATATATATATGTATATATATATATACATATATATATATATATATATATATATATATATATATATATATATATATATATATATATATATATATATATATATATATCTATATATATATATATATATATCGATATTTTTTAACAATTTGCGTATCCCTAGTTTTGCTTAGCCGTTTGACGCAGGAAGGAACGGTGCATAAGTAATATGTTTTATATTACACGAATTTATGAAATATTTGAATTCTTAGCTTGCGAATGCCGTTCCATTACCTGCCATGTACGTGGAACTGGAAACCCATCACGCACAAATAATGATTCTATAATATTTACGATTACTTGTCTACTTATACTGCGTTACAAAAAAAAAAATTAAGTACCCACTTTAATTTTTGCTGTTCATTCATACACATCCCTCAATAAAAATATATGCGTACTTTTTTTCTATCACGTACTGTTTTTCAGGTACCATAATTAATATATATATATATATATATATATATATATATATATATATATATATATATATATATATATATATATATATATATATATATATATATATAACTATTAGTAAAAAAACTAAAAATTAAAGTTTCAATATACACATTACCCAGTGAACATTTTTCTGTAAATTTTATGTCACAGTGACAGAACTGAAAGTCACATGTTACATAACATGTGAGTCACATATGACTCACATGTAACTTACAATTTCCCACTTATAAACGTAACAATGTGACGTAACATTGTTATGTTCTTGTTACGTTTTAGGAAAATATAACTTTGATGTTACCTTATAGATAAAAATTACGCCTTCTTTTGCAAAAAGCAAATTCAAAATTCCCTTTTTTTGTTTCTTATTAACATTACATACACATATTACCAACTTATTGACATATACATACACCTAAATTATTATTTATTTATTTTTTTTTGTTGACTGTTGCAGGATTCGAACCATTATCCAAACTGAAGCATCTTTTAAATTATCGACAGTCTTAACCACTAGACCAAACTCACTTATTTATTCTGATCGTTATATATTAATATATATCACAAAATAGTAAATAAAGCCTTACAAGAATTTTCATAAAAGTTTCATTTTTAAATTAATATGTAACAAAATTAACGTTGTTTTAACGACGTATTAATGTTGTTTTAATGAAATGTCGCAATCATGACTCTTTTGTTATGTGCTTGTGACGTATCAATATTAATAAAACATTCGTTCATCCATTTCATCCATCCATTTTTGCATAAGTCGATTTATGTTATTTGTTATATGGGTTATGGGGTTATATTATATATATATATATATATATATATATATATATATATATATATATATATATATATATATATATAACCCCATAATATATGATATAACCCCATTATATATATATATATATAATGGGGTTATATCATATATTATGGGGTTATATTATATAATATAACCCCATAACCCATATAACAAATAACATAAATCAACTTATACAAAAATGGATGGATGAAATTTAATTACATCAGACGCCAACAGGGGATAGATTGAAAAACTGCAGGAATCTTTAAATGGATAATTCCTCACGAATTAATACATTTAAAATTAATATGGTAACAAAACATTTCACAAAAGTGACAAATGAAATGTTTTATTAATATTGATACGTCACAAAAACATAACAAAAGAGTACTGTTGTGACGTTTTGTTCAAAGTAACATTCTTAGGTCATCAGGACATAACAAAAGAGTCATGGTTGTGACATTTCATTAAAGTAACGTTGATACGTCACAAAAACATAACATAAGAGTCAGTTCTGTGAGGTTTTATCAAAGTAACATTGTTAGATTGCGAAGACATAACATAGGAGTCACACTGTGACGTTTTATCAAAGCAACCTTGGTACATCATCTAAACGTAACATAGCAGTCACAAATGTGACATTTTATTACAGTCACAATGGCATGTAACTGTTACGTAACATACAGGTAACAATTAGGTGTATAACATAAAACTCTAATTTTATATAATTGTTATGTCACCCATAAGTCAAAAAAGTTACGTAACTTGTTATTTCCTTGTTACATCACATTTACATTCTATGTTCACTGGGTAATTTATTTAATAATGAAAAATTATTACAATTTATTTAAACTATAATTCGAGTAAAACCGACAACAAAACTTATCCTTAAAAATATTGGCGCACATTAAGATATAAAATATATAGTGAAAAGTACATATTGTACACAAAAAAATGAAAAATATTTAACTTTCTCTTCTGGCTTTAAACGCCAACAGTAATCTCTTAACATAGCTGCATCCCAACGACCTTAAAACCGTTCTTCAAGCCTTTTTTATATCCTGGTGAAACTGCTCCCTTTGTTCACTACTTACAGCTCCAAGATTTGAAGGAAGAAAATAGAAACGGGAATGAAGAAAATGAACTCTCAATGACATCCAGCAACCCATCTTTTTGTATGCATTTAACAAATTGTTCACAAAGGCTACCTGTACACAATCAATAATACTGTCAGTATTTAGAAATACGGGCATTAATACTGATTGTGTATTGATAATACTGAAGTATTCGTATGTATAATTTATACAATAAAAATAATGATTCATTATATTTGTCAGTAAATACTGACAGTATTTCTGATCGTGTACAGGCAGCCTAAGAGTTCTGCGTTTTCGGCCCTGTGATTACCTATCCGTGTGACCAATACATACGCATTTTCCTTTCTCTCAATCGAAGCAGTAGTGTACTAATATGGACGCAATAAGGGTATTTCAAAAAAAGTTATCGGTGTGTACCTCAAAAACAAGACGTGATAGAAACAAAAGACAAGCACTGCCAATATACTCTAGCTAACAGAAAACTGTAATAGCATTCAGTTTTCCGGGTACCGAAATCGTGTCACGCAGTGTTATTGACGATAAATAGTTCCAACCATTTTGAATGAGAATCGACATTTAATAGGAACATATGACACACAAACGGTCCAGCGTAATCCATATGATCCTTTTCCATGCAGAAGCAGGATAGCCTCCACAGAATATTATAGCATATTTGAAGAGTAGCTACCCTGGTGGTTGGGCATTGTTTGATTCATTCCCGCGTGATGTAATTAAAGCCTCATTTAAATAGCTGTAATTTCGTATATACATATTACGAAATTTTTAAACATTTATTGGAGGCATATTCGTAAAGGTTTAAGCTTTAAGAATATATAAAATATTCAATTTTTCAAACTCCTAGACTAAAATACACCCTGGCAATATCTGAAATAAAATCTCTGAACTACTTTTACAACTTTCAGGTTATAACAAATTACAAACAACACATTAATCCTTTTTTCTTATTATTGATACTTTGTGTACTGCTTGAAAAACACTGAGGTAACTAAAATTAAAGTTCAGTTATAATTAATTTCATATGAAAAAATTTATTTTAATTTTGATAAGAACACAGTCGAAGCTTCAATAGTATTTTTGTAAACATATATACAAAACAGTGAATTACTCAGAGTTTGATATTACAAAATAGTTTTCGCATATTTTTCTTACCCTCTGTGAGAACACATCATAGGTTCCTGTCAAACCAAAATAGCTAATAGCTGTTTCAATTAAGTATTCTGATACACGTGTACATTTATTCGAATTAATCAAACTGACAATTTTTCTTTGAACTTGGATTGGATCATAAGCGGATAAGTTTTCTTCTGGAAAAATTTCATGCAATATTTCTTCATACTCATTTAATATGTTCAGTGCATGTGCTTGCGCCGTGGCTCTAGAAATTTCATTACATTGACGATGTCGATAATACTTTTTATTCGTCCATTTTTTTATTACGAAATCTATTAACATCAGTGTACTGTTAACTGTATGTTGATTGAAATTGATGTAATGTGGTATAGGTGCTTTTACGTATTCACTATCACTTGACGAAGATAACATGTTATTGGAAGGGGTACGAGAATTTAAAATGGTTGCACCTGATTCAGATGTAAGCCATTTGTTAGTCATTTCTGCTTCTGGCAGAGAGCTTTCATCAATCATGTATAAACTTGCAGAAGAAGAAGATCGCTTTCGACGTAAATTTTTTATTTCTTGGGTTAATGTTTTTGAATTTAATTTCATCCGCAATTCATTATAAGGTGATATCACTATCTTGCTATCTTCACTTTTAACATTAAATTCTCTAGTTTTCAAAAATTTTGAAATATACGTATTTGTTTCAAATTTTTTTAGAAATTTAAGCAAATAATTCTTGGTAAAGTCATTTTTTAATCTCCGATTCATAAAATCCTTATAATATTTTATAGTTTCATTAGGATTCGGGATTAGTGTGCCGGGTTCTGCATATTCGAAACTCATTTTATTTGATCCCGTTTCACCATACTGACCATTATTCTTTTTTTTTCCATGTTTTGTGTAATCAGTTATTGTCCAAGTTGTCGTCGGAATAAAAAATACATGTTTTTCTTTACATTCTACTGTAACTTTTGCATTCCATCCTCCACTACCTGGTTTTCCACCCTCGCCTGATTTTCCTTGAAGCCCTTTTTTCATCTGAATGTTAATTTCAGATGATTTTTCTAATTCCACTATTTTTATTTCTCCCGGATTACCGCCTAAACCTCCTTCACCACCGTTTCCTCCATTTCCCCCACTTGTAGCTTCTTCACTGTAACCTTCATATCTATACGATTGAGATACATAAACCAGAAGAAAAAGAAGACCGCGATCTTTAACAAATGCATATTTAGTACTACCCACCGAAAAATTATTTTCAGTACAAGAACCACTAGGAACTAAAATATCTCCATCTCGACCCATAGCACCCGATCCTCCATTCTGGCCATGACTGCCAGCGCCACCGTTAGAAGATACCAATAAATTTTCTCCGTTGACAAATTGCATGCCAATACCCAAAAATGTCCCTCCCGCGCCGCCGGGTTTACCCGGGAGCCCATCTTGACCATTTCCACTTGGATATTCACCTGACTTAGCCTGAAGTGTGTGATGAGAGGCACCAGGACTACCATCAAGGATTATTTTCCTTTTCCCGATTATTTGCCAAGTTGGAGAAATAATGGTTATATGTACTTTCCTTCCAGTTCCAAAAAAATCTGTATCAATATAGACAGTGTCTAAAGCAAAAATTTCAATAAAATTCATACTACTCTTTTGACATGGTACAGAATCTATTTCACTAAACCTAACGAATTCACCTTGAATTCTCACTTTGTTTGAAGATGAACATTGTTTTTCCACCTTTGATTCCATCTTCAATTTTATCATATGATTTAAAATTGATTTTTTTGTTTCGTCAATTTTAATGCGACTTAAATCATTTAATATTTGTTGATCAAATATGTCGGAGGATTTTAAGAACTCTCTGTAACTATCTGTACTGAAAGCCTTATAAGTTTTATTAATTAAATCATTATTGTTCTGAACACGATAATCTGATATGAATGCATTTACTTTATATAAAAACAACATCCAAAATTTCCACTCGAATATAAACTTTTCAATGCTATCTAAGGTTTCTTTTAGTCCATAGACTAGATTTCTTTTATGGTTTTTATTAAACATTTGAAAGAAATTAAGGTATGAATTCAAATCAATTAGATCTTGAAAAATAGTTTGTGGAAGCCGTAAGTTAAGATCATCGAGCAATTGCAATAATAATAAAAGAAAGTTTTCAACAGACGTATTATCATTTATCTTTTCTGTGATCTTTAATACAAGTGAGTAATGCTCATCGGTCAACATCGAAAAATTTTCGGAATTTGTTTTTATTTGAGTTTCGTAAACTAATTTTATTTTGTGTATCAATAAGCGAATAGATTCCAGGATTTCTTCATTTAAGTATTCTATTATTTCGTAAATGTGGGTTTTTGATTTATCTGATATCGTAAATCCAAAATCCGTTGGATCAACTCTTGTATACGTTAACTTTTCATGTAACAACTTCATGATTTGTGTTTTACCATTTTGTAGAAGTACTATCTTACTTAATGGTCCAGGTTCATCTGGTCTACGGAATATAGCTATTCTATCATACTGGTGGTTTTCTCTCTTTGCCAAAATATTGATAAAAGCAATAGCTTGCTTATAGAATTCTTTTTCCATTTCACTAGCATTTTCCCCCAGAGAATCGAACTTTGATTGCTGTTCGTTACGTAGTTCCAGAAGGAAATCACCAATTTCATCAACAATAGTACTATCAGGAACTAAATGCAACTGACCACGTCGGCGAATGAATTTATTATCAACCTTTGTTACAATTAAAGCAATACTATCGCGATATTTTTTAACATCTTTTATCAGATTTACCGCATGCGTAACAGACTCCATAAAAGAAATCCGATCGACACCTTTTCGAACTGATGGATAGCTTACAGTAAAAACCATTTTAATAGTTTTTGAATGACTAATCAACTTCCTTATAAGATACGTGGCTGTAATATCAATACTAGTGCTTCTGGTATCACTGAATCCTGGGCAGTCATAGAAATTTGAATCAGTGTTTGGATCATAGAAAAGTTCCGGTACAATCGTTTTTGATTCACTTGTCGAATTACTGATTCGGCTTCCGTCGACAATAATGAAATCACCAGAATCTTCTTTTAATTCTACCGAATGTAATTTACTATTATCTCCCGCAACAAACTGTACAAAAGTACTTTTTCCAGTGCCTGTAACTCCCAGTACCAAAAATATTTTATCTTTTGGTATCATTTTCCTGTCGCCATGTTGCAAATATTTAATAAGGTTTGCTATTTCTTTATTATTAATCGATCGTTTACGTATGTCACGGGTAGGCATTTTTATTAACATGTTTAATCAAACTTCACTCCAATTGTGTATACAGACGAAGTACCTGTAAAGATTATTGTATCAATTTTATGTTTGGGGAATTATTTTGTAGCCTTTATAAATACGTTATTACCTTTTTACCGGAAAGATGTTTGCGCAGAAAGTTGAAAGATCGTTTTTATTTTTATATGACTAAATTGCGCCCAAATTGCTTCCTTGGAATCAATAATTGCTCCGCCTGAAATTTAAATATTTAGTTAGTTATTTTTAAAGAAAAAAAAATTTTCCTGTTATTTCAGTCATCAAAATCTCGCAAAATAATGCTTCTTTATACAATTTTTTACGTCAATAAATTGTTTCCAATTTGCTATATTTAATTTAAAAGCTAAATGCTAATTTTTTGAATAATGATTAAAATATTTTGATTTTATTATAGTACAAAATTCAATTATCATTAAATATATGCAAACGACAGAAAAGGTATGTCTCAAGGTCTATGTGTTTTAAAAATACATATGGTAACGTAATATTGTAAATATTTATATTTTAATATATTTTATTTATTAATCAAAAAAATGAAAATCTAACTTGTAAATTAGATGGATATTTGGAGTAATTTACTAGTGTAAGGAAATTATGAAAAAAGGCATTATTTGACAAGATTCTGATAAGTTAAACAGTACAAATGTTGTTTTCTTAACAAAAGTTTATTCAAAATAAGTAAGTTTCAGGTGGAACAACCATTGATCTCAAAGGAGCAATTTGGATGCAATTAAGTCATATAAAAACAAACAATTTGTCAACTTCCGGCACCAACTTCTTTCCAGTCAATGGGGCCACCTTTTTCAAGACGTATAGCATTTCTTTTTTGGAAGTTCCGTTAATGACACGTGATAGTATTTATTTCGTGAGTAACTTAACAATAATTTTGGGAGTCTACATTATTTTGATTATTTATGAATATATTATTTTCACAGTAATTTTAACTGTTCCTCTTTAGTAAAGTATTTGTTAATTAGATTTGAACAGAGCTCGAAACCGTTTTTTTTTAAGTAAGAGTTGAAGGAATCAGGGAAATAGAAATAAGAAAATAATCGATTAAAAGATATTACAATGTTTAAATCAGATTTTTGAAACTCTCCCATAGCCTTGCATAATCTGAAATCGTATTGGAAAAATTATATTTTTTACAAATCTAAAATTGAGCTATGAATTCTAAATGGATATCAGTATATGTCCAACCACAGAAAGTTTTGCTGATTATTTTTGACAGGAATAATCTAACTACTTTAGGATACTTGGAACTACTTTTGGAAGATCTGTGATAAAATTTGCTCCTTATGCATGTCGCTAATTGCGACTTCGAATACTTTAATAAATTCGAAATTCAAAAAATTTTTGGAGTGTATTTTCCAGATCTCACTTCTTGTGGTTGCATTCAGCATAACCTGAAAAGGTTCTTTAGTAAGCTTAAATTTAGTGTTTAGGAGTATCAGGGTACTTTTAGGGAAATGACAAATGAAATTACAATTGCTCTTTCAGAGGACAATTGCTGGCAATCGAATAAGTTGGATATCAAAAACATACTGTCTGATTATCTACATTGTAGATTCTACAAGAGGTAACTATGTAGGGATATAATATGTAAGGTAGAGTTTTCTTTTAGCATAAATATAAAATAGGTTTTGTACTTTTTTTGAAAATTCCTTTAAGCGCATTGAACGATTTTTAGCAGAGGAAAATCTTATATACAGTATATTTATCTGTAGCTAAAAGGATGACATGTTGCGCTAGGTATATGTATTTGTTATTTCATCGCTTTTACTTCTGTCGGCAGATACCCGTGATTGCATAGTTTTAAAAAAAAATAAATATCAATTTTCATTTAACAAAAAGTGTAGAAATTATTGCTTAATAAACGCAATTTGCAGAAAAAAATAACAAAACCAGTGAAAAGGACTGGTAATGAAAACGAATCATGAAAACAAGTAACTTGCAGGTTTTACGGTAATTTTACCTTCGTTTTCTTTTCCACAAATAACTGGAAATCTGAAACTAAAATCCGATTGTTCTTTTTGTTTTATTTATCATAATTCGTATTTCAGTATTAATAAATATTATCATAACAAGTAAGCTCGTGTTCATTGCAAGCTGATTCCTTTAATTCATATTTGAATTATGTAACCTAATTCAAAACCTTCAATAATTATTTTATCAAATTATACAAACAATTCGGATATAATGAAGCAGACAAAAACATAACAGTTGTGTTATAAAATGAAAAACGTAAATAATTTTCAATCTAGCTCCAAATATTTTGCCAGTTATTTTTTACGATTATTTTTTATTGGGTTCTATTATACACAGAGAAGCATGTTCTTGGGAGTATGATTGTGTAATTCTAACAAAATCGAGAAAAAAATTCAGAAAATCAAAACAGAAACAATTAAGCGGTTGTTTGCTTTATTTAAAAATCCCATCATTAATATAAAATAATTTCATATTCTTCGCAATCATATTCTTTTTTTTAAGGTAGTTGGTCGATAAAACGATTTTTTCAAAGGATTCTAACGAAACTTCTCTAGACATTTATTTAATTCAATACCAATAATAGGATTCCTTACCAAAAAAAATATTGACCACCCCAATCAAAGTTTTGTAATTTTAACACGGGCTCTTATGGGAAAACTCTATTTTTTTTTTTGAATAAAATGAAAACGTGTCAAAGGAATTTGATAAAAATTTAATACGTTATAAAATACAGTTACAAACCCTATTTAATAACAAATAAAAATTATTAACCACACCGTTTTTTAAATATAATTTATAAACATCATTTTACAACGTTTTTACAACGCTTTTTTAAAAATGCTCTTATATTGCTGCAACATAAGCGCGCGGAAATTAAAAAAAACAAGTGGCATACAAATATAATAACTGAAAAATATTTATACATTACATAATTTTTGATAAAAAAAAATTTTTCGCTGAGATATACTTTTGTACCTGACTATCACAGAGCAACTACGTTAAGAAAATATTTATTTTTCCTATGGGATTATGTATGCGTTTGAAAACTAGGTTTATGTACTTACTTCCAGAGATTACATTCCTTTTATTACTTATTAGGACGGATAACAGAAACTGACGGATAATCGAGTGATGGTTAATTGAAGTTCTAGTGTACTTTCTTTTTGTTAAAAACAAAATTAAAAAAGATTTTAATTTCAATTTATCTATTTTTCGAAAATAAATTTTATTTTATACACAGCATGCTTTTGCGTTTGGAAAACTAAAATATGAATTCCTGATTTTTTTCAAGTACTTTTGCACTGACAAGGAACTCTCAATTCTGAACTGTCAATTCGCAATTTTGATGAAACTTCGTATACGTGTAGTACAAGCAAAAATAATGGACCCGTATGTTTTTTAATCTGCCACAGCCGCTATTTAAGGGATGAAATCACCCCTCAAAGTTAGGGTAAAATTTCAATTTTGCTTGATTACTTGAAAACTACGGCAGATAGAGAAAAACTTTAAATTGACACTTTATTTTTAGAGAGCCTTCTAATGATGTATAGAAAGCCAGGGTCGGATCTACTGGAGAGGCTGTTTAAGTAAAATTGAGGGTAAATTTTGAAATAGGTTGGATATGCTTTGGTATATTAGAATTTGAATAGCATATATGAAATCTACATGAAAAATACTAGTTTAGCTGATTTTGCTCAAAGATGTAATTTAAACCCTAAATTCTTTTAAAACTGAACGGCCAATTGGAGGGGTGAATCTTAAATTTTACTCATAATTAGCAGAATAATAATTTTTAATCAGGTTTTCAGTAAGTAAATTGCCTTGTACTGGCCAAAATAACTGGCCAAAATACGTTAATAATAATAACTTTTGATAAAGTTTTAATACCTAAGTATTACTTTTGTCAATTTAACACCAACCTAAGAATTTTGAACACTAGTTATTTGCTGTTATTACTACTTATTGCTAATTATCATTGTTGTCTATATATACAGACCGCTCCAGATTTTTGTACTGTAATTGCGAAAGCTGATAGTATGTTTAAAAATTAGTGTGCGTTTTTATACTGTCTAGAATCAAAAAAGCGTATGATACTGACGTCACACCATCAAATTCCTGAGTCAGCATTAGCAACATATAAAAGCCGCCGCCGCGCCGACCTAATTGGGTATATTGGACAAATTTTGAAAAAGTATTTTAAAATATTCCTAAAGGTTTAAATATAACCCTAGTAATTGATTTTTGTATAAAAAAAGGCAATTTAAAAAGAAAAAAATTTTTTAAAAAAATTTATTTAAATTTGATACGAAAACACTTCCTCACTTTTCATTTCCAATACCACTTCATCACTTAGCAAAGAGATGTCGCTCTCCTCGCGGTATTATTGAGTACAGCATAGCTCTGAAGAAGATAGCATTTTTTTGTGACGTATTTCCTCACTTGTTCCACTAGTGGCGACTCATAACATTTTTTAAATATATTGATTATTGGAGACCCAATAGGGGTATGGTATATTTTTATTTAGGTTGTTGGCAAATACTATAAATGACGCCAAATACGGTACAATTATGTATATGTATTATAAATGTTTATAGAAAAAGACATAATATATACACTGAAAAATTAAAATACTAAAATCAGAGACATAGTTCCTGAACATTCTATCCAGAAATCGGCAAAGATATTAAAAAACTGACTTCACCATTGCTTTGGTCATTGTAAAAGACGCCAAATGAGGAAAGTTTATAAAAATTCTCGAATATTCTATTCCTCAACTAGCATAGATATCAAAAAACCGATTGCACCATTGGATTTGTTACCGAAAGAGAGGCCAAATACTTCATTTTGACAAGTGTTCCAGAATGTTCTACTCATTAACCAGCAAAGAAAACGAAATAACGTCTTCACCATTGGCTGGTCTTCAAAAAAGAAGCCAAAGTGCACAATTAGACAAATGTTTTAGAAATTGACTTTTGTTGGTTGCCAAATAGAATGTTCGAGAACTTTTGTTAAATATCGCTGTTTAGCATATTTATTCGATTATCAATCCCATGTTGAAGTCGATATTTCCATATTTTTGCTTGCTACTGAATAGAATATTCTAGAACTTTTGTCAAATTTTACTATTTAGCTTCTTTTTGGATGATCACTCCAATGGTCAAATCGGTTTTTTGTTACGTTTGTTGATTTTTGAACAGAGTGTTCTGGAATCTTTTTCAATGAATCAATGATCAATCTTATGATAAATTTCTAATGGTAAATATAAACTAATAACGATAACATGTTTTTGTAAAGAAACAATATGAACCTATTCATAAATAAATTTGTGAATAATAAATGTGTTAAAATTTCTAAAAACATGTATAAAAAAATTCAGACAAAAAATCCTGTAAACCGCCTATGGAATATCTATCACACAAACACACATATCCATATACATAAACTTTATTTATTAGGTGTACAACTAAGTTCTACCCGTTTTCAAAAGATGGCATTATCTCACAGCCGGTTTTAAGTTAATTATTAATACGCATATACACAACACAGCTGTTTTTACTCTGTAAATTTATCACGCTCTTAGTATATTACTTTTCAATATACATATTTTTTATAGTGTTGAAAATGGAAGTAAGTAATGTGCATATCCGCCATTGTTTTCTATACGAATTTCATCAAGGAAAACGTGCTGCTGAAGCTCAGAGTATAATCTGTGCAACTTATGGTGACAGTGCTATTGATGACAGTACGTGTCGAAGATGGTTTCGGAAATTTAAAAATGGAGATTTCAATTTAAATGATAAACCACGCTCTGGAAAGCCTACAACAATCAGTGACGAGGAATTGCAAGAATTGTTGGACCAAGATTCTGCGCAAACACAACAACAACTGGCAGAAAAGTTGAACGTCACTCAACAAGCTATTTCTAAAAGATTACATGCTTTAGGTAAGATTCACAAAAAAGGAAAATGGGTACCCCATGAATTAACCCTAGAACAACGTGAAAGACGAGTTGATACCTGTCTGGTGTTGCTTTCACGACAAAAAGAAAGTTTTTTGTGAAAACTTGTAACAGGTGACGAAAAGTGGGTTTATTATGAAACTCCTAAACGGCGAAAACATTGGGTAAACCCAGGACAACCAACGACATCAACACCAAAACGTAACGTATTTGGAAACAAAATATTGCTTTGTATTTGGTGGGATGAAAGGGGCGTGCTATATTATGAGTTGCTCAAACCGGGAGAAACCGTTACTGCAATACGCTACAGTTGTCAATTAAAAAAATTAGCAGAAAAAATCAATGAAAAAAGACAATATGCGGGACACAAACCTCGACCAGTGATACTGCAGCATGATAACGCCAGGCCTCAAAGAAGTTCAATCGTCCACCAAACTATAAATGATTTACAGTGGGAAGTTTTACCGCACCCGGCGTATTCACCGGACATTGCACCGTGCGATTTTCACTTATTCCGGTTGTTACAAAATTACTTGGCGGGCAAACACTTACAAAACGAAACTGACGTGCAAAAAATAATAGATGATTTTATTTCGTCAAAAGATCAAGCATTTTATCTCCATGGGATTCATCAGTTGCCCGAACGTTGGCAAAGGGTAGTAGATGCTGATGGTGGTTATATTGATTAAGATTTGTATTAAATTTAAAATTTTTAAATATATTTTTTTTTACAAAAAACGGGTAGAATTTAGTTGTACACCTAATATGTTTTGTTTTGATTTATGATACAACTTGCCGCTAATCTTTAACTATTGATAGAGTCCTTATAACAAAAGTCTATAGACATCGGCCATTTATAGTGAAAATAATCGCGCACTTTTTGTGTTTTGTATGAAAATACAATTGCCAATTCACACGCAGACACAGTTATTAAATAACTGACAGGAGAACATCAGTGCTACCGCTACTAGTTTGACTTGACATGTGTCATTATTTTGAAAAAAATTTTCCCTATAAATGGCCGGTATCTAGACTTTTATTATGCTTATTATAGGGACTCTAATCCACTACCACTGACAACGACATCTCTTCTTGTTATGAGGAACTAGTTTTGACCGCCACGTCCAATGAATCTTTCTCATCACATCAACCGCCAATTCCAAATTCATAATTTTCATTTAAAAAAAAATATTTATATATTTTTTTTAAATTAATTTAAATGGTTAATCATTATTATCGAATTATACTCTGTTATTCACAATATTTCATTACCAATAACTATATCAGTCAAATACCCAATTGAAATCGGACTCCAGTTTCAAAATTCGATTCGCGTTGCGTTAAATATGGATGTACAATATTATTTTCTTTATTTTATGTAATTTTGCAAACTTAAAATCAAAAATAATAAATCTATCTTAGTTAAATTAAAATTAAAATATATTTATCATAATTAGAAATCATTATAAAATACTTGAGACAATTAGTGAATAAAAGATTTAGTTTTAAAAGTAAAACAATTTTATTATTTATCAAGACACTACACCATCAATAAGTTAACAGCGAAATCTATGAACATCAAACAGGATCGAGGAATTTGATTTCTCATCGCGCCAGCCAGAAGTAAGAATCCTAGTTCGGCACGATTATCAACTGACAGAGCCCACCATGAAAACTGCTCTGGTGACAGCAAAGCCCTGCCAGCTTCAACCATTAATGTTCGACGAACTTACGTAAAATTAGTAACGTCTAATCCAAGTTGGTCCCGACAATATACACTAAGCTAAATAAAATAAGGTACCATGCTACTAACTAAAAATGAAAAGGGTGAAACTTTTTTAAATATTTAAAACGAATTCATATTTTAGTGCCGATGCACACATCCGTTTTTTTAAGGTGCGGCGCCGCAGCGTGCACGCAACGGCACCGCACGTTTAACCGGTTGTCGCAGTTGCAAAACTAGTAGCGTTGTTGTAAGTTTAGACAACGTAATGCATAAAATATAATAAAAGAAATATCAGTATTATAATCAAAAGTAAAATAACACTATGTCTGTGTTTACCTATCAAATTTTTTATACTATCAGTTAATGTAAAAATTAGTATAAAACTAAGTTCTTACTTCTATCTATCTCTTCACGAGGATACAGTGTTGGGATATTTTTTGAAGTAAAAATTGTCATCAGGTTTGCCAAATTAAAGTATGTCGTCAGAAACTGTATTACAATCCAAAATTATAGTTGAGCAAGTTAAAAAAAAGGATTTTTTTCGACAAAGCAAGAGACAAATTTTTTTTTGAAAAATGCCATTGTCAAGGACGAAAAAGAACATTCTAAAAGCAAAAATACAAAATAATAATAGACTGTAAACAAATTATAAAATAAAAAAAAATGTCCAAAATACAATTCCAAACAATCGAAAAATGATTTTTTTTTAGATTTTATAAATAATTTTTTATAATTAACTATATAATTAAAACTCTATGTTACACAATAAAATTCACAAAATTGGTATGTTAAATTTGATATTACCTACTACATTGTTGATAAATCAATAAACAAATCAGTTGTTGTTTGTTATGATTCTCGAGAATTTGTTGTACAGTAATTTTTATAAATGACAGAAAAAAATTTAAAATTAAAATTTTGAATGGAATTTACACAATATCAAAAATGAATCATTTTCAGATACAAAATGAAAGTTTTTTAATAACTTCTGTATTGGCATTCAACCATTTGACGAGATTTCCACTGGAAATATTAGCTATAACCTTGTAACATTCAGCATTTCATCTATCAAAATCAACAACAGTTCAAAGTTCTTTTTTCAACGGTTTTATATTTTCTACGTGAAAAAACCGTATGTGTGCAGTGATTAATTGAAAACAATGCACTGCAAGAACGCAGTTGCGGCAGTTTGCCGTTGCGTTGCCGCTGCCATTCTGTAGGGAACTGCCGCACAAAATGCACGTTGCGTACACGCAGCAGTGCCGCACGGCACCGCAAGTATGTGTGCATCACGCAATATAACTCAATGTACTTTCGATCGCACTTCTGTGCACGCTGCGGCGCCGCGAGGATAATTAAATTTATGTTACTACTTGTTCCATCACTTACAATTAATGCCGATTCACACATCCGTTTTTTTAAGGTGCGGCACCGCAGCGTGCACGCAACTGCGGTCGAAAATACACTGAGTTAAATTGTGTGATGCACACATACTTGCGGTGCCGTAGGGCGCCGCTGCGTGCACGCAACGTGCATTTTGTGCGGCAGTTCCCTATAGCATCGCAGCGGCAACGCACCGGCAAATTGCCGCAATTGCGTTGTTGTAGTACAATGTTTTCAATTAGCCAATGCACACATACGTTTTCTTCACGCAGAAAATATACAACTGTTGAAAAAAGGACCTTGAACTGTTGTTTATTTTAATTGATGGAATGTTGAATGTTATAGGGTTATAGCTAATAATTCCAGTGGAGATATAGAAAGTTTCATAAATGTATATTTGGATTTAATTTTTTCACTAATATTTACCTAAAACTCATCAAATGATTGAAGTTCATATATGTAGAAATTATTAAAAGAAAATTATTTTCTGATTTTTTTCGCTCGTATAGATTTGGAAGCAGTAAAGGAATGAAACCAATGTTGGATGCGTTTTTCAAAATATAAAATTTGTACATACGAAAAGCAAAAATATATGTATATTTTTTTAAAATAATTTTTTTTTTTAATAATTTTGTTAAAATAAATTTTTAAATAATTTTTACTAGCTACATAATATTTATCAACGTAACAAGCCTTCTTCGTATGAACCTAGAATCCGTAAAGGGATGGACACAATATTGCCTTCTTCTTTTCACAATATAAAATTTATGAACAAGAAAAGCAAAAATCGAACGTTTTTTTCCTACTGACTTCCATATCTGAGTGTGACAGAATGAATACTGATATTTACTTTAATATATTTTATGCATTATGTTGTCCAAATTTACAGCAACGCCATTAGTTTTACAACTGTGACAACCGGTTAAACGTGCGGTGCCGCTGCGTACACGCAGCGACGTCGTACCGTGCACGCAACGTGCAAAAACCGTATGTGTGCATCATATTTTGTGATGCCGTTGCGTGCCCGCTGCGGCGCAGCACGTTAGAAAAACGAATGTATGCATCGGCACTTACGATTAAAGGATAATTGTGGGATAGATAGGTGTATTTTAAGTTACTCGAAAACTGTCTCTTATAACGCCGCATGGAACAGGCGTTGGGTAATATCAAATAATTTCCATTTGAAGTTTCCATTGAAATGAAAATCTTGGAAATCAAATCAATAAAATTATCAAACAACATATTTGAGTAAGATTAGACAATAGTTTAAACATTCATGCTATGTCAGTTGCATAAAAATCTTAATAATTGAAGTCATAGCATTCTCTATTGGCAGAAGTGAGAAGAAAGATAAATGTCGTAGTAGTGCTTTAATAACAAATCTGGTTGGTCAAAAGCGATACTTAATCATATGTAATGTTAAGTAATATCATATACTTAAGGGAATTATGTATCTCACTCTTTCATATGAGAAATTATATGTTTAACTCAAATATAACATTATGGAACATTCTATTTGGAAAAAATAAGAAATTTGTATAACGAACTTTGTAAAAGTTCAAGACATTCTAATTTCAACAAGACTTGTAACAACTACGTCGTATTTTCGGATCCTCTTTCCCTTATAAACGGTTTACAGTTATATTCATATTGTTACACTATTGTTACAACTTAAATTTATAATATCATTGCCAATTTTGTTAATTAAATTGAATATCTAAATAAATAATTATATTTATCTGATTAAAACCGCGGGTGTTTAATTTATCGATTCACCAATAGTGAAATCAAAGAACCCATAGCGACCTACAGAGACGAATCAGAAAGGAGAACATCGCGTGGGCGTAGAAAACCCACAACCTGCAACGGATCTAGATTTACTAGATTTCCCAAACTAAGGGCGGCCTTTCACTCTGTGTATAAAAACGTACACTAATTTTTGAACATACTATCAGTTTTCGCATTTACAGTACAAGATTCTGGACCAGTCTCTATATATTGTTGGGACTCTACTGCATTCAACATTGCGTACGGTATATTACGACGCTACTGTACGATACACAAGCCCACCTGTAAACGAAGGAAGTTCTTAACATAAGCGACAATCCACCCGGAGCACCAATGGTCATGGAGTCGGATTACGGATACTGAGGGCCCAAGTTCGACGCCCGCTACCGACGATAACTACGTTTCAGATTTTTTTAATACAGGGTTTCTTTTTGTTTTTATATAATGGTAGAAGCTTCCAGAATGTTCTACGAAATTCTATCGGGCGAAAACAACAAACGCAACAACAACCAACGTCATCACTCAAAAGAGGATAAAAGCCAGGCCACTAAGGGTACGAAGAGAGTTGGAAACCAAGTGTTGGAATGGGCAGTTGGAAATCGATAGTGAAGATCTGACGTGAGTTACTGCCGACCAGTGAGGACATCAGTGAATAATCGACAACAGTGGAAATAGCAGTTCAAGTCAGCGACTGGTTGGAAACCCACAACACCAATTTACCGGTGGAGTCAATCAACAATAGTTAAGCCGCCAAGCCGAACACATCCAAAGACAGCGCCAACAGAAGAAAACCCATTAACATACATTGTTAAAGTTTTACTACTTCAACTCTATACATAATAAAAATATTTGTCGACCGAATTTCTGTTTATTTTCTTAATTGGAAACCTTGGGTACTCCCTCAGTTTTCAATCACGAACCAGAGTACCACAAAATACAGACATAACTATGATAACTGAAAATCGCCAAAACAAAAAGAAAACAAAACTATATTTAAAACATGGGATCGTTGCTTTGTTACTTTTCACAACAAAATCGTAGAAAAAACACGAGTCGCCTTTCGGCTTTTACACCATCGTCAGGTGAAAAACATAACTAAAATTGTTCTTTTAGGCGAAAACTATTTATAATATAAATTGAAGTAAATAATGTATTGGTGGAGGATGTTAGAGATAGAGGCAGATATAATCACATCAAAACAGATGTAAGGGGAACTCCCAAGTTGACCAATTTTGATAAAACTAAAATTTTTGTATTATTTGCCAAGGTACTTACAACGAATATAATTTTAAACCGGTTAGGTGTAATATCCATAAAATGACTAGAGTACGTTGGGGAAAACCAGACACGTGAAACAACGGTGAACGATAATTACAAGAAATAAAGAATAAAATATACAGGTATCGGTCTGTATTAAATTGTCAAGATAGAAACATGTATTGATTTGCACGAAAGGTTACACCCATCAGGTAGATGCTTTTGTTAAACTAAAAGGATTGTTAAATGATGTAAAATCAAAATATTGCATAATGACCATTTAAATATTAATTACCAGGAATCTGTAAAATTTTAAAAAATTTTAAAAATGGGTACCTATCAGCTAAACTATTCGGAAACAAAACGTGAGATGCACCGTGTTATAGATTTAATAAAGACGGTTTGTTTAGATCAATTTGGTCATTTAAAGTGACGTGGTTTGGGTCTTTGTTCAATTTATTGATTTCCAGGGCTTCCAAAATGTTGAGTTTGCGGCCTTTTTTTACAAATATGTAATATTTTGGGTTGCTGATCGGGTTTTACCGAATGACCTGTTTCTAGTAGATGTAAACCAAAGTTGGAAATGTGTTTCTGGGTGGTAATATGTTCCCTATATCTGGTTTCGAACGTTCGGCCAGTCTGCCTATGTAAGAAGCGTTACACTCCGAACAATCTAGACGAAAAACTCCACATTTCTTCATGGGGTAGGATTTTTCTTTAGCGGTATTCTTTAGCGGAATTGGTCAACTTGGGAGTTCCCCTTACATCTGTTTTGATGTGATTATATCTGCCTCTATCTCTAACATCCCCCACCAATACATTATTTACTTCAATTTATATTATAAATAGTTTTCGCCTAAAAGAACAATTTTAGTTATGTTTTTCACCTGACGATGGTGTAAAAGCCGAAAGTCGGCTCGTGTTTTTTCTACAATTTTGTTGTGAAAAGTAACAAAGCAACGATCCCATGTTTTAATATGGATTTTCACAAAGTAAACCTATCTAATATTAATTATTTAAAATTATATTTGTTTCAAAAGTGTTAAAAGTCCTTAGGAATATGTTAAATTGATATACACAGTATCATCTGTTAATTTATAAAAGTAGTACCTTGATATTAAAACCTTAAACATTAATATTCATGTATTTTGGTCAGTTCTTAATTACTAGACAATTCATTTACTGAAAATTTTATAATGCTGGTGGTTGTATGTAAAATTTAGAATTCATACCTCGAATTAGTTGTCTAGTTTTAAGACTTTAGGCTTTAAATTACAACTTTGAGCAAAAACAGGTAAACTAGTACTTTTCAACTTGTAATTTCATTATTTGATTTTATTTGGCGATAAACCTCAATATTAAGACCAGCAAAAAACCAAACAGAATTTTTTAACCAATCTTCAACATGTCGACCGGTTTCGGTGTCTCAAAACACCATTATCAAGACAAGAATATAAAAATCAATAAAAATTAAAAATTAAAAAATTAAAAAAAATTTTTTTCATAAACAAAATAAACTAAAAACCTTTTAGTTTCGATCAAAACCAATCAAATCAAACAATGTCAAATATAGCAACTCGCTGGTTGCAAAAATGGAAACACGTACATCACTACAAATGACATACGAAAACGGAAATATGAAACAATAAAACATCTGAAAACCAAACTTGCAATAGAGAACAGAAAAAGTAAAAGAAGAAAGAAAAAATCATTTTTTGAAAATAACATCTGTAAAAGCCACCAATCAATCGCCTTTATGAATCACATATTCAAATTATTTCCACTGACTTTCGTCTAAATCCATTGTCAGAAAACATGTTGATAAATCCATTTTGAAAAATTTTTTTGTAGGAAGAAAGGCCAAAAAATGTCTCATGTAACAATTGTAACACTCCAAATTGATTCGTCAAATATCGAACAAATTTTGTTTAATTTTAAGAATAATTTTAAAATTAAAATAATTTATTATTCTTAAAATTAAACAAAATTTGTTCGATATTTGACGAATCAATTTGGAGTGTCACAATTGTGACATGAGACATTTTTTGGCCTTTCTTCCTATAAAAAAATTTTTTGAAAATGGATTTATCAATATGTTTTCTGATAATGGATTTAGACCAAAGTCAATGGAACTAATTTGAATACGTGATTCATAAAGGCGATCGGTGACTTTTACAGATATTATTTTCTAAAAATGTTTTTTTCTTTCTTCTTTTACTTTTTCTGTTCTCTACTGCAAGTTTGGTTTTCAGATGTTTTGTTGTTTCATATTTTCGTTTTCGTATATCATTTGTAGTGATGTACGCATTTCCTTTTTGCAACCAACGAGTTGCTATATTTGACATTGTTTGATTTGACTGGTTTTGATCGAAACTAAAAGGTTTTTAATTTCTTTTGTTTATGAAAAAAAAAATTTTTAAATTTTTTCATTTTTTATTTTTATTGATTTTTATATTCTTGTTTTGATGATGGTGTTTTGAGACACCGAAACCGGTTGACATGTTGAAGATTGGTTAAAAAATTCTGTTTGGTTTTTTGCTGGTCTTAATGTTGAGGTTTATCGCCAAATAAAGTCAAATAAAGAAATTACAAGTTTAAAATTTGTTGGCGAAAATAGAGGTAACAATTTATTTATTATTATTCATGTAGTTTTCACATATGCTACTCAAATTTTAATATCATTAGAAAGCTCTCTAAAAATAAAGTGTTGTATCAATTTAAAATTTTCCTCTATCTGCCGTAGTTTTCAAGAAATCAAGCAAAATTGAAATTTTACCCTAACTTTGAGGAGTGATTTCACACCTTAAATGGCGACTGTGGCAGACAAAAGAAAATACGGGTCCATTATTATTGCTTTTACTACACGTATATGAAGTTTAATCAAAATTGCGAATTGACAGTTCGGAAGCTTTCCTTGTGGAACCTTGAACTGAAAGAGTGACCCAAAATTTCGCCCCTTAAGGGAACCTCATAAATTTTACAGGAAAAGATCAGGATTGTTGCTGAAAATATTCGATTAATCGATATTTTTGTACAGAAGACTTAGCAAAACTCTATAGATACTTCAAACTTTGTAACTGATGGCCTTTAAATTAAAAAATAAACCTCGGGGAAAAGTATTTCTCGGGCGGACTGGGTTTGGTTTAATTAGTGAAATGTATTTGAGTAATATGTAAGGCTCTTCACTACGTCAAGGTACTAATTCAAGAAAAGACATATTTTTTGTCTTTTTTTCTTGTTTTGTTGTTGTTTTTCTCAATAATTATTTTCGACTTTTTATGTGTTTTTAGCTATTTTTAAGGCAAGAAACTATCGAGAATGACGAATTCGCCTTAGAGTAGATGAGTCAAATTATAAGGTTAACTCATCATATTTCAAAAACAAAAACTATGCCAAACCTGAAATTTCGCCTACTTTAAAATATCACCATAAGCTCTCATCTACTTTTAAATAAATTCATGAGGTCCCATAATAGATGGATAATATAATTTAAGACATCTAGATAAAAATAATAGATAATTTAACCGCTATCCAGATAAAATTTTACATAACAGATAATATTTACAGAAATAATGCACTAGGTCAGTGTTTCTCAGCAGCCCGTCGGCGGGCAGTTGCCGGTCGTCGAAAGTACCTCACCAGTGAGAAAAGGATGTGTGAATTACAGTAGATTACGAAAATGTAAAAAGTTTCTGGCGATATAAACTGCATGTTTTGGAATGTAGTTTTTTTTTTATATTTACGACCGATGGCAATACACGTATAAAGACGATAGAGCACAAAATTGTTTGTCAAAACGCTGGGGTTTACTTTATGCCCAAAAATATGTTATGGCTGTAAAAAATTTTGTTGGGATTTAGCTTCTGTTATTTATGGCACATGATAGTACACGACTAGCACAATATGGCACAACTTTTTTGTTTGAAAAATGAAAATAGCGACGCTAAGCTGGTGGGGATGTATATATAATCGACCAAATGGTTAGACCGTTCCCAAAGCATCACCTAATGTCATTCTAACTAGCGGTGGAAATAATTCCAAACTAAATTAATTCTATTTAATATTAAAGAATTGCTTTTAAAAATTTTGTCTAATGCTTCAAAAAATGTACATATTTATTTGACCTACATGGTAGGCTAACTGGTCCAAAAACGACATTTCATATTACATGACCTAATGTTATTCCAGTTAATGACCGAAATGATTCCAAACTACAAGAAAACCATTTAAAATACAAGAATTGCTTTTAAACATTTCTTTAATGCTTAAAAAAGTGTTAATATTTATCTAAAATACACAGTGCGGCAATTAAATTCCGGGACTGGATCTATAAAAATGAAACAAAACAATTTCATTCAAATCTTTTTATTAAATTATTCAAAATACTCTCCTCCTGCTTCAATACACTTTTTACAGCGACCCAATAGTGATTCAAATGCCTGCTCAAGCTCAATTTTCGGTATTGCCTCTAATATGCGCGTAGACTCTCTTTGGATGGTTTCAATATCATTAAAAATGCGTCCTTTCAACTTCATTTTCATTTTTGGAAATAAAAAAAAGGTCTCATTACCAGTAACAATTGATTTGAGGAAGGTTGAGCTGTTATTTGCTGCTTGTACAATCTCTCTGGAATGTTCCAGTCTCATCAATTTTTGCTCTTGGGTTAGTGTGTGCGGAACAAATTTAGCACAGGCCTTTGTTTTGCCCAAATCTTCTTTAAGAATTTGTCGTATTGTATCTTTGTTAATGTTTAATGCCTCTTCCATCATTCTCAGTGTCTCATTGCGATCGTTGGATACAAATTCTTGCACTTTTTGAATCGAATCTGCTGTTCGAATTGTTATTGGCCTTCCCACTCGTTTGTGGTCCTCCAGTGATTGTCTGCCTTCCAAAAATCGCTTGTGCCACTCGAATGTCTTTGACCGTGATAAACACTCACTTTCATACCCTTTTTGCATCATTTTGAACGTTTCTGTGGCACTTGTGCCGAGTTTAGCGTGTTTAATAACAGCACGTTATTATCGTTTTCCGACATGTAATAAAATAAACTGATAAACAAAATATCAAAAACAATGATAAATGTCAACCGATTTAAATAAAAGTTTTAGGTTATGTTCACATATGTCCAAACTTCATATGACATAAAATTTAAACAGATGTCGCTACTGGTTGCTGAGATATAGCTTCAGTCCCGGAATTTAATTGCCGCACTGTGTAGATGGTTGATCTAGTGGTCGGAAAACTACTTTTCATATTACACGGTCTAATGTTATTTCAATTAATGACGGAAACGGTTCCAAGCTACAGGTAGAGTTCTGTTTAATATTAAAGAATTAACTTTTAAACATTTACGCTTAAAAAAAGTATCGATACTTATCTGAATTACATGGTAAACCGTTTTGGTACGTTAATAATAATAACTTTTAATAAGGTTTTAATATCTTGGTAACGTAAAAGCCCCTATACCGGAACGCGATCATATATCCAAACAGTTTTGACATTTATATATTAATGAAGTTATTTCTGAAAGAAACCTCTGATAACAAAAATTATTATTAATTAAACATATATAAAAATTATACTTAATTAAACATATACAAAAATTATACTTAATTAAATATATATATATATATATATATATATATATATATATATATATATATATATATATATATATATATATATATAAATATATACATATATATACATTTATATATATATATATATATATATATATATATATATATATATATATATATATATATATATATATATATATATATAGATAGATAGATAGACAATTCTTGTTGAATTATGTATTTTTATCCTTTATTTACGTCTGATACTTAAACCATTCTATGTTTCCTACTTTGACGTCTAGATGTCACTCTACGGGTCATATTACTCATATTACACGTCTGTTTGTATATCGGTTCCCAACTACTAGTGTCATTAATATTTCTTTGTTTGGATATAAATGTCGACATTTTGTAAAAGAAAAACATTAATAAATAAAAAAAATTTCGGTTGTATTTTTTTGAAAACATATTCATTGGATTAGAACAACTTTCTTTCATGCTTGTTAAGAAAAAAAAATGGGTGTTTTTATTTGTCAGTTTTTATAAGCCAGTTTAATTACACACCTAAAAATAGTGTTCCGGTATAGGGGCTTTTACGTTACTACTTTTGTCAATTCAACATCATCCTAAGAATTCTGAACACTTCTGAGACAACTATCGCTTTTTTTGGCGATTGCTTGTGATCATTGTTAAGTTTATATATAGAGGCTACTCCAGAATTTTGTACTGTAATTACGAAAGCTTCCAGGGTACAAGAATTTCCTTTAAGGTACCACCACAGTGTGATCAGCTGAAAAATAGCCAATTTTCGCCATTTTTTCGAATGGGTAGGATGGGGGAATGGGACTGAATTTTTTTACGATTAATACCACTATTTAACAATACAAAAATATTTTTTCATTCATTTTTATTTATTTTTTATAATTATTATAATTTTTTGAAAAAAGTGTCTTCAAAAAAGGACGAAAATCGGTGCCCACGATTGCGGCCGCAGTTTGCGTCGGAAAAAAAATCAAATAGATTATAAATCGGCAGGTAAGCCGCTATGTACCTATGAGAGCTTTTTATTTTCTTTTGAAATCTTCCTATTTTTCCACACGAAAAACTATAAAAAATTTTGTACTTTTTATTCAAACCGCCGCCATTACTTTCAAATTTCAAAAAAAAGCTCCCATAGGTACATAGCGGCTTACCTACAGATTTATAATCTATCTGATTTTTTTTTTCGGATGAAAACTACGGCCGCAATCGTGGGCACCGATTTTGACCCTTTTTTGAAGACAATTTTTTCAAAAAATTATAATAATTATAAAAATAAATAGAAATGAATAAAAAAAATATTTTTGTATTGTTAAATAGTGGTATTAATTGAAAAAAAAAATTCAATCGCATTCTCCTATCCTATCCATCCGAAATAAAATCGCGAAAATTGACTATTTTTCGGCTGATCACACTTTAATTTTTAATTTTTTTCTTATTAATTAACAGGTAATTACAAAACATACAATTGGAAGGAAGGTTCACAATAAATAATATAATACAAATAGCTTTAATATTCAAAATGTACAAAACATACAAATTTGACAATTAAATTTGAAATTTAACCTATATGTAAATAATAATTGACATAGATATTGATCAATATCTTAACATCATGTAAGTAATGCTAGTCAAACTATAACATTAAGTCATTTTAATAATGTAACCATACAACTTTTTGTATATCTGAAGAGCTCCTTAAACGAGCGAAATATATATTATATTATAAATTGATAATTAACCAATAATGTAAAATTTTTAACAAATGTTTTTAAATAAATTGGTGGAAAACTCCAAAATTATAACATACATATGAATAAAAATATTTTGAAAGAGTTATGTGTATAAAAAATCAGTAGGATTTTACCTGTAATATGTTCTTTGTTTTGAAACAGCTTTGATGTTATTATTAGATTCAATATTTTATTTTAGATAATAATTTTTAACTATTGTTTTGGAAATATTTATGATTCACAAGTATTTTTTTACTTTGAAACAAAGTAGTTATTTATAAATAAAAATTTTTGACTCGGATATGTTCAGTTTTATATCATCGTAATTAAATTACTAGTTATTCAGTATGTATATCTTTATATTTTGATAAACTCAGACAAAAGGTCATCAACTTTTTCCTCTAATCATTTGGAAACATAAAACTATTTCAATACTTACAATTATATTAATTTAAACTAAAAATAAAACAGTTTTGGTTAAAATGGTTAAAATCAACTCATTCGAATATTAGAACCCATCTTCGTACCTAAATATAATCCTAAATAAGAACAAACTAAATATAGGTAAGTTCTGACATGCATCATTGCTTTCGTCAAGCAAAATCAGTAGTATAATAACCCATCACATGCATCACAATCAAAAATTAAAAGTTCAGTTTTGCATTCTAAACACGTTTGATTTGTCGCTGATAGCCAGGGAACTGGTCCTTTGGCAGAAGTTGATAATCAGAAAGATCTGTAAAATAGACAATGAAAAGAATTTCTGCCATTAATTTATTGCTGCGATTCTAAATGAGGGATTTTCAAATTGTAAAAAAAAATGAGTACCTTAAACAATACCATCGCCTTTACCTCTTGTTCTAATAAAACTGTTTTAGCTTTAAAAATAGGACATTCAAGTGGTAGAAATAGAAGTCATCGTCAGGCAGACTGAGTTAATTATTGAAATTATTTTATAAAAAACAAGAATAGTCAGTTCTGCCACTTACAAGGAGAGGTTCCGGCCTGGGAAATTCAGTTTCGAATGAAACTTGGAATATTAATAGTATACCTTTAGGGTGTGAACATAGTAAAATAGTAAAATGCACTAGCTAGCCATTTTCGAAAAAAATGCTCTTATTTTTAAAATTTTTTTTAGTGCCTTTTATACAAATTTAATACCATCTTCAATAAAAGCCGAAGTGGCTAAGTGTATATGACAATTGCTCCGGGTCCTGAAGGTAACAGGTTCGAGGCCGGCTACGGCCAGTAGTTTTTTAAATTTTTTTTATTTAATTTAAATAATTATAGAAATTAATAATATAATATATAATCCTAATTGTCACAATGTAAATAATTTATATTTGAAAATTAATGTTTAATTTTGCAATATATACATTACACCGAAAATTAGATATTAATTTTCAAATATAAATTATCATTTATATATTAAATTATTAATTTCTATAATTATTGAAATTAAATAAAAAAAAAAAATTACTGGACCGAGCAGGACTCGCAATCGTAACCTTCAGGACACGGAGCAATTGTCATATCCACTCTGCCACTTAGGCTGTTACTGAAGATCGTATTAAATTTGTATAAAAGGCATTAAAAAAATTTTAAAACTTTAAGGACATTTTTTCGAAAATGGCTGGCTAGTGGTTTTTACTATTTTACTATGTTCACACCCTAAAGGTATACTATTAATATTCCAAGTTTCATTCGAAACTGAATTTCCCAGGCCGAAACTTCTCCTTGTTAGATAACGCTGCCTTAGAAAACTGGAATAGGTATTTCGAATTCGCAAAAAAGAAAAAAATATATAGTCGTTTCATCGTTTCTGCCTTGAAGCGTAATTGTTACTGTTACCGTAAAAAGCGTAAAAATAAAAAAGGTCGAAAATTTCGATGATGATTGTTAGAAAGCAGAAAGATAACGTAACATAGAATGTTCTAATACACATCCCACTTTTACGAAATTTGGAGAAAACTTTAAAATGCGAAAAGTTTAGATGAGTTCGTTAATCAGATATGTTTGATACCCATTTTAGGTATTTATCGTTTCGCGAAAATTAGATTTTTGCCAAAATTTAAGTTTTTCCACATTTTTTTTACTCCATGGTAAAGGGTGAAAAAAACCACTTAAGTTTCCGAGCCATTATCCCATTTAGACCGATTTTCGAGAAGAGTGAACTTTTTTCGTCATAAGAATCAATTTTTTGCTAATATTTGCAAAAATTAAAAACTTTTTTAAAATTTTCTTTACGGCAAAAATTACATGTAAACAAGTGCTGTGTAAACAAGTTTTCGAGAAAAAAATATTTTTTATAATCGGAAATTCGTTGTGTACTGCAATAGAGGTTGTTTTTAGAGTTGTAGTTAAAATCAGAGGACGTTTTCCACAGATTTATTATATAGGTACTTAGGGGGAGTTGGGGCACATTGATACGATTTTCTTTGAGACTCAAGGAAAGGCGACCTATTGACAGTAACAAAAACAAAAATATTTAGATGTGTTTCATGTATATTTAACTAACTTATTTAGTATGAATTATGTCTTAAATTTAACAAGAAAATGTGTTATGACCTATTTATAAAACAATGGAAATTGTACTAAACTGCCCCACTCACGGGGTACATTGATACACGTCCGGGGCACTTTGATTCATAGTCAATTAACGTGTATTTATTGAAATATCACTAAGAAAAAAAGAAAACAAGTTTATTAATTTTTATAATATTTATTAATATAATCATTAATTAATATTTAATAATTTATACATACATAGCTTTGAACTAGTTTTTATTTGAAATATATTCTTTCTCGAGATTTCGAGCTGTTGAATTCTTCCTGGTTGGTTTCTTAATGGGATTTGCAATATTGACTGACAAATTTTGAGCAGCTTTCAAATCTCTTGCTTGCTTTCTTTGTTCTTTTTTCAAGTTTGCTTCATCTTTAGCTCTCTGTAGTTCTTCTATTCTTTGCTTTTCTGGAGTATCTGTGTAGATCCTCGACTTACCCTTCTCTTTTCCTTTTTTAGTTTGGCTCTTATGGTTGATTTTTGGGTAAGGTCTTACAGCTTCAGGGGTTATGCATAATTTTGATGTCGAAATTCCGGTTCCTAACTTGGAAATTCTTGATGTTGATGGCATATTTAGCGATTCAGCATTATTAGTAGTATTTGTTGATTCTCTACCGGGAGTAGGCGTCACACATTGCACATTCATTATTGTATCCTCAAGATCGAGAGAATTAGCTGAATTTAAATTGCTTACAAAAGAACCTTGTGATTCTTGGTTGCTATAAACCTCACAGGGAGAAAAATCTTCATCGGAAAATGCTAATTTATTAAATGGCACGATTCCAGGTTTTGCAAATGCGCTTGTAATATTTTTTGCAGTGAACGATTCAAAAAAAGCCAATTTAGCAAGAGCTGGAATGTCGTAAATAGTTAACGCCTTTCCAGGGTGATTAACGTGCCAGTCGTTAAAAGCTATCTTAAGCTTTGCCTTGAACGGACCGAAGACACCAACATCAAGAGGCTGGAGTTTGTGGGACGTATGCGGAGGAAACGATAAGTAAACTATGCCATTGTCGCGGGAATAATTGATTGCATCAATTGAAACATGGGACTCATGGTTATCACAAATTAGAAGAACAGGCTTTTATTTTGAGCTGTTTGTATGTTTTTGAATGTGTTTAAGGACTTCTAAGAACAGTTCACTATTTATCCAACTTGATCTAGATGACAAACCTAAAGATCCTTCTGGTGCACCATTCAAAAAATGACTTTTATAACGAACTCGGGGAAATACGAAAACGGGTGGAATAGTATTGCCAGTACCAATTATGATTCCTCCAAAAGTTACCAGTTCTCCTCTCTCTGCAGAAACAATTTGGCCGACCTGGCGCTGTGTCTTTTCTGCTAATATCTTTGGAGTATTTAAGACCGTCGTAATACCGGTTTCATCAAAATTAATAATTCGATCAGCTGTAAAGTTGTATCTTGATAGAACATCTTCTAGATTATTAAAAAATATTTCTACAGCAGTTTTATTGAAAGAAAATGATCGAGCGACACTTGTGTTTTCGGGTTTCCTTAAACTAATATTAGAATTCCGCTTGCGATAACCAGATATCCAATCTAAGCCGGCACTCTTATTTTCATCCCAAGACTTGGGATAATTGCAATCTAATTTTGTGGCGAATTGGTAGGCAAGTTGTCGTACTTGAGTTAAAGTAAGACCATGATGCATTTTACTGCATTTTATTATGTATTCATTTAATTGGTTTTCTTGTTCAGTAGTAAATACTTGTTGAGAGGTATACTTAGATGAATAACTTACGTCCTTTTCTTCCACTTTCTTCTTATTTTCAATCCTAAGTTGTAGAGTAGCAGTTTTCAAATTGTATTTATCAGCTGCTTTTCTAATTGATAACTTGCCTTCCAGAACATCTGAGATTGCAGAAGCCATAGCAATTTCGTCGATGTTACTTCTGTCCGTTTTACGTTTGTACGTTCGCACCATTTTCCTTTAAAGAAATAAAAATATTAAGTGTTACAATTATTCATCAGACAAAGAAGATGCTTGGGGAACATTGATACATATCAATGTGCCCCAGAGGTGTTTGTATCAATGTGCCCCAATCTGCTACACAGAAATTAAATATTACATGAATTTAAAATAACACATATTAATAAAATTTGAAGTTAATATCACATTACGAAGGACATTTACTTACCAAATAACTTCACATGCAGTAACCAACACAAATATTCTCAACAAAATCACACTCGAAAGAGGACGACAATATTTTAGTTGAGAACGTGCAAAACAAGTTTGTATTTGTCGAGCGCGAAGCAATGATTAGACGTGGATACAACTCAGATATATTGTTGGTGTTGATTGACGCCTAACGTTGTATTCGTGTTTAAGTCTCCGATCGCGATTTATTTTCAACTAATTTCAACCGTATCTATGTGCCCCGTGTATCAATGTACCCCCTCTCCCCCTACAGTCATTAATACAATATATCAATTGCAGACACGATGATATCAGTTAAGGGAGCTCGTTTTTGCATTTGCAAAATTTATTTTCAAAAAAAGTGCAGTACGCATTGTCGTGGAATTTCAGCAAACACGATATTGTGTAAAATATTATGCAGACGACATAACTCAGATGTTATAACAATTAAGTATTAAGTTTGATAACGACATAATAGATTTTGAATACAATGTATGTGTGTATACGGGGAATACCCGAATTATGTTAATGGCTATGATGATGGAGGTGCCGGTGCGATGAGGCACACCGCACCACGAGAAAGAGATGTCTTGACCACTTAACAGAACAGACGTGTTTTTGAAGAACTAATTTGATATTTTTAAACAATGTAATTCCAATTAACATCTCTCATTTTGTGTTGTGTTTCGCGGTTAATAAACAATTATATGTAATTTTAAAAAATATTTAAATAAAATTAATTGACATCAAGAACAATTTGACTTTTATTTATTAATTTAAGAAATTAAACAAAATATCCATTGCGCAATTCAAACCAAACACCGCGTTCCGCAACTGCATAAAAAAATTGCACAAAAAAATATATTTAAAAATATCATAAATAGTTAGCTATAAAAAGTTTAGTTCGGTCCAAATTGTAAAAAAAAAAACTTTTTTTATCTGGCCGATCGAGACCGCATAAAAAAAGTTCCATCGAAAATACATAACTCAAAAAGCTCAGAACCTCACAATTTCCTTAGAAGTTGCATTTCTAAACAAGATAAAGCATTAATTTACATGCAGGGACATTTTACCTCATTTTTATAATATTATGAAAATTGTGAAAAATACTTGTACCGTCATTAGAGGTGGAATTGATTAAAAAAAACATATTTTGGTCTTAATTTTATAGAAATAAAACACAATTGGAGCAAAATGGGCGTATATGTATAGAAGATGGTAATACGGACCTTATTTCAAAATGTCGTTTCCTTACATGCCAAAATAGATTCGAGCGTTACTTTATGGTATTTCATATTTGTAAATAATAAACAAATATTTTACTATTAGTTATACTATAGTTAATGTTTAAATTTCTTGCTTTCTCTTGATTTTGATTCACATTATGCATTTTAATGACTATTTTATTAGAAACTGCATAAAAAAAACGCACAAAAAAGGTTCAGCTGTACTTACAATTAGCAGCATATTATGTTAACTGCTGAACATTTAAAAATTTTAAACACATAAACAATTCAGTTCATTGACGAGTGGTTGGTGTAGCTGAATTTTTTTTTATGCAAAACTTTTCATTTCCTTTGAAAATACTTACTATAAAAATATGTTTAGACGCCTATGTATCTGTCAAACAGTGACTCTTCAGAAAAATTATTTTTTTATTTTTCAATGAATTAAAACTGAAATTTTATTTCCCAATTGTATTTAGTTATCATTTTTATATGATAATTTCATCTATTTAATAATTTTAATTTCCGATGGAAAACGTAATAATCGTTTAATTTTTCGTTACTACATTGTTTTAAATGGCAGCCATATTGAGCTAATATCTTTGTAAATTACGTAAAATCCTAATCGTTTGCAAGCACTTAAGTAAGAAATTTAAAAGTGTCATTTTTAAAACGTAATTACTCAAAAATATGAGATAAAACAATGAAATTTTGAGTGTTATTGGCAGTTTTGAATCATAAACAAATTTTTGAGAAACTTTAAATATACGTTTCCATTTAAAAATCTATAAATTGGCATCTTAGCCCGAAAACAATAAGGGCTATAAAGCTCCTGACTGTAGCAATCGGTTGCCAACGTCGATATCTACAACTCTTATTGCAGATTTTTCGATTAAAATAAAACGGTTTGGGTGTAACAAAAATGGCAACTCTCGAAAAACTCATGCTGTATATATATATATATATATATATATATATATATATATATATATATATATATATATATATATATATATATATATATATATATATATAGTTTAAAAACAATTAATTATTTAATTTTTACATCGAATAGTACTAAAATATTGGTATATTTTATTTCAGTACTTATGACTTTTTTGATGGCAGCAGATTAATTGTTTTTTTTTTGCTTATAATATTAATAAACTTAAATTTCAAGTTAGTAGATAGTTGAACTTAAAAATTAAGAAAAAAAACTATGATTCTGTATTTTACATTAATTTTTAATTCTAAACAACTTTTTCCAGTAAAATTTTTGTCAAGTTTCAATAATTAGGGTACTTGACTCTTACGCCAATTTCACATTCTTAAGTCCACCCTGTATACAATAGAGTTTGTTCAAATTTTAATGGGTGCATTTTTAATTTAAGAACATGCACCAACTTTTAGTAAGAATAAAATTTTCTGAGAAACTTAGTATAGAAAAGTTTTCCATATGTTGCCACCTTCGTGAATGACACTATATATATATATATATATATATATATATATATATATATATATATATATATATATATATATATATATATATATATGTAGTTACCCCTAAAGTCAACGATATCCTTTGGAGGGGTGATAGACCAACTCATGGCTGACCAGTGTATAAAAATATGGTCTGGTAAAATATCTTTACTTTTCGCGATATTGGCACTTTTATGGATTTTGGGTAAATCGATACTTTATATCAGATTTTCGGGTATTTCGAAACTCGATTTTCTGAAATCCTAATTTTTATTACACACCCCTGAATAGCCTTTTTGTAGATCGCGGTCCAGAATAAGAGTAATGGTACTCACATCTTTGGAAAAGTAAACCTTTTTTTAGCGATTCATAAGTAAATATTTTTTTATGAGGTAACTTTGACTCTCCATACTGTAACAGAAGTGTACTACCCTACCCGGGCAAGTTGTTAAAACTTTGCTCATTTATTTTAGTTTTTAAAATGGTATAACATTTGCTTCGTTTTACTTTAGAAAAAAAAAGATATTACTGTTTTACTACAAAAGACCTCATTCTGAAATTATTTCAAGAATTACTTTCAAATTATTTCAGTTACTTGTAGATGCTTTTGTAGGTCGTAAACGGAAGATAGATAGGTGGTAGATTCACACTGGTTAGAGTGAGACAGATAGTGACAATAATAAAAAAAGAAACAGGAATACGAAAGAAAATACTTATTTAAAGTAGGTACAGACATTTATTTGCAATTAAAAAATTAAGCATAACATTTAAAATAAAATAATTGGTTCAAATTGTCTGCCGCCAAGTCGAATGCAAAAACATATTTCCTTTAATACTAGAAAAGAATAAAAATGGTAAAACCTCTACTAATATGTACATATCTAAAATTTGGTAAATTTTCAACATGTTATTTTACGCATTATGCTGCTTACTGGAATGTTTAAAAATGTTCAAATTTTTCTGTGTAATATTTAACAAATTTTGGTGATAATAAATTATGGTTAATAGTGGGTTTATTACACTGCGTGATACGATTTCGGTACCTGGAAAGCTGATTGCAATTATAGTTTTCTGTTAGCTAGAGTATATTGGCAGTGTTTGTATTTTGTTTCTATCACGTCTTGTTTTTAAGGTACACACCGATAACTTCTTGGAACGATCCTTATTGGGTCCATATAAGTACACTACTACTTCGACTGAGAGAAAGAAAAATGCGTATATATTGGTCACACGAATAGGTAATCACAGAGCCGAAAACGCAGAACTCTTAGGCTATCTGTACACGATCAGTAATACTGTCAGTATTTAATGACAAAAATAAAGAACCATTATTTTTATAATATAAATTATATATACGAATACTTCAGAATTATCAATACACGATTAGTAATAATGTCAGTATTTCTAAATACTGGCGGTATTACTAATCATGTACAGGCAGCCTTAATGAACAATTTGTTAAATGCATACAAAAAGATTGTCGGATTGGGTTGCCGGATGTCAGTGAAAATTCATTTTCTTCATTCCCACTTCTCTTTTTTTTTTCTTCAAATCTTGGAGCTGTAAGTGATGAACAAGGGAAGCGGTTTCACCGGGATATAAAAAGGTTTGAAGAACGGTTTCGGGATGCAACTATGTTAGGAGATCACTGTTGGCGTTTAAAGCGAGAAGATACTTCCGAACATAAAAGAAAAAGTTAAATATTTTTCACTTTTTTTATGTACAATATGTAGTTTTTTCACTTATTATTACACGAGAGATTTGTATTTTTTCGAATAAATTTGTGTTTATATATAACGAAAATTTGTTGCCTAGCAATTTAACGAGAACTGTCAACTAACAAAAACGCGACAGCGAAGCTACAGCGTTTTTGAGTTGACAGTTCTTCGAGTTAAATTGCTTTTAGGCAAGAAATCTGAGTTGTAGAAAACACAAATTTATTCAGAAAAAATATAAAACTCAAGTGTAATACGGTGAGACAATTTAACGAATAAAATAATAAGTAAAATCCATAAATTTAATAGATTTGAGCGTTACTTTATGGTATTCCATATTTAATATTAGTAAATAAAACACTTTACTTTGGAAAATACCAGTTTTATTGAATGTCATAAGAGTTTTTATATTCAACAAAAGTGGTATTTTGCAAAGTAAAGTGTTCTATTTACTAATATACAGTGAAATCTGCCAAGTTGGACACCTCTGTATACTGGACACCTACTCAAGTTGGACACTTTTCAGTTGGCCTGGCGAAATTACATTGTTTTAAATGCATATTAATACTTATAAGTTGGACACCTCTATATGTTGGAAACCTGTCTAATTTGGACAGTTTTTTAAAATGATTTTTGATATTTTGACCTGTTTACGTTGAACATTCATGTATTTTACACGTGACCGAAACACGTGTTAGTTATGGTATGACAGTTATAATAATTGAATTTTTACACGTGACCGAAACACGTGTTAGTTATGTCCTAAAAATATAAAAGCTCGGCAGTCACAATGGTTATTAGTCAATAATCAGCAGTGATTTCATGTGTACAGATCTCTTGAATATTTATTAGTTACAAATTTAGCACCATGAGTTCGAAGCGAAAATGTTTAGTAGAATTGACCATTGAAAAAAAAAATGTTATAGACTTAGTAGAGAATGGTGTTAGTTTAAGAAAGGCAGCCGACCAATTTGGAATTTCCAAATCAACTGTTGGGAATATTTTGAAGTGTAAAGACGAAATTTTGAAAGCTTACGAAAAGAATTGCAGCGCCGAACGAAAACGAAAAATTCGTAAAACTGGTAATGAAGCAATAAATCAAAAAGTTTATGACTTTTTTGTTAAGTGCCGTTCATCGAATCTTCCAGTATCCGGTCCTCTACTGCAAGAAAAAGCAAAAGCGATAGCCTTAAAATTAGACATTAATTTTCAAGCAAGTAATGGATGGTTAGAAAGTTTTCTAAATCGACATAATATTAGTGCGAGAAAGTAGCGGAGAAACCAACAACCCCTGAAGAAGCTTTGAACGGTATAAATACCGCCATTAAGTATTTAACTGAAAACCCATGCGAACTGTTAGAAGATTTATTCAAAATTCAAAGCAAATTAGAAAGCAAAATTTTCCTAAAAATTGTATCCAAACAAACTAAGATAAGTGATTTTTTTACGAAAGATAATGTTTAAATATCTATAATATGTATGTATTACGATTGTTATTCGATAGTTTATTTCAATAAATATTGATACGTAGATGTGTGTATATGTATTACTTTAAAAATAATTAATTTTGCATTATATTCTAAATTACTGTTAACCTTAAAATTACTAAGCGTAGATGGTTTTGGTATTTTGCATATGTTGGACACCTGTTTATGTTGGACAGTTTTTGATTGCACCGCGGGTGTCCAACTTAAACAGGTTCTACTGTAGTATAATTCATATTATTGTTTAATACATTGTTACTATGGTTCTGAAATCAATTAGATTTACCAATACGAATTTTTGTTCAGTTTTTATCGTGTTTACCTATAATGAAATAACCAATAAAATGTTTTGTACTATTCTTTTCGCTGTAAAAATCTATCCCAACTTTTTTTCCATGGCAAAAGTGAAAAAAAATACAATATTCTTATGGCACTTCATACACATGAGTTAAATTGTCACTATATGTTTTATATTTTAATGTGTGCAAATATTTTAGTGATAAATTTTGTTGTCGGTTTTACTCAAATTATAGTTTAAATAAATTATAATAATTTTTCATTATTAAATAAAGTAATGTGTATACTGAAGCTTTACTTTTTAATTTTTTTACTAATAGTTATATAAATGTTAATTATCATACCTAAAAAACCGTACGTAATAGAAAAAAAAAG
Organism: Brachynemurus nebulosus; assembly: GCA_035578155.1. Lineage (NCBI taxonomy): Eukaryota > Metazoa > Arthropoda > Insecta > Neuroptera > Myrmeleontidae > Brachynemurus > Brachynemurus nebulosus. Next base: position 12,811,547 of record JAPWDM010000007.1, read on the forward strand.
TACGCATATATTTTTATTGAACGATGTGTATGAATGGATAAACAGGAAAAATTAAAGTGGGTTCTTTTTTTGTAACGCTATTATTAATCATGAAAGGTTACAGCAAGATAAGCATAAGTAAATGGCCCCCGTAGCCGATGTCTGTAATAATATACGTAGTAACACTGGTACCCCAAGTGTTTACCAAATATAGGGTCATTGACCCTTAACCTTGATTTGTCCTTGAGATATTAACCCAAATATGTGTGAGTGCTGTAATTTTTCAAACTCAATTTTTCCAAAAACTATAACACCTAGGAAAATAAAACCGACGCCAAAACTTACGTGGGATTCAAAAAGCGCGTCTTCTATTATGATGAACTTTGGTGAAGCATAAGTAGATAGGCTAAACAATATGCTGCATTTTTTTGAACGGTGTAAGTACACTAGAAATTTACCAAAAACTTAAAATTGTTTTTTATAAAGTTATTTTTAAGCACTCTTTTCTATGGTTAATATATACCATATACTCAATAAATTATTTATTACTCCAGAAGCGCCTCTTCGATGTTGATGAAATTTGGTGTGCTGTAAGTACATAAGGTAAGCAATACTCTACATTTTTTTGAAAGGTGTAAGTATACTAGAACCATACTGAAACCAAAGATAAAATATAATTTTATGAAATTATTTTAAGCTTTCAAAATTTCGAGGAAAATGTCAAAAAATATATAATATAGTTCCAAGCATTACCTAAATTTTGGCATCGGTTTTATTTTCCTAGGTGTTATAGTTTTTGAGAAAATTGAGTTTGAAAAATTACAGCACTCACAAACATTTTGGTTAATATCTCAACGATAAGTCAAAGTTAAGGGTCAGTGACCCTATATTTGGTAATCACTTGGGGTACCAATGTTACTACATATATTACTACAGACGTCGGCTATGGGGACCATTTCTCGATGCTTATTTGGCTATAGGGTCATTCCACGCCACTTCATCCAGGTCACGTCATCCATGACTTCAGATTTAGCTGAAAATTTTTTATTTCTTTATTTAACCATCCTAATCATCTGTACAAAATTTAGCTAAACCTGAGGTCATGGGTGACATTTTATTTTTTTATTGGATGATTTGAAATGAAATGACCCTATACCATTTCGCCTAATATTGTTTTCAATACTGTGGTTCCAGAAGGTTTCTATTACCCAGCATTTAAAATTGTCAATACATTTAATTTTGAAATCAGAAATTTGATATAACCTTTTACATTTATTATTTAATTTATTAATTGCAAATCTGACAATGAGTTTGAAATTTTCATTAACGTTTAATCGTTCAAAATAAATTTCTAGATCTTTTATAAATAAAATACGATGATAAGTTTTTGAAACTGTTTTCAAAAATTTTTACCTCAACTTTGCAATCATTAACTTAAGTCGGCACAAAATAATGTAATATTCAAGGGCTATGAGACGGCTTGGTGGTTCCCTTTATGATACCACTGGTACCAAAGGGTGGCAGCTATGGCTGAGTTTAAGTTAAAATATTTTAGATTAAAATATGTAGATTTCGGGACGCGGTTAAATGATCCAAAGGTTTCTCAGATGTAGTTATAGGAAATTGAATAACTCAGTAACTAGCGATTAACAATAGTAGTTTATATTGTAAAATAGAATATTAAATTACAAATTAGATACCAATTTGGGCCAAATAAAGTTGCAAATAAAACCTATGTTTCAACAATGAAAGATAAAAATACAGTGGACTTTCGAAGATTGTCCAATCGCAAATTGTCCATATTTCAGTGTTAGGGATTTAAACATCGCATGTTTACGTCACACGAACATTGTATTCACAAAAATTGTGTGTTTGCAGTATTCGTGTGACGTAAACATGCGATGTTTAAATCCCTATCACTGCAATATTGACAATTTTTGATTGGACAATCTCCGAAAGTCAACTGTAATATAAAATTCTTGTAATCTAATAATGTTACATATGCAAGCCGATTGGGTGTGGTTGGAGCACTACCGCAAGTTATATGAAAATACCCAAAAATATCTTAAACAATTATTAATTCGAATTTTAATAAAAATATACCGAATCGGGTTGCATATATCGATTGAATATTAAGGATGGAAGTGCATATTACCTTTTCCTTGGGGATTCACAAAGCACTACGCAAAATACTTAGAAAAATGACTTTACACTTTAAACGTACATTACTGAATCACATTACGGAATCCAATAATGGAATGAATCGTATCGATCCGTGTTTTGGGCCTGAAGCTAAGCGTCGTCAGGGTACTCCCCTTACCTCGTTCAGTAATCGTTCGATTTCATATTTCCTGCGTTTCGCTGATTTAGCGATTTAATCAAAGATTTCATTATTTTACATCCAACTATTCATTCTAGATTAATCTATACTTTCTCCCCCTTAAAATGAAAGTTAATTTTTTTGTTCAATTTTGAAAGAAAAATTAACCTTTTATTCCATCTTAATTCTAATTTAAAATGATAAGCTAGTGTGCATAATTAAAAATTTTCTTAATTATCAAATAATTTTTTTTTCTTGTAATAAAATAAGATAAAATAAGATTCCTAGTTAAATTAGTTACATAACAAAAGTGAAAAATTCCCTTTTTTTTCTTTCAGAAATTTTAATCATAATTTTTGATGATTCTCTTTGCTCCTTAGTGATTACGATTAACTACTTGTGGAAATCCAATTCTAAAAACTTTTATTATGCATAATATAATACAATACATACAATCAAAGTAAATATCTAATAGTTTTCAAATAAAAATAATCCTTATTTCTTTCTTAAACAAAAATTATTATTAGTCCTTGTCTAATTATTCCAATTTTTCTAAAAAACTTAATTGTGTTTCACAATTACGATTACTAATTTCTTTCCTTTAATTTCATTATGTAATCATTCACGTAATACTTTAACCAAATTATACTTCAAATATAATTCTTTATACTCCATATAATTTTTTTTTTTAATTCAAATCTTCTTTCAAAAGAAATATAATAAAATACTTAATAAGTATGAAAATAGAAAAAATATCTGTACTCTTGCTATTTATGAAAAGATTGTTTTCTTTCATAGTTAAAACTGTTACCTTTGGATTACATTTTTAAGCAAACTACTATTAGTTTATTTAAGCAATTACTCCCTTGTTCCATAAAAATAAATCAAAAATATTGTCAAATCCGTGTATTCAATATCAGGTTTAAATATCTTTCATTAAAATTTAGTTTAATCTTTGTTTTCTATTAAAAATCGATTTATTCGAGTAAAAATCTTAGGTTTGAATTACGATCAAGAACTGTAATTAAATGATTTTATCCAACTTAGTTTTTCTTATTATTTAATACGTTTTCGAAATCCTTAAGATAATTCCTAAATTCATTCGTAAGCGTATTTATGTGCATTTCGTCTCAAATTCTCAAACTAACAATCACAATAGTTACTAATTAAATTATTTTAATTCATAAAATTTTATTACTTTGTAAATTGTATCGTAAACATTTTCCAAAAATTACACTAATTTTTCATAGATACGCTTATGTTCTCATTTTTTTTTTTTTTTTTTTTTTTTTTTTGTAATTCTTATATCTAACACTAATGTCCAATTATTTAAGTCTTTAAGATTCACTTATCACATTAATGAGTCGTTTCAATCCAGTCTGGACAACACGTAGTGGTTACTACTGGTGGTGTAGGATACAGGCGTTGTGGATTCTCTGGGGGCTGTTCACAACGTACTTCTGTTGGGGGTTCGTTGACTACGGTTTCGGTTTGCGTAATTTTCTTGTCATGGTATTTATGTAGGCAGTAAACTGTGACACTGTCGAAGATGGCAGCAATAAGTCGGATACTCCATCCAAAAATGTTGTATAGAATAACGCCGTGTATGAATGTATCGATTATAAACTTGTAACTTGAAGATAACTATGATACCCATTATTCCAGATGTAACTAGTCCAATTCCACTAAACCAAGTCCATGCTTTAGACCGAACGCGATGTAACCAATTTTCAATTGCTTCTTCAGATAGAAGGGATTCTAATTTTGTGCCTTGTAAGTCTGTTTCTAAACCAACCATGCCTTTGATGATAATTTCATTGATAGCTTGTCTTTCGGAGGGTAACACTAGGTGTTGTAGTGCTAACATATATTGTGTGTACAATCCGCCCGCGAATAAATTAGTTGGATTAAGATACGACCATTTGTTTTGATTTGACGGTTCCACAATTTGTGGTATTGGCATTTGATGTAAACCTTTTGTACTTTAATACCAGTTGCCATTTAACTTGAACGCCGAGTAGAGAAATGGACTGCATGTGACCTCAGTTCCGAATTTTTGTAGAATGTGACTTCGTGAAGACATGAACATTGATTTATTATTGTATGTCACCGGTAATTCGTGAAAACACCTGTCTACAAAACGTAAAGTTACCTAGACAGGTTTACACTCAATTATATGGACAACTTCTCCATAGTTAACGGCGGTATAACCAGGTATTTTTACTTTAGCGTAAGCAAATTCTTGGCGTGAAGTAATTGCCAATGTTTGGAGGTTTCATAATACTTGTTCCAGTTCACATCTTTGTAGAATCACATCTTCGTATAATTTTGATAGTTGACCACTTATATGACGTTCGATAAATACTACTTTAGAATTTGTATATGCCGTAGGATCGATGTCGAATATTCCATGAACGATTTGATTGAAGTAGAGCATACCACTTTCGGAAGGTTTAATGATATAAAATTTAGGGTGGTCTGTTTCATACGCGAACTGTCCACAAATCATTGTTGGTCTTCTAATTGGCATTGCGAAGACTTTTTCACCTTTGTCCACAGTGTAGATAGTAGTGTCGGAAGTGTTTTCGGAATGGTATTTTGGCGAAACTTTCGTGGCTTGACGTTCATAAGGTACTGTATACTTGTTGACGGAACAGGAACTAATGCCAATTTATTCCCAAAATGAATAAACATATATAGAATCGATACAAGAGCGTTCTTGATAAGGGCAGGTGATTCCTCCAGGTAAAATGATTTTATTTTTGTTAACCTTCACGGGAACGTATCCATAATTTAATGTAATTTCGACAGCGGCTTGGACTATAACGTTTGACCATGTTCCGGTTCGATCTTCGTAGTCGACTCCTTGACAAAAGTTTTCGGTCACCATACGACCAGTCATTAACAACGTGGTGTGATAGGTACCATTTACAATAAGTCCGTCGATTGTTTTACCATAAAATTGATCGATACAACGTAATCGATGCATACTGTTACACATATCCTTTGAAACGGAATGAATGTATGTTGAGAACCCATTTCGGACAGTAGCAAGATGATAATGCATTCCACAGTAGTAGATGAGTCTGCTAACGTATATTTTACATTGAATAACATGGACCACTTCGATGTCGCGAAGTTGAATCAACTGGATTCTTTCATGTGTAGTGACTCGATCAGTAGCTGGTTGTCAACACTCGCCAATTTCCGTAAGACTAAACGTGGAAATATTAATATTTTGGTCCTGGCAATCATAGGCTATGATGACGGTTACTGTGCTGACGTATAGACTCAATAGTATCCATGTCCAGGTGATTTTTACTAGGCTCATTTTCTTGCTTTTTCCTCAAACAGAAAGGAAAATCATTAGTATTTGAACTTATAACTACGATTTACAAAAGTGACACGCTTTGTTTTTAAATTACAAATTTTTTTTTTAAATTATTACACTTTTACAATAAAACTGATTCTATCTACCCTTAAAATTTTTTTCAAGTTACTTTTACAATTTAAATTTGACATTTACTTAAATTCGTTTTTTAAGAACCCAAGGATGCTCTTCTACTGAACCTCGACTTCTAAGTCGATACGTATGAGTAGGGTGTGTATCTTGATCAGTTAATTCATCATCCCCTGTTTCACTTTTTTTTTTTTGTTTGACGCGCAGCAACTGAGGCTATATGCGTCGGTTCAGTTTCACTTTCTTGTTCAACATTTTCGTCACCTAAGTCAATATTATCATCGTCTGGCCTACTTTCGACATATGATTTCCTAGCTTCTTCATATTCAGATTCTATAATTTTCGTCATCATCGGATTGTCTAACGTCCTCGTAATATTCGGCATTTTCACTGTCTGATTCCCTAATTTCTTCTAAGTTTGATTCATACTGATCGTCATTTACCATATTATCAAATCTATCACTATCTAATGACATGGGGGTTCCTATCCAAGGTTCATATTCTACCTGTTCATCTTGTTTGTCATATTCCTGCATTTCTCTATGTAAAATTATTGGTTCGGCCTCTTCTATTTCGTCAGCTTCAAGATTTCTAATTTGTAATGGTGCGTATATTCTAGGTTTAACAACATTTTCTACAGGTTCTTTTACTGTTTTATGTTTAGACCCATCGTGTTGGACATTCCTTTCTAAGTACAATTTTAATCTATTAACATTAACCACTTGTGTATTTTTATTTTTCTCATTTAAAATACGATATGCTACAGGACTAAGTTTCTCTGTAATTTTAAACGGACCAATCCAAGGACGAGCAAGTTTCTTACTTTGACCAATAACTTGACCGTTGTCATAAAGAAGTACTTTGTCACCTATATTAAACTCAGTTTCAGCAGTTTTCTTATTATACTCTATTTCACGTAGTTTAGCCGACTTTTTAAGGTTTTACACTACGTAGTCAAAAGCTTGGTGTAATCTGGCTGTCATTTCAGTTGCATAATTTTCTGCATAGTCATATTTTAGTCTTCGTGGTCGTAAAATACCGTCAAAAGGTAATTCTGCTCCTCGTCCGTGTATAAGGAAAAATACGGTTTCACCAGTTGAAGTATGTACTGAAGTACGATATACAAATAGTACGTATGGTAAGATCTCATCCCAATTTCTTTGATTTTTACTAATAAAATGAGACAATATGTCTTTCAAAACTCTATGAGATCTTTCCACCATACCATTGCATTTTGGATTATAGGCTGTGGTTTGAATCTTGTCAATTTTTAATTCTTTATAAATGTTTTTCATAAGGTCCGAGGTGAAATTTGCACTTCTGTCAGTCAATAATTTACGTGGTTCCTACAAATGATTTGTGTCACAAACGCTTTTGCTACAGTCTCTGTTTTTTGATCCTCTAAGGGTATTGCTTCAACATATTTCGTAAAATAACCTTGAAATGTTAACAAATATTTGTTTCTGTGTTTTTCTGTTACAGGAAATGGACCGACAATATCAATACTCACAATTTCAAGGGGTTTATGCACTATAGGTAAATTTTGTAATGGAGCAGGTTTCCGATTATTTACTGTTTTGCGTCTGTTACAGGAGTCACATGTCTTAATGTACGTGTCAATATCTTTATTCATATTAGGCCAATAAGGCCTAATAATTAAGTAAAAAATAAATTAAGTAAAAGGTGTATTTTGAGCGACATATTGCATCCCATATCCTTGTAAGCTGTTAAGAAGTTGCTAATCAACTCTTTATAGTTTTCGGCCCTGTGGTTTCCAAGAAAATTATAAACAATATTTCGAAAACATATCCATGCAGATTTTTCGATCGGATTAAGCTTTGATTCAAACTGTTTATCAGTCCGTAGGTATCTAATTTGTGGCCCTACAAATATATCCTTTTTTATTTTAGCATCGCTGATTTTTGGAAATTTCTGTTTCAAGTAACAAAAACCTTTTCCATTAGTGTCCATAGCTTTGACAAAGTTATTCATAAGTCCGAGTTTGATGTGGAATGGAGGCATAGGCAGATTCAGGGAGTGGCTGTGGGGGCTGCAGCTCCCCTCCCTTTGACCGACAATAGGTAACTTTTTTAGTTAAACATATATTCAAAACACACAATTCACCAAAATTCCTCTTGGGATTAGAGGCAGCCTGCCCCTCCCTTTTCAACTGGTTGAATCCGCCCTTGAATGGAGGTAGCAATACATCTTCAGGATTTATTAAAAGAGGGTGAAGAACATTTCGTTTACCTAGAATAAGATCGTCTCGCTTAGGCTTAGGTCAGTAAGCAAAATTCGTGTAATCAGTTTTGATTAACAGAAGCTGAGGGTAATTGAACAAAACTGAGTATAAGCTTTATTTGTGGAGAGGTAGTAGTATTTTAAAAAGCGATTCGAATTTGTTTAACAAAATCACTGTTTACCAGTGTAGTTAAAAAAGCAGTCTTGGAATACCATCAGGATGAACGGGTACCTGCCAGTAACCAGATAATAAGTCTAAAGTTATGAAAATCGCCTATTTGATCTAACGTTTCTTGAATATTTGGCAGTGGTAAATATTCTCTAACCGTAATTGTATTTAAAGCCCTATAATCAATGCAGACTCTAACTTGGTGTACTTCTCCGTCAATTGTTTTACGTGGTACCATAACTACTGGAACACATAAAGGTGAATTTGATTCCCTAATAATTCCTTGTTCTAGCATTTCATAAATTTGTTTCTTAAGTTCTTGTCTTTGAGCGAAGGGTATACGATAAGGTGCTTTAGTAACGGGTGTTTCAGAAGTAGTGATTATACGATGTTGTATTTTAGAAGTATGGGTCAACTTAACATTTCCTACATCACATATTTCAATAAATTCATAAAGCAAATTCTTTAACCTTGTTTTCTCATTTTCAGATAAATGTCCCAATTCATTAACCTTCAAATCAATTGATTCCTTATTAACTTTATTTACTGTGGCCACTAATTCAACATTTTCAGTAACATTTTTATTTTTAACTTTACCATTAAAATTCACGGTTCCCCTATTTACTTGTAACATACCAGGTTCCCTTACCCTATTAACATTTTCACTAAAATTAACTTTTTCCTCATTAAATTCTACATTTTTTACGTATTTACCTACATTTTTCCTTTTTCTCATTTTCTTGTTAGATTTAACCTTGTTACCTTTGCTAGCTACTATTGTTACATTTTCCTTTACACTAGGTTTACTTTCATTTTCATTATCATTTAATTCTTCGTCGACGATTACTTTTTCTGGGCGCGCGATTTCAGTATTTTTATCTAATTCAATTTCGTCATTAGTTAGATTTACAATATTTAACCCAATATTCGAGGCATAACGTAAGGTTCGTGCTGTTAGTAATCGTTAATAGGTAATTGGACTGACTCGACTACAACAGTCAGGTCATCAGAATTTAAATCTGATATTGTACCTGAAACTAATTGTATACAACGCAGTGGTACTTTCACAGAAAGAAGTCAAAATGATCGGGTAAGTACCGAGTACCCTCTCGCTTCGACTATTCTTACCATCGGTTTCTGTCATCGGCAATGACAGATTCAATGGGAGTTCCCTACTACATTGTTGAACCGACTTTTCCCTATCTGGTTCACAAAGCTTGCTTCATTATGCTTACCTTCAAATTTTTGGTTAACTTTTCTTTTAATATTTTCATTACCTACACAATTTTCACTATCATTGATATTTTCCTTTAATACTTTTACTCTGTTTTCCGGTTTCCTAACCATTCGTTCAGTTTTCACAATGTTACAGTTTACCTTATTACATAAGAATTTTCTGTTACTATTTAATACACATTTATCTTTGTTAGGCCCTATACCTGCCTTTTTATTTTCCTCACTTATATTATGAATCTTATTTTCATCTACAATTCTAACTTTATGATTAACACAATTTACTGCATCACTTTTATTAACACATACTTCCCCTAATTTTTCATCAAATTCATTGTCTAATTCAACCTTGTTAATTTTTAGATTTTTCATTATACAGTTCGTTGACACTATCAGCTGAGTTAATTTCATTCAAATACTGTACAGTTGTGTCCCTTCAATTACGAACACGTTCGGTTTCATCACTAATTTTCGTTTTATTAAAAGACAATTTTTTACTTGGCTAATACCACTTCATTTAAAGCTTTTAAATATCTGTGACATGTTTCGGACCTATATGGCCATTAACAAACTGTTCGTTAATGGTCATATGGGTCCGAAACATGTCACAGATATTTAGAAACTTTAAATAAAGTGGTATTAGCCAAGTAAAAAATTGTCTTTTAATTTTAAAATGGAATACCATAAAGTAACGCTCAAATCTATCAAATATATTCCGTTTGATTGTTTATATAATTTGCTACTTTTATAGAATCCAAATATAAAATTTCTCTTTGCTCAATATTCTTAATTTTTTGATCTAGTTCGTCTAACCTTTGACAAATTTTTTCCAACTTATCTAACACTAATTGATCTAGTTTCTTATTTTCAGCATAATAATTCCTAAAATATTCCGTATTTGTATATTCCGTCTTAACTGGTATTTGTAAATTCCCTAATTGTAATATATTTTTATCAAAATAAATGCGTGCATTAAAATATTGTAACAAGTCACCGCAAATTATACCTTCCACAGACAAAGCTACTTCATGATCATCAACTATAATACATTCGAAAGGGCAATTTTGATTGTCAGTATAAAAATTCAATTTAGCGGAACCTAAAACATTAATTAAATTTCCGGATACACTTCGTAATACGGCTTCTGATTTTCGTAATTTTAGATCTGATTGTTTTATGCTATTTCTTCGGAAAATCGTGATTCGCAGATCCAGAATCTATAAGTAAATTTACTTTAGAATTATTCACAATTAATTCGACAATACATGTGTTCGTCTTTTTAAAATTATTTCTGTTAAATTGTTGCGCATTAAATATAGCTGGTAATTGAAACTGATAAGAATTATTAGTTTTATTAAATGAATGCTTAAATAATCAAACTTTTTCAGATTATATTTATGCCTATTCGTTAATACATCATTACATGCACCCGTTTTAATTGATTCATTTACTGGTGATTTCAAGGCTGTTTTTCTGTAACGGAATGCGTCGACCGGCTTGTGTTTCTCTCTATGTTGGTTCCTAAATCTAAAAAAGTACCCCGTGTTTCAAAATTAGTCTGTTTACTAGGTTCACTTTGTTTTTGTGAATATCGGGTTTGGGTACGATTTGTATTACGCATTTGATTAAATTGGGAATTTTGACGACCGTTACTCTGTTTAAATTGATTATTAAAATTTTTCTGTCCCTGTTGAAAATTATTCTGTCTATTATTATTACCTATTTTAAAATAATTATTATTTAAATTTTGAGACCTGCGGTAATTATTGTTGTGACCATTATTATTTTAAAAATTATTGCGTTTAAAATTGGTTTGTTCAGGACGAGAGTCAAATGGACGATTTAGGCAATTAAAATTTCCACGACGGTTATTACCAAAATTTGGGCAATTTCTCCTAATGTGACCTTTTCTATTACAATTGAAACATTTAACTTTTTGATTAACCATATTAATGTCGTACATATTACGCGATCCCTTTAATGACTGAATTATAACCTCTGACTATTTTGCTAACTCTATAAACTTTTCAAATCGAATATTTGGTTCCTTATTAATTTCAAATGCAATCATTTGTTTAATTTCATCTTTTAGCCCTTATAAAAAGAAATAAATTAAATCCTTGTCATGTTTCATATAGCCTGTTTGCCTAAATCGTTATCCACAAGTTTTAAATCTTCGGTCAAAACAGCATTTCCCAAAATTTTTAATCTTGTTGCAAAATCATCAACATTCTCTTTAGGTTTTTGACTGCAAAGGGCTAGAGATTCAATTTCTTGTCTGGGTGTTAATTTTGTGTATTTTTTAATTAAAGCGTCCTGTAACCTTTGAAAAGTAATGTCTGGTTCGTTAAGCGTCGGTTCTGATTCAACAAATTTATATGCATCCCCTGATAGTTGATAACGGACAACCGCGACTGCCTGTTCTTGGGACCAATTTTCTAAAATTATTCTCTGTTTGATTTTCGCGAAAAATTCTTTAGCATTCTCATTTGGTTTTCCCGAGAATTCTGGTAATGCCACTAAAATAGGACCCGTTGCATTAATAGGTGCGGGTCTTGGAGCTTGAGTAGTTTCGATTGATGACGCAATGGGTGTGGTAGTTACGTTTTGGGCAAAAATATTACTAGGTGCTACAAATTTCGATTGCACGGTTACGACAGACGACGTACCAAGAGTAGCAATTTCGGGAGTGGTCATTTTGAATATTTTTTTTTAATAAAATTTAAATGGGCAAGATTAGATAATTAAATTAGAATTTTATTATTGAAAAATACGTTCGAGCGTGTTTTAAAAAAAAATAGTAATGAAAAATTATGAAAAGAAAAAAAATTTTTTTTAATTTCGTACACCAGTTTCTAAGCAGCGGTACGGAAGTAATTTCACTAATCCCAAACGCTGCCCACCATATTGTAATATTCTAGGGGTGTGAGGCGGCTTGGTGGTTCCCTTTATGATACCACTGGTGCCACCACATATAAAATATTGGGGTTTAAAATAAAGGGTGGTAGCTATGGCTGAGTTTAAGTTAAAATATTTTAGATTAAAATATGTAGATTTCGGGACGCGGTTAAATGACTCAAAGGTTTCTCAGATGTAGTTACAGGAAATTGAATAACTCAATAACTGGCGATTAACAATAGGAGTTTATATTTTAAAATAGAATATTAAATTACAAAATAGATCCCAATTTAGGCCAAATAAAGTTACAAATAAAACGTATGTTTCAACAATGAACGATAAAAATAATATAAAATTCTTATAATCTAATAATGTAAGCCGGTTGGGTGTGGTTGAAGGACTACCGTAAGTTATATGAAAATACCCAAAAATATCTTAAACAATTATTAATTCGAATTTTAGTAAAATACCGAATCGGGTTGCATATATCGATTGAATATTAAGGATGGAAGTGCATATTACCTTTTCGTTTGGGATTCACAAAGCACTACACAAAATACTTAGAAAAATATTTAGAAGCGTCGTCAGGGTACTCCCCTTACCTCGTTCATTAATCGTTCCATTTCATATTTCCTGCGTTTCGCTGATTTAGCGATTTAATCAAAGACTTCATTATTTTACTTCCAACTATTCATTCTAGATTAATCTATAAAAGGGTGTTCAAGAATATGTTTACAATATGCTATTATGCGGTTAGAAAGTGGGTACAGTTGCGGGCAAAATTTAGATTACATTACAATAATTACACCGAACATTCAACTGGTCACTTTTCACTATTCTTTGGTGATCCGGTTCTTTATCCGGATTCACGCCCTCCATGTTTTTAATCATAATTCCATTAGGTATTTAACAGTATCATTTATATCTGCCACACCACTATCATTTACAATTAACATCATTTAAATTAAATTGTCTTTTCACTTATATTTAGTTTTTTAACAGACATTTTTAGTTTGTTTATAAGCCCGAGCCAGGAATTTTATATACTGTATTAGTTTGGTTCCATTTATCGGTTGTACTTTTTTAATTTGGTATAAATATTATTTTTGATTGTGTTTTGGTATTTAAAAACTATTTTATTTTGTTCGTCGTTCATAATTTTTTGCAAGATTTGATTAGTTTTCTTGTTTATATAGGATATTGTAATGAAATTTCATATATAAAATAGTATTACACAACTAAGAACAGCATGCGATAGTAAAAATGTTTACAACAAATAACAGTTCGTCACATTATAAAATATACCTTAACGTTAAATTTTTAAATTAAATATAAGAAAATAAATCAAACAAATTAACATACTACATAAAGTTCATAAGAAATACGTATACATAATTCAAAAAATGCAGATCGAATGTGAAATCTGCAAATGTCAAAAACAAAGATAAAAAGCATCACATACAAAACATAATATAAATCATACAAAAAAAAAACATAGGTAAACTTAATGATTTTAAAATAATATCAAACAAAATATTACATTACATTTATATCATGTACATACAAGTATCAATAAAGTTTTGAATTACATATTAAAAAAATTCGTCAAATGCGTGTTTTTGACACGCACTAAGTAATGTCATCTCAGTGAAAGTGTTAATTTATAATTTTTTGTTAACTCTATAGTTGTTAACTCTACAGCCCTCTTGCGTTTATTCAATATGGATGTACAACTCAATAATTATTCAGTCACACAACCATATTAATATGTCATCTTCGATGACATAATAAAACTACAGTTGAACGAATAATTTAAATTTAATGGACTTCAAAGTTGATATAATACAATGACAAGGATATGACACTATCGTCTAATTTGACAATAAAAATGTACATAATATATAGAAATATTAGATATATACACATTTTAATAGCAAAATTTGACATTATTAGCGTAGTCACGAGGAAGTAACATTTGCACACCAATGTAAATCTACTACCTGTCCACTTTCTGTCTTCGGTCATCATCTATCTTCGGTTTGCGAAGGTATAAAAGTGTCTGCAAGTAACTGAAATAATTTGAAAATAATTATTGAAATAGTTTCAAAATGACATTTTTTGCAGTAAAATAGCAATATCTTTTTTCCTAAAGTAAAGCGAAGCAAATTTTAGACCTTTTTAAAAACTACAACAAATGAGCAATCTTTTACCATAACTTGCCCGGGTAAGGTGGTACATTTCTTTTCCAGCATGAAGAGTCAAACTTAGCTCATAAAAAAAAAAAAAAAAATTGTTCATGAATCGGCAAAAAATTTTTTTTTCCAAGATTATAGGTTTATTACCCTTACTTTGGATTGTGATCTACAAAAGAACTCTTCAGGGTTGCGTAATAAAAATTAGAATTCAAAAAATCTAGTCTTGCAGCTGTGGTACTCGAAAATCTGATGAAAATTGTCCATCTTCCCGAAATTCATAAAAGTGTCAATATCTTGAAAACCAGCGATATTTTACCAGACAATATTTTGATATTCTGGTCTGGCATGAGCTGGTCTATCATCCCTCCAGAGATATCGTTGACTTTTGGGACACCCTGTATGTATCAGATTATTGATATTTCAATTTGAGTATCAAAACACGATATTTTTTTCGAAGATACCTGGTATTATTATTAAAAGTAAGTAAAAAAATAGATAATTTTATAATACTCGTGTAATTTTGTATTAATTGTGATAAATACTTCCAACCATTATGAATGGTAATCGACATTTAATAGGAATATATGATCCATAAACGGTCCAGCGCATAGCGAAACCCACTCATTCCGCATGATGTAATTACCATTTAAATAGTTGTAATTTCGTATATATTACGAAATTTTAAATTTCCTGTTGGGGGCATACTCGTAAAGGTTTAAATTTTAAGAATATATAAAAAATCAAATTTTTCAATTCCTAGACTAAAATACTATCTGGTAATATCTGAAATAAAATCTCTGAACTAATTTTACAACTTTTAGGTTACAACAGTTTACAAACAACACATTAACCCTTTTTTCTTATTTCTGATAGTTGTCTGAAAAACACTGAGATAATTAAAATTAGAGATTACAACTAATTTTATATGAAAAAATTTATTTTATTTTTGATAAGAATACAGTCAACGATTCAACAGTATTTTTATAAATATATATACAAAAGAGTAAATTACTCCGAGTTCGATGTCAGAAAATATTTTTCGTATATTTTGTTCACTTTCTGTAAGAATACATTATAGCTTCTTGTCAAACCAAAATAACTGATACCTGTTTCAATTAAGTATTCTGGTATATGTGTGCATTTACTTGAATTAATCAAATTGAAAATTTTTCTTTGAATTTGGATCGGATCATAAGCGAATAAGTTTTCTTCTGGTAAAATTTCATGCAGTACTTCTTCATACTCATTTAATATATTCAGTACAAGTGCTTGCGCCGTGCCGTGGCTCTGGAAATTTCATTATACTGACGGTGTCCATAATATTTTCTATTCGTCCATTTTTTTATTACAAAATCTATTAACATCAACGTACTGTTAACTGTATGATGACTGAAATTGATGTAATATGGTATCGGGGCCTTTTACATATTCAGCTTTCACTTGATGAACATAACATGTTACGGGAAGGGGCACGGGAATCTAAAATGGCTATATCTGATTCAGATGTAAGCCATTTGTTAGTCATTTCTACTTCTGTTAGAGAGTTTTTATCAATCGTGTATAAACATGAAAAAGAAAAAGATCGCTTTCGGCGTAAGTTTTGGATTTCTTGGTTTAATGTTTTTGGATTTAATTTCATCCGCAATTCATTATAAGGTGATATCACTATCTTGCTATCTTCACTTTCGACACTAAATTCTCTAGTTTTCAAAAATTTTGAAATATACGTATTTGTTTCAAATTTGTGTAGAAATTTAAGTAAAAAATTCTTGGTAAAGTTATTTTTTAATTTCTCTTTTATAAAATCCTTATATTTTATAGTTTCACTATGATCCGGGACTAGTGTACCAGGTTCTGCATATTCCAAACTCATTTTATTTGCTCCCGTTTCACCATATTGACCATTATTTTTTTGTTCACCATGTTCAGTGTATCCAATTGTTTCCCATGTTGTCCACATATCCGCAAATATCATTCTTTCTTTACATTCTACTGTAACTTTTTTATTCCGTCCTCCTCTACCTGGTTTCCCACCTTCACCTGATTGTCCCTGAAGCCCTTTTTTCATCTGAGTTGTAATCTTAGGCGATTTCTCTAATTCCACTATTTTTATTCCTCCCGGATTACCACCTAAACCTCCTCCACCACCGTTTCCTCCGTTTCCCCCATTCGTAGCTCCTTCACTGTAACCTTCATATCTATGCGATTGACATGCACCAAAAAGAAAGTAAGTAAAACTGCTAACTTTAACAAATGAATACTTGGTATTATCTATCCAAAAAGTACTTCTACTACAATCCCCGTAAAAAGAACCACTAGGTGTTGAAATGTGTCCTCCATTTCGACCCGCAGCACCCGATCCTCCATTTTGGCCACGACTGCCAGCGCCACCGTTAGAAGATATCAATAAATTTTCTCCGTTGATAAATTGCATGCCAATACCCAAAAATGTCCCTCCCGCGCCGCCGGGTTTACCCGGGAGTCCATCTTGACCATTTCCACTTGGATATTCACCTGACTTAGCGTAGAGTGTGTGATGAGATGCACCAGGACTACCATCAAGGATTATTTTTCTTTTACCGATCATTTGCCAAGTTGGGGAGATAATAGTTATATGTACTTTCTTTCCAGTTCCAGAAAAATCTGTATCAATATAGACAGTGTCTGAAGCAAAAATTTCAATGAAATTCAGAGTACCCTTTTGACATGGTACAGAATCTATTTCACTAAATTTAACGAATTCACCTTGAATTCTCACTTTGTTTGAACATTGTTTTTCCACCTTTGATTCCATTTTCAATTTTATCATATGATTTAACATTGATTTTTTTGTTTCGTCAATTTTAATGCGACTTAAATCATTTAATATTTGTTGATCAAATATGTCGGAGGATTTCAAGAACTCTGTGTAACTGTCTGTATTGAAAGTCTCATAAGTTTTATTAATTAAATAATTACTGTTCTGACCATAATAGTCTAATAGGAATGCATTTACTTTATATAAGAACGACATCCAGAATTTCCACTCGAATATAAACTTTTCAATACTACTTAAGTTTTCTTTTAGTCCGTAGGCTAGATTTCCTTTATTGTTTTTATTAAACATTTGAAAGAAATTTAGGTATGAATTCAAATCAATTAAATCTTGAAAAATAGTTTGTGGAAGCCGTAAGTTAAGATCATCGAGCAATTGCAATAATAATAAAAGAAAGTTTTCAACAGTAGTATTATCATTTATCTTTTCTGTGATCTTTAATACAAGTGAGTAATGCTCATCGGTCATGATCGAAAAATTTTCGGAATTTGTTTTTATTTGAATTTCGTAAACTAATTTTATTTTGTGTATCAATAAGCGAATAGATTCTAAGATTTCTTCATTTAAATATTCTATTATTTCGTAAGTGTGGGTTTTTGATTTATCTAATATCGTAAATCCAAAATCTGTTGGATCAACTCTTGTATACGTTAACTCTTCATGTAACAACTTCATGATTTTTATTTTACCATTTTGTAGAAGTACTATCTCACTTAATGGTCCAGGTTCATCTGGTCTACGAAATATAGCTATTCTATCATACTGGTGGTTTTCCCTCTTTGCCAAAATATTGATAAAAGCAATAGCTTGCTTATAGAATTATTTTTCCATTTCACTAGCATTTTCCCCCAGAGAATCGAACTTTGATTGCTGTTCGTTATGTACTTCCAGAAGGAAATCACCAATTTCGTCAACAATAGTACTATCAGGAACTAAATGAAACTGACCACCAGGGTTAGCAACCGTACTATAATTATAGTAGATATACTATAATTACATCCTTTTTACTATGTACTATCATGCCTTTACAATAATCCTTAAATCTACTATAATTTCTTAAATTTACTAGAATTTTTATGAACCATATTTTTAGACCGGAAAAGCAAATTTTTCGGTAATTAATTTTAAAAATGTTTTACGTTTGGCGCCGAGAGGATAAAATTTTAACATTTGGCGAGCAAAAAAAAAAAAAAGGTCGCCGCTAGTACGGGCGCTGAATTTATGAATATTTAACCATTATTTAATGTGATAAAATTGACTCTGACGATTATTTTTCTACTATAATTTTTTGAAATTTACTATAATTTTACGGCCCTGGCACAATAATCCCTCTCTTCAGGGTTGCTAACACTGCTGACCACGTCGGCGAATGAATTTATTATCAACCTTTGTTACAATTAGAGCAATACTATCGCGATATTTTTTAACATCTTTTATCAAATTTACCGCATGCGTAACAGACTCCATAAAAGAAATCCGATCGACACCTTTTCGAACTGATGGATAGCTTACAGTAAAAACCAATTTAATAGTTTTTGAATGACTAATCAACTTCCTTATAAGATACGTGGCTGTAATATCAGTACTAGTGCCTCTGGTATCACTAAAGGCTGAACAGTCATAAAAATTTGAATGAGTGTTTGGATCATAGAAAAGTTCCGGAACAATCGTTTGCGATTCACTTGTCGAATTACTAATTCGGCTTCCGTCGACAATAATGAAATCACGAGAATCTTCTTTTAATTCTACCGAATGTAATTTACTATTGTCTCCCGCAACAAACTGTACAAAAGTACTTTTCCCCGTGCCGGTAACTCCCAGTACCAAAAATATTTTATCTTTTGGTATTGTTTTCCTGTCGCCATATTGCAAATATTTAATAAAATTTTTTTGTTTCCTTATTACAAATATTTATGTCTTTATTATAAATCGATCGTTTATGTATGTCACGGGTAGGCATTTTTATTAACATGTTTAATCAAACTTCACTCCAATTGTGTATACAGACAAAGTACCTGTAAAGATTATTGTATCAATTTTATGTTTGGGGAATTATTTTGTAATATTTATAGATACGTTATTACCCTTTTACCGGAAAGAAGTTTGCGTTGGAAGTTG
Source organism: Brachynemurus nebulosus (assembly GCA_035578155.1). Taxonomy (NCBI): domain Eukaryota; kingdom Metazoa; phylum Arthropoda; class Insecta; order Neuroptera; family Myrmeleontidae; genus Brachynemurus; species Brachynemurus nebulosus. The sequence continues at coordinate 12,830,975 of JAPWDM010000007.1, forward strand.
AATGATCGTCTTGATTTTTATATGACTAAATTACGCCCAAATTACTTCCTTGAAATCAATAATTGCTCCATCTGAAATTTAATTATTTATTTAGTTATTTATAAAAAAAAAAATTTCCTGTTATTTCAGTCATCAAAATCTCGCAAAATAGTGCTTCTTTATACAATTTCTTTATGTCAATAAATTGCTTCCAATTTGCTCTATTTAATTTAAAAGCTAAATAAATACTAATTTTTTGAATAATCATTAAAATATTTTGTTATTTTATTATAGTACTCATCTGTCAAAGTTCAGTTATCTGTCGTATGCTACAGTCAGCACACACAACAAAAAATACTCAAAGGGAATCACCGATGGAATTCCCCGCATCAGCAAAAACACCGGTAACTACCGCACCGGGAAGTACATCGAGGATTCCTCACATGCAAATTAAAAACATATAAATAGAGAATCTTTCTTTTCAGACTTTAGACTTGTAACAGACTTGTAAAAAGTATTGCAAGAGTTTTGTTGTAACAATAGTCTTCGTGAATATAAATACGTTATATACATTATATTGTAATTTTATTCTAATATTTTGTAAGTGATATTTTTAATAATAAATGAATATTTTTTAACTTAAGTCAATGAGGCCACCTTTTTTAAGACGTTTAGCATTTCTTTTTTGGAGGTTTCGTTAATAACACGTGATAGTAGGGATGTCGTTTTTTAATCGATAAATCGAGAAATCGATTAATCGGAAGTATGAAAACCGATTTTTAATCGATTATTGATTTTGAGATCGATTCACACATCGATTTTTATTTTATGGAAATCGCGAAACGATTTTTTTTTTTTCAAAACATAAATTGCTTTTTTATTTATACGTTGCTATTTATTTATTAAATAAATTTAAATTTATTATCGGTACTACGATTATTACATTTTACGCATCAAATGCATATAATCAGATGTCTATGCATCAAATCAAATTGTCAAAATTAACAAATTGACAACTGTACCATGTACAAAACAATAAAGTTTAGGCGGAAAATTTAAAACAAAAAGAAACTTTCATAATTTTTTTTTTTATCCTTTAATCTATGAAAAATTTTTGTATACAATTAAATAAAAACTTCTCAATATTTAGTACAATTTAGATAAAATTTATACAATTATAGAGAAAGCAACGACAACTGCAAATGACTCATTCTCATAAAGGTATCTCTTAGACAGACTCGTAATATAGCCATCTCTCACAAGATCTATTATCTAATATATTGAAAAAGGATAGTAGAAATTATAATATCTTTTATATGTGACAAAACTTTATTTTTGAAATGAGTCATTTTCTTTATATATAAATTTGACTGAAAACAAAAATTGTCAACTTTGTTGTGATGTTGTGATTCATCTCTATACCATAGAATAAAATTCTAAAAAAATGTTGATGTACACGCTTAATATTTTTCTATTTAAAAGACTTCGAAAGTTCATCTTTCTGAATTATAAATTTTTACTTAAAAATTACCGCCACTTTTGCAACAGCAAATTTGAATCGATTTCTTGGAATCGATTTTGAATACAATCGGTAATTTAAGTATCGATTCTTTTGTTGGCAATTACGAATCGATCCAAAAATCGATTTTTTTTTAAAAAAACGACATCCCTACGTGATAGTACCTATTTCGTGAGTAACTTAACAATAGGTATGTTCCAACAAACACCCGAACTAATTCTCGTTTTAATGAGCATGCGCATAGTTGACTTTACTGTTCCAACTAAGCAGAATTGTAATTCCAGTTTAGACACAATTTGAAATTCTGTGTTCCAACAAGCATTTAAATCTAATTCTGAACTCACCCGAATTGATTTTTGAAATTCTTGCTTCAGAGTAAGTATTTCAAATCCTAGACATGCGCATTAACGAATATTTCATTTTTAACCTTATAATTTAAAAATTTAAATAACAAACGGACAAATTTTAAGTTTGAACTGTTTTGTTAAATGAAATTTCAAATTTTTAACTTTATTTAAGCTTTAATTTTTTTAGCTTTTTTTTTTTTTTTTTTTTTAAGTAGCAAATAGTTATATTTAAATTACTTATTTGATAAATATTTGTATCATTTTGGTAAGTAATTGTATCATTCTGGTAAGAATGTCTGATGTTTCAAAGTCATCTGACGATTCATCAGATGGGAAAGAAAATTTGTATAACTTATTAAATTTCGAGTTAAGGAAAATACCGAAAACGAAGGATATATTGAAAATACTGGTCCATTGTATAATAACAAAGAATTTATGGAACATTTTCGTATTTCGAAAGACTTAGTAGATCAAATTAGTGAACGATTTTTAACAAGTAATTTTTTCAAAATCAATTCTTATGGACCCAATGATAAAATTACCGCTAAGGTACACATTTTAATATTTTTATAGTTTGCGGATCATCAAACATCATCATTTAGATTTTAGAGAATGCGATTTCCCAGGTGTAGTCGGAATTATAGATGGGTCACATATAAAAATTGACAAACCAAAGGAAGATCCGGACTCATATATAAATAGAAAAAAAATTTTTTCAATTCAGGTAGTTATCCAATTTATTGTTATTATTATTTTAATGATAAATAAAGTCGTCGCATTTCTATGTTTTCTGGTTGTTAATGACCACTCTTTTTAGGGTTCTGTGACCATACAGAAAACTACTATAATTCTAATAAACTACTATACTATATATAAAACTACTGTCATATTCGTCTGTTATAATTTCGTAGTGTTACACTATTGTACTTAAGTCCATGAAATTTTGCTTATAGGTTCTACCTAAATAAAAATCTGGCATAATTTTGAATTTTCTTCTTAACGTTGTAACGTCATTTAACATATATGTACAATATTAGTTGCATAGAAGTGATTTGCCCGACCGAAACCGCGATCTTCTTTATTATAATTGACATACATGATCTCTTAATTATAGGATCAATCATATTTGGAAATAAGGATATTAGTTTTGGATGTAGAGATAGACATATTATAGAATAGAGTCAAAAGTATTGTCCTTTCTTAGAATTGTTGTTGTTTGATGATACATTCCGGAAATCATATCAGTGATGCTTTATAATGCGCATGTGTCATTTTAAGTTACAGTTCAAAGTATCCAATAAGAATTTTCTAAGGATATGATGCTTATGTCTCGACCAATTATGTTCCTATATTCTTGTATCCTGCTTGTATGTAGGAATGTTTCTGATGAGGATACAGAGAAATGTGGTAAAGAAAAGAAGCAAGTTAGATGTTACAAAATGTAGACGCATAATAGTTAAAAACATAAATAAAAAATTATTAAAGAATAAATTAAAAATGAATAAGAATTTAAATAAGTGAAGCAAAAAGTTAAATAATAAATGTAACCAAAAAATGTGTCAATTATAATAAATATTGAAAATGTTTTAAATAAAATAAATAAGAAAAGTTTGTTATTTTGTAAAATGTGAAACCGCATGTATGAAAAATAAAAGAGTTATTTTTGAAGTGAATAATAAATGCCAATGTATTTTTGAAGAAAATTAACAAGTTATTTGTTTTCTACAACCTGAAATCATCTATATAAAAATATTTTTATAAGAAGGAGATGTAAATAGTGATGAATGAGATTTTTCAAGAAAACGTATTCAGCAAATAAGTGATGAAGATTGAGTGACGCCATCTTGAAGCAAACAAAGAAATTATTAGTGGAATAAGTTATTGATACGCAATGAGCCAAGTGTTATTTGAAGTTAAATATTGCTAAATCTAAAATTATATTTTAATATATGAAATTTATCCATTTTCCTAAAAAAATTATTCCTTTTTTGCTTAGTAAAAGCACTGAATTATTTCTATGAATTTATATATTTAAATACGATACTTTTTTCTTTTCCTAAAGCGTCTTACAGTCTTATTTTTCGAACCTCTCCTACCAATAATTCTACCACTAAACCAAACGACCTCCGGATGCATTAGGGAAGCCCACCTTTCCAACTTTGTTGCATTGTCTGGAAAATATTAACGTATAGTCGCACACATGGTACGTTCGTCCGTGAAATTGATGCACCTCAGGAATAATGTAACAAATGGGGTACTCATCCAGACATAATGTAACAACGTAACTCTTTTCTCTTTTTTCAGGTTCAAGCTGTTTGTGACCATCAGTTAAGAGTGAGAGATCTGTTTTTAGGATTTCTAGGTTCTGTTCATGACAGCCGTGTTTTCCGGATCTAGCTTATTTAGAACGTTACCAGAAAAATGTGGAGACTATTATTACATATTAGGAGATGCAGGATATCCATGTTTAAAAAATTTACTGACTCCTTTCAGAGACAGAGGAAACTTGACACGCGTAGAAAAAAATTTTAACAAAGTACACGCAAAAAACCGGTACTTAATTGAGCATTGTTTTGGTCGCGTAAAACAAAAATTTCGTCAATTATACCATTTAAAAATTCGAAACATAGAACAAATCTGTCATTTCATAAGGGCTTGTTTTGTTCTTCACAACTTATCATTAAATGATAACTTTCAGTATGATAAAGAACTAATTCAACAAGAAGTTAATGACTTTAGACTGAATAATGACAATGGTGGTGATAACGATAATAACAATGATAGAAATGGTTTAATCGTGAGAAGTGATGTTGCAATTCGTATTTACCGTCATTAGTTTTAAATTATTTATATGTATTTTCCAATCAAAGTTTATTCATATTATGTTTGGCTGTCCACAAAAAAAAAAACACTGCAAAATTGGCGCGAAAACGGTTAATTAGTGGTAAAATTTGAAAACAAATGTCAATGTCAATCTTTATAACTTCAAAATTTTGATTATGTTCATAGCATATCAAAAAGAATGCAAGTATTTAGTTAAAATTTGATCAGTTATTATTATGTACTATGTATTCAGGCTAATAGAAATATGTAAAACAAAACAATTTTGCTTCATGAAATTTATTATTAGAATTGATATAACAGCACACTTATTTTGTGTCGTTACTCGTTTTGAAGTAATGGCGCGTTTTTAGTCATTTGAATTATTTTTGAAAATTAAACATTTTCAAAATAAAATTTCTAAATGTTTACCAAATATTTTTATGTTTCACCATTAAAATTACACATATTTAATGATAATTTATACAATTATTTAGCATTTGACTCTATCAAAATGAAAAATTACAGCAAAATTAATGTAAATCAATATTATAAAAAAAAAAAAAATTTTCCATACATATTTCCATTTATAAGCTGCAAATAACTTAATCGCAGAAAAAGATCCGGAAATTTTACTTATATCAATTTATTTAAAAAAATAATAAATACATTCTATATATTTATGTATATAGTTACTTAATTAATTTTTTTTAAAAATTAAACTTAAAAAAATTTAATGTATATCGTTTGTGTATATAAATATACATAAATCAAATTATAAAAGTAATTTTTGTCTTTTTAATTCTAAAAGAGATTTACTGAATTCTCGTAATTCTTCTAGTTTTTCCTTTTCGACAGTTAATCTTTCTTTATACAAATTTTCTTTCTTTTCCATAATTTCAAGTTTTTTTTATGATACTCTTTAATTTCATTTTTGATATCCTCTAAAATATCTGTTCTATATTTTTTCATTTTTTTATTTGTAATATTAACGAATTTCGTTCCTTTTTTATCCGCTTGGTCAATTTCTTTGATTTCTTTTATTTTTACGATGTCTTCAATTTCTTCGATATCTTTTGTTTTACTAATTTCTTCTCCCTCTGACTGTATTTGTATTATAAAACTCCGTTTCGTTACTTGTCTGTGAAATTATGTTGCCTCCAGCTGATTCTAATAAAACAACTGGATTAATTTTCTTTTTTTCATCCAAAATTTCATTCATTTCATCAGCATATTTTTCTGGATGAGCCAGTTGTATTCTGATACAATAAGTATTTTTTATAATTTCTTGTTACGGTTTTAAATCGGTTTTCAACGTGGTATTCGTCAAAATCTTCTTGAACTTTTTTCAAATCTTCTGAAATTACTTTCCCTAAATTTTTTTTATTTAGTATTAAATCTTTCGACTTTATTTTATAGATGTCTAACATTTTTAATGTTGCATTTTTGCTCCATTCTTTATATTTATTAGTTTGATTAGTACCTTCATTATTAAAATAATTGTTAATTTTTTCTACTTTAAAAGAAAAGGGAAGTAATTTTAAAAACGCACTGTTATTAATGTTTTTTTCCTTATTGTTAAAAACAAGAAAATTGCTTATTTCTGAAAAATAAAATTTCTTAATTAAAATAATATACCATTTAATATAACAATATTTTAACTTACGAAAATTTTCCATTTTTTAATAAATTATTATCCAAACCAAATGTATTCAAACGAAACATTCAATAAAAAGTAAGAATCGATAATTAATGTACTTAACTTGTACAAGCTTGTTGAATAAAATTAAAGAAAATCGTTTTTGTAAATATTCTTCATGGTAGTTATAGAACGTATAGAAGGTATAGCTAGGGATGATCGATATTAGAAAAACATCGATGTTGACATCGATGTTAACATCGATTCAAGAGTATCGATATACGATATATATCGAAAGAAAGACATCGATGTTCGAAAACATCGATGTTTCTGTAGCAAAATAAACAACCATTATAATCTATTATTTTATTTATTAAAAATTAACATTGTCAGTATTTATTTGGTACACTTTGCAAAAAAAGTCACTTTGTTAGAAGTTTCCCTTTTAATATGTTCCTTTGTTGATACAAATGCTGCCCAGCTTTTGAAAAAAGTCTCTCTGAAGCTGTTGAAGTTACTGTGAAATATAAATATTTAATGGCAATTTTCTTCAAGTTTGGATACGTGGATCCTAGAACTTGCCATAAAAGTAATGGATCTTGTTTTAAATAAGCGACAGGACTTTATAAATACTGGATAGGTTAGAGTAATATCGATGTTTCGATATTATTCTCATAACATCGATGTGTCGATGTTATCGAGGACATCACATCGATGTTTTTACATCGATGTTTTCCTCCTAAACATCGATGTTTTTCTAACATCGATGAATATCGATCATCCCTAGGTATAGTAGAGTACATAACTCAAATCTTTAGTAGTGACATCTTTTGAGATCCTTAACAATTAATTTAAACGTTCCTACATATTAAATACCAAACTGAAATTCTGAATTGAATTTGATTTGACCTTCAAATGACATTATCGAATTTAAAATATTGTATTCACTCGAATTGAAAATTCGAGTGTTTGTGGGAACATACCTAATAATTTTGGGAGTCTACATTATTTTGATTATTTATGAATACATTATTTTTACAGTAATTTTAACTGTTCCTCTTTAGTAAAGTATTTGTTAATTTGATTTGAACAAAGCTCGAAGCCGTTTTTTTTTTCAAAGTATGAGTTGAAGGAATCAGTGAAATAGAAATAAGAAAACAATCGATTAAAAGATATTGGAGCGTGTAGATCAGATTTCTGAAATTCTCCAATAGCCTTGCATAATCTGAAATCGTATTGGAAAAATTATATTTTTAACAAATCTAAAATTAAACTATGAATTCTAAATGGATATCAGTATATGTTCAACCACAGAAAGTTTTGCTAATGATTTTTGACAGGAATAATCTAACTACTTTAGGGTACTTGGAACTACTTTTGGAAGATCTGTGATAAAATTTGTTCTTTATGCATGTCGCTAATTGTGACTTCGGATACTTTAATAAATTCAAAATTCAAAAAATTTTTGTAGTGTATTTTCGAGATCGTACTTCTTATGGTTGCATTTAGCATAACCTGAAAAGGTTCTTTAGCAAGCTTAAATTTAGTGTTTAGGAGTATCAGGGTACTTTTAGGGAAGTGACAAATGAAATTACAATTGCTCCTTCAGAGGACAATTGCTGGCAATCGAATACACAGTTTTCACAGGCTAAATTACACAGTTTTTTACATGTAAAAAACTTTGTAATTTACGCATACTTGTTTTGATAAAAAAAACTGTAAAAAATGTAAAAAGCTAAATTTTTTAAATTTAATAGATGTGTAAGCGTTACTGATGGTATTCCATATTTGCTATTGAAGTATTTGCTACATTTGCAAAGTAAAACTTAACAAGTAATTTGAAAATTAAAAATATAAATGGAGACAAACAGGAAAAAGAAAGGTTAGTTTTGATAGAATAGTTTATTTAAGAATTCAATATTAAAAAGATTTTTATTTATTCAGTTAAATTTTATTAAAGGTATCAATCATCTTCATCATCATTATCATCAGTGATTTTATTGTTATTATAATTTAAAGAGAGATAAACATGTAGTAGTTTTTTTGATCTTCAGTTTGCTAATTTGGAAATTTAAGGCTTTGTAGTCAATTGTGGATGGCTTTCCACCAGCAGAAAATCATTTTTGTGTCGACATTTTGTTTACACGTTTTTTCATGTGAACTTATAAACAAGTAATAACCGTCAAAATAAATTGTTTGTCAGTGAAATGACAAATGATTTAAGTATTTTACATTTTTTACAATTTTCTAGAATTTTTTACGGTTTTTTACAGTTTTTTACGTATTTTACAATTTTTTACATAAAAATGTTAAAAACTGGTTTTTTACATCACATGGCATAACTCTGATTATATCGATCAACAACGAAATAACTTTATCAATCAATAATGAAATTATGTTTAACCAGTAACGTATCGTGTAACGGCACTGACACTAGGGTGGCCATATGATAGGATTAAAAAAAAGAGAACAGTTTTATTTCGTGGCAATTATTAGTATATTTTTACAATTATATATATATATATATATATATATATATATATATATATATATATATATATATATATATATATATATATATATATATATATATAAACAGGGCGTTAATGAATAAGTGCGAAAAATTTTAATGGGTGATTGCTGAGGTTTTTTTATATAAAAAAGTTTATATAAACCCAGGTACGAAAACGCTTAGTTTCCAAGATACAGAGTGTCCCGTTTCTTGTTCTTTAAAAATATGTTTCTATATTAAATTAAAAACAAATTATATGGTCATACTGTAGAAATGAAGCGTCTTCACCTTTTTGTTGGTAAGACTTTTTCATACGGTTTTGTAGTAAGAACAGTAATTGAAAATTGTTTTTTATCTTTAAAAGGGACACATGAACGACAAAATACTAAGAGGTCATTTTTGTCAACAATTTATAGAACATATAAAAAAACATTTTCAAATTGGGAAAAATCATTGGCGTCCCTTTTTTTTTCTTCAAAAATATATCATCATATGGCCGTACGGACGCCACTGGTTTAAATGGAAATATTCTGTCTACTTCAAAATATGGGTACTTATCCTGTCATAGCGTATCCCAAATTGAATGTGAATATCTCAAAACGTTTTTGAAATATTTAAGAAAATATTTAAAAAAGACGAGAAACTGAACACTCTGTATCTTGGGAACTAAGCGTTTTCGGACATGGGTTGATATGAACTTTTTTACATAAAAAAACCTCAGCAATCACCCATTAAAATATTTCGCACATATTCACTAACATCGTAATATATATATATATATATATATATATATATATATATATATATATATATATATATATATATATATATATATATATATATATATATATAATTATTTACAATATTTACGTGTTTAAATGATACGTCGATCCGGTGTTATAAACTTGTAATATAATGCCCGCTACTGTACCCACTTCCTTACAATATAGTAACATATTGTTAACTTATTGTTGAACACAACTGTATAGATTAATCTAGAAAAACGACTATTTAAGAGTAGAATAATGAAGTCTTTGAATTAATCGCAAAATCAGCAAAACGCCGATATATGAAATCGAACGATTAATGCGCGAGGTAAGGGGAGTACTCTAGCGAGCTTGGCTTGAGGCCAAAAACGGGTCGATATGATTTCATTCAGTATTTAGATTCCATAATTAAATTTCATAATGTGATTCTGTATTTAGATTCCGTAGTGTAATGTCGTCAAGTACTTTTAAAATGTAAAGTCATTTTTGTGTAGTGTTGTGTATCCCTTAGGAAGAGGTAATATGCACTTCCTTCCTTAATATTTAATCGACATATGCAACCCGATTCGGTATATTTTTACTAAATTCGAATTAATAATTATTTAAGATATTTTTGGGTATTTTCACATAACTTTCGTAGTCTTCCAACCACACCCGGATCGGCTTGCATATGTAACATTATTAGATTATAAGAATTTATTGTATTATTTTTGTCTTTCATTGTTGGAATATAGATTTTTATTGTAACTTTATTTGGCCCAAATTGATATCAAATCTGTAGGTTAATATTTTTAATTAGAATATAAAACTTTTATTGTTAATCGCTAGTTATCGATTTATTCAATATCCTGTAACGTCGTCCGAGTAACTTTTGAGTCATTTAATCACGTCCCGAAATCTATAACTTTTTAACTAAATAATTTTTAACTATAAACTCAGCCATAGCTACCACCCTTTCTGTACCCTTCATTTCATTACATATGGTGGCCAGCGTTTGGGATTATCGAAAATACTCCCATATCGCTGCTTAGATGCTGGTGAATGTAAACCAGTAGAAATTCATTTTTCCCAATATTTAATTAATTAATTCAAATGACCTCCCTAAATTTTTTGTACTGCACCTTATACTATTGGAATAGGAAATCAGTAAGGAATGGAAACGAGTTAAATTTTATTGTAATTTTAGAAAAATTTAGTAACCGCGCTAATTTAAAATAAAATTAGTAAACATATTAATTGTGAATTATTCTAAGGACGACCGTGCGAAAAAAAAAATTAGTATCATTTGTTAGTTACTTATATGCAAAAAAAAAAAAAAAAAAATAATATAATATTTATGTTTACCATGAGATTAAAAATTTTAAGTAAAGTTATTTTAACGGGAAATTTCATAGTTATATGTAGATACTGAGTTAGACAAACAAGGAATTTTGACTCTTGGTATCGAATAGGATAAGGATTTAATCAAACATAACAGGGATTTAATTTAAAAGTTGGGATATGGTAAATCAGATTTCAAATTGATAAAAATGCAAATATTAGTTTAAAAAAATATATTTTAATAATCAAAATAGCTGAATAAACGGTAATCATTGTTAATGATGGAATTGTTAAAAAGTTAGGTACGGTTTCAAATTGCAATCAAATTAATTGAAGCTAGAACTGTAATAACGAGGATCAGAAAAAAAAGACTTTGCATTGATTTTCTTTGTGGTCAGTTGAATTTAGATACGCCATTAAGTCGTAAGCATTTTGGGAAAATATTTTTAAAAAAAAATTCGTTTGTAATCTACAAGTAAATTATCAAAACGAAGTAGTTATCGTTCATTTACTTTCTGCCCTAAGTAAGTTTTGCGTGATATAGTTTTGTCAAAAGAATAAGCCGTTTTATAATGATTATTAAAGGCTTGAAAATCGAAAAAATTATGCTAAAATAAGTGATAATAGTAGAATAATATAATAATAATTTGCAACAGGTATATAAAAGAAAAATTATTGTTAAGAAATGTTTCAATTAAAGTAATTGGCTAAGTATTTAACTTGATCAAATATAATGAACCCATTTTACATTATAATTTTGAAACACATGGTATCTTTGCACATAAAACTCAGCTTAATAAATAACATAAGCCTAATATGTAATTTGGTACAAGGAAAAAGTAGTCTTATCAAGGGACCATACTAGTAACCAAATTACACTTCCACTTGTCGCCAGTGGGTGACGTAAAATTTCCCCACTCTTTTGGTGTAGATACACACTGTTTGCAGTGGTATTGGTTTAATGGTTGCGTCTGTGTGCGTATTTACAAACACTACTACAACACACGTATTACCAGAGAGAGGAATATGTGCTGTTCAACTAACAATGTAATACAATGCACTGTGTGTTCGGTGACGGACAGCGACTGACTACATGACTAAAGCTGTGACAGGCCTACAAAGAGCTCCAAGCAAGCTACACTTCGTTGATATTAGTTGGCTTCTAGTGTTCTATGAGTCTTATAGTCAGCAAAATATGTATTCTAACGAACAGCTACTGCATCGATAGAATCGATAGAAGAACTCGATAGAAATCGATAGAAGAACACACCTAGATATTGTTGGTATTTTCTAAAGGAATACTTTATTTTTTTGCGTATCTCCGATTGTCCGTATGTCTTTTTAAAATTAGGAATTAGATAAAATTTGTGTATTGTTACAGGATGTACCTAGTAATTTAATAAATGTACTAAAAAAAAAAATGGTCAAATTTAATTTTTTTTTATATTATAGCAGAAACTGTCTGTTTGCAATAAACAACGGATTAAGGGTGAATATTTTAATGTAAAAGTCTGGTTTCCTAAATACCTTATGCTGTTAGAAAATATAAGATTCCCAATTTAGACAATTTTGCAATTGTGAGCTACCATTAGGATTATTGTTTTGAGGCACCATTGAATCGAATGAGTATTTCTGGACACAATGTAGGTATTGAAATAACAAATTAAAAAGTTAGTCAATTTGTTCGTTAAACTTTAATAATAAAAATTTAATAAAAAATTAATATGAAAATATATAGCTGTGAAATTAAGAAAACTGAAAAAAAAACCAAACCCATTCATTAAAAGAAAATTTCGAAATGTCGTAAGCGTAGGTCAAAATGTTAAAAGAAAATATCTGATGTATTTTGAACATAAAAATAAATTAAGGAATAGGAAAGGTAAAGTTATTTGGAAAATATTTCAGACTAGGGACGAAACAAGTAGTAAAGGGAAAATAAAAAGGAAATATAGGAAATTCGGAAAAATAACCTTCAAGTAAAAATGTAACAGTAGTAGTAAATGAATAAATAATTTAATAAAGTAAAAAAGTGAGTTTGGAAATAGAGTTTGATGTTAGGAATATCAGAGATTCTACTGTACCAAAAATTAAATAAGCAAACCGTTACTTGTTAAATTACTCATCGCGTTAATCAATTTAAAACAGTTCTAATCACGGAGGGGGGGGGGCTGGAGATGACATACAGTTTATGCCAGTTAAAGCAATATGTTACAGAATTTTCAAAACTTTCTGGTCGTTGGTCAATATATCCACTTTTATATCTTCCATACTTAAACCAATTTTAAAAACTAGGCGACGAAAACTGATTGTGAGCTAGAGACTGAAGTTTTAGAATATTGTTACGACGATGTAAATCAACATCATACACTCATTTAAAATTACATTATCCGAAAATAATCTGATGAATTGTTTCCAGAGTCGCCTCCATCCAGAAGTTAAAATATTGACAATTGTATAGATAAATAAAAATAAATAAATAAGTAAATAAGATTTGTATAGGTGTCAGTAAAGCATGGGGGTGGGTATAATTATGTATTGTATGATGTATTTTAAAGTATATCGTAAGTTTGTAACAATTTATTACTAAAATACGAGATTGTTTGACCATATTTTTTCTCATTATTAAATCAGAAATTTAAAATTTTTCCCAAGTTAATATTAGCAAAGGGTGTATTTATGCAACAAGAAATAAACTGAAGTGATGTAAAATATATTAATTAAAAATTCTTTTATTTACACATAACAGTCTCCTCTTTTACCAAAAAATACCTGATAAAATTAGGGGTGGGGTGGGGGATGAAACCCCAATGATTTTATAACTTTAATTTTGGTATCATAATAAAGATCTTTAAGTGTCATTTACAAATATATATAGCTTCACTACCAAAGCTCCTACCATTTCCAAGTTATTTAAGAAAATTGAAAAAACTCAAATTTTCAGGGGTGAGTTTCACCCCCTTAAACCGCTTATGGGCACGAACGAAATATGGCTCATTATTAGTTTTAATGAGATCTCAAATCCACCACAGTTTCAAAAATTTTTGAGAGATACAGTTGGATACCTTTCCTTATAAGTGTCGCTCCAGACACCGGAAAATTTCCGCCCCTGCCTTTTCCTAAAAAAATGTCTTAATTTTCACTTTTTTCCTGAATGGTTTTAATTTTAAGAACGAAACTGTGGGTTATTATTGCTCTTTTTTCCTACCAAAAAATTAATGACGAGCAAAAAAAGAAAAAAACTTCAAATTCCAAATTTTGCTGCCCCTAGAGACCTCAAAACAAACTTCTAGCATAGAGCCGAGCTTGACACTGTGTTGCGGTAAATTATCAAAACGCACCATGACAGTGGCTGTGATAGCTGAAATTTCGATTAAAAAATTCGCTAATAAAAAAAAATGCAAGAAAGTGCAAGATTTTTTAGCAATACCAAGCCCAAGACCAAGACTGCATTCTGCAAGATCAAGACCAAGACCAAGATTTGGTAGTCTTGGTCTTGGTCTTGCATTTGCTCATCACTAGTTCTAATGTATTCATAATTTATAAAGGAGTCTGCAAAATCTAAAAATATAATTTTTTCTTATCAAAGTTAGCTAAGTAGTGTTGTCGAGCAATAATAATTATAAAAAAAAATAAATGTAATTAAAATGAGAATATAATTATAGGATTTTAAAAGAAATATAAAGTAAGTCAGGTTATTATTAAAGCAAATAAAAGGAGTAATGCAATTGAGAAAAAAAAAACTGAAAATAAAGGAAAATTTTGTTATCAAAAGAAATTATTAGGAAAAAGTAAATGGTTAACTAAATAGGTAAATGGTTGATTGGTCAAATATTGTGAAGTGGTTTTGGTAAATGAATCCAACAAGTCGAAATGTTAGGAAAAATATAAGTATTATTGAGTTAACCGCGAAATGGAAATGCTAGAAGAGAAAGAAAAGTTTAATTTTGAACTTGAACATAATTAGTAAGCTTACAACCCGATTAGATAGGACAATAGGTTCAGCAACGTAAAGGGAAAAATTCCCATTTAGTTCTATCGGTGCCAGATAGTGACTAATGGTGGAATTGATCAAAAAAGTGATAATTGGCACTTACCTTAGTATTTTGATAATTCCTGTGAGAGTACCACCGCGTTGTTATTATAACAAATTGTGGACATTACGTCGGACTATAGATTCTGACAGTCTAACAATTGTTATTGAACTAGTCTTATTATCTATTGACGGTCTGTACATAGCGTGAACCTCATGTTAAAAGTTTCAAGAAAAGTAAAGGTAAATGTAGTCAAATGAAGACACATAGTTAGGTAAGATTATGGAAATAGAATGTGCGGTAGGTAAATGTCTACGATGAAATAATTAAGGAAAACAGAAATAAAGTGTTGTACGTAAGAAACGTCGAAAATGTAGGTATTGACAAAAGAAAGTCAATTTAAGTTAAAAGAATAAATAAATGTACGTGAAAAATGTGGAAATAAATGAAAATAAATGTGTTAAGGTCCAAGTGTAGGGATAGGAAGAAATCCCTGGAAAAATGTTAGTCAGGTAGAACCCTGTAAATGTTAAATGAAAAAATGTTAGGGTCAAGTAGAAACCCTGTAGATGTTGAAATAAACAGAAAAATGTTTGGGTCAGTTGGAACTCTGGAAATGTTGAAATAAATGAAAATTAATGAAATAAGGTAAAAATGTTAGGGTCAGTAGGAACCCTGGAAATGATGAAATAAATGAGAAATAAAATGAAATAAGGTAAAAAAATGTTAGGGTTAGGTAAGAACCCTGAATGTAGGAAAATGAAAATAAAAAGGTTAAAGGTAAAAATGTAATGCATAAACGTCGAATTAGTAGCTACGATGAAATATGAATGAAGTTGATAAAGAAAGTTAGAGATTTTTCTAAAAAGTTTGAAAAAAGCCATTTAACTAGAAAAAATATAAGATCAGGGGATTTACTTTAGTAAAAGAAATTTGTTATTTTGGTTTCGTTGAATTTGTTGAAATATTTAAATGTAAGGAACATTAAAGTAAAATATAATGCATACTCTTCATACAATACAAACCATTGTATGATTACTACTACTTCTGAGTCATTCTGTATTAATATACATTAATTGAGTACCATCATTATACATTGTAATTGTGAATATGTGAAGAAAATAAGTAAGAAAGTTGTTAACTTAGGAAATAATAATAATGATAAAGTAATACCTAAATATGAAATATTTCGTACTCGTAGTTAAAAAATAAAAATGTCGATTATGAAAAATTAAAATTATTGGAATGAGAAATTAAAAAAAAAAATGTGACCTACCAAATGAAGTATTTTACATTTGCTAAAAATCGTTTTATATTGTAATCCGGAAAAATTAGTGAAATAAAATTTTGTAAAGTAACCAAAGTTGTAATTGAAATTTAAAAAAAGAAAATTATATCACCCTTTTTTAAAATTATACGTTATAAAATAAGCATAAGTACTAATGTTTTTCCCTTTGTTTGAGGAAATATTGAACGGAATACGAGCCTTTTTGGAAAAAATTCAATACCGTGGGTTCATGGATACCATTACATGTGGTGTGGTCTGGCGCAAATTGGCAAAAATAACTAATCAGCTAATGTCAAGGTCAATACTCAAGGGGAAGTACATGATCCAGCTGTTCAATTTCAAGTGGATACGAATCACTTAGTACAGTTATATGCAATCACTGTGGGATGTACTCCAACTTTGCTGTGATATAGTATAAGGGAATCTTCACAATTAATTTCTCGGCAAAGTAATTTGTGGTTTTATCAAGAAAAAAAAATGCTATTCATCACATCACGCTGCAACCGGCACAGTTACATACATTTCATACCAAGGAGAAGATCACGAAATTCGTTTTGGAATACGACTCAATGTTAGAGTCTTTGTTGTTGCTACTGGAACTTCCGTCGTTAGTTATCAACACAAATAAATCGTCTTATCGGTAATAAATCAAAATTATTTATCAAAACAAAATGTGTTCATCAAGTAAACTCAAAAACATCTTCAAGTAAACCACGACAATTTGACACCGTAATGCACACGGGTGTCCCGTAAAACAATTTTGGATGGAATATTCACCTTCTCGATGCCGCCTTCGACCGTGTCATCATCACTGTTCACCGAAGTACCATGCTAGTGAAGTCAAAACACGAATTGGAAACTTGAGTCATCGATTCCTCAATGGAAGTACGTCGTAAACAACCCCCGTTAGCAAACACGAGTTATATCCAAACCCGAAATGCCAAGAACAGACCTATGACCCAAATCAGAAGAGGCTCATTAATGTGAAAAGTGAATTTTAAAGACTTAAATAATTGGACATTAGTGTTAGATATAAGAATTTAAAAAAAAAAATGAGTACATAAGCGTATCTATGAAAATTAATGTAATTTTTGAAAATGTTAATGACATAATTTGCAAAGTAATAAAACTTTATGAATTTAAATAATTTAATTGGTAACTTATTGTGATTGATTATTCTGAGAATTTGAGATGAAATGTGCATAAATACGCTTATGAATGAATTTTGAATTATTTTAAGGATTTCGAAAACGTATTAAATAATAAAAAAAACTGAGTAGGATAAAATCATGTAATGAGGGTTCTGATCATAATTCAAACTTAGGATTTTTATTTGAAATAAATCGATTTTTAATAGAAAGTAAAGGTTAACTGAATTTTAATGAAAGAATATTTAAACCTGATAATGAATACACGGATTTGACAATATTTCTGATTTATTTTATGGGACAAGGGAGTAGTTACTTTGAAAGAAAAAAAAAAGAAAATAATCGTAATTTTGCTTAGGAATGTAATTCAAAGGTAACAGTTTTAAACATGAAAGAAAACAATCTTTTCATAAATAGCAAGAGTACAGATATTTTTTCTATTTTACATACTTCTAAGCATTTTATTATATTTCTATTGAAAGAAGATTTGAATTTTAAAAAAAAAATTTAAATATTTGGTTAAGTTATTGCGTGAATGATTACATAATAAAATTAAAGGAAAAAAATTAGTAATCGTAATTGTGAAACACAATAAAATTTAGTTTTTTTAGAAAGGTTGGAATAATTAGACAGGGACTAATAATAATTTTTTTTAGAAAGACAAGGATTATTTTATTTGAAACTATTAGATGTTTACTTTAATTATATTATTTACTATTGATTATATTTTAATTCTATTTGACCCTAACATTTTTCCATTTAACAGTTACAGGGATTTAGCTTCTATTACTTATGGCACATGACAGTACACGACTAGCACAATATGGCACAACCATTTTGTTTGGAAAATAAAAATAGCGGCGTTAAGTTGGTGGGGACGTATTTATGGTCGACCAAATGGTTAAACCTTTCACAAAGCATGACCTAATATCATTCTAACTAACGGTGGAAATAATTCCAAACTAAATTAATTCTACTTAATATTAAAGAATTGCTTTTAAACATTTTGTCTAATGCTTAAAAAAATGATCATATTTATCTGACCTATATGGTAGGCTAAGTGGTCGGAAAACCACACTTCATATTACACGATCTAATGTTATTCCAGTTAATATCCGAAATGATTCCAAACTACAAGAATACCATTTAAAATACAATAATTGCTTTTAAACATTTCTATAATGCTTCAAAAAGTTTTGACATTTACCCGAAAGACATGGTTGGCCAAGTGGTCGGAAAACGACATTTCGTATTACACGACCTAACGTTATTTAACTTACTGACGGAAATGAATCCAAGCTACAAGAGTTCTATTTAATAAATAAGAATAACTTTTAAATATTTATCTTATGATTAAAAAAGTATCGATATTTATCTTAATTACATGGTAGACCAATTGGTCGACAAACGACATTTCATATTACACGATTATATGTCATTCAAGCAAGAATTCCATTTAAAAAAAAAAAAAAAAAGAATTATTGCTAAAGATTTCTTTAATATTTAAAGTGTCAGTATTTTTCTGAATTCTCTGGTAAACCAAATGGTCGGAAAACGATATTTCATATTACAAGATCTAATGTTACTCCAGTTAATGGCGGAAATGATGATTCCAGACAATAAGTATTCTTTAAATAATTGACTGTTGAGAGATTTACTTTGTGAAACTCCATTTTAAATATTGAAAAATATTTAAAGTTCTATTACTTTGTCTATTTCACGAATTAAAAGTTATTTTTGCTGAACGCGTTTTCAACCTTTCGGTCATCCTCAGAGTAGAAAGATGAAAATAATTAATGGGAATTTATAGGTAAGAAAGATATATAGGAGGGGTGTAATATTATTGAATTGGGAAAACCCATAAAATTTTTTGTATCGAAGCAACTAAATATACGTGTAAAGAAGAAAGCAATTAAACCAGTTTGTAGGTACCGATATGAAAAAATTTTTATTTTTACCTAATAATATGACTGTTCAGATAAATGACCTGTTTATGAAAACTAAAATAGGGGTGTCCAAAATTATTGAAAGACTGAAGTGATTATATTCGTTCAGAAGTTTATTTTTAATAGAGGAGAATTATTCAGATCATTTTGATCGTTTAAAACTTCTGTTTGTGGGTCACTGTTTAATCTATTAATTTCTAGAGCCTCTAAAAGATTCAATTTTAAACCATTAAGGCAAACATGTAGCACTTTTGGTTTATGGTCTGTTTTGGGAAAATGACCTGTTTCCAAGATGTGTAGACCAAAGTTAGAGCTGTGTTTTTGTGATGTGTTCCTTATATCTTATGTCGAAACTTCGTCCTGTTCGTCCCATATATTTGGCGTTACAATGGCAACAGTCTAGGCGGTAGACCCCATTCTTTTTTAGTGGATCAGTTTTTTCTTTGGCGTTGTAAAGGAAACGGCCAAGATTTCCAACAGAATGAAAAGCTGGTGATATATTTTGTAAACAGGTTACCAATTTTATGTGAGATGACACCTAAGAATGGAAGAGATACATAATGTTTTGAGTCTGGCTCAATTGTAAGGGGAGGATATATTTGTTCAATGGTGACTTTATGCTGTTTTTTACGGATAAGTTCATCAATTAATTGGGTTGAAAAACCGTTGTTAAGGGCAACGGTTTTTCAACCCAATTAATTCCCCTTACAATTGAGCCAGACCCAAAACATTATGTATCTCTTCCATTCTTAGGTGTCATCTCACATAAAATTGGTAACCTGTTTACAAAATATATCACCAGCTTTTCATTCTGTTGGAAATCTTGGGCTCTTGGCCGTTCATATATCACCGTGTTTGTAAAGAACCACAGAACAAAATAGAAATAAAAAAGGAAATTCGAAAAACAATTAGTTTATTAGCCGTTTCTGGCGTTAACTCCCCCCATAAATAATTTCTTAAAAAATTTTTCTGAATTACATGCTCGGCCAAGTGGTCGAAAAACGACATTTCATATTACAAAATATAAATGTAATTTAGAAAACCGATAATAATTGTAATATGTAATCGGTCCGCACCAAATTATCCTAGATTTTACCGGGTCGTGACTGAAAAAAGGTTGAGTAGGTTCATTTCTATTTTACTGAGTATACGCTATTTATTCTAGATACTTCGCTACTTTAAATTCTGGAGGATTATGAATTTTTTATTTTAAATTCTAGAAAACTGCGATTCTAGAAAAGCAAATTTTTTATTGAAATAACAAATAAATAAATAAAAAACATTCCTACTTATATTTTTAGGAATACGACAATGCCACACGATAATTACGCAACGTAACAAATTTACAAAGGTGAAAAATACGTTGATGATGCATTTCAATCGGAAACTTCCGAAGAATTCGATCATATCAGTGAATTTAAGGAAATGGTGAATTTAGTTAAATTTTTTTTTTTTTTTTGTCAGGAAAAATAAGATGTACTGTTGTTATCTTATCTTTTTCCATCGTTTAATAAAAAGCTAAAATAAAAGATAAATTCTTTTAAAAATATCTAGATAAAAGACAATCGATAATGAAAACGTTATCTGGATAAAATTTCAGAAAATGTTATCTAAATCAGTGATTCCCAAACTTTTCTGTCTGAGACCCAACTTTGTACTTAAAAATTTCAAAAGACCCTCGAAATATGTAAAAATGGATAGAAAATGTATAGAAAATGGGTATGTAATCTGTAATCAGTTGTTTCTGCGACCCCCGTTTGGGTTACATGCACAACACTGCATGTGACCCAATGTCATTTCCCATTTTTTCTTACAAGGAGAGGTCACATTATGTGGGTCGCCGATTTGGCCGAGTCTCCGTGTTTTTAAAGAGGTTCACTAGTGTAGTATGTAAATCTTAAAAGCCTTAGGGTGCAGCACTTGGAAATAAGGCAGAAATTTTCCTCGAAAGTTTTAGGCTTACAATTAGTACAAGTTCCAAAAATTCAGAACTGTTTTGCTTAAAGAAAAACGCGAAATCTCATCTCGTGACGATGTAATACAAATTCACTCACTAATCTACCTTCAATTATTTATCAGCAGCAACTTTCCAAAAAATTATCAAATACACATGGTTTGCATCGAAACTTTCCGGTTAAAGAGACATTTTTTAAAATATTTTTTTTTATTATTGATAAACTAAAAAAAAATTTTGCTTGCTCAACTATTGCATTCATTTCTTGTAGTAGATGACAGTTAAATTTATGCTTCATTTGTTTTTATGATGATTATCATCTAAAAAACTGTACATCTGAACAAGAAAATCAATAAAAACTACTATTTTATTCCTGAATATCCACTGCATTTTATCATAAAAAATCGTAATTTCATAAGTCTATGTTATATTTTACAATCCGAATTGTGTTAGCAAATGAATATTTTTTATGAAAAAAGAGAAAAAACAAATTCGCTGCTCACTTCGCCAAGATAAAGTTCATAAGTTCAAATTGTTGGAACTTATACTAACCGTTAACCTAAAATTTTCAAAAGAAATTTCTATCTTATTTCCGAGCGTTGCACCCTAGGGCTTTGGGGATTTACTACACTAGTGAATCGTTTTAAATACACGGAGACTCGGCCAAATCGGTGACCCACACAGTATGACCTCTCCTTGTTAGTTAATAGAAATTCGTTGCCATTAAAAAAGTGTGACGTTACTAACAGCTAATGTACGTTTTCGCACAAATTTTAAAAATAAATATTGTTTATTTTTTCTAACGATTTTCGGCATTATTTTGGAAAATGAAAAATATGTATATGCATAATAGAGAAATATACATACCTACGTATTTTATAATAGTTTCTAAAAATTAATCAAATACTCAAAATTCCTTGATTTCAAAGAAAATTTCCTGACATTTCTTCGATTTTTCCTTGATAATTAAATTCCTTCACTTTTCCGAGTTTTACAGATTTTTCAGAAAATGGCCACTCTGTACATCGACATACGACGTTACTTCAAAACGTCGTATGTCAAAAAAAAGTATTTGTCAGAAATTAAGAAAAGCTGTTTTATTCTTTACGCTGCAATTCTTTTTGGTTGCTTTGTTTATTGAATTATCAAGGATTTTTGGTGATGAGTTATTAGTGTTATTTATTGTTTATTAAAGTACCTGTATTTTTAAAGCACCGTACGACATATAACGCATTGCCAAATAAAAATGGCGATATACGAAACATTTTCAAATGCGCATTCTCTGTTTCACTGTAGTCCTAGACATTGGAATTTTGGCTATTACGAGGGGAGGTCAAAAAGTTCGCGGAATGACGGGGATGAAGGGTGAAATCAAACACTAAACTATTTTTGCTTTTCAATATATTCTCCCTTAACTCGAATACATTTTTCGGACCTGTCATACAACTTATTAATACCGTCGAAAAAAAAGATTTGTCTTGGGTGTCAAAATAGGCCGAAATTGCCGACTTGACTTCATCATCGTTGTTAAATTTTCTTCCACGCAGCTCTTTCTTCATCTTTGGAAATAAATAATAGTCGTTGGGGACCAAATCTGGACTGTAGGGTGGATGGCGCAGTTGTTCGAAACCGCATCGGTGAATGGCAGCTGTCGCAATATGGCTTGTGTTGAGCGTTGTCATGGAAAAGGAGTTTTTTTCCTTTTGTCAGTTTTCCCCTTCTTTTTTCTTTAATAGCTTCTTTTAATCGATCTAGTAACGAAGCGTAATACTCTCCCGTTATGGTAACGCTACGTTCTTTATAATCGAGCAAAAGGATACCTTCAGTATCCCAAAAGATGGTCGCTATGATCTTTCCGGACGATTGAGACACCTTAAATTTTTTAGGAGGGGGTATACCTTTTTTATGCCACTGCATAGACTCTTACTTTAATTCAGGTTCATAATGGTGAACCCAAGTTTCATCACCAGTTATAATTAGGTCCATAATTTCCTCCTTTTGCTCGCCACAGGGGTCCAAAAACTCGCAAGACCAATCGACGCATTCTCGTTTTTCTCCGTAGTGGCTAGTTTCTTCCCCATTGATTTGTTTGCTCGTTAATAACTCAAAAGCTACTGACCTGATTAGGCTGGAATTTGGTATATATAGTAACAATGAGTCACTCAATTACTTTTTGACCTCCCCCTCGTATATAGAAAAGATGATTTTGGTTACTATAGCATTGTTAACAGAAAATGACATATTTTTGACATACGACATATTGAAGTAACGGCGACGACATGTTCTAATAGCCTTTGTTTTCCTGACTAAAAACATAAATATATTGAGACATTTTCATATTAACATTTTATAAGCTTAGTCAAATTTTTAAACAGGCAATTATTTCAGTTACGCGAGAATAATAACGTTTTAAAATTTTACATGTATACATAAGATTTTTAAAATTTTGTATTAAAAAAATATAATGTTTTTTCTTTTTTTTTTATTTTCACTTATTTATTCTTTCTAGTTAGGCAGATTAATGCAAAATATTGGTTAGATGTGGACACGCCGGACAAAAGCACTAATTTTGGTTTACATATTGGTTAAGTTCTAATCTTTAAGTTTTGAGTAGGATCCACTCAATTTCATCACCTACAAGGCGGCCATCCTGAGTAATGTCCTCCAAGAATCTGTAATGTTATAAACAAGTAAATATACTTGCTAAATGAGCCCGCGACGTCGTTCACTTTCTTAAAATTGCTGTTTTGGCACATCTATATCGGTCACTATCTATACCAGTGTTTCTCAACCGCCGGCCGCGAAGGTATTTTGTCAGTTCGCAGAAAGTTGTGCGAAATTATTCATTAAAATTTTTATTTTAAATCAGCTAAACAAAAAACATATTTAAATGTTATCTGCTACTTCAATACACAAATTTTGTTACATCCTCATTTTTAAAATTTAATTATTAATTATTTTACAAAGCCGGACCTATCGATTCTGATGAAATATGAATATGTTACAGAACAAACCTAATTTCAATACTACGTTATTCTGATTGTCTTAAACTACTTTCCATGAAGAAGTTCTTGAATTGCTCGAATAGTACGATTATGTCGACACAGTTTGCCTCTAATTAGCTAACCCTAGACTTAATATTAGGAAATTAGACAAAAACAGGTCAATTAGAAATTTTTACGTAAGTTTGAAATCTGTAAGCAAAATTTTAATATATTTTATTTTTTGCTCTCTTTTTGAAAAATTAACCCCCAAATTTTAATCCCCCCAGCCACCCGTGTTGATGTAATTTCAACGAATTTCATATTAATAGCTAGGTCTTTAAATGTAGCTATATGGTTAATTCAAACTTTTTATCTATGTCATACCGTTTTCGACATATTTGAAAAAAATTAAATTTTTATCCCAATTTTTGAAGTCATACCAGTTTTGGGTATTGAGCTTAATTTAATTTCTGAGTTATTATGTTTATAAAAAAGCCTTATGTTGTATTAAATTTCATTTTAAATAAATAAAAGTACTAAAGTAAATAAATCAAAGTATCAAAGTACAAAGTAAATCGATTTTTTTCCATAATTTTAATGGAAAATGTAAAAATAAAGTTGAATGAAAATTCCTAACGGTTCCGGAGATATTTACATAATTATAATTTGCAAACTAAGTAAGAAAAAGGGGACGTTTCTTTTGCGCCACGGAGTTTCCGCGAAATACCTTTTTTAATGTGGTAATACTGATATCTCAAAAAGTAATTAGCTTATGAAACAAAATTCGGGTTTACTGTATTCATTAAAGTATTGCCCAGTATGCAAACTGAAATCGTGGGATTAATATGCACTTGTTCAAAATTTATCGCCTTCTGTGGATGCAATATTATGCCCTAAAACGTGATTTTTTTTTAAAGGCACGCCATAGTTACAATTTTTAAAATTTTGACTTTATTCTAATATGCACACTGGAGAACACAATTTGTAATAAAATGCCGTTTGAAATTTTTGTTTCAAATGTCTTGGACCGAACTTATCGGTGTTACTGTTTCACCCTCTTTTTTACCACCTCCACTTCAACCCCCTTTATAATAAAAATGAGGGAAAAGCAAAAAAAAATTGTAATTTTAAATGTTTGTTTAATAAATCAAGGAAAGAAATGTACCTCTAGTTATAAAATCACCCAAAAAAAAATGACTGGAAATTGCGATTTTTGGGTCAAAAAATAAGAACACTCCCTTAATAAAGGTAATCAAACATGGGTTGCATTTTGAACTATATTACCAATTGCATCTAAAGTCTGCAACGAACTTGTAACTTGTAAAGAACAAAAATGATTGTAGCGGAAGCTGTTTATGTAAAAAGAAAGACTAGAAGTGCACAGAACATTGCAGCTGCATATGTCAAGAAAGTTTTTTATAGTATCCATGGCTAATGGTTATCTATTGATTATTTTTAAATTTACATATTTGTAAAAAATGAAAAAAAATTTGGCGAGAAAAGAGATGCTATAAACCCCCTTTGCATCATTCAATCTTTTTGGTTTGCGGGCTTAACCTAGGCTATGTGACATTTCATGTTTATACGAAATTTCATAAAAATTGCACATTTCCCTATAGGAAAATTCAATAAAAATATTTTAAACAGAATTTGTCTATATATTTCAAAATGGTCGCCATGTGGCTGATAGGGTTAAGTGGATCCTACCCAAAATTTGAAGCTTAGGGTATGGGTAGTTAGTAAAACTGTCCAGCATGTCCACATATTTTTATTAATCTTCCTGACTATTTCCTTTTTTTCTAAATTATGTTATGTTTACACCTTGCTCATTTAGATAGGGGAGAGACTTAATGATGGGACATTTTTTTAAAAATCGTCTTAACTTCAAAACCAAATAATCAAATATGTTAATTCTTGCGGCATTAGATACTTCAAATATTGCTTTATGTTTGGTTGCGCCACTGAATAAATTTAATAAAGAAGAAATCTTCAATTTGATTTAGTACTATAAACGTTAGTGCTGACCTCCTGCAGGTTCGGTTAGCACTAACGTTTATAGCATTTTAAAGAAAACATGTTTGTTCTTGTGTTCAATTTTGGTCTGAAAAATATTCATTATTAAAAGAGTTTTTGTCTAGAAAGGTCGGACATTTACACAAATCGTCAAAATTGTCGTTAGTTTTTTTTTCAGTTTAAATTTCGTATTGTGAACAAATAAATGTTATTATTCATCATATAATAATTTATTATTAGTGTTAAGAAAAATGTCGACTTTCCATTAAATTCTATAGAATTGGGATCGCGAGTGCACACGTGGTAATCTCTATCCATCGACCACCTCTTTTCCCGTATTTCCTTTTTGTGTACGACAGTGAACAAGGACGGCGTTCCCGAATTAATCGGTAAGTCTATTTTTCACTTATTTAACAAATCCGTAACTTAGCGCCATTTGGAAAAGTATACAGTCCATAGTCGTTTGTCGTAGGTAAACCCGAGTCAAATCGCGATATTCGGATGATTAATAACGACCGGGTTAAACCAATGTTTTAAACTAAAAAAAAAAAACTTTATTCTTTTTAAATAATAGTAAATTTTTTTGTTTGAAAAAATTAAATTTTTGTTCCATTCAGTAATTCCATTCTCATTGAATGGGGCAAGAAGAATATTGAATGGGACATATGTAATGTAATACAATGTAAAATTCATCCGGTTTATAAAGGTTAGTAAAAATATGGAAATGGTCAAAAATCTCAGCAGGAAAGCATTTTTGGGATAAATGATGAGGACAAAAGT
Organism: Brachynemurus nebulosus; assembly: GCA_035578155.1. Taxonomy (NCBI): domain Eukaryota; kingdom Metazoa; phylum Arthropoda; class Insecta; order Neuroptera; family Myrmeleontidae; genus Brachynemurus; species Brachynemurus nebulosus. The sequence continues at coordinate 12,858,022 of JAPWDM010000007.1, forward strand.
TTCAGCATTTTTCACGGCGTATCCGATGGTGACCTCGATTTTGAGGTCAAGATCAAAATTCAAGGTCATATTCATAATGTCCCATTCAATATTCCTTGTCAAGTAACAAGTTTAGTCTATATTAAGTGGTTTAATAATCAACTAATACAATTAATCTAAGCATAATAGTTATCATAGAATATTTAGTAATTTATAAATAAAAAAATAAAAGTTACTTTTTCTGTTTAAAATCACATTTCCTAATTTTTGTTGAGACAAACGAAAAATCGTTAACACATATATCCCACATAAAAATAGTTATAAAAAAGACACCTAGCGACTGTAAAACAAATTTCCACTAACGGTTCCTTGTTAGCTAAAACTCATTTGTCCCATTCAACAATCGCCCCATTCATTAAGTCTCTCCCCTATATTTTGCAGCTTTTGTTTAAACAACTATTGAGCTACAAAGATTTTTAATTATATTTAAAAAAGCGACTCTTAAGGTAGTTGGTCGATAAAACGATTTTTTCAAAGAATTTGACGAAACTTCTCTAGATATTTATTTAATCCAATAACAATAATACGAGCTGTTACCGACAAAAAATTCACCACCCCAATTTTGAGAAAAATGATTTCAAAGTTTTGTAATTTTAACACGGGCTCTTATGGGATACAATCGGGGGTATGGTAAAATAATAACATTAGTTGGATGTTGAATTAAAATTTACAATTTATTTACAATGTGTGAAATTTGCTGTTACAAGAGTAAAATACACAGTTTACATTGTTGTGATATTGATAGCCCTTGTGAATCGACTAGCTCAGATAAGTTAATTTAAATATGCATGAGACTCGATGGTAGAGTTCAGGGGATACGCCTTGTCTTTAAGTTTAGTGCAAGCGACACGAAACAAAAAAAAATAAATAAATAAAATGAATTGAATTATTGGCAATGTTAACTTAAATAAATTAAAAACTCCTGGCAAACACGATGGCATGCTACTAATTCGTCATTTCAAGAACCATATTGGCTGTGACAGGTTTGCGCAGGCAGGAACGCAGGTTGACGCGTCCATTTCTACACCCGCAGCAGAAAAGGAAAGATCCGTACTATATTGGCGAAATCCATCATTACACGAACAATCCCATCAGCAACACACCGCTGAACCAGTCATGTGTCAATTTAAACGAATGAAGATAATCCAAAAGTAAAACGTTACGTAAGAAAGAATTATTAAACAGAAAATAAATAAATAAAGCACTTACAATTTTAATAGAAAATCATATTGAGGTTTTGTACTTTAGCAGCGGGTATAAAGAAAATAAATCTACTTGTGTCTGTTACATTGTATCAGAGCTTCGAGAACACAGAACCCAATTAGGCGCATGTGTGACTTGCAGTGACTCGCCACTCGCCGAACAGATAGAACAAACGATACGGCACACTCACATGCTCTCCAGGTAATAGGGCAGCAGAAAGGCTAATCATAAATGTACATTCAATAAAGTACCAATTTCTGAATAATAATAAGAAAAATTAATTTTTACATTACACGCCACCAACCCGGTTAAAATTGAAAATTTTAGGAACTGAAATTTTCAATTTTACCAATGACTTTCATCTAGATTGCAAGAATGCTCATATTAACCAAGGGAAAATTTAGTTTGACAGCTAGTTCAATACTATGAATTCAAAATTTAGCAATAATGTTAGAAGGTGGTCCACCATATTTAAACGTAACTTGAAATACTGTAACATATTACCGGCATAAATCAAACGCAAAAATTAATTCATCCATACGAAACAAATTAAATGAATAAAGGTAAGAAAACTAAAACTTAAAAATACATGATACAAAAATTTAGTCCCAATGAAACATTATAAAAAAAAAAAAAAACAATTTAATAACCACGTTATAGTTCAATATAAAATTATTAAGGAGAGATGTCCCGGTTGCAACTGTCACGAAGTCGATCGTAGCCCAAGGTAAATTTATATAAGGGCGCCTGGCTACAAAAAAAGGTAAAAAAAATTCTAGACAGTAAATAACGAATCTAACTAAGATAAATTAATGAATGAAATTTAATTGACCAAATGAAATAACTATGGGCGACGAGATGGTACGTAATAGAGAGACTAGTCACTAGTCGTAGTCTAAACATCCTCAACAGAGAAACGTACAGCTTGTTTATTTTAACTTGGCGGGTTACAGAATCGGCGCAGAAACCTATTCGTGTAAGTAGTGTTGTAGTCACAGAACAAATAGAACGAATACATCTATCTCTTTTCTGCAATCACTTATGTGCTTTTATGTGCATCTTAGGCTGCTTAGTCCTCATTCATTCGCCAGCACTCAATGGGTATGTTTCAATTATTGTTATATTGTTACCTCTCGTATTAACACGGTATATGTACGTGGTATACGTACATCATACGTTCCACCACCACGTGCATATTATGTATGTATGCATGCAAGACACTAATACACACAAAATCCAACGGATTAACACACACAACTCCGCGTGCACATATATAACATAGTGGTGGGCAGAGATGTACAAGATACCCCTTAAAAAGTATCTGAAATACAAAATACAAGATACTTTTAAAAATGGTATTTGAGATACCAGATACAAAATACTTGTGGAAATGGTATTTGAAATACTAGATACAAAATACGTATTTTCTAAATACTTTTTTAAGATAAAATACTTTTTTTAAAAAAAAAAAGTTTTTATTAATTCTGAGATTTACTTAGTTTATTTCATTACACATTAACTGGATATTTATTATTCTTTTTACCTAATATTTAAAAAGTTATATGAAATTAAAAATAATTTTTAAACTTACAATTAGAACCAGTAGCACGCCGACAGTTTCCAAGCGCATATGTGACGTCATAATATTTACTTAACTGAAAACATTAATATATTTTTATTTTGAATTATTCATGCTATGCAGTTATTGCTTGTTATAAACATTTTTATATTAAATATCTTAATGACGTCACAAACATCGCAATCTTTTGTAGTGCTGTTTACAACCAAATAATATTTTTTAAAATTTAAATTAATAAGTTTTGATTAATTTATTATTATTTTTTTTTTATATATCAACGCCAGCAATAATAATAGGGCGCAGGCGCGGCGAGAGTGGCGACGCGACGGGGGCAGACAAAAACAAATAGATCATAGAGTCTTTTGATAGATTGAGAAATTAAAATTTTAAGGGCTCAGTTTTAATTCAACCTTATGATGAGATTAATTGGTAAAAATGGGTAAAAGTATTTTAGCAAACTTAAGTATTTACAAAATACTAAGATACCAAAAGAAAGTATCTAAATACAAGATACAAAATACATTTTTAAAAAAGTATTTCAGATACAAGATGAAAATACGTATTTTATATCTTGTAACTGTATTTCAAATACTTGTATCTTAAATAAGTCACATCTCTGGTGGTGGGATATTTTCTATCCTTTGTGGTTACGCTCGTTTCCCTAGTATAGACATAGTAATGTTCGTTCTCTTTGTTCTCTGGTTGTAGTATTGTGATGGTATTTGTGTACTTACATTCTGTAGATATGCTGATACACACTAAAGACGGTTCTACACGATGCTACGAACACCTTCCAACATTGGACGTTCGATGGTTCATCGCATCGTGTATTCGTTGTTCGAACCTACGAGTGTCCAATGTCGAGCGTCAAACATTCGCATTTGGCCATGTCCCGCTCGATGTCGGTATTCTTGCACCGAGTCAAAGAGATGCTTCGAACGTTTGAAGGTCAATGTTGGTTGCGTTGGTTGGTTCGACTCAGCAGCTGCACGACTCGTTCATGTGAAGAGAGACAACATCAGTGTATAACATTAGAGATTACATAAGACAGATGACATCTTCGTCCACTGAATAAACGTTTGTCCCAACACATTATACAAGAGAGACAACATCAGTGTATAACATTAGAGATAACATCAGACAGATAACAGCCTCGTCCATTGAGTACCAACACATCATCATTCGTATTGGATCAGACATTCGATTCACCGTGTAGCAGATACATTCGTCGCACCAACTATCGAACTTAATTGCCTCAAACGTTCGATCGAACGTTGGAAGGAACGTTCGTAGCATCGTGTAGAACCCGCTTAACACATATACAGATATGCGTGAGGTTCAAAGTCCAGCCGCCAAGTAGATATAAACAAGCTATACCGACATCGAACGCATAAACTCACACACACACACACCAATTCAAACCAAGCAATCACTCATTCACACCAATCACTCAATTCACACTCGCTGGTATTCGTAAGTAGCAAGAGTCACCTGACCCCTGAAAAATCCTAAATAGTCACGAACACCCCTAAATTTTCTGACAAGTGCCAGACCAACACAAAAACAAAGAAAATATTGGTTCGTTGCTCACACGAGAACTCTAACAAACCAAAAAAAGAAATAATTCAGGCTCACATCGGACCCCGAATAAATACAAAAATATATGCTCCACGAGCTAGTACCAAAAGAAAAAAAATAATACAAAAAAAATAATACGTAATAAACGGAAAATTTATAATGATGACCAACAATAAAATCAAAATCAAACTAACATGAAGTAAGTAAGAATACTACACTTCATCGTAGCAAAATGTCGATACACTCGACATACAGATCAAAGATTTAGACTCAGATAGAAAGTATATGGGACACCGCGGCAAAAGTGGAACTAAAATTGAAAAGAAAAATACCGATAAAATCATTTGCAAACTTTAAAGTTTTAAACTAAATACATTAAGCTAAATCTTAAAATTGACCAAAATTAAATACACGCCACTTAATGAGCAACCAAAATAAATATAAACAATCAAAAGAAAAATTGATATTGACCAACAATATCGTATTGTAGCTCATAAGGAATCTTGTGTAAATAAAAAGTTAATAAAAATACGCAAACCATAAATGCATGTCCGAATAAATTTTGAAACAATATCAACAAAGCAGATACACAAATATATAATTTAATATTGAATGAAATGCTATATTTTATTAGAAAAAAAAAGTGTATTTAATAACAATTAAAGAAAATCGCTCGTACTTCTCCAAAAAAAATTGAAATATAATCTAAATATTACACAAAATGGGAACATAATAACAGTTTCACTCATTGCTACATAATCATTAGCTAAACAATAAACAAAGGCTATTGGCGGATAAGCATGGGTAGAAATGCCCCCGCACGAATTTTGTTGGTTTTTTTTCTGCTAACTGCTTTCCATATAAGATTAAAATTTACTGAGTTTCAACCCCTAAAAACTCACCCTTTGAGGGTAAAAAATTATTTTTTGAAAATAAAAAAAAATTTATAATTTTTTAGTGGCTTGACGGATTTGGCTGGAATTTTTATATGTTTTAGATACCTCTATAGTGTATCTCACAAAAAATTATCAGCTTCAAAAAAAATTATAACCCCCTCCCCCCAAAAAAAAAAAAAAAATTGTTTAATTTTTCAATATTTTTTTTCATCAACTTGTAGCTATGGTACAATCACCAAAATTTTTTTGCAGTCTTCCTACTATGACCGATACAACATATAATTTTTTCAGATTTTTCCTCCAGGTGCGTCATAGTTAAAAAAAATAAAATATCAAGAAAGATTTTTTTTCGAGGTTATGTTTGTTGTACAATCACTAAAATATTTCTACAGGCTCCTCACTATGATTGATAGAATATATAATTTTTCCAGAATTTTTTTCCGGGTGCATCATAATTAAAAAAATTGAATGTCCGAGAATATTTTTTAGAGATAGGCATAGGCTTCCGGGTACTCAATCGATTGGAAATCGTTTGCAAATTTTGAATATGTTCATAAGAACGTTTGTGATTCCGCAGTTTTTGAAAAAAAAGAAAATGGTCGACTCAAATCTTAAAATTCCTCGATCAGCCCAGGGCCGTAGCTAGGGGGGGGCATCATGGGGCAATGCCCTACCTTAAAATATCAATGCCCTACCTTAAAAAGTACGATAATATGCTAAGAAAATTATTTGTTTATAGTATCAGATGATGGGAAAAAAATAATTTATTACACTAGCGTAGTAACACTAGAGGGAATTTGGAGGTTTTCCTTAATTAAATTTAAATATATTTGTTGTCCATATTAGTAATAATTAAACATAACAATCAGTTTCAAATCAATCAATAAAATTTAAATGTACAATACCGTATTTTAAGACAACGGCAAAAGCTAACAATCATTTTCAAATTAGCAAATAAAACCGAAATGCATCTTGGTACTAACAGTTAAATACAGTGACTCAACTTTCTGATCATTGATCAAATGTTAATGTAAGCATTAAATAAGTCAGCATTTTACGAAAACAGTAAAGCTTATTTATTTAAAGTATATGTATGTGTTTATTTATTATATTTTCATATAATAATAAAATAATAAATTATAAATAATTAATATTAGAAAGGTTTACTTTGTGAAAATCCATATTAAACATAGGATCGTTGCTTTATCACTTTTCACAGGAAAATTGTAGAAAAACACGAGTCGACTTTCGGCTTTTACACCATCGTCAGGTGAAAAACATAACTAAAAATTATTCTTTTAGGCGAAAAGTATTTATAATACAAACTGAAGTAAATAATGTATTGGTGGGGGATATTAGAGGCAGATATAATCAAATCAAATGTAATGTAATTCCCAAGTTGAACAATTTTGATAAAACTAAAAATGTATTATTTGCAAAGGCTCCCGCAGCGAATTTTATTTTAAAACCAATTAAGTGTAATATAATTAAAATGGCTAGAGTATGTTGGGGAAAACCAGAAACATGAAATAGTGGTGAACATTAATTGCAAGAAAAAAGAGAATAAAATATACAGGTATCTATCTGTGTTAATTTGTCAAAATAGGGAAATGTGTTGATTTACAAGAAAAGTTACACCCCCAGGTAGTTGCTTTTGTTAGACTGAAAGGATTGTAAAATCAGAAATATTGCATAAAAACTATTTTGAAATATTAATTACCAGGAATCAATAAAATTTTTAAAAATGGGTACCTGTCAGCTAAAACTATTCGAAAAACGTGAGATGCATCGTGTTATAAATTTAACAAAGGCGATTTGTTTAGATCAATTTGGTCATTTAAGATGACGTGGTTTGGGTCTTTGTTCAATTTGTTGATTTCCAGGGCTTCCAAAATGTTGAGTTTGCGGCCTTTTTTACAAATGTGTAATATTTTGTCAGCAATTTGTCATCTTAAATGACCAAATTGATCTAAACAAATCGCCTTTGTTAAATTTATAACACGATGCATCTCACGTTTTTCGAATAGTTTTAGCTGACAGGTACCCATTTTTAAAAATTTTATTGATTCCTGGTAATTAATATTTCAAAATAGTTTTTATGCAATATTTCTGATTTTACAATCTTTCAGTCTAACAAAAGCAACTACCTGGGGGTGTAACTTTTCTTGTAAATCAACACATTTCTCTATTTTGACAAATTAACACAGATAGATACCTGTATATTTTATTCTCTTTTTTCTTGCAATTAATGTTCACCACTATTTCATGTTTCTGGTTTTCCCCAACATACTCTAGCCATTTTAATTATATTACACTTAACTGGTTTTAAAATAAAATTCGCTGCGGGAGCCTTTGCAAATAATACATTTTTTGTTTTATCAAAATTGTTCAACTTGGGAATTCCCTTACATTTGGTTTGATTATATCTGCCTCTAACATCCCCCACCAATACATTATTTACTTCAGTTTGTATTATAAATACTTTTCGCCTAAAAGAATAATTTTTAGTTATGTTTTTCACCTGACGATGGTGTAAAAGCCGAAAGTCGACTCGTGTTTTTCTACAATTTTCCTGTGAAAAGTGACAAAGCAACGATCCCATGTTTAATAAATTATAATTTATAAGTAGTGTAGTGTACAGCACAGCGTGGCAGTTAGTTATCGACACAGTTGTTTGTTTATTAGTGTTAACTGAAAATTAATTGATCTTGCGATGGATATACGGGCTTTCTTTGGCAAAAAACGAAGAATTGAAGAAAAAATTGATCACGAAGAGCCTCATTCCTCAAAACAGATGGAAGTACAAGATACAATTGCTACACCTAGCCCTATGAAAACAAATTCAATGAAACACATTGGTATTGTTAGCCATGGTATTCCTTCTGACATTGCACAAATCGGAGAACCGATAAAGCAAGTTATTTTAGACACATAACCAAAACAAAATAATAGGGCCTTTGTAGCGGACTGGTTCAAAAGATTTAAATGGTTACAATATTCTGTCGAAAAGGATGCTGCTTTTTGCTATCCTTGTCAGCAATTTTTACCTCATGGAAGCAAACAGACTTCGTACACTTCGACAGGATTCAGAAACTGGAAAAATGCCACTGATTCGAAAACTGGGTTTCCAAAACACGAAAAATCCATTTCTCATACACAAGCCATGGCTATGTGGCAGGAAAAATTACATAGAATATCTACAACTAGTAGTTTTGAAACGTTAATACATCAAACAATATTAGAAAAAAACAGGTATTACGTGAAGTCTATTAATGAAGTAATACAATTTCTAGTTGTAAACGAATTAGCTTTGCGTGGAAATTATATTTTAGAAGAAGAAAAAGAACAAGGTTTATTTCAAAATTTGTTTGAATACACGTGCATGAAAGACCCTAGTTTAAAGGAGGCTCTCAGTCATATACCACAAAATGCAACATATCGTTCACCTGCAATTCAAAATCAAATAATTCAAGCAATGGTTCAAGCAGTACGCAGTTCCATTGTTAAAGATATTAAGGAATCTGACGTGAACTGGTTTACTTTAATGGAAGATGGGACGAGAGATAAAAATAATCGCGAAAATATTGCAATAGCAATACGGTATATTAAGGATGGAATTGTCAATGAGTCTTTGCTAACAGTTATAACTACCGAAAACCTTGATGCAGCCACTTTTACGGAATTGACGTTAAATACCCTTACGGAAAATAACATTAACCTCTCTCATATGCTAAGCCAGTGCTATGACGGCGCAAGTGTAATGAGTGGGAAAGTTTCTGGAGTTGCGACCAGAATAGAAAATAAATTAGGCCGAAAAATTCCCTACGTTCACTGCTATAACCATCGTTTGCATTTGATAGTCATCAGAACTATTTCGGAAATCACTTTTATTCGTTTATTTTTTGATCAATGCATCATGCTACATGAATTCTTTCATCATGGCTAAATAGCTGCCTTGTATGGTGGAAAAAGGATTGGCCGGCTCCTCCAACAGCGTTGGTCAGGTCATCTGGCGGTTACAAAAGTTATATATGATAATTATTCATCGATTTTGGTAACTTTAGATGAAATCAAAAATGATAGATTTAACGGTGATGACGTCGCCAAGAGTGTCGGCATTAAAAAAGTCATGCTCAGTTTGGAATTCCGAATGGCCATGATTGTCGCCAAAAAAATTTTATCAATGCTTCACCCTGCAGACGCAGCTTTACAAGCCCGAAGCACAGGATTAAAAGACGCGATAACGATCATAAAGTGCGTCCAAATTGAAATGACGAAACTGAGATCAGATGAAATGTATCATCAAATTTTAGAAGAAGCTAAGTCTATAATAAGGGGCGATTTGGAAAATAGGACCCAGACCCAGCAAAGACAAGTCAAAAAATCAAATCAGATGGATGATTACTTGTTATATGGCCCTTCCTCTTCCTCTGCCAGACAAAACCTAGAAGGCCTAGATGCTCTGCCATTTAAGTCTGAGTATTTCGAAACGCTGGATATACTAATTGCTTAATTGCAAAGAAGATTTTCGGACAACGACGATCTGTTAAATTCGATAGCAAGTCTCGACGAGTTGGATGTAGACAAAATGATGCCGTTGAAAAATTTAGGTAAGTAAGAAAATTAAACAAAACTATATCTCTGCTTGTAAAATACTAGTGTTATTTATTTATGGACATAAGTTCACAATTTCCAATGATTTTTTAGGTCTAACGGTTCCATCAAGAGAAGAGGCTACTGTAGTCAAAGCTTATTTGAGTCGTAGCGAGAATACAATGGAAAACACAATACAAGTTCTGTACAGGCAGCGAGAGGCGTTCAAAGATACATATGAACTTTTTGCATCTGTGGCGACCATAGGATGTAGCACTGCTGTGTGCGAATCTACGTTTTCAACTTTGACTGCAATCAATAGGCCTCAGCGACTGTCAATGGGTCACGAAAGAATGGCAGGCATGGTATTTTTGGCCTTTGAAAAGAAAAGAACGAAGTTAATTGATCTGGATGAAGTTCTTCGCATTTTTAATAATATGGCGAATCGAAAAATTCAGCTGTTTTAAGGAAGGACTAATTATTATCGAACTGAATACAATATGTTTGAAGAAATTATATATAAATTTGAATAAATAACTGCTTTGCTCTTATCTATCTGTCACCCCCTCTTGACAATTAAATACTATCTCACTTACACATACGCAAAAGTACGAGAAAAATCGATTCACTAGATCAAATCAAATAAAATTTTTACTTCTGCCCTACATATAACAACAGCTGCCCTACCTTAAATTCAGCTCTAGCTACGGCCCTGGATCAGCCGAACACTTATCATCAATCTTTGAAACCATCAAAATACCAATTATCTACTGCAAATGAGACTAATAAAGAATAATATTTAATATATTGACAGATACTTTTTTTTACTAAACTTGGGTAAACTTCTATGTAGTATCTTAATCTTGGTTGTCGAGTAAGGACTTATTGTTATATGTAGCTATAATATTGTATCATATGTTCTATCAAATGTAACTTGTTATAATATGTTATAACATGTTACATCAAATAGAATCAAAGACATGTAAAAATATTTTTGTGAATATACCGCGAACGTAATCACTGGAATCGTTTGCAAATTTTAAATATGTTCATAAAAACATTTGTGATTGAGAAATTTGAAGATTTGAGTCGACTATTTTCTTTTTTTCGGAAACTAAGCAATCACAAATGTTTTTATGAACATATTCAAAATTTGCAAACGATTTCCAATCGATTGAGTACCCGGAAGCCTATACCTGTCTCTAAAAAAATATTCTCGGACATTTAATTTTTTTAACTATGATGCACCCGGAAAAAAATTCTGGAAAAATTATATGTTCTATCAACCATAGTGAGGAGCCTGTAGAAATATTTTGGTGATTGTACAACGGACATAACCTCGAAAAAAAAATCTGATGGGATATTTTATTTTTTTTTTTAACTATGACGGACCCGGAGAAAAAATCTGAAAAAATTATATGTTGTATCGGTCATAGTAGGAAGCCTGCAAAAAAATTTTGGTGATTGTATCATAGCTACAAGTTGATGAAAAAAAATATTGAAAAATTAAACAATTTTTTTTTTTTTTGGGGGGGGGGGGTTATAATTTTTTTTTTGAAGCTGATAATTTTTTTTGAGATACACTACAGAGGTATCTAAAACAGATGAAAATTCCAGCCAAATCCGTCAAGCCACTAAAAAGTTATAAATTTTTTTTGTTTTTTAACAAATAATTTTTAACCCCCAAAGGGTGAGTTTTAAAGGGTTGAAACTCAGTAAATTTTAATCTTAAATCGAAAGCAGTTAGCAGAAAAAAACCAACACAATTCGTGCGGGGGCATTTCTACCCATGCTTATCCGCCAATAGCCTTTATGACAATAATTTGAGTCGATTAATTTACTTAAACAGTACGTCACCCCGGCAATAGATATTATTAGTGATAAAATTTAAACAAAACTTGGTCAGAATTCATTGCCTGTAAAATAAAATTAGGGCGACTGAACATTATTGAAAAGTTGCGAACAAAAGGTTGTAAAACTTAGTTATAATTACAAATTCGTGGTACTCGAACGATAGACGGACTGACGTAATATTCAAATAAAATGAATTGATGCAAAATAATAAACTTGTAATAATAATATGTACCTGTTTGACTATACTGAAATGATATGTATGATGACAAAAAAGGTACTTGTGCAATGAGTTAAAATGAAATTAAATAGTAATAGTAACCCGGGGTTTACACGCGTCAGTAGCACTGACACTGACACAAGCACAGACACGTGTAAACACCTACTGTCGCGTCATTTTTACTGACTGGTCAGTACTGACTAACCAACAATCTTGTCAATACTGACAAGTCAGTAGCTGTTATTTTATTAAAACAAAATGGCGGAAAATGACGAAAAGTGTTAAGATTGCTTACTGAACATAATTGTTGTGACCAAAAAGATAGGTTATGTTATATTCATGTGAAAAAGAACAAATTGTATTAATTCTTGTTAATTTTGAGTTATTTAAATAAAACTTTTTTTATATAATATATATATTTTTGTTGCTGCCTTTAGAAATGTCTCGAGATACAGAAATAAAATCTGTGTTACTTTTAAAAATTTTAGAAAATCCGAAAATAAAAAATTAATTATATTTAAAAAGAAATTATTTTAGTGAATAGATAAATTTATATCAGTATCTTAATATTTCTTTTTACTAAAATAACAACTTCATTCTTCAACAATAGTGCAATTAAAGATTTTATTTGAACATCCCCTGTCAGTAATCACAAGACAAATGAACTGGCTGGTCAGTTGACCGAATGAAAACGACTCTAGTCAGTAATTTAATAGCTCAAGGTCAACTACTGACAGCTTGTAGAACTGACGCGTGTAACCGCCGGGTAAATTCGGACACAAAAAAAAATGAATTTTAACAAATAATAAAGTTTAAGTACGGCAATTGTTACCCGGGGTTTACACGCGTCAGTAGCACTGACACTGACACAAGCACAGACACGTGTAAACACCTACTGTCGCGTCATTTTTACTGACTGGTCAGTACTGACTAACCAACAATCTTGTCAATACTGACAAGTCAGTAGCTGTTATTTTATTAAAACAAAATGGCGGAAAATGACGAAAAGTGTTAAGATTGCTTACTGAACATAATTGTTGTGACCAAAAAGATAGGTTATGTTATATTCATGTGAAAAAGAACAAATTGTATTAATTCTTGTTAATTTTGAGTTATTTAAATAAAACTTTTTTTATATAATATATATATTTTTGTTGCTGCCTTTAGAAATGTCTCGAGATACAGAAATAAAATCTGTGTTACTTTTAAAAATTTTAGAAAATCCGAAAATAAAAAATTAATTATATTTAAAAAGAAATTATTTTAGTGAATAGATAAATTTATATCAGTATCTTAATATTTCTTTTTACTAAAATAACAACTTCATTCTTCAACAATAGTGCAATTAAAGATTTTATTTGAACATCCCCTGTCAGTAATCACAAGACAAATGAACTGGCTGGTCAGTTGACCGAATGAAAACGACTCTAGTCAGTAATTTAATAGCTCAAGGTCAACTACTGACAGCTTGTAGAACTGACGCGTGTAACCGCCGGGTTATAAATTTGACTATGATGTGCGTCAATTAGTCGCTCTTTTCGACGAGTTTGTACCGTTCAGCAGTGGCGGAGCGACGGGGGTGCAAGGGGGCCTATCATGCACCGGACGCTACTTGCAGAAGGGCGCTAAATGTGTACCAAAGAGGTGCCAAATATTAACTATACGTGTTTTTGGTAGGAATGGGGGGCGCCAATAAAGTGTCGTGCCCCGGCCGCCAGTTATGTTCACTACGCCACTGCCGTTCAGGCATGCGCAATGCGGGCCTGCTGTCTTATTCTATGCCGGAGATAGCACGGAAAAACTATTTTTTTTGAATAAAATGAAAACGTGTCAAAGGAATTTGACAAAAATTTAACATGTTATTTAATACAAAGTTACAAACCATATTTAATAAGAAATAAAAATTATTGACCATGCCGTTTTTGAAATATAATTTAAAAACATCATTTTACAACGTTTTACAACACTTTTTCAACAACTCTTTTTAATTGCTACAACATAAGCGCGCGGAAATTAAAAAAAAAAAAAGTGGAATACAAATATAATAACTGAATAATATTAATACATTATTTAATTTTTGATAAAAGAAAATTTTTTTGCTGAGATATATTCTTGTACCTGACTATCTCAGAGCAACTACGTTAATAGAAAAACATTTTGAAAGAGTTATGTGCACAGAAAATCGGTAAGATTTTACCTGTAATATGTTCTGTGTTTTGAAACAGCTTTGATGTTATTAGATTCAATAGTTTATTTTAGATGATAGTTTTTAACTATTGTTTTGGAAATATTTATGATTCACAAGTATTTTTTTACTTTGAAACGAAGTAGTTATTTATAAATAAAAATTTTTTACTCTGATATGTTCAGTTTTATATCATCGTAATTAAATTACGCGTTATTCAGTATCTATATCTTTATATTTTGATAAACTCAGACAAAAGGTCATCAACTTTTTCCTCTAATCATTTGGAAACATAAAACTATTTCAATACTTACAATTATATTAATTTAAACTAAAAATAAAACGGTTTTGGTTAAAATGGTTAAAATCAATTCATTCGAATATTAGAACCCATCTTCGTACCTAAATATAATCCTAAATAAGAATAAACTAAATATGGGTAAGTTCAGAGATGCGCATGATTGCTTTCATCAAACAAAATCAGTAGTTTAATAACCCATCACACGGATCCAAAAATTGAAAGTTCAGTTTTGTATTCTAAACATACACTAGCGGAAATAATTAAAGGATCAAAAAAAAATTCTAAATTTTTAGTGATTTTTCGAATGGCTGTATCTTCGTGAAAAATGGTCGTATCGAAGTCGTAAACAAAGCAATTTAAAGCTGAAAGTTTCTAGTTTTCAGATCTTGCGATAAAAAAATTTTCAAAGCAACGTGTATCGCTCAATCCTAATAAGTACACTGAAAAAAAATTTCCTTTTTGTGCTAAGTGTGCCTTTTGCAGTTCAATATACCCACAAAAACCCCACCGAGTTTCAATTGAATCCATCCAGCCGTTTTTTTGTTTCATTCGATTGAATTTTTGAAAAAATTAATGGATCATTTTTTTACTCTTAAACTTTCATAATCTTGAACAAAATGGAAAAAAATGTTTTCTCAGCTTTTTTCACATTTTTATTAACAACAGTATTTAAATTTGTAAAAAAAAGAAAATTTCTTAAAAAATTTTCAAAAAAAATTTTTTTTTTACGAATTTTTTGAAAAAATTTTTCAAAAATTTCCTTGAAAAATTTTAGAAAAAAATTTTTTTTTGAAAATTTTTTTTGAAAGTTTCTTTTTTTTATAAATTTAAATAGGTAGGGTAAGAGACCCGATGACCGATCACTATTTTTAGCTGTATCATTAAATTAGCTTAAAAAAATTAAAAAATAAACAAAACACCCATTTTTTTTCTTAATAAGTATGAAACCAAGTTTTTTTAATCCAATGGATATGTTTTTAAGAAAATATAACCCAAAAATTTTGATTTATCAATGTTTTTGTTTTATAATTTGTTGACGTCTATGAAAAAGCGGACAGAAAATATTAACCTTCTTTGAAAGATCAATACACTGACCCCTATGAAAAATCGCGCATTAATGTACATGAAGTACAGTACTACAAACCTTCTACTATCGAATATTTGAACCATTCTCTTCCAGCCACTTTGACACTCTATACACTACTAGGTGAGGCTCTATGTCATAGAGTATTATCATAGAGTGACATCTAGTGAAACATAGAACGTCAAAGCAAAAGCCAAGAACGGTTTAAATATTCGATAAAATAAACCACTAAAATCACAATTTCGTTTCGCTCTCTGCTGATCTTTTAAAAAAACATTGTGTAAGATCTGACTTAGCCGTTGACCATTGTGAATTTTTAAACGGTTAAATTTAGTTTATATTGTATCTGTATGTGTCGTTTCAGATCTAATACATATCATACATATTCTGTTTGACGTTTTTATTTGATAATATATAAATAACAATTTGGAAGTTTTAATTCAATATTAATTATTTTTCAATTGATTTTACGTTCTGAAATAAATAAAATATTAAAGTAAAATTATAAAAACGGTTAGTTAAGTGTTTTAAACCCAAAAATTAATTAAAAATGTTTATAAAATAGATATGCAATACATAATTCTCAAAATGCGGTACCTAACTGTAAAACTCAGATCCCAAGAAGAATCAGTCATACAAATAATATTTAACGCATATAAAATTTAATTTAGCTATCCTAATCTCTTAAGTGGACTAATAACAATTATTTGTATACTTTTATTATGCTAATAACTTTAAAAATTCGGTGAAAAATGTTACAATTTATAACTCATGTGTTTTAAATAATGATCATCCATCATATTAAAAATTCACGAATTCAACAAAAATTTTTCGATATATATATGTATTTCTTAAATTAAGTGAGGAGGCATTAAATGTGAGGTGAATTTAAATTGAAAAATAATCATTCTATTAATAATAATTTTTTTTATCAAAGGTTTCTTTCAGAAATAACTTCATTAAGATATAAATGTCAAAACTGATCGGACTTATAACCCCGATCGACAATGGGGTCTTTTACCCTACTGTTGTTGATAAAAATGTGAAAAAAGCTGAGAAAAATTTTTTTTCCAATTTGTTCAAGATTATGAAAGTTTAAGAGTAAAAAAATGATCCATTAATTTTTTCAAAAATTCAATCGAATGAAACAAAAAAACGGCTGGATGAATTCAATTGAAACTCGGTGGGGTTTTTGTGGGTATATTGAACTGCAAAAGGCACACTTAACATCAATGGTTTTTTCGAAATTTTTAATTCAGCGCTTGATTTTTCAAAAAGCCTCCAAAAGCTCTTTTTTTCTTGATTTTTCAAATTCATGTAGAGTATGCAAAAAAATTTTTTTCTGAAAAAAGAATGGCTAATCCTTGTAGAGAATTTATTCGAGTTTTCGAAACACACCTTCAATTTTCTGTGTAGTCATTGGCTGCTGAGATATCGATGGTCAAAGGCGAAACGATCCTTTTCCATTCAAAGTCCGATATCTCAGCGGAAAGTAATCGTATGAAGGTCTAAAAAAAAGCAAATTAATGCTGAATGAACAAGTTATCCGGTCCATATGGTGGTTAAGTCGGAAAATTTTTTTCCAAGTCCGTGGACCAAAAAAAGCAACCGAAAAAATTTCGGAAATTTTTTTTTCAGTTACTTATTAGGATTGAGCGGTACACGTTGCTTTGAAAATTTTTTTATCCCAAGATCTGAAAACTAAAAACTTTCCGCTTTAAATTGCTTTGTTTACGACTTCGATACGACCATTTTTCACGAAGATACAGCCATTCGAAAAATCACTAAAAATTTAGAATTTTTTTTTGATCCTTTAATTATTTCCGCTAGTGTATTTGATTCATTACTGATAGCCAGGGAACTGATCGTTTGGCAGAAGTTGATAGTAAGAAAGATCTGTGTAAAATAGACAATAAAAATAATTTTTGCCATTAATTTATTGCTGCGATACTAAATGAGGGATTTCCAAAACTGTAAAAAAATTGAGTACCCTAAACAATACCATCGTCTTTTCTAATAAAATTGTTTTAGCTTTAAAAATAGGACATATAGGTGGTAGAAGTTTTTCCCACTACGTGGTATAATAATTTTTTTTTTTTGCCATCATTAGGCGGACTGAGTAAATTATTGAAATTATTTTATAAAGAGAAAAGTTAATTAAAAAAATAAAAAAACCCGACTGCGTTAAAAGCTAATTAAAACGGTGAAAACAAGATATAATAAAGAAAAAGAAAAATGAATAAAAAAGTAAAGCAGTCGGAGGCATCAAACATTTCTGTTTTATTTGGTACATGTCTGCCTCCGACTGCTTTACTTTTTTGTTCATTTTTCTTTTTCTCTATTTCATCTTGTTTTCACCGTTTTAGTTTACTTTTTACGCAGTCGGGTTTATTGTTTTTTTTTTTAATCAACTTTTTTATTTAAGTCTTTTTAGTGTTGTTTGATTATTTAGAAGAAAAAGTATATAGGTACGCATACGAGATTACAGCTTCTGGCAGCCAAAATTACCACGAATTTGACATTAAAAAAAAATTTTTTCCCCGTATACTAGTTTTTTTCCGCGATTTTCTCCGCTTCAACTCGCTTGACTAAAACCAAAACTAGTTGACTAGTTTCACACATTATGTTATCAACTTCACCCACCCAGACGAATTCGTAAACAATAGTTAATTTTCATATAAATTTTCATCTCTTATTTTACCGCGTTAGGGGATGAATTTTCAAAAATCTGCTCTTCGTGCTCACTTACGTTACTAAAGAAATCTCTATGCAAAATTTCTTGTTCTTAAACTTAACGATTTTTTATATAATTTTTCAGGCCCTATTTTACCCCCTTGTAGGACAGATTTCCAAAAATTCCTTCTTAGCGCTCACCGACGTTGTATAGGAAGCCCCTGTTTAAAATTTCACATTTCCAGGCTCAACAGTTTTCTATATAAATTTTCATCCCCTATTTTAAGCCTTTAGGGGATGAATTTCCAAAAATTCACTCTTGGTGCCTGCTTAGGTTATTAAAAAAACGTTTGTGCAAAATTTCACGTTCCGAAACCTAGCGGTTTTCTATATAAATTTTCATCTCCTATATTGTGCCCTTAGTGGATAGATTTTTACAAAAATCCTCCCTCTTAAGGTGAATCGATTAGTACTGACAAATGAATTACTGAATCTATTTTTTCTCTATAAATAAATATAATTTATGTGTAGAAAAATAAGTTAAATTTTATAATACATGTAACAGTATTAATATTTGATTATTGTTCAATCTTCTAATCTTAATAATTTTAAAAGTAATGAATCTGATTCTGGTAGCTGACGTGTATGCACACATAATAACTAACACGTATACAAATATATTATGGGTGTATTGGTATTAAATGCCATTTTTATAGTTTTTTTTTTCTATTTATTACAATAACTAAACGTCCAATATTAAACAAAATAGTTTTTTAATGATTCAAAAACATAAAAGAAAATAATTTTCAGTTTTTTAAATTTTAAAGTTGGTTTTTAATGACACAACTTACTTAAATATATACCTCTGATTCACCTCTAATCATACTTCTGCATTTACTCGTACGTTAAAAATTCTAACTTTGAAAATTTATTTCTTCTAAACTAGACGTCAGAAATTATTCAAATGGTGTCAGTGAATGCATCATATCTCTCTATAATATATTAAAATTTCAAATTCTAAACTTGGAAAATTTCAAGTGATCGATCCACCTTAATACCCAGCTACGTTAATAAGGAATTTCTGTATAAAATTTCACGTTTCTAGAGTCAGTAGTGTGCTATATAAATTTTCATTCCTCATTTTATATCCTTAGGGGATGAATTTCCAAAAATCTCTTCCTGGTACTCGGTTACGTTACATCAGGTACCCCTGTCCAAAATTTCACATTTTTAGATTCAACAGTTTTTAATACAAATTTTTCATCCCCTACTTAGAGGATGAATTTTGAAAATTGGAGTAGGTATTTCAAATCCGCAAAAAAGAAAAGAAATATAGTCATTTTATCGTTTCTGCCTTGAAGCGTAATTGTTGCTGTTACCATAAAAAAAAGAATTAAAAAGGTAGGAAGATAATGTAGTGTAGTGTTCTGATTTATATATTCCACTTACCCAAATTTAAAGAAAACGTTGAAATTTGAAAAACTTGGATGAGTTCGGTAATCATATATGCCTGATGCCCGGAACTAGGCATTTTGAGTATTTTTCGTTTAGTGAAAATTAAATTTTTGCCAAAATTTGCCAAAATTTAGTTTTTCCATATTTTTTTTTTTATTCCTTTGTAAAGGGTGAAAACAACATATATATGAGTTTTTGGATTATTATCCTATTTAACCCATTGTCGCCCATGGCGAAATTGTTGTTTTAATTTTAGTTTTTTCTAGATTAAATTAATGAAAGTGAGGTAAAAATATAGGAAATGCTCAAAAAAAATCAATTGAGTGACTTCTATACGTGCACAAAGCCGTGTACGGTGGGCGGAATTGTCCTCAACGGAGTCTTTTTACGCAGAATGTTAAGGTAGCAGTCTGGTAACTCACGCTGTTTTTCATGTCTATTTTTAGGGACATTCTTTTTTTTTTGAGAAGAACAAATGAAAAGTTTTGAATTTTTAATGTTTTTATTTACATCTTAAGGTAACAAAAAAAATTTTTTTGAATAATTTTAATTTTGTTTTATTATTATCACTTGAAGTTGGTGCCTCAAAAAAAAAAAGCACCTGGATGGCCCGGGCGATTTTGACTCTTGGAGTGATCTGAAATCAAAAATTCTTAACTAGTCTTAATCTATAGATATGTCGTTTTGGTCGGAACTAGAATTATGAAATTTTATCGAAAAATAACAAAATGGCGGACTTCGAAAGAAATGACTTTTTTCTCGAAGTGTACGGCGGGCGCTAATGGGTTAAACCGATTTTCGAGAAGAATGAACTTTTTTCATCATAAGAATAGATGTTTGCCAAAATTTGCAAAAATTCAAAACTTTTTCAAAACTTTCTTTCCACCATGGTAAAGAGCGGCAAAAATCACATAAGGTAGGCTTTAAACCATAATACTACGTAAACGGGTTTTCGAGAAAAAATAATTTTTGTAACCGAAAATTCGCTATGTACAGAGATTTTTTAGAATTGTAGCTAAAATCAGAGGTCCCTATTTCTGCCTCCTTTATTTCTCTTCTCTAGGAAGTATATATGCTAAAATATAGATTAATAAAAAGACGATGAAATGATTCAGTCCGCCATTTTTTTACATGTTAGTAATTATTTTTTTTTTTTTAAAAATGTAGGAATGTGGACGTTTGCCTTCCACAAATTTATTGTATACTTAGTGCCATTAATAGAATATATCAATTGCAGACACAATGATATCATTCAAGGGAGCTCTTTTTGCATTTTCGTAATTTATTTTCCAAAAAAGTCAGCAGCATCTGAGCTTCGTTCTAATTTTTTCTTATTCTCACAGTAGTAAATTACATTATTTTTCCGTATGGAAAAATAGAAAGATTTAAAAAAAAACTCACAGTTGTATAGCGGCTTACCTAAAGATTGATAATCTATTTGATTTTTTTTTCAATTGAAAACTGCGGCCACAATCGTGGACGCCAATATCCGCCCTTTTTTAGACACTTTTCTCAAAAAATTATAATAATTATAAAAAATAAATAACAAAAATATTTTTGTATTGTTAAATAGTGGTATTAATCGTAAAAAAAATTCATCCCCATTCCCCCATCTTATCAAATCTGAAAAAAATCGCGAAAATTGACTATTTTTCGGCCGATCACACTGTGATGGTACCTTAATATCTGATGATATTATTTTTTTGAATCCGAACCCCCTGGTTTGTAACGGTGTAAGTTCCGTTATGTAAAGTTAAGCTAACAAAATATTCTGACGAACGCTGCAGTAGGACACAGTGTAATGCACAGACTAATATTTTCCAAAATGGAATACACTCAGGGTATATATATGATTGTGACTACAACTGTATACGTATCGAATGCCCCTTGCCTCGCTGAAGGTAACAGCGCTTCTGATCCCCAGAATAGTTTACCGTCTACATCACATATTCATCAAATATGTATTAGTCATCGTATTCCATTAGTGCATAACACTGTGCTACACTGTGTTTACTTTTTTCACTAATGGAACATCAACTTAATTGTGTTTCTGCAGAGAACACATAGGCTGCCTGTACACGATCAGTAATACTGTCAGTATTTACTGATAAAAATAATGAATCATTACTTTTATTACTTCAGTATTTTTATGATACCGTACACTATCATTATTTTCTTCAGTATTTTAAAACAAACTGTCAAGTTTAATTTTTCGGAATTTTTAAATTAATAAAATTTTGGAATTGTTATTATTATGGAAGAAGCGTGTTTAGTTATAGTACTAGCGTTTGCAATTCAAAACAAGAAAACAAAAAAGAAATAATGTTATGTTCGTTATTTTTTTTCTAGCTAGCCATACATATAAGCATATATGTACATACGGTACATATCCTACAAATATTGTACATAATGCCGTACATACTAATCAGTAATATATGTACAAGCCTACTTGATGTACATATTACAGTGTTCCTTCTCAATAGTTCCGCAGAATGAAATGAGGAGAATAGCTTTTCCAGGAGATGTTGTTCTCCCACCAAAGGCCAATCGCTCGCTGGTAAGGTACAAGAATTTTTTTATGTCTAGATTTAAAATTTATAGTTCAATAATTTATGACCCTGTCAAAATTAAAAACTTTTCAGGAGCGTCAAAACAAGTAGGTGGGTCTGAATAATATAATTTAAAAATTCAATTTAAACTAATGTTTTTTATGCAACCATTCCATACGACAAAACTCTAGGGGTTTATGTTTAATAAAATGCATATACAATACATAACAGATACGCATAATTAGACTACATATTACCACATATTAGGTATATGTGCGTATAGTATAATGTACAGCTTGTTTATTTTAACTTGGCGGGTCACAGAATTGGCGCAGAAACCTATTCGTGTAAGTAGTGTTGTAGTATTGTGGTAGTATTTGTGTACTTACATTCTGTAGATATGCTGATACACACTAATACATATACAGATATGCGTGAGGTTCAAAGTCCAGCCGCCAAGTAGAAATAAACAAGCTATACCTGTACATACACAGTATTGGATCTGGGTTATAATCTAATGATATCATTTTTATTGTAATCACCTATTTATGCATGTGTTAACAAAATTCTGTTTCTTTATTTTTCAAAATCGAATTAAAAAGTATTGACTATCATGTAACATTTTTCGTTTACTGATAAAATAAAATATGTATCTCTTCATAAAATTTTGTAAAACTATACGCTCGCTTCTCTAAATGTTTTTTCATAATTTTTATTTTGTATAAACAAATCAATTTTTTATACCTTCTTAAGATTTATGTTTAATTGCAATAGTTGTTTACATAATGAGGGCATCAGTGAATGCACTATCAGCGTATGCAGTGGATCAGTATAAGCAATGCTGACTAGTTAGTCGAATAATGATGTTACAAATTTAAGTTGTCTTACTATATTTATTTAATTTAGATAATTTTTCTTCCACTTAATATAAACAAAACAAACTTTTTGATTTTTAACTTTGATGAAATAAACAAATAACAGGTGGTAGAGTGGTGGTAACGCTCGAGTCTCAAACTGGGGATGCGGAACTACTGAGAGCGGAAATATTCAGAATGTACACTGTATACAATCTACAATCGATTTGTACTTATCTCGGCTGATGCCGCTGTTACATAATATACGAGAAATATGTTTTAACGGTTTTAACTGTCATTAATGTCATTGTCCCCTCCACGTCTTAGTACTGAAATGAATACTGATGGAATTATAAGCCATTCTTCAATACTTTCATCATTATTTCAGTATCGTCAATAAACGATCAATAAAAGTGTCAGTATTTTGAAATACTGATAGTATTACTGATCGTGTACAGGCAACCATAAACAAAGTTACTAGATTTTAAAAAAAGTAGATTCAGTATGCTTGATATAGTTTTTATGATTCCCGTTCACATGTATAATTTAGTTAAAAGCAGATAAAAGGTTAGCTTTGCAATAAAATTTTAAAAAAATTAGTCTTTTTGTGAAAAAAGAAAGTACAAAAATCACGAAAATTTGGTTGGCATTACTTTTCCCCTATGCACTGTGTTACACAGTGTCGTTTCTGTTTTGCTAATGGAACACGATCAGTATATTTGTTTAATTGTTTGTAATACATACATCAGGAAAATAAGTGAATTACATCGAATGGTATAATTCATGAAATGTACACAAAATAATTAATTTAATCTTTCCGTCTTCCTGTGGTTTATTTTGGTAAATAATTTAGGGCAAAAGAATTAGCCTTTTATATTACTTAATTTTCATCTATATAGGTAAGCAAATTGATGTTTATAATTTTTTATATACATACATTTTAATGATTTTACTAAATTTTACAATGTCAGTATAGGTTAAAAAAAATTAACTTTCAGATCGAATCTTTTTCGACTTATTTTAAAAAACCATGGTATAGTTGAATATGTAAAATAAAGAGTTCCGCTAATGTATTTACCTTCGGTAATCCCCAAAAGTATGTTTAAAAATGATAAAAGTGAACTAGGTAACATGAGCAAATTTTGATTTGAAAATTGTTGAAAACTGTTTACTAAAAATGAAAACTGAACTCGACAATGTAACTGAAAATTCAGAGAAAATTCTGGTGAGTTAGTCGAATTCAGTTAATGGAAAACAATAAACTTCAAATCAGAAGAATACAGTTATAGTACAAGTGTTATAATACATTCACATTTTCATATAGGTTAAAACAGCATAATTATGGAAGACCCTTTCATTGTCGCTTCACTTCTTTAAAAAGACATTTAATATAAAAGTGCATACAAACCAAAAAAAAAAAAAATTGTTGTGTTTTAAATTATATTTACATTTTTATTTAATTTAAAAAAACGAAGAATCCATATAAGCGAAAAACTAGATCAGTGTAATGTGTTTTAAAATTTAAATAATTTATGATGAAAAACCATTTCAGTGTGACATACACGTATTTCAAATTATTTACGTACTTAAATATTATTTATGTACCTGCTTTTGTTATGAGAATATTAATATAGGTGAAAATTTATTGTGTAGGTACTGTCATCGAAAATTGATTCAAGTTGACTGATTTATAAAACTTATGACAATTAATTAGACAGTTGTCTTAGGTTTTCTTTTAAACATACCTCAGTTTTATTAGTTTACTGAAAAATCTGCAAATACGTTTAAGTGTTATACTAGTTTAATACTAGGGTTATATTATTTATTTTTCAGGGCTGGAGTTCCGAAAACCGCATACTTCCTATTGAGCTCAAATTTAGTATACATACTCTTTTTGGCTTAAGAAGTTACCTCCTAGACGGATTTTTGGCGACTCGAACCGGAAGTTATACTTTTGAGTGTTTAAAGTATCAAAAAGTGGTATAATTGCATACCTCCGATTGAGCTGAAATTCGGTATACATACTCTTTTTGGCTTAAGAAGTTACCGCCTAAGCGGATTCTTGGTGGCGCGGACCGGAGATTGTACTTTTAAGGGCCTAAAATAGCAAGACCGGAAGTTCTCGAATCGGAAATGTATTTTTTAACGTAAAACTAGGTGGTGAGGTTAGTTAAGGTTGGGTTAGTTTAAATGGTTTTGACAATATACTTCGACTTTGATATAAAAACTAGGTAGTAAGGTTAGTTAAGGTTAGATTAGCTTAATTAGTTTGGACAGTGTCTTGGACTTTGATGTAAAAACTAGGTGGTGAGGTTAATTAAGGTTAGGTTAGGTTAGTTTTGGTTAGTTTACCACTGAAACCTCATTTTCGGACAGAGAATAATTACTTCAACATTATTAATTACCCTTTGCCTGAAAATGAGGTTTCAGTGTTGTTGTTCCATTCATTTTCTACTTCTGTCATTAAAAACCGTAATATACCATTAAAAATATTATAATTATTTGAAATAAGCTTATATGTATACACATATTAGAGATTTATAATGTACGGGTATAAATTATACACTCCGTTTCAAATAAAATTGATCATGAGTCATCATTAAAAAATTAAATAATTCTTATACTCGAAACAAATCAATCGTCTTTTCTTGTTTAAAAACAAACTGCAAATTTGAAAGGCTATTGGCGGATAAGCATGGGTAGAAATGCCCCCGCACGAATTTTGTTGGTTTTTTTTCTGCTAACTGTTTTCGATATAAGATTAAAATTTACTGAGTTTCAACCCTTAAAAACTCACCCTTTGGGGGTAAAAAATTATTTTTTGAAAATCAAAAAAAAATTATAACTTTTTAGCGGCTTGACGGATTTGGCTCGAATTTTTATGTTTTAGATACCTCTATAGTGTATCTCAGAAAAAATTATCAGCAATCTCTTTTAACACTATGAGGCCCGAGCACTTTCATAGTATACTTCCTCGGAAGCCGACAATGTTTTTAAAGAATCTTTATGTAAACAAATACATAAAATGATTCTATATATATATATATATATATATATATATATATATATATATATATATATATATATATATGATACGTAAATACATATATTTGACGTTCAAACACATTCAAATCAATTAGAGAATTATAGAAAGTTTAGATAACAAACTGGTAAAAAAAAAAGCAAATACTTTTATTAATTAGTTTTTATAATGTTTATTTTAAAATTTTTTGTAGAAACCAAGAGAATAGTGTGTGTTGGTGTTTGTGTGAGTTGAGTGTATACACATCGGTGTGGTAACATCGCACACATACATAATTCGTAATCAATTAATCATTGATCGCGATCGGCGTCTGCGGTTGATTATTTTCGGATGCCGAAGCCGTGGTACTGAAAGTGTTAAGCAGGGGAGAGTGCATAATAATGAATTACTTTGTTACGAACCGGTGTTTTATTATTGTTATAGTAAAGTGTTTTGTTTATTATTGTATTAATAATAAATAAGCGAAGCACATATTTTGTGATAAACATAAACACATCGTATTGACAAACGCTGATTCGCATGTTTGTAAAATCGCTGACTTAGCAGGTTGGAATTCACTATAAATGAACAGCTGTTTGTCAGTACAATCATCAAATAGTCACACGACCGTTTGATCGAAGGACGTTTGCAAGGGCACGATCAACTATGGGTAAGGCTTCCTAACGCTAAATTACATTTGTAGCTAGTAATAAGAATAGATTAGTAAGTTAGTTATATTGTCAACAATCATCACTTTTAATTTAATAAATTGTTACTATATTATTTTTTAATCCTTCAGTATTTTAATTATTTACTTCTTCACCACCCGCCACAGCCATCACGGTTCCCTCAGAACCAGGACTGCGAACCCAGCCGCTCGGGTTCTAGCCATCGCTACTAAGATTCCAGCAATTTAGGCCTCCCATACGTAACAGTGGTAGCTGCGGTGCGATGATGGCTCAGTGGTAGTGCATGAAGGATAAGGAAAGGTAAACGGGTTCTTTATTTTCTTTTATTAACTGGGGAACCATTTTATAGTATAGTTGGGGTTAATCTTCTTTGTTTGGGAATAAGTATAGGCATAGGTTTAGTCTTATTTTTACGATAATTCTATCATAAATAAATTACACATGTGGAAAAAATAATATTTGCTGCATAAGGAAATATTTTTCAATGTCGTACAAATAAAATACGTACAAATAAAAATACATATTCACGCGATTATACATTTATATTAAAAACATACATATAGAGGTATCATGTTACATTTTATTATTTTAACAATTAAAACATTTAGAAACGATTAAATACGTATTAAATTTAAAAATACAAGTAAATATTCATATAGGAATATAAACATAGAGAAATTTAGGATATTAAAATGACAACACAAGAAAATATGCCGGTCGTTACTGTAGAGGTACCTCGGGTTAGTTTGACCTCTATTATAAACACTATTGATAACTTCTCAGGGAAGGGCGACGTTAATGTTAAAGAATGGTTTGAACGATTAGAAAATAGAGCTGAATTAGAACAACTAACGGGTAGTCAGTTACTAGCTATAGTCAAGTGTAAATTAGTAACGGAAGCCTATAGATATTACAAAAGCGAAGCAGGCCTACAGTCACCCAATATAACTTATAGGGAACTTAAAGCTAAATTCATTGCACGATTTTCACCAAGACGCATACCAGGGGCAGCACAGTATCGGTTAGCCCAAACAGTTCAAAAAACTACGGAATCAGTCAGCCAGTATGTCACACGGCTGAAACTCAGCGCTCAAGAGTGCCTGGAGGAAGACCTTCAAAATGCGCGTCCCGAAGAAATTCCGGGTATCGAAAGAAAAAATAAGGAATTGGTGTTAGCACAATTTAGGCAGGGCCTAAAACGGGAACTCCTGCGTGTAATTGGTATACACCTCGTACGGGAACCGGACCTAACTATAGACAAAGCTGCGGAATTAGCGGAACAGGAGGAGATCAATCAAACCATAATAAACGGGGGTCGACAAGTTTTGGGCACCTTTATCAGCGAGGATAGGGAAAGCCACGGCCAGCAGAGTACATGGAGAACAAGGAACCACGGTCGAGGACAAAATAAAACTTATCAGAGCCAACGCCCACAGAATACAGCGAATACTCGGGAAACAGGAACCTGTCTGAACTGTTATAAACAGGGTCACCACACGTACCAATGTAGATCCGAAGTAGTATGCCGTAACTGCCATAGACCAGGACATATGGGATATGAATGCAGAAAAAACACAACAAAGGGACCTAAAGCTGGGAATTCGGGGTCACGAAGGAACCAAAATTTTTTAGGAAGGGGGCAGCACCCACAAGAGTGCGTGAGTCCCGAGGAAAACAACCAATAATTATCTCACACACCTCTTCTGGAAAGGACAACCCCAATACCGTCTCTGTCTGCATCAAGGGGCGCCAACAAGAATTAATCATAGACACGGGAAGCGCTGTTTCACTCATCAAAAAGGACGTACTCGGCAAACATCGTCTGAAAAGGGATCAAGGGGACAGTCCAACTATTATTGGAATTACGGGAAATGTGATACCACACGAAGGATACAGCAAAATAACATTTAGCATCGGGGAGCAAGAATTCACATGCACCCCGTTAATCTGTGAATCTCTGCCAATCGACGCCGCGGGATTATTAGGTAGGGACTTTCTGGTAACTAACGACGCCATCTTAAACTATCGGAACAATACTATTATGCTGAACGGGATTACTGTTCCAATGGATTCGGGGACTCCAGTTGGAACGCTGTCGGTCGTAACAAAAGAAAATACATACATGGTTCAAAAGGAAAGGGATCAACACGACAGACGAAATGGATCGTCAAATCTACCAACCCCAGGAACCACTAGAGCTACAGACGAAGGAGTAGGATCAAGATCGTCACCAATTCGGGCAAAATTGAACGACGATCAGGAACAATCGGTTGCCCGCCGTGTTGTTTCGCTCAAGGAGGGTATAACCATACCCGCCCGATCCGAAGCTATTGGTGTAGCACATGTGGACCTCGATGGTGGACCAGTTCTGGTTGAACCCTCGGAAATATGCATACATGGTATACGGGCAGCTAGCGTGGTCGACAACGTTAGCTCCAAAAGGGAGGTTCGGGTGAACCTCATCAACGTCACGGAGGAGGAATTAAAGGTACCCTCCAAGACGGTCATAGGGTATGCGGAATTATTGCCCCAAGAGGAAAATACCGGGATTATTAACCCGTTGACGGAAAATGCTGCAGCAAAAGGATCCATGCAACGGACACACGCGCGTACTAAGGGGAAATTAAAAGGGAAACTTATAGAAGAATTCAAGGGCGAATTCAATGGAAAATTGGAAAAAACATTTAAAGGTGAATTCACTGAAAAATTAAATGGGAAAATTCAGGAAAATCATAACAAAGGATCACATAGGAAACCTACGGGTAAACACAGGAAAACTAAGGGAAAACGGAATAAAAAGAAGACCGACAGAAATCCGATAAATAGCGGAAAATCCTGTTATACTATTCATAGTATGGATACTGAAGATTTTCAATCAAAGAGGGCTCGTTTGGCGGAATATATAAACATGGGTCACTTAAGGGATAGTGACAAGGAAAAATTACTCAACCTATTAACCGAATATCGTGATATATTCCTGTTGGAAGGAGATAAATTAGGAGAAGCGAAAGGCGTCAAACATCGGATCATCACGGAAAATGTCCACCCTATCGCGAAGGCACCCTACCGCGTTCCTCAGGCTCAACGCGAAGTATTAAAGAAAAATATAGCGGATATGTTAAAAGACGGAATCATCACACATTCCACTTCACCGTGGTCTGCACCGGTGGTAATGGTTCCTAAGAAGACACCCAATGGAGAACAAAAGGTCAGGGTCTGTATAGATTTCAGAGGGCTGAATCAGGTCACCAAAAGGGACTTCTACCCCTTGCCAAACATACAAGAAACAATCGACATGCTAGGAAACGCAAATCTATTCTCTACACTCGATCTCGCATCCGGATACTGGCAAATTGGAATCGATGAAGCGGATCAGGAGAAGACAGGGTTCTCGACGCCTGATGGGCATTATCACTGCCAAAGAATGGCCTTCGGCCTCATTAACGCCCCTAGCACTTTCCAACGACTTATGGATACCATTCTCTCCGGAATCAAGGGAATAAAATGTCTCGCATATTTGGACGACATAATTATATTCAACGGAAATGGGATAGAAGAACACCTGGGACGCATACGGGAAGTCTTCGACTGCATACGAAAAGCCAACCTAAAACTAAAACCCGAGAAATGTGCATTCTTACACACCGAGACTAAATACCTCGGACATATAATTTCGAATACAGGAATACGCCCAGATCCGACCAAGACGGAGGCAGTCAGGAACTATCCACGACCGAAGGATGTTAAAGGAGTAAGGGCATTCATAGGACTCGCAGGCTTTTACCGAAGGTTTATCCCAAAATTCTCCCAAATTGCTAAACCATTGACGGAACTAACCAAGAAAGACGTCGCGTTCAAATGGACCAAGGAAACCGAGGAAGCTTTCCAAGCCCTTAAGGAAGCATTATGCACCGAACCTGTACTAAAATATCCGGACTTCTCGAAATTGTTCTATTTGACCACGGATGCGTCAGGGACAGCCTTGGGAGCTATATTGGCACAGCGAGATGAAAACGGGTTGGAAAGGCCAATAGCATACGCAAGCCGCCAACTCAATAAGGCAGAAAGGAATTATTCGGCGACGGAACGGGAATGTTTAGGCGTCGTTTGGGCCATTAAACATTATCGATGCTATCTGTACGGGAGGAAATTTATAGTCATAACGGATCATCGGCCATTAAAATGGTTACTCAGCATCAAGGACCCCAGTTCAAGGCTAGCTCGATGGGCACTGATGCTAGGCGAATACGACTTCGAGGTACAGCACCGACCCGGGAAGAATAATGGGAATGCCGACGCACTTTCACGGATTCCAGTGAATTACGTCGAAGCCACGGATGAGGATTTATACGAACCACACTGGGAGAGGGATTGGATTAAGGCAGAACAAGAACGGGACTCCAGCTTAGGGCCAATTCTCCGGAAGATAGAAACAGACCCGGAATATAACGAGTTCTTCCTCGACAACGATGGTATCTTATATAAAGCAAGAACCCCCTCGGAACGGCATGATCGACTGGTAATTCCAAAGACGATGGTAAACAGGGTTATCAGGGATTACCATGATACGCCATTTTGTTGTCACGCGGGTCAAGCCAAAACTCTAGGGCTCATCAAAAACAAGCTATACTGGACAAGCATGCGAAGTGATGTCCAGCGGTATATCGAAAGGTGCGGATCATGTAATCAACGGAAAACACCGCCTAATCGAAAACCAGCCCCACTACAAAGGTTACCAGAACTCTCAGAGCCATTCGAGAGAATATCAATGGACATAGTCGGACCTCTAACTAGAACTCTGCGTGGGAATCAGTATATTTTAACTATTCAAGACCATTTCACACGGTATCTGGAAGCCATCCCTTTACCCGACCAGCGAGCAGACACGGTCGCCAGAGCCTTTTCTGAAGTAGTCATCACCAGACATGGAACGCCGAAAATCCTCCTAACGGACCGTGGGACCAATTTCCTCTCCAAGGTCATGAAGGAACTATGTACCACCTTAGGGATTGAGAAAATACAAACTACGGCCTACCATCCACAGTCAAATGGATTAATAGAAAGGAGTCATCGAGTCATAAAGGATATGCTGTCACATTATATAAGAGACGACCAAAGGGATTGGGATGATTGGCTCCCTTATGTCTTAATGGCTTACCGGAGTACCATTCACAGCGCCACTGGAGAAACACCCTTCTTCCTCTTGCACGGAAGGGATATGAGGATGCCATATGACGACATCATCCAGCCGAACGCTCCAAAATATGACGCCGCCGATAATTACGTCACGGAACTGATGCAAAGACTATCCGTCGCGTACAAACAAGTACAGGAATCAAACAAGGCAGCCACAGACAGACAGGTCACACAATACAACGAAAAATCAGCTCCCGTATCATATCAACTGGGTCAATTGGTGTACGTGTTCAACCCAGCAATAAAACAAGGAAAGAAGCTGCGCAAGCCATGGGAAGGACCCTACAGGATTATTGAAACCAAGGGGGCCGTTACTTATAAAATTAAGGAGACTCACACTGGTAAAACAGACGTTGTGCACGTCAACCGATTAAAACCATATCGAGGACATTACCAGGATCGAGATGAAGGACTCAGCCAGGCAGATAACGCGTCAGAAATAGGACCTAATGTACCCACGGAAGAAACTTCTGAATTACAAGAAGAAATTATAAGGATGCCAGTAGAGATACCCAGAGAGCTTGTTCGAGAACTGACTGCAGATCCTAACGACAACAATGATGAAGGAGGTGAAGGGAATGAAGTGATCATAGCCGACATTCATCCACCACCACCACCTGAAAGACAGATAATGGAGGACCCACCTGAACCAGAACCGCACCCACACCGATTACGTAGTCGCGGTCGTGTTTCAGATCACCCATGGGTACTAGAACATAGGATATAAGAGAAAAGGGAGAAACTTGTCTTCATTAGGTTATATACAATAGGACATCTTTATACTACTTTAGTTGAGTAAAAGCAAGCTTTTTTTTAACTAGGTATAGGTACATAACAAAGGATTGTAAAGGGTTAGGAAGACGCAAACGCCACTTTTGAAAAGGCTGGTTCTTCAAAGGAATAACCATCTTTTTCGCAGAAGGGAGTGTTGTTACGAACCGGTGTTTTATTATTGTTATAGTAAAGTGTTTTGTTTATTATTGTATTAATAATAAATAAGCGAAGCACATATTTTGTGATAAACATAAACACATCGTATTGACAAACGCTGATTCGCATGTTTGTAAAATCGCTGACTTAGCAGGTTGGAATTCACTATAAATGAACAGCTGTTTGTCAGTACAATCATCAAATAGTCACACGACCGTTTGATCGAAGGACGTTTGCAAGGGCACGATCAACTATGGGTAAGGCTTCCTAACGCTAAATTACATTTGTAGCTAGTAATAAGAATAGATTAGTAAGTTAGTTATATTGTCAACAATCATCACTTTTAATTTAATAAATTGTTACTATATTATTTTTTAATCCTTCAGTATTTTAATTATTTACTTCTTCACCACCCGCCACAGCCATCACGGTTCCCTCAGAACCAGGACTGCGAACCCAGCCGCTCGGGTTCTAGCCATCGCTACTAAGATTCCAGCAATTTAGGCCTCCCATACGTAACAACTTTTTTTTCAGCTAATTAAATTATATTTTAAGTGAAATTTCCAAACTTTCCCTAATATACATGTTATATTTAGATAAATATTTTTTAGGTTATTCATATTTATAAAATTGTAAGTTTATTTTTAATATTTCTCACAAAGAAAATTATGTTTAATGTTGTCTAATATCTTTAATGATAATTTTAATGGCACTCTAACAGTGGCATTATCAGCACGACTGATAATTTTGATGAAACTCTAACAGTTGAAAATGCAATATTTGTGAGTATCGTAAATCGAAGTTACTTTAGATATTGAGGTTACCTTTGATATATTTTGGCGCATTGGGCAGCGATTCTTGAAAAGTGAATTAAAGTGAAGTGGAATGGAATGAAATAGCTGAGAACGGAACCAAAGAAAAATATTTTTTTAAGTTGGTAGGTATACATTATTGTGATAATGGGTACTCTATTGACGAAATTGATTAATAATACAGAGGAGGTATTATTTATGGTAGACAGTTTTCATTTCCGTTTACATATTATGTGGAATTTAAAAAATAAAATTTGAAACATTTATCATTTTATTGCCATTTTTCGTCCATTCTGTTTAAATAAAAAAAATTAATAAAACAAAAAATAATTTTAATACAAGAAAAAAAGTAAAAAATTAAAACCAATGACGTATATGGACTAGTCATTTTTGTTAGGTGATCTGAAGCCAAGTGCTGGTGTTCCTCCTGTCATTGTTTAATTGTGTGTATGCGTCACGTATGATGTTTGAAAAGTTGCCGTGAAATTAAAATTGACTACAACGTTTTCCATCGGAAACCAGAATGGCTAATTGTTGTGTTTTATTGTGCAAAAGCGACAATAGAGTAAAAATAGAAGGAAAAAACCCAATTATGTTTCATAAATAAATAGACATCATGTTTTAAAAATTAAATATGGGTATCCGCCATATTATAATGTTATACACATG
Source organism: Brachynemurus nebulosus (assembly GCA_035578155.1). Lineage (NCBI taxonomy): Eukaryota > Metazoa > Arthropoda > Insecta > Neuroptera > Myrmeleontidae > Brachynemurus > Brachynemurus nebulosus. The sequence continues at coordinate 12,892,400 of JAPWDM010000007.1, forward strand.
GGTGTGTAAACAAAATTTTTTTATGTATATATTTTTTATGTATTTTAATTTTTTTTTATACATATAGCTCCTGTTTCCATTAAAAAACATCAAAACACCAAAAAAAGTTTTTATTATTGGTAAATACTTTGCTAAATATTCCCATGTTCCCTATATTATTTTTATAAAAATATCCCCCATTTAAAATTGTTAGGAGATAACAATGATTTTTTTTTAGGTACGTATGCGATTGTAAATGTGTATGTAATGCTTCGTTTCTGTAATATTCACACATACGAGATGTCATCTCCACATACCTCCGTGATTAAAACAGTTAATATAAAACACAGCTAGCTACTCAAAAATCACAACGAACGCAAACGGAATGGACGAAAGATGGCAATAAAATGATGAATGTTTTAAATTTTATTTTTTAAATTCCACATAATATGTAAACGGAAATGAAAACTGTGTACCATAGATAATACCTCTTCTGTATTAGTAATCAATTTCGTCGATAGAGTACCCATTATCACAATAATGTATACCTAGCAACTTATAAAAATATATTTCCTTTGGTTCCGTTCTCAGCTATTTCATTCTGTTTCACTTCACTTTAATTCACTTTTCAAGAATCGCTACTCTGGAATTTGTGATAATCGTAGGCCATTCAGAGGGCGCTCAAACCACTGACTTTTGAATTTTATTATCTATAACTGCATGCATAGAATTTACAGGCATACATATGAATGACCTGCTACTAATTTATTACTTTTATTTCTTTAAATAATTCACTGTTGAGAGATTTACTTTGTGAAACTCCATTTTAAATATTGAAAAATATTTAAAGTTCGATTACTTTGTCTATTTCACGAATTAAAATTATTTTTATTTTTACTGAACGCGTTTTCAACCTTTCGGTCATCCTCAGAGTAGAAAGATGAAAATAATTAATGGGAATTTATAGGTAAGAAAAATATATAGGAGGGGTGTAATATTATTGAATTGGGAAAACCCATAAATTTTTTGTATCGAAGCAACTAACTATACGTGTAGAGAAGAAAGCAATTAAACTCACTGTTGAGAGATTTACTTTGTGAAACTCCATTTTAAATATTGAAAAATATTTAAAGTTCGATTACTTTGTCTATTTCACGAATTAAAATTATTTTTATTTTTACTGAACGCGTTTTCAACCTTTCGGTCATCCTCAGAGTAGAAAGATGAAAATAATCAATGGGAATTTATAGGTAAGAAAATATATAGGAGGGGTGTAATATTATTGATTGCTTTTTTCTCTACACGTATAGTTAGTTGCTTCGATACAAAAAATTTTATGGGTTTTCCCAATTCAATAATATTACACCCCTCCTATATATTTTTCTTACCTATAAATTCCCAATATTTATTTTCATCTTTCTACTCTGAGGATGACCGAAAGGTTGAAAACGCGTTCAGTAAAAATAAAAATAATTTTGATTCGTGAAATAGACAAAGTAATCGAACTTTAAATATTTTTCAACTTTTATTTCTATTATCGTCTTTGATACATTTCTTTAAAAAAATCTATCATAGAAAATAATATTTTTGTTTTGTCCGGGATAGTTATCACAATATAAGGATATTTCCTTAATATTAGACGACTTCAAATCTGTTTCTTTCAAATATTCGAAAATATTTGTTGATATTTCGTTGGCATCCCTGTTGTCATCACTTTCTCCCCATAAGTAATAATACGCTTTTCTACTTCCAAATTCATATATTGTAAAATTGTAAACATTGTATCGTCTACTATAATATAATAGCATATTATTAAGTGCAAAAGGAGTATTTAAAACTTTTTGTAAGTCGAAACTCGCTACTGTGAGACTGGTCAAATTACATTTATTTTGTTTATTAAAAAAAAAAAAACTAACTTTGCAGCCTCCTTTTCATTTACACTCCGACCTTAGTACATGCACCTCTACCTGTGGTGAGTGTCTCTCTGTAGTACAATTATCAAAGCACAAAAACAAATTACACAGGATGATCTTATAGGTATAGACGTATCAAAGAAAAATTTACTATACACTCACCTATGTTCGTACACTGACATATGCTACGTAAACAGAATATAGAAAATATAATACACATATTGTTTAATAATTGAATAATAAGTCAACACCACAAAAAATTAGTTTTGTTCAAGTGTGTATTAGGTTATTTATAAATAATGTACCTAATTATAACACACATTAAAATTTTGGTTTATAAGTTTGCAAATATGTATTATATTTAATTAAAAACACTCATTTATAAAGTTTTTTTTTAATCACCAAAATATTTGTTTTTTTAAACTATAAAGAATATTCATTGTGTCTAAATCAGTTTTTTCATTATTTTTTGCCCAACTGAAAAAATTCATAAACGACTTATGGGCCCCTTCTTCTGAAATTACCATTTCTTCTAGCTCTTCTTCTTCCTCTGGAAGGTCTTCATTTATTAAAACAGAATTTATAATTTCATTGTCCGTAAGTAGTTCATACCCCCTATCGTCTCTGTCACGATTCAGCCAAGTCTTCAAATTTTCTTGATTTAAATCTTTAAATATTGGAATAATTTTTAAATTGTCAACCTCATCAAAATTAATATTATCGTTAGTTTCAAAACTTGTTGACGCTTCATTTTCGGGTAATAAAAATTTCCAACATTTTCTGAGTGTATAATTTTCTATGTCTTGTTTAATTTATTTATTTTTTAAACTGTAGGTATGAACCTCAGTTGGACGGTGGTGTAAATATTCCTGAAGAATATTGTAAAATTACATGTGCAATAGTTTATGAAACATATACTGTATTATCACATTGTCAGATCACAAAGGGCAGATTTTGACCGTACGTATAGATACATAATATGCACTATGTGTAAGATTTAATAAATTTTAGTTGCTTTAATATCAATGCCTAATCTGATGAATAATCTATGTGTTAAAATAATTGTAAAATAAAAATGCAAAAATAATTCTCATGATCAAGGAATATCCTCATTAAAACAATATCTATCACTACATAAGCATATACATAGGTACAAACCTGCAAACAATTTGTATTTATGCATATGGTACATACTTTTTATTACAATGGTATGTGTAATGTTCATCTTTTTAAACTTTATATAAAAAGGCTAAAAATAAATATGTTTTAATTACCAAATATCTAATTTACAAAAATAAAGTGTTTAGTTATTTACAAAACACATCCTTTATAATATTTTTCTGATTTTTGTATCAAAATATTGTAAACATGTTATTGTTTGATATTTGTTATGTTATATTATTTTGATGGTACAACTAGCGAAGGGTCTATATACCGCGGCATGTGTGTAAATGTTCTTGATTCAATTTTTCATTTTCTTCTGTTTTATTTGCCATATTTTTATAGGTTTCGCTAGTTAAACATTCTTTTTTTGGTTGATGAATTCGTATATTCTAATCTTTGTGAAATATTTGATGAAAAGTAAAATATGAGACTGTAGTCATACTTTTGCTTTTGCACTCTTTCATATACTTTATATATTTTTCTATATGACCCATAATAATCAGGTAAATATTTCACACCGGACGATGAGCGGCAATAATGGGTAGGTACTATGGGAAACTTCTCAATAAATGTTTTTAAAAAGGAGGCATTCTCCTCGATACATTTGTGTTTTGGATAATGCCTTCCTCTTAAATCAATGTCAGGAAATTTATCTAAGTTTTTATTATCTATTACAGTTCTTAGTAATCTTTGTGATATGTTTAAAGTATTTAATAAAAATTGTTGATATACTTGTATTTTTTTTCAGGACTTTCAACAAAATATTTAAAAGCGTATCGTAAAACCGGCTAGACCCGGACATGTTGCAACAATCTAAAAAGTAGATAATTTCTACACTAACCTGCAACAATAAAAAATTGTCCCTTACGTCATTAGAGAGAGAAAAACAGACTCTAGACAGCTGTACCAATAAAAACTACGAATTTCAACTTTTACTATTTCATTTTACAGGATTACCATCCGCCAGTTTTTCAAAGAAGTTAAACGTGTGTCTAACTTGGACATGTCATTTCCGTCAGTTTGGTCATAATTGTTATATCGTTTTAGTTTTGATATGAATATGTTCAGAATTTTATCGCGCATCATTTAATGATGTTTGAAGTTACGAGGGCGGTTCAATAAGTACCCGTGTTAGAAATGATGAAACCATTTTTTCAAAAAAATTTTTTTATTTTTCAACATAGTCCCCTTTTAGAAAGATACACTTCTCCCAACGTTCCTGCCATTTTTTTAACCCCTCCAAAAAATAGGATTTGTCGAACTCTCCAAAATACGCCTCTGTCTCGGCAATGGCTTCCTACAACCAATATCTAACTGTGGTCATAGATGGCGAAGTGTCCGCATAAACAGCATCCAACTTTGCTTTTATCTCCTTGCATGTTTTCCCATCCAAAAACAAAAACCGAATTACTGAACGATACTGCTCTTTTTCCATCATCTTAGCGAAAATCACGAAACACGTCTTACTCGAATGGCTGCCAAATCCAAACTAGCCTATCAATCAGTCTGAAATTTCTTTTACCGTCGTTTGATAGATGGCAGCACACGATGATGACACCAACTTCCCTCAGGAATGCCCTTTGTCGTCAAACAGGGTACTTATTGAACCGCCCTCGTATATTCGACAATGTATACTGTGTGAGTTTTTTGAGAGTTGCCATTTTTATTACAGCCAAACCGTTGATTTAATCAAAAACTTGTTCAAATAAGAGTTGTAGATATCGATGGTGGCAACCGATTGCTATAGTCAGGAGCTTTATGGCTCTTATGGTTTTCGAGCTATGATACAAACTTATAGATTTTTAAACGAGACTATATATTAATTTTTCGATAAAACTGGTGTAATACATTAATTAACAACATAAATGAGCAAAAAAATTTTTTTTTACCCAAGTTTAATTTTTTAATTTTTCCTTAATTTATCAGTTAGGTGGTAAAAATATGCACATGTACTTGAGGCTACTTCAACCCATAGTGTTCTGGTTGGTTATATTTCAATTACATTCAAGAAAAGAACCTTTTTCAATACCATTTCTATAATACAAATTTGGTTGTAATAAAAATGGCAACTCTCAAAAAACTCACATGGTATATACATATATACATATATATATATATATATATATATATATATATATATATATATATATATATATATATATATATATATATATGACATTTGCAATTGGGGTTAATATATTCGAATAATTTAAAATTGATGAAACGAAATTAGGAAATTTTTCATCCGAATTTTGAGATCTTCTAACATATAAAGTAATTAAGGATTGTTTTTGATCGGGCGCAATAATATCCAATAATGACTCGTTTACTTGTGATCAATGGAAATTTTGTTCTAAAAATTGTGACCATATATGGTGAGATGACGGACTGAATTTCAAAATTAAATATTTAATAAGGAACTGTTCGTTAAATATTTTCAGATTAATTATATGTGAGACTGTAATAATAAATTTTAAAATTGAATGGGAAGAACACGTATTCAATAGAGGAACATCTTTAATAAAATCATCACTTAAATTTTTGTTTCTTAGAAGGTATATTATTTGTAGAATTATTACTTAACTGGCCAATCAGTTGGTGGATCATCGACTGTTGTTTTTCAATTAGATCAGAGAAGGTGTTTACTAATTCGGATTGTTGATGTCCTTGGGTTACGTAAGGGTGACCAAAAAATTGTTAATAATTCCGATCCAAACATTAATTTTAAATTCCCCTTGATAATGTCTACCTTTAACAGCGTGTGGATTTTTGTCTCCATAAATATGTTCATTGTGTAGATTTATCATGCTACGTCGCGTAAAACAAGACTCGTCAGTAAACAAGATATTAGTGTGGAATCGATCGTTGATTACTCTGCGCTCCCGAATAATTTGTGCAAAATTTAAACGTGATTCGTGATCAAGTGGCAGTAAGTCGTGAACTGGCTGGATGCGGAAAAAACGAATTAACTGATCGGCAAGAATTCGATTTACAGTACTTTTTAGAATCCCAGTTTCACGCTGCAATATTCTGGTACTAGTATTCGGATTGTTATCAATCCTTTCAAGAACAGCTTCTTCCGCAATGGGCATCCGCGCTTGTCGAGGTCTTCCAGTATTAAATCTGGCTGGCTGCAAATTTCGTTTCTCGAAGACGAGATTCGATACGAGCGAAAGTTTTGCGATTTGGAATTCTTCGATTTCGGTACCTCTCTTGATACACTCTTACACTCTCGCGGCGGTTACCTTGACAGTATCCCAGAACCAATAGCATGTCGGTCTGTTCATTAAAAGAAAATTTCATATTTGATAATGTAAAAAATAATGGTAACAAAAACAGTTAAAGCAGAAACGATGGTTACAATAACAAAAACGATACAAAAGTAACAAACAATGAAAATTTATTGCAAATTGCTGAAAATTTTACTATCAACAATAAACTGAGACGATTATGAATTTCCTCTTAAAATATACCTGTTTTGTTTCTTTCTCCACAGCTAACTAAATTCTGTAATAAAATTAAATTATTGCCAACAATGTCGATTTTATTATCAGTGCTTGAGTAAACATTTTTTTTCTTCAAAACTATGTGAGATACGAAGTTTTACAAGAGTCAAAAAATGAAGATAATGAATAAACCTTCCCCTTAAAAAAATTTTAGAACCAGGTCATCATCCGAAAGAAAATTCTGAACAAATTTATCTAGGAGAGGGTGTGGTTTTAGCCCTTCTTCAATTTCATTTGAGTTTCTTTAGTTACTGAAAGAAGTGACATTTTCTGAAGTGTACAGGTGCCAAATTTCATTAAAATTAATCTACGGGTTTCCGAACAGCGTACAAAAATGTGATTTTTTAAGTAAACTTTGAACTCCTCTCACGTGTAAACAGTACATTTTGGTACATAGGTAAGTTGGGTCCAATCGTCTTCTTTTGACCCCTAGAATACGTGGTAGCTCTATGTCCCCGGAGTTTTGGGACACCCCTGTTTAAATATAACTGCCTTTGGTTGTAGTTGGTTTAATCAGGAGTCTTAAAGAGAATTATTTTTTCAGCAATCAAATTGTTCTTTTCTTCTTTCAGAAGTTCAAAAAATTCCTTTGCTCTCAGTTTGTGCAATCTACATTCCGTTAATGGTTGCTGTTTATTTGTTTCATTCGTTTCAGATTTAATTTTCTGCTTTAACTCTAAATATTTTGAACAGACGTCCGCCTGAGGCATATTAAAGCCAATATTAAAAATGCAGTTAAATATCTTTCTGAAGAATGATAACTGATAAGTTACAGTTTCCCAAGTTCTGAAATACATATTAAATTTTTTTTAAAAATGTTTTCATCTTATTGTGGTGCGTTTAATAAGTCTTACAGAACAAAATTTTAAAGTAAAACTTTATTGTGAAACTTTATTCATATTAAAGCTTAAAGGCATTACAAAAAAGTTTGATACTGTTCACTGAAATAATGTGCACTTATAAGCACCTATTTTATGTCCATATTTCGGATATTTTTCTGGGAAAATTTCTGGGTAAGTACCTAAAAATGAAAATTTCTATACGATAGTGTATTTAGCAGAAAAAAATTGTAACATCAAGACCATGCGTTTGAAATATTATTTGAGAATAATAAAATGATACGTGAACAGCCGAACAGGTAGCACATATCGACTAACTGAACTAACAACCTCCCGTTTCGTTTGTAATATGTGAGTGATTCTACTTTTTAGGTCCTTCAAAAAATTAAAGTTGTCTCCAAAATAAGGAAGGTTAAAACTACATACAGAATGAAGATACTGTCATTTATTTTATTTAGATAAAGTTAATAACTCCTATTTAGATGACCTACCTACATTTACTTTAATTTTTGATTTAATTTTTTTTATAAAAATGGTGTCAAACTTTTATTGCAGTTCCAAAACGCATGTCCCTATTACGTATTGCTTGGAACTATAACGTTTTTTAAAAATAAGTTTACTGAAACCACACAATTTTATAAATAAAAAAGAGAGTTAAATTATTACGCATGGTAATTAGAAAGTTAAATTTTATTTATCTGCAGAATTATTTTTTTTTGGCGTAACGAAAAATTGCCGCGAAAATTTGAGTATCCTTCGTCACGACTGCCAAATATTGCTATAAGTTTAAAAAAAATAGATCAAAGGGTCATGTTTTTTGGTGAAACGAAACGCCAAAGATCATAGAACATAAAGCGAAAATCAAATTAAGTTATAGACATTGGGAGCTTGTCATTTTTTTTACATCAAGCAAGAAAACCGGCTGCGTGTGTATCCTTCATCACGGCTTTTTCTGGTATGCATTTAACGAATTTCAAATCGTTTTTACGTAAATATTATTTGTAATAATGTAAGCTTCACGATAAACTCAAGTTTTCGATCTAAATGATCGCTGTTCACGATTAATAACGATTTTGTTGGAAAATTGGCTCCTTCGTCACGCGTGTATCCTTCGTCACGGTAGAATGTGACGATGGGAGACATGAAAGTGGCGAAGGATACGATAATAAAATAAGTATATATTTATTATGTCAGTGTTTGTTTGTATATCAGCTAAATTTTTTAGTTAATTAAGTTGATTAATTTCAACTTTCTTAACCAATTTTTTTATATCATAAAACACAAACAACAACCACAACACACTCCAATTTTTCGCAAATGAGATAAAAAACACAACTTTTTTTTTATTAATTGATATTAGGAGAACATAATATAAATATTATTTAATTAAATAATAATTTAAATTTTATCATTTAAATTTAATTTAAACATTTTTTTCTGTCTGGATTCAGCAATCCGCAAAAAAATATTGGTTTTAATATGAAACCGCGCTGCTGATCTGCAGATACCGAATCTATGATAATTTTCCTACATTTTAGTCGCATGAAATCTACTAAATGGCTTCTTTATTTTTTTTTTATGGTTGAGACCTAAAAAGTAGAACCACCCATGTACTCACAACATATTGAACGAACCAAAATCATCTAATAATTTTGTTCCAAAATAAAACTGGCATTAAAAATTTAAAAATTGACAAAACTTAACGTTTTGAAATTCACATCGATACTACATCAAACTAAAACTAATATACAAGAAAAATTCAGAAAATTTTTCGCACATTAAATATTGGAAAGTAAATGATAAAATATAAAAATTGTTAAATTTTGTATCGCGCATACATCAGTTATTGCAAGTTAGAACCAAAATTTCGCGAAATCCACTAGTCATGTATTTTCTGCTGATATAATGTTTCGTTGCCTCTCATAATAGTGACAACCAGCGAAAATTTGAACCCAATCCTAGCGTTGTTTTCGGACAACTGACGGCGAATAATTTTATCGTGGAAAAAAGCTCATACATTACATGACTCGAAATCAAATTTCGGGGAAATGATCAGCCGTGTATTTTCTTCTGATATTGTGGTTTGTTGCCTATTATATTAGTAATAACCAGCGAAAATTTTAACCAGATAATTTTAACCAGATTCTATGCGACGTTTTCTGGGAATTAACGGCAAAAGAAATTTTCTTATTGAAAAAGCGCCTATAATACATGATTCGAAGTCAAATTTCGGGAAAAGGAACAGCCGTGTATTTTCTGATGGTATGGGGTTTTGTTGCTTGTCATGTTAGTAATATCCACCGAAAATTGTAACCAGATCCCTATACGTTGTTTTCTGGCGATTGACGGTTAAATAATTCTTTTGTGGAAGTAAGCGTCGATAATACATAATTCGAAGTCAAATTTCGGGAAAACCGCCAGCTGTGTATTTTCTGCTGGTATGGGGTTTTATTGCCTGTTATATTAGTAATAACCAGCGAAAATTGGAACCAGATCCTATGGGTGGTTTTCTGGCAGTTAAATAATTCTTTTGTGGAAATAAATGCCTATAATACATGATCAGCTGTGTATTTTCTACTAGCATGGTGGTTCGTTGCCTATTATATTAGTAATAACAAGTGAATATTTGAACCAGATCCTATGCGTGGTTTTCTGGCAATTGACGGTTAAATAATTCTTTTGTGGAAACAAACGTCTATAATACATGATTCGAAGTCAAATTTCGGGAAAAAGTCCAGCCGTGTATTTTATGCTGGTATGAGGTTTTGTTGCCTGTTATATTAATAATAACCAGCGAAAATTTGAACCCGATCATATGCGTCGTTTTCGGACAACTGACGGCAAAAAATTTTATTGTGGCAAAAAGCGCATATAATACTAGATTCGAAGTCAAATTTCGGGAAAATGATCAGCCGTGTATTTTTTGCTGGCATGGTGGTTTGTTGCCTGTTATATTAGTAATAACCAACAAAAATTTGAGCCAGATCCCATTCGTCGTTTTTTGGCGATGGACGGTTAAATAATTCTTTTGCGGAAATAAACGGCCATAATACATGATTCGAAGTTAAATTTCGGGAAAACGATCAGCCGTGTATTTTCTGCTGGCATGGTGATTTGTTGCTTGTCATATTGGTAATATCCACCGAAAATTGTAACCAGATCCTATGCGTTGTTTTCTGGCGATTGACGGTTAAATAATTCTTTTGTGGAAATAAACGCCTATAGTACATGATACTCTTTCAAGGGGGCCAGCTCCATTTCGTGTGATAGTGTCTCAAACCATGATCGATCAGCCTCCATGTTTCATTGTTTGTTTAACACCGCTGACATCGATAACTTCTGTATGACGAATCCAGTACCAAGAACGGCCGTCTGACTGAAATCTGTTAATTTTAGTCTCATCAGACCAAATAACCTCAAAAAAGTTAAATAAATTACATATCTAAATTTTTTTGATGTGAAAAGTCAAACTAGTTAAAATTACTCTTTGCCAGTCATTCACGGTCCAGTCTTTGTGTCGCTCTAAGAATTGTTTTCGAGCTAGAACATTAGTTTTCGACAAAGCTGGTTTCTTTTTCTTTTCCTTGGCCTTTAATCCTATTCTGTTAAGAGTTCTCCGTGCCGTCCGTGCTGGCATTTTTGCCAATTTCAGTCACTGCTTTTTTGGGAGTGCTCCACTGATAACCAGTCTAGCAATTCCCTAGCATCTCCATCGGATAAAATATTCCTTCTTTCTTGTTTTGGTGTAGGAAATACTTGGTTAGTGCTTTTTTTAAATATTTATTATAGAACCATGTGATATATTTAATTTCTTTTTAATAAAACGTGTAGAATGACCTTCTTTTAATAAAGATAAAACATCATTTTTTATTGAATTGTTTATCGTAGGCCTGGGTAATTCAGCAAAAAATCTTGAGTTGACGCAATAACTCAAGCGCAGCTTACTGTGTTAACGCAGTGTTGTAACTCATTGCGCTATTTAACGCAGTAGGTATTATAGAAAGCAAATATACATACAGAAGATATCAAGCGCATGCGGCGCACGCGCTTTGTGACATTTTGTCATGACACCATTAACATTTCCTGCCTATTCCCTATTTTTTGCTGTTTTGTGGCGGCATGCACACGGTGTGGCGGTCTGCACATACTGTCAGTATTTACTGAGAAAATTAATGAATTATTATTTTTATAATATAAAATCTATATATGGATACTTCAGTAATAATGCCAGTATTTCGAAATACTGACAGTATTACGGATCGTCTACCTATATAGGCGGCATTTTGTCAACATGCATAAAACAAATGAAACTACGTCGTAAAAGTCGTATCAAGATTTCCAGATTTCAGTGTGTTATTGTATTTCGTGTATTCCAAAATTAATAATTCCTGAAAATAAATGAAATAAATAATAATGAAATATGTAAAAAATTTTTATTTATTTTATATCAAAAATTCCAATTCCTATATCACCTCCGTCATAATACCTATGTATGTAATAATACTATAAACTAAATAAAATGCTGGTGTTACGTTTACGTATGGTATAAATCAAAGAATATAATAATTTTATTATAATTTAAACTTATGTACATTTTCTAATCTCATTCCTAATGTCATGCCATGAAAGTGCGCTAATTTGAGTTAAACTTTTAATGTGAGCCTTTAATGAAATACATATAAAGTCTAAAACTGTAATATTTAATTTGAGTTAACTACTGAGTTATGCGTTACAAGTTTTAAAAACGTGAGTTGACGCATTTAACACAGTATAGTGAGTTAACGCAATTGCGCGGCGTAGCGCAGTGTTACCCAGGCCTAGTTTATCGGGTTCATTTTAATACACAATACTCTAAACTCTAACGTCGTTATTTGTATTAATGTTATGATTATTATTATATAACTTTGAACGATAATTTATTTCCTCTACGGTACGAATTAATTTGTTAAGTTCTTGGAAAGTACTAGGTTTTTCAAATTTGAGTAACTCAAAGGTTGAATAATTTAAATGTAAAAATATTATGTGAATAACATTAGCTTCGGATACTTCCGGTAAAATTATTTTACAATAATTTATAATGGAGTTACAAAATTTAGCAAATGATTCGCTTATGTACTGTTTTCTTCGTATATATTTATCGATTAAGATTTCTCTTTGAGGTAATGAAATGTAATCTGTTAATAATGATTGCTTGATATCCGTCCAAGTATTATTTTGTTCAAGCATTTGTGTTCAAAATGTTTTTGCGTTGAAGTTACATTTAGATATTAAGTATTTTAAAAATAATTGTTCAGGAAAGATAATGACATTTATGACTTGATTAATTTTAAAAATAAAATTTAAAATACTTTCGGGTGAATATGTATTTAACATGGGGATATCTACACTACTCGTACAGGGGGATATCACAAGTAAAATCTTCAACTCTGAATTTAGAAAAAATATTATCGTCAACATGAGAATTTTCTAGTTGAGTAGAAGCATTAAGCGTAAAATTTTCTACTTTTGTAGTGATACTGTTGAGTACTTACCTTATTTATATTTTCCTCCTGCAATGTGACAATTTCGGTAATTTTGTTGAGAATCTGGACGGTTTGTGACAATTGACCTTGGATATTCAGGTCTTCTTCCTGTGGAACTTGTGCAATTTCTGATTGTGGTTGTAGTTCCTCATATACACTATCTTGCTGACTGGTATCTAATTCGTCATAGTCAGTAGCTATTTCTTTGTATTGCTATTGGTTTTTGCACGTTTTCGAGTCATAGTATATCAAATATGCTGAAAGCAGAAAGAGCAAGCAGAAACCAGCAAGAAGCAAACAGGTTGTTTCGAGGTTAACGGAAAATATGAGAAATACATTGAATCTAGTGAATTTTTAATGAATTAAATAGATTAAAATTTGACTAAGCTTTAGTAAGTCGATAAGTAAATGAATAATGATTTAATAAATTTTATAAGTCGATCAGAACGAATGGAAAATAAAGGTAAGAGGATCTTTTCTGGATAGTGATCCAGTTATTGTCTGCTACCAATTGCCGTAAAAATAATTGCCATAAAAATATTTTCATTGTTTACCTATTGCCGTAAAATTAATTTCTAAAGTATTTTGAAAATATTTTAGTGGCAGATGAAAGGGCAGAGGTGTGGTAATTATGAATGAATAGTTAAAAGTACAGAGTGCGCAGTGCGTGTGGAAGCATAGATTTAGGGACCGTTAACGATCAAGAGTTTAAATTCTGAATAAAACAAAAAAAATTCGATTTAACAAAAATCGTAACAATTTATTGAGTAAAATTCTCAGGTGGATAAAATTCGCCCGACCTAGTCACGAGGACGACTTACAATAAGCTAACTTATTATTATTACTTAACATTTAGTTACAACACAAACGAAATTTAAAAATATAAATCGCTAACTAAAACCTAGAGATATTTAATTAAATTAATCTGACATAAAACTACAGTTTACTTTACTAATGGCCGAAATTATATGGGTTTCAGTGAACTTAAAATGACGAACTGACTAAACACATGAAATGATTACTAATTAATCGAAACGAAAATTTGACAATATACTTATCGACTTATCAAGAGAAAATATAAACTGCAACTGTTAGAAAGCCAAAAGAAAATGATAGTTAACAGTAAGCAATAATAAATTAAATTTATGGAGCCGTATAATATAAAATGAAGGTGATAAATGTAACATGAAACTTTAAAGGTTATAACGCCATTTATAAGGCGTGGGCTCAGTGATTTTTAATACAAAATCCGAACAAACAATCATGAATAAATTACAACGTTAATAAAATCTAGACGTTGTGCATTTCAGCTAAAAAATAGCAGAAAATTCTTTAATCAGTTAACAGGTTAAATTTGAAGAATTCACATGTCATATCTATGTGAACCAATTTGGTTAACCGAAAAGAATAACATATACATTTTAAAATTAAATGAGATTTTAAATAAAGAAATGTCTAGTTGATCTTAATACTAAACTATTTGCTTAATTACAATTACGTAAGCCCAAAAAAATAAATTTAAAAATTGGACAAAACTTACATGTTTACGTTTTGGATTTTGTACCAAGAGTGAAAAATGGTTTTAAGTTGAAACATGAGTAAACTTTAGTTACAAAATTCTAGAATGTTCCGATACAACAACAGCGTCGTGAGTTTTTAATATTGTGAACAAAGATTTAAAGTATAACGTTTCTTGAAAGCATATTGAGTTGATTTCTGCCTTATCTTATCATTTTAGTACGTTTTGTATACTGACAACAGATGTTAACAAACTTTGTGTATTGATTATCGATATGATAAGTAGATTTATGTAAAGGTGTTTGCAATTGCCATATAGATTGCATGGTACAATTTTTCGGCACTCTGTTTCACGTTCTTCTGAAGTATATCAAAATACACCCATCTGTCCGTTTTCCCTTTGATTATATGATAGTTACCAACCTCTGCTGCTGACATACATCGCCAGATCATTCAAGATTCTTCACCATGCTTTACAGTGGCTGTTAAATTTTTACGTTTTAATTCTTCATTTGGCTTTCTCCAAACATTTTCTTTGCCGTCTGAACCAAAAATATTAATTTTTGTCTCGTCTGTAAATAACACATTTTCCCAAAACGAAAAATCTTTTTTTAAATATTTTTGTGCAAATTCTAATTTTATTTTTCTATTTTTTTCGCTTACAAATGGTTTTCTTCTTGCTACTCGTCCATGATAATTATACTTTCTTAATACTCTCCTGACATTTTCAGAATGAACTTTTTTATTTAAATATTTTTCTACATCCCGTGCTAGCTGTGGTGTACTTTTTTTCGGATTTTCTTTTATTTACCGAATAATCCATCTCTCGTCATGATCGTTCAATATTTTTTTGAACTTTTTTTTTTCTTGTTATAAATGTGGTTTTCATTCACGTATCTTTTAATTATATATTGCACCATTGTTCGGTTTATATTCACTATTTTGACAACTTCTCTTTGCGATTTACCTGCTTTATAGTGCAAGAGCACTAGATTTCGTATTTCATAAGTTGTTTCAGTTCTTCTGCCTTATAAGAAAATAAGTTGTATATAAGATATCAATAAGGTTTTATCTTTATTTGAGAGCCCTATCAATGACATTATGGGTGAAACATAACATTGTTCAAATGGCCGCCGCGGCTTCGCTGGGTGGCGCACATTCAAAAGGTCCAGTTTTTGATAACTTTGGCGCATAAATCAGGCTGAATTTGACCGATGGCATCGATTATGTTGTCTTTGAGGACCGCGGTGGTTTGCGGCTTATTCGCATAGATCTGCGACTTAAGAAAGCCCCACAAGAAAAAGCCTAAAGGGGTCAAATCACACGATTTGGTGGCCAATTCATGTCGCCTCGGCGCGAGATAACCATGCCATGAAACCGCTCATGCAGAATATCGATTGTGTCTTGAGCTGTGTGGTACGTAGCGCCATCCTGTTGAAACCATATGTCTTCGATGTCCATATCATCTAATTCAGGCCACAAGAAGTTTGCGATCGTCGACCTATAGCGATCGCCGTTGACGGTGATAACCTGGCCAGCATCATTTTGGAAGTAGTATGAACCGATGATGCCTCCAGCCCAAAATCCACACCAAACAGTAACTTTATTTAGATGCATTGGCACCTCGTGAATTTCGCGTGGATTGATGTCGCCCCAAATCCGGCAATTTTGCTTATTCACCTACCCATTCATCCAAAAATGGGCCTTATCGCTAAGGATGATTTTTCGACCAAAATTGGGATCAACTTCCAACTGCTCCAAAACCCAATTAGCGAACACTTGACGCTGCCCATGGTCGTTTGGTTTCAGCTCCTGGGTCAGTTGGATTTTGTATGAGTGCAGGCCCAAATCACGACGCAAAGTTCGCCATGTTGTGGTCTGCGATAGGCCAGGTTCTTGTGAGCGACGCGGAATTGACTGCCTCGGCTTCTGTTGCACACTTTCACGAACAGCGGCGATGTTTTCAGCAGATCTTGCGTTTCGTTGACGTACGGGTGTTGGCTGATTGTTCACTGAGTCGGTGAACTCGAATTTGGCCACCAAACGTTGAATAGTCGACTTGGAAGGACGACCATGTACCCCATAAAAAGGGCGCAACGCGCACATCGTTGCTACTATAGAACACCCATTTTGATAATAAAGTTCTATCATTTGCACGTGTTGCTCGACGCTGTAACTTACCATGCCTGATTTGTCTTTAGTGACTGATTAAAAGACGATATTTTGACAGAAAGTAAAATAAACAATATGGCCGCCATGAGCTGTCAAAATCAACCCGTTCCTATTGGAAAACCCTTTATATGAAAGTTGTGTAACACCAGGGGAATACCCAATTCATTTTAGTGGACGATTTTTGCTGTGACATAATATATCTACCTGCGTGAATAATGTAAGTAGTATCAAGACTTGTATTGTTCTGTTGATCTAATATTTTATGTAGCATGTTTACAATGTGTTTGTTCTATAACATGTCAGGAGATATTTTGTAAGGTTTTAAATAGCTTAAAAAATGTAAATAAAAATAAAAAAAATTATATCAGTGTACGATTTCTACTGTGAGTAGCTGTATTTATAGTAATTATTATTTTTATTTGAGAATATATTTTACATCCTGTTCATGAAATTTGTATTGCAAATGATGTTGATTGCTAGAAATTCTGTCGGCTAAACTTAACAAAAAATACACCGAATATTTTTTGTTTTAAAATCATTCTTTATTTTAAATAATTAAATTGTTAAAAGTACAAGTTCTTATTATGTTATAAATTCAATACATTTTTTGGTGTTGTATATTAAACAGTATTTACAAAAATTACTTATTTCTATATGACTTAAACAATTTGTAAAACATTTAGGTAAATACAGTGGTAAAGATTCCTATAAACGCACTTGATTTTTTGTATGTAAAATAAAACTCAATAGTAAAACTTAAATAATACAAATTTATTTCATGACAATAAATGCAAATAATTCATTTTATGAAAACATGCAATAAAAAATTAACTTATAATAATTAAATTAAAAATTGTAAAAAATAGGTAAATATTTCTATAAACGTACTTCATATAAAATTAAAAATTTTTGTTGTATATTTAGTTTAAATTAACGTTTAATACTTCGTATGGCCTCCTTGGTTCTTTATCACTTCGAATATCCGTTTTGGCATGGAATTTATTAAATTGCGTAGGATCTCTAATTCTATATTTGCCCAGCACTCTTCAATGCACTTTCGGAGATCTTTGACTGTCATAAACTGGCGACCATTGGCATAAACTCTTGCAGCTAATATAGCCCAAAGGTTTTCTATAGGATTACAATCAGGACTACATGAAAGCCAGTTTAATAAAGGTATGTTTTTAGCTTGAAACCATTCTTTAGAAACCTTTGATACGTGAATTTTAGCATTGTCTTGCTGAAAAATAAAGTCGTCTTTCATAACATCTTCAATGTAAGGTATTAGAACGTCTTCTAGCAATTCTATATATTTAGTAAAATTCATACGAGACGTAGACACAAATTGGAAGCTTCCCTTTGTAGCTAAATCCTCTCCATACCATTACGGAATCACCTCCAAAATTTCTTCTAGATTTAATAACACCTGTTTCGTCCCGATTGTGCCAGTAACAGCTGTAACAGTCAGGTCCATCTAAATTGAATTTCTTCTCGTCAGAAAAGATTACTTTCTGCCAATCATCGGTCCAATGCATATGTTTTTGTGCAAATTTTAATCTGTTTATTTTATGTAATTTTGTTAAACGTGGTCTTATTGTGGATTTCTTCCATTTTATATTTTTTGAATGTCTCAAAATATGCGCGATGTGTTGTTTTGTAACAGGCAATTCTAATTTATCTTTAATTTGCCTAGCAGTTAAACAATTTTTAGTTGCTTCGTATCGAATTCGCTCTTTTTGTCTTGTGGTCAACTTTCTATTTCCCTTTGTTGCCTTTTTTCATCCGTAATTTTCTCCCTTTTTCCACAAATTTCTAATTACAGTCTCTGATCTCCCAATTTCCTTTGCAATTTTTCTATTCGAATACCCCATTTCTTTGTAAAGTTTGATTTTTGTTATTTTTTCACCACTTAAGAATTTTCCTTTTGGAATTATTAAAATTACACACTCTTAAAGAGCATTACCGCATAAGAGTATATGAAAAGTGCCTAATCTTCATATATGACCGATTTTGATAAAAAATGACTAGACTAGAAACGGTAACATACCAAAAATCAGGTCGATTGCCTGCACTGGTGGTAAAATACCGGGAGGAAAAGTTTTTTCTACTTTCCTTGTTTTTCACACAGGAATGGAGGGATTGTTGTCCGGCTGGAGTATATGGAAGTATATCATACACTTGTAAATATATGCTTCTTTTGAGTTTTTTCCTTCATTCTAAGCTTAAGAAATATGACCTTGGAATTTTAGAATTGAAAATACAGGGTTTTACAGTGGGAGAAACATTTTGAGACTATTTTTTTTGAAAAGCTCATAGCTTTTTGCCCCCTTTTAGATAGCTACCTTAAATAACAAAATTTGCAGGCTATATGAAAAAAAAAAACATGAATGACGAATTTTGTTACTTCTAAAGATCAAACGAGTTATTTATTGCAGACAGATAAGGTACATTGTACATAGATAACTGAGAGTAAGGGTGTTGTGGGTGATGGCTATTGCTTTAAACCAAATGTCCGCTACAAAAAAGAGGCTTGAGTAGATTAATTCATTCATAGTTATTTCTACTAATGTAAGATACTTTGAATTATTTTACAATATTATGTGCAGATTCGCTCCCAATAAAACATATAATAAACCTACATCGTCTTCTAGTTCTTTTTTATTAAAAGCTATTTTTCATATATTAATACCAATGTAGTCTATGAAGTTTACTGTTCTAAGACAACAAGTGAAGAATCGTACCTAATAAAGAATCAAGCAAAAATCAATTTATTACGTATTCAAAAGCGGAAGCACTTCCATTCCTGCTAAGAATCTTAATGACAAAACTAATAAATAGAAAATCTTTTGATGTTAACCCGGTACCAGCAATGTTGTGAGATCCGAAACAGAAAAGACACTTTGAGATTCTTAATAGACATTTATAGTTTTTAAATCATTCTCGTTATGAGAATATTCTCGTCTCTATTATTTTATTGTTCAAAGATTCTTACAGATTCTATTGTTTAAAGCAATAGCCATCACCCACAACACCCTTACTCTCAGTTATCTATGTACAATGTACCTTACCTGTCTGCAATAAATAGCTCGTTTGATCTTTAGAAGTGACAAAATTCGTCATTCATGATTTTTTTTCATATAGCCTGGAAATTTTGTTATTTAAGGTAGGTATCTATAAGGGGGTAAAAAACTATGAGCTTTTCAAAAAAAAAAAAAAAATAGTCTCAAAATGTTTCTCCCACTGTAAGACCCTGTATTTTCAATTCTAAAATTTCAAGGTCATATTTCTTAAGCTTAGAATGAAGGAAAAATCTCAAAAGAAGCATATATTTATAAGTGTATGATATACTTCCATATACTCCAGCCGGACAACAATTCCTCCATTCTTGTGTGAAAAAACAAGGAAAATCGAAAAAACTTTTCCTCCCGGTATTTTACCACCAGTGCGGGCAATCGACCTGATTTTTGGTATATTACCATTTCTAGTCGAAAGTAGTCATTTTTTATCAAAATGGGTCATATATCGCACCATTAGTTCAATAGGGTGATATATGCAAAAATATCTTTTTCGGGTTAAGAGTATTTTGGGATTAAGCATATTTTTCTACACTATCCTAACCCACAAGTATAAATAAATGTTAATAAATAACAAAAATATGATAACTTTTAACAGTTATAACTTTATGGAATTTTTTCCCACATTTAAATCTTGTTAAGGCAATTAGGACATATCTGACAATATTTTACTAATTTTTGACCTTTTTCTAACTTTAGTTTATAAAATAAAGTCATATTAGTTAATATCACTTCATTGAATTGGTGAATATAGATACAATGCAATAAAATTTCAAGATCAATTAAGAAACGTTTGTTGTTATATCCACCGATAACTAAAAATAAAGTAAATTCATTTTATGTTTGAATAATATATAGGTATCCTTATCATACATACATAGGTAGCAATATTTTTATTTTTGTTATTAAGTTAGGCTACGATTTCTTCTCATATATGTATATCATAATATTATTTATGTATTAGGTACCATATAAAGGGTATTATGCGAGATAAACAGTATACATAGCTGTTGCATACATATTATGTACATATGTACTTGTTTTAACAGGAATAACTCTTCATTTTTGTATTGTTATTATGTATTTTATTGTATTGTTATAATTACATTTTATATTTAAATATATTTTGTATTGTGTATAAGTAGTATAAGTTATTACTAGATTTAGGAAAATAGCGGTCCCTAACAGAACCGCCATATAAAATATTTTGGATTAGTGAGTTATAAATTTTATTAGAAGAAGGGCCGGATTTGCCTTTGTGGAGGCCCCGGGGCACTTTCATGTGGAGACCCCTTTTAAAGCAGTAAGGAAATTTCCAAAATTTTTCAAATTTCCCCGAAAAACTGGGTTTACGAGCAAAAAAACAAAAAAGCGCTTATTCTTTCTATTTTCTTCTATTCTACTCTTTTAAGGAGGAAAAGTTACGTAAATTGCAAGACGTTTATAGTTTTTAAAAATTATAAACAGTTTTTTACCGAATACTTATAAAAAAATACCTTTCTAAGTGATTTTTTTTCAAAATGATTTTGATTATTTTTTTCTTTTTTCTTCATTATACAAATAGTTTTTATAAATTTGAACGATGGACATTTTATTTTTTGATTTTAATTAAGATTTGAGTCTCGTAGACTGCACGACGCGACGCAAAACTAAGGTTCCAACTTCCCGCAGCTGTAGCACCGTCATTTTGAAATATTTTTATCTAAAAAAATTTGCTGAGACCTATACTCTGTATTTTAAGCTAGGTTTTATATCAATTCAATAAACTTCCCCATTTTTATTTTAAAAAACTTGAAAAAATGTGCCTTTACTTAACTTTTTCCCCTTAAGAGATTTATTATCAATTTTGTGGAGGCCCCTATTGTGTGGAGGTCTTTGCCTCTGGATTTGAAGACTAGCCTAAGGAAGCTTTTGAAAACAATTCAGTAAAAATTATAAATTACCTATTTTTAACAATTTCAATAATCAAGAAAAACTATTTGTAACTATTAAATAAAATAAGCGCAAAGCATTTATATTTCTGTTTCATTTAAGTTAAGCTTATTTACAATAAAATTTAAAAAATAAAATGAAATAAAAAATAAAGAAATATGAGCATGTTATATTTTCAAGAAAAACTATTTAATTTTTAAATAAAATATTAGAATGTACAAGTCTTTATTTAAAAATATATATCTAAAAATGTTATTTTAAATACATAATTTAACTTTTACATAAAATGTGAGAATATGTATGTATGAGTAGTATGTATTATGGGGAAGCGAACACAGTCATTCACCCCCAGACAGGTCAAAACACCTGTCTGGAGGTCATGACCTTGTGTTCGCTTCCCCACACGGTATTTTAGGAAAGATTACTAGACTAATACCTTGAGGAAGGTCAGTGACGCGATAATTTCAATTATTGAGGTAATTCAGGTAAAAAATATTTTTTGTTTAATCTAGGTTGTTGATATTATTTTGTAAACAACTGTCTGGACGTTAATGATTGTGTTCGAACCATCATATATGGAAAAATCATTGATTTCTCTAGCCTAAATTGGGGCCACTTGGCAACGCAATGTAATTGCCTATATTCAGGAGCAAGTAAAAACATTGCATATGTTGGATACTTCAGACAATATTTATTTGATACATTCAAAAAATTGTATATGGAGCTAATTCTTGTAAATATCAAAAAATTATCAAGTGACTTTTTTAACCTTTTTTCTAAAATTAAAATTGTTATGATAATAGCATACATACAAAATTAAAATATGTAAGATTTCAATTTTTGTGAATATTAAAATAACTTATCAGTCTTACCTGACCTTTTACCCCATTTTTTAAAATTTGAATAAATAAGGGAAAAAAAATAAAAAAAAACACTATACATTTTTTCTTTTGATTTTTATTGTTGAAACATAAACTTACACTTACACTGTCTGAACATCAACTAAATAAAATGATTTCAATACAAAGAATATATTTCGTATGTTTTATCAATTGACTTTTTGACATTACTTGTTATTATCTCATTTTTGATAGTAATATTTTCTTGTTAATTTATTAAAAATATTAAATTAAAACTTTTACATTACTGGTTAGTACCGAATATTCAACAATTCTCTCGTGAATTATAAGACAGTAGGCAATGGTTTTTTCTGCTGGCGCTTCTTTAAAACTAAATTCCAATCGTAGATCTACTGGACCCATTTTTAATGAATCATTTTGGCGGCTAGCATCAAACACAATAATAGGAGCTCTCGTGCGATATTCATTGTAATTTAGCATTGGTTCAGATCGTCGTTGATAATATGCATTTTGAAAATTTGTATACATATCATAAAGTTGGGCGTATTTTAATCGATCAAAATCAGTTGCAATGTCATCATAAGGATATGCTTCAGAGTTTAAAAAAAGCTTCGCTTTAATGAGTTTGCAATGATCAAATATGGTGCTAGAACCTGTAGCAACATCTTTACGATTTGTCTGAAATGCTAGTATTACAAATCTGGGTTTTTCTAGTTGGCTTGATGTCTTTACTGTCCATGAGTGATCTGTTGCTTTTGCTAAGGAGGGGTATTCATGCAGTTCCCAACAGCGAAATGGAACTGTAACCATCTTATTGGTATTAATAATTTTCATCAGATGTAATTTCTGTTTATCAGAAACTGTAATATGAGGCACCCTCCATTGAATTTTCAAAATTTTTATTTTAACATCTCTTCCACCTGTTTTTTTAGTAATACAATTTGTATCATCTCTTGAACGAATTAAAACTAGTTCATGTCTTGAATTTATTAAAACTTTTTTATAATCTTCACAAAACCCAAAAATCATTTTTAAAGGTATTGATATTTGAAAACTATAATTCCAATCTACTATTTGAAGTTCTTCACCCCCAGTCCATCCAGCCACAGCCAATGATTTGCTTTCATTTCTGTTGTATGAAATGTAATTTTTAATCGTTGTACTTATAACAGGATATCTACACTTATCTATTTCTGTAGCATTTATTTCATATCGTATTTCATCAAACAGAGCCACACCAAAGTTTCCACTAAGCACACAGTCTTTCCCTTCAGCTGCTTTAGTCTCATCCTCTTTTAAAACAACTTGCGCCTCAATATGAAGGTAACTTTCTGATGGCAAAATATTGATATCTTGCTGGTGAATCGGTATTCGAATTTCGTCGCCATAATTGAATGAATTAACATACGGATTATA
Source organism: Brachynemurus nebulosus (assembly GCA_035578155.1). Taxonomy (NCBI): domain Eukaryota; kingdom Metazoa; phylum Arthropoda; class Insecta; order Neuroptera; family Myrmeleontidae; genus Brachynemurus; species Brachynemurus nebulosus. The sequence continues at coordinate 12,916,295 of JAPWDM010000007.1, forward strand.
TGTATGTATTTCATTACGTGTTACACTATCATCAAAAATCGGTTTTTCATCAATATTTAAAATATCCATTATTATGTTTTTTTAATTTTAAAACCTAATGATTTCAAAAATTTTTTATTTGATTTACTAATCACACGTTTACTTCTTTTTCTTTTTGACTTCTTGCTAGGACTAACAGAATGTTGTTTTGAGTGATTCTTTTTATACAATTGTTTTGAATCTGTATTTAAAATTAACATTTTTATTCTGTTTTTTTAATGTGAACTCTTAATGTAATTTCTTCACCATTAAAATCTACTAGATTATCGTTTTGGTCAGTGATAGTCACAATTATGTCATCAATAAACCGTCTATTTATAGGAAAATATATTATGTTTTTTGGAATTTCAATAATTTTGTAGCCAATTCTCACATTAGGATAGAAACAGTATAAATGGTGCGTTGTATTATTATTTAAATAAGCTCCTTTTACTAAATTACAATTCACAAATATTGCGTTAATTGCTTGAATGTGAACAATTTCATCAGAAATATATTTTTTATTCGCATCTAAGATCTTTGTTTTCGTAAAACCAAGCAATTTTCCAAATGATTCATTTCCAAATGTAATTTTCTCTGAACAAAGAATTTCACTTTTTAACGTTGACGTGTTCACCTTTAAACTGAAGACTGGTTTCGGTTTTGCTGGTTTTTTATCCCCTTTTTTAGGCGCCGGTGGTGGAGGAAAAAGTTTGTTGAATTGCTTTAAAATTTCGCTTTCAATTTCGACAATTTCATAACTTCCAGTTGGTAACGTAATAACTTTATTACCGATGTTTATTTTATTATTACGTGAGTGGATATTTGGTATTGAGTTGTATGAGAAAAATTCAACAAGACCAATTTCATAATTCGCATTTGTACAATCTATTGGTGGAAAAAACTGAGCCTCTAATTTCGATTTTGTTCCACTTAATGTTATGGTATATGACATTTTTTATTTAAGTACTTTTCACAACAATAACAGAGAAATATTAAACACAGATGACCACAGTTTACTTCATTGTTTCTTTGATGAATGTAATAATTGTATAGAATGTTTTTATTGAGATACTGTAGAAGCTCCTTTGGAGGGGGTAGTCCAAAAGAATCATAGTATAATTTCAAGTTTCCCTTTTTAAAATATGTTACCCAATGAGAACCAGGGAAATTAGATGTTTGCAGATTAATAATACCACTTTCAATATTCCAAGGCTTTTGTGGTAATTCATCCCTCATAAATATGCCTCTAAAATATGGAATATTCTTTGTATAGTAAATCAAGTCAATATTTGTCAATGCTCTTTTAGGTAAAATATTTAGAAAATGTTTTTTATGTTTATTTAAAAATGAATTAAAATCTTGTTTTATTGATAGTCAGTATATATTTTTTTTTATTATTCGTTTGTATGTCTGGATTTAAGTATAGACCAAAGCCTTTTTTATATGGTTTAAAAATGATGGATTTCCCTTGTTTTAGATTCAACTCAACTTCTTTGTTGTGTCGCTTATTTTCTTCCAAGAATTCTCTGGCTTTTTTAGCATCACTAATGGTTTTGGCTATGCTACTAACACCACCAGCCAGACTACCAACAGCAGAAAGACCAGCAAGAAGAGGTATTAAAAACGGTAGTGCCCCACCAATTTTTTTAGGAACTGGTAACACTCTTGGTATTGAAATATTTCTTTTTCCATATTTGTTTACACTTCTTTTAGCCGCTAATAAAGCGTTTCTTATTCCTTGATTAACATTTTTGACGTCTTTTTGTCGTAGTGCTTTTCGAGCTGATTGAATTATTCTGCTCAGTGGAACCTTTTTCTTCGTTTTCATTTTTAGTTTTCCACCCACCTTTGTTTTAGCCTTCATAATATTAGTTACAAACCAAGCTGCTGATTTTTCACCTAAGCTTGCGTCCTTCGATTTAACACGCTCCCAAGCTTTTTCAATTAGTCGTTTATCTGCTTCTCTTCTTTCAAGCGAATTAGATGTTTGAGAATAAGCAATGTCGTGTTCAAGACAGGCTTTGTCTAATTGATTTATTGGAATATCTCCTCGACGTAAACGTTTTTGTAATTTTGTTCCTGGCCCACAAAACTTATAAAATGGTAAATGAAATTCCACTGGTAATTTATCAATTAGTGTATTGAGTAAACCTTTTCCTTGAATTTCTCTTAATCGACTGAGTCTTCTCCGTTTTTGATGGTACATTTTTTATAAATTAATTTTTAATTCTGATTTTTACAAATGTGACAATTCTTTTTTAATGGAATTGGTCCATCATTATGATCTCCCCACGTTATCAAATTATAATGATCAAAGCAACGATGCTCTTCCATACGTGGTTTCTTCTTTAATAAATAGTAAAACACTTGAAGACACATTGTATACAAAATGTATTGTTGCAAGTGTACAGGTATATAAATAGAGAGATACAATTACTCTGAATCAGTTTATTGCAAACATGAAATTTATAAAGCAACCCGTGTCATTATCGGTAAATAATCACGACAAAAAGCTTCATGTAATTAATAAAAATTATCAGCGTCATAGTAAACTATTCCCTAATACAGTAAGATGTATTATTGCTGCACCATCTGGTGGTGGAAAAACTAATTTAATTTTAACATTGTTAGAAAATAAAAATGGATTATCATTTGAAAATTTATATATATATTCAAAAACTTTACATCAACCAAAATATATGTGGTTAGCTGAAGTTATAAAGAATATAGATGGAATTGGCTTTTATACATTTACAGAAAATGATGAAGTGATTAAACCGAATCAAGTTAAACCTAATTCAATTGTTATATTTGATGATATTTCGTGTTCTGATCAAAGTAATGTGAGATTATTTTTTTCTTATTCCCGCCATTTTCTAACAGATGTTATTTATGCTTGTCAAAGCTATTCGGCAGCTGCCAAACACCTTTTGCGAGATAATGCAAATGTTATAATATTATTTAAATCTGATTATCGAAACACTTTTAATGCTTATAGAGATCATGCTTTTTCTGATATGAGTTTTGAAAAATTTTCTGAAATTTGCAACAAAATTTGGGAAAATAATCCTTATGGTTTTTTGTCAATATTTAAAGAGTCTAGTATTAACAATGGTCGATATCGTCGGGGATTAGATGAATATATAATAATGTAAATTTTGTGTTATTAATTCAAATAGTGAATAAGTCTTTCAGAGTACGTTTTAAGAAAACATGGATAAAGAAACAGCAGAAATTAAAAGAAAAATTATTGAAACCGGTAATGCTATCCGTAATAAATATTTAAACATAAAACGTGGTCGTTTGGATATGGAAAAAAATCTTAAAGATTTGTACAAACCACTTACAGAAGATTTAAAAAATATTTCTGGCATTAGAAAAATGGATATTGAAAATGTCTCACAAAAAACAAACAATGAAAAAATTAAAATAAGTAAAAGTGAAGATGAAATGGACACTACTTTTAATGAATCTTTTGCTACACCAAAAAAAGACTTAAGTGATAAGGATTCATTTTTATTAACACCACAAAGTTCTCAACAAGATTATAACTCATCCTTAAGTGAAAATTATGGAAAATTGTCTAAAAAATATATGAAAAGTCTTTTATCAAAAAAAGATTACGATAAAGCAGACTTAGGAATTAGACTTGAACAAAATGAATGGAAAATTGGACAGGAAAATGTTATTTTTCATCCTGATGATAATTTAACAATTAGTGATAAAGTATATGAAGGAACACCGGGTTTATACGAACTATTATTTAAAAAAGTACCTAGAAAATACTCTCAAGATGATCTAAAAAATTACAAACAAATTCTTCAAGATACTAAGGCAACAGACAATTTGAATACAAGAACGTATAAATATAAAAACATATATAAAAAACTATTTTCTACAGAAAAAGAGGGAGATGGTATTGATTTAGGTTTTAAACGTTTAAATAAAACAGACTTCATTTATTATGACAATGTTAATGATCTCTGTGATCGATTACGTTTATTGGTTGCAGCACAAAGCCAAGGAAACACCGGAGTTTCGAACCAAATTGTTGAGATTGTACAACAATTGAAAAAATTGGGTGTAATTGAATAAATTCTACTTTTTTTGAAGAATATTTTTTATTAAGAATGGATTGCAAAGAATACAAACCTAATAAAGAAAAAGTGTTTATTATTGTTGTAAGTGGTGTAATTTTGTTTTCTCTAATAAGTGTGTGTTTAATGAACTGGGAATGTCAAGATTCATTAAATGAATTAAAAATTAATAAAACTATAAATGAGACTTTCTTTTTAAAACAAATTGAAAGTAATTTCAATCAAACTGTTTTATTTTTATTAAAAACCTTTCAAAATGACAATGTTGATTACGTCATATCTAAAATGTTATTCATGGAAACTAAAATTCAGAATTTTACAAATTTTACAATGAAACATGTTAATGAAAAGACAAATTATTTAGTAGAATTAATTCACAATAATACAAGACAACTAAATTTAAAAATTGATGAAGAAACGAAGCATATTATAAATTTACTACGTTCAAATATTAATTATTTAAAACAAGAAATTAAAAATTTACACAATGAGCAAACAACAAGTCGTCAATGAATTACATAAAGGAGTAAGAAGAAAATTTAATCGACGTAAAGTTAGAATAGTTGGTATTGATGAACAATGGCAAGCTGATCTTTGTGATATGCAACAATTTGCAAAAGATAACAAACAATATAAGTATATTTTAACTGTTATTGATATTTTTTCAAAATTTGCATGGGCGGTGGCACTTAAAAGCAAAAGGGGTGAAGAAATGTCAAAAGCTATGGAATCAATTTTTAAACTTGGTCGAAAGCCATTACTATTACAAACTGATAATGGCACTGAGTTTTTCAACCCTTATTTTAAACAGCTAATGGAGAAATATGGCATTAAACATTTTACAACTTATTCATCTTTAAAAGCGAGTATCGTCGAAAGATTTAACAGAACTTTGAAAAATTTAATTTGGAAACAATTTAGTATTCAGTCCTCTCATAAGTGGATTCAAATGCTTGATGATTTGGTAAAAAAATATAATAACACAATACATTCTACAATCAAAATGAAACCAAGTGAAGTTAATTCAAAAATAATTGAAGAGAGATTACGTCATACAGTTTATAATTATAATCAGTTTCAAAATAAGAAAAAGCCTCGATATAAGAAAAATGATCATGTTCGAATTAGTAAGTTTAAAACCACTTTTGAAAAGGGATACACTTTTAACTGGACACCTGAAATTTTTAAAATTAATAAAGTACATAAGACGGATCCAGTCACTTACTCATTGACTGATTATGAAAATAAACCAATTCAAGGCAAGTTTTACGAATTTGAGATTCAAAAAACTAAACATCCTTCAGTGTATCTTATTTCCAAGATTCTTAAAAGGAAAGGGGATAAATTACTGGTTGAATGGTTAGGATTCAAAGGTCAGAAATCGTGGATTCATAAAAATGATATTGTATAATTACTTTTTTATTGAAAAATGTATGTAATTGTTAAGAAAGGAAAATAAATATTAAAAAACTCTTATTTTGTTTAATTTTTTTATTTTAAAAATGAGTGAGACAATATTTTTTTTATATGAGTGAAACAATATTTTTTTATACAATTTAAACATTTTGCAAACTGTCTTTATGAAACCAGGCTAAAGTCGAAATACCATCATCTTGTATTATTCTTTTGTCATCATCGGCAGATAAAGTTTTCTTATTGTTTTTCAGTGTAAAAATATGATGATATTTGGAATTAATTAAATACATTTCAGCATACATGTTTTTTTTGAAAAACAACGTATTTAAATAATCTTCGAAAGTTATTTGTGACAGACACGGTTTTGTAATTCCTTTAGCCCGTTTTTCTACAATTTTATCTAATGTAATGTATGAATACATTTTTGCCCTTAACCCACAATAAGTAGTTATTATTTTTCCTTTTAACTCATCTTTCATTAAACCCATTATACTTTTATTAACAGGTGTAATATTAAACGGATTATTTTCTGAATATCCTGATGTATCAAAATAATTTAAATTTTGTTGAATTATTTGATATGGATTAATATTTTCAAAGGCAACTAATAATGAATCTGTATCTGAATATAATAATTTAACATTATTTCCAAAAATATTTTTAAAAACATCGTAGTAATAATAATACATATGATATTTGGATAATTCCAGAATGGCCCACCCTGCATATATTGGCCTGTTATAGTATATTTCATCTTTTAAATTTTCAACCATAACTAAATTTTCACACAAATAAGTAAAATTCTTACATAATGCACTGGCAATTTTTTTGCGAGCCCCATTTCTACCATCCCAACTACAGCATAATTTAATATCACATCTTTTACGAAGTGATTCAATACATTTACCAAATATACTATTTACATTTCGTTTAAAATAATTTGAGTCAAATTTTGTTTTAGCCTCGCCTCTTAACTTTCCATTAAAATCAACGTATGGTTTTAACCAAAGGGAATGTTTGAATTTTAAAACTCTGTGTATTTTTCTGAGAACTAAGCCATGTTTTAAGCATTGCTTTAAATTTTTAATATGTAATATGTAATTTTTTTTAGGTCTAAAAGATCCTATAAGTTTTGGAACCCGAGAATTTGATTTAGGTGGTATAAAATTTTCTGGACAAAATGGAAAATCGTTATGAAGATCATGAATACTTTCTGGATAGTCTAAATCAACTTCTAAAGCATATCCTATGTTGGGATCATTTTCGTTAGTGTTTTCTAAATCGAAATCGTTTACATTTATAAACTCAAAACCTCCATATGGTAAAGGAAAATGTGACATTATGAATCCATAAAGACTGTTGGCATCAAAATACATAATATACCTATCGTTTTCATTTTCGTTATAAAATTCATTCATGTATATATTATTGGCTTGGAAAAATCTAGTGGGAACAAAACAGTTTCCTCCTCTAATGGAAGTTTCAAAAAAATTTAATATGTCAATATCTGTAATAAGTTCAAGTTCAACACCTGTATATTTTAACATCGCATCGAACGAAAGAGCTGGTATGCTAAAATAATGGGGGGGATCTAATTTGTAAAATTTATGGCATAGTTCTCGGAAATTTTCAAAGACATCAGCCATAAGTAAAATGTCTGTTTTCAAGTACAATTCACTATAATCACCCAAAGTTTCTATTTTAAAATGATTCCAAACCATTTGAGCATGTTCATAATCATTATCAGAAATATCTTCATTTTTTATATTATTAAAAAAATAATCTTTAGGTGGTAGTTGTGTTTCTTTTAATTTTTCATAAGAGTCAACGTAAGAATAAGGAAATACTCCTTTTCTAATTAGTAAATTAAAATCAGTTTCTAAAGGAAAATGTTGTTTTAAAATTTTAAATTGATGTGGTTCCAAATTTTTCGACAGTTCATCTAAAGAAGAATTTAAAAATCTGCATGAATCTAAAAAGCGTACATAAACCGATCCAATTTTTTTCTGAATACAAATATAGTTTTGAGTGTTTAAAGGAATGGCATAAATGTCCTCCTTCGAGAATCCTAATTCTCTCAAAAACAAATGAAAATCATAGCGACTTCCATTATGGAAGAAAACTGGTATATATCTATTTATTTGTAAATTTATATTACAGTCTTGATGTGCAGCACCCCTAAAATTTGAATTACCTGAATAATCTAGATGATTGTGATCTCTAACTTTAATTTGACCAGGCTCAAATGGTTTTTCACATATCCAGCAAGTATCTGCATTTTGAAAGTCAATTTCATCTTCAAAAGTCATTACCATGGGTGCATCTGTTTCAAGAAATCTTTCAATACATTCAGCCAACTCAATAATTTTTTTAATAAAATACTTAGTTGCCATTGGACCTACGTAACTATAATAACAATTAAGATTTTCGTTAAAATAACAAACAACCTTCATTCCTATTGCATAAGGAACGTGGTGTTCAATTCTTTCAACATATGGTTCATTTGGGTTTGGAGCGCAACTATGAAATTTTTTAGTTAAACATTCCACATCAGAATATACCACGATAGGAACTTTTAATAAATGTTTAATTTTGGTAAATTTCATAATTTTGTTATTTTCCGATGGGAATGTTATTTTAACTGGCTTTACAAGTGAACATTTTTCCAAATGTTGGTTTAACAAATCTATGTTTGTAAAATAATTTAAACATCTTTCACAAATATGGTGTTTTTCTGCATGACGGGAAAGTTGAGATCCACATAGACGAGATAAATTTTTTATATAACAATAATGATGTCTATTATTTTCATTATCAGAAATTAATAACAAATTAATATGAGTATTATTTTTATATTTGGTAAAGTGTAGAGGCCCGCAAATTTTTCCTGAATTATTTAATCCATATACATTGATTGAAATATTGTTTAATTTCTCGAATGTGTCTATATCTTTTAAACTTATTGGAAAGGTAATATTAGCTAAATTAAAAATTTCTCTAAAATTTTGTGGATACTTTGAAACTCTATTCGGATTACTTTCTTGTGGGTATAGAGCAGCTAAAATTGACCAAATAAAACAATAATTATCATGATTTTTTACATTAATTACAGAATTGGTTTTTAAAATATTTTTTGGTAATGGAATATAAGTACCCACCTGAATTTAGCGGATCATATTGAGCTAAACTTAACTCTAAATACAAAATTCGATTCAAAGTTTTTCCGCTTTCGCCTCTTTCAAATGTATCCATTTTATCTAAAATATCTTCCATTTTGCTTTTATATATTGCACTAATTTCACTAGTACGGTCTAAGACAGATAATCTATTTTGAAAGTAAACATTATCGAAAACTTCCCTATCAAGTTTTTCAAATTTATATTCACAACAAAGACTGAAACTTATTTTTAACAAAGTATATTTTTGTTGATATTCAGTTATTTTAGACTTTACTAAATGGAAACACTTTTCGAAAAATTCACTTACTGATTTTATATTATCATTGTTTTTAATTCTACCCACAAAAATTCTGTTATTAAAACTATTTGCAACATTGCTCCAATGTAGATTAGTAAATGAGTTTACCTTAGTGTGAACTTCTGAATTTAGATTAGACACTGATGATTGAAAATTTTCTTCAAAATGTCTTGAAGTTGACGGTTGAACATTTTCTTCAAAATCTGTTGAAGTTGATGGTAGAACATTTTCTTCAAAATCTGTTGAAGTTGACTGTTGAACATTTTCTTCAAAACGATTGGGGGCTGAAGGTTGAATATTTTTTTCTGAAACTGAAAATAAGAAATATTAAACTTATATAGTAATAGAATGAAAAATATTTACTTACTCTCAGTTTCGTATTTTCTTTTAATGGCCTTTTTCATTGCATTCGACTTAAATATTCATTAATATTAAAATCTGGCGAGTATCTTGATATCTGACTTGGTTGATCAAAAGCTATTGGATAATCTTCAGCTGATATGTGATTTGCTCGAGACGGGCCTGCTTCGTTTATGTTTGTATGGGTTGAAGGCAATTCTTCTCTGTCATTGCAGCGTCCAGCTGATAATTCCAATCGATAATTACCGTTATTTGTTCTTCTGTATTGTATATCTTTTGTAATTTTAATAATTTCAGGACCAGGAGCAGTATTGGTATAATTTGGAAAATTTGTATTGTTTACTTGAGAAGAAGCTGCAGTGTCTTCCAAATTTGAAAATAACACTTGGCTGCTATCAGAATTTAAAGGTGAAATTATGTCTTCTAAATTAGTTGGATAATTCGAACGATTGTTGGGAAATTCAAAATAGGTTCTATCAGAACTTACTATACTGTTTGTTGATTCAGTATCACTATTACTCACTTCGGAAACTGATTCTTCAAAATCATTTCTAGGATTTAAATTAAAATTCATTGTAATTTTACATTTTCTGTTTTGAAGATGATTTGCTGTATGATGTGCTATTTCCGTATTTGGTACGTTATTTACGAAATTAAGTAGTAATCTAAAAATATCAGCAAAACATGATCGTTGTTTATAATTAGCATCTATTTCCTTATTTATATCTAGAAATTCAATTTCGATCTCAGATGAATCATTATCAATAATTTTTATATAGAAATCTTGTAAATCTTCAAACAAACAAAATAACGAAAGATTAATACCATCCGCTGAGGTGTATTTTATTTCCTCATAGTCATTCTTAAACAAATTTAGACAATAATAAAAATCTTCTTTTTCTTTTATGTATTTATTAGAGTATTTCGTTTTAGTAAATGTGAAAAATGAATAGATCTTAGAATTTTTTGAAACTCTGTACTTATAAAATAAATATTCATTAAAAATTTTAACTAATGCCTTTTTTCTGTCTTCGCAGTACAAAAAATTGGCTGCTATGCTTTCACCAACAATATTTACTCGCCCTAGTAAATTATCTATTTCCATATTGTTCCACTCACCTTCCATTTTTTTTTAATTGATTGTTAAATAATATTTCACACACTTTTTTAAATATTGTCTCACTCACTTTTGTATTTTTTTTAATTGATAATTAAAAAGAAACTAAAATTTTTTAAATTTTTTTACTTTTTTATTTACAAAATATCCAAGACATCGCTCATCCAACCAAATAAAGTAGTAAAAAATAAAAATTTTCACTTTTTGATCAACATAAAAAATAGAAAACCTATTCCTATTAACATATTTTACAAATACAACTAATATATTTTTTCCCTTAACATTAAACGAAGTATTAAAATATTTTCAAATATTTTAAGTCCAAAAAAAGTTTAATAAAATTAAAAAAACGTTATATCAACACTTACCACCTTATTTGGTTGGATGAGCGAAATGTTTGAAAAAAAAACTATAGAATGATGTACGTGTTTTAATTGCTAAAATTTCTTAGTATTTATAGCAAACAACACAATCTAATCACACCACTGAAAAAAAACAATTTTTTTGGGGGGCACAACATTTTGAACCATGATTGATTATGGTGCCACTTGACATCACAATTTTTATTTACAAAAATAAGAAAAATATCCAAAAATTTTTTTATTTTGATAAATATGAGCTATTAACTTTTTAAACTTTAAGAGATAAAATAATTCACTGAACAACATAAATAAAATCAAGGACTTTTGAAAAAAAAAACCTCGTGTTCACTAACATAAATAATATCAAGGATATTAAAAAAATCATACGATCAACAAGAAAAATAAAATCAAGGTTATTAAAAAAATCATGTGAACATCTGCGTAAATAAAATCAAAGATTATTCAAAAATTATGGGGAGGGGAATAATTTGTATCGTAATTCAATAGAATGATTGTAAAAAAATAGTATTTTATCATGCAAAAAAATTCTTAATTATGGTGGGGAAATATATTTTAAATACAAAAAATTCACATAAAAAATAGCAAATGTAAGTTTGATTTCACAACTAATTAAATATAAAATTGAAACAAGTATGAGTGAAAAATATGTTAAACAGAGTGTTATGGAAAATGAGAAAGATAAGCCACTATCGGTTCCTACTCCAAACAAAATGAGCAAGCTTAAAGAAACACCGAAACGTTTCAAACTACTTTTGGCTACAACATATGCAATCAATGCCAGTGAAACTAAATTAATTGAAATTGGAACATTACCTTGTCAAGACTTCAAAATAGTTGTAAATTTATTCGCTCGTAGAGCATCTGAAAACATTTATTTGGAGAAACAACATCTAGACATAATTTTCGAAAATCGAGAAAATATATTGGATTACTTTCACGAGGACACCTGTCAAGATTTGTATCTCAATTTGGGTGATGATATATGTGTTAAAAGTGAAATTTTCCAAAAAGGTGCTAAAACTATAAAAACAATTAAAATTTTTAAAAATACAACCTTTATTTACCTTGCTTTAACTTCATTTTCATTATTTTGTGATTTAAAATTTATAATTTACGCACAGATTGAAAAATTATCTAATATGAATCTTTTGAATTATTTTACCCATATCATGATACATATTAAAAATAACCAATGTAATTTTCATCCGATTAAAGTTGCAGAAAATTTTGCTCAGACAGAAACAAATCATTTTAAAATCCTTTTATTAGAATTAATTTACTTTTATCCAATGTTACTTATAAATTCATACTATTAAGTTAATAAATAATTTAAAAATTCTCTTTTTAATTAGAATTAATTTGTTTTTTATCCAAAAATGTTGATTTGTAAAGTTATGTTATTCAATAATAAAAATATAAATATTCATCTTAAAATCCTTTTTTGTTATTTTACTTTTTTATTTATCCATAAAATCATATTAACTACCAAAAATTAATCATTTTTGTATCTTTTTAAGTAATGTAGAAAATAAAAAAAAAGACTTTTTTCTGAAAAAAATGATGAAATAAAAGATAATGTATGATATTTTAATATTTTATTTTACAAAATATAAGATACACCAAAAAATATTGTTGTATTTTGAAAAACTGAAAAAAAAGTACATACTGTTTTTCCTGAAAAATAAGTAAGAAAAAAGGAAGAAAATAAAAAAATTATGTCATTTTAATTTTTTTATTTTTTAAAGAAATTACAAGTATTACTATTGCAAAGTATATATGTATATGTTAATCTGTAATAAAAAATACAAAATTGTTAACAATTATAAAAAAATATTTAAAGCTTATATTTTGTACTTACCCCCATATACCCAGATGTTCAAACAATTGTTCTCTACAAAGTAGAGAACAATACATGATCCGATGTTTAACCTCCTCATCCATGGAGGCGGTTCAAAAGGTGGAACCGCCTCCGTTGAGAACATCAGAAAAGTCGGTATGTTCTAAAAAAAAAAAAAATTTTTGCAATAAAACAAATAGTAATTTACTTTCTACTAACTCACTCTTAACTCGGGTCTCAGGTGTGCCCTCACCCTCCGTATGATTCTTTCTTCTCGTGTAACTGTAATAAAAATTAAAATATGTATATATTAAAAAAGTAATAACAAAAATTTTTGGTGTTTTAGTACTTACTAGCCATTTCTCTTTTTTTTGAAATAATAAATTTTTCAATTCAGAAAAACTGTAAAATGTACACTAAAAGAACGAAATTTTTGTCTTATATACTATTTTATTTTTCAAACAAACAACAATTTTTTAAGAAGTGTTAAAGGTCATCACTTACTTTAAAAAAAATATTTTTCTAAACTTATAAACAAGTACACTAAGACCTCCACGAATTAGGTATTTCAAGAGAGTTTTTTTTTCACAATGTACGAAATTTTTGCGAATACCCCACCACCAATTGTTTTTCACCAGGTATATAATTATAAAAGAAAATTACAATATTTATCATTTCACATATGAAAATCAGTGAAAACTTTTTTAAAAAAGTAATTATAAAAAAATGGATGAAAATAGTGTTAAAAAATTTGTTAATGAAAAAATTAGAGAAACAAGAAGTTATTTTGAAAGGCTGATTAATTCACATATTAGCAACAGTTTAAGAGAATATGAGAAAAGAAAAGACTTTGAAATGAATGATATATTTGAGAATAAGTTAAAGCTTTTTGAAGATAAAATATCAATGCTCCAAGTTGAAACCACATCTCGAATTGAGGAGTATGAAAGAAGAATTATTGATTATACTAGAAACGAAATTATTAAAGCAAAAAATGATATACAAAATAATATTGAGCAAAATATTTCAAACATCAATAAGGAAATAATAAGATTAGAGACATTATGTGTTAGCGCAAATCAGCGAGAAAAGCTAGGTGTCTCTTCACTTCCTTGGAATACACAAAAAGAATATGTAACGAAATATCTTGATGAAAAATTAGAAAACTTGAAAAAAGTCAATGAAGAAAATATTTCAAATTGGAGAAAAGAGTTCAATAGTCTACTTAAAGAACTGGAAAATGAGTTTTCCAGTTTTAAGCACCATGTGCGGTTGATACTAACTGACATGACAACTGAATCACGTACAAATTATTTTCAAATGATTCAGCAAAATTTCGAAAATTGTCAAATTGAACTAAATAAAAAAATTGATAAATTGAGGCAAGATTTATTTTTATTTAAAATCACCAACAAAGAAGAGAAATAACATTCTGCATTCGAGACTTCAATTAATTCACATCATGTTACCAGACTACTTAAACAATCAACAAAATTCCAACAATGAATTGGGAGGAGAAACAGATTTAATATTGGGACGAGAAAGTCTAAAAATACTGAATCATATTTTGGAATTCATGTTAAATTTTAAACAAGAAATTTCAGATAAAAAACGATATTTTATTGATGAAAACTTTGTTAAATTTGCAAGAGATTTTCAGAAGATTATTGAAAAAGAAAGTCAAGAATTGTTACTTGAAATACTTTCTGTAACAAAAGAACATATTGAAAAACTAGAAAAAGATGTTCACGAACAACTGAAGCAGTTTTAGAAAATTGTAAGAAAGGGAAAATGTATAAATACTTTCATTAATACATCAGCACAATTTAGTTTACAAATAAGTTTTTTGGTGAATATTTGATTTTTGTTGGTTCAATTGTTTCCAAAAAAATGTTCACCATTGTTGAAATATATGGGATGCGCGGGGTTGTTGGTGATTTTATTCCCAAAGAAGTTGCAATCATTCAAGACAATAAAATTGGACACTGGATTTTAAAACCACCATATGAATGGAACAACATACCGAAAAAATATCAACGAATTAACGAATATTTAACTAAATTTGTACATAACCTGACGTGGTTTGACGGATCAAGCGATTATTATCATGGAAAAGAGGAAATAAAAAATTATTTACAATATTGTAGTGAAATTTTTGTGATGGGCGAACAAAAACGTAAATTGCTAAAGTTACATTTTAACATTGATTCAATTAATATCGAAAACATTCGACCCGAAACATCAGTTCATTCACTAGAACATTCTTCGTCCTATACATGTCTATTTCATACCGAAAACTCAAAGAAATGTGCGCTAAGAGAAGCTTTAATTTACAAACAATATTTTAACTGAAAAAATTTTTTAAAACCTTTGTAAGACTAATAATTTTTAAGCACAGTGTATTTTTTAGTATAAAAAAATGAGATTGCAAAATTAATATTTGAAAAATTAATATCTTATCAGTCTAATCACTTAATTATAAATATATTTTTCTTAATTTTTTAAATTTATGTGTGTAAAAAAATTATTTACGCAAATTAGTTTAATCAGTTCAAAAACTAATTAAAATTATTTACGCAAATTCGTTTAATCAGTTCAAAAACTAATTAAAATTATTTTTCCATTTTGTTATTGAAAAAAAATGATATCAAATAATTTTTTTATCCAAAAAAATATGTGTACATATTTTTAAAATTTTTCCTTGAAATATACAAAACGCGTGTGGGAGGTTAAAAGCCAAATTGATAAAATTTATACATCTCATAATTTTTAATGTTTTTTGTTCAACATTTTTTTGTAACATTCAGAGCAATAAACATTGTTAATTGTTGACAATTGTTGAGTTTTTTTTGTTCATTAATTATTAACTAATAAAAATGTAAAAAGTGCTTTTTTATTTTTTCTTGTCATTTTTTTAAAAATTCGTGTGTGTAATTCTCTTGGGTAAGTACCTAAAAATAATTTTTTTAAGTTTGTGTATTTTATTATTTGAAATAAGATTACACCGTTCTCTTAAAGTAAGCAAACCTAAAATAAGGAAATATTGTAAACAAACACACACATTCAAACATGTTTATATTAAAAAGTAATAAAAACATTGTCAAAAAAATAAAAAATAATAGTATAAATGGTGTCACAAATAATAAAGTGTTCATGAACTTTTTAATCATTTTTTCAGGAAAATTAAAAATTTTGCAATTTGTACATTTACTTATAAGTTTGAAATGAAATGTTTAAAACGTCCACAACCCTACAATTATCTATGTAATTATGCATGTATAAACATATCCATGATTTGATTATTTAATAGTATCAGGTATGTAGTATGCATACATGAATATAATGCTTGTGAATGTGTTGTTGGGATATTATGAAGTGGTGATAAATTAAAATTTAATAGCTTCTTTCAGATTCTCGCGACAATATGTATATGTACGTATTTACTTTTTGTTCTGTACTTAAACATTAGCAAAGATTATTTTAAAAACGGTCTAATTCGAGACATACAAACGTATTTTCTTATTAATATTATATTGTTATCAATTTATTATATTTATTGTGTACAGTTGTTATTTTAAATAGAAAAAATTAATTACTTAATGTTGTAATTAAGTTACTTATTTTACATAACTAAATAAACTGTCTTTAATATGACGAGGGTTATTAAGAAAATAAATCATTTCAGGTAGAAAATAAACTAGAAATATTAGGAGAACTGGGCATCGCAGCATGTCTTAGCTTTTTGTTACGGTGTATCAGTGACCTAGTAAATATATATGCACATACATAGATATTTAGTTCATTCTGTATGTTACGCTTAAAATACGGAAAGTGACTTGTTTACTCTTCCCTATTTTGAGCGAAATCTGTAGTTGATTCAAAATAGCCTAATACACAAAAAAATTACTAATTAATTACGCATGTTTTTTCACTATATTAAGAATATAAAATCTATGCAGTTTATCATATAAAAATTTCTATTTTTTATCGAATTAGGTTAAAAGGTCAGTCAATAGAGAGATAGTGTTTGTATGTACTTTTGTAGAAATTGAGAATAATCAGCTTTTTGAATAATATGTAATCTGTCTAAAAGTCGGGGTTAAAAGGTCAGTTAACAGACTGATAAATTGCTAATATGTTTTTGTGTGATTTAAAAATTCTCACACAACAGGTATTTTTTGAAAATAATTTTTACCTAGAATTTTTTAAATAACCTAGGTAAAATTATCGCGTCGCTGACCTTCCTCAAGGTATTAGTCTAGTAATCTTTCCTAAAATACCGTGTGGGGAAGCGAACACAAGGTCATGACCTCCAGACAGGTGTTTTGACCTGTCTGGGGGTGAATGACTGTGTTCGCTCCCCCATAATACATACTACTTGTATGTATATATTTTGCCACATTAAGATGATAATTTAACTTTTGAAAAATAAACACCACTTCCACATTTCCTTTTTTTTACATATCATGTTTCCAAAAATTTTAAAAGTAATTCCTTATACGAAGAAAATGATTGCATAGAAGTTACAAATGCCTTTGTAACCACATTGCTCTCACTATATAATCAATTTTCTTTTTGCTATGCTATTGATTTTCGCGGTTATAACTGCAAAAAAAATTTTCCTAATTGAACTAAAGAAAATTTAATTATTATAATAAGTAAGGAGCGAGTGTAAGAATAAATTGCTAAATTTTCAAAAAATTTCATGCACTAGGTTCATTTATATGAATTTTTAAAATCTTTATTCTCAAATATCTCAAAATTAAAAATTTGCACATATCACCCTATTGAACTAATGGTGCGATATGAAGATTAGGCACTTTTCATATACTCTTATGCGGTAATGCTCTTTATAACAATAAAAAATGTCAACTATTATATAACACTCAAATATTAATATAGTTTTAAAATAACTGCATGGATAAACTTAAAAAATGAATTTAAATACTTACTAATACCCTGCGTTTATATAAATATTTATATTAGAAATGATAAGTTTTAAATAAGTCGTGATAGATCTGTTAAAATTATTAGTTCAACAAGTCAAAACATGTAATAAATTAAAACAAAGTATTGTATAATACGCATCTTAAAATAACGTCTGTGTTTCTACAATCAATACCAGGATATTATAAAAAATATTATGCGTTTATAGGAATCTTTACCACTGTATATTTTAAAAGATTCGAATTCTACAATTATTGAACACCCATATTTCGTTCGTCTTGCGTTGAGGATTTTCATAGGTACATCTGGTGTTAATTTAGATATATGGGTCGATTCTATAACTATGTTATTATTGACTGTTATTTTGCAGTACAGAGCTCTGTAAAATTGTTTTTAACAGAATGTTAAAAATTTGGTATTCTGTAAGACACTATCTTAAGATGCCAATTACATTTTATATATTCTACTGTTGTTGAACTGTTTATGTTAAATTACCATGGATTTGTGTATATAAAATGTAAAAAATTCTTTTATAGCAGTTTATTTGAAATGGTGTGGGGAATTTTGTGTATTACCTATGTGTACTAAACTCGCGTAAAATTATCATAATTATGGGTTAAGCTATTTCCAAATTAGATATTTGGGAATTTTTTAGACAACCAGTCTAATTTTAGAAATACTTCAATTCCACCAAGTCTTTGGAGGAAATTTTTCATAAATTATTGAGGCTTTTATGGGTAATAAATTAAAAAAAATTGTAAAAACATGTAGAGT
The DNA here is from genome assembly GCA_035578155.1 of Brachynemurus nebulosus. Classification (NCBI taxonomy): domain Eukaryota; kingdom Metazoa; phylum Arthropoda; class Insecta; order Neuroptera; family Myrmeleontidae; genus Brachynemurus; species Brachynemurus nebulosus. The sequence goes on from JAPWDM010000007.1 coordinate 12,934,724, forward strand.
AAGGAGCGCTTATTCACTATCAAAAGACAATGCATTATGTATTAAATACGTAGAAAACAAAACAAGAATTGACAATACCATGAATAAGAATACTTGATGAAAAAATACATTAAGTAATTGAAGCGCTGTCGAGAAAAGGTAAAACTCTTCATGTGGACAAATTGTGTCAGTGCGATTTTGTACCGAAAACATTCACTGTTTATAAAAAAATATAATTAATATTAAATTTATTTTATTGGAAATTAGATCATGGCCGATTTAAGAACACTACTATTTTCTCAACAAAAAATATTTCATGATTATATATTTCTCTTCTTACTACAAAAAATATTTCATGATTATATATTTAAATACGGATATCAAACAATTCAAAAAATGACAAATTAAAACGTCAAAATATTGAATTTATAAAAAACGCAAAAATCAAAATTATCAGTATTTAATAATATCCATAGTAATTAGCCTATTTAACAGCTCTGTAAAGTTTATGGCGAGTATTTTGAGTGCTGTAAAGTTTACAGAGGAATAACAGAATGCTAGCTAACATTTCTGTTAAAAATTGCGTACAGGATACCATTTTTTAACATTCTGTAATTTAACAGTCTAACAGAGGTTTTACAGACTGTTAATAGTTACAGAATCGACCAAATAGTCTTGAATGGTTTACTCATTTTTCGAACGCCTACACCTAATTCATTTAGTTTCTCGAGAAGCACATTTGAAGATCCCATATCACAGCGCCAGCTGGTTGAATAGCATGGTTGACTGAATTCGAAATTTGACCATTTATGATTGACTCCGTCACAGGATGGATTATAACATATTTCAGAATTGTAGCCTTCATCTTGTTGTTGTTGCTCCATTATTAGTACTGTTCCACTTGTTGGAAACCAAATGAATATCGAATGAATTTACACCAGTTTTGCCTCGGTTAATAACTGCAAGCTTCTGGTTTTGTATCTCTTTTAAATCCTCATCCGCTAAACGATTAAATCGAGTTGGTAAAAATAGCGCATGCGTTTCCGATTCCACAACAATCCGCTCACCAAACTTTGTTTTCATACGTCGAAATCCGCAAATTTTGTATTTTTCATTCACTTGAAGCTCACTTCCTTTAATTAGATTCTTGAAACTTTTTCTAAGTTGTCGATATTTTTCCAGTGTTTGAGTACAACCCCACTGCTTGCTTGATGACTGCTGTGCCCTCTAATTTTTTACTCACAAACTTTTATACGTTCGAGGAATTTTGTAGGGATGTTCTAAAAATAGCTATATGCTTTAATTAACAAAATTTGAAACAGACTACCCATAATATGTTAACAAGTTTCAATAGAGAGATAATAGAAAAAAGAAAATTTTCACATATTAATAGAGAAAATATGAAATACATATTAGAAACTGAAATAGGAAAAATAAATATTTATAATGAGAATATGGAACATTTTTGGGGATATTTCAAGTATTGTTTTGATGTTAGTTTCCCCACTCATGTTCAGAAAGTAAAACCAGTAAAATCAAATACCTGGATAACTAAACAGATCATTGAAGAGGGTCACGAATTAAGGAAGTTGTTCAAAGAAAAAATTAATAACAGTGAATTAGAGGAAAAGTACAAAAGACTAAAAAAAGAACATAAAGACAACATAGAGGATGCTAAAAAAGCCGCTTTATTTAAGAACATAGATTTTACAATTGTTAGCCCACAAGATATTTGGATAGGCATAAATAGATTGCTTAGCAACGAAATTAAAATTAACGAAAAGCTCTTATTACATCATGATAATAGGGTTATTAGCGAATTAACAGATATTTTAAAGATATTCTCAGAATTTTATTCTGAATCTGTAGCGCAAAAACTAGCTCACAATTTCGGAAATAACTTATCTAGTGATTGTACTAGAACTTATAGAAGAAATTTACAATCAATGTTTATCTTTCCGGTAGATAATGTTCAAATTGATAACATCATAATGACGTTGCCAAATAAAAAATCGACTGGACTGGATGAAGTTCCAACATATGTAATCAAGGACAATGCTGTAGTACTAGCAGAATTATTATGTCCAATGATAAACTTGATGTTTCAAACTGGTATTTTTCCAGATATTTTGAAAATTGCAAAAATAAAATCTATGTACAAAGGAAAAGATGATCAATACAAGGTTAATAACTACCGGCCAATTTCAATACTGTCTAGATTTTCGAAAATTTTTGAAAAAGCAATATCAAATAGAGTAACAAACTTTTTAGAGACAAACAATGTCTTAAACAATTTGCAACATGGTTTTAGATCTAAACGATCTACTTCAACTGCTCTGTTTGAATTTTACGAATAGTTATCAAAAGCGTTAGATGACGGACTATCTGTGTTTCGATTGTTCTTTGACCTGAGTGCAGCTTTCGATACGGTCAATCACGGTTAACTTCTGAAGAAAATGGAAGCCATGGGAATCCGAGGAAATATTAATGATTTGGTAAAATCATACTTAAGTAATCGAAAATATGTAGTCGAAATTCAAGGACAACAGTCAGTAGAAAAATACGTCAATATTGGAGTACCACAAGGCAGTAATCTTGGACCTCTGCTTTTTATTTGTTTTATTAATGACCTACCAGAACATGCAGTAGATGCAAAATTAATAGTTTATGCTGATGATGTTACTGCACTTATAGCCGACTCTAATTATAAAGATGCAAAAAAAATCGGTAACAAAGGTGCTAAAAATGTTTCAAGAGTGGTGTTATAGGAATCAGTTAATTGTAAATTTGCAAAAATCGGCACTGGTGACTTTTAAATTAAGATACTCATATAACGAAATATGTGGAAAGGGCATAGCCGGGCAAGATAGGGAAAACGGCCCTTGACGCAAAATTGATTGTTTTTATAGGAAATAATACTTCTTAGCCCCAGATACATTCCTGCCAAATTTCAACCCTCCGAGGCTAATAGTTTATGAATACACGAACAGACAAAAATTTTCAAAAAAATTTTTTTTTGACGAAATTACTGAACATATTTATTTGAGTTTAATATATATATTGTGTACCCACCTTAGACGAAGTAATGAAAAAAAAATTAACGTTATATCCCTTTATTATACTAATTTTTTTAAATTTTTAAATTTAAGAAAATTTTTTTTTGGCACTTAGGCGTTAGCGACACCCACCATTTTTTGTTCAATAATTTGTCTCCTAGTGCTCTATAACATATATTTTTATGGAAAAATTTTAGTTGGTAGAACATAGTAATATTTCAATGCAAATGCATGCCATGTTCGGTACTACATATATTACTTATATATAAAAGGGAGTATAAAGTAAAATATCTACCCTATTTCTAAAATAATATAATTACATACGTTCATAACTACGATAAACTAGTTTAAATTTACAAAAGTCCAACACTATCTGCCGTTTGTCTTTTTTTATCAATAAAACAAAATAGACATTGATTTCTCTTTTGTTAGAGTTTTTTCCTTTCTAAGACGTCAAGTGAAACTTTGTTAGCTCATACACCACGTCTTAAGATGCCAACAATTTCATACAAAGTTGATTAGCTGTCAAAATAGTATAGCAGTTGGTCATTTCGTTATAATTCCCCATGACCCGTCATCGTGTTAACAAAATAAGAGAGACGGCAGATAAAGCTAGACGTTTGTCTAAGCTTGTTTGTCGTAGCTACGAAAGTATGTAATTTTATTACAGAAAAAATCCACTTTCTGCACCTCCTTAAGAAGTGCAACAAAAACGTCAAGTGAGAGGGACGAGCTACATATTGCGTACAGTTGTACACTACTTTCTTCAAGTTAGTTATATGTACATGTAATAACTACAACAGGTTTTAGCCGAATTGTTGTTATTACTATACATTGTTGAAGTTTTTTGTTCCATTTTATTAAGTTAATGTTTATTATTATTAAAGCAATATAACATTTAAGATGTATTATTGTTATTATTAGTATCTTTATTTGAATAAAGTTTCTAAAACTTATAATTTTTGTTGAGTTAGATATAATTTTAATTAGTAAGTATGCTGAGATAATTTTATTGATTTCATTCAAATATTCAGATTCATGGTAAAATTAACCTTGAAAATTATTTTTTAGCAAGTTAAAACATATTTTTTATAACAGCTCAAAATATATATTTTTTTAGACCGTCACAGGAACTCCAAGAACTGCAACTCAGGGGGGAAGAGAACATTTTATTGCACTGCTTAGAGTTCTACTGTGTTTTAGAAATAAGGCAGATGCTTTATGGTCTTTTTTATACATAAGTAATATATGTAGTACCGAACATGGCATGCATTTGTACTGAAATATTACTATGTTCTACCAACTAAAATTTTTCCATAAAAATATATGTTATAGAGTACTAAGAGACAAATTATTGAACAAAAAATGGTGGGTGTCGCTAACGCCTAAGTGCAAAAAAAAAAATTTTCTTAAATTTAAAAATTTAAAGAAATTAGTATAATAAAGGGGTATCCCGTTAATTTTTTTTTTTTTCATTACTTTGTCTAAGGTGGGTACACAATATATATTAAACTCAAATAAATCGGCTCAGTAATTTCGTCAAAAAAAATTTTTTTTGAAAATTTTTGTCTGTTTGTGTATTCATAAACTATTAGCCTCGGAGGGTTGAAATTTGGCAGGAATGTATCTGGGGCTAAGAAGTGTTATTTCCTATAAAAACAATCAATTTTGCGTCAAGGGCCGTTTTCCCTATCTTACCCGGCTATGCCCTTTGTATAGACCAGACAATTCTAAATTCAACGAATCAAACTAAATTTTTAGGTATTATTATAGACAGTAATTTAAAATTTAAAGATCAAGTAAATTTTGTATGTAAGAAACTGAATAAATTTTTATTTCAAATTAGAGTATTAAAAAAAATATGTGAATCATGAACAGTTAATTATGTTTTACTATGCATACGTTTAGTCTACACTGAAATATGGAATATTATTATGGGGAAGATCTGCAGAATCAAACCGAGCATTCATGATACAGAAAAAGATAATAAGAACCATTTTCAAGATTCCAAAGAGGGAATCTTGCAAAAATTTATTTATAGAAAATGAAATTTTAACTTTTTATGGTATCTTTGTGTATGAAGTAATAACATACATGAAAGAAAATAATTATTTTGTACCGAAAGAAAAAATGCAGTATGATACGTGATATGAAAATTTATTCAGTTTCACACACAGAACATTTTTTGAAAAGACTCCTTGTTACACAGGCTATAAATTTTACCAAAATTTACCTGAAGTTATACGAACTGAGAACGTATATAATAAGTTCAAAGCTAAATTAAAAAAGTATCTAAATAGTAAAGCTCTGTATGAAATAGCTGAATTATTTTGAAAATATATATTATACGTATTATATTATATATACATAATACTTATTGTAATCATTGTACCTCTGACGTTTTGTATACCTGGAAAGGTCTTTACACAAATAAATTATTATTATGAAAAGTTTAACGTAAACGACGCGACTGCGCTTCAAAAACCCCCAGGCGGAGGAAAAAGTGTCCGTGCAGCGTACCAGGCCATGTACTTCAAAGTCAGGTACGTGATGTCCGTCATACAGCATCCCCTTCCTGGTCTTCCCTACCTAATATGGGTGTCAATGGGTGTTCGCTCACTGTAGATGGCTCAGATGGAGTAGAAGCAGATCTTGTGCTTTCACATATTGCAGTCGGATTTGTATTACTGAGGAACTTCCGTACTATACGACACGTGTTTATGAGCACTGCCTTTTGCATAGTGACATATGTGTATTTGGGGAGACCCAAGAGGTTCAAACTATTTTGTTTGTAGTGTGTGTGGGATGACCCCGGTGGCACTGAGCACTATTGGAACAATATGGACATGTTCCATTCGCCATTGTTGTTTTATTTCGGCTGCGAGGTCAGTATATTTATCCAATTTAACTGCGAGTGTTTTTTGTAAGTTGTGTGTATTTGGAACCGCAATATCGGTCAGATAGGTTTGTCTTAGTGTTTTTCATTACGAAGGTGATATCTGGTCGATTATGATTTATGGTCTTATCTGTAACAACCGACCGATCCCAGTAAAGTCTACAGGAGTCATTCTCCGCTACTAATTTTGGTGTGAGCTTGTAGTATGGTGTTTTATCGGTTATAAGGTGGTGTTTAACCGCTAGTTTCTGGTATATAATTTTGCCAACCTGGTCGTGACGGTGTTTGTATTCGGACTGAGCGAGCTGAGTACAGGCAGCTGTGATATGTTGGATCGTTTCGGGTTTGGAATGGCATCTCCGGCATGAGTCAGATGTTATTGACGAGTCACGAAGTATGTATTTTGAGTAATTCTTTGTATGAATTACTTGATCTTGTATAGCCAGCATGAATCCTTCAGTCTCCGGGAAAAGACTTCCTTGACTCAACCAGGCGTGCGACGCTGCTTTGTCGACGTTACTCTGGTTAAGGTCATGTGGATATCTCCCATGTAGAGGCTTGCGCATCCATTGCTGGATTTTCCTCCTTGACCAATGGGCAAAAACTATCTGGCATTTCTGTGTGTGAGAGGTTTAATGGTGTGTATGCCTTGTCGGCTTGGATTATTGCATTGTGTAAGTGTGATGTGTGTGTTTTGGTGTAAAAGTATTCTCGCAAGTTATGAACCTGTTTATTATGCGTGTTCCTTATGTCTATAAGACCCCGAACCCCTTCGGCTCTTGGCAACGTCAATCGTTCTATCGCTGCTTTGGGATGATGAATTCGGTATTTGGTCATAAGGACGCGGGTCTTGATCTCGATGTTTGTCAAGTCCGTAGGCGTCCATTTGATTACCCCAAATGAGTACGTTAGCACCGGAACTGCGTAGGTGTTATTTGCTTTGATGGTTTTTTTTCCATCAAGGTGGGTGTTCAGTAATCTCCGTACACACGTTAGGTATTGCTGCATCAGGTGTTGTTTTACAGCGCTGTGATCTATACGTTCGTCCTGATTGAATCCGAGATACCGGTACGACTCTCCCTCGTCCATGGGCTACATAACAGACTCTGTTTCGAGTTCGAATGCGACCGCATCTCGTTTTCCTCCAGAACGACATTGTGTTCGACATTTATCGATTCCGAACTCCATACAGAGGTCTCGCCAAACCTCGTTGGAAAGTCCGAGCAGCTGCTGTAATTGATGTTTAGTAGCTGCATAGATCTTAATATCATCCATATACATCAGATGTGAGATGGTATGGCGCGAATTCGTTTGCGTACCTACATTATCACCGTATTTGGTTTCATTTAACAGGCGAGAAAGTGGATTCATTGCGAGACAAAACCATAATGGACTCAATGAGTCGCCGTGGAATACGCCGCGTCTTACTTGAATAAGGTCGCTTGCTGTTTTTTCATTACCAATACTCAAATGTAAGGTCGTTCGCCAGTCGGACATGATCGTTCCAAGGAAATTCACGATATTTGGGTGTATTTTGTACAGCTCCAATACTCTCCGTAGCCAGGAGTGCGGGGCCGAATCAGATGCCTTTTTGTAATCAATAAACGCTGTGTACAGGTTACGTTGTCTCCCTTTCGCTTGTTCCAGTACTACGGAGCCAATCAGAAGCTGCTCTTTGCAGCCTTGTGACCTCTTTCGACATCCCTTTTGTTCTTCTGTCAGTATGGTGTTAATCTGACAATGCTCATTGATCTTTTCTGCCAGACAGGACGTCAAAATCTTATATACTGTAGGCAAGCAGGTGATAGGCCTATAATTCGCAGGATTTTTTGTATCACTGTTTTTAGATTTCATATATGTGATACCCTGCGTTAGGAACTTCGGTGTCAGGTTTGGTGTTCTTATAAATAGTGTGAATTGTTCAGCGAGGTACTTGTGTGTTGATGTAAAGTGTTTGAGCCAGTAGTTTTGTATGTTATCGATGCCAGGTGCCTTCCAGTTATGCGATCTCTGTAAAGCTCTGGAGACGTCCTCTGTAGTAATGTCCGTATAGGGCATCTCCGGAAGATGTTCGTTATTCCTGCACTCTGTATCGATCCAACTGGCTTTGTCATTATGGTCAATGGTGTTGGACCATATATTCGCCCAGAAACTATGGAGTGCGTTCTTCTCCGGTAGACCATTACTGTCAGTTACCGTGTTCGTTAGAGACTGATAAAACCGTCTCTCGTTTCCGCTGAACGCTTGGTTTTGTCGTCTGCGTTCAGTACTGGTCTTATATCTTCGTAAGCGCTTCGCTAGTGCTGTTAATTTTTGGTGAAGCGTATCTCTGATCTCTGTGAGTGTTTTATTGGGTGCCTCGTATTGTGTGTGTACTGTGTGTTTGTGTAATATGTCGTGTATATATTTGTTGAGCCGTTTGGACCTCGTACCCTGTTGGTATTGGGTGATCCTGCCGAGGTTATATCGGATGTTGCTAATGCGTTTATTCAATCGTGTTTCTCAGGCAGGGGTTTTGTGTTCCTTCGAGTTGTGCGCTACAGGTGGTGTTACATCGGACCCGTTACAACGTATAGCTGCAACGGCTTCACAATAGATAGCTGTGTGTAACTCGATAAAATTGTCACATGTTTCCAAGTGTTTAGGCAATATTGTATTGTTCAATATCTCAACGATCTCAGCCAATCTACGTGAGGTGTGTTGTTTAGGCAACAAGTACCTATGTGTGGGGTCCGTCCCTTCAAATTCAGTAAGCGCTGTGTTAAATTCCAGTTCGATCTTTTGCAGTAAGGTGTCATTTACTGCTGTCTCATGGTGGTCAGGCTCATTCTCGACAAGTTGTTGAGTGTCGTTTTGTGTGGGGCTCTCCATTTCTGGTGGGCCGTCGTCCTGACTTTCTTCATTTTGAGCAAATTGATGTGCGACTTGTGTTTTAATGGTGTTTATGAGGGAGGAAGGGATGAGGTTATTGGTAAAAATGACACGTTTTTGGTCTGCCAGTCTCTGTTCAGTAACGCGACTTAGGTGAGGGTAGCTGTGCGCGAACTCTTGATGTAATTTTGTACGGTAACCAGTTTTGTCCGTTTCAAGTCTAGTAACTTTGAAGTATGTGCGTACGATGAATTCATTCAGTTCATCTGTCCATTGCATACGCACACGCTTCTTACCAGCTTTAGTGGTCCCCAAAGGATGCTCCGAGGAAACACTTAAAGTCGGCTGAGCCAAAGGTGTTGGTGGCTCTGTAAGTAGGGCAGTAGTATTTTGGCTGAAGGTGTTGTTACAGCTGACAGGTGGCTGCTTAGAACCCAGCCTGTCGTCACCGCGATCTAAACTGTCACATTCAGTGGTGACCCTGATGCGCCCGGTCGCTCCACCGGCAGCGGCATTTTTCCGAGGCTTATTTTTTCTGTTCTCCATCCTAATGGGTTGTCCTTTTAGTCGCCTTTTACGACAAGCAGGACTTACCGTGGGCAAATTCTGCAAAGTGAAGCCCCCACCCACAGGGCGTTTATTATTATTATTATTATTATTATTATTATTATTATTATGCATACTAAAAATAACTATAATCCAATTAATTAAAAAAACTTAAGTATTAGAGCAAAAACAAGAGAATCACATTTAAGTATATTAACATTTTCAAAATTTTTATAATTGATTGTTTATACTACTAATAATATTAGATGATAGATTACGAAGACAGTTCTGCCTAAATATGCATAATTTGCATAGCTATTATGACAATATTCATAAGTTCTGAAAGATGTTAACTTTTTTTAACGTCTTAATTATTTAACGTTTTTATTATTTAATTTTTTTTAACGTTGAAATTAACTGTTTTAATTGTCTTAAGATATTTTTTAGACATTCTTTATATTCTGTATATTGTCTTAAGATATTATTTAAGACTTTAATTGGCTTGACAAAAGTGGGAAATAAGGTAACAAATCTGTATTCAAAAAGGTAATAAATGCTGAATTGTAATATAAATTTTTTCGGTAAGATGATTTATTTTCATCCTACACCATTTTATGTACATCAATTTAAAAATGTTTGTAAAAAGAACTGGATATGAGTGGATTTTGTCGGTCTATTTCATATTCGCTTATATCATTTAATTTAATTCCCATATCGAACTTCCTACATAAAATAATACATTCATAATACTTTTTAAATAAAGCTACTCTTTTTTCCAAACCAAAGACAAACGCAACGAAGGTATTCATTTGCGACACTGATACTATTGCAATTAATCAGACATGCTACCACTTTTTGAAATAACTGTTTTAGAATTTTATTTTTTGTTATTTTATTTATTTTATTAGTTGCATTTTTCAAAAAATGTGCCGAAAAAATATGAATTAAGGTTATGTGGTCAACTATTCCAACTTCAAGTACATAGGTCCACATAATTTGTAAATGACTTCTCAATTCAATTTTATTAAATGCTATTAAAACTGACTGGATTAACGCAAAACTAAAATCAACTTCAATTTTCTTTATAGTGGAAGTTTCTTTAGGATTCCTTAAACGATTTAACTGATAAACAAAATCAAATAAAAGTTCGAGATTGTTGGGACGTTGTGGCTGGACCAAATAAATTTGGCAAATGGTAACGGAGAACTTCGCTTTTTTGCGTAATAATAAATTCTTTTTTTTATCCATTCTGGTCGTTTTATAATTGAACCTGTGGCATCGAAATACAAAAAAATATTTTCATTTTTACTCCGTTCGATAGTGTGTTTCAACTGGGCTTCGGTTTATAAATAAATTGTAAGTGGATCATAGCCTATAGACTGGATATAACCTTTGATATTATTCCCAATCATTACATAGTTTTAATTTTATTAAATGTCTCATCTCGTCTGTGTGTAAATCATTTTCTTAATATTTTGACTAGAAATTGTTTTTAAAATATTTGAATTTGGAATATTATTGAAATTACCAGCTGCCGTTGTATAAAAATTACCTTTAGGAAAGTGTTCGTATTTTACGACAGTAGGTGCTTTAGATATTAACTCTCGTGACAATTTTTCTCGTGCTGATCCTTTTATAAATCTGCGATGTCGTTCCCCCTTTTTATGAATGATATTTTCATTTTGAATAACATAAATTTTAACATCACCAGAATCTAAAGGTCCCAAGGCATAAAATTTAAATTTTGAACAGTTTATTATGTTTACATACTGCAACGGCAACAAACGATTTTCTTTTTTCAAAGCAAAATTTTTTAAACAATCCATTGATATAATGATACAAAAATTTTAAAACGCATATAGAATATAGGGTACTAAAATAAAAATTAAAGTCATCTGTCCAATGTTTCTTCAATTTAGGTTTATTGTCGTAATAAGAATTCCAAAATGGTGCTGGTACAATGAAATACGATCTTTTCGTCGATGTATGAAAATTCTCACTAATGGTTTTATCCTTTTTATTATTGTTTATTTGATTTGTCACATTTAAGCCTCAGATATTTTTTCCGTCACATACTGATTCGTCTATTTCATTATGATTAAGTCGTTCAGTTACCGAGCCTTTAATTTGGTCCTACCATTTTTTTAATTATTTTTTATTACTTAAAGTATTTTTTAATTTAAAAGTGGGGCAAACTTTGCTAAAAACGGAGTTTTTTGATCCATATGAACTCGAATTTAATTCTTCAGCTGCAGAATTGCCTTTATCAGAAATATATAATTAAAAATTTTTCAGTGAGAAAAACAAACAAGAATTCTGGTGAAGCACTGTTAGTGATTTAAAATAAAAGCTCAATATTATGTTTAAATATTCAGATATTTAAACGTTTAACGTGCTTTCTGAAATGATCGAGGTATTTTCTTTTAATTAAAATTAGATTTTGTTATTAAACATTTTTATTAATTTTTTGGTTAAATACAATTGTGTTATTTAAACTAAGAGTAAACTTTTAATTAATTGTTAACCAATTAGTATTATTATAATACACATTTAATTATTAATTGATGGAATATCGATCACAGCAATTAAAGAAACATGGGATTGTTGTAACAATGATTGACGTATGCTAATTAGACGTTACAACCAAAATCAATTTTTTCTTTTTGTCATCTTTTTATATGCTTTGTTTATCTATAAGATATGGAGGGGGTACGATAGATAGTTTTCTTAGATTTCGATTAATTTTATATGTGGTTTTTATTATACTAATATACGACACCTCCTCCTAAAAAGAAGGGTTCTAAGGGCTTAAAGATCTGAAATATCTTCATTAATTATTTGAATTCATCATTTTTTTTTTTTTTAGTGAACTTATTACATATTATATCTATCTGTGCTCCTTTGCTTAAGCAGTGAAGTTCGTTATTATCTAAATATTTCCAGAGATGAGTGCTTGCGATCGATGTTTCAAGTTTTTCGGTCTCTATTTATTAAGTCAAGAAATAATTCGTATTCGCAATCACTTTTCTCTCCTTGTACACTATGTATATTATTACAAAAATATTTTTTCTGATTTATTTTTAAACAATTATTGATATCTTGTGATAAGTAATATTATTCTTGTAATGCGTTTAAAATGATATACAGGGTGGGGCAGGGAAGTATCCCTAACTTTGAAGGTAAATTAAAAAAAACGAAAAGTGTTAGAACAAAACTTTATTGTGGCATCAAAAGGGTACAGATGGAAGTTAATTCTTACTTTGTTTTAAACAATACATCATTCAAGTGATGTCCCTCATTGTCAACACACTGATCTAGTCTGGTTCTGAAGTTCTGCATAACTCTGCGAAGCATTTGTTGTGGAATGCGGGCAACTTCAACGCGAATTGCATCCTTCAAGTCTTGTAGGGTTCTGGGTCGATGTTTAAACACTTCACTCTTGAGATATCCCCATAAAAAGTAATCACACGGAGTTAAATCCGGCGAGCGCGCAGGCCATGGAATGTCACCATACCGGGAGATTAATCGCCCGGGGAACATTTCCCTCAAAACAGCCATCGAATGTCTAGCAGTATGGGCTGTGGCACCATCCTGCTGAAACCACACTACTCCAAAATTATTCTGTTGCAATTGTGGTGCAAGAAATTGTTGGAGCATGTTTACATACCGCTCGGAATTGATGGTAACACAACGATTGTCCTCCTCGAAGAAATAAGGCCCAATTATGCCTTCACTGCTGATTGCACACCAAACAGTCACTTTTTCACTGTGTAGAGGCCTCTCATGAACTACCCTAGGGTTTGCACCACTCCAATAACGCATATTCTGCTTATTAACAACTCCAGAAATGTGGAAGTGCGCTTCGTCACTAAACAAAACTCGTGCATCATGAGGCAAGTCAGCAATTAAAGTTTCACATGCCTGTACTCGTTGTTGCCAGTCCCGTTGTGTGAGTTCTTGAACGATGACCATCTTGTATGGATGGAAGTGGAGTTCTTCGTGGAGAATACGACGCACAGTGCGATTAGACAATGCAAGGGCGGATGCATGCTTGTGGGCAGAACGCTTAGGAGACTGCAAGATCGATCTTCTGACACGGTCAATGTTTTCTGGAGTTCGGACAGTTCTCCGAGCCCCAACTCTCTTTTTCACTACACTACCACATGCACGGAAGTTTTCCACCCACAACAAAATGGATTTGCGGTCAGGAACAGGGTTGCGAGGGGGAATCCGATAACGAGTTCGCAGCGCACGCTGCACTGCAACAATAGACTTATTCTGAGAAAAATACGTCTCGACAGCAAAAGCGCGTTGCTCATTCGACCAAGCCATGTCTACAACTGACAGCGCTACTATCGGAAAATTCCGTGGCCACAGCGTCATTCGAACCTACCCCCACTCCTCCAACATGTCCCCACTACTCACAATGCCACCTCGAAAGTAGGGATGTTTCCCTGCCCCACCCTGTATTTGTTTTTTATTTTTACAAAAGTTACAGTTTGATTATCGCTATTAGCAACTGAAAGTGGATTTATTTCGTAAATTTCAAATTTTTTTTTTTACTAATGGTACTTTACAAGATAAAATGAGGTTTCCCTTTCTTATAAATACATCTAAATTTATTAATTTATAATATTTATATATATTTTGGTCTTTTAAGGAAAGTGATAAAGAATAATGTTTGGAACTTCTAATGAATTCTTGTTTTAATAATTCCGGTGGTAAGATATGATAATTGACTATACCATACTGTATTAGACTAATATCGTTAAGGAAACGTTGTGTAATATATTCGTAATCTTTAAAATTGTTATATTTGCGGTCATCAGCCATTTTATTATTTTCTGTTTCCTTACTTATGGTTTTAAAACTTTTATTTACTAATTTTTCCACATCCTTAAAATGTCTTATTGCTTTTTTAAATTCGTTTAATGAATTGTTAACAATACTAACTTGATTTTTTAATATCTTGTCATTAACATTTTGTTTTTTAATTAAATTTTCTAAATTTTTGTCATACAATTCTTTATTCTTAGCATCAGGTGTGCCGATTAACCATTTCAAAGCGGTCCCTAACCCGTCGGCTAGTTTAATATAGAAGATTCCATTATTTGTTTGAATCTTAATTCTATATGGTTGATCATTCAGTAACTGTACTTTGTGGATCACCATCAATATTGCCATTACCATACAAATCAATTGTCATCTGAAGAAGAAAAATTGATTACATTTTTTTCTCTTTCGTTATAGGGTTTTATGCTTTTGCAATGATATGCTACATCTTTATTGTTTATATTAACAATTACATTAGGTATAGCCCTATATACGGTAGTCCTTTCTACGTTTGTTTTTGATTTTTTTTTATTGAAATTTTTTGTCCTACGGGAAAGGTTTTAGGATTAAGATTTTGATCATCATAATTTTTGCTTGTCATCTTACTTTTTGTTCGTATCTATATTTGTTAAATCTTTTTATATTTGTTTAATTTTTCAATTATTTGTTGGAGGTATGTGTTATAGTGTATTGTCGATGGGTATTTCTGGACTTAATTCGAATGTTAATCGATAGGGTTCGAATTCCGTCGAGCGACACTTGTTTGTGTTGTGAACATAGGCACATGTTTCTAAGAATTGGTCCCAGTCTTGGTCACTGTTTGTATAATGTCTTAGATATTCTTTTATAAAATGGTTGGCCCTTTCCACGCATCCGTTCGTCTGGGGATAGTAAGGACTAGTGGTTTTGTGTTTTATGTTTAAGGTATCTAATATATGATCTAGAACTTCATTTACAAATTCGGTCCCTTTGCCAGAAAGTATACTTTTCGGAAAGCCAAATGTTAAAAAATGTTTTAGTAATTTTATTGAAATTAGTTCACTAATTGCTAGTTTCTTACAGTTGTAAGAAACTAGTAAGATTATTTTCTACGGCCAATATGTATTTGTTGCCGTTTTTCGTTTCTTTTAGGGTCCTATTAAGTCTATATCAATTTGGTCGTTGAAATTGTGGGCAGTTGTGGTAATAACCATTTCTTTTTTCATAGGTCTCCAATCTGTTTTGGTCAACTGGCATTCGTTGCATGTTTTCACGTATTCCTCAATGTTGTTCTTCATTCCTTTCGTAGTAATGTTGTTTGATCTTATCATACGTACGGTTCATTCCTTGATGTCCTCCAATGACATCATCCTGGAATTGTTTTATTATTTTATATTTGTCTTCTTTAGTAGTGAGAGTTATTAAATATTTTATGATTTTAAAATTGATTACTATTTCAGCTGTTAAATTTCTGTTATTATTAAATTTTTTAGTATATAATAATATTATTTTCTGATTTCGATTGTTTAAATTTTTAAGGATTTGTATTTCACTTATCTTGTGATTTTTCCCTGCGTAGCCTATATTTGAATTTATGTATCCAGAGGTGTTTTCTCATTCGGTATTCATTGAGAATATTATCACGGGTTTGTTTTCATATGTGTTGGTGCCAATGTTGAACGGTGAATCTGGGCGAATTTTTACCTTTTGTTTTTTAGGTGTTTTTTAATTGGTCATTTATATATGTTTCGGTAAATAATAATGCTGCGATATCATCTCTTTGAACAATTTGTTTTAGAAATTTTATGACTATACAAGGTTTTCCTTACTGAGTACGCCGTTTTTCTTCTTTGTGACGTATTCCAAATAGAAGTTTTTGTCTTTGTGTGTAATTTTTATTACGCCTCCAAGTTGGTATTTATCTTTTTGTAACATTTTTATATTTATTATTTTAGTTACTAAGTTTTTGTATCTTCCAAAGTAACCTTCGGTAGTTGTAGGTATAACTACATTTGTATAATTCCTTATATGAGCTTCATTTAGCAATTTGTTTCCGTGTAAATCGTAAGATTTGTTTTTATCGTAGAATTTTATAAAATTTTCGTACGATTCTTCATCTTCTTGGGTAAGTAGCTTTTTCTGTTGTTTCTTTCTTCTATCTGTTGCTTCATTAATTCTCTAATTTTTTTCTTCCATTTCATGTTTGTCTCTATCTGCTTGTTCTAATATTTCCTTTTCTTGCATCTTCTCAGTCTTCTTCCAATATACTTAAAATGTTTCCCTGTCTCTAACAGAGTTTCTTCGTTTTCTGAGCTTTCGTCTTCATTTTCAGTGTCTGAAAGGTCTGATTGACACTCTTTTCTGGTTGTTAACACGTTAATTTGTCGTGATAAAAGGTCTGCCATATGATTGAATTTTCCTGCTGTGTATTTTATTTCGTAACCATACTGTATTAACTTGAGCCTTATAATGGGGGGTATGGTAAAATAAAAACATTAGTTGGATGTTGAATTAAAATTTACAATTTATTTACAATGTGTGAAATTTGCTGTTACAAGAGTAAAACACACAGTTTACATTGTTGTGATATTGATAGCCCTTGTGAATCGACTAGCTCAGATAAGCCAATTTAAATATGCATGAGACTCGATGGTAGAGTTCAGGGGATACGCCTTGTCTTTAAGTTCAGTGCAAGCGACACGAAACAAAAAAAAAATAAATAAAATGAATTGAATTGTTGGCAATGTTAACTTAAATAAAAACTCCTGGCAAACACAATCGCACGCTACTAATTCGCCATTTCAAGAACCATATTGGCTATGACAGGTTTGTGCAGACAGGAACGCAGGTTGGCGCGTCCATGGTGCTAAACCCGCAGCAGAAAAGGAAAGATCCGTAATATATTGGCGAAATTACACGAACAATCCCATCAGCAACACACCGCCGAACCAGTCACGTGTCAATTTAAACGAATGAAGATAATCCAAAAGTAAAACATTACGTAAGAAAGAACGAAGGAAAGAAACCTAAATAATAAGAAAGCCGTTAGCAAAGCGGAAATTATCCAAGCAAGTCGTTCATACTTTTACATAAAAAAAGTAATAAATACATACTGATAATATGTATACTATAAAACAATTGGAATGGTTTTCACACGAAACACGCGGTATACTACATTAACATGTGAACTAATGCATTAAAAATACGGAAAAATTTCAAACAACGGAATACAACTAATTAAAATTAAATACTTTCATAAAATAATAATTCAATACGTTCAATGTATGAAAAGCAAGCCAATTTCACAGATTTGTGATAAATGAAAAATAGCACTAAATTGTGTTCCTCAAAAAAAAAAACATAAAAACGTTACGTAATAAATGGACACACCAAAAAAAGGTACAAATAAATAGATCTTGAACAAAAAAATACATACCAAGGGCGGCATTGAACCAAATATGAAATAAGATTTATACAACCAT
The DNA here is from genome assembly GCA_035578155.1 of Brachynemurus nebulosus. Taxonomy (NCBI): domain Eukaryota; kingdom Metazoa; phylum Arthropoda; class Insecta; order Neuroptera; family Myrmeleontidae; genus Brachynemurus; species Brachynemurus nebulosus. The sequence continues at coordinate 12,952,366 of JAPWDM010000007.1, forward strand.
TATAATTACTTCAATAATTCATAAAAAAAAAACTTTGTGATGGAGCATTATTAAACAGAAAATAAATAGGTAAAGCACTTGCAATTTTAATAGAAAAACAATATTGAGGTTTTGTACTTTAGCAGCGGGAATCAAGAAATGAATCTACTTGTGTCTGTTACATTGTATCAGAGCTTCCAGAACAAAGAACCCAATCAGGCGCATGTGCGACTTGCAGTGACTCGCCACTCGCCGAACAGATAGAACAAACGATACGGCACACTCACATGCACTCCAGGTAATAGGGCAGCAGAAAGGCTAATCATAAATGTACATTGAATAAAGTACATACCAATTTCTGAATAATAATAAGAAAAATTAATTTTTACATTACAGCCTCCAACGTACTAAACGACTGATAGAGTCCTTTACTGAATTAAGCCATGTGAGGGGTCTATGATCAGTATTAATTATAAATTTTTTTACCATACTAGTAGTGATGGAAGTTCTTCACGGCTTTTACAGTTGATAGGCACTTCTTTTCAACAATAGATAGATAGATAGATAGATAGATAGATAGATAGATATTTATTTGCAATAGATCTTATACAGATTTTTGTATTCGTCATAACAAAAATTTAAACATTAAAAGTTTCTAAAAATTAAAAAATTCTTCTAAGCTATAAAACGATTTATCAGTTAAAAACTTAAGTAACTGATTTTTAAAAGAACGATCGGAACAATTTCTAATAGTTTCTGGAATTTTATTAAATATTTTTAAACCAAAAATGAGTGGTGATTTATCCGTGGCAGCTAGCTTACATGAAGGAGGTAATATATAATCCTTATTACGTGTATTGTATGAGTGTCGATCTGTATTTGATACAATTTCTGGTAATTTTTTTTTATGTATAAAGCTGTGCATAGAATATAAATACACGGTAGCGTTAAAAGTTCTAAATTAGTGAAATGATTTCTAAGCGATTCGAAAGTACTTACTCCTAGCATACACCTTAATATCATTTTCTGTTTAAGGAAAACTTTTTTAGATGATGAAGAATTTCCCCAGCAAATAATACCGTATTTTAAAATTGAATACACATACGAATAGTATACTGCTTTTAATAATGGCAGGTGATTACAAGTTAAACGAAGGCGTCGAATCGCATAGGCTAATTTTGAAAGTTTACTGCACAGTAAATTACAGTGTGTTTCCCAACTTAAATTTCGATCAATATGGATGCCAAGCAGCTTTACAGAATCAACTACATTAATAACATTATTATCTAAAGAAATGTCACAACAAGATACTGGTTTACGCAGTGATATGTACATTAAATGAGTTTTCTTTAAATTCAGCTGGAGACCATTAGCATTGAAATAATTATTAGTTACATTCAGAACATTTTCAACGTTTTCACCAAGATTTTGAGAACTAGTACCTGTTATAATAATTGTTGTATCATCAGCATATGATACAATGTCAACATAATTATCGTAAATATATGGCAAGTCATTGACATATAGCAAAAACAATATTGGCCCTAATACAGAGCCTTGGGGCACACCATAATGAATTACCATACTGATTTCGTTTCCGCATTATTTAGTGTCGAACTGTAATATGCGATGGACATTTCCTTTCCTTGGTCATTTTCTTGTAGCAATACGGCTCCAAAAACAAAAAAGTTGTTAGAGGTCTGATTATTTGAGAATATGGCCATTCTTTTTAAAACCAACCAAAAATTAAATGATTTTCGACTTGACTATCACAGATTTCTTTGAAACTTTCCTTAACTGTACTCTTTAGCATCCTGAATTCAAATATGATTTTCAAAAAATTCGAACTCTTATAGTTTTTGAAGATATATAATCTTGAAAATCGCAAAATATCACTTTTTTACTCGCCCTCAGCATTACAAAATGTTCCAATTTCAGTTCTGTATATCCGACAGAGTTGCTTGATAGCTCATTTTAAAGAGAACTTAAAGCTTTAATTTGACACCAATCATGAACATTTTTTGAAAATGAAATTTTTTTTGGAAAGCCTCAAAACTTGTTTTTGAAAATTTTTTTTTAAGATAGTCTTTTTTGAAAATTTTGAAAATAATATATAATTATAATGATGGCTTGGGGAATGCACCATAAAAATTTCAAAGTGGGACCATGATGGGATCAGCAGTTATGATAAAAAATGCATTTTAGTGCACAGTATTTTAATTCATTCTGACAAAGGTTTCTAAAGAAATCTTCTTTGAAATCAAGCTCTTATGTCAGAATGCGTTAAAATACTATACACCAAAATGTATTTTTTGCTGATCCCATCATGGTCCCACTTTGAACTTTTTATGGTGCATTCCCCAAGTCACTATTATATACAGGGTGTAAAGAAAATAACTCTCGTCCTTTTCAGGGGTGATTCGTAGCACCCTGTAGACACTAAAACCACAGGAATTTTTTCGGAATTCACAGTTTGAGAAAATCACAAATTGACTCGCTACATGATGTTTCAGTTTTTTTTTTAAGTACGGCCTTGACTAAATTATTGCATATCCTTAATATCAAAGGTACAAAATAATTATCTTCACTAAAATTCTATAAAATTTTGTATACATGTTTATTTCTAGTTAGCATTTATTGAAAACAAAACATAGGTATGTACAGTGTCTCACAGCTAAAATCAGACAAAACTTTTTGACTATGAAGTGAGTTCTTTGTAACTGATCATGTCTCAGATTTTGCTATTTTCCACACCACCCAGGGGGTATAGCAAAAGGCGCATTTTTTTTTATGTGGTTTCCCCTTTAGGTCTAGTCCTGAATATTACTCACTTTTTGAAAGTGAGATAATTGTTACGATTTTACTATTGCGGACGCAAACCAAAAAGATCTCGAGAAATTGCGGTGAGGGAAGTCAATTTCCATTCATTTACATAGTTACATAATCATGTTTTTAAATGAGTTAGGAAAAACTTCTGTTTTTTAATATGATAGACAAAGATAAATACAGATGCATATAAAAAGGTCTTTTTGGCTTGTGACCACATTACATATTTTCTATTATTTACATTATCTATGTACATAATTATAATATTATTAATCAAACTACTTAAATATTAAAAATGTAAATTATTTAAAACTACATACTTACGAATCATGCTGACATGAAATTTGATAAAAAATTAAACTACTATAATAAATGCTGGAAGTGATTTCCGTTGACTCGAAGACAAGCCTCTATCCTGCGATTAAAATTTTGCCTAACATTACTTAGAATATGGGGATCTTCCTGAATAATTCTAGCTGTAGCAAAAATACGAGCACGAAGTTCCTGAATATTGTCTATTTCTGATTGATAGACGCCAGATTTCATATGACCCCAGAGAAAGTAATCGAGAGGGTTTAAATCCGGGCTGCGGGGAGGCACTTTATTGGTCCATTAAGACCAATCCATTTTCCGGGATAAACCCGGTCCAAATGCTCAACAACGATGTGATTCGCATGAGCGGGAGCGCCATCGTGCATATACCACATATTGCGTATTGTTGTAAGCGGTATATCTTCCAAAAAATTAGGGAGATCCTTTTCTAAAAATTCTAAATAATTTTGGCTATTTAAATATACTGGAAGTTCTTTTGGCCCAAGTAAATAGTCTCCTAAAATTCCAGCCCAAATATTAATTGAAAATCCCCATTGATGGCTAGCCTGTTGAAAAACATATGGATTTGCATCTGACCATACATGAGCATTATGGTAATTTAAAATTCCGTCACGGCTAAATCGACATTCATCAATAAATAAAACATTTTTTAAAAAAGAAGGATTTTCCCTTTGCGCCTCTTGAATCCATTCACAGAATGCTCGTCGACGTGGAAAATCGACTTCAGTTAAATGTTGAACGCCCTGTATATGATATGGATACAGCAAGTGGTCCCTTAATATGTGACTGACAGTAGTATGCGACAGACCAACCTGACGTGCTATATTACGGGTACTTTCCCTTGGATCATTTTCCACAATATTAAGAACCTCACACTCAGCCTGTAATGCTCTACGTGTTCGTTCTCCTCCCCTACCCTCGAAAGTAGGGAGAACAGTGCCCTGATCTCTCAGATGCTGAACCACTGCAACAATGGTTTCACGGGCCGACGGTCAAAGAGAGGTTGTGTTTGATTGATTACTAAATTGGAGTGGCACTCGAACAAGTGATCGGTGGCCTAATTGGTAAGGCGCTTGGCTGGTAACCAAGAGATCCGGGTTCGATTCCCAGCCGATCCAGTTTGGTAATTTTTCAAACACTATGTCAGTTTTAATTAACATAATGAATTGGCCATTTGCCAAAGTACATCGAGTGTTCAAATATCAACCAAAGCTGGACATTGAGTGAACATATAAACATAATGAAAAAATATGAATATGAATATGTGTATGTTTAAATACGGATAAAAATTCGCCATACACTAATAATGTTTCACAGGCACTCGATAACATTTGAAATTAAAAGGGTTAAATACTTCAAAGTTTAGCTGACGAAGCAATGTATGAACCACGGACTGTATGAACATTATTAAATTATTATGTATATCGATTATATAAATTATATGTATGTACAATTTTTATCGATGAAATTATATACATACATATTAGATGTGACGGGTTACAAATATCAGCTGACCAAACATATACTAATGTAAGCGATACAAGCGTAGCGAACAGTGATGTCATTGTTTATATATAAAAAAAAAAGAAACACGAATATAGGTTTTCAAGCCATCTAATTCATTAAATACTTGGATTACTTAGCGACAATAGCTGTGCTAATTAGAGTGTCAGTGCCTTTTTGGAAATTTCCTGAAGCCGTCGTTTAGAATAAAATAGAAATCACAGTACCTTGAAGAATAAAAAAAAATATATTTAAGCTGTGTTAAAATGACAGTGTTATAAAGTAATGAAAAAAGGAAACAGTAAAATAATTGGTAACTTACAATAAATTATTATGTTCTCTGCTGCTACAATTTGAATACATATTTACGGAAACTCCTGTATTACTACATATCTTCCATAGAAAACGTGTATATATGTGCAGAATACTTGTGAAGGTAATATAAAACCAAATACTTCTATAATATGAATATAAAATCAAAACGATTAAAACTCAAACATATTAAAATTAAAGGAAAAAATTTATTCACCTTGCAATTTATTGAAAAATTCACAATTTTTGGTTTTGGAGTGACAAAACATAAATTTTAGCAAAATAAAATTACAATTAACAACCACACATTAAACAAATATTAAGAAAAACATTCCGAATTTAGAACATATTCGAACACTTCGACATTGTTGATCACGACCTATCAAGGTCGTTTACTTGATTTTGCTTGATTTAACCGCAATAAGCGTAGCACAATACATTTGTAATTAAATAGAAAAGAAAGGAAAGAAAACCGCGATATTTAAATTCAATTTCTAATTAAAGCAAATTTAAAAGCTTTTATTATTTATTAAATTTGATTTATTTGGATACTAAATAAAAGAAAACATTCTAAATAATATTCGCAAACTTATAGAAAAATTTAATCAAAATCTATCGAGTTTAATTTGTTGATTTTGTGCGCCATGAGCAAACACAATTACACATTATGTAATCAAATAGAAAGGGATAGACAATAAACCGCGATATTTCAATTTAATTCCAAAGCTCTTATCATTAAAAATAATTCAATTTATTTGGATTTAACTACCTATTTGTACAACTGCGGTAATTAAAAAAAAAGTAATTTTCTTTATAAAAGTTTTTTTTTCTTTTTTCATTTTTTAACAATTTATTTATCTCTTCCATAATCACTTGCTTAATTAATTTTAGAATTATTTTGTTACACCTTTTAAAGGAGAGATCATGGATACTCAATAAAAAAATAACTTTTCTTTTTATAAACAAGAAAGCAACACTTTATTTTATTATTGTAAACAACACTAGGTATCTATGTTTGAAAAATATATTTGAAAATACAATTTAAATTATTACATGTATAGTCGTTATAAATAAAAATAAATTAATTTTATTAAAAATACTATTAGAATTATTATTAGATAATATAGTGGCTATAAGTTAATTAATTAATTTTACTGTCTTCCAGGTATCATGTGAGTCTTCTGTAATACCGCATTACATTCTCGTTGCAAATAGGATTACAATAATTGAAATTTGAACTTCTTGAAGCAATTTTCATTAATCTTCGGTAACAGGTTGATAGCTGTTGATTAAATTTGCTACTTCATTTACTAATAAACTAAAGGCAAAATATTTATAAATTTAACCTAGAAACAAAAAAAATTTATATTTGAAGTTGCTAAAATAATTTAATTTTTTCTTTTTGGCAGAAAACATTTACTTGGAGAAATTCCTTTAGCAGAAACTCAAGTTACATTAGTTCCATTATACTACATATTTTTTTTTGCCAATATCTTTTCTGCGTCATCGAAAAAGCAACAATTTTTAAAAGTTTGACATTTTTAAGCACGTGTACTTGTTTTGACAGATGTAATATTAACAAATTTAACAGAAGATAGCAGCCTAATTCGTTTCTTGTCGAATTAAGCCTAAGTGGCTATACCGGATGCTCCAGGTGCATTAATAAATATTTTTAAAGCCTATTCCAAAAATACGTGAAATTAATAATAACAATAGTATTATAAATCGAAAATTTTACGAATTGTTTAAGATCCACTGTACAAGTTCGGTGATATAGTTTCTAGTCATGAGGGGAAAAGGGAATCAAAGAAACAAAAGCGTACGAAAATTGCCTATAAACTCGTGTAGGGATGACTCATAGTGTCCGAGAGGAGTAGAGAAGGCTGTCTTGCTAATGTCTACCTGATGGAACGGTACCTGATGGAATCCGGATGTTAAGTCGGTAAGGGTGAAATATTGACTGTTTCCCAAGGACCGTAAAATTTGGTCCATATTTAGGATTGGATATTTGTTGGATACGGTAATCTTTAGTGATAGAATAATCAGTGATAAAACAAAATCGCTTCAAGCTCCGATTAAGATTGTTTTCTTTAACGAATTTGCCAAGGATGTTTCTTTCATGTAATTTAGCCAACATTAATTGAGATATTTCCTGAACATCATGAGTAACATTCGAAATAAATCTTGCGAAAAATTCATTATATATCGCTGCTGCATTTTTAAAGTCTTGCATTAGATGAGGTGTCATTTGTATTTGCCACGAATGATTAAAATATTTGATACAAGTCTTTAAGTGTCCGTTAATGGATTCAATAACGTATCTAATCTTTGTCATAAAACGTGAACGATTTGCTCTCAGATAACTTAGTTGACTTTCTCCCTTTGCTACTAGTTCAGGCATTTTAACAATGATTCCTTCATTCTGAAGATATGTGACCGCGTCACGAAATCCTCTGTCTACAACAACCTCTCCCTTCTTGAGAAAAGCTCTCACTTCAGCCTTATTTTTAAAAATATCCATCATTATACTTGCATCATTTTTGTTCGCTGGAAAAGGTCCAATGGCGTCTAATATGAATCCGTTTGAAGAAGCACGTAACATAGGCTTTGTAGCGAAAAAAATTAAATTAAAAAAAATTGATTAGGGCCGAGATGTATATATGTGTATATTTATTTGTATGTAAGGTATTGTATTGATGTTTACTTAATGTTTATGTAATGTAGAGGGTGCAATAAAGTTAGAAAGTTTCACAGAGCCAGCTCGAGGTGTTAGTGAGCTTGTAAAAAGTCGAAAGGGCATAGCCGGGTAAGATAGGGAAAACGGCCCTTGACGCTCAATTAATTGTATTTATAGGAAATAATACTTCTTAGCCCCAGATACATTCCTGCTAAATTTCAACCCTCTGAGGCTAATAGTTTATGAATACACAACCAGACAAAAATTTTCAAAAAAAATTTTTTTGACGAAATTACTGAGCCGATTTATTTGAGTTTAATATATATTGGGTACCCACCTTAGGCAAAGTAATAAAAAAAAATTAACGTTATGTCCCTTTATTATACTAATTTTTTAAAATTTTTAAATTTAAAACAATTTTTTTTTGACACTTACGCGTTAGCGACACCCACCATTTTTTGTTCAATAATAAATCTCTTAGTACTGTATAACATATATTTTTACGGAAAAATTTTAGTTGGTAGAACATAGTAATATTTCAATATAAATGCATGCCATGTTCAGTAGTACATATATTACTTATGTATAAAAACTACCATAAAGTAAAATACCCCTGTCGCAGCATCCTGCATAACATAGCGAATTTCCATTTACAAAAGTACGTTTTTCTCGGAAACTAGTTGATATAGAGTAATTGTAAATAAAAAAAACCTTCTTTATGTGATTTTTCCGCCTCATTCCGCCAAATTTTTTTCACGAAAAATGTCCAAAACACCGTAAACGTTTTCGCGAAATTTCTTAAAAATGTTTCGTTCTTGAGTTATCGTGCGGACACTTAGTAAACATATATATATATATATATATATATATATATATATATATATATATATATATATATATATATACTACTCAAAACAAAATAAAGGCCACTCATGTTTTGCTGCATAAGTTTATTTTTATATAAGTTACAGTATAAGGTATGCTTACATTTAATTAAGGAACTAATTTTTTACTAAATAAAATTAATTTTAATAAGATTAAATAAAAAATTAATCCATAATTACATTTTTTTAGGATTTTGTCATTTTTATAGTCATTTTTACAGTCATCAACAAACGTTCACGCTTTGAGTAAAAGCACACATTATGCAACTTTTCGGTGATTTAATATCGAGTATGCCCTCCCCTTTTTAAAACACATTCTTGAAGCCTCCTCGGCATGCTTTCAATAAAATGCCTAACGGTTTCATCAGGAATCTTCTCCCAACATCTTCTCAAGACATCAATCAGTTGTTGTTGGGTGTGCACATCCTCTCCGGCTGCTCTGACTCGCCGTTTTAATTGATCCCAAAGATGTGCTATTGGGCTCAAGTCGGGGCTATTTGCAGGCCACGGTAAAACCTGTATATTAGCCTCCCTAAGGACAGTTGTCGTCGCTCGAGCGGTATGCGCTCGGGCATTATCCTGCATCAGGATAAATCCGTCGGCCGCTCGTTGAGCAAAGGGGATCACATGGGGTCTGACAACCTGTTCGATGTAACTTTGAGCCGCTACAGCACCCTCGTTCAGGAAAACAAGCTCAGTTTTGCCTTGCAAACTAATTCCACCCCAGACCATGACATTAGGACCGCCAAATCTGTCGCGTTCATGAATGTGACGATCAGAAAACCTTTCCCCACTTCTTCTCCACACTCTTACACGTCGATTATCACTAAAAAACTTCACGTTGCACTCATCCGTGAAGAGTACGTGACGCCATTCCTCCAAGCCCCATTCAAGGTGTTCACGTGCAAATCTTAAACGGTTTGCACGATGCGCTCCGGTCAGTTTGGTACGGATTACTGGTCTTCACGCAAACGATTTCGTATGGTCTGATTACTGACAACAGTACCAGTAGATCGATGTAAGCGATTTTGCAGAGTACCTGCGGTAACAGTCGGCTCACGTCGTGCACACAGTCGAATGTAATGGTCTTCACGAGCAGTGGCAGCACGAACTCTTCCTGAGCCACGGCGCCGGGTTACACTACCGGTCTGCTGATACCGATTCTAAACATTTTGAATAGCCCTTCGTGAACAACCCAACTGCAGAGCCACGGAACGTTGAGATTGACCACCCTCAACCATCGTTACGGCTCTGGTAGCAGTAGCTTCGTCGATATGGTGTCGAATTCTCGGCATTGTAAAAATAAATGATTGAATAACACGCCAAACTTCAAAAAACAACCTCAGCAATCAATAATCTAGCGCAAACTGATTTAAAATTAAATTCAAAAAAATAAGTAAAACTAACCACTTGACGCTGTACGAGACAAAAAAACGTTTAAATCTTCCCCTCAACAATAATGTCACTTAAACCTAACTGTTATCATTTACTCAACCACTTAATATCATAACAACAGTCATTTAGAAAAGTTATTTTGACGTGGATCGACCTAAATCAGTTTTAAAATACAAACTTTCAAGTATATATATACATATATATATATATATATATATATATATATATATATATATATATATATATATATATATATATATATATATATATATATATATATATATATAAACGTATATTTTTATATGCATATATAAACATGTCCGCACGATAACTCAAGAACGAAACATCTTATTTTTAAGAAATTTCGTGAAAACGGTTACGGTGTTTTGGACATTTTTCGTGAAAAAATTTGGCGGAATGAGGCGGAAAAATCACATAAAGAGGGTTTTTTTTATTTACAATTACTCTATATCAATTAGTTTCCGAGAAAAACGTACTTTTGTAAATGGAAATTCGCTATGTTATGCAGGATACTGCGACAGGGGTATTTCATTCTCTTGTGAAAACTTATAAATTGACTTATAGAGGCGCAACTAGTGATAATGTAAGTTCTCTAAATTTGGAATTTTACAGGTAATATTAATTTGGAAACAAATAAAAAAAAATTATAACATTTATTTAATTTTTTTATGTTAAAAATACACGGTGCCACTATTGGGCCCCGTAGTATAATTATAAACATTCTTTACTTCTATATTTTTCCCACGCCCGCGTCCACTTCCACGACCTCCACTGCCACGCCCACTCCCTCTCCCGCGCCCACTCCCGTTCCCGCGTCCACTCCCTCTCCCGCGCCCACGGTTGTTGCCCCGGTGCCGTAACCACCACTCACGGCGCTTACGGCCGCCATTTGTTCCTCGCCGCCTTTCTCTTTTATTATCTAAAAATAAAAAATACACGCCATTGTATAACATCAATAATTGTACTATTAAATAAATTGAAAAAGTTAACTTTCTTCTAAAAGGGTTAGTTCACATCAAATCACTAATGCCCAAAATCTTGTGTCTTCAGATCATTATAATATTTTTTTTTTATAAAGCAGTACTTGCTTTGAAGATAACGAATATAAATTTTTATCTTTTTATTACCATTATTTTTGTAGTTACAACAATTTTTAAAATCCAAAAACCGCAATTCTTAGAAACGCTTTGATATAATATTTATTTATAAAAGGGCTTTAATTTGACATATAACATAATAATGCGATTCAAATTTACCCCTTTCTCTACAATCCAAAAACTTGGTTTTTATAAAAAATCCAAAATTGGAATTTTTAATTTTTAAAAACAAATATGTATGTATGTTGTATTCAAAATTGTTTTTGAGCTACATGTTTTTAAATACTTCAAAGCGCTCCTAAAAATTGCAGCTTTTGGATTTTAAAAATTGTTATAACTAAAATACGTTCAAGAGAATATAAAACTTGGTATTTTTGGTCACACTGACTTGAAGAAACCAAATATCATGCATTTCAAAAACATTGATGTACAAAATAATTGTTTTATTCGATGATCTGATATGGACTAACCCAAAAATTAATTAAAAGTCTTATGATATCATCAACGAAATATAACAAATCAAGCAAAATTTGTCACACCTTGTTAATTTTTTTTTATTTTTGCTTCTTTCCATTTTTCTCATTTTTATATAAATATCTAAATTAAAACAACAGTAGCAATCTAAGGTACCTAATACGTTTAATTTTACTTCATTTGTTAATGAAATCATACCACTTTTAGTTAATTACCAGAAATATACCATTCTCTTCCTTTTCTTTTTGGCTCTCTACGCCATTCTCCGTCTCTGCCGCCGGTACCTCCTCTATTTTTTTTCCTGGTTACAGGGAATCTCCTCCTCTTCCATTTGGGTGGAATTTTCTAAATTAATTTAAAACATTAACATAAGATTAGCTCTTAAATTAAAACAATAATTAATAAAAAAAAGGAATTACGAAAAAGTTTAAAAAATATCTATAAATAAAATAATTTTTTTATTTGGCGAAGACGGTACGCGCAACTGATACACTATTTTGGTAACTAATACACTTTTAATTTTAAATGGAACTGTTGACGCAGTAATGTTGACGTTGTGTTATTAAAGATAGTTGGGTTTAACTTAAAACTATACAGCGTCCATGACCATCAACTTATAGAAAATATACCGTATTTTTCGGCGTATAACACGCACCAGTGTATAACGCGCAACCCAAAATTTTGAATAATTCTTAAGTTTATGTATATATATATATATATATATATATATATATATATATATATATATATATATATATATATATATATATATATATATATATATATATTAGGGTGATGCTTAAATGGCTAACAATTTTTTTTAAATTCCTGTTGGGCCACCCTGTCATTTCGTTTGTAAGTTGTTTGTCGAATATGAGTCCTAGAAACCTGACGCTATCAACGCACCCTTTGGGAGATTGGACCCTTTTAAAGTGAGGACAAGATCCGGATGTGCGTTGCGCTTTCTGCAGAAGTGAACCACCGATGTTTTTTGTGGTGAGAAACGAAAACCAAGAGCTTCTGCAGAAGTCACCACTTCGTTGATGCCTTGTTGTAGCCGTTGTTGAATATCCTCGATGGAATCGGCTGCATAGAAAATTGTGAGGTTATCAACGTACAAGCAACGACGAATTGGGGCTGAAGCTACAATAGACTAACTGCGATGGAAAACAAGGTGACACTAATGGTGGAGCCTTGAGGAACACCATTCTCCTGGGAGTGGGCCTCAGACTCAGTGTCACCTACCCGGACACGAAACGTGCGGTCAGTCAGAAAACTTTTTACGAACTGAGAAAGGTTACCTCTTAAACCCCAGTCGTGCAGCTTCTTGAGAATTCCGTACATCCAGGTCATATCATAAGCTTTCTCCAAATCGAAAAACACGGCCACAAGGTGTTTTCGTTGGAGAAAGGCGTCTTGAATGGCATTCTCGAGGCGAACAAGATGGTCCGTGGTCGAATGGTATCGGCGGAACCCACATTGATGTTTAGAAATGGGATTGTGGGATTCCAGCCACCAGACGAGACGGTTGTTCACCATTTTTTCCAATACCTTGCTGAAACAACAAGTCAAGGATATTGGACGGTAGCTAGATAGTTGCGATGAATCTTTACCCTCTTTTAGCAGCGGAATGATGGTAGCTTCCCGCCACTGCGGAGGGTAAACGCCTTGCCTAAAAATTTCGTTATACAGATTAAGTAACCTACACTTACCAGGATAAGGCAGGTTCCGGATCATGGCGTAGGGGATTTCATCAGGTCCAGGGGAGGTGTCCCCAGATCCCCGAAGCGCCTCCAGTAATTCTTGCATAGAAAACGGTTGGTTATACTGGAGGGATTCATCCGAGAAAAAATCAAGATTGTTTTGTTCGTGTTCGATCCTTATCCGCAGGAAGTCCGGGTCATAGTTCTGGGAGCCACTGACGCGCTCAAAGTGCTTAGCTAAGCAATTAGCTATTTCCGCGCGTTCAGTGATGTTCCGACCGTCGACGATAAGAAGGGAGGGCATAGGTGAACGGGAAGATTTCCCTGTAATGGCCCTCACTCTTCTCCATACCTCTGAAGTTGTGGTTGAGGTATTAATGGCCGAAACATATTGCTTCCATGATAGCCTCTTCTGTTCTTTGATGGTTCTCTTACAGCGTGCTTGAGTACGCTTGTAGGCTATCACATTTTCCTGTGTGGGGCGACGTCTGAGTTCGTTGTACGCCCGCTTTTTCTCTGCAACTGCTACACTCACGACTTCATTCCACCATGGTACTTGACGTTTGGGTGGAATGCTGGACGACTTCGGAATACTCTTGTATGCTGCTTCAATGACACTGGAGGACATTTGCTCCACATCATCTTCTACGTATTCAGTCAACTCGGGTGTACGGAATGAATCGACGTACATGTCCCAGTCAGCTTGACGGAGACGCCGTCTCGGTGAAGACGAATGTGGAATCATCGGCATGGTACTATTCAAAATAATGGGTATATGATCACTTCCGTGTGAGTGTGAGTCCAGCGTCCACTCAAAACGGTGTGCCATGATCGGTGAGCCGAGTGATAAGTCTAAACAAATCGATTAAAACAAATCAATCTTCTATTCTTTTCTAGAAACAAGCTGCAATTTGAAAATCTACCTAAGTGCAATAATGAAAGAGATAAAGCGAAGAAAACGGAAGTTATTTAAATTCATAAGTGATGAAGCATGGTTAAATTTAACTGAAATGGACCATACAACTTTGTTCCTTTATTATGTCTGTTATGATTAAATATCATAATTATTAGTAGTCTTCAAAATCTTTGTTAAACATGCTATAACATGTTAAATATTTCGAAGAACAAAATTAACAAATCGAGAAAAAATTAATGAAATTCGACGATAACAAATAACAAGGCCAAGAGCATGTTATTTGTTAAATTAGGTTTTGAAGAAAAATTTTTTTTGTCATAAATGGAAAGATCATATATAAGTTTTATGAGGAAACTTTTTTTATTTTTTTTTTAAACGTAATAATTAAGAAGTTATATTAAATTAAAAATAAATTTTCAAACTTAGAACCGATAACGGGCCGATAGTTTACGAGCGCTTATGTGACGTAATAAAGCTTATATGGCCTGAACATACCTACATTAGTGTCTTTTTATTTTCAAATAGATTATAGACCAAGAGTTACTGGCTGATTTGCGATGGTCATTTCAATATGCGTTAAATTAAGAAGATAGAATCTTGGATATTTACACAGAAATTCAGTTCTGGCAAGCCTATTCGACTCAACCCGGCCGAATAGGCTTGCCAGAACTGAATTTTTATGTAGAGTAAGCAGTATCCAAGATCCCTATCCTCTCAATTTAACGCGTGTTGAAATGACTATTGCAAATCGGCCAGCAACTCTCCTACTATTATTGTTGCTATGAAATTATTGTTACTATGAAATTATTGTTGCTCTGAAATTCTTGTTTCTATCCAAATTATTGCTTGTTATAAACTTCACTGTCGAAAAATTTTATTAAATAATTAACTTTGGTATGCAGCTGTTGGAAAAGTTACACTATTGGTTTAGTTTACAATTCATAAAATGTTAATTCACTTTGTACTGAAAGTCTCCTCTTCTGCGCGGTGTTCACGTGTGTCCCAACTACATAGACATGATTTTCTTAAATTTTTAATAAAAATAAAACACATAATAGTATAGAGTAGGTACCTACATATTGAAGAATGTAAAAAGTGCTGATTCTTGTTTAAAATATTAGATAAGTAAATACAAATTTTTTAATCCTATTACAGTCGTTTACAAAAACTAGAGGTCATTTAATACCTATAGGTATATTTAACTAATTGTTAATAATTAAATTAACAAGTAATAAATTTACCAAAAACAGATACATTGTTTAAGTAAATATAAAATATGGGAAAGAAATTTTTCTTAAAATATATGGAACATTGTGCTATTAATTTAAGACTAAAAAATATCTATGACGAGAAATTAATGTTTCAAAACTATTTTAAATTATTGATATTACATATTCAGTTTTAAAAATATTAAGAAATATGATTTTTTTTTTAAATATATTGATATTATAAAAATATGTTTTTAACGGTGTAGAAACCCGTACTTTTAACAGAGTGCTGTATATATGCATAATATTATATTACTATATATTTTAAAAAAAATCGTTTTTATTTAATTGTTGATGATCAAATATTTTTACATTAAATGAGTAAATTCTTATATACTTTATCACACGATATCGCGTGATTAGCGATATAGTAAAGTAATTATGGGTATTTATAAGGTATTTAAAAAATACATACTTAGATGTTTATAACATAAGTAACGATTTTTTTTAGCTGAGTAATATGTATTCTGGTATTAAATGTCACCATCGAAAGAATATACAGATAAATATATAGAATGTTACATTTGTGTTACATTTTTGGTAAAATTTACGAGTATATATGGTGTACCATAATTGTAAATGGAATTTTTTATAACATTTGATAATAGCTGTCAAACTTATTATTTTTTGTTAGCAAAAATCGGCATATGAATAAAAACTAACATTTCCACTCATAATCATATATTTAAATTATACAGTTTTAATAATATCAAATAGTTATACATAAATTTATGGGGAATTTTTATATTCGAATCAAGTTTAGGGTATGATATTAAAAATTAGTTTAAATATTTTAATGACGTCAGTAAACATACATACATACGACTTATTTAAGCAAGCTCGCACCTATAAAAACCAGTTTTATCTTAAAGAAAACATTAGTTACTGAATTCTAAGCCCGACAGTTTGACTCTAGACATGGCGCAATGCCGACCGACGCAGCAATTGTTGATTTCAAGGATTTCCAAATTCAACAAATGGGAAATTCTACATAAAGGAATTGGCTGTGTTGAAATTCAATTCTTCCGAAGAAAATTATGGTGAAGATTATATACTACAACACTATATTTTCAAATCACCAATACCGTTTTGTGGATTAAGCGAAAAAGATCAGCGCACAGCTCGTTGGTTGCGGAAAAATCATCATGGGTTCTCCTGAATGGATGGACATATTGAATACGAGGAACTACAATACATTTTAATAAACAATCTGCACGGAACTCGAATCATCTAGACGAAAGGAGAAGAAAGAGTGCGGTATTTAAAACGACTACTACCGTCAGCGCCCATCATGAACTTTGAAGAAATAACAATTTGTCCCAAGTTGGGAATCATAACATCAACATATACACTAGTCCTCGATGCGGCCATCATACCGGAGCAACTTGTGCCATGGAAAATGTTATATCCATATACAAATATTATTGTAATAACATTTAAATATTTTTATTGTAAAATATTTCTTTTAAATAAATTTATTAAAATAAAAAAAATGTGTTTTTATTTAGAGGAAAACCTGTATAAACCTGTTTTCAGATAAAAATATGATAAAATTATGAATCAAGGTACAGAGTTCCCGGAGGTTCAGACTAGCAACGCCATCTTTTAACTACCAAAAAGGATTTTCGGTGCCATTTGTTGACAATTTTTCAAACTTACACACAGGGATCGCTATTATCCAGACTAGCAGCGACATCTAGTAGCGAATTTACAGGGCTCAAAGGTGGCTGCGCCATCTGTTAGGGAATTTTTTAATTCTTAGGTTCGGCTAAGTTAGAAAAAACTTTGTTAGGTTAGGTTAAAAAAATTTGTTAGGTTAAGTTAGGTTAAAAAAAAATTGTTAGGTTAGGTTAGGTTAAAAAAATTTTGTTAGGTTAGAAAAAATTTTGTTAGGTTAGGTTAGATTAAAAAATTTTGTTAGGTTAGGTTAGGTTAGAAAAAAATTTGTTAGGTTAGGTTAGGTTAGGTTAGACCAAATTTCCTTAGATTCTCTTAGGTTAGGTCATGTTCCGTTAGGTTCACTTAAATTAGAAAAAATTTTCGTTCATATTACTCCACCCACCGCCGGAGGTTTCTAGAACCGCCCCGGTAGTTTTCCTCCTCCCGAGGTCACTCAAAAAATCGGGTGGAGCGGAGGAGGGTTTAGAACTGTCCAAAAACTACTACTTGCAATACATAAATATTAAGTAATTTAAAAATGTTATTAATGTCACTGTTTATTTATAAAGTAGGAATTTTGGATTTTTATTATTTATAAAATAGAAATTTTGGATTTTTTTGGAAAGCAAAAATATCTTCATAAAGGCCTTCTAGTTTACTATTTAAGATCCTTTTTTAATATTTAAAAATAAAACACAAAAGCAATTGGCGGATAAGCATGGGTAGGAATGCCCTCGTACGAATTGTGTTGGCTTTTTTCCTGCTAACTGCTATCGGCACAAAATTGAAATTTACTGAGATTCAGCCCTTAAAAACTTAAAACCTTTTTTTAAAGCCCCGATCAGCCGGACACTCATCATCAGTTTTGAAACCACCAAAATGACAAATCGCCTGTAGACTTTCAATTACATTTCGCTTGTAGACATTCAATACCGAAGATGAAAGGAAAAATTCGACTTCCGTGACGGGGTCTCGCTGCTCATGGCGTTAGTGATCAGATACACAAAATACATAATTTTACGTGATATTACAACTTTTTTAGATCAAATTACATTATTTACTGGAAATTTTATTTCAGTTACTGTATAATTATACGGAGTTTGGAAAATTACATATAGTATAAAGGAAAAAATGTGTTACATTAAATGAAATATAAAATTTACACCACATTTATTGCAATTTGTCGGTAAATTTTAGTCCTGGGTAACACTGCGCTGCGCCGCGCAATTGCGTTAACTCACTATACTGTGTTAAATGTGTCAACTTACTTTTTTTAAAACTTGTAACGCATAACTCAGTAGTTAACCCAAATTAAATATTACCGTTTTATGCTTTATATGTAATGTATTTCATTAAAGGCTCACATTAAAAGTTTAACTCAAATTAGCGCACTTTTCATGACATGAGAGGTTAAAAAATGTACATAAGTATTCTTTGAATTTTGAAACATGGTACTAATTGTACTAGCCATGCTAGCCATTGACTTTTATTTTTATTATGTTTATGAATACATGTAAGTACATATGGTAGGTACATATATTACTAATGATATGAATCTTTCATGTTAGTGTGATGACTTGCTAAACAAAATTAACATATTAACAAAAATTTAAATATATAACGTCTACAAGTTTCTAAATATGGTAGTAAACGTCAAATAATTTGAATTTTTGTTTGCGCGGTTTAAAAGTGCACATGTGCGAGAATTTTTTATACCACGAATCGAACATGGTTCACTAACACCGTTTTATTTAGATTTTATTGTTTTATTATATACATAGGTATTATCGGTATTATGATGAAGGTATTTAATGTACGAATTGGAATTTTTGATATAAAATAAATAAAAAACTTTTACATATTTTATTGTTATTTATTTTTAAATCATTGCAGTACATATTTCCTTGTTCAACATGTATAAATTCAACATTCTTTTTTTAAATTTATTCAACATGTGTAAAATTAACATTCATTTTTTAAATTAGTTCAGCATGTATAAAATTAAGACTCATTTTTTAAATTAGTTCAACATGTACAAAATTAACATTCTTTTTTTTAAATTTGTTCAACATGTGTAAAATTAACATTCATTTTTTAAATTAGTTCAACATGTATAAAATTAACATTTATTTTTTAAATTAGTACAGTATGTATAAAATTAACATTCATTTTTTAAATTAGTTCAACATGTACAAAATCAACATTCTTTTTTAAATTTGTTCAACATGCGTAAAATTAACATTCTTAAATTAGTTCAACATGTATAAAATTAACATTCATTTTTTAAATTAGTTCAACATGTATAAAATTAACATTCATTTTTTAAATTTGCTCAATATGTATAAAATTAACATTCATTTTTTAAATTTGTTCAACATGTATAAAATTAACATTCTTTTCTTAAAATAAAGAGCATAAAGAGTAAACTAAGAACTTATTATTAACAGTCTTTCATCAGTCTTTTGCTTTTTTTATAGTTTACCTCTACTTAAATTGTATTTTAGTAGTAAAATTAGTAAAGTTACAATTTTCTAGTAAAATATTAAAACTATATTGTCATACTGTTATCAAAATTTTAATAACTCCTGATTTAATTTCAAAATATTACTTATATATTAATTACTCAGACTGGCCAGATTATGAATTAAACATTTATATAAATAAATACAACATTCTCGATAATCTCTCGCGCTGGACAAATATAGCAACTGATAGACAAAAATGTAATTGTAAATAGTATGGTGGGGTAACTACGGAGTAGCGGTCTCAGATGGATTTAGGGCTGATATTTTTTTCCATCGGTAGTTATACATATTGCAAATGCCCGGTTAAGACGATTTTTTACTGTTTCTAAAATTTTATTATATGCTGCAGGTATTAAAGACTGAGACACAGTTTTTTTAGTAGGCAATTTATATGCCGGATTTAAGAGATATACAAATTTTTTGAATTCAGTATCTTCAACCACACTAAAAGGATAATATTCTTTTGTAATCATAGAAATTAATTGTCTGTCTATTTCTTTTTGCTTTTTTAAAGGAAGAGGTCGTTGTAAAAAACCATCAATTTTTCGAGTATTCGTAGGTAAATTAGAACGTTGCGCAATTTGAACTGGAGTCACGGATGCTGCAACCGAATCTGTCTGTTGACTTGTAGAAACTGTGTCATTACTGCTGATGTCATTTGTATCTTGATCTTGACGCTGTTGTTGATATCCAGGTTGAAATACTTCTGGTAATTTAGACTGTCGTACAATTAACTGCGCTGAATGCTTTTTATTCATATGTCTTATTAAGCTACATGTAGATTTGTTTGCCACAGATAATTTTGTGGAACAATATAAGCATTTAACTTTTTTTTCTGAATCGACCTTTGAAAAATGTAACCATATATGACTTCTTAATTTACTGTTCATTTTGTGAATCGATTTCTACTTATTCAGCACTAATAATGACATCTGAAAAAATAAGAATACGGAAGCTCAGTTTTGCAAAATAATGTAAGACTTAAAAACTAAGAAAATAATAGCATTTTTACTAATACAGAACATAAAATTCCGAACAGTTAACAATCAAAAATGTTCGTTGTAATTTTAATATTTGAAATATTTATTTTTGATTCTTATTTCTAATATAATTATAGTAAAAAAGTTTTAAAAATATCCACTTTCAACTTGCATATAATTATGATATTTACTAGATTTTAAACGCTACTGTACATTAAATTTAGATTTTAATATTATACTTACACAGAAGAAACTGTTGAGAATTAGTAATTCGGAATACAGGAAATATAATAACATGCTGAAATCTGGAAATCTTGATACGCTTAATACGACTTTTTAGTACTTTCATTTGATTTTGATTTCTGCACTTTTTCATTTGTTTTATACATACTGAACAAATTTCGAAAAAGAATGTAAACGTGATGTTGACATGTTGACAAACGTGTTAGTAACGTTAACAATGGGCGGTCTGTACACGATCCATAATGTTGGCAGTATTTTGAAATAATTTTGTGAACAGATTTCAATTTGCTTAGTAGTTAACTACTAATAAAATAACGATATCTGGAAAAATAAGAATACGATTGCTCAGAATTGAAAAATAGAAAATATAAGATTTAAAAAATTAAGAAAATAATAGCATTTTAACTAATACATGACATAGAATTCAGAACAGTTAACAATCAATCATTTTGTATTTGAAATAATTATTGTTGTTGCTTATTTCTAATATAGTAAAAAAATTTTAATAATGTCCACAATCATTTTTCAACTTGCATATAATTATGATATTTACTAGATTTTAAACGCTAGTGTACATTAAATTTAGATTTTAATTTTATACTTACACAGAAGAAATTGTTAGGAATTATGATATACCGGAATTATTAATTTGGAATCCACGAAATACAATAACACGCTGGAATCTGGAAATCTTGATACGACATTTTAGTAGTTTCATTTGATTTTGATTTCTGCACTTTTTTATACGTTTTATACATGCTGAACAAATTTCGAAAAAGAATGTAAACGTGATGTTGACATGTTGACAAGCGTGTTAATAGCGTTAACAATAGGCGACCTGTACACGATCCATAATGTTGGCAGTATTTTGAAATAATTTTATGAACAGATTTCAATTTGTTTAGTAGTTAAGTACTAATAACGATATCTGGAAAAATAAGAATACGGCTGCTCAGAATAGAAAAATAAAAAATATAAGATTTAAAAATCAAGAAAATAATAGCATTTTTACTAATACATTACATAAAATTCCGAACAGTTAACAATCAAAAAAAACATTCGTTGTAATTTTGTATTTGAAATAATTATTGTTGTTGCTTAAAATGTCCACTTTCATTTTTCAATTTGCAATATTTGCATATAATTACAATATTTACTAGGTTTTAAATACTACTGTGTATGAAATTTAATAGTATACTTACATAAAAGGCATATATTTTCAGGAATTAATTTTGGAATACACAACTGAATATACATTATACAATAACACACTGAAATCTGTAAATTTTGATAGTTGAACAAAATTTATAAAAAACTTGACGTTTGAAAAATGTGTATGATATTACCGCCGTACACGACCCGTAATACTGTCAGTATTTCGAAATAGTAAATACTGGCATTATTACTGAAATATCCATATACAAATTTTATATTATAAAAATAATAATTCATTTTTTTCCCCAATAAATACTGACAGTATTATTAATCGTGTACAGGCCGCCACAAAATGGCAGAAAATAGGCCGGAAATGCTGATAGTATCATGACGAAATATCACAAAGGGGTGCGCCGCATGCGTTTGATACCTTCTGTAGGTATATTCGGTTTCTACAATACCTACCATACCTACTGCGTTAAATAGCGCAATGAGTTACAACACTGCGTTAACACAGTAAGGTGCGCTTGAGTTATTGTGTCAACTCAAGATTTTTTGTTGAGTTACCCAGGCCTAGTAAATTTACGTGGATTTTTTGCAGGGTAAGCGCCTCATAGAATACATAAGATTTAAGTAGAAAGTTACTTAAACACTGGTTAAAAATTTGTTACGAGAACGAACCTGAGGAAGCTATCTGCCATCATCCACTGGTAAGTGTATATTATTTTTGTTGCGATACCAACATTTCTTGAGAGTTTTAAGGTAATTATTTTCAAATGAATAAAAATATGCTAACTTTATTATTTCAGATTTTTTTTTTTGTTTTTACGATGGCACCACCGAGGCGCGGTAGACCACAAAAATGTAATTATGATCTAATAAAGTCTTCTTTACGACAATTTCAAGACGAAATATTTTTCCACGAAAATGGAGAACTGAAAATTCGTGGAAAAGATAATGAAATCTGGCAAAGTTTATCCAACATTCTGATGGTACCGGATTTGAATCCAAGAAACTCATACGATTTCGTCATATATAATCGCGGTAACTTTCGAAAAGAATATGAAAAAGCGCAGCAACAACTACGTGACTTCGATCATGAGAATTCGGTGCGTGACTCCGATCATGAAAATTCGGTAAATAGCCCTGACTCAACAGCCAGCAGCCTCAGCGAACTAGATGAATTATTTAATGTCGAAAATGAATATGAAAATTATGAAAATTCATGCCCTTACCGGTCCCTAGAAATATTGTCGTTAAAGAAGTTTAAATCGGAAATTGTAGCGTTATCATTTCGTCCTTTGTAGTAATGTATATTGTAAAAAGCCAACAGCAAAACTACAAAGTCTCCAGTTCCCAAGAGAGTTCGTTTGTTGCAGCAGACGCAACTGGAAACATTGTTTCTAAATTTCTCTTGCCTGGAATTGAATATACGGGTCCAATTTTTTTGTATGAAATAATTGTAAATGACGGGAAAAAACAATATTCTGTATTTCAAGTGCTGAGTGATTCTGATACCGCTTATACAATAGGTCAGTGGCTAGGCAAGTGGATTGATTTGGACAATCCAATACCGAAAAAATTTGTTTGTAAGGAATCACGTGCTTTTTTGTCAGCGACTGTGAAGACGTTTACTGGGTTTCTTTCTATTAATGATTATATGTTAACAGTATGTACAACAACAACAAACCAAACTGCCAGATTACGATAGACTTTGCTGATTTTATCCACCATTTTTCTGTTTACATTCGTAATATTACTCCTGGCTTAAAAAGATTTTTATTATGCTGTATCGGTCTACTAGTTTTGTACACTAATAAAGAAGACACTAAATTTTACTTGGCGAGCATTTTATGTGTTCTATTGAGCAAAACATGTGAGACTGATAAAAATGGGGAACAAACACTTTGCCAGCAAATAGTGGATTATCTTAATTGGAGCGTCACTGGAATGGACTCAAGTATGAAGGAAGTTATAGATAAAGGTTAGTTTTAAATTTTAGAAAACAATAATACATTGCATTGGTATAAGTACCTTCACCGGAATTCAACAAGACCGCTTCAGACTCGTCTAGAAACCTTTCTAAGAGTCTTCCACGGGCGTCTCTTGTGCCACAGCCCCACATAGGGCTGTGAGCATTAAAATCTCCTAGTAACAAATATGGACGTGGTAACTGCAATGTAAGCTCGGTCAAATCTTCGACGTTCCAGTCGAAATCTGGTAGGTAGACCGAGCATACTGTGAACTGGGGCGGTTTTAAAAATTGTACTGCAATAGCTTGTAGGGGGGTGTTTAACGGGTGCTCCCGGAATGGGACGCCACCTTTTATTATGATGGCAACACCCTACTTCGCCCTGATGTCTGGCTGTACGTCGTGCCGGCGGACTTGATGATATTTGATGTTAAATTGTTCCGCCGGCTTCAAATGTGTCTTTTGTAAGCACACGCACATAGGCGTGTGCTCAGCCAGAAGCATCTGCAATTCACAGTAATGGTGCTTAACACCATTACAGTTCCACTGTACGATAGCTATTCTTGTTACTAATCGGGTTGCTCCCTAGGAAGTGTGGCTACTTCCTAGGTTTCCCCTTGGGCCAGCCTTTTTTTCTTTTAATTACTTGTTGAACGTCCACTTTGTTGAACAGGCCGATAACTACTTGCTTTGGAAGACTTGTCCTGTTGAATGTAAGTAGAATTAAGGGGGACTCTGGATGTTTGTTCCCCCTATTGTACTTAAGTCTTCTGGCCTCTATAACCCCCTGAGGAGACATCTCCGACACTATCTCTTCAAGTGAGCAATACGGGAGTGGCGGGTGCATAACGACACCTCTGGAGTAATTTAATACATCATGTGGTGTCACTTCCGCCGCGTACTGCCCTAGATTCTTCATCGTGAAGATCTTTTCAGACTGTGTCTTTGAGAATGCCTCCACGAGCAACCCTTTGCCCGACAGTTTGGCATCCTTGACATGACCAATTTCACTTTTGACTAATTTAGCCAACAGGAAGGAACTGACTTTCTTCTTGCACTCTTCGGGAATCCAAATGAATTGGATTCCCACGATTTTTCCCTTTTTTTGTTTGGGGAGGGTTACCCCTTTTCGCTTGTGTACTCGCTCCACTGGATTGTGGAGCGGGTACAGTGGACGCGGTAGCGGGACGTGTCTCGCCATCAGTGCTCCCACCAAATGACAGCGGTGGAGCAGGGTTCGCGTCCGGTTTGGACGGCTCGGACTCGCCCTTGTTTAATGAGTTTTCCGTATCCATAAAACGTAGCACAAATAAACCCCCACCCCGCTCCCCACCCTCCACGGAGCCTCATAAGGGACGTGGGGCTCCCAAGCCAGGGATACGAGAATGAGGGGCCCTAGGGACGAAGCCCATTATCCCAGTGACACGCACGACCCTGGGGCGCTCGAAGTTACTGCGACCGGTGCATAACCGCAGCCACGGTTTATGCCTGAAGCCAGGGCCGAAGTGAAGTGTTGTTCCGCCGTACTCGCAAGTAACGGCTTCCCTCAGTCACCAGGATCACCTTTTCCAGGTAACGCCGCTAAGCCACACACGAGCTAGTGTGGGTCCCGAAGATGACTTGAAGTGGGGACAACAAAGAAGAATGAAAACAAAACAAAACCAAAAACAGAAAAGGAACAAAAGATAAAAGAAAACAAAAAGATATAAAAATAACGAAAATAAAAAACAGTAAAAACGGATAGAAATAAAAACGAAGGTTGAAAAATGAACGATCGAGGATTTCTCCTCTAGATCCGGCATCTTTTGTGAAAACATTGGTACCTCGATAGAAGGAACGGTGCCGATCTTGGGTAGTCAGAGGCTAATGGAATCCGAAGATTACTGTATTGCGCATAAACTACTCCTGGGACCCTTAGCCTCCTTGACACCAATGGGGGATAAATATCTCTCACGGGTGCCAAGGGCAGCTGCTATAGGTAGCCTCACCACCAAATATATTATTATTATTATTATAGACTTTTACGCCAACCTAGCGCTCACTACTCAGTAGGACAGTACTGGGTAACATTCACCTATACCGGCATTATGCAAAGTATTAGGCTCTGTGGAAAGGTAATATGCCAAACCAATCCGTAAAAGTACCGTAGTACATTCACGGACGGGTTTGTCACATCACCCCTTATATTGTTGTTGTTGCTGCTTGAAACGAGGTGTTATGCGTCTATTTTGGTGTACACTGGTTCGTACGACGAGACTTTCGTGGGAGCGTAGATGTTGGCTCAATGACACAGTGTTGCCGGTTAAAAATCCCACAGAGCTGCTTAAAAAATCCCATTTTTCTACAAAAATCCCATATCTTCCAAAATGCAAAAATGGCTAATTCCCAAGTTATGTGCCAACCTATAAATAAAGTTGCCAAATTTTTTATTTTTATTTATTTATTTATTTATTTATTTATTTATTTATTTATTTATTTTTTTTTTTTGATTGATTTAGTATTAAAACAAATAAAAATGACGATAAAAGTTTATGCACATATTTAATTTTCATTAAAAAATATTAAAAAGTTAATTTTTATTTATAGGAAAGTGCTTTATGTGACGGCACTTTTTACTATTCCTCTTAGAAATTATATTATTTAGTAATAAATAAATATGATAATTAACCCTTTGAACTCGAACCAAGTTTTTAGTATGGGTACTCAGCTACTCGACAGTAGTTTTAATAAAAAATTGTAATACATCAAAGATAAGTATTTTAAACAAAAGTAGTTTACTTACATACTTTACTTTTATTTGCATATTACAAACATTATATTTTAGTATTAAATTTTATAATTTTCCTTAGTGTAATATTTGAAGTAAATAGGATGGCGCCTTTCGAATGCAAAGGGTATTTACTATGTCGCCGTGGCGGCGCCTATCGAGTGCAAAGGGTTAAATTATCTCTTTTAAACAAACAATATGGCAAAATTTTTTGTCTCAAAATGCCGGATTTTTTACTGCCAGTGATAAGTACAATAGATAAGGTTACAAAAAAAGAAAAAGAAAAAAAATCAAAAAAGTGAACCCTAAGAATTTATAAAATATAAATTATACTAAACTATGTTGATAAAATTGAACATTATTTAGAATTATACCGTATTTCGGAAAATCTGTCACAGATGGCGGCACCTGTGCCAGAGTGAATATATACATATCACAGCATTTTGAGCCGCCATATTACAGGACGAGTTAACTCATCTTGATCATTTCCAATCAATCTTAATCATCCAGCATTTCCATTTGCCCAAATTTAAAAAAAAGAAAGGAAAATGGGTTATTTACTTACTAAACGCAATGCTTAATATATTAAATTTTAATCTTTTTTAACGAAAAATAAACGTCCGAAAATTTTTATCTACTTTTTTATTTGTTTTACTTGCAAATCAATCAAGAGAAAGAGAAAACTTTATGGGATTTCGTTGGCACAAAGTTTGGGAAATTGCCGCAAAAATTTCTTCCAAAACACTTCAATTTCAGTTTTTTCTTTTTAAGTAGTACAAGACCCCAAAAGACTACCCACACTCTTTGTACCGCCTTTGCATCTTAAAATGGATTTTTCAAAATAAAACATTGTAAATTATTGTTAATGGTTTATTGTAACAAAAAAGTATATTTATTCTTTGTTAAGGAAAAGTTAGACTAGGCCATATTATATAAAAAAAAATCCCACAAATTAGACCATTTATCTCTGCATCCCACGAAGCCTCAAAAAAACTCGTGAATCGGGATAAATCCCTCGAGTTGGCAACACTGCAATGACAGACGGCTGTGAATGCCTAGGTCGTTTTCGTGTCCTCAGAGAATAGGTAGGATTAGGGACAGGGGGAAGGGAAAGGACTGTTTGTGTTTGTGTGTGTGTTCGTGTATGTGTGTGGATGTGTCGTTCTATTTTACGTTTCTTGGTGTAAATGTGTTCTGGTTCATCAAATTGCTCATTACGATCGGGTGTTCCTGGAATTGCGCGTTTAGATGGAATAGAGGTTGACGGACCTTGTATGTTATTGGTTTGGGGAGGATTGTGAACTAAAGCGGTAACAGTGATAGTGCGGCAGTTGGTCGATCCTCCCTCTTCATCAGACGAATCTGGATCTGTATGTGTGTTAAGTGTTTGTGTTTCAGTGTTCGTGTATTGTGCGTTTATGTATGTGTGTTGTGTGTCTGTAAGATGAGTTTCAGTGTGTTGTTCGCTCACTATAGATGGCGTAGAAGCAGATCTTGTGCTTTCACATATCGCAGTCGAATTCGTATTACTGCGGAACTTTCGTACTATACGACACGTGTTTATGATCACTGCCTTTTGCATAGTGACATATGTGTATTTTGGGAGACCCAAGAGGCTCAAACTATTGTGTAGTGTGTTTTGAATGACCCCGGTGGCACTGAGCACTATTGGGACAATGTGGACATGTTCCATTCGCCATTGTTGTTTTATTTCGGCTGCGAGGTCAGTGTATTTATCCAATTTAACTGGGTGTGTTTTTTGTAAGTTGTGTGTATTCGGAACCGCAATGTCGATCAGATAGGTGGCCTTAGTTTGTTTCATTACGAAGGTGATATCTGGTCGATTATGATTTTTGTTATTATTATTATTATTTTTTTATTTTTTCGTTTTTTTGTAATTTCGTACGGTAACCAGTTTTGTCCGTTTCAAGTTTAGTAACTTGGAAGTATGTGCGTACGATGAATTCATTCAGTTCATCTGTCCATTGCATACGCACACGCTTCTTACCAGCTTTAGTGATCCCCAAAGAATGCTCCGAGGAAACACTTAAAGTCGGCTGAGCCAAAGGTGTTGGGGGCTCTGTAAGTAGGGCAGTAGTATTTTGGCTGAAGGTGTTATTACAGCTGACAGGTGGCTGCCTAGAACCCAGCCTGCCGTCATCGCGATCTAAACTGTCACATTCAGTGGTGACCCTGATGTGCCCGGTCGCTCCACCGGCAGCGGCATTTTTCCGAGGCTTCTTTTTTGTAGGCTCCATCCTAATGGGTTGTCCTTTTAGTCGCCTTTTACGACAAGCAGGACTTACTGTGGGGAAATTCTGCAAAGTGAAGCCCCCACCCACAGGGCGTTTATTATTATTATTATTATTATTATTATTATTATTATTATTATTATTATTATTATTATATTTGTCCAAATTACTAATTGGGGTGAAAAGGTCCAAAATTAGGGGTCACTGGGAACGAAAACAAGGGCAATCGGAACGCATGCAGTATGAATAGGAACGCGTATCAGATCAATAGGAACGCTAGAGTCAGAATGGGAACTACTTTGGAATAACGTACCAGGGCTAACCAAAATGTTACGAATATTTAGATCATTATAATTCAAAATTAATACGTACATGTTACCTATATTTTTGTTCAATTGAAAAAATGTGTTAAATATGAAATGTAAATAAGTTTATATTTATTTTAATACTTGATGTTTTGTTTAAGATGTTTAATATCGCATAAGTTTAAGAGTATTCTAGAAAGCTTGTTAAAAATAAAATTAAATTTATTGTCTAAGATTTCTTTAAAAAAAACAACACTACATTAACAATATTATTTAAAGCACATTTAACGTCATACGCACAGAGCAGTAGAGACAACATATGGAACCAGTGTATGCAGTACTGGAACCAATGCACTACTGGAACCAGTGTAACCAGTAAGAGATAGAAAGTATGTTATATACGTGCACTGAGTTTACATTGTATAAGTGCGATATTGTGTATTTGTGTTAGTGATCCTTGGTGGTAGTGGTCGTCACGTGTCTGTGCAACAACATTCAGATCCATTGTCTTGTGATTGACCTATACTCATCGACTGCTATTGAAAGATTGACTACTAAGTAGCCTAATGTGCCCAGAAATGCCCACTGGTGATTACAGAAAAGACATAGTTGCTGTACCTCTGGACTCTGTGGTCATACGTCCTTCGTCTTACATTAACAACTACAAGTATTGTCCCATGTACTGTTATACATGTATCATAATTATGTGGTATGCACATACAGTAGAACCTGTTTAAGTTGGACACCCGCGGTGCAGTCAAAAACTGTCCAACATAAACAGGTGTCCAACATATGCAAAATACCAAAATCATCTACGCTTAGTAATTTTAAGGTTAACACTAATTTAGAATATAATGCAAAATTAATTATTTTTAAAGTAATACATATACACACATCTACGTATCAATATTTATTGAAATAAACTATCGAATAACAATCGTAATACATACATGTTATAGATATTTAAACATTATCTTTCGTAAAAAAATCACTTATCTTTGTTTGGATACAATTTTTAGGAAAATTTTGCTTTCTAATTTGCTTTGAATTTTGAATAAATTTTCTAACAGTTCGCATGGGTTTTCAGTTAAATACTTAATGGCGGTATTTATACCGTTCAAAGCTTCTTCAGGGATTGTTGGTTTCTCCGCTACTTTCTCGCACTCGTCACTAGATTCTTCGATTTCTTGTTCCTCGTCTAGTTGTAAAACATGTTGAAGAACGTCTTGATGTGTATTGAAGACATGATCGTGTACCTCCAAGTAGGCATCGGCGGTGATCATTTCTTCAGTTTCGGTCACGTGTAAAATACATGAATGTCCAACGTAAACAGGTCAAAATATCAAAAATCATTTTAAAAAACTGTCCAAATTAGACAGGTTTCCAACATATAGAGGTGTTCAACTTATAAGTATTAATATGCATTTAAAACAATGTAATTTCGCCAGGCCAATTGAAAAGTGTCCAACTTGAGCAGGTGTCCAGTATACAGAGGTGTCCAACTTGGCAGGTTTCACTGTATATGTATAGTATAAGGGTATACGATATATATATATATATACAAAATATACATATTGTGTGGAATATGTACTTAGATTGTGACTAACTTCACACTTTATACGTGAAAATCATCACAGTCTAAGTAACATAGTTTCTCTCGGAAACTAGTTGACATAGAAAAAAAGTTTAAAGACCTTTTTTATGTAATTTTTTCTTCTCTTTTAAATGGTGTAAAAAAATTTCGCAAAAATTTTTGAATAAGTGGAAATTTTGGCAAAAAACTAATTTTTTGCAAGAACAAAAACCATGTTCCTGGCATCCAACGTGTCTGGCTGACGAACTCATCCAAGGGTTTGGGGGTTTGGACTTCCAATGTTCTCACCAAGTTTCGTAAAAATTGGATACTTCGTTCGAGAGTTATCGTGCGGACACACATATACATATATATATATATATATATATATATATATATATATATATATATATATATATATATATATACTACTCAAAACAAAATAAGGGCCACTCATGTTTTGCTGTTTTAAAAAGGGGAAGGCATACTCGATATTAAATCACCGAAAAGCGTGAACGTTTGTTGATGACTGTAAAAATGACTATAAAAATGATAAAATCCTAAAAAAATGTAATTATGGATTAATTTTTTATTTAACCTTATTAAAATTAATTTTATTTAGTAAAAAATTAGTTCCTTAATTAAATGTAAGCATACCTTATACTGTAACTTATATAAAAATAAACTTACTCAGCAAAACATGAGTGGCCCTTATTTTGTTTTGAGTAGTATATATATATATATATATATATATATATATATATATATATATATATATATATATATATATATATATATATATATATATATATATATAAATTTGAGTGAATATTATTTTCGGTTCCTAGTGACCTAAAAACAAATTTCTGTGATGGTCCCGGGTTCAAGTCGCGTCATGACAGTGGCTGTAATAGCTGAATTTCATTCTGGAAATTCGCTACTATCTACCCTATTTCTAAAATTATATAATTCCATACGTTCATAACTGCGATAAACTAGTTTAAATTTACAAAAGTCCAAAAGTCCAACATTATCTACCGTGTGTCTTTTTTATTAATAAAACAAAATAGTTATTGATTTCTTTTTTGTTAGTGTTTTTTCCTTTGTAAGACGTCAAGTGAAACTTTATTAGCTCATACACCACGTCTTACGACGTCAACAATTTCATACAAAGTTTATTAGCTCTCAAAATAGTATACCAGTTGGTCATTTCGTTATAATTCTCCATGACCCGTCATTGTGTTAACAAAAGAAGACAAACGGCGGATAACGCTAGACGTTTGTCTAAGCTTGTTTGTCGTAGTTATGAACGTATGTAATTTTATTGTAGAAAAAAGTCACTTTCTGCACCCCCTTAAGAAGTGCAACAAAAGATCAAGTACGAGGGGCGAGCTACATATTGCACACACAGGTACACTACTTTCTTCAAGTTAGTTATATGTACCTACATGTAATTTACCTACATATTTTTATAACTATAACAGGTTTTAGCCGAACTGTTGTTATTACTACATATTGTTGAAATTTTTTGTTTCAATTTATTAAGTTAATGTTTATTATTATTAAAACAATATAACATTTAAGACGTATTATTGTTATTATTATTATCTTTATTGAAATAAAGTTTCTAAAAGTGTTGAGTTAGATGTAATTTTAATTAGTAAGTATACTGAGATAATTTTATTGAATTCATTCAAATATTCAGATTCATGGTAAAATTAACCTTAAAAATTATTTTTTAACAAGTTAAAACATATTTTTATAACAAGTCGAAATATATATTTTTTTTAGACCGTCACAGGAACTCCATTTTATTGCACTCCTTAGAGTTCTACTGTGTTTTAGAAATAAGGCAGATGCTTTACTTTATGGACCCTTTTATACATAAGTAATATATGGTAGTACCGAACATGGCATGCATTTGTATTGAAATATTACTATGTTCTATCAACTAAAATTTTTCAGTATAAATATATGTTATAGAGTACTAAGAGACATATTATTGAACAAATAATGGTGGGTGTGGCTAACACGTAAGTGCCAAAAAAAAATTTACTTAAAATTAAAAATTTAAAAAAATTAGTATAATAAAGGGATATAACGTTATACTTTGCCTAAGGTGGGTACACAATATATATTAAACTCAAATAAATCGGCTCAGTAATTTCGTCAAAAAATTTTTTTTTTTTGAAAATTTTTGTCTGGTTGTGTATTCATCAACTGTTAGCCTCGGAGGATTGAAATTTGGCAGGAATGTATCCGAAGCTAAGAAGTATTATTTCCTATAAAAACAATCAATTTTGTGTCAATGGCTGTTTTCCCTATCTTACCCGGCTATGCCCTTTGTCTGTGGATCTTTCCCCCAAACCAAAAAATGTGCCCTCGGTTGCTAATTATTGATATAAGGTATAAAGTAATTAAAACCAAAGTTTTCGGCACTACAAATGTACAATTTATTTAACAAATGTAGTAATGTTTGTACGTACAGTATTGAAAATCTTTTACAAATCGTATTACATGTGAAGGTATTTGATTAAAATTTAGAAAATGTTTTGTTTACTTACACTAAAATTTTGTAAGGGCGAGTGATTGCAAACTTGACTCGATATAGTATCACCACGAGGAAAAAACAGTGTGCAATCATTTACCCACTCGTAACAAAATTTAAAAACTTACAAACTTAAAACTTACAAACTAAATTACGTCTAACCAAATTGAAATTATAATTTGTAAAGAAAATATATTTTTTCGGATTGACTAAAGTTTCTTTAAGAAGATAAATTTACATTGTAATTTTGATATAATTTTGATTTATTTAATTTTATTTTTATTTTATTAGAATAAACTATTTTTTTTTTTTTTTTTTTTTAGTAAATCAGAGTATCTTTTAACTACTCGCAAAATTACCTAACAATTACCATTCTGCCCTATTTTAGGTTATTTTATTTTTGTTTTTATTTTTTTTATTTTCCTTTTTTTATTTATTTGTCTATTTTTTTTTTTGGATTTTTTCTAAATATATTATATATTGTTTTTTGGGGTAAATTAAGGTGCTTTCTCTTGGGTGCACGAGGTTACACGAGTCCTTTGCGGCTTTTCACTCGAGTAGACCTCCTTCGTTACCACCAAGAAAATGGGAAACGGAAAATTAAAAAGCTAAAGGCGAAAAAAATATATATAAACTATTGAAGAGAATTTTATGAGAAACGTGTTGGATAGTTGACGGGTATATAGGCCGAAATCGAGATTACGGACTATCGCGCTTAACCCGGTCCAACACAATCGAAGCGCTATGTTAATTTATAGAAGGAAAATTTAGCGAAATAAAATATTGAAAAAGAAATTACAAAGAAATACCGTATATTAAACTAAAAATTGAATACTGTTTTGGTTAAGATAGCTGTGATATTTAATGATAAATTACACGTGGTGAAAATCTCTACTACCTACTTACTACATCGGAAATCAAAATAACGGTACGTAACAACTTTGATAAATTTAACCTAGTTTCGTATCATAAATTACTATTGGAAAAATTTTTTAGCATCAATTTGAACTAGAAACTAAACTAACGAAGAATAACTATTTTACATCTAATATACTAGATATTTTAACCACTGGCCAATTTTATTTTATTTTTCCCTGACCAGTTTTTTCAGACTGAGTCAACGATAAAAATATTGGTACCAAAACGGCGTAATTTAATGAAAAAAAAATACGTTTAATCTACATTAATAAATTCTAAATTAATACTAAATACATCAAATCATGGCCAAAAATTTTCCCGTTGAATAGCTAAATCATTTTTAAATTATTTCTAACTAAATACTTATCTTTAAAATCCCGGTTTGAATAAAAATCCATTGTCGCAATCAAACGCATTTTTGAACTAACACAATTAAAATTTTATTTTAAACAATACATTATGAAAGGTCCGTATATTTGGGGAATATGGCAGTTATGGCAGAATATGGCAGCATACATCGAATATGAGTAACCAAATATACACATGGCTACATTACCAATTAAGTAAGTACTGAAAAATACATGAATCATTATCGGAAAGTAAAAATTTACATTTTCATGATGAAAATAAACATAAAAATAAAAAAATATAGGGCGTATTTGCAATCAATAATAATACTATATAATCTACCCTATGTTATTCTTCCTTATGTGGCTTGGATACCACACATATTTCGAAAAAACGCAAAAACACGTATCCCCTAATTTTTGGTGTTCTTTCTATTTATAGTGGTAGAAATTTGATACATTGAACCATTCAGGCTGTGCAAGAGAATTTACCCCCATTTTCACCCCTCCAGCCCCCCTTATGAACCCAG
Source organism: Brachynemurus nebulosus (assembly GCA_035578155.1). Classification (NCBI taxonomy): domain Eukaryota; kingdom Metazoa; phylum Arthropoda; class Insecta; order Neuroptera; family Myrmeleontidae; genus Brachynemurus; species Brachynemurus nebulosus. Next base: position 12,987,528 of record JAPWDM010000007.1, read on the forward strand.
TCCTGGTTTAACCTACACAGGTGAATAGGTCTTTCAAAGAGTAACATTTCATCAATTTAAAGTTTTCCTTTATCTCTTATAGTTTTCGAGATATCTTAAGAAATACGATTTGAACCCCCAACTTTAGGGGCTGGTTTCACCCCCTAAACGTGGACGATGGCCGATAAAAAAAATACGGGTCCCTTATTTTTACCTATACTACACACCAGCGAAGTTTCATCAAAATCCCGAATTTCACTCTGGGTGCATCTCCTTGTTAATGTATTGGAAAAAAACAAGGATGCAATTTATAGAGATGATTGTGTGGTTTTCCCATCATTCGGTATATGGTTCAATTTACAGTGTCGCTATAAGCTATATACACATTTGCATTGAAATCATTTTGTAATCTTAGTAATAAAAATACCGAATCGACCTTGAAAGAAGGAAATGAGAATATCGAGTTGGCGGTAATTACCAAAGATCAACCGATTATTAATCAGATAAGTGCTGATAATATTTTAGCAAAAGAAATTGATGATTCCTCGAATACTAGTACTTCCACCTGTGGCAATGAGAGTGATTCTTCTCTAGATGGTAACGTTTTCTACATTAATTTATGTAAAGACAAATGGAATATTATAAAACCAAATATTACCACATACCGAAGAGGAGATGATCCACTGAGGAAGACTAGCACAAGAACATATTATACATTAAGAAAAGGTGTTTGGACGGATGTAATAAATGAAGCAATTTGGGAGAAAAAGAAATTTCCCTGCACATTCGTGTTTAAATGAGCCAAAGTTAGAATCCAATCAGCTAGCAGATTTTTAACATTTACTGGATTTTGTAAGGAGTGCCAATCTGTTGTGCATGGAACTTGTGATAAAGAGCCACTAGAAGAGGATGGTCTTGTTTTACGATGCGTTGTTAATGGAAATACAAATATGCGACACAATAGCAAGTTTAAAAGGCAACTAAGTGGTAACAGGCGAAAGGAAATTGCACGAAGATTAGTTGAAGCCCAGCGTAGTTGCAGTAGATTTCGAAAACTGACAGCACAAAGACAAATTGAGTTATTTGACCAGGAACCTAGTCATCTTCCAACATTTGAGGTGTTAAGAAAAGCCAAAAACAAAGCAGTTATTAGAGAAACCATTCACTCAGATATTTTTACAGCCCTTCGACTGTTACATTACAGCGAACCCTATAAAAATTCAATCAGAGACATCGGACTGGACAAGTTCTGGGTGCACTATTGGTCATCGAATCAGATTCGGGTGTACAATATTTACAAACAAAAAGAACCTCTATCTACATTATGTGTAGACGCTACGGGAGGTATTGTTCATAAACTGAAACGCCCAGGTGGAAACTTATCAGGCCATATTTTCTTATATTGTGGCGTAATCAAAGTACCATCAAACTGAAGGACAGATACCTGTAGTGTGTATGCTCTCTGAACAACACAATACAAATGCCATTGTTTATTGACTGAAAAAATGGCTTCGATCTGGTGGTCAGATCCCAAAACAATGTGTCACTGACTTCAGTCTTGCCTTATTAAGCACGGTTTGTAATGCGTTTACACAGTTCTCTACAATTCAAGATTACATTAATACTTGCTACAACCTCCTAACCGAAGCTTCTGCTAGTCAAATACCTCTCTGCTTTTTAAGAGTGGATGTTGCACATGTTTTAAAACTTATTTCATCAACGCCCTGTTTAAAAGGAAGAACACGTAGAGTGTGTGAATTTTATATTCGAGCGATAGCTCGACTAATTTTGTGTACGTCACTAGATGAAGCAGAAAATTTGATATTTGCTATTCAGGTTGTATGCACGAGTGAAAGTGAAGGGATGTGCATTGTTACGAGAACTGAAACCAAAAGTGAGCAGTGCAAAAATTGGCTTAAAGAAATTATATCCTCTACTACTTTCGTTGATTTAGATCAGTATATAGCAAATGAATTTACAGACGGCGCAGAAAAGAAGCAAGGAGAATTTGACAATACGAATGGTAAAGCAGTGAAGCAGAATACTTTCAATAAATTTATTGTGTGGGGTGAGGACATCTTTTCGGATTGTGAACGTATAACGCAAAATGACAATGGCAACCGGGATAATTTACATTTTTTAACTGAACTTTCGAAAGTTCTTTTAACATTATGTGGGAAACTACCGCTATGGACATCAATAATGTGTAATAAATTGAAAAGGGGAAAAGCTTCGCGTTAATAAGTTCTTAGTGGAACATATACAACTTAATGAAGGTTCGTTAAAGGTAGCCGGTTCTAAGACATATAGAGAAAACCCAACGACTGTACATTTTCATCCACAGCTTAAAGCAATCCCCACTTGTAGTGTCCCAAATCAAACTTCAAATGTTTCATCAGAAGGGAAATGTGAGAACACTAACGAAAAGATAAAAAAGTATGAAATGGTTGAAATAGATGAGTCTAACTTGTTGATATCACATAAAATAACAGAAATGAATGCCATAGAAAACTGGAAAAAATAAAGCAAATCTGAACAAAAAAAATAAAAAAAAGTTTTTATTTAACACCTTGTCCAGAAATGTTACACCTAGAAAATATATATTCCAGCAAAAAAGTTAGCATTTTGAAAAATGGAAATTCACTGAAGCTGAAACCAGGCAAAATGAAAAAATCTTCTGCTTCTGTCACAAACACCTGTTCATTTGATGCTGTCGTTCAGAGTGTTGCAATTGCATATTGTGACAGTAATCAATATAAATCATTTGTGGACGCGCAGGAAAGTAGACTTTTAAAGCTGGCTGTAGCCTTAGTAAAAAAAGGTGCAAGTCGAAGAGTATATACTCAGAGGCTTGAATTATTAAAAGACAAATTTATGCCCGACAATCTTCAGGCTTGTGTAACAAAAACTGATTGTCAAGCGGCAGTTGCTGAAGATCAACATTCCTTCCAGCAAGTTTTATTGAACGCGGAATTTGTTCTTCATCATTCTGTCCAAAAGCAATAATTGAAAATTCATTTAAAATCCTCAGAATTGACTCTGAGTACTTATGCACTAACGGCATATCTGAGCTACAGGAGGCTATAAATCGTGGAACATGTTTTATCACAACCCAGACAAACCGAAAATGTATGCAAAAGTTATACCGTTCCGACGTTCCCGAACAATGGAAAATTAAACACTCAACTCAAGAATTTTGCAATGACAACGTAGTTTACAAACAAACTTTTGGCATTAATGGACACCTTATGGTGGAGATTGTAACTCATGGAAGAAATAAAAACGACATGAATATGTTGGGAATTGAATCAAATACAGTGTACAAACTGGCAGATATACCAACATCTGTAACATTTTCCGAAATTATGTTACGTCTGCGTGCTGTATTGGTCTTTATTCCGCCGTTGATAGTTGACAGAATAGGACACTAAGACACTGTTGCTTACTGTAGAAGAGTCGATGGGGGATGGGAACTCTATGACAATTTAAAAGATAAAGTTATAGATGTCCCTTCAAAAACGCGGGCTTGCATACATCTACTAATATACAGTGTTTAAAAACAAATTTTTCCAAAATAAATAAATAATTAAAGGTTAAAAATATTTTTGTGTAATTACTGACAATGAGTTAAAACAATGCAAGTATCTCTACTTGTACGGTGTCCTCTCCTATTCTTTCCTATTTTCTACGTTAATGCATCGTCTTTACTAATTAATATAATGTACGGATTTTGTTTACATGACACCCATGTACTGCCAATAAGTCTCATAACACGCTACCAGTTGATTTTGTCAGAATTTTTAAAAATTTACATTTTTTAGCTTTGACCTGCAGAATCAATTTTATTTTAGCCGATTTTTTTTTATTTAATTTTTTTAAACTCCATTTGATCCATGTAGCTTTTTTTTGATAGCGATGATAATTTTTGTGATGGCTTCAAATGATAATTTTTCGATTATTATTAATAAAATTTAGATTCACGATTGTTTTCGACTAACTTTCGAGGTAAACTTTACGAAGCAGCTCGTATTTCAGGGCAATATTAAATATGATTGTAGTTTAATAGTATTTCAAATATTTTGGAGGAGTATATGTCTTTTGCGCCCTAGGAGGGTTTTGATTCCATGCAGTCTAAATGCAGTTGACGAGCAAAAAAATCTTTCCCTTCCGTCATTCCCCTTAAAAATATCGTTGTCGAACGCAGGTAATGAACTCTGTTGATGTCTGCAGCTAATAAAAACGGCTCCATGATGCTGGCACACAATCTAGAAAGATGAAGATGAAAAATTTTGTCTAATAGGTCCCACTAATTGGTCAGTAATAGAAAATTTTTTAAAAATTTCAAGGTGACTCAAAAATTTTGGCATAATTAAAGAAAAAAACCGAAATAATAAGAGCGATCGATAGGATCTTAACCCTTGATAATTGGTCAGTTAAAAAAAAAATTGGTCATATCCCCAGAATTTTTAAAAATTAAAAAAAGGCTTTTTCATACTGTGATATGCGCGAAATCTACTGGTAAATCTAGCTGTCAGTATTGTCGTTAAGTCTAGTCGATACGTTGAATTTTTCAATAGGTTAAAGCCACGTATTCGACCAGCCTATATTAGCATTACTTATATAATATATGTTAAGGCATTTATTAAGAAAAAAAATTTGATTTTAAAATGAAAATTGAAATTAAAGTGTCATTTTTTTCTATGTAAATTATGTGTTTATTTCTATTCATTAAAATTTTCAATAAGATTGAAAGTATTCGACAAACATTGGCTACGTTCGAGCAAAAAAAATTCTTTAAAGCGCTTTAAAGCAAAATGGCGATTTACTAAGAATAACAAAGCAAAATGTCGTCGTAGATATTTAAACAAAATAACCTCAATAAGAGTTATTCATAAGAAAATTTCTTATTTGTTTTATATTTTAAACAATATGGATAACATTATAGGTCATATTATTGAAGAATCATCAGAGTAAACAATAATATGGCAGAATTTTGTAATTTATCGCAGTAAAATTTAAATTTGGTGTAAGACAGAACTACGTGTCACTTGATTTCTGTCCAAGCAGAAAATTGGTCAGCAATATGAAGCGGCTTGAAGCGCTTAAAGAATTTTTTTCTGCTCGAACACAGCCATTGATTATTTTTGTCATTTTTATTTCATATTTATTTGTTACTTTTTTATTTTATTATATGAAGAATATTATATAAGCAGTTCTAAATAAAAATTTAAAACAAATATTTAAACTAAAAATAATTTAAAATAAATCGCTTGGTCGCAATTATTATTATTATTATTAACTCTTATGTTAAGCAACTCAGAAAATTTAAAATAAAGTGTTTCAGAGTGAAAAATAAGTATTTCGGTCAATTTAAAATAACGCGCAGACGCAGATCATTAAAAATCGATTAAAAACCTATATAATTTTAGAAAGCAGAATCAGCACTATTTTAAATTTTCCGCGCTGAAACAATTAATTTTAAATTTGCCGCGCAAAAGTAATTGTTGAATTGTGTGTTTAAAACTTTTTCGGCTCTAAAATCTGAACGAATTGAACATTGACGCTACAACTCGAGCACTAACCAGCACTAACGTAAAGCTAACCAATGATATCATTTTCATCTTCATAGCTCGTGCCCCCCCCCCCCCCCACAAATTTTCTGCTATAAAATCCAAACCGACAGAGCACTAACGTTGAAATTAGAGCACTAAAGAGTACTAACGTAGCATTATCGACTATAAAATTTTCATCGTTACTGCTGGAATGGGGGGGGGGCAACTTCACGCACCTCATTATGAACCAGTTCCTTCTGTGGTCTACCGATAAGAGAGTGAGTGGACGACCAAAACTTTTATTCAAACTCTTTATTTTTATCAAAATATTTTTTTCAATTATTACATAATTATCATTTAATTTTTGAAATTAAACAAATATACTGTTATCGAGAATTTAGCAAAGATGCAAACTAAATATATAAAGGCAAAGATTATGTATTCATGACTCGTACTTCCGAAGGTTTGTGATAGGTGTCACAACAGAAAATATTTAAGTTTAATTTGATACGTATAGCATTGATTTCATATATCGATTATACAGGGAATTCTAAAATACCTGAGTCGCTCGAGGTCATTCAGTGCATGTTTTTAACAATTTTGCCGCTTATGTTATAGCAAGTATAGAACTATCGTCCAATAGCGGTGCATTTAAAAAAACATCAGGTACAATAATAAATAAAATAACTGTATCAGTACAGATGCTAATGACCTTTAGATGTCGATGCATCGATAAAATTTTAAATAAAAAAAAAAAAAAATAAAATAAAATAAAATAAAATAACATTTTATTTTCTGTAAGAATATTTTTTATTCAAAATTTATAAAAATTGCTGGAAATGGTTGCCTTCCATTTCCAAACACTTGGCCACTCGTTTTTTCATATTTTCAAAAACATTTTGCAAAATGTTTGGATTAATGTTTTCAATTGCATTTGTAATTGCATCCTTCAAATCTTGAATTGTATGCATTCTATTTTTATATATGGTATTTTTTAAATATCCAAATAGGAAATAGTCTAAGGGGGTTAAATCGGGTGACCTAGGTGGCCATGGTATCTCTGTACGTTGGCTAATTATTCGATCTTCGAAAAATTCAGTCAAATAATTTATCGTATCAGCTGCTGTATGGGCCGATGCACCATCTTGTTGAAAATACCCGGTTCTTAGGTCTTCGTCATCCAATTGGTTAATAAAAACCTCAAGAATATCCCGGCGATACGTCTCGGCGGTAACAGACCCTTCGAAGAAGATTGGCCCAACGATACGTTGTCGCGACATAGCAACAAATACTCCAATTTTTATTGGATGTAATGTGGTTTCAACAAATTGGTGAGGATTTTCCGTACTCCATATTCTATAATTTTGACTGTTTACATAGCCACTTAAATGGAACCATGCTTCATCAGAGAAGAAACAGTGATTCAAAAAATTGTCGTCCACGATATTTTGAAACCAACGGCAATATGATACCCGTTGACCGTAATCCAACGGATGTAATTCTTGAACCACTGAAACTTTATATGCACGCATTTTTAATTCTTTATGTAGAGCTCTATGACAGCTTGTTTTGGAAATCCTAACTTGTGCTGATAGCTGAGATAGAGGTTTTTTTGGGCTGCGATTTATTCGTGCTCTTAAATCTTCAACAACTTCGTCTGTAACGATTTTCGGTCTGCCTGTACAAACAAGTTAAATAAATAAGCACGCTAAAAAAAATTGAAATATTTATAATCAATGATAACCTGTCGAAGATCCTCTTTTTACAGAACTCGTTGTTTCAAATCTTTCAGCCAGACGCTGAATATACTGTCTGAAAGTACTTCTGTCCATTTCTAATTCAAATTCGGGGAATTGAACGTTAAACTGCCGTAGTGTAACGTCATAGTCGTACTTCCACACGTTTTCATTGGTTTCTACCGCACTTCTGTAATACGCTTTTAATAAAAAAACGATCGTGTTCTTCGTTAAGAACCATGCTACAATAAAACAAAACGTAAATTTAATTTATTTATAATTATTAATTTAAACGTTTAATTTATAATTATTATTTTGATTACTTAAAAAATTTGTATAAATAGCTCCACTGTTATTTCAAGAAAGTCCAACATGGCTGAATCTTTCACAATTAAAACACAATTTTTCATATTTAAACGAAATATTGTAATTTTTAACAAATAATTTACCTGATGATAATAAGAATTAACAGCAACGAATGTAATACTTAAGAAATATCTAATTAATGAAAAGACGCTTTGAAAAAACACAAAAAATGATGCACTTTGACAGATGGCCGAAACAGGAATCATAAATAATAAATATCTTAAAAACCCTAGATACGAATGTTTTATAGTACGTTTCTTTTAAAAACCAATATAAGTTAGTTATAACAGCAAATCTGTGACCTCGGACGATTCAGACTTTTTGGAACTCATGTTATATACATTTGATTTTAAATAAAGTTTTTTGTTTGAAAAAATATTACCTATAAAGAGATATCGCATTACATTGTGTGTGATTATTTCATAATCACGCTACAAATTCCCCTTTCGAAGACGAAAGCGAACTGCAGGAATAAAGATGTTGGCGGATTGTCAAGCTGGTTTGAGAAAGCGAACATGGCTCCTTGTAACTTCTCCTGTTTGTATGTGTTGTAGTAATACTGTTGAATCTTGTAAAAATTTTAATATTCGGTATGGACCTTGAAAACGTCGTAAAAATTTCGATTCTTCATCTAAATTGTGTTGGTGTTGCTGAATTTTCTTGTACACGTATTGATTTATGGTGAATTTTGAAGTATTTTTGTAAATTGGCAGTGACATTTTTAATTCGCTGGTGTACTCTCATTATAGCGTGTTGTACTTGACTTGGCGTTGGATTGTCGGCTTGTAATATTTGTATCAGTTCATTAGAAATGTGAAAGGGCATGCACATTTGGCGATTTAGAAAAACTTGTGCTGGTGTTGCATTGATTGCTGAGTTGTAAGTATTGTTTATATTAAATACGGCGTATTTTAAGAAGGTATTCCAATTTGCATGGTTAGCGGAATATTGTGCAATTAAAGTGGCTAAGTTTGATTTAATGTTTCTAATACTTCTTTCAGCTACGTTTGCCCTTGGGTTGTATGGCGATGTGTATATTGGTTGGATTGCCCTTTGTAAGTAGAAGTTGTTGTAGATTTCAGAGTGAAATATGCTTCCGTTGTCACTTGAAATTTCGGCGACATATCCAAAGGTAGTAAATATATCTTCTAATATAGTGACCACGACTTGAGCTGATATTTTCTTTGTAGGTCTGACGATCGTCCAACAACTAAAAGAGTCTGTAAGAATAAAAAGAAATCTGTAGTCTCTGTCTTCTGGAGAACCGCGTGTACGAATTACAGGTCCTGTGAAATCGATGAAAATTCGTTGCCACGTTTTTTGGGGTGGTTCACTTTGAAAGGCGATATCATAATTTTGGTAATTTGGTTTGTACTCTTTGCAAATTTTACAATTTTTAACGTAATTTACAACTACTTTATATAAATTTGGATAATAAAATCTTTGAGCTATTTTGCGTTATGTACAAGTAACGCCTGAATGAGCACCTGCATAAGCACTTTTATGAAAATAATCTAAAACATATTGCAACATAGCTTTAGGAAGAACTACTCTTTTCTTTTTATGTTTCCCAGAAAGATGTATCAATAAGCCATCCTTTATTCGAAAATTTTTTACGATATTATTAGATAATATTTTCTGGTACTCGGTTCTCGAGAAAGGATCGCTTTTTTGAGCCATTTTTATGCTAATAAAGCTATGGGGAACGAGATTTATATTGTTTATAATATGTTGTATATTTCCTAAGCTGTTGTTACTTATTTCTAAAATGTTATTATTATCTATGTTTATTTTGGCATTTATTTGATTATCATTATTATACTGTAAGTTCATTTCATTATTATTATTATTAGATTGTAAGTTGTTAGATGTAGTTTTTAAATTTTCATTATTCGTTTGTAAATTAGGATTATTTTCATTATTCATTGTTACTAGATTATTTTCTGTAGATTTTAAGTTATTATGATTGTATTTGTTAGTTTCTAAAATATCTTCATTTATTTCTACATGTATTGGTGTAAAATTGAGATATTTTTAAAAGCCATCTAGATAATTTTTTGTATCTCTGTGGTGTATTGAATAGATAAATTAAAGCATTACAATCAGTTTTAAGTTCGAAATGTTTGTCATGTAGGTAATCTTTAAAGGAATCTAGAGCTTTTATTACTGCCATTAGTTCTGCTTCATATGCTGACATTATTACTTTATTTTGAGTATTGAATTTTTTAGAACAGTATTCGATTGGGTGTAAACCGTCCTCGAATTGTTGCATTAGGCAACCTGATGTCCCGATAAAACTGGCATCTGTGTAAACTATAAATTTTTTATCAAAACCAGGAAATTTTAATACAGGAGGGTTTCACAGACAATGCTTTAGTTTATTTATTGCATCTAAATGTTGTTCAATTTTAAATTTTGTATTTTTCTTTTTTAAGTAATTTAAGGGGGCTACTATAATTGAAAATTACGGAATGTACCTCGCATAAAAGGCGAAAGCTCCTAACATGGCTTGTAATTCTTAATATTTTTGGGTATTGCCATATTGAGTAAAGCTGATGTTTTGGATGGGTTTGGTAGACGTCCCATTGGTGTTACCAAATTTCCGAGTATTTTAAGGCGTGACATAAAAAATTTTGCCTTGCTTGGGTTTACTGTAAGGTCTGCCTTTTTCAGTCTATCTAATACGGTGTGTAGATCAGAAAAATGTTTTTCTATAGTGTTACTATGTATTATAAGATCATCATAATAAATAAGTAAACAATCATTCATGAGATCAGCTAGTTCTCTAGATAAGTATCTAATTAATGCTTGGCTTGAGCATTTTAAGCCCATTGGAGCGACAGTAAATTGAAATTGTTTGCAAAATTGTGTTATAATAGCCGTTAAAGGTTTAGATGCTTCGTCTATAGGAATTTGGTAAAATGACTGTGTTAGGTCAATAATTGAAAATACTGTTGAATTACCTAAGTTTGAGAAAATATGGTTCATGGGTAATCCTATTATAGGATCATTGGTCAGAAATTTATTCAAATATCTGTAGTCGCGACCATCCGTTTGGAACCGTCCTGTTTGTTAACTAAAAATACTGGGGTTGCATATAAACTTTGAGATTCCTCAGTAATGCCTAATTGTAATAGCTCGTTCAATTTTTCTTGTAAAATTTGTGTTTGATCTTTCTTTAATATGTAAGGGTGTTAGGCTACGGGCTTGTTATCTAATAAAGGAATGTGGTATTGAGAATTTTTCGCTCTACCCGGTTTGGAAGTTAATACTGATTTATATTTGTTTAGCAATTTTTGTAATCTTTCTTGATTTTGTGTATTTAAATTTATTTTGGACTCAGTTATCACATTTACTAAGTGGTTTTTCTGTATATCTATGAATTTAATTTCTTTATTGAAATTCTGTTTTAAAATTACAGTGTTATTTATGAAATTTAGAATTATTCCACATTTGTGTAAAGTATTTGAACCAATTAGAACAGGAAATGGTAAATTTTCTGTGACGTAAAATTTTTGAGACCAAGGTAAATTTTCTATTTTGAAATGTAAATAACGTAATTTGAAAGTTGTAAATAGTTACGGCCGGATAAGCTTGCTATGATATTAGAGTTGAAAATTTGAATTTTTTGTTTAGAAAATTTTAACATCTTGTTCAGTGCTTTTTTACGTACGATATTTACGGTTGAGGCTGAATCTAATATTGCTAAGTATGGCTGATTATTAATGAAGATATTGATGGTCGGAATGTTACTTGTACAGTAATTTAGTTTTTTTTGATTTAGATTAGAAATATCTGTAGATATATTTGTAGTTGCATGCGAAGTAGAGGGTATATTTTGTTCGGTGAAGGGATTAGTTAAATTGTACATAGTAGAATTAGTAAAATTTGTATTATTTTCAGTAGTACCAGGTTTTTCATTATTTGTAGGTAGTAAATTATTTGTAGGTATATTAGAATTTGAATTATTAAATCTAGTTTGTCTTAAACGTTTTCGGCAATCACGATAAATGTGGCCAGGGATTTTGCAAAATGTACAAACTTGTGACTGGTTTCTATTGTTATGATTTATTTTATTTCTCTGATTTGTATTTAGATTGTGTGTTTGTAAACTTTGCGAATTAATTATTTCTATTATTGGTATATGCGTGTGGGATTTGATTAGTACTATTAATGTTGTTAGTAAATACGGGTGATGGGTTGTTAATATTGTTAGCATTATTAGTAGTGGGTGTGGGATCTGAAGGATGGTTAGTGTAGTTAGCAGGGCCGGTATAAGAAGGGTTAGTATAGTTAATATAGTGCTGGGAGTTGAAGTGTGTTGTATTTGGTGGTGGGAAGTTTGTACTTGGTTTGCTTGTAAAATTCTGTTGCCTGATTTTTATTTACTCAATTTGATGAACCAGGTTTAATAGATTTTGAAATGTAATTGGTATGGGTGTAAATTTTATTAGATCAAAGGTGTTGTAATTCACATGCGCAAATATTAATTGTACAATGTCAATGTCTAACATATGTGGACACAAAATATTGGCATTACACTTTATCGATTGTGTGAAATTATAAAATGACTCATTTTCATACTATTTACGGTATACCGTTTTGTCTATAAGATCTTGTTTTATGGTTGGCATTTTGTTAAAAGCTCACTTTTAATGTCATTCCAATTATAATTTGAATTTAGATTTTGTAACCAAAAATATTTTGAGTTTGAATGACATTTAGTTAGCAAAAATTTTAATAAGGTATTTTCTGAAATGATTTTTAAAGATATTACATTTTGTGTTTCGATGATGAATTTTAGAATTCACATTGGAACTAAAATGTTCAAGTAGGGAATTCTTCAGTTCTAATCTTTGCAACAGAACTTTGAGGTTCGTAAGGAGTTTGATTATCAGTAACAGGTGGAGGTTGTTGGCTTTGTGAGGATTGAGTTATGAGGGTGTTTCAATTTGTACTTAACTCGTGTATATGCTGACGGTGAGATTCCTGTATTGCTTGCTGGTTTATAGCCATTGCATTCAACGTCTCCGTCACTGTGTTTAAAGTACTGGCCGTTTGTGTTAAAATTGCCTCTATTGCTGCTGCATCCATCCTTGTTTTTTTCATCCTTTTCAATTAAGGCAAAAGATATAATATATATATATATATATATATATATATATATATATATATATATATATATATATATATATATATATATATATATATATATATATATATAATTGAGTAAGTTTAAATACGATTTGTAAAATTTAAAAATATAATGTAAAATATTTTATACGTTAAGTTTAAATAGAAATTTATTGTGGTGGGTGGGGGTAACAAGGAAACAGAGTGAGATAAAAAAAAATACAAAATGTTTTTCTAAAAGCAGCAGGATATTTTTGACACAATAAAAAGACACAAAAAAAGTATTTAGGAGAGAAAATTTCCTCTCAGTCAAGTAAAAAGCAACAAGAAAAACTCCAATAAAAACAAAAGCCACAGGATGGGTTTAACTCAACAGAAAAGAAACTGTATTTAAAAGAAAATTTTTTTATAGCCAATTAAAAAACTAGAAAAAAATCGAATAAAAACACAAGACTTTGCTAAAATCAGCGGGGAAAAAGGACTCAAGCCCCAAAAATAATCTATAAAATAAGTTATTGATTCTAACCGAAAGAACCAGACAGAAAAAGACAATTCTTGCCCTAAAAAGAAAATAAAGCCGAAATAATTCGGAAATAGTGAGAAAAAAGCACTATTAAAAAAAAGATTCACAAACACAGAAAAACAAAAAACGAAATACAAGCACTGAAAAAATACACAAAAGAAAAAAATAAAACAGATATTAAAGAAAGAAGCACAAACAAAAAAAGAATACTAAAAAAGAAAAAATAATTTTTAAAAATTAGAATACACTATTGAAATAATATGTCAACTTAAAATTACTTTATTTAATTTCACTGTTAAATCACTTTATAACTCGCGTTTTGAAGCTTCCGACTATCTTTCGAGCAAAATAATAAATGAATAAATTTTTTGGGGCTTATCATGACGAAAGTGGTGTGAAAGTCTAATTGTGGGAAAGAAAATAAGCGGGGGTAGTATTATAAAAAAGAAATATATTGGGAAAATCCAATGTTTTTGTTTTGAAACAATAAAATTTTATTGTGGGTACAAACACATTTCAAATTGGCGTTGAAAGGGGTGTAGGACAATTGCACTCGGTCATGTAAAATAATGACGAAGGAATAAAGTATTCAAACAAATTTTTTTGGTCTACAATTGACTAATAATATTTGTTCCCATATTCATAACAAAATCATATTTACAAAAAAAGACAACAATTGAAGATTTTCTGTCCTAAAATTAAAATTTTTAAAACAATTTCTGACTGAAAAATTGAATCAATAGATATATATTACCTTGAAGAACACAATTAATTAGAATAACTGATGTGATACAAAATTTAACAATTTTTGCATTTTATCATTTACTTTTGGGCAATTCCATGAAAAGATGGAATTTTAGTAAAAATTAAAAAATGAAAATAATTATCAATATCATGCCTACTTGATACTCAAAAGACTAAATAACTGATTACAACGTTTTTTTATTTTATTTTTTACCTGTAATTGTCTTTATTCTGTAAATTTAGCTTAAAAATTTTTTACTTAATAAAAAAAAATTACCGTAACTTGTGATTTTTTTCAAGTGAATATTAAAATACAGCTAAATTTACATTTTTCTTTCTGCTGAAATAATTATTATACTCGTTTTGAGTATTATTTTGACTTTTTGTCAAGCTACGAATTCGAGTAATGGAGGCTATCAAAACCGACAGACGTTTTTTTAATTACTAAAAATAAACTTTTATCTTTGTTATCTATCATATTTTCCAAAAAATCAAACTAATAAACTGCTTACTTTTTAATAAAACCTGTTTTAAAGTGACTGTAATGTAAGTGACCAAAGAGGGTGTAATGTAAGTGACCGACTAAAAGTCACATTTTTATCAAAAATTTATAATAAGTTATGAAATTTCTTATTAAAATAATTTATTGAAACATTATTTGTTTAAATTTATTTAAATGAAGCTGTTTGTTATCAAAAAGGAGCAAAAAATTCTCATTGTATAAAAGATGAAAAATTATGTTCCTTTTTGAGACATGTAAGTGACCACCTACTTTCTCCTGTATAAAAAAAATTATATGCATTTTTTGTTGTTTGATTTCCTTTGTTTAAAAGTTCAAATCGTATTTGATTTAATTTGACTAAATTTTAGTGGATTTTCATTAAATACGAAAATTCAAAAGATTTTAATCCCAATTTTAAATCAAATTGTAATGTAAGTGACCATGGAATTACCCTTTTCAATATTTATCGTACGAAAAATTTTCTGAATTATTCTTGTATATTAGTTTATTAGTTGGATGAAATATCGATGTGAATTTCAAAACGTTAAGTCTTGTCAGTTTTGAAATTTTTCTGTTTTATTTTGAAACAAATTTATTAGATGATTTTGGTTCGTTCAATAGGTTGTGATTAAGTACGTGCATATTACAAACGAAGCAGGAGGTTGTTAGTTCAATTAGTCTATATGTGCTAACTATTCGGCTGTTCAGGTATCGTTTTATTAATCTCAAAAAATATTTCAAACGCATGGTCTTGACTTTGCGATTTTTTTGCAGCTAGTTTTTTTCTGCTAAATACATCATCGTAATTTTTATTAAAATATTATAGACGATAAAATAAGAAAACTAAATATTATTATCTACTTATTTTTAATTTATTATTAATACTAACAATTAGGTAAGAGATTATCCATTGAATACATACATAATTTTGAGCTTAGTATATTCTTTCTGACATATAAATATTCTTCTTTTGATAACTTTATCTTTGTATAGCATTTAGTAATTTTTATTGCTATTTGCTATTCGCAATAAACTTTGGCGAACAGTGATCGACATCAGATGAATGAACTCATTTTGAACTTGAGACGAAAATTAAGATGTCGTTCCGGGATTATTTTTAACATGAGTGGGATGATTATTTATGACCGAGTCGAGTATAGCCAAGAGTTTTATTAATCCAAGGAAATTATCAACATTGCTGGATTCAACTTCATCGCATGCGGTGAATGACTCCCTGTGACTGCGTAATGCAAGCTTTTGAGAAGCAAGAAATTTAATACCGTGAATAATTCTTTTTGATACGTTACGTTACTTTTGTTTTTCTGTGTCGTATTCGGTTTGAATTTAAACGTCAATTCTTTCCATTTCTGTCCACTGGGTGAAACACTTCGATGGTTCTTCGCATTTTCATGTGTAGTAAATCCTTTAGGTACTCTAGTATATCCATAAATCCATCTTTGTGCTCTAATGAAAATTTATTATCTAATCGTGAAAAGATACCAGTGCGAAATGCCAATTTTTTAGTCGGGGAATAAACTAACTATTAGCGATTCATTTCTTCACCGCGATTTTCTAGTTTTCCCTCAAACCAACTTTTCTTCATACAACGGTTATTTGTTGACAGGAAAGGGCCTTCAGTGTTTTGAAAATATTTTGAACAGTTTAATTATTTCTGATTTTAATCAGTCTGACAGAATTGCTTTCCCCGTAGTCTTATTAAACTCAAGAAGTCCAATATCATACTGTTTAATCATTTCCAGTATGGCAGTCATTGGGGTTTCGATATCATTTAACCTATCACTTCTACCAACTCTTTCTTCTACTGAAATAATAATGTTTTCTACAAATTCTTCCGTAGCATTTTACACTCTGAGTTAACTAAATTGATACCTTTTTTGTTTATTGCGAAGCTAGTCTCAGATTCCTTGAATTCCTCAGAAATTATCAAAGATCCTGAAGTACCTCTTGACATACTTACTGGATTTCTGGCCTGCTTCCTTCTGCAATTTTCATCTTTTTCGTCCGTCAGCACCAGACTCTTTCTTCTTTGAAAATATTCGTTTCATATTGTATTGTTATAATTGAGAAATAAGGGTTTTGAGATAACCTGAAAATAATAATATAAAACGGTTAACATATATAAGATATTTATATTTATAAATTGGTAAATTTAAGAAAAAGTATTTCTGCCTTTATTTTATTTTGGATAAAAACGAAAAAAAAATTACCAAACTACAATATATGTAGGGTTAAGTGGGGAACAGTGTAACAAAAAGGTCATTTTTATTTTTAGAAAAAAAATGTTTATTTTATCTTCCTTTCATTATTGCCTAATGAATCAGCAACTTTTAACCTACAAATTAGGCTTTAAAAAATATTGAAATTATACTTACAATTAGAAAATACTTAATTTGACATTTTTCTGAGATCACAATTTTGTTGTAGTGTGCCCCTGTGGTGGGGTACAGTTTAACAGCCATAGGGGTACAGTATAACAATATGAGGCACATTATAACAGTGAATTAAATTTAACATCAAACGAAATTAAATATGAAAAAATAAAATCTTTTAACCTCTGTTGTATTTCTTGCCGGTTAAGATGTTACTTAACAATGAATTACACAATACAACTTTAAAAATAATAAAAGTTTATTCAATAATAAAATAAAATTGTAACAAATAATATTTAAAGTATTTACAATAATTATTGTTGAGCACAAAATGTATTTAATAATTTAGATTACTTTCAACTAGCTCGCCGAATTTACAAGTGAACTCATTAACCGAAGTTGGCGGGTCAGAATCATAGCCAGATCATCCATAGAGTATATTTGCATAATTATCACCAGCGCTGCTCATTAACTTAGTGACCGCAATTATAGCTATTATTATTTGCAAGTGTACTTATCTATGTTGTCGGTACGACATAATTACATAGATCACTGCACAGTTATCGCTCATACTAATGCCCATCTTGACCAATAGATGTCTAAGTTACTACAGCATCCCCCTTTAGTTCGCTTGTACATCTAAAAAAAAGAAAAAATAATTCAGTACATTTTTACGATAACAAAAAAAAATTTAAATAAGGAAATAAAAATAAAAATAAATTCTGTGTTGTTTAGCATTGTGATGCAACTTGAACTGTCGTAGATACTTCAACTGCTCATGGAGTAGGGACTGCTACATTGGGAACTCTAACTGTAATCGGCACGTATGGACCATTATGGTGGTTGTTTGTGTCGGCTGTTTGGTTAGCTGCTTTCACTAGCTGATTTGCATGGCGTTTCCACAGATTGCTTTTGCCTGAAACAGAAACTAAATACGTTTGCCGACCCAGTTTTTTTGATATGGTCCCCTTTGTCCACGAAACTTTGCCGGGAACGCTATAATCCTTTGTGGATACAATTTCACCTTCCACGAATTGTTTTTTAGTCTTCCCTCCGTAGGCATTTCGTTGTTACCCTTTTTCGGTCCGAAAATCGTTACTAACGGCTGATGATCCGTTTCAAGAGTGAATTTACGGCCATATAAGTATTGGTGAAATTTTTTGACACCGTATACTATTGCTGCTGCTTCCTTATCGACTTGTGAGTAGTTTTTCTCACTTGACGATAACGTTCGTGATGCGAACGCGATAGGCCTCTCACAACCGTTCTGATAAACATGTGTAAGGACTGCCGCTAATCCTATTGGGCTCGCGTCTACTGTTAATTTTACTGCAATATTAGGGTTGTAATGAGCTAAAACGTTATTTGATATTAATTCCGTTTTTAATTTTTCAAAAGCTTGTTGTTGCGGTTCATTCCACTGAAAGTTAGTATCTTTATGCAGCAATTCGTATAAGGGAATACAAATTAAACTCATTTTAGGAATAAATTTCCTGTAATAATTTATGAGTCCTAAAAAAGCTTGTAATTCCTTTACATTACTTGGAGGGCTAGCATTTTTTATGGCTTCCACTTTTCCCGGACACGTGTGTAACCCGTTTTTATCAATAATATGTCCTAGGTAAGTAACTGACTTTTGTAAAAAATTACATTTGTCTTTACATACTCGTAGTCCCGAATCATGGAGTCGTTTTAAAACCTGTGCTAAACATTTTAGATGTTCTTTTCTGTTCGGGGCTGTTACCAGAATATCGTCCATGAAGACGACAACACCCTGAAAACCGGAAAACAACGAGTCCATCGTTTTTTGAAATATAGCCGGCGCCGAAGCTATACCGTACACTAAACGCGTATACCTGAATAAACCTTTTGTTGTCGATATTGTTGTATAGACTCGACTATTTGGGTCTAGTACTAACTGCTGGTACGCCATTGATAGATCTATAATTGAAAATTCTTCTCCGCCATGTAACTTAGCGAACAGTTCTTCAATGCGCGGTAGTGGGTATTGGTCCACTATTAGATGTGGGTTTACAGTTACTTTGTAATCACCACAAATACGAACTTCTCCGGACTTTTTTATTATGGGGACTATCGGTGTGCCCCACGGACTATATTCGACCGGTTCTAAAACGCCAATTCGGACTAATTTATCTATTTCAGCTTCAACCTTTGCCTTTATTGCTAAAGGGACTTGCCTCGGCTTACAGAATTTAGGCATTGCATCGTCTTTCAGTTTTAAAGACACGATTGCTTTATTAAATTTACCTAATTCTGAACTAAAAACTGTATTATATTTTGTTAACAATTCAGAAAACTCCCTATTATATTTTGTTAACAATTCAGAAAACTCCCTATCTACATTTATAAATTTTATTTCTTTTAGGCCTATATTGAAAGAATACATCCAATTTCTACCCAATATTGGGGGACCACCCCCTTTTATAAAAAATATTTTTATAGTTTTAACCATATTATTAAAATTAACATTTATATTAAAAGTACCTTTAGGTTTTATTTGGTTCCCGTTGTAGCCTATTAACGTGGCCATTGTTTCCGTAAATGGATAACTTTCAAAATGGTCTTTGTACATTTTGTCCGAGATGGCTGAAATCGGTGATCCACTGTCCACTTCCATTTTAACAGGAACTCCACCCAAACTAACTTCCACTAATATTGGGTTACTCTCAGCATCTGTGCTAAAATGAAACATAGATAACATATTATTATCGTTTTCTAAAAAGTCAATATAATTATAATTCATTTGCTTTTTAGGACACATCTTTTTCAGATGCCCTTTAGATTTACACTTTTTACACCGATAGTTTTTAAATCTGCAGTAATTTTCTGTGTGATTGGTATATCCACAGATACTACATTTCTTTTTCGGTGCCGCTGGGTTTCGTTTCTTGCTAGCTGCTTTTGTGCCCATTCTGAAAACTCCCGATGACCCAGTCGGTTCACGTTTGATGCTGTTGGACTCAGAATCGTACTGGTGAGTGATGAAATCAACCGAGTTCGCTATTCGTACTGCCTCGTCGAGTGTCAACGTTTTTGCATCCTCCGTGAATAACTTGTCCTTGATCGGTCCGATTTCTAAACCCATAATGAATTTATCACGAAGCACCATGTTTAAATGCTCTTGAAATTCGCATTTCGTCGAAAGTGCGCGAACTCTGGCTGTCCATTCGAAAATTGATTCGTGTTTTTCTTTGGTTGCCTCGTAAAACTTTCGACGCTCGGCAAATGTTGAATGAGGTGGTTTGAAATGGTTATTCAGAATTTCTATTAGTCTTGGGTTTGCCATTTCTTCAGGATCCGTCGGATGAGTTAAGTTAATTAATAATTGAAATGTATCGGCGTTTAACGCGTTAATTAAAATAGCACGACGTTTTACTGTATTGGTGTTGCTAATATCATTCATGATAAAAAATTGTTCCAATTGCTTGTGGAATATATTCCAGTTATTAACAGCATGATTAAATTGCGGGATATTTCCCCAAATACCGTGAACGCTGGACGTTGTACTATTTTCCGTCATTTTTATACTTCAATTTACGTTTAAAATTAACTTAGTATTTGTAATTTAAGAAAAATTTATACGTGGTTTCAAACAAAGAAACAAAAAAAATCTCATCACCACTTGTTGTATTTCTTGCCGGTTAAGATGTTACTTAACAATGAATTACACAATACAACTTTAAAAATAATAAAAGTTTATTCAATAATAAAATAAAATTGTAACAAATAATATTTAAAGTATTTACAATAATTGTTGTTGAGCCCCAAATGTATTTAATAATTTAGATTACTTTCAACTAGTTCGCCGAATTTACAAGTGAACTCATTAACCGAAGTTGGCGGGTCGGAACCATAGCCAGATCATCCATAGAGTATATTTGCATAATTATCACCAGCGCTGCTCATTGACTTAGTGACCGCAATTATAACTATTATTATTTGCAAGTGTACTTATCTATGTTGTCGGTACGACATAATTACATAGATCACTGCACAGTTATCGCTCATACTAATGCCCATCTTGACCAATAGATGTCTAAGTTACTACAACCTCAATGTTGTTACAAGGATTCCTCGTTCACCACTTGTGACTTTGTTGTTTTGCTCCTTTTGCTGCCAACACTCTTTTTGACTTTTGTGCCGTAGTCGTATCGATCTCATCAAGACAGAATAATTTAGTGCCATCGCCAAAACTAGGAAACCTTCCCATTACCTCTTCTAAATTCTTATAAAACATCCTAATATTGTGCCTGTTGAATGACGTAGCCCTTGAAAGGCTGCAAGCCTCTGGTTATCGCAAGGACAAATCAGGATTTCTTTTTCGGAAGCCATGCAACCAATCTTTTCCTGCAGTTGTTCTTTCTGCCCAAGTAGCTGGCATCTTTAACTTATGGTGTTTAGCCATTTCATAAGCTAATTTTCTTGTTTCAATAGTATCAAGAGCGTAACACATTTTTGAGCATGTTATTAAGACACTCTTTTAGTGCTGCTTCTTGAGCATTTGAAAATATTTTGTTTACCGCGTAATTCGGCATCAACCGCAAATTTGCAGCTTCCTCGTCTGAACAATACTTTTTTTTTTTTTTAAATAAAAAGACAATTTTTTACTTTACTAATACCACTTTATTTAAAGTTTCGGCTCGTAGGGCCATTAACGAACAGTCATGGCCACAGTTAATGGCCATACGGGCCGAAACATGTCATAGACAATTAAAACTGTAAATAAAGTGGTATTAGTAAAGTAAAAAGATGTCTTTTTATTTTAAAATGGAATACTATAAAGTAACGCTCAAATCTATTAAATATACTTTTTCTTCTTTACATACCGATAAAGTACCGTAATTCACATTCTTTCTCTTTGCTGCATTACTCAAAGATACTCCTTTTTCTACCAATTCTATTGCTTCTCCGTCTTCCTACTTCGATTTCGCACCATTTTCAACGTATACTTTATACTTTACTCAAAGTGTTTTATACCGTTTGAAATTTTAACAGAATACTCTAGACACTTACTGAAATTAGGAAAAAAATTGACAAGCGATTTGATGATTTACCCACTGCTAGTAGCGAAAAACTTTATACTCTACTCAAAGTTTTCATACCATCTGTAACTCATGTAGTAAATCAATATTACTTTAAAAATTATGTAATCAACACGATTTGAACGGTTTTATGGTGATGAAAGTCACCGGAAAGTGTTGCGTATGAGTGGTTAATAATATTTTAATCAAAATACTTATATTTTTATTAGTTAAAAACATTAAATAAATTTTTGTTAAAATAATTTTTTTCTTCTTCAAATAAACTTATTCTATATGTATTTAACGTGAATGTATATGTATAATCAAAATAAAATCTACTACTAACTAATTTTATTAAATATAGTATTGAAATATTTTTTCTTATTATGAAAAGTTTCTGCTAATTGTTTTCATCCTCACTGTCGCTTCTTACATACTAGGAATTTTCATCATATGAATATTTTAAATTACTGCCCTCTCACGGATCTTCAGCTTCTATATCTGTAACACAAATTATGCCAATATTACAGTTAATTCAATAGAAATAAATATTTTAGCTAAATTTAAATAAATATTGAATTAAATCAAAAGTTAGTTAAACATACAAAAAAGTCTGAAATTAATTAATTTACGTTTTATCTATATTATTAGAGATACGTCTGCTAAGTCTAATAATAAGAAAGAATCAAGAATTTATTTAAGCATCATAGCTCATAGGTACTTATGTATGCACATAAAATCATAACCATAAGCGCAGATACCATAAGCTTGTACCAAATGTATATTCTTGAAATAGGTATGCAATGCTTATGACAAGAAAGACAGATTGTCTAAAGACCTTCTAACTATTCTCTGAAGAATAAGATTTCTACTATACAAACGTACGGAGAACTTGAGTAAAGTCATATTGATTTCAGCTTAGGGATCTTTTTAAGGCGTATAATATACCTGACGTATTATCCAGATATGCAAGTAGTAGATAGGCTATAAGAGAACTACAGCAGGCGGATTCTGCGGCACACTGCGCGTCAAAAGTATAGACCCCCATAATGGGTGGTCGAATAATTTTGTGTCGTACTGTACTTGTGTTATCAGACTTCCGGCGGCTAATTGGTCTGTATAGTTATTATCAGCGCGCCGCTGTTGTTTGTTGAGTTAATTGGTCTGTATAGTTATTATCAGCGCGCCGCAGTTGTTTGTTGAGTTAATTGGCCTGAGCGTTGTGTGATAAACCGTTGTTGTTTGGTTGAGTTAATTGTTCTGTGTGTGGGTTTTTATGCTCATTAAAGTTAATTGGGTAGTTTGTTTGAACGTTGCGCGCTCATTAAAGTTAATTGGCGCTGATAAGACACTCCGGACGTCGGAAATGTGATATCATAAATATTTTTTAGAACCCAATTAAGTTAATTGGCTAGTTTTTTGAACGTTGCGCGCTCATTAAAGTTAATTGGCGCTGATAAGACATTCCGGACTTCGGAATTGTGATATCATAGCTATTTTTAGAATTATTGTCCACATGCATGTTACAACTTGTTAGCGGAATGCTTAATCGGAAATCAGTTTCTATTTTTAGCACACACGTTAAGATTTGTTATGAGAGCGCGGGCTCGGGAATCTGCTTCTACTTTTAGCATATAACAATTGTTTCCAAACGCCCACAATCGAGAAATCTGTTTCTACAACGCCGCCAGCTCTAGGTATTGTTCCATACTTTCATTCGTTATACAAAATGCGCATTTAAACAGACCGAAGTTAATGTATGCATGCTGTATTGCTTTAAAAGCAAATTTATTGTAGGCTCGGGGTATACATACATATTAATTTTATCAACAGATAAGAACAAAAATAATTTTATAACAAAAAGAATTAAAAGAGATAAGTATATTATGTCTATTTATATAATATGTAAGTTTAGGCTTTACGTTTTGTCTAGTAGTAATAAACGAAGGTATCAATGTTCGAAAGGATATTGAAACCATTAGTGATGTCGACACTACCCTGGAGGAGCTGCAGCACGAAATTAGCGAAGCCAGTAAGCATTATGAGGAAAGATTGATTAAAGGTGAAAATAAATAAAAAACTATTTTTAGAAACAACTCATTTTTATTTTAATATTTAAATGTACATAGTGAAAAAGCATTGATAATATAAAAATGTGTATATAAGTAATTATTAATTTGCGAGATTTAAGGAGATTTTTTTCCATCACTCTAACCAGGTGAGCTCAGGATTTACAATGGAAAGTTCCTCTGAGAAAAAAACAAAAAAATTAGCTGTCACCAATATAATAAATATATGTATACATACCGTTAATTATGAAAAAATCACCAAATCGTTTTTCGCCATTAAAATTTAATGCTAGAGTTATTTCGCCAATAGCTCGATAGCCCACACTATGATAAAAGACAATTTTTGTTGGCTCGCCCTCATACAAATTTAGTGCCCACAACGGAATTTTTGAAATGCTAATAATATTACAACAGCAGTTATAATCGATAGGGATTGTTGATGCAAATAATACTTCAACACTCATTTTTCAAAAAGTTAAAAATTTACCCGAGTCGGCATATATATATTTATAGTTAAATATAGCTACAATGTGTAAATAATATGAGCAATGAGAATATTTTTTAATTAGAAATAAAATTAAAATTATCTCTCGGTTTTTTTATATTTTTAAATTAGATTCAACATAATTATAACATCGTGTTTGTCGCCGGCGTTGTGTGTATTATAGATATATGATTATCTAAAAGCATTTAATTAGATATTTTTATTTGTTTATTCAAAATACCGCTTTATAATTAAGTCCAACAAAAATTTATGATGTTTAATCAGCAGAAATATGTGAACTATGGTAATCAATAATTTGTTCTAAATAGGCTTTCAATTTTTTTAAAATTGACATTTTTGGACATGATATATTAAACATAGATAAATCGGGGTTTTTAATTTCAATGATTTTAGCAGAAAATTCACTATATAAATAAACTCGGTGATTTTTTAGGAAAAAATATAATAAACCATCTATGTACCGAAATGCAGAACGAATGTTTAGAGGAATTTCAGGAAATTTTTGTGAAATAATACCATACTTTTTAGGAATTAAACCGCATTCATCTATTTCAACATAATAAAATTTATTATAAAATATATAGGTTTTACCTGTATATGTGTTAAACATTGCGTTAATTATACTTTTTTGAGGTAGATGGAGCAGAGATATTATAGACTTGGTAAATCCCGGAACTAATTGCATATCTGGATACGTTATTAGATAAATTTCATGTTCAACTAAAAGAACAAGTTCATCGCTAGCTTTTTGATAAATTGATGAAATTTTACTAAAGTCTTGCGGTAAAAAAGGCAAAAGTTCTTTTATTAGCTTAGGTTTAGTATATTGATTCTCATTGATATCAACTAACCAAACCCAATGGTTATAAAATATATACATCGTTTTATCTACAATAAGTAGCGCATCAAAATCTTTTAAAGTACATAATTGGGGGGCCACCAAAATCTTTTCATTTACACCATACAAATTTTGAATATCGGCTATAACTTCCGAATCTAGCTTACGATTCCATTTTGGGTTGTAATAAGGATACATAATAGATTCATTATTATTATCATGGTGGCTTATTCCAACCGAGTGGG
This sequence comes from Brachynemurus nebulosus, assembly GCA_035578155.1. Classification (NCBI taxonomy): domain Eukaryota; kingdom Metazoa; phylum Arthropoda; class Insecta; order Neuroptera; family Myrmeleontidae; genus Brachynemurus; species Brachynemurus nebulosus. Next base: position 13,013,152 of record JAPWDM010000007.1, read on the forward strand.
CAATTTCATGTGTTAATACAGCAAAAAGGTTTAAACTCTCAGCTTCCTCATCTTGCTTTAACGACCATCTTTCATCGGCATCAATATGAATTTCGGTGGTTCTGTTAAAGTATGGATAAAATGCATGAGCCAAGACGCCTCCGGCTCCATCAAATACCTCCGAACACCAATTAGGATATTTTTCAAAGGTGTGATTAAGTTTACGGTTGGAAATTATGATATCGGGATTAAGATTATCATATTGAAAAACTAAATTCGAATGATGCTGCCACATTTGAAAGGCGGCATGCGTTAAATTCAAAATCGTTTGATTAGCTCCAACATAATCCCATCTTAAATGAGTCTTATTCCACTTTCTAGGATTAATGTCTAGATTATCAAAATCATTAAATAAACCACACCTCAATCTGCTGAGGTTGTTATAATTATTATTTAACTTTTGAATATCATTGCCTTTATTAATTGAATAACTTAAATACCCAGGTATTAAGATTAAAAATATCTTTAAAAGAGACATATTTTGCTTTTTCCAAACTAAAGTTGTTGTTGCTCCAACAAAAGCTCGAGAGAGAGAGTGATTTATAAAACATGGTGAATCTAACTTTATATCACATTTAAAATTAAACTCATATACATATACATATCTCTAGGATGTGTTAGAGGGATAATTTAAATAAAAAAACATCATATATTTTTTTAAATTCATAATTTTTATTGATGCAAATAATAGATACATATAATATAATATTCTTAAAACTATATGTTTTCTAAATAAAAGTTTTTTAAAATTATGCCATTTTCTAAAGCACACATCTTGTCGGCCGCATGAAGTAAACATCGCCTTGAGTTGTACTCATCTCGCAGTTGGGTAAGTTTAGGGATGTCAAAAATTTCCTCCATATTCACTATCGATGGTTGATCTTCAGTATCATCAAACAGATCCATAACCCATTCCCGTTTTTCACCACCCTTCACGTATACAAACGAGAACTTCTTTAGAATTGGTTTCAGTATGTTGCGAAGTTTGTTATATGGAATGAAACCACAAGACCAGTTAAGACCATGATATCGGTGATATAAGTGCCGAGCAACGCGCCGATATTTCTCAGGTAATTCATTGAAATCAAATGGCGGCTCGAATAGAAGATGTAACACGTCATTAGATTCATCCACAACAATACCAACTTCTTTAAAGAAAAATTGATTGTTGGGACCTTTGAAACCTTGTACATAAAAAAAACCATCGATTTATTAGCCATCGTTCAAAGACTGGTTTATTTTGCAATCAACTCACGCGTTTTATATATTTTGAAAAAGCTGCATCAGTGGTGGGGGTTAATTAAGTATATTTTTTAACTAAATTAGTTAGCGGAATGTAATCAAACATAACGTCATGAACTAGAATTGCTATTGCTGTGGTATCAGCCGGAATATCCTTGTTACATTTAAATTCCAATCGAACATCAACTGAACCGCTTTTCAATGACTCATTTTGGCGCGAGCAATCAATCAAAACAATTGGAGCAATATCTCTAAAATTTTCCCACGTTAATAGCGGCTCATTATTGCTATGGTAGTATGAGGATTGAAACCTAACGTACATATCGTAAAGTATTGCAAATTGGTTTGTTTCGAATTTGATATGTAAATCATCATACGGAAACATTTGTGAATTTAGGAAAACTTTAAAATTGCTTAAATCACAATCATTAAATTTGGAAACATTTTTACCAGCAATATTTTTCTGCAAAGCGAAAATGATATATCGAGGCTTTTCTAGTTGCGTAGTTGTTTTAACAACCCAAGTGTTTTGTTGAGATGTGGGCAGGGCCGGCTGAATATATGTTTTCCACGTTCTAAAACTGATTTGTATTGGGTGGGCTTGTTCAATATACTTTAACAGCGATAACTTTATTTCATCTGAAACAGTTATGTGCGGTACATGCCATTCCAGTTTACTAATTTCTATTTTCATACCCGCAGTTGAAACAAATATATCGGCATCCGTTCGCGAGCGAATAAGGATTAGCTCGTGTTTAGCATTTAATAAAATTTTTCGATAATCTTCAGCAAATCCTAATAATTTCTTAAGTGGAACACAAAAACTAAAGTATGGTTTTGATAATTTTACACTACAATTATTATCAATCGACCAACCTGCGTTTAATAATTGCTTACTTTCACCGTCATTTAAGCACAGATAATTTTTTAATGTAGTCGTTAGACCCACGTATCTAACACGTTCAATCTCAACGCCATTTAATTCATACCTAATTTCATCAAACAAATATGCCATACAATTATCAACCAATGATACACTAGCCATAGGTTCGGTGTTATCATCTTTTAAAATTTTTCCCTCAATGTATATAAAACTTTCGCTAGGTAAAATATAAAGATCCTGGTTTTGTAGCAAAATACGTACCTGATCGTTGACCCCAAACGAGCGGAGGAAGGGTGCATAGGTATGATACTCGAAATTAGTGATACTATTATCAAATTGAGTTCCGCTTATAATGTTTAATGTATCGCTGAGTACCATTTTTGTTTAACTTTCAACCCAATTGACTCGAGAAATGCTAAATCTTCCCGCGAAATACGTTGTGGTCTTTTACGCTTTATGGTATTCGAATGAATGAGCCTAGAATTCGACAAACCTCTATTATATACCCCCGCGCTAGATTGATTCGTATTGTAAATCAACATGGTCTCAAATGTAAACGTACAGTAATTTTTTCACAACGAAAGTCCACCAAATCACCGTCCTGATCAACAATTTTTAGTGAAATAGATGTTAACTCGTTGACGGTTACAGGCAAATAAATTATATTTCGCGGTACCTCCACTATTTTATAGCCAGGTGCAACTAGAGGTGAAAATTCATGTAATGTGTGTGCAGGAGTACCATTAATATAAGCATTGCTAGTAATATTACACTGCAAGTGTAAAGATGTAACTTTAATTATACTAACTGATTCTTGCGAGGTGTGAAGTTTATTGGCCTCTAATATTTGCTTACGAAACCCTAATAATGAACCAATTGTATTAGGCTTAGTAAAATCAATGTCTTGATTACTAATTATTTCACATTTGAGTGTGTTGTTATTCGCTTTTAGATGTATGTAAGGTTTATCGTGTTTATTTTCATAAATATTATTACCATATTGATTATACATATGTTTTTCGATATATGAAGCTAAATCATCCACCTCAAACGTCCCAATTGGAAATTCTATAACATTATCGCTAGCATAATGAAGCAAATTATTTTTATTTGTAACATTGGGTATTGAATTATAAACTTGAAAGTCCAATAGAGCGCACTCATATTGAGTATTTAGTCTGATTGGGGGAAAATAGTGCGCTGATAATATCGATGAATTCCCGGTTAATGTTAGTGTGAACGCCATGACAATATATTTTGAACTATTAAGAATATGCGAATGTTACGTTCTTTTATAAGTATTTATTGCTATCACCATAATATTTATTATAAAGAAAGTCTAAACAGAGATGTCCGCATTTGTATGAGTTGTAATCCTGATAAATGTTATAATTGTATGTGATATTATTGCCGTTAAAGTAGCGAGCCACCTCAAGCGGGGGTTTTAAATTGCCAAAACTATCAAAATAATCCACCAGATTTCCATTTTTCCAGTAACAGGTCCAATGAGTACCAGGTCCGGTGGAACTATCTAAATTTAAAATACCGCATTCATTATACCACGGCCCACGCTTCGGTAAATTATCACGCATAAATACACCCCGAAAATGGGGTAAATATTTAGCATATTTATACAAATCTCTATCTGTTAGTGCCCGCTCGGGCAATTTCATTATAAGTTTTTTGGATATGGACGTAAATATAGACCCAACCCTTGTCTGTATGGACGTATGTATAAACCACGACCATTACGCACAGCAATTGCCTCCATCATTCGATTATGGCGCTCGCTTTCGCTTAATTGTTTTTGCGCACTCTTAGCATCGTTAATTGCTTTCGCAACTCCTGATGCACCACCAGCCAAGGCACCGGCTGCTGAAAGTGCTGCAAAAATTGGTAAAAGCGGTAGTACACCACCCGTTTTAGGTATTGGAATAATGCGTGGTGTTTTTATTATTTTTAGCCGCAGACTTGGCCACCTTTACAGCAAGCTTTACTGCATTATTAAATGGTTCGCGTTTTAATTTTTTTATTATACCACGCACGCTTCTTCGGACATGACCAAGTGTGGTTTTCTTTTTCACACCCATACCAAGCTTCACTTTAGCTTTCATTGCGTTTGTTACAGCCCACGCAGCAGTTTTTTCACCAAATTTTGCGTCTGAAGATTTAACGCGGTTCCAGGCGGCGTTAGCTAAAATTAAATCAGCCTTATGTCGATCGCTAAGATTTTTACTTTGTGCGTAAGCAATATCATGTGCTTTACAAGCCTCGTCTAGCTTATTGATCCCCGGATCACCCCGTGCTAATCGTTCTTGTAATTTCGTACTAGGTCCGCAATAAGAATAACCGGGTATATGTGCTTCAAATGGTAACTTGTTAATTATTGAATTAAGCAATCCACGACCGCTTCGCCGTTGTTGCTTGCAATGTAACATTAGAACTAAATGTCAATCATCTTGAGTATTGCTATTTATAGATTCATGAAAAATTGAAATGAATCAATTTCGCGAACAAATAATTTACAATTTTGATCGCTTTCAATAAAATAAATTCTATTTCCACAACCACCAAAAATTATAACACATAGATGCATAATATCATCTTTTTCAATGTTATCGAATGCTATTGTTAACAGTGGTTCGTTAGAATCATTAAACCATTGGATTTCATTGTTGTCATTGTTGACTTGCGGATCAGTGCAACAATTAAATTCATTGTTGGCAAATACACATTCAAGTCCCAACGAATGCCAGTTTACAACATAGCGAACCATGGTGATTAGGTACTGTCGTCAATGTATATAAAGCCGCATTTTTATATATAGTATTCAGTAGCGTTAAAGATGCGTTTTATAAAGCAACATGTTGAATTGCCAATCGAAAACATGGATTTCATATCACATACAGGTGGTGAAAAAAAGCATGGCCCCCTGTTACCGAATAATATAAGGTGTCTAATAGTAGGTCCATCGGGGTGTGGTAAAACTAGCGTTTTGTTAAATTTATTAGAACACCCGAATGGTTTACGTTTCGAGAACGTTTATGTCTATTCAAAATCACTCTTTCAACCGAAATATGAATATTTGAAGCGTGTTCTTAAACCAATTAAAGGTTTGAGCTATTTTACTTTTTCCAATAACGAGGACGTTATAGCACCTGAAAATGCTAAAAATAACTCGGTTTTTATATTCGACGATGTTGCCACGGATAAGCAAAATAATATACGGGCATATTTTTGTATGGGTCGACATAAAGATATTTCAGTTTTTTATCTAGCGCAAACGTATAGTTTCATACCAAAACAACTAATTAGAGACAATGCAAATTTAATAATTTTATTTAAACAAGACATGACCAATTTATTACATATTTATAATGATCATATTTGCGGTGATATACCGTTTAATATCTTTAAATCGATTTGCGCCCATTGCTGGGAAGAACAGTATGGTTTTTTGGTTATTGATAAAGATTGTGGTTTAGATCAAGGTCGTTACAGAAAGGGTTTCGATATATTTATCCAAATCAAATAGTTAAGAAAAAATGTTAATTGTAATTATAAATAAAAATGAATTATCTGAAAGCCTGTTTTTAATATATTATGTAGTAAATTATATAGTAATTATTTTTATCTCAAACATTAGATAATTCTTATAGTGTTGTAATAGTACAGAAAGTGTGGTTAATTATCAAACATATATTATCGGAAGTCTATATAAAATAATACAGTGTGTCTACTGTGTTATATGAAATATAGTGTGTATACATTAAATTCACCTTCAGAAAAATTGAATTTCAAATTGTTTGAATTTTTGAATGAAATTTTGTTCGGGTTAACCGGAAACTCTATTTACGTATGGGGCCACTTGGCAACGCAAAGTAATTGCCTATATTTAGGGGCATGTAGGATTGAGTCGCCCTCAAAATTATGTTTAGCGTGAAATTTCATCCCGGAAGACTTGAAATATATTCTGATTGATTAGAACCTTGTCCGCCTCAGCTAGAACATTGTACGGTTCAACCGGAACACTGCCCAGTTGGACTGGAACATTGCACGGTTCAACCGGAACACTGTCCAGTTCGACTGGAACATTGTACGGTTCAACCGGAACACAATTCGAGTCAACCAAGACATATTTCCGGTCAACCGAGACATATTTCGGGTCAACCAAGACATATTTCCGGTCGACTGAGACATATTTCCGGTCAACCGAAACATATTTTAAGTCGACTGAAACTAGGTTTCAGTTGACCTAATTTATGCTTAGTTAAGTCGAAAAGGTATAAAATGGGGGTGAATATGAGTGCCTTGCACATTTGTTTATAAGCAGCAATAGCATATAGACATACTATGGATCAAGATCAACAGCTAAAGCGAAAAATTTTAAAGGCAACAAAATCTATACGTGCTAAATATCGCGCGCTTAAAGATAGTCAGTTTGAACGAGAAAAAAATTTAGAAGAATCATTCAAACCAATAACTGAACCGCTTAAAGAAATAGCTACTGAAATAAAAACTGAACCAACAAAAAGCCTCTTAGTTAAAAATGAAAAGTCAGCACAAGCTAAAATTAAGAAAGCACCTCCTTCTATTGATGATGCTGATGATTCCTTTGATTATGCTGTATCTTCTATTAAGAAGCCACGTTTTCTTAACAGTGGTGATGATGAAGTATTTGAACCAGAGCTGATAGAGGGAGGGTTCGAACCTACCCCCACAACAAGCCAATTTACACCAACTGCACAAATTACTGCACGAAAATTGTTTAAGCAAACAAACGAGCCAAGTGTTGGTGTGCTAGCTGAAAAGTATCTCCAGCTAGCGCTTACGCGTAACGCTAAAAAATCTCTTGATCACACCTATGGCCCGCGTATAGATGCGGAAACAAATAAATGGATGATTGGTAATTCTGAATTGGATATAATTGATGATAATATTATTGTTAATGGTATAGCTTACCCCGGCACTAAAGGTCTTTTTGAACTACTGTTTAAAAAGTATCCAAATCATCATCTATACACAGATGCTGATTTAAACACATATAAGACTATATTACAACTTACCAATGCACACAAACGAAAATATGATGTCAATGCGTCAGTTAATGCGAATGATTGTTATAAATATAAGGAGATTATAAGTAAACTTTTTCCACCGCGACGAAAACACACCTCAACACCGAAACAAAAACGAACTGGTTTTGGTTTAATGCATTTTAATGATTGTGAAACGATTGATTACCGTTATTGGGACGATGTTGGCGAACTTATTGGCAGATTGAAATTATTGATAGCGTCCACAGAAGCTGGACATACGAATCACTCGAATGAAATACAGGCAATACTTGAAGAACTTCGTGAGGCTGATATAATTGAATAAATAGAGGTTACTCACCCGTTTCGTAAATCATTTCAAACATGAGCGTTGACAAATTCGGTCGATTCAGCAGTAGCGGTGGACGGTATGCTCGAAAGGCTGCATCTATCAATTTAACACCTAAGGGTGATTATGATATGAATGATAAGCGTCTCACGAACGTACATGCTCCTAAAGATAGCAGTGATGCTGTTAATTTGGCTTTTCTGAATCAAAAGTTTGCTGAAATTTCACATACTGCAGCTGTGCTTGAAAATTCTTATAAACAAATTGAAACAAATATTAGAGAAAAGTTAACTCATATGGAGAATATCGAAAACGAATTAAAAACCATAATGGAAGTTATTTCAAATACAGCAACAGCTTCCGTATCCAAACAGGAATTTAATGTTAAATTTAAGAAACTGGAATATCAAATAACTGCTTTAGATAGCCTATATAAACAACTGACTAAACATTCAATACCAACACTTAAAGATGAGTAAGGTGAAAGAACAGGTTGTAAAAGAACTACATAAACCAGCGCGTAAAAATTTCAAAAGACGTCGCGTTATAACCAAGGGAATTGATGATTTATGGCAAGCTGATCTCGTTGAAATGGGTGCTTATGCAAAAGAAAATCGTGGATATCGCTATCTTTTAAATGTTATCGATACGTTCTCGAAACAAGCTTGGGCGGTGCCTGTCAAAGATAAATCTGGAAAACTTGTTACTGCTGCTATGGAATCAATATTCAAACAATGCGCGCGCAGGCCAGCACATATTCAGACAGATGATGGTCGAGAATTTTTTAATAGCACCTTTAAGGCGTTAATGGAAAAGTATAACATAAATCATTACTCCACATATAGCACGCTGAAAGCTTCGATCGTTGAACGTTTTAATCGCACCATTAAGAATAAACTTTGGCGTGCATTTTCACTAAACGGTAACTATAAATGGTTGCCGATAATTAGCGATTTAGTTGACGAGTATAATAGAACAAAGCATCGTACAATCAAAATGGCACCGCGAGATGTCACTGCTGATAAGGAGGCTCATCTATTATCTACAGTATATAGTAATATAAAAATTGCTGGTGCGGCCAAGTATAAAGTTAATGATTTTGTTAGAATAAGCAAATTTAAATCGAGCTTTGAGAAAGGTTACACACCAAATTGGTCTACGGAAATATTTAAAATCGTGAAAGTTCGACATACTAATCCGGTAACATATCTACTTGAGGATATCAACCAACAACCCATTCAAGGTGGATTCTATGAATATGAATTACAACGGGTGAAATATCCAGACGTGTATCTCGTGGAAAAGGTTCTGAAGAAACGTGGTGGAAAAGTATTAGTCAAATGGCTCGGCTATTCTTCAGAATTTAATAGCTGGATTGATGAATCAGATATTGTTTAGATAAAAATAACTCACAATTATGTTTAATAATTTTTATTTTAAATGTTATAAGTATGTATACAGAAATATTTTACAATAAATAAATATTAAAAATTATATAATTTGTGTATATGTTCTATTACCCCAGAACGTGATTTTTTTACATTTTCAGGTAACTGATCCCAAACTGCACAAATTCTTTTAGCATAATCTGGCTTAATATAATCATACATATATAAATGTTTTATCCAAATATCATAATTCATTAATTTTATCGTTAAATACAATAATAAATCTAAATTGTTAACATGTGTATACAAATCAGGTTGTAATAAAAATATATCTTCGATTCGTAAAATTTGTGTGGTAAATGTTAGCGGTTGACCGGTGGGTGGTTGAAAATCTTCCTCCATTTTAACACCATTTTTACACATTTGACAATGTTGTTTCAAACTTGGTGGACCATCAACATGATCTTGCTGCCACGGTCGATTGTAGTGCTCAAAGCATGGCTCACAATCTTGAAATATTTTTTGATAATCAGCTGGTAACCAAATCCATGCGCGACGTATGATTTTTGCACCATAACTTTTCAATACGTTCAAATTAATGTATTTATAGATTTGCAGAAATGTGCTCAAAGTCAGCTCGTTTATTAACGTTGGCTCTTTTTCGAAAAATTCACCAACTGGCATATCTATTTCATCAAAAGCCATCGGTTCAGATGATAGATCCAAATTTTGAATTTTCACAATTGCATCAACCATTTTTTCATATGTCTCAATTCGTTTGCGTAATTTATCCAATTCACTTGAAAACACTTGTAAACGCTTCCAGTAGGCTGACGATGATGATGATGATGATGAGGACGGCATTGTTTTTAAGTGTTTAAGCTGAAGTTGAAGTTGAACCAGTATTTATTTCATTCAACGAATAGTGTCCCCACGCAAGCGTATCGGTTTCCCATTCCACAATATGACGTTTCATATCATACGGACTGAGTGCTATTTTCTTTTGCGTCACACTGGCCACATTATGATTTTTAGATCGAATCATACTCTGTGGGCGAGTTAGTATGATGCAATTTCTCAAACATTCTACATAATCATTAAATGTGATGGTCTTCTTCACAACGGATATTTTTACACCTTTCGCTTTTTTGCAATGATCCTCACCATCCACTTGGCAGCTATACATCTTAGCGCGTAGACCAACAAATTTTGTTAAAATCCTTCCGCAAAGTTCATCTTTCATGAGTCTGGGAATTTTTTTATTCACAAGCTCTATGTTATATCGGTTGTTGGGTGGGTAATCCGAGCTGTCGAAGAATCTAATATCACGTTTCATTATCACATAGATATCTGGACATTTTATCTGGTAAATCAACGAATCCGTGTCAGTGTATAATAATTTACAATTATTTCCGAATGTTGGACTCATGTAACCGTAGTGAAAATCGTAAACGCATGTCTTGGAAATATCAAGAATTGCCTGACCCACATATATTGGTTTGTTCATTATAACTTCAGTCTTGCGTAACTCAACTGCGATAAGATTTTCGGCAAATATTGTGCGGCTATGAAAATTTGGTCTCGCAAGCATAGTTTCAGCACCATAACGACCATACCATTGGGTTAGCAATTTCACGATTGAATGTTTGCGTACATTTTCCATCGTTTTACCAAAAACAGCGTTGTTCAAGAGCTTGTATAGGTTTTTCTCGAATTCGTTAGTTGCCTTCTTTCTTAACTCCGTATTCAAATCAATATATGATTTCAACCAAGGCTTTTGCTCGAACTGTAGTACTCGATGAATTTTAGTCAATTTCATACCATGTCGCAAACATTGCTTTAAATTACGATAATGAATTATATATTTTTCTTTATTGTATAGCGTAGCTAACAACATTTCTTGTTTGCTACCCGGTGGACACATTCTCTCCGGACACATCGGTAAGTCATTATGTTTATCGTGGAGTTCACGCGGATATTCCAAATCAACTTCCAACAAGTAACCGATTGGTGAATCATCTGGCACATGGCTAACATCAATGTTTACATTTTCGAGCCATTTAAATTTTCCCGTTGGTAGATACTGAGACATTGCCTAACCATACAAGTTATTAACATCATAATACATGAGATATTTTGTCTCATCGTTTGGATCGTACGTTTCCATGTACTTGTTATTTGCTTCCGCATATCGATTACTACATTGTGATAAACCACCGCGTATACCTTAGATACTGAGACATTGCCCAACCATACAAGTTATTAACATCATAATACATGAGATATTTTGTCTCATCGTTTGGATCGTACGTTTCCATGTACTTGTTATTTGCTTCCGCATATCGATTACTACATTGTGATAAACCACCGCGTATACCTCGTTCGACGAAAAGTAGCTGATCAATATCTGATATCAACTCCAATTCAACTTTCGTATGTTTCAAGGCCGCATCCCACGTCAAGCCAGGTGTCGTGTAATAGTGGGCGGGGTCCAATCCGTGGGTTTTCATACAACTATCACGAAAATTCTCGAAAACATCGGCTAGTAACAATATATCTGTTTTCATATAGAGATCGGAATATTCGCCAAGATTTCGTATGCCGAAGGTGCCCCATACTTTTTGTGCGTGCCTGTAATCGTCTATACTAATATGGTTATCATTTAATTTATTATAAAAATCCTCCTGTGGTGGTAAACTTGTCTCTTCTAATTTATCTCAGTCAGATATATAATCGTATGGCAATACACCTTTACGCGTAAGCAACCGATGGTCGACGTTTGGGAACTGTGATTCAACAATCTTAAATTCGCTTAGATATGATGCCAATTTATCTAAACTTGAAGCCATAAACCGAAACGAGTCGATGAAATATCGCTGCCGGTAACATGTTTAGTGAACGCAATGTACCGTTCCTTGTTAAGCGGCAATAATTCGATGCGTCCTTCAAATGCTGTAGCAATATCTTTTATCACAAAATGAGCATCGTAGCCGCTCAAATTATGAAACACAACTGGAATCGTGTGAAAATCTTTATAATTTAAGTTACAACCTTTATGTGCGGGTCCATTATATTCGCCAGTGAAGTGGTTATGATCGCGAACAACTATGTCATCTGGTTGAAACGGTTTCTCACATATGTGACACCCGGTACTTTTCTGTTTTACTTCTAATTGTTCTTCAGGTGTTAGTTCAACCATCGGTACAATATTTCCAAATATTGGTTCCAGAATATTTTCCCGTAATGATGCCAACTCCTCGGCAAACCATTTCTCGCAATTCGGACCGCGATACGAGCGATAATAACTTAAATCAGAGTTATATGAACAATGGAAATAGTAGCCGATACTGTACGCGCGGTGCTGTTGATAAGTTGTCGTATTTTTATTTGTATTATCTGTTACCGGCTGTAAAAATGCTTCTATATCAGCATAAATAATAAAAGGTTTTCGTTTCTTGAAACTATAATTTTTAAACGAGACAATTTTATTTTTCCCTTCTGGCATAATTATTCGACACTCGTTCATTTTTTCACATTCCTCGGTATGTTTTTGTAATTTCTCTTCAGTATGGAAATAATTCAAACATCTATCACAAATATGTTTTTTCCCATTGCATTTAGTTAATTGTTTTGATACCAGTCTTGATAAATTTTTTATCCAACAAAAGTGATAACGTATTTCCTGATCATCAACATTAGCCGCTGAATCTTCATTATCATCATCGTAATACACGTTTTGAATCATAAGTAGATTAATGTGGTGTTGCTTTTTTTGTTTAGTTAAGGCGGCTGGCACTGTTTCAAATTTACCATTTCTTTTTTTCAGTATGAATATATTCACTGATATAGATGGATTCAGCTTTTCGAATTTCGGTACTTGTTGAATAGTTATAGGGAATTGTATCCCATCCAAATTCAATATAGTCGAATAATGTGGGTAGGCTGATGTTCTTTTTGCGTATTCAGGTTTCGCTGGGTGTAGAGCGGACACCACTGCCTACGCAAAACAGGCATCGTCGTTGAAATTTTGAACATTCACACACGCTTTTTTGGCTTTGATTTCAGCTGGTAATTCGATATAGCTGGAGCCCCTGAATGGTGTATATTTATTGATGTTTACCGCCAGGTTAAAAATTGTTGAGAGGGCCCAACCGCTCCCACTTTCTTCAAAAATTTGAAGCTTTCTTAATATTGGTTCTTGCACGCATTCGATGAACCAGTTGCTTAAATTGGTTGCGCCGTCAATGATTCTATTTGCTGTATTAAAATGCTTCAAGTCGTATATTTCTTCATCACCGCTCGTTTTCACAAACTCAGCGCAAAAAGTGGTGTTGACTTTCACCGTCAAATATGATTTGAGAATGTTTTTTATACGACGTATGAACATTGATGCGCAATCTTCCAAGAAAATTTTCGGATCCTTATGAGTCAGGTTTGTAATAACACCTGTTCGAATACGTCCGGCAAACGCTGACTCGGTATCCTCCCAACGCAACCTATTGCTCTGTTTTGGTCGTCCTCTAAGTCCCGCACCTGTAGAATAATCAATATATAGTATATATAAATCAATATTTAAATATTATAAGTAATTACCTTGTTTTTGCAGCGCCTTCATTTGCATGCGAAAACCACGCATTTTACCGCCGCATGATTCGAGGTGTTGTTTCGAACCAAAATCTTTTGCGGTTCGGAGCGCTTTATTGATGAGTCGTATGTTTGTATTGCAGTGTTTGACCCATTGTTCCAATTCCTCTGCATTCTCCGTTTCGTTCAAATTTATTAGTGCTTGACGAATATTTTCAACCATTTTAGATGTAATTTCATTTATTTCCGCCATAATTGTAGCAATAGCAAACAGCAGTAATATACCAATAGCAAAGTAACAACACTTAGCGAGTATGCTCACGAAATGTATAAGCATGAGTGGTATGAGTGCGTTTTCACGTCTCATTTATATACACGCTCTAGCTGACGTCACACATTAATTAAAATTCCATTGCGGTGCGACTAAAAGTTATCAACATCCCGCGCATATGTCAATTAACTTAATTAGCTTCTAAAAAATATTTATGATATCACATTTCCAAAGTCCGGAGTGTCTTATCAGCGCCAATTAACTTTAATGAGCGCGCAACGTTCAAACAAACTACCCAATTAACTTTAATGAGCATAAAAACCCACACACACACATGCAGACTAATTAACTATAACTCAACGAACAACTGCGGCGCGCTGATAATAACTATACAGACCAATTAACTCAACAAACAACAGCGGCGCGCTGATAATAACTATACAGACCAATTAGCCGCCGGAAGTCTGATAAGTGCAAGTACAGTGCGACCCAAAATTATTCGGACACCCATTATGGGGGTCTATACTTTTGACGCGCAGTGTGCCGCAGAATCCGCCTGCTGTAGTTCTCTTATAGCCTATCTACTATCAGTGTTGTGGAAAGTCGGATTCATTAATATTTGGAGAACTGATAAAGGGAATTGATCTCCTTCGAACCATTGAAATTGGTAATTGCTGTTGATGTTACTCCAACCATTATTATCAGGCAGCAAAGATGTTGGGAATTTCGTATGAGCATCTCGCCATATACTTGTAATATACTATGTGCGCAGGAGTTGCTAATAGAACTCTTTCTTACAGAGTGGCACTGACGAAGAGTCGAAAATTCTTATCTTTTTTTTAAATTTTTCGTTGACATCAAGAGCTTTTTATGTTTTACAAAATTTTTCAAAACTCCCAACGTCGATATCATTGATATTAATGCCATACATTCTACATATAAAATCCTCAATCGTGGAGAAAAATAGTGTCTCTGTTACCAAATATGTGCGCCTCACCAAGATGTTCGAAAGTTATAAATTAAATTTTTTTTAATTATTAATATTTCCCTACCCATTTTAGTGTTTTTCCGTAACAGGAGCTATTTTCAAATTACAAATATTGTTTCCAAAAATCACGCACACTAAATTCGTCGATTTCACTGTTTTATAATTATTAAAGAATAATGAAGGCAAGAATTAAAGAGCGACCGCAAAAACAAGCCATTTTTCGCCTATTTGGCAGCCCTTGAAATCTAACTTCAAATGTATGCTAAATGATGGTTTATTATGAGACTTTAATCTCCTGAAAATTTAAGATTTAGGCTGCATTCGGTTCTCGAGATATGGAGGGTCAAAGTTGTCAATTTCGCATGGGTTCACAATTCATTACATTCAGGAGATAACACAGGTCAACATTTGATATACGGAGTATCTGTAGATCTGACTAGGATACCCTAGGGTTTTTGGGGTCGCTGATTCCGAATCCGGGATCGGTTGACTTCTATCCCGTCAGGCTAAAACCTATATGTGGAGATTTTTGACAGTACCAATAAGTTTCATACAATTTGACCTTGAAACATCTTAAGATGACCTTGAAATAACCTTCGGGTTACCTTGTCGGGTAAAGCAAACGCCGGATTCAGATTCAGCGACCTAGAAAACCTCTACCTGAATTTTTTTCAGATTTTTTAAAGCATTTGTTCGACCTTTGACCTTCAAATGACTTTGAACCTGACGTGATAGAAGTCAACCGACCCCGAATTCGAAATCAGCGACCCCAAAAACCCTAGGGTACCCTAGTCAGATCTAGAGATACTCCGTATATCAAATGTTGTCCTGTGCTATTTTCTGAATGTAATGAATTGCGAACCTATGCGAAATTGACAACTTTGACCCTCGATATCTCGAGAACCGAATACAGGCTCAATCTGAAATTTTCAGGAGATTAAAGTCTCATCATAAACTATAATTTAGCATACATTTGAAGTTAGATTTCAAGGGCTGCCAAATAGGCGAAACTTGCGGTCACTTTTTGAAAAGAATAATCGTGTTACACATCTTCACTCACAAAGAACTTCAGTGATTAAAAATTCTACTACTTTACAAAGAAAAAACTACTTTACAAAGAATTTTAAATTGCACAATAAAAATATAGCTTGTGATCATAGGTAACAAATAATTATAAAAATGTTAATATTGCTTAAGAAATCTATTTTTGCCCATCAAATAAAAGTCCGGACTTGTGCCCTTTCAACAGATTGTAGGATTTGTATTTGATATTGTAATTAATCATAACATTGTATAAAATATAAAAAAACAACACTTAAATAGAAAGAGACAATTAATTTTTTTTTAAAATACAAATTTATTAGTAAATGAATTGCCATTTTTATATATTTTCATCTCGATTTGTTTCATTAGATTCTACAACCCGGTTTATAATGTCTTCATAAAATGATTTACCAGATGAATATGCTATAGTTGATGAAAGTTCAACGTATACATTAGATGAACTTTTTGACTTAAACGTTTGTCTCACAATTCCATTAATAAAAGGCAAAACAGTTACATACCTCGGAAGTTCTGAGTTGTATATAAAATGGCTCAGTGTACTGATTTCAAAATGGATGTGATCAGCTCTTTCTTTTCTAGAATTTTTAGCAGAAATTACAACTAATGTACGTAAGTGTAAACGTTGAGTTTTGGTAACGGATTCGGTAGTAGTTAAACATAAATAAGAATTTTGATCTGCTAACCTATATGTAAAAATAGCGAAATTAGTTGTTACTTCAAATATTGACAGAAAATTTACACCAAGTATTAGATCTGCTGTTAAATTTTCTACAACTAAAATTCGTATCATTCGACAGCAATTGCGGAATGAGTAAAATAAATTCGCGTAACCTAATACGAAAGCTGATACTCCGTTAGCTAAAGTTAATTATAATTAAAATTTGAAGGAGTCAAAATTCTACCGAAACATTAACATTTCAAAAACTGAACGCTTCATTAGTGTAAAGGTACTTCCGGTGTCCAAGAGTCCGAATAAAGAAGTGTTAGAAACTTCAACCTTGAGATACGGTCTATTGTCGCCACGAATTTTATGGAATAAATGAGTATTAATTACATTTGAGCAGTTTAAATTACCCTTAGATATTGATGGAACTTTTCTTCAATATCCCGAATTGATTCATTACCCAAAATTTCTAACCTCAAAATCGGCACTGCCGATCCCAAATCAACAATAAAATTCAAAATTTGTCCCTTATATTTACCCTGTACAATATAAAGTGTATCCCAGGAAACACCTTGCACTCTCGAAATTAAAATTACTGGGCGTCCTTGGTTTGGGGCCCACTCGAGGCGTCTACCCGGTTTAAATATTCCCGTGCCCCTGCAGTTACCACATTACCCGTCCCAACACCCTCGGCACACCCTGGCCACGACCCCTCTTCGGTACCGCCCCTTGCCAACTTCCCGCTGCTTGAGGTGGTCCCGCTTCCCGTGGCAACTCTTACCCTACCGGTGCAACTTGCCCTGTTGGGTCAGGGTACTCCCTCCCAATATGTCCGGCCCGTCGACACCAACGACACATCATTGGTGCCCGACACTCTTTCGCAAAGTGCCCAAACCCAAAACAGTTTAGGCACTGCACCGCCGACAAATCCCTACGTCCCGATTGTTCGGCCGTATCTCGCCCCGTTGCATATTGTCTACTAATCTCCCTCTCCCTAGCAGCCGCCTGGAATCTGGGTGGGATCTCTCGTAGTCGCGTTCCCATATGACGAGGGGTTAACACCCCCTGAGCACCCCCTTCCCAAGTCGATTTTTAGGGCTTGTACCCATCGCCCTGCACTACTTAGTATTTGCTGGTGGAGCTCTTCCTGCTCCACCAACTCACACGCCCCTTCTAATGTTAATTCCTGCCCCTCACGCATGAATGCCACCGCAATGTTTTTTAATAACTGCCGTCTTAGTTCCATCCTAAATTGTTCAATCATTAACTGTTCATTTTTCTTTTTAATTCCCGGCACTTCGTTAAGTTCTGCCCCTGCCAAGTCCGCCTCTAACACTTCTTGTCCCGCCAACTTAATCCTCGTAACAAACTCCTGTACTGACTCCTTACCTTACTGAATAGTCCCTGATAACTTATGATAACCCGACGCTGGCATTCTTTTTGGTTTAAACATTTTAATAAACGGCTCACTCTTAAAGTATCTGTATGCTTCCCCAATCAATTTACATTTTACTACCATTAAAATTTGGTCCTCTGTTAAATTGTCCAACTTAGTCCTTGGTTCCAGTTTATCAAAATACTCCCGCACATTTTCTTTCCCAGTTAAATTGTCCATCGCATTGGTGAGAGCATTCAAACTCACCCGCGGGCGTTTTATGTTTATAACGGGCTGTTTCATTTTATAAAATCTCCCAAATTTATATATACCAAATATCCCTACAATGAAAGTACAAAAAAGTAATAGTATTGTCCACATGTGCAATATGAAATAAAAAGAAAATGACATAATAAAATTATTTTGTTTCCCATTTTACCTGAACGGAGTATATTTTAGCACAGAGTATAATATTTCAAAATATGTGAAAAGTAAGTACTGAAAAATATGTGAATCATTATCGGAAAGTAAAAATTTAAATTTTCATGATGAAAATAAACATAAAAATAAAAACGTATTTGCAGTCAATAATAATGCAATATAATCTACCTTATTTGGCTTGGATACCACACAAATTTCGAAAAAAACGGAAAAACACGTATACCGTAATTTTTGATGCTCTTTCTATTTATGATGGCAAAAATTTGATAGATTGAACCATTCAGGCTATACAAGAAAATTTACCCCCATTTTCACCCCTCCAGCCCCTCTTATGAACCCGACCCTGGTTTAACCTATACAGGTGAATAGGTCGTTCAAAGAGTAACATTTCGTCAATTTAAAATTTTACCCTACCTCTTAGTTTTCGAGATCTCAAAAAATACGATTTGAGCCCCCAACTTTAGGGGCTGGTTTCACCCCGTAAACGTGGCCGATAAAAAAAAATACGGGTCCTTTATGCCTATTATACACACGACAGCGAAGTTGCATCAAAATCCCGAATTTCACTATGGGTGCATCTCCTTGTAAGTTCAATACAGCACATATTGGGTTGAAATAAGTTAATCCAGGTAAGAGATTAACTACATTTGATCATACCAGAAAGCACGTTAAAATAATATAGGGGGGAAAAGAAAGAAACACAGCTACAGGTGGCTAATTATATTTTTAATATCGGAATTTAAATTTTTTTAAATTAGCAAGATAATTTATCAATAGTGTTAGCAATATCACCCAAAACATTCAAATAAGCGATGGTACTTAAATCATTCAGATTGTTCTCTGAACGGATCATATCAGATGCAGTTTTGAGTTGTTCGATATTATTTAGAAGTTTACCTTTGTTGCAAAAATGTAGACATTCAAAATTTGTTTGATTAAACTCATGATCCGAGGTTAACACATGTTCAGATATTGCCGAATTATTATTTTTTTTCTGTTTATGTTCCCGAAACCTTTCATAGATAGGTCTTCCTGTCTGCCCAATATACGTAGTTTTTGAGCAAATTTGGTATTACTTTCATCTTTAGAGGAATGAAGAATAGGCAATAACATCACATTTAAATATTTTAACAAATGATTTTTATATATGTTAAACACACAACTTTATTTATACCCATTTAATCTAGCAATCTCGATAATAGTGGAAAGTTCAGAAATAAAGGAAGAGCTGGCTAAAGGTACAGAAAAAATCCTATTTATAGCATAATTGGAAAAAGCCTTCTTGTGAGTTATTAAATGGTTCGAATCATAGTGAATGCAAGTTGATGTGTGTGCCGGTTTACGATATATCCTAAAAGCAAAACGATTTGAATATAAATCTTTAACTATTGTGAGATCCAAAAAATTCAACATATTGTCAACTTCATATTCTACTATAAATTGAATGTTTGTGTGTAAAATATTTAAAAAATCAAGGAAATCATTCACTTTACTACGTTATTACAAAAAATAATAATAAATATAAATATGAATAGGCCTAATCGGCGTTTAAAGGTGGATTACATTTTGAACAACTCCTAACAGTGATGTTAGGGTTACCACAACGGTAGCAGTATCGATTTTGTGTTTTTGAGCAGTTATGGAAATGGTGACCTTCCTCACTTCAGTTAAAACATTTGAGGGTCGAAACCAAACGGACTGACTTACTTATGTTATTAGTTGACGGACGAGACGTAGACGGGCACTAGCACGGGATGATCCATGTTCGGAATTGTCTCGATCAAGCTGCGCACATATGCTGTATAACTGATCCATTGTGCTGTACCAACTAGTAGATACTAGTAAGGCATAATCTGTAGACATAGAGGCAGTAATAATGTCGATTTTACTCGAATCATCGGGAGGCACAGTTAATTTAGCAAATAATTGCTTCAACCTGACAAATAGGTCGACTGTTCTTTCAGTTGGGCCTTGTTTGACACTATAGATGGCCTTCCAAATGGCGTCGTCAGAGATGAACAGACCATAATGACGACGCAAAGCATCTAACAGTTTGTCCCAAGACTGAACGTCAGGCTTCGTACCACGGTATCAGTTAAGGGCTTGTCCTTCGAATAAGTCGACGGTGGAAACAAAAAGATCATGATGAGATACATGATGTGCCTCGACAAGTTCCTGTACCCGATCAATAAATTTTTGCACGTTACCAATGCCAGAGAACTTAAAAACAGGTGGAGGCTTATAAGCGGGCATGACGGGATGAGCCGACACAGGAACATTAACAGTAACGTGACGTGTACGTTCCAAAAGTTCCTCGTCTAAATCGACGTAGGATCTTTCAAAAAACGCTGTTTGGTCTATAAGAAGTGCTTAATTTTCATCTCTAATAATTTCTATAACATGATTCTTTACCAAATCGATACCACGCAGAAAATGCGCGATTCTGTTGGATAAATGTGAATATTCTAATGAGTCTTCTCTACCCATGAACAGAGGGACCTCAGTACGCATATTTAGCTCGTAAAGTTTCAATTTTTCCTATTAAAGGAGAGGCAAAAGTTGGGTCAGATTCCAAACCAGAGTTTAATAAAGAAGTCATCTGCCGAGCCGTAAGAGCGGTAGCAGATCTACCATGCCGTAAAATTTTGCAAACTAATTCGTCACGTTTAAGGCCAAGAAAACGTATGCCTTGATTAGTGTCCATAATCAAATTTCACAGAAAGATTTTACCAAAATATAAACGAAATAATTTTAATAAGAATTAACGAAAGAGACAGACAAAATGGACAGAGGAAAAAATTTTACAAATATACGCAAGGAAATATAGGAGAAAATATACGCAATGAAAACGAACAAAAATTAAAGTAACTTAAGGTAACTTACAATACTGATGAAGTAAATTTGACGAAATTCTCAATAAATACCTATTCAACTACAAGGAAACCATCATTCAGCAGCAATACTGGTTTTACCTAAAATAAAAGTTAGGTTAATATGGAAAAGAAAAATCATACAAGATAAATTTATAAGTCTGAATTTCATCGATACCCAAAGATTATTAAATTAATTCAACAACTCGGGCCCCACGTTGGCCCCATAAAGTTTTTTACAAAAAAATAATTATAAATATAAATAAAGTACAAAAATATTAAGTTTTTTGAATAAAAAAATCTGAAATAGAGAAAAGGTAATAATAATAATAATAATAATAATAATAATAATAATAATAATAATAATAATAATAATAAATGAACCAGAAAACATCTATACCAAGAAACGTAAAATAGAAAGACACATCCACACACATACACAAACACACACACAAACACAAACAGTCATTTCCCTTCCCTCTGTCCCTACTCCTACCTACCATCTGAGGACACGAAAACGAACTAGGCTTTCACAGCCCTCTGTCATTGAGCCAACATCTACGCTCCCACAAAAGTCTCGCCGTACGACCCAGTGTACACCAAAATAGACGAATAACACCTCGTTTCAAGTAGCAATAACAACAATATAGGGAGTGATGTGACAAACCCGTCCGTGAATGTACTACGGTACTTTTACGGATTGGTTTGGCACATTACCCTTCCACAGAGCCTAATACCTTGCATAATGCCGGTATAGGTGAATGTTACCCAGTACTGTCCTACTGAGTAGTGAGCGCCAGGTTGGCGTAAAAGTCTATAATAATAATAATTCTGAGATCTTTTGGAACATGCCGGTTGCAACTACCAGACAATTGAGCGCTAATAAGCCTGATGTTGTGCTCCAAGATTTAACATCTCAGACTAGGTATGTTATCGAGTTCTCTGCACCAGCGGAAACTAACATAGTCGAAAAGGAGGAGCAAAAAAAGGATTAAATATCAAGATCTAATACCCGAGCTGCGACAACTGTACCCGGACTGTACTGTCCACTTGGTCGTACTTATAATCGGGTGTCTGGGGGTATGCATAACTCCTTTGAGCGCAACTTAAATATCATTCCGGCTTGTAGATCTCACGCCAACATTTTAGCGGCGTCAATGCAAAAAGCAGTAATTATCAGGACGCTCTGGTCGCACGAGACGACCTTTTCCGGGAGTTCATGAACACCTTTGAACCCCATGCCCCGTTTAGAGCGGGTCCTCGAACATCCATTGGACCTGCCCTCAAATCTTCTACTGCTTGTGTCTTGCAGCGAGGTTCGGGGATTTATTAGGCCGGGAAGACCAGGAAGGGGATGCTGTATGACGGACATTACGTGCCTGACTTTGAAGTACTTGACCTGGTACGCCGCACGGACACTTTTTCCTCCACCTGGGAGTTTTTGAAGTGCAGTCGCGTTTATTTCGTTAAATCTCATAATAATAATTCTGTATTTAAAGTAAAAAGTTTTACGTTACAGGAGAAATTGGTCAAAACCGATTTTGAATATACAAACTTCTTTTTTTAATTTTTTTTATCAAAATCAAATTGTTCTTGTTTTAATTTCAATCTTTGACGATTTATCGCATTCTCCTTTCTTTTCTCCAGAAGTAATTCTTTTTGTATTTTTAGCGTCTCCGCTTGAATGTCCACTAATGGATCTTCTTCGTCTGTTATGAAAAAATATTACTTTCATTAATTCATGACTTGTGGAATGCTTTAAATATTTGACATTACATTTTATTTTCTTAATTTTTTCTTTAGATGGTCCAGCAAC
Organism: Brachynemurus nebulosus; assembly: GCA_035578155.1. NCBI lineage: Eukaryota > Metazoa > Arthropoda > Insecta > Neuroptera > Myrmeleontidae > Brachynemurus > Brachynemurus nebulosus. Next base: position 13,036,163 of record JAPWDM010000007.1, read on the forward strand.
TGGGGTATTAACAATTTTACTTGTGCCTGGTACGGCCACTGTTTCTTCGGAATGACCCGTCGGTAGAATAACTACCTCCGGAACGGCTCCAGGTTCTAAAATTTAAATTTACGTATTTTAGTTTACATTTTATTGTTACAATATGAATAACATATATGTTTTTATACCTTCCTCTACCACCTGATAAAATTCTTCCGCAGGTTCGTCAATTGTCTGAAAGTAAATAATTTTAACAAATGAAATTTTTGGGTTACAATAAAAAAAATTAATTAATTCCTATCTCATTTTACTCAAAGTCGCCGTTCCACCAAATTCCGACACTCCCTGGTGCCCAACGACGGCGATTTCATTTTAAATTCTCTCCTCCGGTTTGATTTCGCTGTTCAAAATATTCAAAGAGGTAATTTTCAATTTTTGTGGTCGACATTCTGCCAGTTTTCCGTCTCATATCCATTTTAATTTTGGACCAGTTTGATTCAGTATTTTGTGTGTGGACATTTGGACTACCAGGATTTACGAAATTTTGTCCGTAGTTGACAGTCAGATGACAAAATCGCGAAGCTTCTAAAAGAGCTGTATCATAACCCCTCCAGCAGTCAGTCATTACAGTGGCTCCAAATTCAGTAAATTCCAAAATAATATTTATAAGCGTAGTAGCGTCCCGTTTCAGTACCACCCTTAAAGAACATTTTTATTTCCCGTTCAATCCCGTCCACTACCAATCAGAGATGTAACGAATGTTAAATTTTTGATATTCGCCAATGCGAATATTTATTTTTGATATTCGCAAATGCGAATACGAATATTTATTTTTGATATTCGTGAATGCGAATGCGAATGTTAGCATAATATAATCTGTGAGCATGCATAATTTTCGAATATTTTTAATATGGATTTTCTAAATATAAATAAGAAATAATACATAATAATAATAATAAGAAATAATAATGGTTAAATTTTAAGGGCCGATGTTGATTTTGAATAAAACACAAATTATTTAGGAAATTATTGTCATTTCTTTTTATTATGATAATATAGTATGGTTCAATTATGTATGGAACAAAATATCGGCCAAATGGCCGCCACGACCTCGGCGGCACACCTCCATCCGATGGTCCAAATTTTCGATGACGCTGAGGCATAATTGAGGTTCTATGCCGTTAATGTGCCGAATTATCTCATTCTTTAGCTCTTGAATTGTTGCTGGCTTATCGACGTACACCTTTTCTTTCAAATAACCCCAAAGAAAGAAGTCCAACGGTGTCAAATCACATGATCTTGGCGGCCAATTGACATCGCCACCACGTGAGATAACACGGCCATTGAATTTGTCGCGCAAAAGAGCCATTGTTTCGTTGGCTGTGTGGCAAGTGGCACCATCCTGTTGGAACCACATATCGTCCACATCCATATCTTCCAATTCGGGCCATAAAAAGTTCGTTATCATCTCACGATAGCGAACACCATTCACAGTAACTGCCTGACCGGCCTCATTTTGGAAAAAATACGGCCCGATGATGCCGCCAGCCCATAAACCGCACCAAACAGTCACTCTTTGTGGGTACATTGGTTTTTCGACAATCACTCTTGGATTATCATTCGCCCAAATGCGGCAATTCTGCTTATTGACGAATCCACTGAGGTGAAAATGTGCCTCATCACTGAAGATGATTTTCTTCGAAAATTGATCATCCACTGTTGCCATTTCTTGCCACCATTCTGACCACTGACGACGTTTGGTATGGTCAAGAGGCTTTAGTTCTTGAGTCAATTGCACCTTGTAAGCGTGTAAATGTAAGTCTTTATGCATAATGTTCATCAACGACGAGCGTGAGAGGTGCAATTGTTGGGCACGACGACGAGTTGAGGTGGACGGCTCTTCAGCCACACTATCGCGAACAGCAGCAATATTTTCTGCAGTACGAGCTGTACGAGCATGCACTGGTGTTTTTACATCTCCTACAGACCCAGTTTTCTCAAATTTTTGCACGATTTTTCCGATTGTACGCACATTTGGACGATTAAATTGACCGAAAAAATCACGAAGTGCACGATATGCATTTTGGTTTGAACGCCCATTTTCATAATAAGCCTGAATAACTTTAACACGTTGCTCGATTGTGTATCTTTCCATGGTTCAAATTGAGTTAGTCTGAAATTGAGAAATGTCAAATGAAATGCAGAAAAAAACTTGACGTTTAGGTGTGGTTCACATTCAACATCGGCCCTTACAATTTAACCACCCGTTAGATTAATGATCAAAAAATTTTATTGGCATCTAATAATCAAAATAAAATTAAACAAACTATAACAAAAATACAAATTTTCAATTAAACTTTTAGATTAAAATAGAAAATAAAATAAAATAAATTAATAATCAGAATTAGACTGCAGATCAAATAATTTTTATAAAGTTTTCAATAATTAAAAGGAATTTAAACAAAATACAACAAAAATATAAACTTTTTAGGTAAACTTTTTGATTAAAATATAAAATAAAATAAAACAAAATAATAATCAAAATTAGATTACTTAACAAATAATTGTTATTACATTCTAACAATTAAAAGAGACTTAAACAAAATATAACAAAAATTTTAATTTTTAATTCGACTTTTTGTTTAATAAAATTAAATTAATAATCAAATTTTAATAGAGGAATATTATATTTTAAAAAAAGCATTTCGCTTTTTCACAGTCAAGCCTATTACGTTTGGGAGTACACAGCAAACCAGCTCCACTAAAAAAATGTTCGCTAGGAACACTAGTTGGCGGAACACTCAATAGTATTCTTACTATGTCAGATAAACACCCATATTTATTTCGATTATCTTTCCACCAAAGTAATGGATCAGTGTCATTTTCTACGCGTTTAGCTGATAAATAGTCATTGACATATTTTTTAAGCAAATCATTTCCAGAACTATTACTAGTGATTTCGTCTTCGCTGTCACTTAAATTCATAAGTGATACCATTGATTGCTTTGACGTGTACTGTCCTAAATTGCTTTTAGATGTTCATGATTTTCCACTTTCATACGTTTCTTTACAGGTTCCTGACTGTGAGACATTATTACTTCTTTTTTTTTAATGTCTGATATATACTTGATCGCCTGATCTTTAGCAAAATCTTTTCTGTTTTGATTAAAAAAATTTTAATTTATATCGCGGATCCAATAAAGTTGCTGCATTGAATAACGCATCCTTTTCTATATCAGAAAATCTACTCGCAAGGTCATTTCTTAAAACACTTATATTATTACCAACGTCTTCATCGTTGATATCAAGGCTATCAATAACACTGGGCAACAAAAAAAAATTTTTTGTCCCAAAGAGTTTACTGCCTGATATTTACAGTATTTCATACGCTGAATCCAAAAATGAAAACAGTTTTTTCCCATCACGCAAGGTTTTCTTGTGACAATCCAATAAATATATCACAATTAATACAAATTTACTCCAATACGGATCCGGGCTTGGTACATTGAAAGATAGTTGTAAAAGATTTTTTTGAATATTTTACTTCTGGTACATCTCTTCTAAGTGTCCATCAGTAGTTAGCCAGCATCCTTGCATCCCATTTTCCCTAGTACTTTTTTTCCATGCCTGAAATGACTGGATGAAGCCGTTCTCCAAGTTCGCTACTTACATACCCTAGATTCTGTGGAAACGAAAGAACTGGATTTTGAGTGACATGTTGCAACCCAAGTCACTGTATGCTTTCAGTAGAAAGTCCACATATTTCTTATAGTTCTCGGGTTTATGTCGTCCTAATAAATATTTAACCAGGTTTTTTAAACAGATACAGCCGTTTTTTTCTAAGTCATTACCTCTGCTTTCAAAATTAACATATTTTATCAATTCTATTTCTGTGAACCTACAAAGATGCCTTCTTTGATTTTAGCATCACTAAGTTTGGGAAACTTCCCTTTTAAATACAAAAACCTTGTCCATTTTTATCCATAGCTTTCATTCTTGTCCAAAATAAGAGCTCCTATATATCAGTGGAGTGGCTGAGTATGCTTAGGCATTGGCACGCCGACTGGTAGGTCATGGGTTCGAATTTCGTGGCCGGCACTATTTTGGAAGGTTTTCTGCAGTTTCCCATCACAACTCCAGATGATTATTGGCATAGTTACTTAAGAAGACGGCTGCAAAGGCATATCTGCCAAATTCCAGTCGCGTCACGACTTCCCCATCCTCCACCCGCATCATAATGCTAGGTAATTGGTAATTTTAATATGTATAAATAAAGAACAAAAATAATGATGTGGGTGGCATCTACTATAGACAAGAATGTCTGACAGACGTTAAACCCGCATTATTACTATAATTGAGTAGCTGTTATAAAAAAAATTCTTATGTGATGGGACAATTATGATTAAAAAATTGGATTTTACTCATAAAAATATGTGTAAATATTGCATGGGACAAAATATGTGTTGTCCAGTGTAATTTTTTTTAAAGAAAGTGAAAGTGGAATGACACACGAAATTGTTGCGTTACTGGAACTTAGTTCTTTGGTGGATTCTTCGAATGGTTTCAATACCTGAGTCAATTTGTCCATAACAATCCAGTCATGTGACGTCAATTGTGGTATATTATTGTTCGAAAAAGCATAGACATAGTGAATCCTTGGTCTGTAAAATTCGCTGCACCATATTTAAGGTATTATTCCACCGTGTAGTGCAGTCCTGTAAAATACTAAGTTTAGGTTAATGTAACGTTTCTTGTAACGACTTAAGCTCATCCTGAGCAATATTCGAATGATAGAAATTAGTAGCAATCTTTTTGCATTTATTTATCAACTCAATTATGGCATTTCCAGCCTTTATACCATCTTTCGTTATTAACTGTATTTGATTAGCTACGCAACTTATGTTTTTTATTTGTAGCAAAGACATGCTCTTTCTCATATTAGAGCCAGAATGTCGAACAATACAGAGAACTTTGTTCATAGAAATATCTCAAAACGATAACATTCAATTTTTCCTGTAATATTGTCACCAGTATGGCGGCCATCATTGAATACTTCTGCTTTCAAAATTATTAATTTCCTTTTAATTATATACAGTTACATAAAATAAAGTAACAATATATCTGTTACATTACATCATAATATGGTTGAACTTAAGCAATTAAAATTAAAATACATATGATTTATATAATACATTCATTAATATAATTTATACATTCATGGTAAATGCTCGAAGACGAAATCATGCGATTGTGAAATAGAAAATACTATTAAGTTTCTCGAGAGAATTAAAGTTAAAAAGGTACGTGTAATAATTATTTTCATTTATATTTTGTGGAAGAAATGTTTTAATATAATGACATCTAATTGCAGCATAAATTGGGCATTCAACATAAAAGTGAAATAATGTCTCCGGCTCGTGCATGTTACATACTGTACACGTTTCATTTATATTTAATGCATAGCGAAATTGTTTATAGATTATCCTAAATTGATGTTTGCTATGAGTTGCGCTACGATTTTCGTTTTTATAAAAGCAGTACGAAATTGAAAATGATCTTGATAATTGTACAAGTCATTATATATTAGGCTATATTGTGATTTTTGTAGTAATTCTAAGTCGAGGTTGTTCATAAATGTAGCGTAACTTGTAACTAACTCATTTCTAGATCGTTTAATTTCATCGCATTTGAGTTTTCCCAAAGATTCACTTTCTCAATTTGGTGGAAAAATCACCTCACTTGAAAACACCAGTTTCCATCTTGATTAAACTCTGATGTATAAGCCAAAAGTTTCAGTCGATTAAAGCACATTTTCAGTATTCTATCTTCAGGTAGTGTTATTAGTTTACACCAAAAATTTAATATCCGTTTGAATACCCCCGTTGAAAGATGAGGACGTTTGGTTTCTATTCTGATAATGTGATTTGGTGTTGATTTTGGCAACCGTAGAATTTTCTTAAAAAACGATGTTTGGACATCTTCGACTTGTTCAATGTAATTTAGTGACCAGACTTCAGCTGAATATACAGTGCGCGACAAAAAAAAGGTTCACTTAAGAAAGACAAAATTGTTAGGAAGTCGTCAATAGAACAAAGCAGATTTGAATATATATAATAACATCTCAAGATAATAAATAATAATTTATGTGAATAAAATTTGAATTGAAGTATTTTATAACAAAACTTTTTTAATATATAAAATTAATAATGCAATCATGCGACAAAAAGATAGGTTCACTAATAAAACAAAATGATTGTTTTTAAAAATATATTTATTTAATAACTGGTATTTTTTCCATTTACTCTAATGAGTTCGAATATTCTGTTCGGTAGGCTTTCGTAAAGATTTTTTATATAGTCTTGCGGCAAATTTTCCCATTCTTGCTCCACTGCCTTTTTCAAATCTTCAACGGATCTAAACTGTCTGCCGTTGGCATAGACCCTTCGCGCCAACATCCCCCACACATTTTCAATTATATTCAAATCCGGGGACCTTGCTGGCCAATCAATTTTTTGAATTTTATGGTCAGCAAACCACTTGTCCACAATTTTTGCTGAATGTACAGCTGCATTATCTTGCTGGAAAATGAATTCTTCCCCAGCCATTTCAGCGTACTGAGTCAGAATTTCTTCTGTTAACATTTTTAAATATGCTGCTGCATTTATCTTCCCGGAAAATGTTTTAATTTTTGATTTACCATTATACCCAATGGCAGCCCATATCATTAACGAACCACCACCCATTTGTCGCCGAGAGAGGACGCGAGGTTCTTTCCTTAAATCATGATAATAATACTGGTAACCGTCGGGGCCATCCAAATTAAATTTCTTTTCATCGGAAAAAATTACTTTCTTCCACTCTTCTTTCCATGACATATGGTCTTTTCCAAATTGGAGTCGAGCCTTAATATGTTTGTCAGTTAAGGCTGGCTTTTTCACTAATTTTATTCTTTTTATGATTTTCGATGCTTTTAAAAACCTTTGTACATTGCGTACATGGGTGCGTACGCCAGCTTCTTCAGCAATAGCTCTCGCTGATAAGCACGAATTTGACGCCACTCTGAGAATCGTTCTCTTATCCCTCTCGGAACACACACAAATATATATATATATATATATATATATATATATATATATATATATATATATATATATATATATAAATCAACAATATATAACACAACGATAAACAGCACGAACAGAGCACAAATGAATACGTATCACTTAAAAAACTGACCTGAACCTATTTTATTGTCGCATCTTAGGACGATTTTTTTGTCATATTTATTTATTTTACACATGGGGTGAAATTTTAAGTTAAAATAATTTATTGCCCATTAAACATCACACTTAGTAAATAATGAATGCACACTCCATTTCAAAATAAAAGTTAACAATTCAACAGAACTTACTGAACCTATCTTTTTGTCGCGCATTGTAATAATGTGTTAGCCACAATGCTATCAAATAATTGACATTTAGATGACCAGGAGTCCGACGATGCAGTTGATAATAGTCTTTCTACACGTCCGATAGCAGCTTTAGATTTTGAAATTGCATTGTTTGTTGCCTGGAGGTACTTGCCAGTAGAAGAAAATAAAATACCTAAGTAATTATAGCTTTGACATGTTTCTATTGTTTGATTATCGTACTTAAATAATGGCAACGCTTTACATTTTGGTGACTTTCTGAAAGGTATTATCTTAGTTTTTTCGATATTTGCTACTAATTGAAACTGATCACAATATTGTTTTAAAGTATTGAGCTTTCTTTGAACATCCATAGGTGAGTAAGCAAAAATAATAAGATCGTCACAGTATAATAAAACTAATATGTCATTTTTATTGTCTATACTCAAACTTCTTAATCCTTTATTTCTGAAGAAAATTTCAATATCTGCCAGAAATAAATCGAACAACAAAGGCGAAAGAGTTTCGCCTTGTAATACCCCAGATATTATATTTATGCCAGAAGTTTGTTTGTTTCCAATTTCAATAAAAGTTTCAACGTCTTCATAGATATTCTTCACAATACGAATAAACTTACCGCCTATACCCATGTTATACAGTTTACTCCACAGTAAGTTATGTGGTACTGAGTCAAATGCACTTTTAAAATCCACGAACACGCATACGCATATTGGCTTTCATGTCTCGTGTTGAGGTATACTATTGCATTCAGTATAAATATATTATCCAAACAACTTCTGTTACTTCGGAACCCCGATTGGATATCTGGAAGTAGGTTATTTTCTTCCACTCATATTTTTAGACGATGATTCAGTATGTTTGTGAAAATTTTCAAACAACAGTTTATTAAAGAAATTGGCCTATAATTTGAAGGGCAGTTTTTATCACCTTTTTTAAATATTAAAGTTTTTACTTTTTTCCAGCTAATTGGCACGTTTTCGGACTCTAAAATTCTATTGAATAGATTTAATAGATAATGTTCACAATTTGCAGGCAGATTTTTGTAAAATTCATATGCTAAGCCGTCAATACCTGAAGTTTTGTTGTTTTTGCATTTTTTTGAAAGACTGAAATTCACATAAATCAATACTACCTTCCAAGAAAAAATTCCCTGCATCAAAATATGTTAATGAGTCCAAATCCGCATGAGAGTAAAGTTTCTGGAAATAATCTTCGCATATTTTGACATCAAGTTCAACCCTACGTGGTGCACGATATTTACACTTATTTACCATTTCCCAAAAAGTTGTACTGTCTCTGGCATTTGCTAATTTATCAAGGAGTTCTTTCTGGTAATGTTTTTTTGTTTGAGCCAGAGTTTTTTTATATTCTTTTCTTAATGTTGTGTATTCACTCAGATTAATTATTTAAGTTAAATTTATCTTTTTGATATTGTTTAAATTTTTTTCGAAGATTTTTCCTCATTTCATACAGTTTATTATTAAACCAGGGTTGATGATGTGATAAATTTGGTGAATTTTCTCTGTATTCATAACATCTAATTAAATTTAAATCCGTGGCGGTATCTTGTATTGCTTGTACCATGTTATGCATTAAGTCATCAACATTTTCACTTGTTAAGTAAATTCTTTCAGAACGGTTTAGTGACGCCTCATATTCGTTTTGAAATTCTGGAGCCCATTTGTATAATTTACGCTTTTTAATGGTGTTTATTGTATTTGGAACATTTTCTGAAACAAAAATTTTTTCAAATATATTATACAGACTTAAATTGCAAGATAAATGTACAGATAGACCTGATATTTCTTGTACTTTAAAATCTTTTACAAGATCTATAAAAGCTGAATTAATCCAAATCATATCTGTAACACTGAACCCATTGTTAAAAATACATGTCGGATGAGCTGGTGAATCACTATCAAATCGACCATTTAAAACGTAAAAACCATTTGACTCCATCATTTCAACAAGTCTTCGACCCCTTGTGTTAATTAGTTGGCCAACTGATTCTCGACTATGTGATCAATTACAGCCTTCAAAAATAATTTCTTCTGCTTGATTTAATAAACCGATACGACTGTTCCAGTCCCCTCCAATTATTACAGGGAAGTTTTCATTTTCAGCTATTATCTCTTCGATCGCCAGATTTACCAAACCAATGCACAATTCAGAGTCCAAATCCGTTTTCAAATAGACTAAACCCACTATGATATCCGAATAATTATATTTTACTTTAATAAAAATATACAAGTTTGTATTTTCCAATATTTTAAGATTGTCTTGATCTTTTACTAATATTATCAAACCTCCTCTTGCTCTGCCTTTTTCATAGTTTTTTACCGCATCCGACGAGATTAGAGTGTAATAATTTAAAACTTCTGGTAGTTTCACTTGATTATGGTTTGTAATCAATGTTTCACAAAGACAAATTATATTCGGTAATTGAGACAATTTAGAAAATTCGTAAGACAAATCTTTCAAATTTCTATATCCAGACATATTCCAAAAAATTAGGTTAAAATCGCATACTTGAATTATAGGTTGATCTTCCAAATTCAATAGTTCCTGAGACATGGCCAACTTCGTTATAGATGATGGTGTAGCTGATTCTTTTTCTAGTCACCGGTTGACGTTTAGCTGCTGTATTTCAATATTTTTGTCATCCCCAGCTTTTGAATCTGCATTATCTAGTGAGTTGGCCCTTCTTCTCCACAATTCCATAATGTTTGGGTTACTTTTTACGTTCGGCCCAGCTTTTTTTGGTGTTTTAGTTTCCGTTCTGTTTTTCTTAGTATTTTGAGTTAACTCTTCAATTGCCGGTATTGAGATGATTAGATTTTCGTCTTTTTCTAGAGGTCTTTTCTTTTTGTTAATATCATTTACAACAAAATTATATGAATGATTAACAGTCGAGTGTTCATATCCATTTTGCGAAAGAGAATTGCAGCCTCTCTACATATCTGTAATTTTTGTTCCTGACTACATTTTCTCTTATGACCCGTAAGAGTGTGTCTGCATCCCTTTTTTCAACAATTTTTAAGAAGCATTTTTTATTTTCCCTGTCGATTCCGCCAACGATCCAACGAGTTTTTGTAATGCGTCTACGATTGTACTTCCTTCTTCCAAATGCACTTTCGTCCACCTCAACTATGCTTCCAACGCCACCAATTTTATCACTACTTTCCATCAATATCCGCTGTCAAAAGTTCTCTGAAGTTAAAAATTAATTTTCTTACTGTCGGCTTGGACAATGCTATCTCTTTAACGATAATTGACAATGGATATTTGAGGACCCATCCAACTAGGACGCACAAGAAAGTTATTACGTATTTTGCAGCGCAATACGTCACCTTAAAATAGTGCCGGGCTACGGTAGAGCGGGGGGGGGGGGCAGAATTAAAATCCTAATTAATAGATTAACGAGACAATATTCTAAATATCCAATAATAGTCCTAATTCCTAAATAAAATTGGGCGCCACCTTTTATCATAAAAGTTTAAAAAAAGAGGAAAATTTATAAACTGATCTTAAAATTTGCACCAGCTACCTCCACCTACTTATGAAACAGCTTGTATAGCTTCCCTTGTGTCAGTAGATGTATTATGATGGCTCGAACACAGTCATTCACCCCCAGACAGGTCAAACACCCGTCTGGAGGTCATGACCTTGTGTTCGAACCACCATACACTATTTTAGGAAAGATTTTTAACCTAATACCTTGAGGAAGGTCAGTGATGCGATAATTTCAATTATTGAGGTAATTCAGGTAAAAAATATTTTTGTTTAATCTAAATTCTTAATATTATTTTGTAAACAACTGTCTGGACCTTAATGATTGTGTTTGAACCATCATATATGGAAAAATCATTGATTTCTCTAGCCTAAATTGGGGCCACTTGGCAACGCAATGTGATTGCCTATATTCAGGGGCAAGTAAAAACATTGCATATGTTGGATAGTTGTCGCAACTCGCTTTTCGCTGAAACGTTGAAAATTTGAAAATTCAGCTGCGCCAGATTCTTGTTTTTCCACGGTACAATATCAAAACCGCTGGACGCCTGGAGCGTGAGACGCCCTTTAGAAGTCGCAACTTGTTAGAAGATACCTTTCGGTAGGTTCCAGCTGGACTCCCGTAACTGATTCTGCTTGAAGAGTTGAATCTTGTTTGCCGGAGCAGTTTGGATTGCAGTATTCCTCTTCAGGAGCAGGAGAATTCCTCTGAATTCTTATGTTGTTGCTCTATCGGGGCGACGATCCGGAGGCTTGTGATTTCGATGATTAGTTTTCGGCGTTGTTTTTCTGTTTTCTTGATGATGATTAGTTTTCGGCGTTGTTTTTCTGTCTTTTTCGAAGTTCACTTTTACTTTATTACTTTTTTACTCGTAGGTATTTTATATTAACAACGAAGTTATTTTTAAGTTAAAATATATTTATTGAAGAATATTACTTACAAATAAAGTTTACAAAGCTTTCGCAAGACTATTATCACAAGACTAATGTTATGAATACTCTCACAAGACTAACTTTCTGAAAGAGAAATTAGCTATTTATATATTTTTTAATTATATGTGGGGATTCCTCGATGTACTTCCCGGTGCGGTGGTTCCCGGTGTTTCTGTTGACTCGGGGAATTCCATCGGTGATTCCCTTGTGGTATTTTTTGTTGTGTTTGCTGATTACAGCATACGACACTCCTCCTGGGGGAAGATCAAATTTCTTAAATTTGATTCCAGCTTTCTTCTCTGGAACTGGTTTCTAGGTTTCTTCGATACTGCACTCTGTTCTTTTGAATGGTGAGACACGGCTGCTTTGTTTCGAACGTAGTTGTTTCATCTTGGTCCTTGGTGTTGATTTTCACTCTTCCTTGTTTCCCGTAGAATATGTTGTATATGTTACAGGAACCATTTTCGTCGGTGATTGACTTACATTTGGCGAATGGTTTCTTGACGAGTAGTGTCCATAATAATTTGAACACCCCAAATTTGTAGCTGAAGTAGATGCCTGCTATTGATGCTAGCGTGATTGCTGCCCGTAGAGACCATGTGAGGATACTTGCTTCATATTTAATGATGAATGGTTTTTCCAGACTTGCGTTGACTTCTTGGTTGAGTTGATTTAACTGATGTCGTACCATATGTATTTCATCGAAGTTGATATTGTCGATTTTTAATGTTTTTAATGTAGGTGCTCTTGATAAAGTTTCTTCTTTGCATGGGACTGTGCAATCTTCTTTTGTGATGTCGAAATTCGGAATGTAAATATCGAAAGTGTGGTTTCTTCCATTTCCTTCTGGGTATAGTATTTGTGTTGACGTGAAGATTTTACAGGATGGGTTTGTTATGTGGATGATACCAATTTTCTTTATTTTGTGCACGATTCTTTTGTTTTCACAGACGGCGTCGATGTCCTTTTCCTCGTTGGTAATGTATAACCATTTGTTGTCCATTAGTTTGTAGTAGGTTTCGATAGATCCTAATATGCTTGTTGTCCTACAGCTCCTTGGTATGATTTCTGGATTGTTGACGAATATTTCAATTTCGCAAATTTCTTCTTTCTTCGTGAAGATTTGACGAATGTTAGTACAGATGTAGTATCCTTCGATTGTTGTACATTTTTCTTCTTTTTTATTGATTAGGACGATTTTTCTTAAATCGTTGGTCGCTATGAAGTATTTATAGTTGCTGGCGATGAATTTGATTGTTTGGTAGTAATCATTTGACGGTGTTGGCAGCGGCATAATTTCATATACGTTGAAATCTTCTTTTTGTGTGACTGGAATTTTCATTATGATTGTTAACACTCCTTCTTTGATGAATGCTTTTACTTGAATTAGTTTGTAGTAGTATTGAATATTTTCTTGATCCAGTGTGATGGGAAACTCGTGTTTTTCTTTAATTGATTGTAGTTCCATTAGTAAGTTTTCTGGATTGACCAAATCTTCTGTGACGATGTTGCTTCGTATTAACACCAAGTTTTCTTTAATCTTCATGATTTCATTGTTGATTCGATTTATTAGCGTTTGGAGAAGCAGTATTTGCTCGACGATTAGTTCTTCTATTACTAGAGCGTTGATTTTTTCATTTGATTCGCCCATGTATTTGTTGAAAAGTTTTGTATTTTCGTTGAATTTTTCTTGATATGTCCGTATCCCTTGTGCAGTTAGATTGATTTGTTGCAGCGTACTTGACATTATGTGGATTGAGTTTTGTAGCATGAGTTTTGTATTTTTGTTGTCTTCTATTATTGAATTGATGCTATTTTGGTAGAAATCGGCGTCTTCTGAGTCCGGATTTCCAAATAACCATTTGATTGCTTTTCCTCCCAGGTTGAAGGCTCCACGTTTTCCACGATGATAGCTCTTCAGTATTCTTATTTCTTTGTTGGCTTCTTTTAATTCTTTGTTTATTATGTTGAGTTGAGCGTTGCATATTATGTGGCTTCTTTTGATTGTTGCGTTTAGTTTGTTGCAGAAATAATGTGTCTTGGCGAATTCTTCGTTTATTTCTTCTAAGTTTTCATTTAACTTGGATATATTGTAGTAGTGTACTAGGCTAATTTTTTCTACGCTAATTTTTCCTATTCCTAATTTATTGTAGAATATTCCGCTATTCTTCTCTATTGGCATTATTTCAATGTTTTCACTGCTCGTCTTCTTGATGATTATGATCATCAGGATCGGTAGAATTTTCATCTTCATCTTCGTTTTTCTTCCTCTTCTCTTCTGGAACAAATATTTTTATTCTATTAGTGCTTATTCTTTGCTTCTTACTTCCAACTTTTATTTCCACTGTATTATTATTAAATATTTTAGTTATTGTGTATGGTCCTTTAAATTTTGTATTTAATCCTTGTTTAATATTTTTTATTAATATTTTTTGCCCTTCTTTAAATTCACTTTGTTTTAAATTTTCGTTTCTATTCTTCTTTTCTGCTTGTATTATTCTTGCCCTTTCTAAGTTTTCTTTTGCGCTTTGTCGTAGTTTTTGTATTTTTTCTACGATTTCGTTGTTGATGTCGAAGTATGTTTTTCTTCTTATTTCTGTTTGTATTGTTCTTGCTTTATTGCCGAAAACTAATTCATATGGTGTTGCTTTTGTGTGTTCGTTGATTTTTGTGTTGTAGGAAAATGAACATATGTAGAGGTAGCTGTCCCATTGTTCTTCTTTTTCCAAATAGTTTCTAAGGAATTTCTTGATTTCTTGATTTGCGCGTTCGATACTTCCATTTGCTCTTGGATTGTATGCGGTTGTTGTTTTATGTTTCACTTTTATTATCTTCATTAGTTCCTTGATTATTTCGTTAATAAATTCTTTTCCGTTGTCGGACAATATCTCTTCTGGATATCCGAAAATGTGGATGTGTTTGTAGAGTGCGGCTGCTACTTGTTGTGCTGATTTTTCAGTGATGGCGTAGAGTTGTATGAATTTGGTTAGATCGTCTTGGATTGCGACTATGTATCGGTTGTTGTTTTCTGTTATGGCTAGCGGGCCTATTAAGTCGATGTTGAGTTTTTCATTGAAGTTTTCCGGAGTTTCTTTTACTAGGATCTTCTGTTTTTCTGTTCTTCCTTTATTTAATTGACATTGGGCACATTTATTGACGTAGTTTTTCACATCTGTTGTCATTCCATTCCATTTAATATTGTTGAGCTTCATATCTTCGATCATTTTTGAAATTCCTTGATGATTTTTCTCTATTGTGTTGTGATAGAGATGTAGGTAATTCCTGATTTCTTCTCGGGATAAATTTTTCTTTTCTTCATTATTTTCTTTTTCATTCTTCTTGTTTTCTTGGACTTCTTGTGACTTTTCTTTTGATGTATTTTCTTGAAATTTTTCGTTTTCTTCTAACGCCCTTGGTTTTTCTTGAGTTTCTTCTTCTGTTGGATTTCCTTTTTCTTTTTCTTGTGTAGTATTTTCTTTTTCTTTGCTTTGTAGTAATTGGTCGGCCATTTCTTCGGTAAATAAATCTATTTCTTCTAACGTTGTTGTATCGTAGTCTGGTAGTTCGTAGTATGAATGTTCGTCGTTTATAATGTACCAATTGTCTTCTTTTAATATGTATTGAATTGTATTGTAAAAATGTTGAGCTCTGATGTTGTTTCCAAACGAAAAATATTTATAGTTGGCGACGTTAAGTTCTGGTTTGTTTAAGTTTTTTAATTTGATTAATGTATTTGCGAATTCGAATAAGTTGCTTGGATCCTTTATGAAGATTATTACTTTTCCTTTTTCGGTGATGTGTTCGATGAATGTGAATTGTTCGATGTACTTTATTATTGTTCTTCGTAATTTTTCATCTCGGACTCTGTATTTGATTTGGTTGAAGGGTAGTACGATGTTGTTGTATGTGCGTAAGTGATCCCATTTGTAGCGTTTCGCGTTTACTTGTTTATTCGTGTTGACGTAGTTTCTTAATTCTTCTTCGTTGATTGCATTGATTGCGTTTATGGGTCTGGATAGGAAATCTGCGACTTTATTTGATTTTCCGTTGATGAATTGTATTTTGTATTGATAGTTCATTAATTTTAATCTCCAACGTATTAGGCGACTGGTTGGATCTTTGACGTTGTGTAGCCATACTAGCGGTCGATGGTCTGATTTGACGATGAATTCTTTTCCATATAAGAAGTGGTGAAAATTTTTGATGGTTTTCAGAATTGCCAAACATTCTTTCTCGATAGTGCTGTAATTTCTTTCTGCGCTGTTGAGAGTTCTTGAAAAATATGCGATGGGCTTGTCTTTTCCATTTTCTTCTTGTGCTAGGACTCCTCCGATGGCGTCTTGGCTGGCATCGGTTATGATTATGAACGTTTTATTTTCGTCGGGATGGATCAGTACTGGGTTTGAAATTAATTTGTCGATTAATGTTCTGAAGGCTTTTTCTTGTTCTTCACCAAAATTGTACTTCACACTCTTCTTTAGTAGTTTTGTTAACGGTTTTGCGATGTCGGCGTAGTTTTTTATGAATTGTCGATAGTATCCAGTTAATCCTAAGAATGACTGAAGTTGTTTGACGTTTTTCGGTGGCTTGCATTCCTTGATTTTCGCTATTTTCTTCTCCTGTGGTTTTATTCCGTTGATATTTACTGTGTGACCCAAATATTCGATTTCTTTCATTAGATATTCGCACTTGTCCGTGTTGATTTTTAATCCATTGGTGTATAATTTTTTGAAGATGATTTCGATGTTTTTGAGATGATCCTCTAGGTTTTTTCCGAGAATTATGACGTCGTCAAGGTATACCAGACATATATTCTTCTTGATTTCTTCATTGAAGATTTCGTTCATCATTGTTTGGAACGTTGCTGGAGCGCTGACTAATCCGAACGGTAATCTTAGAAATTCGTAGTGTTGGCCATTGATGCTGAAGGCGGTTTTCGGAATATCTGTTTCTTTCACTGGGATTTGATGAAATCCAGAGGCTAAATCCAATGTAGTAAAATATTCGTTGTTTCCTAACTTTTGAAGAATTTCGTCGATCCTTGGAATGGGATAGTTGTTTGGGATTGTGATTTCGTTGAGTTTTCTGTAGTCTATTACCATACGAAATTTCTTTTTTCCGGAAGCATCCTGTTTCTTCTCTACGATCCATACTGGAGAGTTGTACGGTGATTTCGATTTTCTTATGATTCCATCTTCTAATAATTCTTGCACTTGTCTTTCGGCTTCTTCTTTTAAATTAATGGGCAAGGGATATATTTTGTTTTTTATTGGCGTGTTGTCCTTTAATATTATTTCGTGTTCTATTACGTTGGTTTTACCAGGTTTGTCGTTTTTTAATTTAATTATTTTATTGTATGTTTTTAGTAGATTTAATATTTTATTTTTTTCGTCGTTGTTTAAATGTTGAAGTCTTGTGTTCTCTTCAATTTCTTTGAATCGTTCCTCTTCTTTATTCTTTGTTTCTTCTCTTTTGAATTCTTCTTGTTTGAATTTTTCTTTCTTGAATTCTTCATTTTTCTTTATTTTTATATTATTTATTTCTTCTGTGTTTCTTGTAAATTGGACGATCGATTCCTTGTAGAGGATATTTACTTGGAAATATTCGAGGAAATCGTTCCCAATGATGCCATCGTATAGGAAGTTTCCACGATCAACCACTTGAAATTCGAAATTTATTTTCAAATTGTTCGACTCCTGGATCAATGGTAACGATAGTGTTCCTAACGTTTTTATACTTGGACCGTTGATACCAGTTAAGTATTTGGACTGATGGCTGTCGATTCCTTTTAATGATTTTAGCGATGATGCTTTAACCAGAGAAATCATTGCACCAGTGTCCAGAAGAAATTGGAGTTTTCCATTTCTTGATTTTTCGCTTTCAAATGTTATCTTCTTATCTTTGACTTCTTCTTGTGTTGCTGGTTTCCTTGTTGTGTAGGACCTGTTGTGTTGAAGGCATTGATCAATACGAATATTTGTTAGCTTGCTTGATTCGGAGTTATTTTCTTCTTTATAGTTTTCTCTCTTGGGATCCATTCTTCTAAATGGCGACGTGTTTGGTTTGTTTACCAGTTGCTGATTATTTCTTCTAGTTCGACATTCTTCGTAGAGATGTCCTTTTCTTTTGCAGTAGTTGCAGAATTTTTGTGATTGTTGATTCTTGAAACGGCAATCGTTTGTTGAATGATTTGTTCTTCTACAAATCTTGCATTGTTGTTTATTTGTATTGTTTGTTTTGATTGTTGACCGAATGAATGCTTCTTCTTCTCTTGCAATGGATAGTGCTTCCATCATTGTTTCGATGTCCTTATGTCGTAGTATATTCGATATTTCCCGTTTGCAGTAATGGGTAAATCTTCTTAGTGTGTTTTCGTTGAGAAGCGCCAGTTTTCCGTCAAGTAGTTGTGGTTTGGTATTTGATTCGATGATTTTTCTTGCTATTTTATTCGATAGCTGATCCAGACGATTGAAGTAATCGAGGATTGTTTCATTGTCTTTTTGTTTTTCATTTTCCAACTGTTGCTGAAGGAAAGCCAGTGATTCAGTCGTTTGGTATACTGATTGGAGTTTTATCTTCAGTTGTTCCCATGTTTGAATGTTCTGAATGGAAATTTTCGTCTTCACATCGGCGGACAATTTGGAAAATATGAATGGAGTTAAGGCGTATCGTTGCTCTTCTGTAGCGAGTTTCAGTGCATTCTGTGCGTTCTGGAGAAAATTTGATAGCTCTGACGGTCTTCCATCGAATGGTGTGATCATTTGCGTTAGAAATAGTATTGGAATTTTTTCGCTCGGTCTGTTTGTTGAAGTTTCTGGAGCTGGATCCGACTCTTCTGTAAGTGATTCTTCATAATTTGTTGCTTCATTTTCTTCGGTCATTTTTTAGATCCTGAATTTAACGGTAGATGAAAAGTAGTAAATACTTTTCGATCCTGAAGTTTGCGATAGATGAAAAGTAGTGAATACTTTTCGATCCTAAGGTTTGCAGTTCAAGAGGTTCGTCTCTTTTGATAAGACTTCGTATCTTCTTTTTTGATAGAAGCTGAAGACTTCGTGTCTTCTTTCTTGATAGAAGCTTATCCTACCGCGCTGCGCCAATTTTATTATGTCGCAACTCGCTTTTCGCTGAAACGTTGAAAATTTGAAAATTCAGCTGCGCCAGATTCTTGTTTTTCCACGGTACAATATCAAAACCGCTGGACGCCTGGAGCGTGAGACGCCCTTTAGAAGTCGCAACTTGTTAGAAGATACCTTTCGGTAGGTTCCAGCTGGACTCCCGTAACTGATTCTGCTTGAAGAGTTGAATCTTGTTTGCCGGAGCAGTTTGGATTGCAGTATTCCTCTTCAGGAGCAGGAGAATTCCTCTGAATTCTTATGTTGTTGCTCTATCGGGGCGACGATCCGGAGGCTTGTGATTTCGATGATTAGTTTTCGGCGTTGTTTTTCTGTTTTCTTGATGATGATTAGTTTTCGGCGTTGTTTTTCTGTCTTTTTCGAAGTTCACTTTTACTTTATTACTTTTTTACTCGTAGGTATTTTATATTAACAACGAAGTTATTTTTAAGTTAAAATATATTTATTGAAGAATATTACTTACAAATAAAGTTTACAAAGCTTTCGCAAGACTATTATCACAAGACTAATGTTATGAATACTCTCACAAGACTAACTTTCTGAAAGAGAAATTAGCTATTTATATATTTTTTAATTATATGTGGGGATTCCTCGATGTACTTCCCGGTGCGGTGGTTCCCGGTGTTTCTGTTGACTCGGGGAATTCCATCGGTGATTCCCTTGTGGTATTTTTTGTTGTGTTTGCTGATTACAGCATACGACAAGTTCAGAAAAATATTTATTTGATACATTCAAAAAATTGTATATGACCCTAATTCTTGTAAATATCAAAAATTATTATCAAGCGACCTTTTTACCCTCTTTTTCTAAAATTAAAATTATTATGATAGTAACATACATACAAAATTAAAATATATAAGATTTCAATTTTTTGTGAATATTAAAATAAGTTATCAGTCTTACCTGACCTTTATCCCATTTTTTAAAATTTGGGTAAATAAGGAAAAAAAATAAAAAAAAAAAAACGCTATACATTTTTTTCTTGATTTTTATTGTTGAAACATGAACTTACACTTACACTGTTTGAATATCAGCTAAATAAAATGATTTCAATACAAAGAATATATTTTGTATGTTTATCAATTGGCTTTTTTTTATTTTAAAACAGAGATATGAGTGAGATAATATTTTTTTATGAGTGAAACAATATTTTTTTATACAATTTAAACATTTTGCAAACTGTCTTTATGAAACCAGGCTAAAGTCGAAATACCATCATCTTGTATTATTCCTTTGGCATCATCGGCAGATAAAGTTTTCTTATTGTTTTTCAGTGTAAAAATATGATGATATTTGGAATTAATTAAATACATTTCAGCATACATGCTTTTTTTGTAAAACAACGTATTTAAATAATCTTCGAAAGTTATTTGTGACAGACACGGTTTTGTAATTCCTTTAGCCCGTTTTTCTGCAATTTTATCTAATGTAATGTATGAATACATTTTTGCCCTTAACCCACAATAAGTAGTTATAATTTTTCCTTTTAACTCATCTTTCATTAAACCCATTATACTTTTATTAACAGGTGTAATATTAAACGGGTTATTTTCTGAATATCCTGATGTATCAAAATAATTTAAATTTTGTTGAATTATTTGATATGGGTTAATATTTTCAAAGCCAACTAATAACGAATCTGTATCTGAATATAATAATTTAACATTATTTCCAAAAATATTTTTAAAAACATCGTAGTAATAATAATACATATGATATTTGGATAATTCCAGAATGGCCCCACCTGCATATATTGGCCTGTTATAGTATATTTCATCTTTTACATTTTCAACCATAACCAAATTTTCGCACAAGTAAATTTTTTACATAATGCACTGGTGATTTTTTGCGAGCCCCATTTCTACCATCCCAACTACAACATAATTTGATATTACATTTTTTACGGAGTGATTCAATACATTTACCAAATGTGCTGTTCACATTTCCTTTAAAATAATTTGAGTCAAATTTTGTTTTAGCTTCGGCTCTTAGCTTTCCATTAAAATCAACGTATGGTTTTAACCAACAGGAATGTTTGAATTTTAAAACTTTGTGTATTTTTCTGAGAACTAACCCATGTTTTAAACATTGCTTTAAATTTTTAATGTGTAATATATAATTTTTTTTAGGTCTAAAGGATCCTATAAGTTTCGGAACCCGAGAATTTGATTTAGGTGGGATAAAATTTTCTGAACAAAATGGAAAATCGTTATGAAGATCATGAATATTTTCTGGATAGTCTAAATCAACTTTTAAAGCATACCCTTTGTCGGGATCATTTTCGTTAGTGTTTTCTAAATCAAAGTCGTTTACATTTATAAATTCAAAACCTCCATATGGTAAAGGAAAATGTGACATTATGAATCCATAAAGACTGTTGGCATCAAAATACATAATATACCTATCGTTTTCATTTTCGTTATAAAATTCATTCATGTATACATTATTGGCTTGGAAAAATCTAGTAGGAACAAAAGAGTTTCCTCCTCTAATGGAAGTTTCAAAAAAATTTAATATGTCAATATCTGTAATAAGTTCAAGTTCAATCCCTGTATATTTTAACATAGCATCGAACGAAAGGCCCGGCATACTAAAAAAATGTGAAGGATCTAATTTATATATTTTATGGCATAGTTCTGGGAAATTTTCAAATACATCAGTCATAAGTAAAATGTCTGTTTTCAAGTACAATTCACTATAATCACCCAAAGTTTCTATTTTAAAATGATTCCAAACGATTTGAGCATGTTCATTATCATTATCAGAAATATCTTCATTTTTTATATTATTAAAAAAATAATCTGTAAGTGGTAGTTGTGTTTCTTTTAATTTTTCATAAGTGTCAACATAAGAATAAGGAAATATTCCTTTCCTAATTAGTAAGTTAAAATCACTTTCTAAAGGAAAGTGTTGCTTTAAAATTTTAAATTGATGTGGTTCCAAATTTTTCGGCAGTTCATCTAAAGAAGAATTTAAAAATCTGCATGAATCTAAAAAGCGTACATAAACCGATTCAATTTTTTTCTGAATGCAAATATACTTTTGAGTGTTTAAAGGAATGGCATAAATGTTCTCCTTCGAGAATCCTAATTCTCTCAAGAACAAATGAAAATCATAGCGACTTCCATTATGAAAGAAAACTGGTATATATCTATTAATTTGTAAATTTATATTACAGTCTTGATGTGCAGCACCCCTAAAATTTGAATTACCTGAATAATCTAAATGATTGTGATCTCTAACCTTAATTTGTCCAGTTTCAAATGGTTTTTCACATATCCAATAAGTATTTGCATTTTGAAAAGCAATTTCATCTTCAAAAGACATTACCATGGGTGCATTTGTTTCAAGAAATCTTTCAGTACATTCAGCCAACTCAATAATTTTTTTAATAAAATACTTGGTTGCCATTGGACCTATGTAATTATAATAACGATTAAGATTTTCGTTAAAATAACAAATAACGGTCATTCCTATTGCATAAGGAACGTGATGTTCAATTCTTTCAACATATGGGTCATTTGGGTTTGGTGCGCAACTATGCAATTTTTTAGTTAAACACTCAAAATCGCAATAGGCTATTATTGGAAGCTTTAATAAATGTTTAATTTTGGTAAATTTCATAATTTTGTTATTTTCCGACGGCAATGTTATTTTAACTGGGTTTACAAGTGAACATTTTTCCAAATGCTTGTTTAACAAATCTATATTTGTAAAATAATTTAAACATCTTTCACAAATATGATGTTTTTTTTTACATGATGGTAAAGTTGAGATCCACATAAACGAGATAAATTTTTAATATAACAATAGTGATGCCGATTATTTTCATTATCAGAAATTAATAACAAATTAATATGAGTATTATTTTTATATTTGGTAGTGTAGAGGCGCGCAAATTTTTCCTAAGTTATTTAATCCATATACATTGATTGAAATATTGTTTAATTTCTCGAATGTGTCTATATCTTTTAAACTTATTAGAAAGGTAATATTAGTTAAATTAAAAATTTCTCTAAAATTTTGTGGATATTTTGAAATTCTATTCGGATTACTGTCTTGTGGGTAGAGGGCAGCTAAAATTGACCAAATAAAACAATAATTATCATGATTTTTTACATTAATTACAGAATTGATTTTTAAAATATTTTTTGGCAATGGGATATAAGTATCACCTGAATTTAATGGATCGTATTGAGCTAAACTTAACTCCAAATACAAAATTCGATTCAAAGTTTTTCCGCTGTCACCTCTTTCAAATGTATCCATTTTATCTCAAATATCTTCCATTTTTCTTTTATATATAACACTAATTTCACTAGCATGGTCTAAGACAGATAATCTATTTTGAAAGTAAACATTATCGAAAATTTCCTTATCAAGTTTTTCAAATTTATATTCACAACAAAGACTGAAACTTATTTTTAACAAAGTATATTTTTGTTGATATTCAGTTATTTTAGATTTTACTAAATGGAAACACTTTTCGAAAAATTGACTTACTGATTTTATATTATCATTGTTTTTAATTCTACCCACAAAAATTCTGTTATTAAAACTATTTGCAGCATTGCTCCAATGTAGATTACTAAATGAGTTTAGCTTAGTGTGAACTCCTGAATTTAGATTAGGCACTGATGGTTGAAAATTTTCTTCAAAATCTGTTGAAGTTGAGGGTTGAGCATTTTCTTCAAAATGATTGGAAGCTGAAGGTTGAATATTTTCTTCAAAATCTGTTCACGTTGACGGTTGCCCATTTTCTTCAAAATGATTGCAAACTGAAGGTGTAACCCATCTTGTTGGGAAGTAATTTAATTTGTTATATTCTCTAAATTATTAATAATTATCATATTAGCGATTTTAAAATATTGTTTCACTACTGGTGTCTTTATGTAACCGACAATCTAGTTGTGTAGCGAAGATTGCCTAAGTTGGTCTGATTAGAACAATTTACTTAACCAGGTGGTTTTTGAATAGAAAAATTTTTTTTAGATTTTTCTATTTCATTTTAAATTTAATTGAGTTAGCGCAGTGGAAATAATGTCGGTGAGTAATTGTTCCTGATAAACGATAGAAAAATTAAGAAGCCTTGTGTAATCTCCCCATTCCGTATTAATAAACATATATAATTAAAGGTTCGGTTTTGACACACTAATGTACATGAATTGGATTTTGAAAATGGCGCTGAAATCGTATAGCGGGGCTGTGACTGTGTCTGTTTTTCTGGCGTGGTGTTAGTTGGTACTTGAAAGCCAAGCCAAATGGACGCTATACTGTATAGGTGCTGCTAAACTATTATTGGTGTTAATATAATTTTTAATGCTGAAAACGTGTTTCAGGTAATGATGTAAGTAAAAACTGTCATTTTTTTTACAACATTTAACAATTTATTTAAAAGCTAATTACTATTATTACAAATTATTGAATAAATATCCTATAACTATTTAATAACTTAATCTATGATTTTTTTAATTCCCTTATAATTCCCTTAATTTATTTTTTTAGGAGAAGGGAGCCGTCACAATTATTTCGGTTCACTGTGTTTCCGATCGTTTGCTTAAATTACAACTCGGAAAACAATGTTGGGCGAATTTGAAAAGAATTGATGAGGAAACGGACAGACTTGTGAAATGGTAATATAATTGACTGGTAGATAACTGATACAATGAGCCCCGTTAATTTTGAATATGTATGATAACGAATATGGCGGCCAAATATGAAATAAGGCGAGTAGAGAAAATGGCGGGTTAGTCACGTGATCCACCCAGCCACAGTTGAAATAACAGTGAATATTTAAAATTGTATCTTTTTCCTCTTAACGAATTGTATTAGAAAGAGATAAAATGAGCAATGACTGTGTCGTAGTTTTTGGTTTAACGATATTTGAAATTTTACATTAATTAATAAATAACACAAATTCGTACCTTTGAATAAACGTTGTGTCGTAAACGTTAATTAGTGTCGTTAATTCTGTAGGTCGCACGAAATTGAAGATTTTTTTTTTTGGCGCGCGATTGCGTAATTACACTGATTTTATCACAATGATTTTGAATTGTATAATCGTAAAGTATAACTCGTAAAGAACTGAATTAACATGTATAATAAATTATAATAATAAAATGAACTATTAATTTACAACCATTAAGAATAAGTGATTTAATCTAATCATGAATGAAATTCGTAAGAATATTGTAAAAAACAAATCGTAACTCGTTTTTTCGTGACGGTATGTAAATTAAATCTGATTTCAAAAATCTCCAAATTTTTCTCTCGCCGACTTAGAGAATTTTCGAGAATATTCCATCTCACTCTAATTAATATTTTTATCTCTTTCGACTGTTGGCTGGGGGTAACTCTCGTTCGTGTGTGCCTATTTTGCTCACTTTTGGTAGCTGTGTACGTCATCAGCAACGCACACAGCTCATATTTGTAAAGAATTTAAACAATTCCTTTCATATTGCCTCTTCATATTTGGCGCCTCTCAACTGTCACTTTTACAGTTGTAAGTTTACTCATGAACCATATATTGAATGTGGATTTTCTTTTTTATTTACTATTTAACAATAAATCGTTATAAATCTGATTTGTTACATTTATTTTCCTATTAATTTTTTTGATTTTGAATTATTGTATTTTATTTTATTTTTTTTTTTTTGACGGTATTTATTAGTGGGTGATTATTAAGTGGTTGGACGTTTATCCACCTTAAAGGCATATTTTAATGAACATTAAGAATTTAATGTTACAAAGGTTGAATATTTTCTTCAACATTTTTGTCTGCAACTGAAAATAAAAATATTAAGCTTATATAGTAATAAAATGAAAAACATTTACTTACTTGCAGCTTCGTATTTCCTATTAGTAGTATGTATTATGGGGAAGCGAACACAGTCATTCACCCCCAGACAGGTCAAAACACCTGTCTGGAAGTCATGACCTTGTGTTCGCTTCCCCACACGGTATTTTAGGAAAGATTACTAGACTAATACCTTGAGGAAGGTCAGTGACGCGATAATTTCAATTATTGAGGTAATTCAGGTAAAAAATATTTTTTGTTTAATCTAGGTTGTTGATATTATTTTGTAAACAACTGTCTGGACGTTAATGATTGTGTTCGAACCATCATATATGGAAAAATCATTGATTTCTCTAGCCTAAATTGGGGCCACTTGGCAACGCAATGTAATTGCCTATATTCAGGAGCAAGTAAAAACATTGCATATGTTGGATACTTCAGACAATATTTATTTGATACATTCAAAAAATTGTATATGGAGCTAATTCTTGTAAATATCAAAAAATTATCAAGTGACTTTTTTAACCTTTTTTCTAAAATTAAAATTGTTATGATAATAGCATACATACAAAATTAAAATATGTAAGATTTCAATTTTTGTGAATATTAAAATAACTTATCAGTCTTACCTGACCTTTTACCCCATTTTTTAAAATTTGAATAAATAAGGGAAAAAAAAATAAAAAAAAACACTATACATTTTTTCTTTTGATTTTTATTGTTGAAACATAAACTTACACTTACACTGTCTGAACATCAACTAAATAAAATGATTTCAATACAAAGAATATATTTCGTATGTTTTATCAATTGACTTTTTGACATTACTTGTTATTATCTCATTTTTGATAGTAATATTTTCTTGTTAATTTATTAAAAATATTAAATTAAAACTTTTACATTACTGGTTAGTACCGAATATTCAACAATTCTCTCGTGAATTATAAGACAGTAGGCAATGGTTTTTTCTGCTGGCGCTTCTTTAAAACTAAATTCCAATCGTAGATCTACTGGACCCATTTTTAATGAATCATTTTGGCGGCTAGCATCAAACACAATAATAGGAGCTCTCGTGCGATATTCATTGTAATTTAGCATTGGTTCAGATCGTCGTTGATAATATGCATTTTGAAAATTTGTATACATATCATAAAGTTGGGCGTATTTTAATCGATCAAAATCAGTTGCAATGTCATCATAAGGATATGCTTCAGAGTTTAAAAAAAGCTTCGCTTTAATGAGTTTGCAATGATCAAATATGGTGCTAGAACCTGTAGCAACATCTTTACGATTTGTCTGAAATGCTAGTATTACAAATCTGGGTTTTTCTAGTTGGGTTGATGTCTTTACTGTCCATGAGTGATCTGTTGCTTTTGCTAAGGAGGGGTATTCATGCAGTTCCCAACAGCGAAATGGAACTGTAACCATCTTATTGGTATTAATAATTTTCATCAGATGTAATTTCTGTTTATCAGAAACTGTAATATGAGGCACCCTCCATTGAATTTTCAAAATTTTTATTTTAACATCTCTTCCACCTGTTTTTTTAGTAATACAATTTGTATCATCTCTTGAACGAATTAAAACTAGTTCATGTCTTGAATTTATTAAAACTTTTTTATAATCTTCACAAAACCCAAAAATCATTTTTAAAGGTATTGATATTTGAAAACTATAATTCCAATCTACTATTTGAAGTTCTTCACCCCCAGTCCATCCAGCCACAGCCAATGATTTGCTTTCATTTCTGTTGTATGAAATGTAATTTTTAATCGTTGTACTTATAACAGGATATCTACACTTATCTATTTCTGTAGCATTTATTTCATATCGTATTTCATCAAACAGAGCCACACCAAAGTTTCCACTAAGCACACAGTCTTTCCCTTCAGCTGCTTTAGTCTCATCCTCTTTTAAAACAACTTGCGCCTCAATATGAAGGTAACTTTCTGATGGCAAAATATTGATATCTTGCTGGTGAATCGGTATTCGAATTTCGTCGCCATAATTGAATGAATTAACATACGGATTATATGTATGTATTTCATTACGTGTTACACTATCATCAAAAATCGGTTTTTCATCAATATTTAAAATATCCATTATTATGTTTTTTTAATTTTAAAACCTAATGATTTCAAAAATTTTTTATTTGATTTACTAATCACACGTTTACTTCTTTTTCTTTTTGACTTCTTGCTAGGACTAACAGAATGTTGTTTTGAGTGATTCTTTTTATACAATTGTTTTGAATCTGTATTTAAAATTAACATTTTTATTCTGTTTTTTTAATGTGAACTCTTAATGTAATTTCTTCACCATTAAAATCTACTAGATTATCGTTTTGGTCAGTGATAGTCACAATTATGTCATCAATAAACCGTCTATTTATAGGAAAATATATTATGTTTTTTGGAATTTCAATAATTTTGTAGCCAATTCTCACATTAGGATAGAAACAGTATAAATGGTGCGTTGTATTATTATTTAAATAAGCTCCTTTTACTAAATTACAATTCACAAATATTGCGTTAATTGCTTGAATGTGAACAATTTCATCAGAAATATATTTTTTATTCGCATCTAAGATCTTTGTTTTCGTAAAACCAAGCAATTTTCCAAATGATTCATTTCCAAATGTAATTTTCTCTGAACAAAGAATTTCACTTTTTAACGTTGATGTGTTCACCTTTAAACTGAAGACTGGTTTCGGTTTTGCTGGTTTTTTATCCCCTTTTTTAGGCGCCGGTGGTGGAGGAAAAAGTTTGTTGAATTGCTTTAAAATTTCGCTTTCAATTTCGACAATTTCATAACTTCCAGTTGGTAACGTAATAACTTTATTACCGATGTTTATTTTATTATTACGTGAGTGGATATTTGGTATTGAGTTGTATGAGAAAAATTCAACAAGACCAATTTCATAATTCGCATTTGTACAATCTATTGGTGGAAAAAACTGAGCCTCTAATTTCGATTTTGTTCCACTTAATGTTATGGTATATGACATTTTTTATTTAAGTACTTTTCACAACAATAACAGAGAAATATTAAACACAGATGACCACAGTTTACTTCATTGTTTCTTTGATGAATGTAATAATTGTATAGAATGTTTTTATTGAGATACTGTAGAAGCTCCTTTGGAGGGGGTAGTCCAAAAGAATCATAGTATAATTTCAAGTTTCCCTTTTTAAAATATGTTACCCAATGAGAACCAGGGAAATTAGATGTTTGCAGATTAATAATACCACTTTCAATATTCCAAGGCTTTTGTGGTAATTCATCCCTCATAAATATGCCTCTAAAATATGGAATATTCTTTGTATAGTAAATCAAGTCAATATTTGTCAATGCTCTTTTAGGTAAAATATTTAGAAAATGTTTTTTATGTTTATTTAAAAATGAATTAAAATCTTGTTTTATTGATAGTCAGTATATATTTTTTTTATTATTCGTTTGTATGTCTGGATTTAAGTATAGACCAAAGCCTTTTTTATATGGTTTAAAAATGATGGATTTCCCTTGTTTTAGATTCAACTCAACTTCTTTGTTGTGTCGCTTATTTTCTTCCAAGAATTCTCTGGCTTTTTTAGCATCACTAATGGTTTTGGCTATGCTACTAACACCACCAGCCAGACTACCAACAGCAGAAAGACCAGCAAGAAGAGGTATTAAAAACGGTAGTGCCCCACCAATTTTTTTAGGAACTGGTAACACTCTTGGTATTGAAATATTTCTTTTTCCATATTTGTTTACACTTCTTTTAGCCGCTAATAAAGCGTTTCTTATTCCTTGATTAACATTTTTGACGTCTTTTTGTCGTAGTGCTTTTCGAGCTGATTGAATTATTCTGCTCAGTGGAACCTTTTTCTTCGTTTTCATTTTTAGTTTTCCACCCACCTTTGTTTTAGCCTTCATAATATTAGTTACAAACCAAGCTGCTGATTTTTCACCTAAGCTTGCGTCCTTCGATTTAACACGCTCCCAAGCTTTTTCAATTAGTCGTTTATCTGCTTCTCTTCTTTCAAGCGAATTAGATGTTTGAGAATAAGCAATGTCGTGTTCAAGACAGGCTTTGTCTAATTGATTTATTGGAATATCTCCTCGACGTAAACGTTTTTGTAATTTTGTTCCTGGCCCACAAAACTTATAAAATGGTAAATGAAATTCCACTGGTAATTTATCAATTAGTGTATTGAGTAAACCTTTTCCTTGAATTTCTCTTAATCGACTGAGTCTTCTCCGTTTTTGATGGTACATTTTTTATAAATTAATTTTTAATTCTGATTTTTACAAATGTGACAATTCTTTTTTAATGGAATTGGTCCATCATTATGATCTCCCCACGTTATCAAATTATAATGATCAAAGCAACGATGCTCTTCCATACGTGGTTTCTTCTTTAATAAATAGTAAAACACTTGAAGACACATTGTATACAAAATGTATTGTTGCAAGTGTACAGGTATATAAATAGAGAGATACAATTACTCTGAATCAGTTTATTGCAAACATGAAATTTATAAAGCAACCCGTGTCATTATCGGTAAATAATCACGACAAAAAGCTTCATGTAATTAATAAAAATTATCAGCGTCATAGTAAACTATTCCCTAATACAGTAAGATGTATTATTGCTGCACCATCTGGTGGTGGAAAAACTAATTTAATTTTAACATTGTTAGAAAATAAAAATGGATTATCATTTGAAAATTTATATATATATTCAAAAACTTTACATCAACCAAAATATATGTGGTTAGCTGAAGTTATAAAGAATATAGATGGAATTGGCTTTTATACATTTACAGAAAATGATGAAGTGATTAAACCGAATCAAGTTAAACCTAATTCAATTGTTATATTTGATGATATTTCGTGTTCTGATCAAAGTAATGTGAGATTATTTTTTTCTTATTCCCGCCATTTTCTAACAGATGTTATTTATGCTTGTCAAAGCTATTCGGCAGCTGCCAAACACCTTTTGCGAGATAATGCAAATGTTATAATATTATTTAAATCTGATTATCGAAACACTTTTAATGCTTATAGAGATCATGCTTTTTCTGATATGAGTTTTGAAAAATTTTCTGAAATTTGCAACAAAATTTGGGAAAATAATCCTTATGGTTTTTTGTCAATATTTAAAGAGTCTAGTATTAACAATGGTCGATATCGTCGGGGATTAGATGAATATATAATAATGTAAATTTTGTGTTATTAATTCAAATAGTGAATAAGTCTTTCAGAGTACGTTTTAAGAAAACATGGATAAAGAAACAGCAGAAATTAAAAGAAAAATTATTGAAACCGGTAATGCTATCCGTAATAAATATTTAAACATAAAACGTGGTCGTTTGGATATGGAAAAAAATCTTAAAGATTTGTACAAACCACTTACAGAAGATTTAAAAAATATTTCTGGCATTAGAAAAATGGATATTGAAAATGTCTCACAAAAAACAAACAATGAAAAAATTAAAATAAGTAAAAGTGAAGATGAAATGGACACTACTTTTAATGAATCTTTTGCTACACCAAAAAAAGACTTAAGTGATAAGGATTCATTTTTATTAACACCACAAAGTTCTCAACAAGATTATAACTCATCCTTAAGTGAAAATTATGGAAAATTGTCTAAAAAATATATGAAAAGTCTTTTATCAAAAAAAGATTACGATAAAGCAGACTTAGGAATTAGACTTGAACAAAATGAATGGAAAATTGGACAGGAAAATGTTATTTTTCATCCTGATGATAATTTAACAATTAGTGATAAAGTATATGAAGGAACACCGGGTTTATACGAACTATTATTTAAAAAAGTACCTAGAAAATACTCTCAAGATGATCTAAAAAATTACAAACAAATTCTTCAAGATACTAAGGCAACAGACAATTTGAATACAAGAACGTATAAATATAAAAACATATATAAAAAACTATTTTCTACAGAAAAAGAGGGAGATGGTATTGATTTAGGTTTTAAACGTTTAAATAAAACAGACTTCATTTATTATGACAATGTTAATGATCTCTGTGATCGATTACGTTTATTGGTTGCAGCACAAAGCCAAGGAAACACCGGAGTTTCGAACCAAATTGTTGAGATTGTACAACAATTGAAAAAATTGGGTGTAATTGAATAAATTCTACTTTTTTTGAAGAATATTTTTTATTAAGAATGGATTGCAAAGAATACAAACCTAATAAAGAAAAAGTGTTTATTATTGTTGTAAGTGGTGTAATTTTGTTTTCTCTAATAAGTGTGTGTTTAATGAAGTGGGAATGTCAAGATTCATTAAATGAATTAAAAATTAATAAAACTATAAATGAGACTTTCTTTTTAAAACAAATTGAAAGTAATTTCAATCAAACTGTTTTATTTTTATTAAAAACCTTTCAAAATGACAATGTTGATTACGTCATATCTAAAATGTTATTCATGGAAACTAAAATTCAGAATTTTACAAATTTTACAATGAAACATGTTAATGAAAAGACAAATTATTTAGTAGAATTAATTCACAATAATACAAGACAACTAAATTTAAAAATTGATGAAGAAACGAAGCATATTATAAATTTACTACGTTCAAATATTAATTATTTAAAACAAGAAATTAAAAATTTACACAATGAGCAAACAACAAGTCGTCAATGAATTACATAAAGGAGTAAGAAGAAAATTTAATCGACGTAAAGTTAGAATAGTTGGTATTGATGAACAATGGCAAGCTGATCTTTGTGATATGCAACAATTTGCAAAAGATAACAATCAATATAAGTATATTTTAACTGTCATCGATATCTTTTCAAAATATGCGTGGGCAGTACCGCTTAAAAGCAAAAGGGGTGAAGAAGTGTCAAAAGCTATGGAATCAATTTTTAAACTTGGTCGAAAACCATTGCTATTGCATACTGATAATGGCACTGAGTTTTTCAACCCTTATTTTAAACAGTTAATGGAGAAATATGGCATTAAACATTTTACAACTTATTCATCTTTAAAGGCGAGTATCGTCGAAAGATTTAACAGAACTTTGAAAAATTTAATTTGGAAACAATTTAGCCTTCAGTCCTCTCATAAGTGGATTCAAATGCTTGATGATTTGGTAAAAAAATATAATAATACAATACATTCTACAATCAAAATGAAGCCAAGTGAAGTTAATTCAAAAATAATTGAAGAGAAATTACGTCATACAGTTTATAATTATAATCAGTTTCAAAATAAGAAAAAGCCTCGATATAAGAAAAATGATCATGTGCGAATTAGTAAGTTTAAAACCACTTTTGAAAAGGGATATACTTTTAACTGGACACCTGAAATTTTTAAAATTAATAAAGTACATAAGACGGATCCAGTCACTTACTCATTGATTGATTATGAAAATAAACCAATCCAAGGCAAGTTTTACGAATTTGAGATTCAAAAAACTAAACATCCTTCAGTGTATCTTATTTCCAAGATTCATAAAAGGAAAGGGGATAAATTACTGGTTGAATGGTTAGGATTCAAAGGTCAGAAATCGTGGATTCATAAAAATGATATTGTATAATTAATTACTTTTTTATTAAAAAAATGTATGTACTTGTTAAGAAAAGGAAAATAAATATTAAAAAACTCTTATTTTGTTTAATTTTTTTATTTTAAAAATGAGTGAGACAATATTTTTTTTATATGAGTGAAACAATATTTTTTTATACAATTTAAACATTTTGCAAACTGTCTTTATGAAACCAGGCTAAAGTCGAAATACCATCATCTTGTATTATTCTTTTGTCATCATCAGCGGATAAAGTTTTCTTATTATTTTTCAGTGTAAAAATATGATGATATTTGGAATTAATTAAATACATTTCAGCATACATGTTTTTTTTGAAAAACAACGTATTTAAATAATCTTCGAAAGTTATTTGTGACAGACACGGTTTTGTAATTCCTTTAGCCCGTTTTTCTACAATTTTATCTAATGTAATGTATGAATACATTTTTGCCCTTAACCCACAATAAGTAGTTATTATTTTTCCTTTTAACTCATCTTTCATTAAACCCATTATACTTTTATTAACAGGTGTAATATTAAACGGATTATTTTCTGAATATCCTGATGTATCAAAATAATTTAAATTTTGTTGAATTATTTGATATGGATTAATATTTTCAAACCCAACTAATAATGAATCTGTATCTGAATATAATAATTTAACATTATTTCCAAAAATATTTTTAAAAACATCGTAGTAATAATAATACATATGATATTTGGATAATTCCAGAATGGCCCACCCTGCATATATTGGCCTGTTATAGTATATTTCATCTTTTACATTTTCAACCATAATTAAATTTTCACACAAATAAGTAAATTTTTTACATAATGCACTGGCAATTTTTTTGCGAGCCCCATTTCTACCATCCCAACTACAGCATAATTTAATATCACATCTTTTACGAAGTGATTCAATACATTTACCAAATATACTATTTACATTTCGTTTAAAATAATTTGAGTCAAATTTTGTTTTAGCCTCGCCTCTTAACTTTCCATTAAAATCAACGTATGGTTTTAACCAAAGGGAATGTTTGAATTTTAAAACTCTGTGTATTTTTCTGAGAACTAAGCCATGTTTTAAGCATTGCTTTAAATTTTTAATATGTAATATGTAATTTTTTTTAGGTCTAAAAGATCCTATAAGTTTTGGAACCCGAGAATTTGATTTAGGTGGTATAAAATTTTCTGGACAAAATGGAAAATCGTTATGAAGATCATGAATACTTTCTGGATAGTCTAAATCAACTTCTAAAGCATATCCTATGTCGGGATCATTTTCGTTAGTGTTTTCTAAATCGAAATCGTTTACATTTATAAACTCAAAACCTCCATATGGTAAAGGAAAATGTGACATTATGAATCCATAAAGACTGTTGGCATCAAAATACATAATATACCTATCGTTTTCATTTTCGTTATAAAATTCATTCATGTATATATTATTGGCTTGGAAAAATCTAGTGGGAACAAAACAGTTTCCTCCTCTAATGGAAGTTTCAAAAAAATTTAATATGTCAATATCTGTAATAAGTTCAAGTTCAACACCTGTATATTTTAACATCGCATCGAACGAAAGAGCTGGTATGCTAAAATAATGGGGGGGGATCTAATTTGTAAAATTTATGGCATAGTTCTCGGAAATTTTCAAAGACATCAGCCATAAGTAAAATGTCTGTTTTCAAGTACAATTCACTATAATCACCCAAAGTTTCTATTTTAAAATGATTCCAAACCATTTGAGCATGTTCATAATCATTATCAGAAATATCTTCATTTTTTATATTATTAAAAAAATAATCTTTAGGTGGTAGTTGTGTTTCTTTTAATTTTTCATAAGAGTCAACGTAAGAATAAGGAAATACTCCTTTTCTAATTAGTAAATTAAAATCAGTTTCTAAAGGAAAATGTTGTTTTAAAATTTTAAATTGATGTGGTTCCAAATTTTTCGACAGTTCATCTAAAGAAGAATTTAAAAATCTGCATGAATCTAAAAAGCGTACATAAACCGATCCAATTTTTTTCTGAATACAAATATAGTTTTGAGTGTTTAAAGGAATGGCATAAATGTCCTCCTTCGAGAATCCTAATTCTCTCAAAAACAAATGAAAATCATAGCGACTTCCATTATGGAAGAAAACTGGTATATATCTATTTATTTGTAAATTTATATTACAGTCTTGATGTGCAGCACCCCTAAAATTTGAATTACCTGAATAATCTAGATGATTGTGATCTCTAACTTTAATTTGACCAGGCTCAAATGGTTTTTCACATATCCAGCAAGTATCTGCATTTTGAAAGTCAATTTCATCTTCAAAAGTCATTACCATGGGTGCATCTGTTTCAAGAAATCTTTCAATACATTCAGCCAACTCAATAATTTTTTTAATAAAATACTTAGTTGCCATTGGACCTACGTAACTATAATAACAATTAAGATTTTCGTTAAAATAACAAACAACCTTCATTCCTATTGCATAAGGAACGTGGTGTTCAATTCTTTCAACATATGGTTCATTTGGGTTTGGAGCGCAACTATGAAATTTTTTAGTTAAACATTCCACATCAGAATATACCACGATAGGAACTTTTAATAAATGTTTAATTTTGGTAAATTTCATAATTTTGTTATTTTCCGATGGGAATGTTATTTTAACTGGCTTTACAAGTGAACATTTTTCCAAATGTTGGTTTAACAAATCTATGTTTGTAAAATAATTTAAACATCTTTCACAAATATGGTGTTTTTCTGCATGACGGGAAAGTTGAGATCCACATAGACGAGATAAATTTTTTATATAACAATAATGATGTCTATTATTTTCATTATCAGAAATTAATAACAAATTAATATGAGTATTATTTTTATATTTGGTAAAGTGTAGAGGCCCGCAAATTTTTCCTGAATTATTTAATCCATATACATTGATTGAAATATTGTTTAATTTCTCGAATGTGTCTATATCTTTTAAACTTATTGGAAAGGTAATATTAGCTAAATTAAAAATTTCTCTAAAATTTTGTGGATACTTTGAAACTCTATTCGGATTACTTTCTTGTGGGTATAGAGCAGCTAAAATTGACCAAATAAAACAATAATTATCATGATTTTTTACATTAATTACAGAATTGGTTTTTAAAATATTTTTTGGTAATGGAATATAAGTACCACCTGAATTTAACGGATCATATTGAGCTAAACTTAACTCTAAATACAAAATTCGATTCAAAGTTTTTCCGCTTTCGCCTCTTTCAAATGTATCCATTTTATCTAAAATATCTTCCATTTTGCTTTTATATATTGCACTAATTTCACTAGTACGGTCTAAGACAGATAATCTATTTTGAAAGTAAACATTATCGAAAACTTCCCTATCAAGTTTTTCAAATTTATATTCACAACAAAGACTGAAACTTATTTTTAACAAAGTATATTTTTGTTGATATTCAGTTATTTTAGACTTTACTAAATGGAAACACTTTTCGAAAAATTCACTTACTGATTTTATATTATCATTGTTTTTAATTCTACCCACAAAAATTCTGTTATTAAAACTATTTGCAACATTGCTCCAATGTAGATTAGTAAATGAGTTTACCTTAGTGTGAACTTCTGAATTTAGATTAGACACTGATGATTGAAAATTTTCTTCAAAATGTCTTGAAGTTGACGGTTGAACATTTTCTTCAAAATCTGTTGAAGTTGATGGTAGAACATTTTCTTCAAAATCTGTTGAAGTTGACTGTTGAACATTTTCTTCAAAACGATTGGGGGCTGAAGGTTGAATATTTTTTTCTGAAACTGAAAATAAGAAATATTAAACTTATATAGTAATAGAATGAAAAATATTTACTTACTCTCAGTTTCGTATTTTCTTTTAATGGCCTTTTTCATTGCATTCGACTTAAATATTCATTAATATTAAAATCTGGCGAGTATCTTGATATCTGACTTGGTTGATCAAAAGCTATTGGATAATCTTCAGCTGATATGTGATTTGCTCGAGACGGGCCTGCTTCGTTTATGTTTGTATGGGTTGAAGGCAATTCTTCTCTGTCATTGCAGCGTCCAGCTGATAATTCCAATCGATAATTACCGTTATTTGTTCTTCTGTATTGTATATCTTTTGTAATTTTAATAATTTCAGGACCAGGAGCAGTATTGGTATAATTTGGAAAATTTGTATTGTTTACTTGAGAAGAAGCTGCAGTGTCTTCCAAATTTGAAAATAACACTTGGCTGCTATCAGAATTTAAAGGTGAAATTATGTCTTCTAAATTAGTTGGATAATTCGAACGATTGTTGGGAAATTCAAAATAGGTTCTATCAGAACTTACTATACTGTTTGTTGATTCAGTATCACTATTACTCACTTCGGAAACTGATTCTTCAAAATCATTTCTAGGATTTAAATTAAAATTCATTGTAATTTTACATTTTCTGTTTTGAAGATGATTTGCTGTATGATGTGCTATTTCCGTATTTGGTACGTTATTTACGAAATTAAGTAGTAATCTAAAAATATCAGCAAAACATGATCGTTGTTTATAATTAGCATCTATTTCCTTATTTATATCTAGAAATTCAATTTCGATCTCAGATGAATCATTATCAATAATTTTTATATAGAAATCTTGTAAATCTTCAAACAAACAAAATAACGAAAGATTAATACCATCCGCTGAGGTGTATTTTATTTCCTCATAGTCATTCTTAAACAAATTTAGACAATAATAAAAATCTTCTTTTTCTTTTATGTATTTATTAGAGTATTTCGTTTTAGTAAATGTGAAAAATGAATAGATCTTAGAATTTTTTGAAACTCTGTACTTATAAAATAAATATTCATTAAAAATTTTAACTAATGCCTTTTTTCTGTCTTCGCAGTACAAAAAATTGGCTGCTATGCTTTCACCAACAATATTTACTCGCCCTAGTAAATTATCTATTTCCATATTGTTCCACTCACCTTCCATTTTTTTTTAATTGATTGTTAAATAATATTTCACACACTTTTTTAAATATTGTCTCACTCACTTTTGTATTTTTTTTAATTGATAATTAAAAAGAAACTAAAATTTTTTAAATTTTTTTACTTTTTTATTTACAAAATATCCAAGACATCGCTCATCCAACCAAATAAAGTAGTAAAAAATAAAAATTTTCACTTTTTGATCAACATAAAAAATAGAAAACCTATTCCTATTAACATATTTTACAAATACAACTAATATATTTTTTCCCTTAACATTAAACGAAGTATTAAAATATTTTCAAATATTTTAAGTCCAAAAAAAGTTTAATAAAATTAAAAAAACGTTATATCAACACTTACCACCTTATTTGGTTGGATGAGCGAAATGTTTGAAAAAAAAACTATAGAATGATGTACGTGTTTTAATTGCTAAAATTTCTTAGTATTTATAGCAAACAACACAATCTAATCACACCACTGAAAAAAAACAATTTTTTTGGGGGGCACAACATTTTGAACCATGATTGATTATGGTGCCACTTGACATCACAATTTTTATTTACAAAAATAAGAAAAATATCCAAAAATTTTTTTATTTTGATAAATATGAGCTATTAACTTTTTAAACTTTAAGA
Organism: Brachynemurus nebulosus; assembly: GCA_035578155.1. Classification (NCBI taxonomy): domain Eukaryota; kingdom Metazoa; phylum Arthropoda; class Insecta; order Neuroptera; family Myrmeleontidae; genus Brachynemurus; species Brachynemurus nebulosus. Next base: position 13,075,116 of record JAPWDM010000007.1, read on the forward strand.
GATAAAATAATTCACTGAACAACATAAATAAAATCAAGGACTTTTGAAAAAAAAAACCTCGTGTTCACTAACATAAATAATATCAAGGATATTAAAAAAATCATACGATCAACAAGAAAAATAAAATCAAGGTTATTAAAAAAATCATGTGAACATCTGCGTAAATAAAATCAAAGATTATTCAAAAATTATGGGGAGGGGAATAATTTGTATCGTAATTCAATAGAATGATTGTAAAAAAATAGTATTTTATCATGCAAAAAAATTCTTAATTATGGTGGGGAAATATATTTTAAATACAAAAAATTCACATAAAAAATAGCAAATGTAAGTTTGATTTCACAACTAATTAAATATAAAATTGAAACAAGTATGAGTGAAAAATATGTTAAACAGAGTGTTATGGAAAATGAGAAAGATAAGCCACTATCGGTTCCTACTCCAAACAAAATGAGCAAGCTTAAAGAAACACCGAAACGTTTCAAACTACTTTTGGCTACAACATATGCAATCAATGGCAGTGAAACTAAATTAATTGAAATTGGAACATTACCTTGTCAAGACTTCAAAATAGTTGTAAATTTATTCGCTCGTAGAGCATCTGAAAACATTTATTTGGAGAAACAACATCTAGACATAATTTTCGAAAATCGAGAAAATATATTGGATTACTTTCACGAGGACACCTGTCAAGATTTGTATCTCAATTTGGGTGATGATATATGTGTTAAAAGTGAAATTTTCCAAAAAGGTGCTAAAACTATAAAAACAATTAAAATTTTTAAAAATACAACCTTTATTTACCTTGCTTTAACTTCATTTTCATTATTTTGTGATTTAAAATTTATAATTTACGCACAGATTGAAAAATTATCTAATATGAATCTTTTGAATTATTTTACCCATATCATGATACATATTAAAAATAACCAATGTAATTTTCATCCGATTAAAGTTGCAGAAAATTTTGCTCAGACAGAAACAAATCATTTTAAAATCCTTTTATTAGAATTAATTTACTTTTATCCAATGTTACTTATAAATTCATACTATTAAGTTAATAAATAATTTAAAAATTCTCTTTTTAATTAGAATTAATTTGTTTTTTATCCAAAAATGTTGATTTGTAAAGTTATGTTATTCAATAATAAAAATATAAATATTCATCTTAAAATCCTTTTTTGTTATTTTACTTTTTTATTTATCCATAAAATCATATTAACTACCAAAAATTAATCATTTTTGTATCTTTTTAAGTAATGTAGAAAATAAAAAAAAAGACTTTTTTCTGAAAAAAATGATGAAATAAAAGATAATGTATGATATTTTAATATTTTATTTTACAAAATATAAGATACACCAAAAAATATTGTTGTATTTTGAAAAACTGAAAAAAAAGTACATACTATTTTTCCTGAAAAATAAGTAAGAAAAAAGGAAGAAAATAAAAAAATTATGTCATTTTAATTTTTTTATTTTTTAAAGAAATTACAAGTATTACTATTGCAAAGTATATATGTATATGTTAATCTGTAATAAAAAATACAAAATTGTTAACAATTATAAAAAAATATTTAAAGCTTATATTTTGTACTTACCCCCATATACCCAGATGTTCAAACAATTGTTCTCTACAAAGTAGAGAACAATACATGATCCGATGTTTAACCTCCTCATCCATGGAGGCGGTTCAAAAGGTGGAACCGCCTCCGTTGAGAACATCAGAAAAGTCGGTATGTTCTAAAAAAAAAAAATTTTTGCAATAAAACAAATAGTAATTTACTTTCTACTAACTCACTCTTAACTCGGGTCTCAGGTGTGCCCTCACCCTCCGTATGATTCTTTCTTCTCGTGTAACTGTAATAAAAATTAAAATATGTATATATTAAAAAAGTAATAACAAAAATTTTTGGTGTTTTAGTACTTACTAGCCATTTCTCTTTTTTTGAAATAATAAATTTTTCAATTTAGAAAAACTGTAAAATGTACACTAAAAGAACGAAATTTTTGTGTTATATACTATTTTATTTTTCAAACAAACAACAATTTTTTAAGAAGTGTTAAAGGTCATCACTTACTTTAAAAAAAATATTTTTCTAAACTTATAAACAAGTACACTAAGACCTCCACGAATTAGGTATTTCAAGAGAGTTTTTTTTTCACAATGTACGAAATTTTTGCGAATACCCCACCACCAATTGTTTTTCACCAGGTATATAATTATAAAAAAAAATTACAATATTTATCATTTCACATATGAAAATCGGTGAAAACTTTTTTAAAAAAGTAATTATAAAAAAATGGATGAAAATAGTGTTAAAAAATTTGTTAATGAAAAAATTAGAGAAACAAGAAGTTATTTTGAAAGGCTGATTAATTCACATATTAGCAACAGTTTAAGAGAATATGAGAAAAGAAAAGACTTTGAAATGAATGATATATTTGAGAATAAGTTAAAGCTTTTTGAAGATAAAATATCAATGCTCCAAGTTGAAACCACATCTCGAATTGAGGAGTATGAAAGAAGAATTATTGATTATACTAGAAACGAAATTATTAAAGCAAAAAATGATATACAAAATAATATTGAGCAAAATATTTCAAACATCAATAAGGAAATAATAAGATTAGAGACATTATGTGTTAGCGCAAATCAGCGAGAAAAGCTAGCTGTCTCTTCACTTCCTTGGAATACACAAAAAGAATATGTAACGAAATATCTTGATGAAAAATTAGAAAACTTGAAAAAAGTCAATGAAGAAAATATTTCAAATTGGAGAAAAGAGTTCAATAGTCTACTTAAAGAACTGGAAAATGAGTTTTCCAGTTTTAAGCACCATGTGCGGTTGATACTAACTGACATGACAACTGAATCACGTACAAATTATTTTCAAATGATTCAGCAAAATTTCGAAAATTGTCAAATTGAACTAAATAAAAAAATTGATAAATTGAGGCAAGATTTATTTTTATTTAAAATCACCAACAAAGAAGAGAAATAACATTCTGCATTCGAGACTTCAATTAATTCACATCATGTTACCAGACTACTTAAACAATCAACAAAATTCCAACAATGAATTGGGAGGAGAAACAGATTTAATATTGGGACGAGAAAGTCTAAAAATACTGAATCATATTTTGGAATTCATGTTAAATTTTAAACAAGAAATTTCAGATAAAAAACGATATTTTATTGATGAAAACTTTGTTAAATTTGCAAGAGATTTTCAGAAGATTATTGAAAAAGAAAGTCAAGAATTGTTACTTGAAATACTTTCTGTAACAAAAGAACATATTGAAAAACTAGAAAAAGATGTTCACGAACAACTGAAGCAGTTTTAGAAAATTGTAAGAAAGGGAAAATGTATAAATACTTTCATTAATACATCAGCACAATTTAGTTTACAAATAAGTTTTTTGGTGAATATTTGATTTTTGTTGGTTCAATTGTTTCCAAAAAAATGTTCACCATTGTTGAAATATATGGGATGCGCGGGGTTGTTGGTGATTTTATTCCCAAAGAAGTTGCAATCATTCAAGACAATAAAATTGGACACTGGATTTTAAAACCACCATATGAATGGAACAACATACCGAAAAAATATCAACGAATTAACGAATATTTAACTAAATTTGTACATAACCTGACGTGGTTTGACGGATCAAGCGATTATTATCATGGAAAAGAGGAAATAAAAAATTATTTACAATATTGTAGTGAAATTTTTGTGATGGGCGAACAAAAACGTAAATTGCTAAAGTTACATTTTAACATTGATTCAATTAATATCGAAAACATTCGACCCGAAACATCAGTTCATTCACTAGAACATTCTTCGTCCTATACATGTCTATTTCATACCGAAAACTCAAAGAAATGTGCGCTAAGAGAAGCTTTAATTTACAAACAATATTTTAACTGAAAAAATTTTTTAAAACCTTTGTAAGACTAATAATTTTTAAGCACAGTGTATTTTTTAGTATAAAAAAATGAGATTGCAAAATTAATATTTGAAAAATTAATATCTTATCAGTCTAATCACTTAATTATAAATATATTTTTCTTAATTTTTTAAATTTATGTGTGTAAAAAAATTATTTACGCAAATTAGTTTAATCAGTTCAAAAACTAATTAAAATTATTTACGCAAATTCGTTTAATCAGTTCAAAAACTAATTAAAATTATTTTTCCATTTTGTTATTGAAAAAAAATGATATCAAATAATTTTTTTATCCAAAAAAATATGTGTACATATTTTTAAAATTTTTCCTTGAAATATACAAAACGCGTGTGGGAGGTTAAAAGCCAAATTGATAAAATTTATACATCTCATAATTTTTAATGTTTTTTGTTCAACATTTTTTTGTAACATTCAGAGCAATAAACATTGTTAATTGTTGACAATTGTTGAGTTTTTTTTGTTCATTAATTATTAACTAATAAAAATGTAAAAAGTGCTTTTTTATTTTTTCTTGTCATTTTTTTAAAAATTCGTGTGTGTAATTCTCTTGGGTAAGTACCTAAAAATAATTTTTTTAAGTTTGTGTATTTTATTATTTGAAATAAGATTACACCGTTCTCTTAAAGTAAGCAAACCTAAAATAAGGAAATATTGTAAACAAACACACACATTCAAACATGTTTATATTAAAAAGTAATAAAAACATTGTCAAAAAAATAAAAAATAATAGTATAAATGGTGTCACAAATAATAAAGTGTTCATGAACTTTTTAATCATTTTTTCAGGAAAATTAAAAATTTTGCAATTTGTACATTTACTTATAAGTTTGAAATGAAATGTTTAAAACGTCCACAACCCTACAATTATCTATGTAATTATGCATGTATAAACATATCCATGATTTGATTATTTAATAGTATCAGGTATGTAGTATGCATACATGAATATAATGCTTGTGAATGTGTTGTTGGGATATTATGAAGTGGTGATAAATTAAAATTTAATAGCTTCTTTCAGATTCTCGCGACAATATGTATATGTACGTATTTACTTTTTGTTCTGTACTTAAACATTAGCAAAGATTATTTTAAAAACGGTCTAATTCGAGACATACAAACGTATTTTCTTATTAATATTATATTGTTATCAATTTATTATATTTATTGTGTACAGTTGTTATTTTAAATAGAAAAAATTAATTACTTAATGTTGTAATTAAGTTACTTATTTTACATAACTAAATAAACTGTCTTTAATATGACGAGGGTTATTAAGAAAATAAATCATTTCAGGTAGAAAATAAACTAGAAATATTAGGAGAACTGGGCATCGCAGCATGTCTTAGCTTTTTGTTACGGTGTATCAGTGACCTAGTAAATATATATGCACATACATAGATATTTAGTTCATTCTGTATGTTACGCTTAAAATACGGAAAGTGACTTGTTTACTCTTCCCTATTTTGAGCGAAATCTGTAGTTGATTCAAAATAGCCTAATACACAAAAAAATTACTAATTAATTACGCATGTTTTTTCACTATATTAAGAATATAAAATCTATGCAGTTTATCATATAAAAATTTCTATTTTTTATCGAATTAGGTTAAAAGGTCAGTCAATAGAGAGATAGTGTTTGTATGTACTTTTGTAGAAATTGAGAATAATCAGCTTTTTGAATAATATGTAATCTGTCTAAAAGTCGGGGTTAAAAGGTCAGTTAACAGACTGATAAATTGGCAATATGTTTTTGTGTGATTTAAAAATTCTCACACAACAGGTATTTTTTGAAAATAATTTTTACCTAGAATTTTTTAAATAACCTAGGTAAAATTATCGCGTCGCTGACCTTCCTCAAGGTATTAGTCTAGTAATCTTTCCTAAAATACCGTGTGGGGAAGCGAACACAAGGTCATGACCTCCAGACAGGTGTTTTGACCTGTCTGGGGGTGAATGACTGTGTTCGCTCCCCCATAATACATACTACTCCTATTAATGGCCTTTTTCATTGCATTCGATTTAAATATTCATTAATATTAAAATCTGGCGAATATCTTGATATCTGACTTGGTTGTACAAAGCTTGTTGGATAATCTTCAGTTGATGTGTGATTTGCTCGAGACGGGCCTGCTTTGCTTATGTTTGTATGGGTTGAAGGCAATTCTTCTCTGTCATTGCAGCTTCCAGCTGATAATTCCAATCGATAATTACCTCTGTTTGTTCTTCTGTAATGTAGATTTTTTTTAATTTTTAAAATTTTAGGATCAGGGAGAGTATTGGTATAATTTGGAAAATTTGTATTGTTTACTTGAGAAGAAGCTGCAGTGTCTTCCAACTTTGAAAATAACACTTGACTGCTATCAGAATTTAAAGGTGAAATTATGTCTTCTAAATTAGTTGGGTAATTTGAATGATTGTTGGGAAATTCGAAATAGGTTCTGTCAGGACTTACTGTACTGTTTGCTGATTCACTATCGCTATTGTTCGCTTCGGAAACTGATTCTTCAAAAGTATCCCCGGGGATGTAAATTAAAATTCATTGCAATTTTACATTTTCTGTTTTGAAGATGATTTGTTGTATGATGTACTATTTCCGTCATTGGTACATTATTTACCAAATTGAGTAGTAATCGATAAATATCAGCAAAACATGATCGTAGTTTATAATTAACATCTATTTCCTTGTTTACATCTGGAAATTCAATTTCGATCTCAGATGAATCATTATCAATAATTTTTATATAGAAATCTTGTAGATCTTCAAACATACAAAATAACGAAAGATTAATACCATTCGCTGAGGTGTATTTTAATTCATCATAGTCATTTTTAAACAAATTTAGACAATAATAAAAATCTTCTTTTTCTTTTATGTATTTATTAGAGTATTTCGTTTTAGTAAATGTGAAAAATGAATAGATCTTAGAATTTTTTGAAACTCTGTACTTTTTCTGTCTTCGCAGTACAAGAAACTGGCTGCTACGCTTTCGCCAACAATGTTTACTCCCCCTAGTAAATTATCTTTTTCTATATTGTCCCACTGATCTTCCATTTTTTTAAATTTATTGTTAAATAGTATTCCACACACTTTTAACTTTTTAAATATTGTCTCACTCACTTTTGTTTTTTTTTAATAGATAATTAAAAAGAAACTAAAAATTTCTTAATTTTTACTTTTTAATTTACAAATATCCAAGACATCACTCATCCAACCAGATAAAGTAACAATATAAAAATTTTCACTTTTTGATCAACATAAAAAGTAAAAACCTATTCCTATTAACATATTGTGCAAATACAACTAACATATTTTTCCAGTAATACTAAACGAAATATTTAAATATTTTCAGATATTTTAAGTCCAAAAAGTTTAATAAAATTAAAAAAAAAAAAACGTTATATCAACACTTACCACTTTATTTGGTTGGACGAGCGAATTGTTTGAAAGAAAAAAACTATAGGATGATGTACGTGCTTTAATTGTTAAAATTTTTTCGCATTTATAGCAAACATCACAATCTAATTACACTACTGAAAAAAACAATTTTTTTTGGAGCATAACATTTTTTGACCGATGATGAATTATGGTGTCACTTGACAACGCAATTTTTATTTACAAAAAAATAAGAAAAATTTCCAAAATTTTTTTATTTTGAAATGTGAACTGTTAACTTTTTAAGTTTTAAGAGATAAAATAATTCACTTAATAACATAAACAAAATCAAGGGCTTTTAAAAAATCATGCGATTAACAAGAAAAATAAAAATCGAGGTTACTAAAAAAATCATGTGAACATCAGCGCAAATAAAATCAAAGATTATTCAAAAAATTACGGGAGCGGGGGTAATAATTTTAAAAAGGTAGTGTTCAATCATACTAAAAAAATTCTTAATTATGGTAGGGAATATATTTTAAATTCAAAATTGGTATAAAAAAGTATCAAATATAAAATTGATTTCACAACTAATCAAATATAAAATTGAATCAACAATGAGTGAAAAATATGTTAAACTAAGTGTTGACGAAAATGACAAAGATAAGTCATTATCAGTTCCTACTCCAAATAAAATGAGGAAACTTAAAGAAACACCTCAACGCTTCAAATTACTTTTGGCAACAACTTATGCAATCAGTGCCATTGAAACTAAATTAATTGAAATTGGAACTTTACCGTGCCAAGAGTTCAAAATAGTTGTGAATTTATTCGCTCGTAGAGGATCTGAAAATATTTATTTGGAGAAACAACATCTAGATATCATTTTCGAAAATCGAGAAAATATATTGGATTTCTTTTACGAGGATACCTGTCAAGATTTGTATCTGAATTTGGGTGATGATATATGTGTTGAAAGTGAAATTTTCCAAAAAGGTGATAAAAATATAAAAACAATTAAAATTTTTAAAAATACAAACCTTATTTTCCTTGGTTTAACGTCATTTTCAATATTATGTGATATAAAATTTATAATTTACGCACAGATTGAAAAATTATCTAATATGAATCTTTTGAATTATTTTACCCATACCATGATACATATTAAAAATAACCAATGTAATTTTCACCCAATCAAAGTTGCAGAAAATTTTGCTTAGGCAGAAGCGAATCATTTTAAAATCCTTTTATTAGAATTAATTTACTTTGATCCAATGTTATTTATAAATTCATATTATTACGTTAATAAATAATTTTAAGAAATCCTTTTTTCTAATTACAGTTAATTTGTTTTTTATCCAAAATGTTGCTTGTAAAGTTATATTATTCAGTAATAAAAATTTAAATATTCATCTTAAAATCCTTTTTGTTATTTTACTTTCTGTTTACCTAGAAAATCATGTTATTAAGTGACAAAAATTTTGAAAACATTCTTCAATTTTTGTATCTTTTTAAGTAACGTGAAAAAAAAAATAAGAGGAAAAAAAAGACAATGTATGTTACTTTAATATTTTATTTTCCAAAATATACAATACACTAAAAAGTAAAAAAATTATATACCATTTCTCTTTTAGAATGTTTTTCTGAAAAGTAATTAAAAAAGGAGAAAAAAGAAAACGTTGTTATTACAAATATTTTATTTTTTTAAAACCACAATTACAATACAGCATTTATTGTCTATGCGGACGGTTTCTATGTATTTGTGTATATATATACGAAACTATTTTTTTAAACAAAGATTATCTTGTGTAAACAAATCTTCCAAATTTAACATATACAGGCGATTATTTTGGAAGTTAACATAAGTATATGATAATAACAATAATAAAAATTATTAATACACATATGAATGTATAATTTCCAAGTTTACAATTAGATGTAAATATTATGTAGTTAAAAAATATTCCCTTGAAAGTTATTTTAACAAAATTATTTTAACTTTTCTATAAAAAAAAAAAAAATTGTGTAAAGAAACACTCTATATATGAATTGTCTAAGGGGAAGATGTTTGTGTATTGTCGTCCGCTTAAAGAGAAATCAGTGTATTATAACTATATATTAAAAACTAGGTGTATTTTAATTTGAAATAGAATAATAGACAATTATTTAAAAATAATTTACTATTTATATATTTTTACGTACCTCCATACACCCAGATATTTAAAATATTATCCTCTATATAGTAGAGGATAATTCTGCTCCCCAATGTTATTTTTTTCATTGAAGGAGGCGACTTAAATGGAGGAGCCGACGCCGTCGAGAATAAGGCAATAACAGGTGTATTCTAAAAAATAAAAAAAACTTTTGTAATACAAGCTGAATAATTGATTTTTTAATAACTCACTCTTAGATGCGAGGGTAATTCCCTCTGCAACCTCCTAATAATGTAATCATTCGATTGATCTACAACAAAAATTATTAAATTAAAAATTAATATAGGGTACGGTGGGCCAAGAGTACGCACTTAACTTATTTTTATATGTATTTATTTTATATTGATTTTTTAAATAAAATTTTTTACATATATCAAATTACTACATGTTAAACAACATAAAAATAATCTCTCTTATACTAAAAAATGAAACATTATTGAGAAAAAGAAAAAAAAATAAACATTGCAAATGCGTACTCTTGGACATTACCTTGTCCAAGAGTACGCGTAATATATGCCTAAGAGTACGCATTAAAGGTTTCCACAACAATCACATGTAAAGTAGCCTACACCTTCATAAGAAGTGCAATCTTCATGCCACCATTTCAAGCATAAATTGCATTGAATTAAATCTATTTCCGGTGGATCGCTATAATTTTCGAGACAGCCGGGACATACGTTAACGTTTTCCTTATTAGACTGATACTCTGTATCTTTCGTCATTGCACTTACTTCTTTTTTAAGATTTAATGGGTGATTTAATTCTTTTTTTTCTCCAGATTTTTTTTGTTTTAATTTGTTATTATTATTTCCAGTAAGCATTTTCTTAACTTTATTTTTTTTTTTTTTTTTTTTGTTAACAAGGTGTTATTTTCCTTTTCTAATAATTCATTCTTATAAGGAGAACTTGTTAGTATCTGAGACTTTTTACCAGTTCTTTTTCTTTTTAAAGATACTGGAGATGCTTTAGGAAGCGGGAAAACAATCTCAGGAGGAATAGTAGAAATAATTCTTGAATTTTCGCAAGATGTGCTTGCTGAATGTTGCGTTAGTTCTTCCATAATTGTTGGATCAGCCACACTAATTTCCACGTTACTATTAATTTCGTATTCTACATTATCTATATATAATATGGTTTTTTTTGGGATATATGTAATTATTTTAACAATTTTAAACCTAAGTTCCCAAATAATTTGAATTTGAATTCAAATTATTTGGGAACTTAGGTTTAAAATTGTTAAAATTATCTATATATGTTTTTTCCTTTGTATTTCCGTCAAGGCAACTAGATACATTCTGATTTTCACTTTCTTCATTAATTGTTTCTATTTTTTTCATATTTTTCACATCTTGCGTGGTATCAGTATCACTCATTACGTCGTTAAATTGAGAAGTTTCATGAATTGGTTTATCAGATACAGATGCGGGCGCAAAATCTATTTTGGTAAAAACATCCGGGTTTATAGGCCAAATTCCTGTTTTACTAAAAGCCTGTGTGGCTTTATTAACCGAAGCTACTCTACCATATGCTTCAGCAAAAATTCTGGCAACTTGAAATTGTGTAATTGTCCTTCCAGGATGCGTGGTTAACCATTTGTCACATTCTTGACTATAGGCAGTCTTCAAAGGGCCGAAAAAACCAACATCTAAAGGTTGAAGACGATGGCTACTATGTGGAGGTAAACTTAACATGTTAATGCCATTTTCACGGCAAAAAAGTATCGCTGGTAAACTAAGATGGGAACTGTGATTATCGAGTAGTAGTAATACTGGAGCTGTTGGTGAGCTTTTGACATGGTTATGAAAATGATGTAACCATTCTAAAAATAAATCACCATTAATAAAACCAGAGTCAGAGACCATTAAAATAGAATCAGGTGGTGCACCATCAAGAAGTTCGGCTTTGCTACGCTTTCGTGCAAAAATAAATGCCGGTGGTGTGTAGTTACCAGCGGCACTTACACAACAAATGCTTGTAACGGTCTGTCCTCTTTCCCCTGATACAACTTTCCTACTGTTTTCTTCCCTTTTTGTGTGATTATTTTTGGTAATTTATGCGGAACTGTTGGTGTACTGGTTTCATCCATATTATAAATTGTAGATGAAGTAAATCCATATTTATCGTACATGCATTTCAAATTTTGGAAAAAATGATCAATTTGATTTTTATTGAAACCACTTGCTCTAGCCAGACTTGTTTGCTCGGGCTGTCTAACTGATAAACCATGTTTTTTACAAAAAGATATTACCCAATCTTTTCCAGCTTTTCCCAGCTCCTTGTTGAATGGGTGGGAAAGTTTATTTATTTCAGCATACTGAAAAGCTATCACTTGTAAATTTTTAAAAGTGATGCCATAAAATAGATTATCTAAGTTTTTAATATGCGCTACAAGTTCCAGTTCCATGGCTTCTGTGAAAACAGATTTAAATCGCCCTAAATTAAGTGGAATTGTATCTAATTTTATCCGTTTTCTTAGAGTTGCCTCAGGTATACTGAGAGACTTCGCTATAGCCCGTTTTGATTCTCCTTGAGCTAGCCTTTCTTTAATTTGAGCAAGAAGTTCTTCAGTAAAGCGCAACTGACGCGAAGAAGTTCGCTTATATCTCCCCATCTAGAAAAAAAATTATTTCAATTTACGTTCAATAAAATTCGTCTAAGAGTACGCATTTAAAAACGCGTACTCTTAGACGAATTTCAAGTGCGTACTCTTGGACAAAATGCGTATAAATTTTTAAATAAATGTAATATCTAATGAAAGAATATTTTCTGCTATCTATTGGAGAAATAAGTAACTATACTTGACAAACATTTGCATTTTTAGGTTAAATTTCAATTTTATTTTAAATATAAATAAAAAAAAGCGATCTAAGATCAGCCAGTATTATATCAATAATGAGACAAAACTTTAAGCTTACCTTATTCACAAACTACGTTTTAGAAATTCATAATTTAAAAAAAATATGTTTAATATTTAAAAAAAAGTAAACAATGACTGCGTTAGTAGATCTCAACTGTTCGTATAAATATGAAAAACGGTTAATGCGTACTCTTAGCAGATGCGTACTCTTGGCCCACCGTACCCTAAATTATTAAATTATAGTGGTGTGTTACTTACTTGGCATTGTTATTATAATCAAACTAAAAACAAAATCGAAATAATGACAAAGAAATTCGAAAAAATAATTATTAAATAGTGTTCTATTCTTATGATAAAAATTTTTAGAAGATCAGAAAGGTCATCATCGTTATTACAAAAAAACATATTTTTGTCTCTCGAAATTATTTCACAATTTTTTGGAATTCAGTAAAGGCTTGTACTACACGCTTAAAACGTTTTACATTGTATGAAACTGTAATTAGCATTTCCCCACTACTCCTTTTTCTAGCTATATTACTATGTGCAAAAATTCATATAATCATCATTTAGGTAGATGAAATCAGTGAAAACTCTTTTAAAATAATTGTAAAAAAAAAAATATGGATGAAAATAGTGTCAAAAAGTTAATTGATGAAAAAATTAGGGAAATAAGAAATTATTTTGAAAGACTGATTAATTCACATGTGAACACCAGTTTAAGAGAATACGAAAAAAGAAAAGATTTCGAAATAAATGATATATTTGAGAATAAGTTAAAGCTTTTTGAAGATAAAATATCAATACTTCAAGTCGAAAGCACATCTCGAATTGAAGACTATGAAAGAAGAATTATTGATTATACTAGAAACGAAATTATTAAAGTAAAAAATGATATACAAACTAATATTGCGCAAAATATTTCAAACATCAATAAGGAAATAATAAGATTAGAGACATTATGTGTGCAAATCATCAAGAAAAGCTAGCTGTCTCCTCACTTCCTTGGAATACCCAAAAAGAATATGTAACTAAATATCTTGGTGAAAAATTAGAAGACTTGAAGAAAGTCAATGAAAAAAATATCTCAAATTGGAGAAACGAATTTAATAGATTACTGAAAGAACTTCAACTTGAGTTTAACAGTTTTAAGCACCATATGCGGTTAATACTAACTGATATGACAACTGAATCACGTACGAATTATTTTCAAATGATTCAGGAAAATTTTGATAATTGTCAGCAAGAATTAAATAAAAAAATTGATAAACTGAGGCAAGATTTATTTTTATTTAAGATCGCCAACAAAGAAGAAAAATAACATTCTGCATTCGAGAATTCACATCATGTTACCAGACTACTTAAACAATCAACAAAATTCCAACAATCAATTAGGCAGAGAAACTGATTTAATATTGGCACGAGAAAGTCTAAAAATACTGAATCATATTTTGGAATTCATGTTAAATTTTAAACAAGAAATTTCAGATAAAAAACGATATTTTTTATTGATGAAAACTTTGTTAAATTTGCAAGAAATTTTCAGAAGATTATTGAAAAGGAAAGTCAAGAATTGTTACTTGAAATACTTTCTGTAACAAAAGAAAATATTGAAACACTACAAAAAAATATTGACGAATTTGCTGAAGGAGTTTTAAAAAAGGATACAAAAAAATTGTAAGAAGGGAAAATGTATAAATACTTTCATTAATACATCAGCACAATTTAGTTTAAAAATAAGTTTTTTGGTGAACAGTTGATTTTTGTTTGTTCAAGCATTTCCAAAAAAATGTTCACTATTGTTGAAATATATGGGATGCGGGGTGTTGTTGGTGATTTTATTCCCAAAGAAGTTGTAATCATTCAAAACAATAAAATTGGACACTGGATCTTAAAATCGCCATATGAACGGGAAAATTTACCCAAAAAATATCAACGAATTAACGAATTTTTAACTAAATTTGTATATAACCTGACGTGGTTTGACGGATCAACAGATTATTATAAGGGAAAAGAGGAAATAAAAAATTATTTACAATATTGTAGTCAAATTTTTGTGATTGGGAAGCAAAAACGTAAATTACTAAAATTACATTTTAACATTGATTCAATTAATATCGAAAACATTCGACCTGAAACATCAGTTCATTCAATAGAACATTCTCCGTGTTATACATGTCTATATCATAATGAAATGTCGAAGTGCGCGTTAAAAAATGTGATAATTTACAAACAATATTTTAACTGAAAAAAAATTTTTAAACACTTTGTAAGACTAATAATTTTTAAGTACAGTGTATTTTTTTAATATCAAAATAAGATAAGAAATATGATTACGTATGTCCAAACAGAGTAATGAACTAATTAAATTTATATTTTTTCTTAATTTGGGTAATTCTTTTACAAATCGAACGGATTTTGCTAAAAATTAATCGTCACCTCTCCGATTCGGCTGAAAATTTTTTTACAGTTTCTATATTGAAAAATAAGAGATACGTGTCCGAGGAATTTTTTTTTATCGCCTATTTTCGATTTTATAAGTTATAACAAAAAAGTAATGGTAAAAAAAACTGTTTTTTGAGTATAAAATGATATCTGTACCTCGTATCAAAAAAAGTTAAATGTAAAAGTTGTAGATAATTGAAAGATCTACTACTTTTTTATTTACCATTTGTCAGTATAATCTCAAAATTTTGTATTATCATGCAAAAAAAGCGAGAAATCATCATTTTATCATTTATTAAGAGTAATTTTTTACTTGTAAAACAGAGATGAGCAATAATAACTGAAGAAATTATATTTTATTGAATTAATAAAAATGTGTAATAAAAAACCAAGTAAACATTATGATTACTTAATATTTATTTATAGATGTAACAAAATTTTCATGTACAACTTTTTTTACAGTTTCATAACAAAATTATGTCAGTTGAAAATTTTCACAATATTTGTTTTTTCGTGCAAAGAAAACAGCCTAGCTTCTAATTCCTGACGAGATAGTGGAACCATGCTATGATATTTTAGCGTTCCCTTAATCGTTGTTGCTCTCAAAAATCTCTCTGACACTAATTTTCTTTCTTCTTCGTAATCATCATTTGTAGAATAACGACAAGTAATATTTGGTAGTGATTCTGTGGCCCAATCAAAAAGTTCTCGCGGCGTTCGAATGGGATTGTCAATGCTCTGAAGACTTACTCTGGCAGCTAGTCGTTTTACAGTCCCGCCTATTCCGTCTCATGGCCCCTTTCCATGTGAAGTGGGGAAAAAATGCCACTCTGCTGCTATTTTAAAGTCTTCAAAGTGATTAGTGAGATTAATGAAGTTCTTTTTATTTTTATACTGTCCACTGGCACCGTCAGACATGTATATTATTTTATTAAAATTCAATCAACTGCTTTTGATATAGATGTACGGCAATAGTGTCGTGATGTAGGCATTCAGAAATGCAAACAAAACTTGAAATTTTTAATTCATCTAAGTCATTCCTATAATAAATTGAAAATGGGTGTACGGTTGCCTGATCGTTGTTCCAATGTATACCTTGAACCGAATTTTGAATTATGAAAGCATAATTTTCTGAGAAGTCGCAAATTACGATACACTCGTTTTCTCTCAGTTTGTTTTCATTTCATTTAAAAAATCCCTTTGTTTGTTAACCAAAAATGAATGAATCAACAGTTTTTGCAAACCTTCACTTCTGTAAAAATTCATCAACTGGAGATATTAGGGTCTGCAATGAGGTTCTTTCAACCGTAACCCATTGTTTGTAGGAAACAATTTCAATACATTTTTCTTCAAAAATTTCCTCCAGTTGCTCAATAACATTCGTCACGCCTGGGCACTTCTTACAAGAATTTAAATAACAATCAGTCGTTTTGTTTTTGCATACCATACGATCCAAACAATCTTTATAATTGATCAAAGGCAGCTCAGAACCGGAAGTAAGTGATTTAAAATTGGCACCACTCACTAATAAACTAACATTTTCATGTATAGGACATACACAAACAGAGTGAGTACCAGAAGCACCTGCAAAAACACAACATTTCGGCCTTAAGCTAGCAAACTTTGAGAAACTACATTTCATAATTGGATACGTACTAGTAAAAATTTCATACAATTCTTTTAAATTATTTAATACTAGTCTTTTTTGAATAGGTACCGATTTGCCGTCTACTTTTATCGAAACATAATCTTTTTTTCCGGGCATATATTGAGTGTAGTCGTCAGACTGGTACAAGCTAACAATTGTATCGATAACATTATCATCTAGAGATGGATGTTGTTTTGGGTTTGGATCCCCAATTAATCCCTTATCTCGAGCAACATTTTTTGCTATGCCTATCATGTGACGAGTTGCGGAAGGAAATGTGTCCTCAATTTTTTTTATAAGGCCACGATCGAAAATCGTAATCAAAATTTTAATTTTATGAACGCGGTCGGCCAAAGTATTGAAACTTTCTTGCAAAGCACTTATTATCGAGGACTCGTCGTCATCTGCTTCAAGATCATCAGGATCATCTCGGCTCAAATTTAAAATTTTTTTATCAATTACGGACGATATTTGTTTTGATTTTTCTTCCAAATACTTTTTCGACGATAGTTTTTGTTTTTTGATGAGCGAAGATCCTAAGAAGCTTAATCCTTTGTTGAAAAAATCCACTCGTTCACTTTGCAAAGATGGCTTATCTCCCGAAAATCCAGATGTACCGTCACTGCTCCAAACTTTTATATCAGATTCTTCATTTGAAGAATCCTCCTTTTGTAGCGTCTAAAAAAAAAATTAGACTAAAACATCGACATAAAATTCTACGAGAGGTTAGGTATGTGTGAACTCAATATAATAATCAAAATATTGTACGTACCAATTCTGGTAGTTCACTTTCACTCTCTTTTGTATCTTCTTTTTTCAACTTTGATAACTTCAAGCGGCAAGAAGAACAAATTTTTTGTTGTAATGCATCTGACGAAATTGCCAAGTCCAGTTTCAAAAGTTGGTTTTCATTTACTGTCCTCAAATCAGAAGTGTTTGTTGTTGGATGTTTGAGATTAAAAGGATTAAAACATCTGTCTGATCGATAACTAGTATTTTGAATTTTACGTGCCTCTTTCCGTGGCATTGTTACAAAGTAAAAATTATTTAACTTTAAATTACAACGAGTGAGAATATGTCTTGATAGCGGACCAAAATAAACGCACAGCTGATCCAAAAGCCAACGAACTTGTAGTACGGGGAATGTACGCGAGTAGCGTGGGTAACACTTTGAATCATAGATGGTACTGTAGGCAGGCTTCCCCGCG
The DNA here is from genome assembly GCA_035578155.1 of Brachynemurus nebulosus. Classification (NCBI taxonomy): domain Eukaryota; kingdom Metazoa; phylum Arthropoda; class Insecta; order Neuroptera; family Myrmeleontidae; genus Brachynemurus; species Brachynemurus nebulosus. The sequence continues at coordinate 13,092,822 of JAPWDM010000007.1, forward strand.
AAATTTTAAAATTCCAAAAAATCAAAGAGATGAAAAATCTATTTTTTATATAAAAAGAGACAATTAATAAAACAATAAAAAACAAAGTAGCAATAAAAAAATTTAAAGAAAAATTTTGTAGCTCTTAAGTATTCGGAGCTAAACATTGTTTAAAATTAGTCACCAACCACTATTATGAAATTTGTTATAACTTATAAAATTGAAAATAGGCGATAAAAAAAAATTCCTCGGACACGTATCTCTTATTTTTCAATATAGAAACTGGAAAAAAATTTTCAGCCGAATCAGAGAGATGAAGGTCAAAATCCGTTCGATTTGTAAAAGAAATACCCATTTTTAAATAATAAAAATTTTTGAAAAACAAGATTAGAAAGTCAATGCAAAAATTACCGTACTTATACACAAGCGTCCAATTCACTAATTTCCTATATGTTGACACTGTTCCGACGAAGAAATACCGGACGTACTAAAAATGTCTTGGCTACAAAATCCACAATAATTGTGCTTCGTTGCACAGTTCAGTTTGGAGCAATAAACCGAATATACCATCATCCACCAGGTGAGTTTTCTTTCAGCTTACCATACTTTGACTTGCCACGTGGTGAATTCCAAATCCGACAACCGCCAGTACATTCCAATATATTTCCTCCATGTTTCCAAAGCCAGTAACGTATTTTTTATTTTTATTTTTTTTTTTTAAAAACCACAACCAAATTGTACATTATATTTTCAACTAGTTTATTTTCGGTGGGCATGACACGGCTCCCGCCTTACGCGAATGATGAAACAGACACCCCAGATCAACAATGTCCGTGCCGGCCCCGCTAATTCAACATGTCGGACTTACGTCCGTCTCCTTCGAACGCCCGTACCAAAGAGAGCTCCCGTTTCTTCATTCTTAATCCATTTTCTTCCAATTCCCCCACTAGTCAATTACGTAGTATTTATAACAACACTAGTACCAACCACAGAGGTTTGAAACTTCCCTAAGTCACTGTCTGACAGGTCAACACAGTTTTATCTTTTTTTTTGACACTGCACGTAATATCCCTAGCTTATTTATAATTTAAAGTTAAGATGTAAAATTTGATTAATATTATAATAATTTATTATAATTTTCTTCTTTTTTTTCAGGTTCCATACAAGATTATTTACACTAAAAATTTTTACAATCACAATTGTAGCGATTTAAAAATAAAATAAACGAAATGACACAAGTGAAGCTGTTTTCGTCTGTTTATATCCTTTTTTATATCCTTGAAAATATACAATTCCTACTCCCACACCGGTAGATAAGATTACCATTTCTTGTGTTGTTCATGTACATCTTTCCATTACATTTGTCACAATTTCTTGATTTTGCCACTAATTTCCAATCTTGTAAACATTTTCGAATTCCAAACTTCTGGATGAATAGAATTCTATATCCACTTCTTTTAAGCAAATAACGAAATATACAAATAAACGCTGTCACGCGAAAATAAAATAAAATTAAATCATACTAATAACATAATAATATTATAATAATATTAGAATATAATGCCCCCAAAATTTTAAAAAATAATTAATTGACTGTTAATTGTAATGACCCAAAAAGGAGGGGATAATGGAGTACAGAGCAAATAAGCAGACGCGAGTGGGTTGGTTAACGTTTGGGGCCCATAGCAAACGTAATTATCAACGAAATATTACGATAAGCTTTATTAGCAAGTTTACAGTTTTGATTTTAAAGCGGATAAGGTTTTTTTTCTGTGGTTATGTCTGTGTAATAGGTATTTTGGTAAGAAAAGAAATATGAACAATTAAATGCAACATTTATTAAATTTAATTATCGAACTGTTAACAAATTGTCTACAATTGTAGCAACTCAGGCACGAAAGGTACATTAGAATATTTATAATTTCTATATGTGAGTGTGTTAAAAAAATTGTTCTAATTTTGTTTTAATGTACTAAATGTGATGTAATAAATTTTGAGTAAATAATGATATGAATTGAGAAAGACAAACAACAAAATGGCGTTAGTTACATAATGCTTACAAAACTAATCATATTAATTACATATTTTAATATCTCTAGATGAAGTATAAAGGTTTATATTTAATAGTTATATTTAAACGATTATATTAAAAAAAAATAATATTTTAGAGTCCCTCATTTTTAGGATAAAGTGTAGTAACACGATATTATCCACAAGGTACATATTTGACACAAAGAATATTAATTGATTCCATGTGTTTAAGAATGAAATATTATAAAATTATAATGCAATAAAATATTTAAATGATTTACCTTAATTAATGACTTACCATTTTAATGATGTAATAATTTCCCCAAACATCGTAATTCAATATGTTTTAAATGAGACTCGATATCCGGGCTATGAATAATAAGGTCGTCATAATAGATTAGTAAAAATTCTTTTCGAAAGTCAGCTAATTCGGTCATCAAGTACCGGAATAGCGCTTGTGCCGAATTACAAAGTCCGAATGGGACGACTTTAAAATGAAAGTGGCCAAAGGTAGTAATAATGGCCGTGTATTTCTTTGATTCCTCTGCTAAAGGAATCTGATAGAAAGATTGTGATAAAACGACGACACTAAAAACTTTGGAATTACCCATTTGCATGAATATTGAGGTCATTGAAACTCCAGATAACGGATCAAATACTATAAAACGGTTAGTAAAGCGATAATCACAGACAAGTCGCAGACCATTAGTCTTTTTAACAAAAAAAAAAAAACTGGACTAGCATACGGTGACTGTGATCTAGAAATGATTCCTAATTTTGGTAATTCCTGAAGATGTTGCTCAAGGAGTAAAGTTTTTTCTGGTGATAAATAGTACGGTTTCTTTGCTACTATTACGTTTTGTTTGAGGTGAATTTGATATTCAAAATTTTTTGCGCGACCCGGAATTTTCGATAAAACTTTTTTATATTTAGAAACTATTTTATTTAACTGGGCCTGCTGTAAAGAGTTTAGAACTGAACTACCATCTAACATTAAACTAATACGATTAGACATGTCATCAGGAATAGATTTAAAATCTATAACCAAACCTTTATTGTGGGTAAACGTAACATTTTTATTATAAAAATTAATAATTATTTTACAAAAAGATAAGGCTGGCGACCCCAATAAAATGTCGAATGGTGAATCGTTACAAATATAAAATATTTGATTCCAAGATAATGTTGAAATTTTAAAATGTAAGTTAATTGCCTTACGGAAGAAAATTTTATTACGTCCGGGTAGTGAGGCATGTACTTCAGTTCTAAAACACTTTAATTTAGGATTGACTTTTACCAATTTGTCAAAAAATTTTGAAGTTAAAGCATTCACCGTCGATCCAGAATCGAGGAGACAGACACCTTCAGTATTACAAATGTTAACATTAATAATACGCAATGTGAATTTTGAGCAATAGACATTTGGGTACTTTACCGAAAATTTTGATTTTAAACATTTTGTTCAGATAGATTAACATTTTTATTGCCATTTTCGACAAATGGATTTAATGATGCATTAACTGACGGACGATGGTTATTTAGGTTGGCAATAGTATGATTATTTGATCTATTTTTACGCATACAGTCGTCAATAACATGACCTGTACGTTTGCAGTACCGACAAAAGGGTTTACGTGGAGAATTAACAGACAGACTGGGAGAATTAGTATTAGCTATTTTATTTTGTGAAAACTTGACTTTACTTTCAGTATGTACTGAAGATGGTGGTAAATGTGAATTTAACTGTTTCGCGGTATTAAATTGTGTTGCTGATTGATAAAGACGGGTTCGAGAAATAATTTCTTGAACTCGAGCAATTTCTTTGTTCAGCTTTATAAAATTTGATGGTACTTGAGTAAATTTTACCAATTCGAAAGTGGTAAAATTTATATGTGCATAAATAAGGTTTTTTTTCTGTGGTTATGTCTGTGTAATAGGTATTTTGATAAGAAAAGAAATATGAACAATAAAATACAACATTTATTAAAGGGCATAGCCGGGTAAGATAGGGAAAACGGCCCTTGACGCAAAATTGATTGTTTTTATAGGAAATAATAAAAACAATATAATAGTTCAAAATGAAATTGTGATGAAACTTTCCTTTAAAAGTATTGTACAGAAAATATCGCGTTCATATATCTAATATCTGTTGACATTGACATATTGTCACACAATACAAATGAATTCTTAAAATACAGAAGAAATATTTCTAAATAGTTTTGGGAACTTTTGAAATTTCAAGAAAAACTTACTCGTTTTAGTTTATTTTTTAATGAAAATACATAATATAAATATATTCGCAAAATATTCGCGCTTGTTTGCGAATGCGAATACAAGAATGGGAATACGAATGCGAATATCTAAAAAAAGCGAATATTCGCGAATGCGAATACAAATATATTCGTTACATCTTTACTACCCATTTAGTGTTTGTCAACCGAATTGGAATCCTCGTATTGTTAAAGAGTTCCATTGCGAACTGAGCTTTTTTTTCCATAATTCTTATTGGTGCATCTATGCATGTAATATCCTTTACCTAATATAAAATGATAAAAAAAATAAACATTACTTAAAAATGTGAATCAATCCTGAAAGAATTTTTTTTAGAATGTCCGAAAATTTTTCGGGTATTATCAAATTTTTTGATACAATTTGTTCTGTTTTCGCTATACATATCTTCTATACCAATGTATTAATGCACTTATATAAGTTTGAAAACTCCTCTTCTAGACACAAACTTTCTAGGTTACATACGAAATAATAAGTACAAGAGAAGTGCGTTATGTATAAAACAGCAAAAAAGGAACAACTTTATGACTGGACTCTACGGTCAATTAATTTTTTTTTTAAAATCTAAATAACTGCGAATTTTGTCATAACTTTTTTATTTTAAAAGTACGCAAAGTAAAAAATTTAATACTTACTCGTAATTGTTTTTTCTCATAGAATCGATTCCTCACACATTTGATTAAATGTGGAGTATCGGAAAAAGCAAAGACTTTTCTGTTCTCATTTACTGGGTGCGTGAACCATGACTTAGTATTGTGGATATCACTATTAACAGCCAGTAGAGACCACATTTTCATATTTGTGGATGCCCCGTCAGCAGTGACCCTATTGAATTACTTCCTCCACAGTCTTCTAAATATACAATCGCCTGCATTTTGCTAGTTTCTCGCCATCAATAAGTTTCTGCGATGCAAAAATTGTAACAGGTTGAGTGTACCGACTAGTTAAAGACTGAAACATTATCACTAGTCCATGTGTAGCCTGATCATTAATATTTTGTGACTGGACTCCATCATTTCCAAAATCTGTCAAGCCTACATAAGTAAATGTTTTTGGGCAAACTGTAACTGCTTTTCTTAAATTAATTTCGTCCAAAACAATCAGACCGTTACATTTTATATTATTTAATTTAAGTTTTCTAAATTTACATTTGAGTAGGTTACCGAACTGTCTGTCGAAGCCACATTTGGTATTTATCGGTGAAAAATATCGCCGGATGGTTCGCGGGCAAGGCAAAGGAACGACATTCTGTTGTCTTAAAAATTCATACGTTGTTGGAGATTTAATATTCAACAAAAGGCATAATATTCTCCAGTCATCCGAGAGACGACGGTTATTCGCAGTTGAAACAGATGCAGCAGGAATAATTTTATAAAGAACTGTTTTTTGTGTTAAGGAAATATTCAATTCAGAACACTTTTCATCAATTGATTTTTTACTTATTGCTGCTAATTCCTTACTTTTATTACGTAAGGACAGACCTCCGGTCTGTAGCAGTAAGTAGCATGACTAGGCCGGTTCTCTGACACAGTAGAACCCCAATTATTCGGACTACTTTTTGACGGTGTTTGGAAGCGTGTGATTAAGGGTCCTACTGTACCTAGTATGTCGATTGACCTATGAACTGGCACGTACAACGTATATATATTAAAAATTTGTTGTTGACATTTGATCCCATACGCGCTCATACTGTTGGCCTTAGAATTCCTAAGAGATGAGTCATCATCAGCAACCAAATTAATTCAAGTTAACCCATTATGTGTCATCACAATTTGGTTTTTAGTGTTAACCCATTAGCCACCAGCACTAACGTAGCTTTTGAATCCAAACCTACCGTATGCGCAGACTGAATTTTAGGCCATAAATTGGTTTTTTGAAAGTTGAGTTACACTACCGCGTCAAAAATGTGGGGTCACCCTGACCCAGGGGCGTGCCCAAACTTTTGATACCGTACTGTACTTAAAGTTTTGGTACACTGTCGTGTCAAAAATATGGATCACCCTGACCAAAAGGTGTCAGGTCGCTTTTTTAAGCGTACTGTACTTATTTTGTGTACGTACAAACCTTGACCTTTGACCTCGTTTAATTGCGTCATCTTAAACGAACAAAGAAAAGATTTGACCTGGCACGCTAATGATAAATTTTATCCAAGCACTGTACCAGACGGTACATTTTAAGTCCCAAGTCCCAAGTCCAAGTCCCTCTCAAAGCACTGTACCAATCGCTGGACACTGGTTAAGATTTTAAAACTAACTTCGGACTCCGGGCTCCAGATTTCTGACCGCTACTGTACTACCGGAAATCGGGTGTCGACTGTACCTCAGGGAAATTTTTTTATATCTATTTAACCTTGGAAAATCTTGTTAGTTCCAGGAACTTTTATCAGTTTAAAAATAAACAACAAATAACTAAATGTTTATTTTAGATGAATTATGATCATATGACTCATACAACATTTTTTTTGGTATAAAAAAGATGACGTCATGGAATATTAATGAGTTAAGAAATTGTTTAGTAGGAAAAATATCATCCCATTATAGGTCTCAAGCAATAAATTATTTTTTATAAATTTTAATAATTAACCTATAGCGAGTAATTTTTTAGTTAGCTAACAAAAGTTTTTTGGAATTTTGACGAGTTGCAAAAAATATTGCTTCTTATGGTGCACAACATTTTTGAATTTGAGTGTAGCATTAAACTATTCTAGCATAATTCATAAATCAGACGAAAATTATCTGAAGTTTAATACACACCTGTATATTATGTATACAGCCTATATATTAAGAATATGTTATGTACACACCCTGTATATTAAAAATATATTAGGTGAAAAACTAAGTTCTACCCGCTTTCAAAAGATGGCGTTATCTCACAGCCGGTTGTAGGTTAATTATTAATACGCCTATATACATACACAGTTGTTTTTACTCTGTAAATTCATCACACTTTTAATATATTAATTTTCAGTTTATATTTTTTTTTTATTGAGTTGAAAATAGAAGTAAATAGTGTGCATATCCGCCGTTGTCTTCTATACGAATTTCATAAAAAAGTGCTGCTGAAGCTCAAAGAATAATCTGTGCAACTTATGGTGACAGTGCTATTGATGACAGTACGTGTACAAGATAGTTTCGGAAATTTAAAAATGGAGATTTCAGTTTAAATGGTAAACCACGCTCTGGAGCCTCCAACAATCAGTGACGAGGAATTGCGAGAATCACTGGACCAAGATTCTGCGCAAACACAACAACAACTTGCAGAAAAGTTGAACGCCACTCGACAATCTCTTTCTAAAAGATTACATGCTTTTTTGGCAAAAAACGGGTAGAACTTAGTTGTACACCCAATATTAAGAATAAGAGAGAAAATTTCTATATAATTTTATGAATACTAGTAAATGAATTGTAGTCATTTTTAATTGAATAGAAAATCTAATTTTAAAGTAATTTATCAGCAAAAATTTGCTTTACCAGTAAAATCATTGTATATCATTTTAGTATAGATACATATTTATATTTGAGTAAATAACACAGGTTATTTCTTAATATTTTAACCAGTATAAAATTTCAAATTTTTCGGTTTTAATTACTATAATTTAAACACGTCGTTTAATATAAAAATTATAATAGCATTGAGTTGCTAAATTTTTATAGATTAGTACCTATATTAGAGAATTCACATGTAAAATCAAAATTTCTATATACTAGAAAATTTTGAATATAGATCTACTTAAATTCATATTTACATTAACACACATATAATATCGCATATATAACGGATGTATATTTAACATTTTAATGAATGTTTTCGTATACAGGGTGTATCATTGAATATGCTTTTCAATACATACAATAGTAAATATCATTAGATTTTTTTAAATACTTTTTTAGAGTAACGAAAGAAACTTTTTGCAGTAAAAAATATGGGAATTCAGGGTAACAATTAATGAAAACACACATATATTTTTTTAAAATTTTATTTATAGAATATGTATACAAAAAATTAAATTGCTTAAATCTATTTATTACTTAAAATCTATTTATTTTCCATATAAAAATTTTTTAAAAGAATACAATTTTCTAAAGAACAAATTTTCATCTCGCAGATTGGAAATCTTTGGCACATCAAATATTTCTTCCAAATTCAAAATCCACGGCTGGTGTTCGGTGTCATCAAACAAGTTTGAAATCCATTTCCTCTTTTCACTGCCTTTGGCGTATACGACATCAAATTTCTTTAATATTGATTTCAATATGGTATGAAGTTTTTTGTATGCAATGAAACCATACGACCAAGCTATCCCATGCCAATTTCGGCACAGCCAACGCGCAACTCGTTGAAATCAAACAGTGCCTCGAACATTAGATGTAATATTTCATCCGAATTTTCCGCAGCGATACCAACTTCTTTAAAATAAAATTCGTTGTTAGCTCCTTGATAACCTTATATGTCAAGAAACGCCATTTTTTACCGCTGCAGGAGAACTGAATTTATTCACACAATCCACAACTTTATATAGAATAATAAAAAGTGGTATGGGTAATTACGTATGTTTTTTTAACTAGGTTAGTTAGTGGAATGTATTCGAAAATGACATCATAAACTAAAATGGCTATTGCTGTCGTACCAGCTGGAATATCTGTATTACATTTCAATTCTAAACGAACATCAACTGAACCGCTTTTCAGTGACCCATTTTGATGCGAGAAATCGATAAAAACTATCGGAGCTATAGTTTTAAAATTTTCCCAGTTTAAGAACGGTTCATTGGAATGATGATAGTATGAAGATTGAAAGCAGCGGGTATACATATCATATAGTATTGCATACTGATGAATATCAAATTTAATATTCAAATCATCATAAGGGTATAACTGTGAATTTAGATAAACTTTGAAATTATTTAAATCACAATGATTAAATTTAGAAACATTTTTATCCTTTTTCTGTAAAGCAAAAATAATATATCGCGGTTTTTCTAGCTGTGTAGTTTTTTTTACAACCCAAGTATTTTGTTGTGTAGTGGGTAATGGGAGAGGGGGCAGTGCATAGTATGCCTCTCTATAAAGTAAATATACGATATGCCACCAGAAGGAGGCATAAACCGCGTAATTCTGGAGGGAATATTAACGTATGGACAGTGGGAGTTACGGCGAGTGCGAATCGCGGCCATAGTGTAATAAACTGATGTGTCCGGGTCTAAACGGATATACATATATAGCATGTATTTTTTTTATATATACATCGAATATAACTTCAAACATCATTAAATGATACGCGATAAAATTCTGAACACATACATGTCAAAACTAAAACAATATAACAATTATGACGAAAATTACATGCCTAAGTTAGACACACATTTTATTTGTTTGAAAAACTGTAGGATAGTAATCCTGTAAAATGAGATAGTAAATGTTGAAATTCGTAGTTTTCATTGGTACAGCTGTTTAGAGGATGTTTTTCTCTCTCTAATAATGTCAAGAACAAATGTTTATTGTTGCAGGTTAATGTAGAAATTATTTAATTTGAAGATTGGTGCAAAGTGTCCGGGTCTGGACCCCTGTCCGGGTCTAGACGGTTTTACAGTACTCAAAAATAATTTTTTTTATTCGATAACTACTAATCCCAGTTTATCAAATTATGCTACGCTAAACAGTTTTCTAAAATGTATATAGAGTAATCGTTTCTGTAACATTTAATTCAAAAATAATATTTTTTAGTTCTAGTATTATAACTTTCAAATTGTCTATGTATCTATCATTCAAAATAACATCTTTGACCGCTTCGAACTGATTCTTAGAATACATTCAATCGTATGATTCCACGATAGCAAGCAAGTACATATTATATATTTTAAAAAATCTCGCCTTTAATTTGGAAAATGTATTTCTGTACCATTTCTATGAATATACACTATGAATAGAATGTGGTAATAAAATTTATATATAAAATAAAATTAAAAAAAAAAAAATAAATTAAAAAAATAAAAAAGATATAAAAAGTACGATAGTTGTATCGTATATATTATATATGTACACGTGCCCATAAAGGTTGATGGTAACTAAATAAGGATTGGAATACCCCAACATTTACACTCCCAAAATTTCCAAAAACATTATCTAATTGAGTACTACCCCTCGTTGTTACGCATTCATTGAGTAATGAAATATAACCTTTATTTTCTAATAAATTACGAAGTGCTGTCCGTTCTTTACAAAGAAAATTTTCATTAAAATCTCCAAATATTAATTTATTAACTTTCACAGTGACCAAAATCATTGCTCTTTTGAGTATAACTACATACTGCAGAACAAGTTAAATTCGATTTAATAAAACCCCGTATCCTCTGTTTGTGGAAGTTTTTTGAGGTCCATCAGTTCTAACTATCTCTCTAAAACCAGGTAAATCAAATAAATCTTGACTGGAACGCCATGTTTCTACAGCTAAAAAGATGTCGGAATCTATTATAATAGGATCACAACTTACATCTGGTAAATGATTTCTCAGTGACTGAACATTATGAAATATTATTTGTGTACAATTACAGGGTTGTCTTAAAAAACGATACACTGGGATAAGAGGCGTCTGCCTAAGTCTTTGCATCTCTTTTCCTACAACGTCTAATTCTGAAGGTGCAGACGGAGCTTTAAATTCTTCTGATGTAACAATAAACAATCCCTGAACAGTTGTAGCTCGAGAACAGGCAACATACTTCATCGATCTACGAACATTAGAATGCAAATGTACGACCACTCTTTGCAATGTGGACCCTTGTGATTTATGTATAGTAATTCCCTGCGCGGGCACAATAGGAAACTGGCTCCACCGAACTTATAAATTCGAAGATTTATATCTTTTTACAATATATGTGACTTGATCTATTAGTGTCCATCCTTGTTGTATTCTTCTTTTGTATTGTTGAAGTGAACTAATAGCTAGAGACCTCCTCGTCGCACCAATATTATCATCTTCGAAGTCTATCCATATGCGAAGCGGTCTTCGATCTCTAGTGTTTTTATTAATATCAAAGTCAATTTCTTTCAATTTTCCAGTGGAACCATTAACTAGTCCATCAGCTGTATCTATATTTACAGTCATCATATAAACTGCTCCTATTTTCAAAATCAAAATATTAGGCAAACCATATGTATTCTGAGTAGATAATTTAGATACAGTTTGTAATGCTTTTGCTTTCATTGACGGTGTACTATCTCCACAAACAGTGTCAATAGCATTCGACGTAGCTCCATCACTACTCATCGATCCATCAATGACATAATCCTATGATTGTGTTCGTCCACTTCACGATTGCTTGAAAATAAGTTAATACTTTCTTTTATATGGCCAGGGATTGTTGATTCAGAGAAACATCTATCTTTTATCAAATTTATATCATCAGTCGACATTTTTCCATCAGCCATGTTATTTAGCGCTACCGCAAATGCAATGTCATCTCGTTGACGCATTATTTGCTTTAATTCTACTAAAGTAAATAATTCCCAGAGTGAATTACCTGCTAAATTTGCAAAAGGATTGCGGCTATTGGGTTGAAATACCCAGTTATCTCCTACAGGCGACAGCTGCCTCAAATCACCTACCACAATTACTGAAATTCCAGCAAAAGGCTCATTCGAATGAAAAATTTGTCTAAATCTTCTATCAATTTGATGAAATGTTCGTGATCCGCACATTGATATCTCATCCACTATTACTACGCGAACCTTTGCTAATTTTACTGTAAGTGAATTTGCTACACTTGGCGAAAGTTCCGGTAAAACACTTCCAGCTTGTGAAATTGGTAGTCCCAAAGCACTATGAATTGTTTGACCTCCAATACCAAATGCAGCTCTACCCGTAAAAGCTGTCACCAGAATTTTCAAGTCGTCTGGGTCAGATCCTGCTTCTTTGTTAAAATGAATAGTTAAACACTGATAGAAAGCTTTAATCAATACGCTTTTACCGACACCTGCCCCGCCACTAATAAAAATATAAAATGGAATTTTCACTGGCGCGCAAAAATTATTTAAAACATGTAATAAAACATCCCGCTGATCAGAATTTAATTTTCTACTGAGAATCAAACAATCTTTTTTGGATAATTTTGGTGGTCGTGCTATGGTTTGGTCCTGGATTAATTTCTGGAACTAAATTGTCGGCAACGTCTCCTATTTGCTTCTCGAACTCATACTCTGCTAGGGCATCTTGAGGCATTCCTCTTTCATCAGCTTTCTCTGATTCATGAGCAATTTCCGGATTTCTAATAGCAAGTAAAAGAGCTTCGAATTGTTCCAGTCCACCCAATTTATTGAATTGTTCACATTCAGCTTTAATAATTTCAGTGTTCTGATAAAATTTATTTTTAATGTCTAGGTCAGGATTTAATAATTCTTTTTCTTCATTACGCCATGGTATATACAACATGAGTTGTTCTCTGTAAAAATTATCAGGGTCTTCTTCGTAACTATACCGACGAAATCGAATTATACGAGGTTTAGTTCTTTTCCGTATATATCCTAAGTTATTTTGTAAACGCATCCAGTTTCCCCTAGCTTCTATAAGTACGTTATTATCTTATTCATTCTGAGATTGTGCATTGATGGTGTCACAAGTCCCTTCATGGTCAGATTTAGAATTGCTTGTACGTTTAGAATATGTATAATAAGCAGCAAAATACGCGAGGCTTACATTTTATAATTGAATGGGCCGCACAGAATAGTAATTTAAAATGTTATTTTTAAAAATATCTGTGTTGAATGAGGATCTAAAAGTTTGAGTTCATTGTAAGACTTTAAAATGTGTACTGTTTCTTGAGGTAATGCTGTATTGATAAAAATATCTGCTTCACTTGCACGAAATAAGGCAAGACCTGTAAGACAATAAATAGCTTCTTGCGCAGAAATCTCACTTGAATTCAAAAAAACGTTCGAAATTGTTCGCAAGGATTCCCGCACGCTATGGTTACCCATTTTTACTTCTTCCACAGCTTCTCGCAAGAGCCGGGACATTCCTCTGTCAGCTTCATTAATATAGTCTACGATATAAGTGGAGTAGGCAAATGGATCTAATATAAATTGAATATCCGTATTTGCTCTGTGCAAAATTAAGATTTTTAAACAATAAGGATTTATATAAATATCTTTAGGGCTTCTTTTCAACATGAGTTTTGGTCTCGATAAAGTACTTCGAACAGCAAGAATGTAGTCTTCCATAGATAGCCCTGTATAAAGCAAAAAATCGTCAAAGGACTGAATATTTTCTGGTATATTTTGCATTTTTTCTTGTAGAAATTCACACATTTTTTTTGCTTTTTTATACGAAGGATGATCTTTTTCAAGCTCTAATAATATTCTTGTTCTATCCATAGGGAAAAACGGTATCCCAAATCTTCATAAACGTTCCTTATTAGGTCTACATGTATGTGTATGTTTATGAGTTTGATAACGTAAGAGATCGGCTGGTTAACCATCACTAGTACATGTAAATTAAAAATCACAAAGTGATTGAAAAAATTATCCGGATCGGCCGGGAATCGAACCCAGGATCTCCTGGTAACTAGCCAGGCGTGCTAACCTCTACACCAACGATCCTATGCTCGGCAAGCGTCCGAGCCGGACACCCATTCAATCACCTATGTGTATTAGTACTCTCTCTGATTCGAGAAACAGTTACAATTTTAATTTCAAATATTATCGAGTGCTTGTGAGACATTACTACGTATGACAAACTTTTGTTTGCATTTCAACACACGCAGTATTGATATGTTCACTTATCGTTCAGCTAAACTGAAACTTTAAGCACTCGATTTCCTTGGTATAGTATGACCAAAAACCACATGTAAATTAAAAATCACAAAGTAATTGAAAAAATTATCCGGATCGGCCGGGAATCGAACCCAGGATCTCCTGGTAACTAGCCAGGCGTGCTAACCTCTACACCAACGATCCTATGCTCGGCAAGTGTCCGAGCCGGACACCCATTCAATCACCTATGTGTATTAGTACTCTCTCTGATTCGAGAAACAGTTACAATTTTAATTTCAAATATTATCGAGTGCTTGTGAGACATTACTACGTATGACAAACTTTTGTTTGCATTTCAACACACGCAGTATTGATATGTTCACTTATCGTTCAGCTAAACTGAAACTTTAAGTACTCGATTTCCTTGGTATAGTATGACCAAAAACCACATGTAAATTAAAAATCACAAAGTGATTGAAAAAATTATCCGGATCGGCCGGGAATCGAACCCAGGATCTCCTGGTAACTAGCCAGGCGTGCTAACCTCTACACCAACGATCCTATGCTCGGCAAGCGTCCGAGCCGGACACCCATTCAATCACTTATGTGTATTAGTACTCTCTCTGATTCGAGAAACAGTTACAATTTTAATTTAAATTATTATCGAGTGCTTGTGAGACATTACTACGTATGATAAACTTTTGTTTGCATTTCAACACACGCAGTATTGATATGTTCACTTATCGTTCAGCTTAACTGAAACACGAAGCACTCGATTTCCTTGGTATAGTATGACCAAAAACCACATGTAAATACTGCGTGTGTTGAAATGCAAACAAAAGTTTGTCATACGTAGTAATGTCTCACAAGCACTCGATAATATTTGAAATTAAAATCACTAGTACATGTCATTATACTATCAAAAAAATCAACAACTTTTTCCATTGAAGAAGGGTCACTAGGTATAAAAAGTGGTGCGCCCTCTAACCACAACATCATGTGCGCATGTGGACTTCCTCTATGCTGGAATTCTACTCTATAATAAAAATGATTTATCTAATATTCACCAAAAGGGCCTCTGGGACTTGACCAAGTTTTACGTATTTCTTTTAATTTTGTTTCAAAGTATGTAGCGCAAATAAAAGGATCTTCTTGTACAAGTTTACATTTAGTTTCGTATGATAAGTTTTCTGCTTCTTCTTCCGTTATAATTTCATTGTGAACTACTTTTTTTAAAATTACCAGTAGCAGCAACCGGTGAACTTCTGCAGCAGACAATGTTAAAAAAATTGTAGGTATATCGAATTGCCGAACCATGCCAAGAACTTTTTTCTTTTCAGCCTCCCCATGTGAAGGTGAATTTCTGGTATCATTAAGAACACGGTATCCCTCATCATACTGCACTAAATTATTTACATAATCTTTATCTAAAACATTCGCCGCAGTAACAGAAGCACCTAGAATATTTTTTTTCCGAAGATAGACTGATATACGGCCTTTAACAGCTATCATCTGTTGCTTTTTGAAAGCTGTAAATAGATAATCAGGCCGAACTGCACGCCTATCATACCTACTTATCTCAGATTTAATAATTTCACAATGAGTAAGTTTTAATTTAAATTTCCTTTTAATACCACAATGAACCTTGATAAACGCAAGCTCCTCTAAATTTTCATCAAAAAGTAAGGAAATTGGTCTCTGACCCTCTGATGGTGCGATTACAATAACATCTTGATTATCATCCAATAATGTTTCCTGATAACCTGGGTTCGGTGGCAGATCATCTTCATTAACCACTTCAATATTATTACACGTACATTCTGCAAGTGGCTCTTGGTTATTATCGTCAGGATAGGTCCAAGATTCATTCAGTTCAGTACCATATTCCCGAAATAATTCACATTCTGACAAATATTTTGCAGCTTGACGAACAATCTCTGGATGTACTTGCTCTTTTCTGCCGTGTTTGTAATAATACTTTCGTTTCAATTCTACTGTCATAACAAAGTCATCATTTGGAGCTCGAGGCAATGCCTTCACCATATTATTTACTTGAACAGGAACATTGATTACATTCCCAGAGAGGCCGTGTTGGAAACCCAGTCCCTGACCTTTACGTACAATTTTTAAAAAAACATGACGACCGCTTAACAGTCTTTCTTCCATAGTAGTTAACTTCTTGAAAACTTCAGGAATTTTCGGGAAAATTAGTCCATTCGTCTGAGCAAGTCGTGGTATTTTACCTTTAACAATAACTAATGCACAAGTCATACACAAACTCCCAATAACATCCATGGTGTTTAAATAAAAAACATTTGCAACAAATTCCTCACCGAACTTATCTCTAAGGGATACTTTAGAAAGTTTTCTAATAGAACTCTTAGGCCAAAGGCGACCACAACAGCAACATGGATAAATATATCCTTCTTAAACATTTTTAGTATATTCTTCAACAACTTTTTCCCAGTCGTTAGCTTCTAATATTACATTTTCATCATATATTCTATCCCGAACTCGCTTTCTTTCTCTCATTTCTTTCGACTTATCCTCGTTTGTTTCAGATTTTCGTTTACGGTTTCTATTTTTCCCTCGAGTACCCATTAGTGACTTTTCTTCAACGGAATTATTTGATAGTGAATCGTCTGCAATTGATGAACTAAAGTTATTTGCGCACTGACTCCTTTTTTTTTCACATTCTCGGAGTATTTCTCCTTCAACACGAAAAACGTTTACAAAAGCGTCTATTAATGCCACTTCATCAATGAAATTACTTAATATTGAAGCTTCTGCAATTGATGAACCGAAATTAGTTGTAAATTGTCTTCTTTTTTCTTTGCATTCTATAGGCGTTTCATTTTCAACATCATTTTTTTTCAGTTTGTTGATAAATATATTCGGGCGCCTTCCTCGGTTTACTACAAATATTGATGGAAACAAGCGTAATGTACCACTCTCTAGGATTCGAAATAGATGTTCTCGCATACAATTTTCATCATATATTCGATAAGTAGGATTTTCTTGTAGTGCTAACGAAGTAGCAAAACAAATTGCAAAAATACCGCAGTCAATTAAGTTGTTTTGTTTTGGGCAATTTTCAAATATTATACGCGAAGAATGTAAGTATGGAAAAAGAGCAATAATATACGACTTTTGACCAGCCATTAAAAAATTATTCAAACTATCGGAGATGCGCAATATTCCATCACAGTAAAATATACAGATCCAGTGACCAACAGCTCCAGTATCGCTTCCGAATATAATCTGAAGATGCGGTTGATGTCGCGGTACTGGTGCAATTAACTCCGGATTTTGAATTAAACTTATTTCACAAGGATTATAAGTTGTGTGAGTAGATAAGATTTGATGAAATGCCCGTATGACGTCATCTTCTACATAATTATTAACTTCCCATAGGAAGTTATGGTAATGGGTTCGATTTTACGAATCGCTAGTTTTGACATATCTCCACGTTTCAAGGTCACTAGAATCCGAATCCATCGTTTTTAGTGTGATGTCTGTGCGTGCGTTCGTTAGTTCGTTCGTTCGTTCGTGAATTTTTTTTCGTCTCGCATATCTCGAGAACAAATGATGATATCAACTCCGGACTAATTTCATTAGATGCGTAATCAAAAAATGAAGACCGGATAAAGTTTTCAGCAAATTCGGATTAGCGGTTTGTTTTTTGTGGTAAAAAAACAGAATTAACTTTATTAAGATAACGTAGATTACATGGATTTTTTACCATAACATTATTATATAATGGTCTAAGAACCTTCCTTGATCTTAAAAACGCCAGTATATTATTATAAAATTTAAAAAAAGAAAAAAGAAAAAAAAACGAAATAAGAAACTGTTTTTGAAATATATTTTGTCTCGCATATCTTGAGAACAAATGATGTTATCATTTGTTTGATAAGAGTGGAGCCCCCACCCTTAGGTACAGAAGGCGAGGCCCCCGGTATGGTGCAAGGGGCAAGGCCTCTATCGGGGGCCCAGGGGAGAAGTTGCCCGAAATGGAAAAAGAATTATGTACAGTAGTCTCTAGTCTTTAAGGACACCCAATGGGAAGTTGACAGTGTGGGTAGACCTATCCCCCAAATTTTTGTGATTTAAAATATACCTATAGTTGTCCATCTTTTTATTACTTTTATGTTTAGAAATGTAAAGTGGTTTATAGTTAAAGATACTGGAAAAAAAGACTTTTCTGGCAATAAAAACACACAAAATATTCGGTTAGTTTTTTCAAAATTATTCAAAATTAAATATTCGGTTGATTTTTTCAAAATTAAAGAATCAAGTCTTTTAATAAATATTTAATAATTAGTGAAGGATAAAGCAAATTAAATTACTAACCAAAATAAAAAAAATACAGTAAACTTGAAAACTTCCTTCTTTTTTGAAGTCAGTCAAAAATAATTTCAGCTATTTAGAAAAGAAATATCATACATTACTGTCTAAATTACCCTGCTCCGGGAAGCAACACTAAAAATTTTAACAAAAACAATTTTTTAATACGTACACTGCCAGATTTGTTATGTTAATAACTGAAAAATACTTTTCCAACCACTTTACAAACTATATACAAATAACACATAAAAAAATACGAAAAATTTAAAAAATTAGATAAAAAAATAACACAAATAAAAAAAAAAATTAGATAAAATAAAAAAACAACACAAAAAATGTCTTAAACAACACAAATAAATTTAAAAAAAAGGGTTAAGACACAAATAGACAAGTTAATTACAAATATAAAATACAAAACAAATAAAAAAAATAATAACAATAAAAACTTTATAATAATAATAAGTATAATAATTATAATAATTATTATTATAAATAGAATTTCACAAAGTATGAAATATTATTTTGTAGCAATTTGTTCTATTAGGAAATAATTTTAAGTAATAAATAAATAATGAAGATAGTAACAGTTTCAGTTAATATCCAACGTATGATCATAGATTATATCGCTATATAGAAGACAAGATTGGTATATGTACAGGTTCTCTCATCTCCATAAGGTATATGTTATTTTTTAGATATGTGAAGGCAAACAGCTGTTTTTGACGTTTTATTCGCTTCTGTACTGAAACGTCATTTTAGAGATTTTTTAATTTTTTCTTTTTTATCAGTGTTTATGGACAATTATTTTAGTAATAATAAAGGCGATTATACATTCAAAAATTTTATTTTTAAGTGTATTTTAACTGAAATAGGTAAGAAATTAGTAATTATTCTAACCAACATTGTATATATGTACTTATAATAATCAGGGACGGACTATGAAGCATTGATTGATTTTTATATTATGTTAAAAATAATTTTGCCATGCATTCTTTTGTTATTGAAAATTTTATTGATTTCATTGATTTCTCTTAAAATTAATAAATAAATTGAATTGAAATTTTTATTGATTTCTCTTAAAATTAATAAATAAATACATATTAAAATATGATCGTACTTGTTTTAAGTTTATATTTTTTAACTATATAATTTATTTAAAACATTCGTTTATATTTATTTTTTGTTAACAAAAAATTATTATTAGCATTCCCATTTATCTGAGTACTTTTACTCTAATATTTTTTTTGTATCAGAAGTCATACGTAAAAATAATGATAATATGGAATATGCTCGTTTGTATTTTTTTACTATTATAAAAATTATTAAATATCTTAATTTATTTTACACAGCAATTTTTAGCACGCAATTAGTGTTTATATTTATTAAATACACATAAATAAACGACTTTTTATAAAAAAAAAAATTAAAATTAACGGATGAAAATTATACTAAATACGGTCCTGAATCGTACAGGTCTCTTTTATCTCCCAAAATGTAAGCGAATGAGGTAATCTCCCAATATATCAATCTTGTATAGAACATAGATTTCTATATAAATATAGATGATAGATAAAGGAACGTTTTCTTTCAGTACGTGAATATACAAGTGAAGAGTGTAGAAGGCAGTGTGGTAGCACTGCACAATATATTTAACACGTTCCTGATCACTGTCGCTGTACGACGTCAACAATTCCATACAAAGTGCATTAGCTGTCAAAATAGCTAATATTATTATCCTTTAATATTGTATAACCTGGTCAAAATAAATTTTTCATATGGAGTAATTAATTATGAATGTTTTGAAATGTAGCAGTATATATTTTAACAAAAGTTCATATTTAAATAATAAAAATCATTGACTTATGTAAATAGACTATTTAAAGCAAAATTAGGTCGTGTTTATAATGATACCACTAAGGTCGTGTGGAAATTCACTAAATCTATTATATTTGAAAAAATGTTTTTAAAACCATTTGAATTTGAAATGATCATAGAATTTATACACGGTTCGCACACACACTTTTGATGTATTTTTTATATCTATGTTAATATAGATACGGGACCGAAATGCGCAGTTTTAGGTGTATTTCAGTTTTGAGCACTCTTGGAAGATTGGGGTTACAATTTTAGCCTTACGTTCATATTTCCAAACAAAATTTGGTCGAGATCCGTCCAGCCCACAGACCAATGAACACTATTGTATTATACTATATATATATATATATATATATATATATATATATATATATATATATATATATACATATATATATATATATAGTATATATATATATATATATATATATAGTATATATATATATATATATATATATATATATATATATATATATATATATATATGTATGTATATATATATATATATATGTATGTATATATATATACATATATATATATATATATATGTATGTATATATATATACATATATATATATACATATATATATATATATATATATATATATATATATATATATATATGGTTATATGCATATTTAGAGGTTGTTATGTGTAGTATAGTGGATGTTAGTATGTGTGATATTCGGTATGTATGTAGCGAGTGGTCCAAGGTTGGAGTGGATACATACACTCTAACAACCGTATGTATGTACCTGCTACTAATGATATACCAATAAACAGCTACCATTGTGGCCACGACTTAACAATGCATGTGTACTCTTGAAGAGCCGATAGACGACTAATCAGTAAGCAGTATAAAATGCAGCTCCAAGGCTCCAAAAAAAAAGTTCGCCCACTGCTGCAGTGATAGCGACCTTCAAAGTGCCTGAAATCAACAAAACCAAAAAGCCTATTAAACTAGAAGGTATTGCCGGTGCCATGAAGCTCAATCGAAAAAAGAAAGTTAAAATTTAACAAAATGGCGGAGTTTTTTAAAAAGTTTCAAAATTTCCGCGAAAATTTGATGATTTTTGGCCTGCAAAAATTACATTTTTTATTCGATCGGAAAACTGGAGGTTCGTGGCACGAAGAAACATATATAAAAGAAGCTGTAATAAGAATAAACTCGATCGAATGATTTATCTTCGAGTTATAACTGCAACAAATTTGAAAAATGTAGTTTTTCTTTACTTTACCTTTTAGTTTTAATCACTCAGAATTTTTACTGAAATTATTTACGATGTACTCACTACAACGGTCATAGTAAAACTCGTAAAACTAGATGAGTCGTTTAAAGGTGCTAGGGTGTAGTTTCTCCACAACATGTGACTGGCAACCATGTCCAACTTCCAAACTATTAACCTTCATACAAACTAAAAAAATATTTTTCAATTTAAAAAAAAATGTAGATTATTTACGTAATTTTCAAAAAAATATTAAAATACTCGTAACTATTAATTCCTTCTGCCTTTTAACTTGTTTTTTTTTTTTTTTCAATTTTATAATTACATTTTAAAACTTATTTTTTATCACCCTTTCCTTAAAATTCAATAAAGTATATAAGTTTCGCTCGGCACTTCATACAAAACCTTAATTTTTCACCATTAAAAGGATTCTCGGCACTAAAAGCATTAATATAAAAATTTTTGAGATATTTTTTGGTTTTTAAAAAAATAATCAAAATTTTGTAATTTCTATTCTACGGCAAATCAGGATGAAGGGAGACGATAATAGGGTAAATTGGAACGATTAGCAGGATTGACCAATATTGAAACTAAAATATAATTTATTATATTAAGACTAGCCCAACACTAAAAATTTTTTATCACGTCTAAAAGCAATTTTTAAATCAACGAGTATAAAACCTATTGTTTTGTATTAAACACCGCGCACTTAGTTGCTTCAATTTAAAAATAAAAATTGCCAGTGCGTAATGTTCAATATAAAACAATACATTTTATACTCGGTGATTTAAAAATTGCTTTAAGACTAGTCCCGCACTAGCAATTTTTTTATTTTCTATTTAATTTTCTTTTTCTCAAGCTATAGATGCTATAAAAATAGATAAAAAAACAATTTATGGCACGTAATATGCAAAGGTACACAGTTATAATTGTAATTTACTTTGAGTTTTATTTGAATAAAAATAAAAATCTCATGGAACGGACTTTTTCGCGCGACAAAATCCAAACAAAATTGGATCTGTTCGCACGTCGCAATTATACGCACGGAAACGGACGAACGAGACGCTTTCAATGGACGAGGATGTATAGCTTCACAGCCATATATCGCGCCTTTTCTGTCTCAAACTCGTATAACAAAAATCACAGTTTTCAGGAAACACAATAAACATATTAAATACTGTATTTTCATCACTATAAATGTAAGATTTATGTATGTTACACTTTTTGATGTTTGCTACCTATGTAAACACGAAGCAGACATTTAAATATTTTTAATTACAAGCTATCGTTGTTTTTAGTAAATACAAGTTTGCTGCCCACTTTTTTCTTCAATATACGAGTTTGTGAAATAAATCGATTTTTTTTTATAGTCTAACCAGTAACTTAAATTTTAAACGCGTTTTTCTCGAAACTACATTTTTCAAATTTGCTACGCTTGAACTCGAGCTAAATTTAGTTTACTGACAAAACTTCGTATAGTTGTTCGTATATTTTGAAATAGTAACATTTTTATCGTCAGTGCACCACAACATTAAGTACAGTACGGCCTTAAAAGTGTAGGCACCCCTCCCTCCTGGGTGAGAGTGTTCGATCACTTTTTGAAGCGTACTGTACTTATTTTGTGGACGTACAAATCTTGATAACTGATTCGAATCCGAAGTGATCGGACACCTTGACACAGGGGGGGGGGACTGCCCATACTTTTACATGGCAGTGTACCACAACATTAAGTACAATGCGGCGTCAAAAGTGTGGGCACCCCCTTCCTGGGTGAAAGTGTTCGATCACTTTTTGAAGCGTACTCTACTTATTTATATATAATATGTACTTGTTTATATAATAAATAATATTTACCAACCCCTCAAATAAAAGTTTACCGACGCTCCTGATCTTCCGATTTTACGTACTTCCCGTTGCACCGACTACTACGTACCATTGGATTTGTAGTGTACAGCACCTGCGAACTCTAGTGTCAGATAGTTGTATCTTGGTCAAGTACGAGGGTATGATAAAAATGTTACTATTTCAAAAAATAATCTTACACAAACTATACAAGGTTTTGTCAATAAACTAAATTAGGTCATGATATACAAGTTTGAATTTTATTGGATTAAAATTTTTTCCATTAACTATTTTGCAATATTTTTTAGTACATCATATGGGGAAGTGAATTATATACATGTATGACTTTCTAACTCAAAACCGTCTAAAAACCTTATACGAGGTTGAGACAGAAAAGGCGCGATATGTATTATACCTTCACAGCTGTTTGGATCGTTCGTCCGTTTTCATTCGTATTCGTCCGAATTAGATATCGCACGTTGCCGCATCCAAAAGACGACCAACTTAAAACGTATTGTTTTATACTGAACACCGTGGACTTGGTTGCCTCAATTTAAAAATTATCAGTGCACTGTTTTCAATGTAAAACAAATGTTTTATACTTGGCTATTTAAAAGTTGCTTTTAGACGTGATAAACAAATTGCTAGTATGCGGCTAATCTTATGTAGCAAAAAGAAGGTATGTATAATATTTCTAAAGTCTATATAGGAATGTAAGTAAAATAGAAATGTAGTAAAATCTCAAATTTATAAAATATAGAAATATTAAATGCATTTATGAAAATTTATAAATTAACATTATATTTCCCATTTCTCTGAAAAAAAAAACGAAAGTGTTGATACAACCATTTTATACGGCTGAATGAAATATGTACTAATTTACATAATATGTACTAATTAGTACATATTTCGATATATATATAACCGATTATATATATAACCGAAGATTATGACAGAAATTTGTTTTGAGACCTCGAGAAACCAAAAATTACTCTATAAATGAATATATATATATATATATATATATATATATATATATATATATATATATATATATATATATATATATATATATATATATATATTAGTTTGATTTAAAAAAAAAAAATTCGAATTTTCGAATTTTTTTCTAAACAGGTTGAATAGTTCCAGGTAGCTGAAAGAAGAACCCTGCTGCAAGGAGAGCTCATAATATGAACATTTACTGGTGGCTCATTGAATTTTTTTGTTTTTCATAAGAAAAAGAGAAAATTACTACCAGATATGTAATTATACGGAAAGATTTAATAAATTAATTCAATAATATTAAGGAGGACCACTAGTACGTTTTCAAAAAATTGAAAAAATTTTTTTTGATGTTTCGATAGTCTATAACTTTAAAAATAACATACTAACATTTCAAGTGCATATCTCAAATAGTTTTTGAGTTACAGCCATCCGAAGAGTGGATTCTGATTTTCATTGCTAACTTCGTGGTATTGAGAAATGTATAAAGGTTGATGGTTCGGGAGTTTCTGGACCTGGCTGCCAGTCACATGTTGTGGAGAAGCTAGACCCTGGCACATTTAAACGACTCTTCTAGTTTTACTATGATCGCTATAGTGAGTACATCGTAAATAATTTTTGTAAAAATTCTCAGTGATTAAAACTAAAAGGTAAAATTACGAAAAACTAAATTTTTCAAATTTGCTGCAGTTATAACTCGAAGACAAATCATTCGATCGATTTGATTCTTATCGCAGCTTCTTTTATATATATTCATAGAATTAACGTTAAATTTTTCGATTGAATAGAACATGGAATTTTCGCAAGCCAAAAACCATCAAATTTTCGCGCAGAATTTGAAACTTTTTTTTAAAAACTCCGCCATTTTGTTAAATTTCAACTTTTTTTTCGATTGAGGTTCACGGCATGGACCGTACCTTCTAGTTTAATAGGCTTTTTGGTTTCTTTGATTTCAGGCAGTGTGAAGGCCGCTGTCACTGCAGCAGTGGGGGAACTTTTTTTTTGAAGCCTTGGGAGATCTCGAATAACTCACTGAATTTCCAATTTTTTGGTCCAAAAATTTTATCATGAATTTATTATATATCAACAAATATATCCTGAAAATATTAAAACATTCCATATAGTAGTTTTCCTTAAAAAATACCCAAAAATCACCTTTTTTCAGGCGGTCACACTAGTGGTCCCCCTTAATAGTTTTATTATAAATTTCACAAAATCGACTATTTTCTCAATTTCAAAAATATCCCTATACTTTGAAAGCTAACAAACTTACAAAGCTTTATTTTTACGAAATAAATGCATAGGAACTCTTATAAAAAATTTTACGGCCTTTTTATTTTTGTGATAAAAAACGGAATTAACTTTATTAATATAACATGTGAATCGCTTATTTGTGAAACATATTAAGTCACCAAACGTTAATTTTTCAGGAAAACAAAAAAACTATCTGTAATAGGTATGCTTGTTTTTTAGATAAAATTTTAGTTTCAGGTGATTGATTGGGGCTTGATAAATAGTATTGTGTGAAAATCATCAGTTCTAAAAAGCTTCTTTGAGAGTATTACGTAACTAAAGTAGTGCGACTTATTATGTTTCACAATTAAACATCATGTATTAAGATTTTTTAGACTTATATTGAATAAAATTCAATTGAAATACAAAAAAAAAGTTTTATTTTAATTAATTTACATGAAAATACATATATAAAAAAATATAACTTTTATGTTTTTTGTCTATTTGGCCAATTTTTGAACGTATTATAAAATGCCTTATGCTCCTCAGGTACATACTGAACAACTTTCAGCAAGTCTTCAATTTTATCAGCTAAAATTGGACATTTCGAATGATAAGCCCGAGATGAAGGCAGCTGTATTTCATATTGACCAGGCCTTTTTAACGAAAAAGTACTTTTAATAGCCCCATTTATGTATTTACTTACAGTCACCATCCCTTTTAGTTCGGAATCGAACACAAATTCACAATATTCTGATATTTTGAATGTTTCTTTTACCTTTTGTTTGCCAGTTTGGCTTTCTATTGAATTAGTGGTTTTCTTATAAATATCAGGCCACCATTGCTGAAAATCTTTGATATCTGTAGTATCAATCAGCTTTAACGAAAATTTGTTTTTTTTACTAGATTGAAGTATTAGCTGCTTAACTTCTTCTATTGTATAATAACGATCAGTTCGGCGTAAAGATCGTTTTACTAAACCAAAATCCCTATCGTTTGGGAGAAAGGAATGACCTCTAATCGGCAAACGGTAGATAATTTTTTTATATTTACCTGTGTCTGTTAATGCAAGTAAAAAGCGTATCATTGTATGGTTTTTATTTTGCCCTGCACAATTGTCACTGTACAGGTACAAATTTTCTACTGAAGGACAAGCGTAAGAATTTAAGTAATCTAATAAAAATGAACATACTTCATTAGGGCCTTTTTTAGCTAAGCCTTCATGGTATAGATAAAACATAGCACTTCCTTCGCCAACGTTATGAATTGAAAATGGAAACAAAGATAATTGTCTATAGTAATATATTTCTTGAACAGGTACACATGGCAATGAAATATTTTGCATGTAATCAAATGTTAAACAGAGTGACAATCCTCTACTTTCCTTACAAATCTTTTCTGTTTCCTTTATAGATTTATAAAACTTATTACTTCGTCTTTTGTGAACAAGTAATTCCGCCGCAACTACACGTTTTGCAACTTCATTTAAAGATGGATCTTTTAGTCTTAATGTTAGTCGCTCACAATCGCAACAAGTATCTACTTGAGGTCTACCAAAGCGATAGTTACACCTTTCCTTAAAAACTTTATAGTAAAATGAATACTGAACTGCGGTACTTGGATACTGTTTTTTAAAAAGTTCATACATAATTTTTATATTAAGATCAGCACTTAAGTATTCTACTTCGGTAGATGAATAGTGACTTATTTTACGAGGAAAGGATTGAATGTGATTCATAATTTGGCCAACCGTACTAGCAGGAATAGTTTTTCTATTATTTTGTTTGCCCCTTCTATCTACTGGAGTTTTTCCTTGAATTAGTAAATTTTGTAAACGCTTAATTTTCATTGATGTTATATCATGAAGACTTTTGAATGCTTCTTTGCAGACTGATATTTTGTGTGTCTCTACGAAAACATTATACCGAAAAGAACTCAAACGAGATTTCATTTCTTTTTTTCTGTTTTCTCCCAAATTTCTTGGTCTTCGCTTTTGTACAGGGACATTATCTATGAGGCTTTGTAAGTAAATATCTTGTTCGTTTTGTGTCTTAAATGAATAAACCTTTTGCAATATAACCTCACGTTGTTCTTCGTTTATTCGATCAAAGCATTTCATTTTACACCTAAAGTAAAACAACAATATATAAATAGGTATGAAATTTACGTACCTAAATATTATTATAATTACCGGCAAGGTTCCCTGGTTTTTTTAGAGCGCACTGTGTTTCCACTGTAATTAACGTATTCTTCGCCGGCGAGCCTTGCTCTTTTGATTCTATTAACTTTGTAATTTTCCGTATGTAGAACACCTTTTCTTTTTTTCTTAATAACTTCTTTTTCACTTTCAGTACTATCATTCATATTAAGTTAAAATAATAAACAAACACAAGTATAAACCAATATATATTTATTATTTATAATAAACGAAATAATTAAAGTAATCACTGTAAAGTAGTTTACATGTAATTTAAATTATAAAATCTCGACATAACCTTAAAAATATGATATTTTATATAAGTAGCACAAACATGCGTATACATACATATGCAATATACTGTTTAGTTATAAAACATTTTAAGTCATTGACTTAATATTTTTCATAAGTAAATCAAATACAAATAGGCAATTTAGATCAGGTAAATGTAACGAGACTTGAGATGTTTCATCACTAGATGATGAGTTTATAGTTATACAACCATTTTTTACAAAAAAACGAATTTTGAAAAAAAGTGACTTAAAATGTTTCATAAATAAGCGATTCATGTGATTATATGGATTTTTTACCATGTCTTTATTATATAATAGCCTAAGTACTTTCCTTGATGTTAAAAACGCCAGTAAATTATTATAAAATTTAAAAAAAAAAACTGAATAAGAAACTTTTTGTAAGATATTTTTTGTCTCGCGTATCTTAAGAACAAATGATGTTATCATTTGTTTGATAAGGGTGGAGCCCCACCCTTAAGTGCAGAAGGCGGCGAAAACCCCAGTGTGGTGCAAGGGGCAAAGCTTGTATCGGGGGCCCAGGGAAGGAGTCCCTGATTTAAAAAAAAAGTTATTCATATGCAATAGTCTTTAAAGGCATCCAATGGAAAGTTGATAGTGTAGGTAGACCTGTCTCTCCAAATTTTTGTTATAGAAAATAAAAAAGTTCAATGAGCCACCATTAGTGGAGCAGGGTTCTTCTTTCAGGTATCTATTAAACTTATTTGGAAAAAAATTTTGGTTTTTTTGGATCACCCTAATATATATAATATACGACTTATAATGATTATCCATTGTTAACAAGGATGTAATAAAAATTTTTGGGATTTACTTAATTTAACCCCTTTAGGACTAATGACGAGCGCAGCTCCTCATACTAATTTCTAGAAAAAATTCAACTGACGAGTGTACATTGTCTTATATCGATAACTGGAGGCTGTATAGTAAAGAGCGGTCATACTGTAAATAAATTAAACAAAATGTACCACACTTGCAATTATACTTATAGAGATATTAAATTTTTTTTCTAAAAAATTGGAATATATGGCGGTACTAAAGGAGTTAATGGGCGGTCTTATTTGTATGACTAAAAGAACGGTGTCCGGAATTTTCCGAACATGGAGTTTTGCGAACACATGATATTTGCGGAGTTTTGCGAACAGTAAGGGTTTTACTACCTGAGACTGACCTGACAAGACTACAGGCATATTTGAGCTGCGGAAATTTTCGTACACTTTTTTTTTCCTTTTAAAATTTGTTAAAATAGGGTAAACGCCCATTTACAGAATGACTAATTACAGTCACTCCCAAAATTATTTGGACATTTTATTAATCATTTTTGATGAATTTATTTTGATTATAAAACAACAAATCGATTTCATAGATACATTCATAAAATGTATGAAGTCTCTACACTGTAAATATATATTTATTACTTTTACAGTCAACAAGAAAATTTAAAATATTTAAAAGAATTAAATACATGTAATAATTATCAGGTCACAAAATTATTTGGACACTAATTAACTATATAAAAAAAACAGCTCATTCAAGTAAAATTAATAGTTTTAGTATTTTATGACACGTCCTTTAGCCTTAATTACGGCTTCCAAACGTCTTGGCATTAATTTAATTAAATTTTCGGTTACAACCGGACTTCTCCCATTCTGACCTTACATAAGTAATTAATTGGTTCATATTCGAAATAAAATTTCTCCTGACTTTAATCTTTAAATAATGTCATAGATGCTCTATGCCCTATGGGATTTAAATCAGGAGACTGTGGAGGTGTCTGAAGCAAATGGGGTACATTATATGCTGTCCACTGTCTTACCACGTAGGAGGTATGTTTTGGATCATTGACATTTTGGAACATGTAATTATTCTCCATTCCTACTTTTTGTACACCAGCATGTAAATGTTACTTCAGAATGCTTAAATACACAAACTTATCCATGATACGATCTAAAACGTGCATGTTCCCTACCCAATTTGCCGCCATACATCCCCAAATCATTACGAAGCCACCTCTGTACTTAACAGTTGAGACCACATTTTTTGGATTCAGCGCATCTTTTCGTTTTCTTCACACAAATTGGGGTTTTGTTTTCTTGTGTTGAACATTTCAAATTTAGTTTCATCGGAGAAAAGAACCCCCTCCAATGTAATAATTCCTCAAATGTAATAATTTGTTTTTAAATAATTTTTTCTTTATTTTTATGTTGTCCAAATAATTTTGGGAGTGACTGTATATCAGCTTGGAAAACCCGACACATTCGGTTTTTATTTATACATTTTGAAT
This sequence comes from Brachynemurus nebulosus, assembly GCA_035578155.1. Lineage (NCBI taxonomy): Eukaryota > Metazoa > Arthropoda > Insecta > Neuroptera > Myrmeleontidae > Brachynemurus > Brachynemurus nebulosus. The sequence continues at coordinate 13,123,181 of JAPWDM010000007.1, forward strand.
GTTGGCAAAATATAACTGACCCCCCACTGACACCGACAAAATAGTGATAATATTATTTTATTACAGTACATAATAATATTAAACGGAGGAGAAATAATTCTAATTGTTAATAAATACACCATTAAAATGACAAAACGTAAAGACAAATTTAGTTATATTAGTTTGGAAATTCCAAATAATTTAAGTAATGTCGCTTAAATTTTTTGAAAAGGGAATGTTTACGCCCATTATTATCATCTATATAAGTAACACAATGAAGTAATAAGAATTAAGGGTATATTTTTAAACATTTTAAAAGAAAACTGTTTTTTGGTAAATAGGTGCTATTTATTTACTTTTTATTATCTACATCTATCATAAAACACATTCCTTACAATTTTGCCGTAATGAGTCACTCTTAAATATCAATATAAATCATGCTTATCGTCTAGCTTATCTCATTTACGTTGTAACTAGCAAAGTAATAGCAATATGGAAATCGTCTTAACCAGCAGAGGTAAGCCATGTGCTCATTACAATGGATTTGCTTACCGAAAATTTCGGCATTCAAAGGAAAATATTATAACGTGGATGTGTTTGCGCCAGAAATCAACAAAATGCAATGGAATATTGCGATCGAAAGATGGAGTGGTGCTTCAAGTGACGGATCATCAATGTGGAATACCTGATGAAGAAAGTCTAGAAGTGAAAATAAGATTGAGTGAATTTATTTAAATGAGATGGGAGATCTTCATAATAAAGGGTATGAATTCGTAACTGAAATGCCGAATCCAGACAGTATGAAGAGAATGCTACGACTTCAGCGTAGTCGGGCACGAGGTAATCAAAAGGAGCCAAGGAAAAAAGAAGAAATTTTTTGGGGAGATGATATTCTGAAAATGAGAGATGGTAGTAATTTTCTTATAAAAGATGACGGGACTGAAGATCGTATTATGATTTTTAGTGGCGAAAAAGGGAAGGAAATTTTAAAAACTGAATCTCACTTTTTTATGGATGATACTTTTAAAAGCTGTTGTAAGCAGTTTACTCAGCTATATACCGTCCATGCGGATTTAGGAGGAAGTACTAACGAAACCAACGTTGTGCCCGTCGTTTTTGCCCTCCTTCCAAATAAGAAGAAGGAAACATACAAACGCCTGTTTCATCTGATTATTGAAGTAGTTCCTCAGTGGAATCCAAGAACAGTTAACATCGACTTTGAGGCAGCTGCAATTTCGGCTCTTCAAGAGGTTTTTCCATATACAAATATAAGTGGATGTTATTTTCATTTGCAAAAATGTTTGTGGAGGAAAATTCAAGACCTGGGACTAACGGAGGACTATCGCCAAGATAAAGAAATAAGAAATCATGTTCGCATGTGTGCAGCATTGGCGTTTTTGAAACCAGAAGATGTAAATGAGGGATGGTTGGAAATTCACGCGCAGGCCCCTGAAAATGAAAAACTTACTGTCTTCTTCGACTACTTTGTAGAACAATGGCTAGAAAACGAAGATATACCAATTGCCATGTAGAATTGTTATAAAAGAAAAAGCACCGCACAACGAATGTTGTAGAAGGTTGGCATAATAAAATAAATTCAATAATTGGAAATCCTCATCCAAGAGTGATCGATTTGGTGGAGTGCTTGAAAAGAGAAGCCGAGCAAACAAATTACACATACATGAGACTAGAAATGAATATTGAAGGGAAGAAGAGAAAAAGAAAATATTTGAAGATAGATGAAAGAATTGAAAAAACTCTTATGTCATACGAAGAGACCGGGGACATTAGAACATTATTAAGAACAATTTCATTTATACAGAAACTAGATCAACCTAGATTTAGTACAAATAATTTGACGAGCGTTGTAAAATACGACTATTTGACTAATTTTTGACAAGAAAAAAATTCTCTATAAATATATGATTGTAAATGTATCTGACGAGGCCTTACCGTGCTGATTTTAAACACGCCAAAATAATAACAGCTATTATCATTTTGCCAGTCCAAAGCCTAGATAAAGTGTGGTGGAAATCAGTTTGGTGATAGGAAAATGGCGCACCGTCATAAATGCTTACAGTAAGTCACGAAATTAGCAAATAAACAGGAAAATACTTTTCCACATTAATTTAATCTTTAATATTTTACTAATCAATCATGCGTAAAATATTCTTTTTTTATAATAAAATTTCCTGTACACATGAGAACATTTTATTTCATTTTTATAATATTATGAAAATTCTAAATAAAACATCTGTAAACAAACCTAATGATGCAATATACCTTATATACTTATACAATCTACATACTGATTAAATGTCGAACTTGTCGATTTTTTTCTTTGATAATGGGTAATAACATATTTACTTGCACATTTTCTACAAAAATAATATTAAAGACATTTTGTTTAAATACGTAAAAAAAGGGGTGTTCACCTTATTTTGCTATATTCTAAGTGGAAGTGTAAAAAACTAAAAGTGTTCGCAAAATTCCGCTATTCAAATATGTAGGTAATCTAACCCGGCCAGTCTCAGGTAATAAAAATCATAACTGTTCGCAAAATTCCGCTGTTCAGAAATTTCCGTGTTCGCAATATTCCGGCATTCAAAAGAACACCCATCTAACCAGTTCTATATAACGACTACAAGGAAGCAAATTTACACGCGTGTGCATGCGTTTAGAGGTGCGTGCACGCGCTTGTATTACACGGGCGTACAAGCTTCCCACATAACCACCATAACCACGACCTAATAGTAATAATACGCTATTCATATTGTCCGTGATACTATTGTGACGGTGCAATAAAAAATAAGTTAAAAGGTTTAAAGCGTAATATATATTTTCTGTTAGGTTTTCAGTTCCAGTTGTATTTTGGCTTTGCTAAGGTACATTTATGCACGTTAAAAATTTCAAAATAACGACCATTATTAATTCAAGAAATAAAATATTTCAGTTTGAAAAAAATAAATTTTTAGAAGTTGCGTTTTGAAAAGAAATTTTTTTTTAGATACTTCTTTTGAAAATAAACTTAAAATTTAATGTCCTTTTTAGGTGCATATTTTGTAATTAGTTTTGGAAAAAAATTTCCGTTTAGAATAATGGCTTTCTAAATAGTTTACAAAACCCCACAACTATGCTTTCCTTTTAACCTGTCTAAGTATTATTTTCAATTTTTTCAGAGTGTATTAAATATACATCATATTAATCTTGAGCACGAGTGAATATTTGCATTAATAATGGGTATTTTGTTTTTTAATGCATATTTGAACATATAGACATTTCTGAAATGTAATGGATACATAATTATACAGAGCGTTCATAAAGTTCCGGAACAGCTCCGCAAAAGTTCCGCAAAATCTCAGTTAATATTGATTTTATGGAAAAATAACCCGGACAAAAGTTTCATGGGAACAAATGAGGAACTAGAAAGTGACCTCGAATTTGACCTTGAACATGACCCAACTTATAATTTGAAAAATAATAATATAATAAAACAAAATACTTACAGTTTTCCATTATAAAGACGACAAATAATACAAATAACTTTAATAATACATTTAATACGCAGTAAAATCTTAATACACATGTGTAGGTATGTACTTTCTATGGTATGTACCAGGGAACAGAGGCGTTATAAAAATATGGCAAACAGAAATAAAGATAATGATAACCCAAAAGTGCCAAAAACATCTGGGACTCCCACCCCCACGCCAGGAAGGGCAAGTAGCAGTCGGGGCATTCCAGGGGCTAAAGGAAATGAGGACGAAGTGGCAATATTTAGCAAAAGCCAGAAAATGAAAAGGACACCCCCGAGAGAAAGGTCTAGCTTCTGCGGGGATAAGGTGGCCAGTAAAGATGATTACAAAGACTGGCTAACCAAAGCTATGGACAAGGATCGAATAGTGCAAAAACAGGCAAAGGGAACCGCGGACATAGGAACGGCACAGGAAGTTATAATAATTGATGAGGAAGCGAAGCAAACATCGAAACGGTTGAGGGAGGAATCGCCTCAGGAAGAGCAAAGAAAGAAAATCACCCCGAAAAGTAGCGAACCGGATAAAGGAAGTGACGCTGCCCTGAGCCAGGCAAGAAGCCTAGCGGAGGATATTATGAGGGAAGGCCTAAATATCAGGATTGAAATCAAAGAAAAGGTCGCCCGTCTGGTCAGAACTCTTGAGAGGACCAGGCTCGAAAATGAACAAAAAGCAAAACAGGAAAAGGAGTGCAAATTACACAAGGCTGAGGCAAGTACACAGACGCCGGTAGTAAACACAGAAAAGAAGGAGATAGGAGTCCAAGTCAACCTGGACCAAGGAAATATAAAAATCGATGAGATCCTTACACAGGGAAACACCTTTGAAGATCTAGCAAGTATAATGGACCGGGAATGGGAAGAGACCACATATCAAATTAAGGTCAAGACCGGGACCCCAGCAGCTGTTGGGAGGGATCAGAATATCCTGTTCCTCCATAATATGGAGGGAAGCAAAAATAAGGGCCTATCCAAAGCAATGGTAGACCGATACCCAGGGATCCTAGAGCTACTGGAGGACGGAGTGGAGGAAGGCAAATTAGAATATGTAGAATGTAACACTAAGACCTTTACCAGCAGTGGAGGGGGGACTGAAATGGAAAAAAGGATCTACGTAATCCCGATCAGAAGCAACAAAGACGGTATAAATGACTGGGAAAAGATTTTCAACTACCTGGATAAGGCAAAAGAAAAGCTGGAAACGTTCAAAGAAACGAAAATCGCGATGATGGCGGAAGACCTGGAACTGGTATACCTTAGAAAGGTAACAGACTATGTATACCGACGAAGCCAGGTAGGCATAGAAATACTGACGGAAAAACCCGTAACAGTAGCTGCTACACAAGGGCAAAAGTCTGGGGAGGAGACGAACGGCGAGCATAAGAAAAACAAGTCGAAAAAAACGGAAACGGTGGTTGTCAAAGCAAACGAAAAGGCGACATATGCCGACTTACTGAAGGAAATCAAAAAGAAAGTCGACATAGACAAAATCAGTGTCGCTGTGAAAAACATTAAGAAAACTAGAAAAGGGGATCTACTTCTAACGGTACCAGAGGGGGAAATGGCGGGCAGACTCACGAAAGAGATCGAAGAAAAAGCCGAATTAAAGGAGGTGACGGTTCAAAGAAGCACTACGAGCCTCGTCATAATGGAAATCGATGGCGACACCACCGAAAAAGACATAGCAGCAGCACTAGAAATGAAGGGGAAGATAAGGGGAGGAGTAATAAAGGTCAAGAACGTCATCACCAATAGAAACTTAAGTAAGACGGCAATGGTGGATATACCGAAGGAGGCGGGCCGGACTGATATTAAAAGAGGGCAGAATAAGGATTGGATGGGCGGAAGCGGAAGTAAAAGAAAGGGTAAACTTAGTACGATGTTTTAAATGCCTGGATTTCGGCCATAGAACGAGCCAGTGTACGATTGAAAAGGGAAGACCGGAGGAATGTTTAAAGTGCGGACAGGAGGGACATAGAGCGAAGGGATGCGAGAATTCAGCATATTGCAATAAATGTAATAGACCGGGACATAGGGCGGACGCTATGAGGTACCCACACTATAAAAGATTAGTGGAGCAGGAGCGTGCTAAAAGACAATCTAGGTACATGTAAGCATGGCACAGAATAATAACAGACAACACAGTACACCAAAATTAAGGGTACTACAGATGAATGCGATGAGGGCGAGAGCTGCGGTCGATAAGGCTCTTGCGACTGCAAGGGAGAAAGGTGTAGATATAATAATTATGGGCGAACCAAACAAAAAGATGATTAGAAACAACACATGGATTAGGGATCAGAGGGAGGATGTGGCCATACAGTTGATGAATAGGAACCTCGAAGTGAAGCGAATTAGGACCAGAACTGGCTACATATGTCTGCACCTGAAGAACCTTTGTGTGGTGGGCTGCTATCTCTCGCCTAACAGTAGCTTAAATGACTTTCATAATAAAACTGACGAAATTATGAACGAAGTAAGGGATATGAGGGGGGAAGAATGCATTGTAATGGGTGACTTTAATGTGAAGTCTCCGCAGTGAGGCTCTCCGACAAGAGACTCAAGGGGGGAATACCTTGAGGGATGGTGTGCAGAAGTGGATCTGAGCATCCTGAATGAGGGGGACACACCAACCTTTGAAAGGAGGGGGGCCACGTCGTACATCAACATCACCATATGTAACCGAAGACTTACGCCGAAGGTCAGTGGTTGGGAAGTTTTAAGCGAAGAGACTCTAAGTGACCATGCTTACATCTTATTTGAGGTGAATGAGGCTGGCGCCTCCAGTGCGAACAAGACCTCCATAATACATTGGGAAGTATATAGTAACTTTTTAGAAATAAGGACGGGTGACAAAGAACTTCAGGACACAGCGGAGGCATGCTCTAAATTAATAAGAGAGGCCGTGAGTTTTGCCACACAGAAGAAAGGCAACATTACAGCCATGAAGCCATACTGGTGGAATGACAATATTGAAAGGATTAGGCGAGAATGTAATCATAAGAGGAGGAGGGTGACCCGGGCAAGAAAAGCTAGGTTGGAGAGGGATATGTTTGAGGGACATTATCGGGAATATAAGGAAGCGAAAAGAAATCTAAAAGACGCAATCTACAAATCGAAGCGAGACCACTGGAGGAATATATGCAATAAGCTAGAGAATGATGTCTGGGGAGAGGGTTATAAAATAGTGACGGAGAAAGCGAAAAGAGGCGGGTATAAGCTTGAAGTAGAGAAGAAAGCGGAAATTGCCATGGAATTGTTCCCTAGACGGGAATCTTTCTGGATCACACCGCCTCGACAGGATATAATCATACCTTTCACTGCTAATGAGATAACAATAGCCACAAATATGATAAAATGCGGTAGAGCACCTGGGCCAGACGGAATCCCTGCTGAGGCAGTCAAGAAGGCAGTCGTGATCGCCCCGGAGTGGATTAGAAAAGTGATGAATGGGCTACTCGAGAAACAGACTTTCCCAGATGTGTGGAAGGCTGGACAGTTAGTACTAATCCCTAAACCAGGGAGAGACATCGAAGAGGCATCTGGCCATAGGCCTCTATGCCTGCTAAACACACTGGGAAAGTTGTATGAAATATTAATACGGGAGCGATTGGAGAAGGAGTTGATGGAAAAGCAAGCATTGTCCAAAAATCAATATGGATTCAGGAAGGGGCGATCCACGATCGACGTAGTGACTTATGTAACAGAGACGGTTAAAAACACAAGTAAAAGGTGGTGTGTACTAGTCACACTGGATGTCAAGAATGCATTCAACACTATGATGCATAGCAGGGTAGTAAACTCCCTTAGAGAAATAGGAATTTCGGATTACCTGACAAGAATCGTCAGTGCATATCTACAAAATCGATCCCTCACAATTGGAAAGGAAAAAGAATTAACTGTAATGGCGGGGGTTCCGCAGGGCTCAGTACTGGGTCCTGTTCTTTGGAATGTGGCATATAATGACGTGCTTCGAATAGATCTAGGAGAAGGGGTGACAAGTGTCGATTATGCGGATAATTTGGCCGTGATGGCATGCGATGAACACAAAGATACGCTAGAGTATAAGGTAAGCGAAGCACTTTGCAGAATTGATTTCTGGATGGCATTGAACGAGCTGGAGCTGGCGCCAGAAAAAACAGAGGCAGTGGTATTGAAATCCCCAGGGAATAGAATAGAGGCAATTAATATTACCATCAGAGATGAAATAATAACCTCTGGAACGTCAGTAAAATACCTGGGCATAGTACTAGACCGACGGCTCAGCTATGGTGAACACATTAAAAGCGCTGTCAATAGAGCGGAGAAAGCGGCGGCAGCTGTAGCTCGTTTGATGCCCAATATAGGGGGACCGACCAGCAAAAAGCGAGAGGTAATTGTAGGAGTGGTGCAATCTATACTATTATATGGGGCACCCGTGTGGGCACCTGTTCTTTATTTTAGAAAATATAGGGAAATGCTGCTAAAGAGCTAGAGAAACACACTTTTAAGGGTGGCCGGTGCATACAGAACGGTGTCTACCGAGGCTCTACAGGTGATAACGGGTATAATACCAATGGACCTGCTGATACTTGAAAGATGGAGCATGTATCATGGTAGAGGGAATCAGACTAAGGCGGAGATAAGAGAAGCAACTCTGAACTTGTGGCAGGAGAGGTGAGAACTGAAACAGGGAAAGCTGAGTGGACTAGAAGGCTTATCAAGAATATCAAGCGGTGGTATGGGTGTAGCTTCAGAAGAATTAACTATCATATAACACAGGCCCTTACGGAATACGGATCTTTTAGGAAATACACCCATAGAATTGGGAAAAGCGATAGTAATCAATGTATATATTGCAACAAGGTAGATACGGCAGAGCATACCACCTTGTTTCAGTGTGACAGATGGGAACGTTTCAGGGTTGTGGCAAATATAAACGTAGGAATAACCATCACGGTCAATAACATGATCGATATTATGACCGCAGATAGGGGAAAATGGAAGGCAGTGGAGGAAATGATAGGTGGTATCATGGCATGTAAAGAGGAGAAGGAGAGGGCATATGAAAGGGGGGATCTATTGATAGACGGAATATAAAAGGAACTTCCCGTAATGTATTTCCGCCGGGAGGCGATGGATTCTAAGTGGTTGTAACGAGTTTCATACTTGATTAGTTGGTCTTTAGTTGGCTTCTATGGTGAGTCAATTGTTTATTTATTTTATCTCTAGTCATTTCTAGTCATTTAGGTGATATTGTTATTATTATTTGTTTCTACTGTTGTTAATGACGAGTCTTTTGCTCGCCTTGTTGTGTTTTTGTTTGCTGTTTTTTTTGTTGATTTTGTTGCTGATTTTATTATTGTTGTTATCATGGAAGTCTAAAGCGATTCGATAAGTGATGGCAAGATTTAGGCAGGGTATGCACATTACTGTTCATAGATTCAGAGTAGACTTTGCCTCAAGTTGCATTTATTTATTGTTAATATTGTTATCCGCGGACTATTATCCTTATGTCGCGATGATATGTCATCCTTTGACGGTTCCGCGACATTTGGAGGCAAAGTAGTGGGGGGGGGGGGTTTTAGTTGGTAAAAGTCCAACTCGTCCCAGCCCACCACGGGATGTATCACTGGATATTTTCCCCTCCACGTATAAAAAAAAAGGGAACAGAGACGTAAGTAGATAGATAGATAATAGTTTATTGTTTTGAATAATACATATTCATACAATCTTTTTCTACAGATTGGTAGTACCATAAGTCCATAATACATAATTTAATTACAATTACTACATAAATAGTAGATAAATTACAATTAGCTACAATATTTCAAATTATTTTGATTATGTTTTTGTTATTATTTTCATAAACAATCAATATTTCATAAACAATCTAAAAATATAATTCCTATACAGTAGGCTTTAATTTGTATGGTAAACATAGTTACAACAGAGACATTGGGGTTCTATATGCAAATTAATAATTTGTAATTTTTTGTCTTATATTTAGACATTCCTTTATAAATTTATACAGCCTGTTTAATTGTTCTGTGTTATGGACGTCCAATAGGTATATAGATGGTTGTATATTATTATCATAGAAGTATTGATTGCGTATTTCATCATATGCAGGACATTCTGTAATAATATGCTGCACTGTTTCCTTTTGGCCATAATTACATAAGATGCAAGTATCTTTTGTAAATATTTTAACTTGGAGCTCTTTTGTATAGATATTTATGAAGTCGTCACTCGATATTCTAATTTGACTGATTAATTTGTACTTTTCAATATTATTAAGTAATGTCATACGTGACACTGTACTGTTGTTCATTATGATTTCTTTATACATGGTATTATAATTAGAATTATATATTCTATCTAGATCCTGATCAACTAATTTGTTTTTATACTCTTCTAATATTTTTTTAAAATTTAGTCGAGCAAGATCAACATTTTGTTGTTCCCATATACTAATATAGTCACTGCTAATGAAATAATTTTTAAAATAAGTTACCCAGTTAAACTTCATTTTTGTTGCTAATAAGTTCCTATCCAATTCAAGTTGTTTTTTATAGCATATTCGTGGCCATCGATTCTCCTCCATTTCTAATATTTGCATCCAATATTTAAAACTTCTTTTAAACAGATTCAGTTCAATATTATCAATCCCTATTTCATATCTTACCAGATAATTTGGTGTATTTTTCGGCCATGAAAATAATAATTTAAAAAATGTTAATTGTACTTTTTCGAGTAGGCTAGTACATTGAAAAGCCCATGTTTCCGTTGTGTATAGTAGAACTGACATTATCATTGCTTGATAAACTTTTATTCTGCCTTCCCATGAATCAATTTTTTTAATAATACTCCGAATAGCACTGGCTGCCCTGTTGCTCCTCTCCACCACATCATTAGCCATCACCGAAGATGCTCCTGTTGAACTGAACTTGATACCTAAATAAGTGAAGTTTTTGACGATCTCTATTTCTGTTTGTTTGTATGTAAAATGATAAGATTTCTCTCGTAATTTTCCTTTATGAAAGATAAGAATCTTAGTTTTTTCTACATTTAGTTTTAAACAATTTTTATCATTAAATTTTTCGAGTGCTAGTAATTGCTTTTGTGCATTATAATGTGTAGTGGATAGGAGCACCAAGTCATCCGCGTATCCTAAGTAATATAGCATATTATAAGCATCGACATCAACGCCATTACAATTCGCCAACTGCAATTCCTCTCCCAGGTCCGCTATGTATATAGCAAATAGCAGTGCGCTTAAGCTATCCCCCTGCATTAAACCCAACCCTGGTTTGACATATTTTGTATACTCATTGTCTTTTTTAATACACATCGCTATACCTTCATAAATATTTTTTATTATTCTTATAATTTTACTACTTACTCCTATATTGAATAGTTTCTTCCATAGAATCTCTCTGTTAATTGAGTCGAATGCACGTTTATAGTCCACAAAAGTTGCAAATAGTTTTGATTTTGGTAATCTTAACTGCTGATTGATAACTGAGTATAATACAAATATATTATCTCTACAACCTCGATACTTCCTAAAGCCATTTTGCTCTTCCGGTAATAATTTATTAATTTCTATATAGTATTGCATTCGACTGTAAATAACAGAAGTGAAAAGTTTCAGTATAGTATTAGCTAGTGTGATCCCTCTGTAGTTATCTGGGTTTTCCGGGTTTCCTTTTTTATGTATCATAAATAATAGGGATTTCCCCCATCCTTCCGGTATTTTTTCATTTTCTAAAATATTATTAAATATATTTAACAAACATTGAACGCCAATGTTTGGTAAATTTTTCCAAAATTCATTTTTAATTAAATCAGTACCGGGACTTTTCCCATTTTTTAATTTTTTTATAGTATCATTTAATTCTTCCCATTGAATTTTCTTATCAAAAAAAGGATGTATACAGTCTTGGAATCTAATTTCACTAGATAATATTTCTTTTTCATACATTTCTATTAAATATTTTTCCCATTCTACTATATTTACCTTATTAATATATTTCCGTTTACCTTTAAAATATTTTAAAGCATCCCAGAATTCTCCAGAATTTCTCACACCAGCCAACCTATCTCTCAGTTCCCTATAATATACATCCTTTGCAGTCCGTATTACTTTATAATATTCCTTTTTTTCTTTTATATATATATCTAGTGTATCAGTATCGAAACCGTTACTCCTACATATTTTTAATGCGTTTTTTACCTTAATTTTGTGTTCCTTACATAATATGTCAAACCAGGGTTTATTTTTCTTTATTAATTTTGCCGAGTTCATTTGAATAGTACGTGACATCCCAGTAGTATCGATTGCACTTTTTATAATAGTTTCAAATTCAGGATAGGAATCGCAGTCATGCTTCATTTCGGCTTTTATAATTTCTTGATACTCTATTTTCTTTTCATCAATCCATTTATATATCTGTAAAATTGAATAGGGTGTTTTTATTTCTAAATTATTAATATTTTTATTACCTATATTTCTAAGCTCAACTATACATGGAAAATGATCCGAGTTATTTACATTATAATCTATGTGCATTTTATTAATTAGATGTACGTAGTCCCAATTAACCCAAATAAGATCAATAATGCTCTTACCACACGGTCCTGCATATGTGAATGACGCCGGCCTGTCACCTTTTGTACGTCCATTTAATACTATAAAACCTCTTTTTTCCATTAATTCTACTAAATTTTTACCTTGTTTATTAATTTTGCTATCTAATGTTAATCTATTTGCAAAAACACTGTCTGTTTCGATAATATCATTATCCCATGTATTGAGATTGCCTATATAACAATTCATATCTCCTCCCAAAATTACCATATTACCATTAGAAAAAATCTCATCTTGTAATATGTTTTCCAGTTCATCTAAATATTTATCAAACTTTTCTTGTTGTGCTAAATAAATAACACCAATAATCATTTTATCCTGATTAATTTTAACTTCTACTATTAAACATATATCCGTTTGTGTTATTACCTTAACAGACAGTGTTCTTTGTTTTTTAACTAACAGTAGTATCCCCCCTGACGCTCGCCCCTTATTATGAGTTTTTATTGCATTACTATAAACACAAACAAAATCAGAAAATATATTTTCTAAATTTAATGTAAAATTATTTACCCATGTCTCCGTTAACCCTATAATATCATACTCGGTATATTGATTACATAATTCAATCGCATTTTTAATGCCATGACAGTTCCAAAATTTAATTTTTAAGTTTGTATCACATTCTTTTTTTTGCGTTGGTTTAAATCTATTCGTCCAGCACCCATTTCACACTTTTTTTTATTTTCTTGTAGTATCTTAGTCTGTATTTCCTCATATTCTTCCGACGATTGAGTAAATATTCTCTTGCTTGATGTTTTTTCTATTTCTTTCTTTCGACGTAACCTCTTTTCCTTTTGTTCTTGTCTTATATCTATTGGTAAATCTCTGTTTATGTAAGTATTGGTTCCTTTTAACTTTCTTCTTGCATTATAAATTTCTTCTTTCTTTTTAACTGAGTACATGATAACTTTAATTGGACGAGATTTTTTATTTTTTTTTCCGATGCGAAATATGGTATCAATATCGTCATTATTACATTTCACCTCTAACTTTTCATTAATTATTTTTAATATATTTTGTTGCAGGTCCATTTCATTAACTTCATTCTCATCAATTCCGTGTATTACCAAATTTCTTTGATTTACAATACATTTTAAATAATTTATTGTTTTTTCTTGTTGTACTATTTTTTCTTTCATTTGTTTATTTTCGTTTAACATTTGCTGGCATAAACTTTTAACTTCTTCCATTTCTTTTTCTGACTTGTTCATTTTTTCTAGTATTTGATCTATTTTCTGTTCCATTGTACACATTTACACAATTACAGATACGATAACCACTCTAATAATTAATTTATTCACTAATTACAATAACTATTTTAATATTTACTAAGTATTTGTTTGTTTATATTTTATTTTTATGAGCCACACTGATTTATATAATTAATTAAAGGTTATTTTTTTTTTTTACAATTAAGGTGTACCAACATGTATAGATTTTTTTTTTTTTTTTAAATTTTTAAGGTTATTATAAATTTTTAATTCCTTTTTTTTTTTTTTTAAAGATATATATTGATTTGAAACCGATATTATGACTTTCTTGATAACTGTTCCCTTCACTTTAATAAATTCACAAATACTTTTTATCTTTAGGCTACTATTTATCAATAAATTTGATATTTTTCTTAGGATATAATTCATTCGATCCTATCACTTTCCAGTCGTACTACCAACCTAATCGAGACGTAAGTAGAACAAGCCTTCATATGGAATTTGTCTGCCCAAAAAATATAGTGTAAAAAACGACAGCTAGATGGCAAAACACTATGAATTTATGTCGAGTCCCTATATTAAAATATAGTCCGGACATGTCAGCCATTTTTCATCAAAGAATGTCAAAATAATTGTCACATGTTTGAGTAAATTGAGTCTTAATAAGTTACAAGTTAAAAAGTTTTAAATTTAAATATTCTTTCTAAGTTAAATTATATGATATTTTTAAAAATATTTAATTTATTTCCAGTTTATTTTTGACGAAACTTTGATGGAAAATGGCGGACTATCAAAAATCATGTCCTGACTAGTAAAATGCTTGCAGTGCCACATAGTAGTTGCCTCTGTAAACTACGTCTCGCCTCAGTCTGAAATTGTCCAAAAAATTAACACAGGTTGCGCTTTATACGTACGTCTATATTCACTGGTATGTACTTTACTTATAAGAAACAGAATAATTGAGTCACGCATTACCAAAGACCACTTTGTCCGTCATAAGACATTTTCAGGTAAATGCCAAAAACTCGTAGCGTAATAAATAAATAAGATTTTTATTTTAGAGATGGTTCCTTGTTAAGTTGGTTGACTCAAATGTCATGTTTTAAAGAAGAACATAAATATATTCAGTAGTTTTCTCTTAAATTAAGTTTAAAGTTTGGACAAAGTGGTGTTTGGAAATAAGAAATGGACAAAGTGTATTTTGGAACTAAGAGTTTTGGATAAAGTGGGTTTTGGAACTCATTCGTAATTGAAACGGTAGGAAAAAGCCTATGAGTAAACAAAATAAGTTTATTACATATTATTAAATGAAAAATTTTAATTACATGTTATTGTTAAACAAAAATACTTTATTACATGTTATTAAATGAATAACTTAAATTTTCAAATTGCTATCGTATTCCATAATTTCGTCATCTGATTCTTCATTACATTCTTGTGTTGGTACATCTTCTGACTCAGTATTATCAAAAAGTCTAACATAAAATTGAAGTTCATTCATTTCCCTCCACCAATTACCAAAGTGTTTCTTTAAGAGGTTGGTTACATCTTTAATCTTTTCAGATTTTATTTTTACATCACCACTATTCAGTTTCTCAGGAATTACATTTTCAGGACCTTTTCCTCTTTTAAAAACTCCACACGCTTTCCCAATATCATTTCTGTAGAAAGGCTCACCTCTGATCTGGATGTTTTGTTTGTCAGTTTTTGTTATGATAAAACGTTTACATTTAGCAAATTGAAAGTGCCAGTTAACTGTTGGCTTGATTGAATTTTGAATAGATTCTTTCCAGTTGTAAAAACAAAACTCAGAAGCGTCATTCAATCTTATAACTGTACCATATTTTTTGAATATTTCAAAATATTCTTCGGGCTTTACAATATTTTCCAATTTCCTGACTTCTCTTTCAATTCGTCCGAATATTCGGTCCGGTGGAATAAAGGAGTGGCCTGGAATCGGATAGATTATAATAACCTTTTTGAGATGAGGAGGTGCCTCTTTTAGCCATTTGCACACCATTCCTACTACTATAGAATTTTTATTTTGACCTCCACAGCCATCTGCAAACAAACGAACTGTAGTTTTTCCTTCCAAGCATAAATTATTCAACTTATGGTAAACAGCAGATGCTATTTGGTTAGAGCCCTTTCTGTCTTCATTTTCTAGCCAAGTATAAATAAATGTGTTTTCAGTACTTTGTTCGGCTTTTGATGTTCCCTGGCAAATTGTAAAATTGTAAGCATAAAGTTGCCTACTATAATAAGTGGCTTGATCCGGCAATTTCGGCAGTACCATATTCTTTTGACAATCAAAAGATAATGTTAGTTCATTTTCTCTTTCAGTGCGAAGTAGCTCGTAGAATGCAGATGCTCTCAATTTATGAACTCTGAGTTCACACATCAAATTGTTCTTTTCAGACTGAACTTGAGTTGATTTCAACTTATTTTTCAATTCAAGGCAGGTGGAACATTTATCGCTACTTGGAGTTTTAAAACTTATATTAAATTCCTTAACAAATATTTTTCTAAAATATTCATATTTAACTTTTAGTTGAACATCTCTTTCACTCTGCAAGTTATTATACGCATGCCACAGTTTTTTTATAGATAGATAACTGGGTAAATAATATTTTGTGACATTCTTAGATCTACAGTAATGTGATTCAACAGTTTTCAATGAAAGAATAAAGGCACGAACTGCATCTCTTTTAGGTTGATATTTTACTAGCCTTTTATCACCTCCTCTTCTTTCTACAATCGGCTGTTCTAATACAACATGGGAGCGATTGATTCTTTTCACTCTATCAACAGATATGCCGAGGGCTGCCGCAAATACTTTCTGGCATACTCTTACTAATGAGGTGCCAGAATCCACCCTGTATCGAGGTATGTAAAACTTGCTTACAATAGACTTTTTACTGTATTTCTTTCCTCAGGTCTAATCCTCTCCCGTACAGGAGTCTGTCCAACTAAGTGTTTCAAAATATATTTATCTTGTTCAATTTTATTCGTTGTAGAGTAAAATCTTTGATGAAAGCGTCTTATATCTTGCAAATTAAGTTTACTACATTCAAATGCTTCATTAGCTCGATGGTTACATTGTTGTACCGATGGTGGTTTCTTAGAAGTATGTCTGAAAAATAAGAAATGCTGTATAACTTTTCGTTTCTTGCTAAATCAATTAATACAGTTTATACTTGCAAAACAATATATAATACAGATTTTCGAATAAATTAATAAAAAATAATTTGCTAATGTGATACAGTTTTAGTAGGTTAACTCTTACCTCTCTCTTTTCAATACATTTTTCTTCCAACGGTCTGGATTTCGTTGCTTTTTTCTTCCTCGATTTGGAGCAGCTTCATGAATTTGTAGAGATCTCGCAATTTCTTCATCCATTGTTTATTTAAAATGTAGTAGTTACAAGTCAGAAGTTATTTTACGTAATAATATAAGTATTGATATTTTATGCCAGTAAGAATTTTTCTACTAAGATATTACGTAAAAATTAAACAATGTGTCATATACGTTACGAAGGCATAGTACGTACAAAAACTGTGACAGGATAAAGCTGTTTTAGGAAATAACTGTAGAAATACAATATGGCAGAACATGGGACAAAGTTGCTTTTGGAACCCATCTAGATAGGACGGACAAAATGATGTTTGCAAACCATTTTGAAATGGACAAAATGGATTTTGGAAAAGTTTGTAAACTTTTAATACCATTTAAATGGGGATAAATTGCTATTTGCAAAACAATATTTGGTTGAAAGGTACACTTCTCCAAATTAAACTAGATGGCAACATCAACTCATTTTTTTTAAATTTTTGGACAAAGTGGTGTTTGGCAATGCGTGACTCAATTGTGCTGTGAGGATGCTCACTACGCAATCACTACGTATGCATAGAGCACATTTTATAATTTTCAATTTTAAACAGTATCGCCAACATTGCCAATATTATTTATTAAATGAAAAATATGCATGTTTTTTTTTTGTTATTTTTTTTAAATAACACATACACACCATAAAAAGTCACAAAAATATATAATGGGTACTAGTTCCTTCAGAGAACAAGAGAGCGAACATTACTATCTCTATACTAGGGAAACGAGCGTAACCACAAAGGATAGAAATAAATCCCCACTATGTTATATAAGTGCACGCGGAGTTGTGTGTGTTAGTCCGTTGGATGTTGTGTGTATGGGTGTCTTGCATACATATATACATATTATGTACGTGGTGGTGGTACGTATGATGTACGTATACCACGTACAGATACCGTGTTAATACGAGAGGTAACAATATGACAACAATTGAAACATACCCATTGAGTGCTGGCGAATGAATGAAGACTAAGTAGCCTAAGATGCACATAAATACCCATAAGTGATTGCAGAAAAGAGATAGAAGTATTCGTTCTGTTTGTCTTTGAGTTCCTCCTTTATTCAAGAAAAATAAATGGTTTTACACAATGAATGAAAACAAGAGATAATGGGTGTTCGCCATCAAGTAACGTTGAATGAAATTTAACTGTTCATAGATATATGTGGCGCCAGATATTTAGCATCCCATACTGACTTGCAATTTTTAATTTCCAATCGTTTGATTGTCCTTTGATGGTGTATGATGGTTTATTTTTATCGTTTGATCGTAAATTGTTTATTTAAAAATTTATTATTACTTTTATTTTTAAACAAATATATGAGTTTATAATTATTGTATGAGTTTTAAACTTGAGAAACTGATCAAAATAAAATACTATTAGGAGAATTTTAGTGGATTATCTTACTAGTAGTAACTTACATTATCGAATAAGGCCAAAAATAAAAAAGCTATGGTAGTGACATCTCTGTTCTTTTCAAGTGTACTACGCATGATGATTACGACAACGATAACATCTATACCCGGTGCCCCCGTTCTCAGTTTCATAGAGAGGTAATAGAGCATATATGTATTATACCAACATTGCTACCAATTTGCATTTTTGTTCGCAAACATTAGAGTACAGACGATATCACTCTCTCTTTCTATTTAGTGTACCTATTTTCATTGTCCGCATGCGCTGGCAATTTCAAAAATGCCTCGATTTTAGGCACTTAGGTTGTTATTATCGAATACGAGTATAAATTACAAAGTAAATTTTATTTAATAAGCAATAAATGGGTTTATTTATTATTTGGATAAATAAAATTGTCATTCGTGACTTAAAAATTCAAATAATAAAATATTAAAATTATGAATGAGTTTATATATAACTTTTCATGTGAACCGCTAGACATGCGCAGAATAGAAATGGTACACTATTTTTGTATTGTCTGTCTCTCTTTGTTGGCGACCAATTCCTCTCATAGGCTAGATACGTTGCTAGCAATATATGTATACTACATATATGTAATAGAGGGTAAAAAAATGTATTGAAGTTGGCTATCTTCCAGAAATAAAATTCTGGTGTACTTTATCTATGGTTAAGAAAGTATGTAATATAATTGGTGCAGTAGATGATATATGTAAGAACGTCTTTAAATTAAGAACTACTCAACAAAGATATACTTAAAGTAAAAACGGTGCAACTGGGCATTAAAAACAAAAAATGCAAAAAAAAAATTGATATAATCAACAAATTATATGTAGGCATATAATTAAAATTAATATAGAACTAATTTCAAAGTTAATAAAATTTTAAAATAGGTTTTAATTTCTAAACTTACCTGATTAATTTCTGTCATTTTTTTTTTTAAATAAGCTGACAAACAAAATGTTTAATAATTTGATGGAAATAACGAGAATTTTAAATTTTAAATATATTAATATGTAGCCGGTACCTATACAGCAACATGAAAAATGAAAAATTACCAAAAAGTTTCTAGATCCAATAATATTTCCAAGTTTTCGTTTACTTAAAAACACTTTACTAAGCTTTACTTATATTGAAACGATGCAATAAACAAAATAAATAAGAAGCACTTAAAGTTAAGTATTTCTTAACTAAGTCTTACCTAAAACTGAAAACGGTGCAACTGGGCAGTAGTATAAAGTGCAGCTTCAAGGTGCAGCTTATTGCAACTTTCGGCCCACACTTTTTTATATGTACAATTCATCTGTGATTCTGACAGCTGAGAACAAGCCCTAAGCGTATATTATATAAAAATCTGTAGTCAATAGTGTGTCAAACTGAATCAGATACCGCTTAAAGTGATCACTCTAGCGGTGTGAACATCGGTTCAAACTGATTTTTTTTGTCATTATGTCAACCACTTTCTAACAATGGGCGAATACATACATATTGTACACAATAAAGTGACCAGATTTTCATTGAGACAAAGCAGGACAAATGGAATAAAAGCAGGGTTGTGCACGTAGACTACGTGAAGAAGTCTACCCCATTTGTCTACGCGTAAACAATCAGGTAGACTACGTGGCAATTGTCTACGTAGACAATGTAATCAATGTAAACAATGAATATTATTTATTTTACAATAGATCATTAAGGTTGGACGAATGCATATTTGCATATACTACTTTATTTATGAGTACGCTTATTCTAAAATTTGGTTTTCAGTCTTATAAACCATTTAAAAACAAATGAGCTAATTTTCATTTTGAATATTTTGCTCATTATACATTATTATCGGTTATACTCTAAAATTATTACAGTATTGTTATATCAATTGCCTAGATTTGTGTGATAAAAAATTTGTCATGTGCATTAAATTCAAGAACCAGTGGCTAATTTGCGAATTTAAAACGAAATTAGAACAGTGTTATCTCTGACATATTTTCTCATAAACCATATTTTATTTTAAATTATATTATCATAGATACCTACACAATATTTTTATATTTTTCTAAAAGTCAATATTTTGATATTTGTTTAATCAGTTCAAACAACACGGTTATACTCTAAAATTATTACAGTACTGTTATATCAATTGCCTAACGGTTATATCAAGTGCATTATACTAAGAACCAGTGGTTAGTTTGAGAATTTAAAACGAAATTAGAACAGTGTTATCTCTGATATATTTTCTCGTAAACTATATTTTATTTTAAACTATATTATCGGATACCTACACAATATTTTTATATTTGTCTTTAAATTGTTCGAAACTTTAGACAGAAATATCTATAGACATGCTTTAACTACAAATTGTTAGACTAATTGCGTTTAAGCACTAGTTCCGTTTGAATTATTTTATGTTAAGATTACTTGTTTTGACGTAAATTCAATATTTAATTGCTTTTTCCTTTAACACCTTTTTTTAAAAAATTTTGCCTATTTTTCTTTTAAGTGCATATTAACTACATATTTACCAAAATAATTAAACTAACACTTACTTTTTATAATTCAAAAATTAATTTAAAAAAAAAAGAACTCTAAAATCAGTTACTTTTCAAATTTAAATTTGATTGCTGAAATATTTGAATTTAACCACAGATCAGACAGATGAAGCCTACATATAAAAAAGTGTGGTCCGAAAGTTGCAATAAGCTGCATTTTATACTGCTTACTAACTAGTTGTCCATCGGCTTTACAAGAGCAAACAACCATTGTTAAGTGGTGGCCACAGTGGTGGTTGTTGATTGTTACATCGTGTTTACATCATTAGTAGCAGATACATACATATAGTTGTTCGATAATATCCACTCTCACCTTGCACCTCGCGCTACATACGTACCGAATATCACACATACTAACATCCATTATACTACACATACAAACACAAACTATAAATATGTATATAACCATAGAAAGTGGAGGTGCCTCGCTGCCAAGCTTGATGACGTAAAATTCTGGTGACAGCTGGAATGCTAACTATCATACAGTAGTTTGACCCCTTAAATTTAACAGTTTTAAAGTAAACAAAACATATTTTTAAAAAATTCCAAGAACTCCTGTGTCTTTAGTTAAGTAATTAACTTATATTAAAATAAATTATTCAAAACTTCCAGCAGCTATCCAAAAGTTGTAAATCAGAAATTTAAGCTCAAGTGAAGCTATCAATGTGGTTAATACACGAAAAGTTAAACTGGAACGAAATACTACTGTCACAGGGCCTTGTAAAACAAGAATTTTTTGATCGTTTATCGAAAAAACAAAATGAAGATTTTACAACATTAATTAAGATTTACAAAATAATTTCAGGAAATTTGAACGTGTAAATTTCTGATTTTTTCACACCAGAAAAAATTGTTTGCTTTAAATATAGCTCGATAATATCATGTGTGTGATGCTAGCCCCGCACTTTGAGAAATTTTTATTTTTCTTAATTGTGCTATATGTGCTATTACGTTTGTGCCAATTTGTGCTGCAAACAACAGCTCGAAATTAGAAGCCATTAGGAGAAAACACCACAAACAAATTATTACCAGCCCCGCACTTTTCAATTTTTTGTTAGTTGTGCCGCTTTGTGCTACGTTTGTACCATATTGTGCCGCAAACGGCAACTCAAAATAATCAAGAACTTCAAAAAAAAAATCAAAAAACAAATTTTTGGTCAGCCCCGCACTTTTTGAAATTTGAAATTTTTTTAATTTTATTGCATTATACAACGTTTGTACCGCGTTGTGCCGTCGAAAAAATTTAAATTCATATTCCATCTGGATAAAAAATGTTTTTGTATTCTTGGAAGATCCCTACAGATTTTTAAAAATTAGTTTGTACTGTGCAATGTATTAGTCTGAGGAAATTTTGTCATTTGGGAAAATTGTTATGCTCACCTAGCACAATCCGCCACAACAACAAAAAAATTCAAAAATGCCAAAAATTGAATTTCCCGCCACTACTACTTCATCAATTTGTGATGAATTTGAAACAAAATTTTACGTTTTAGAAATGAAACTTACAGACCTGAAATAGGACAATTAAAAATAAGTAATATAATATCAATAAATGTCAGTAAGTCTTTTCAGTACATTTATGGATATAATTTTAATTTTTATTAACAAAATTTATTGTTTCAGTATGACAACAATGTTTAAAGTGTTAATTAAAATTTTTTCAGGGTATATTCAATATACCTACATATATGTTAACCTTTACGGAATATTTGCATAAATAATACATAATTATTTTGTTTTTTAACGATATCTGAGCATATAAACATTTTTATAAGCATAATTAGGTGCATATATTTTTTAGTGGATATTTGACTAAACTTAGATCACATTAACGGAAAATTTGAAAATTTAAAAATTCTTTGTTGTAAACAGCGTAAACCGTGTTGTAAATTATTTTGAATTTTAGAAAAACATATCACATATTTAGTTGTTGGTTTATAACTGCACAGTATAGATATTATCTAAAGGAATTTGAAATTTTATAATAAAATAGATAGAGTTAAATGATTGTATAATATTAAATATTATTTTTTTTAAATGTGAATTGTGTTGTGCTTAAAATATAATACCTGTGTATATAAAATATATAATTGTGTCGTGTTTAAAATATCTATTAATGTTATACATTTTTGTTTAATTTTAATAAATTAAATTATGTGATACGATGCCCCTTCGGCTTCGATCAAACCTTTGACACCTTTTTGGTCGACGTCGAATGTGTAGTCAAATATGAATTTTTTGATATCAATTTTTAATGTCAGGGTTTAATCAGTGCTTAAAAGCAGTGTTGTGCAATTACGAGTGCAATTCACAAATTTCAACCAAAATATCAAAAAATGTAAGTAATCATTTTTTAGTTTTTCAATTTGTGACAAATCTGTAAAATCTTGAGTTTTCCGTCAATTATATTTTCGTTTTATCTAACCTTAAATCCCATGGGGTCATGGGGAAAACCATTACACAATATTAGGTACACACAAAAGTAGATGAAAACTTTCATCATTTTGTATAAAAATAGTTAATAAATTAAATTTTTGTAATTATGCATAGTATCGTAGGAGAAAATAAAGTACAACTGGTACTGCATTTTTACATTATAAAATTTGTTAAATATAACACAGAAAAATTTGGTTATTTTTAAACATTCCCGCAAGCAGTTTGCTTTGTTACCAGCTGTATACTTCATAACATAAAATTTTGAAAATTTACCAAATTTTAGATACATATTAGTTTAGGTTTTATAATTTTTTTTTTTTTTGTTTTAGACTAAAGGACATAGGTTCTTATACAACTGTTTATACAAATTCTCATGTACAATTCAATGACACAGTTTTAAAAATTTAGAAAATTAATTAAAACAGACAAGAATAATTAATATTAATTAAAATTTCTGTCTGTGCACATATCTGTGCACTCCTAAGGATGTTGATGCTGTATTCGTTAGTTTTTTTTTCGTTATAACAACAAATTACAACGTATTTCGAATTCAGTTTAGATAAGAAAAGATCCAGCTTATCAAGTTTTTCATTTTTTGGTCCTCAGGCATTTTTAAATTATCATTTAGAAACATTTCATTTACAAATTATCCCAATTTAAGGATTACCGAATTTATTTAAACAATGATATTTTCTAAATTATGTATTTCACATTTTAATTCACTTTGTTAAATTACCTGTCAACTTACTGCCATCCGCCATATATGTCTACATTGTCTACATTGTTTACCTTGTCGACATTGTCTACGCATTGTCGACATGTAAATGTAGACTATGGCTATTTACGCGTAATTGCACAACACTGGATAAAAGGCATCGTAAAAAATGCTGCCCCTACCTTTTACTTGAAAAGAAGAAAATCCTAATTTTTCCTACCTTTTTCTTCGAATTTTCTCTTAAAAAATAACTGACGAGCAAAAAATTTATAAAACGTTAATTACATTTAAAATAAGAAATTTTACAAACTTTCTCTTAAAAAGTAACTGGCTAGCAAAAAAAAAGAATCTTCAATTACTATTTAAAAAAAAAAAGAAACGCAGATATTTTCTAAAAAGCGGGACATTTTTAAAAATTGGCGGGACGTGGAACAGTTTTCCAAAAAGCGGGACTGTCTCGCCAAAATTGGGACGTCTGGTCACTTTACTTAAACGGGCGTGCACCGCTGGTCAGTATATTTCGGAACGAATTAACAATATGATGTCAATTCATGACGTCATTAACACTGGCCAAGATCAAAAATGCTGGATTATATTTCAGAACATACGGTACGTTGTCAATGAGCGCATTCGTACGGCAACTAGCCAAAGTGACTTGGTTTTACTTTTACGAACATTACACTTGTTTTGAAGTGCCTTTGCCTTACTTTTGAGATTTTGTATATTCCTGTCTCACTTTCCATGTTCTTGAGAGAAGGGTGAAGGTATGTATACGATGTATACCGAACGCTATTACCGACTATAAACTATGTATACTAGAATCCTCGTATCATAGAGATGTACACGATATGATTTTACTCACAGAGTGCTAATTTAAATACTGTACTGTACTGTACTGAGTAATATTGTACTAGATTTTAGATAAAATTTCTTGTTAATACAATAATACGTGAAAGTTTTTAAAAAATGTGTTGTTAATTATTTAGAATTTAGGTAATTCACTTGAATGAATTTTTTTAATGAAAATAAGTTGCGTTTTTAATGACAATAGGAATATTTTTATTGAAACGAGAAAAAATTAATAAATGAAATAACAGAAGATTCTCATATAATTTTTATCTGTATAAATTGAATTATATAATTCATTTTATTTATTTTTGGATTAAAATTGGGGTACTACTGCCGGTGGATGGCGCGGTCAGCAGCACCCGGCGGCATCGCCAACGAAGGGCATGCGCCGCCAAACACAATATAAATAAAAACAACACGTAAAGACAGGAACACATAAATGCACTAGACAACGGACAAACATACGCATATATAAAATCCAACGATGAGCCATGCCATCCCAGGGCTTAAAAAGAGCGGACAGTCCTTGGTGACAGTACGATAAGTACTAGACAAAGCGTCCGGTCACCAAGGCCTAGAAGCCATCGCTGGGATTCCCTCCGAGATGTAAACGGCCCCGGAGTGGAGGAGCCTGACTAGAACAACACAAAATATCACAGACAATTATCACAGTGGAAAATCACAGATAAAACTTATTACGTCACTGGGGAGCCACAGGCCCACCAGTGACGCAATAAGGGGTTAAAACAATACCGCTGTAGAGCCATAACAACAGGCCTACAGCGGCATAACACAATATCACAGATAAATAAAAACAATTGATGTACCACCTCGGGTGTAAAAGGCCTTCGGTGGTACATCATTAAAAAACAATAACGAAAACAAATAACAAGGTATAAATAACACACAGTACCACTAAGGGTGTAAAAGGCCCTTAGTGGCATAACGACAATACTAAAAGTACCCTGCCAGACCAGCTGGAACAGGGTATGGTTAATAAATAAATAAATTAAGACAATCACAAAGCATTTGAAAACATACAAGTTAAAATCGCTGAAATAAAAGTTTAAAATATCGGGGGAGAGTCAAGAGACGACTTTGATAAAAACTGAGATGTCATGCCCCTAAGGCCTCTGAAGAAGGTGCGAATTTCGGAGAAATTCGAGCATCTTTCTTTCAGAGGCAGCATCATAAGCTAAAGCTTCGGCTACATTATTTGGGAGCTGCAACCTCTGGCGCAATGGCTCAAAGGTTACACATTCCTCAGCTATATGCCTCACGGTCAGCGCCGTCCCGCAGGCGGCGCACCTTGGCTGATCCTCACCGGCGAGAAGATGACGATGTGTTAACGCCGTGTGGCCCAAGCGTAAACGCGTCAGGGCCACACTCTCTCGCCGGTTCAGATTTACAGGTGCCGGAGTTCTTCGGACCTCAGGTTTCACCTGTCTGAGCTTCGCCGTGAGGTTGTTCCACTCACGTTGCCATTTATGTTCGATCGCGGATCTAATGCACACTCTCAGATCCTCTGGGCGAATGGCAATGTCCTGTGGCTGATCGACTTCGGCTGCATGACGTGCTGCCTGGTCGGCGAGTTCATTGCCAGGTATCCCTACATGTCCGGGAATCCAAAAGAAGGTGATAGACCTTTGGCGGAGCATGTAGAGACACGTTCGGATGTTCTGCACCAGTGGATCGATGGTATGAGAGTGGCAGATCGCTTGCAACGCACTCAACGAGTCGGAACAAATGAGGAATGCGTTGTCTTCGGATGTTTGACAGAATCGCAGGGCTTGCAAAATAACAAACAATTCTGCAGTATACACAGTGGCCTGGGGAGGGAGTGTCCAAGCGTGAGGATCGTCACGAATGACGATGGCACTTCCCACACCCGTAGCTGTTTTGGAACCATCTGTGTATATGCAGAGAGAGTCAAGTCGCTAATGATCTCATAAAAGCGGGATCGATATTCGAATGAACTGGTCTCCTCCTTGCTGAGACCAGTCAGGTCGAAACGACACCTTACGTTAGGGATCAGCCACTGGTCGACTTATGGTGGGACGTCTGCATAATTGAGCAAGAGGTGCTCACGTCTCAGTCGCAGCGGAGGAAGGCCCGACTCTATGCAGAGGCTCATAGAAGGGCTCGTTCGAAATGCTCCCGTAGCCAGTCGTATGCCTGCATGGTGAACAGGATCTAGGAGTAAGAGCGCAGACGCCCGGGCGGAGGAGTAAGCAATGCTGCCGTAATCAATCCTAGTCAGAACTAGCGATTGATACAGACGAAGCAACGACTCCCGGCCCGCACCCCACGATGCACCAGCCAAGCACTTAAGCATGTTTATTGTCCTGCGACAACTCGCAGCTAAGGCTTGGAGGTGTGGGCGCCACGTAAGTTGTTTGTCGTATATGAGTCCTAGAAACCTGACGCTATCAACGCACTGAAGTTTGGATCCTTTTAAAGTGAGGACAGGATCCGGATGTGCGTTGCGCTTTCTGCAGAAGTGAACCACCGATGTTTTTTCTGGAGAGAAGCGAAAACCAAGAGCTTCTGCAGAAGTCATCACTTCGTTGATGCCTTGTTGCAGCCGTTGTTGAATATCCTCGATGGAATCGGCTGCATAGAATATAGTGAGGTCATCAACGTACAAGCAACGACGAATTGGGGCTGAAGCTGCAATATGACTGACTGCAATGGAAAACAAGATGACACTAATAGTGGAGCCTTGAGGAACACCATTCTCCTGGGAGTGGGCCTCAGACTCAGTGTCACCTACCCGGATACGAAAAGAACAGTCAGTCAGAAAACTTTTTACGAACTGAGGGAGGTTACGTCTTAAACCCCAGTCGTGCAGCTTCTTGAGAATGCCATACCTCCAGGTCATATCATAAGCTTTCTCCAAATCGAAGAACACGGCCACAAGGTGTTTTCGTTAGAGAAAGGCGTCTTGAATGGCATTCTCGAGGCGAACAAGATGGTCCGTGGTCGAATGGTATCGGCGGAACCCACATTGATGTTTAGGTATAAGGTTGTGGGATTCCAGCCACCAGACGAGACGGTTGTTCACCATTTTCTCCAATACCTTGCTGAAACAGCAAGTCAAGGATATTGGACGGTAGCTCGTTAGTTGCGATGAATCTTTACCCTCTTTTAGCAGCGGAATGATGGTAGCTTCTCGCCACTGCGGAGGGTAAACGCCTTGCCTAAAAATTTCGTTGTAAAGATCCAGTAACCTACACTTACCAGGATAAGGCAGGTTCCGGATCGTGGCGTAGGGGATCTCATCAGGTCCAGGGGACGTGTCCCCAGATCCCCGAAGCGCCTCCAGTAATTCTTGCATAGAAAACGGTTGGTTATACTGGAGGGATTCATCCGAGAAAAGATCAAGATCGTTTTGTTCGTGTTCGATCTTGATCCGCAGGAAGTCCGGGTCATAGTTTTGGGAGCCACTGACGCGCTCAAAGTGTTTAGCTAAACAATTAGCTATTTCTGCGCGGTCAGTGATGTTCCGACCGTCGACGATGAGAAGGGAGGGCATTGGTGAACGGGAGGATTTCCCTGTAATGGCCGTCACTCTTCTCCATACCTCTGATGTTGTAGTGGAGGTATTAATGGCCGAAACATATTGCTCCCATGATAGCCTCTTCTGTTCTTTCAGCGTGCTTGCGCACGCTTGTAGGCTATCACATTTTCCTGCGTGGGGCGACGTCTGAGTTCGTTGTACGCCCGCTTTTTCTCTGCAACTGCTACACTCACGACTTCATTCCACCATGGTACATGACGTTTGGGTGGAATGCTGGACGACTTTGGTATACTCTGATATGCTGCTTCAATGACACTGGAGGACATTTTCTCCACATCATCTTCTACGGCTCCAGTCAGCTGGGGTGTACGGAATGAATTAGCGTACATTTCCCAATCAGCTTGACGGAGACGTCATCTCGGCGAAGATGATTGTGGAGTCATCGGCGTGGTACTGTTCAATATAATGGGAATATGGTTACTACCGTATGAATCAGACGCCAGCGTCCATTCATAACGGTGTGCCATGACCGGTGAGCCAAGTGATAAGTCGATAGCCGACAGCTCACCGGTTCTTGCATTGATGAAAGTACCTTGACCGGTATTCAACAAGACCGTTTCAGACTCGTCTAGAAACCGTTCTATGAGTCTTCCACGGGCGTTTCTTGTGCTACAGCCCCACATGGGGTTGTGAGCATTAAAATCTCCTAGTAACAAAAATGGACGTGGTAACTGTAAGGTAAGCTCGGTCAGGGTTTCGACATTCCAGTCGAAATCTGATAAGTAGACCGAGCATACTGTGAACTGTGGCGGTTTTAGAAATTGTATTGCAACTGCTTGTAGGGGGGTGTTTAATGGGTGGTCCCGGAAGGAGACGCCATCTTTTATAATGATGGCAACACACCCCCTCGCCCTGATGTCTGGCTGTACGTTGTGCCGGCGGATATGGTAATTTTTTATTGAAAATTGTTCCGCCGGCCGTAAATGTGTCTCTTGGAGGCACACGCACATAGGCGTGTGCTCAGCCAGAAGCATCTGCAATTCACAGTAATGATGTTTTACACCATTACAGTTCCATTGTATAATAGCCATTTCTGTTACTACTTGGGTTGCTCCCTAAGAAGTGTGGTTACTTCCTAGGTTTCCCCTTGGGCCAGCCTTTTTTTCTTTTTACCGTTTTCACCTCGGCGTCTGAGTTATCGGACTCTGTGGCCGAGGTGTTGGTATAGGCGTCGGACGTCGGGCGCTTAACACCCGACCGTACCGACGCGGTCGTACTTTCCGAGTCGCTCATCGGTGTTGTGATTGAACGACTCGGGAGGGGGGTGACCGGGCGTTCGGGTGTGCTCGGTCGGGACGGCGCCGTTGACCGCTGGGGTAACGGAGTCATAATGGGTGGAGGCGACATTGATTCCGCCTCCGAGGTGGATGTTGTTGGTCCCTTCTTCGGGGACCGTTATTGAACCACCTCCTTCTCCCCCTCACTACGGCGAAGCCTTCTTCGGTGACGTCTTCTTTTTGGGGGAAGACGTCACAGTACGTACGACTGGTCCCTGAGGGATGGTTGTTATCACCCTTTTAGTCTCAGGGACCTTGGCTGACACGACAGCGGCTGTGGTGGGTGTGGAAATAGGTACACCCACTGAGCGCATTAAACTCTCTTGCATAATTTGCATGCATTCTTGCATTTTGCGCATCGATTCTCTTAGTTCTTTAATTTCCGAATTTTTTTCAGCCGCTGTAGGGGCGGGGGCCGCAGCAGCGCGTGCGTAACCATCCAAGGCCGAGCGTCGGGGCATGTTGCCCAAAAGCTTTCGACGTGCCTCTGGATATTATAATCGTTCCAGGGCTCTCAGCTCTTGGATGGCTGACTCTTGTTTATATATGGGGCAATTCCTCGATTTGGCCGAGTGATTGCCCCCACAATTAACGCATTTCATTGGTTCGCCGCACGGTCGTCCTTCGTGTAACGGCTTACCGCACACGCAGACCTGCTGCTTTACGTTGCAACGCTGTGAGATGTGTCCATGTCTTTGACAGTGGTAGCACCTCATGGGTGCTGGAATATACGGACGCACATCCACTTTGTTGAACAGGCCAATTACTACTTGTTTCGGTAGAGTAGTACTATTAAAAGTTAGCAGAATTAGGGGGGATTCTGGGTGTTTGTTCCCCCTATTGTACCTCAATCTTTTGGCCTCTATTACCCCCTGTGAAGACATCTCCGACACTATCTCCTCTAGGGTACAGTATGCGAGAGAAGGGTGGATTATTACTCCCTTGGAGTAGTTAAGTACACCATGAGGTGTCACTTCCACCGCGTACTGTCCTAATGTTTGCATGTTTTGGATTTTCGCTGACTGTGCCGGTGAGGATGCCTCCACGAGCAACCCTTTGCACGATATTTTGGCGTCTTTTACCTGCCCGATATCACTCTTAACTATTTTAGCCAGAAGGAAGGGACTGGTCTTGCTAAAGTCACCTTCCTTCGGTTTAACAACGAGAAACTTAACATACGAATCTTGCACTCTTGGGGCGTTCAAGTCAAATGGACGCCCACGACGGTTCCCTTTTGTTTTCTTGCTGGGAGGAGGGATACCCCCCGTAGTTTTAGTAACTACAGCACCGGCTGGCGGTGTGGTTACATTCGTGGAGGTAGCGGCTGCAACCCCGCTACCATTGCTTCCGCCGGGTATTGGTGGCGAAGCGACGTTCGCGTCCGTGTTTTTGGGCCCGGACTCGCCCGTATTTAAAATTTTCTCGTTACCCATAAAAGTTAACACAATAAATCCCCCACCCCGCTCCCCACCCTCCACGGAGCCTCATAAGGGACGTGGGACTCCCACGCCAGGGATACGGGAATGAGGGGCCCTAGGAACGAAGCCCATTGCCCCAGTGACACGCACGACCCCGGGACGCTCGAATTTACTGCGGCCGGTGCATAACCGCAGCCACGGTCTATGCCTGAAGCCAGGGCCGAAGTGACGTGTTGTTCCGCCGTACTCGCAAGTAACGGCTTCCCTCAGTCACCAGGATCCCCTTTTCCAGGCAACGCCGCTAAGCCACACACGAGCTAGTGTGGGTCCCGAAGATGACTTGAAGTTGGGACAACATTGAAAAAACGAAAACAAAACAAAACCAAAAACAAAAAAAGGAAACAAAAGATAAAAGAAAACCTGAAACAAAAAGAAATCAAAATAACGAAAACAAAAAACAATAAAAACGAAAAGAAATAAAAAACAAGGTTAAAAAATGAACGATCGAGGATTTCTCCTCTAGATCCGGCATCTTTTGTGAAAACGGTGGTACCTCGAGAAGGAACGGTGCCGAATGGAATCCGAAGATTACTGTATTACGCATAAACTACCCCTGGAACCCTTAGCCTCCTCGACACCAATGGGGGATAAATATCCCTCACGGGTGCCAAGGGCAGCTGCTATAGGTGTCCTCACCACCTCATTTTATTTATTTATACTAATATTATTATTATTATTTTATTATCATTATTACTATTATTATTATTTTTTTTTTTTTATAATAAGAATAGTACTGTTACCGTGCCCCATTAGTTAACCATATATATATGGAAAACCAAGGGACGGCGAATTATATTATTTATTCGGCACAAGGGTAGCGTGAAATTACATGTACCGAATATCGAAGAAGGGGTTCGAACTCCTGCCAAGGTTAATCCATGACGGATTAATTGGCGGTAAAAGTGGATTTTCTGGCTGAAATAAAAGATCTAAAATTTACTGAAATAAAACAACCGAAATTCCTTTTTCTTCTAATTTATTCTAACCCGTCTAAAATTACATTAATAAAATAATTTCCCTTCGTATCGACGACTAAAATAAACAATCTACCTAAATTACTACAAAATTATGTACTTTCTACTACTAATTATATAAAATAATGCAGAACCCAATAAAAAATATACTAAACTTCAAACATCATTTGCGAACCCATTGTTACATCCAACTATCAAAATATTCAGTTACGCTTCATAAATAAAATTTAACCCTTTGTACCCGCGGTTTTCCCGAAATTATTGATATTTTCTCAATCGGTTCCAGAAATTGATGTTTGAGGTTTTAGTTAAAAAGAATATGAACCATAAAACGAGTTACAAAATTTTAGGTACTGACCAAATTCTCGTTATAATATAAAACAATAGAACTTACACAGCTAGCTTTTACAAAACTACACTTTCTTGCTACAAATACCTAAACGCTAATTCACACAAGTTGATGACCCTTAAAAGTTTACAATAATCCACAAATGTCCCGGTTAAATAGTCAAAATTACACAAATTAATCCCAAATTTATTCAATCAACCCAATCCACAAATCCCACACAAAATCCCAAATCACCCAACTATACAACAAAGCCCTTGATAACAATCCCAATTTTCTAAACAATCAAAAACCCACAAACCGACTTCTTTACACTATCAAATCCAGTGAACGATTTTTTTTAACCGTTTTCATTTTCAATTTTGGCTTGGCACGCTTGGCTTCTACATACCCTTCACCTCATACCCCTCTAGCCTATAAATTTGTTCTAGAAAGTTCCATAGCAAAAATCCTTATCAGCAATTAATTATTTCTCGTTAATTTATTAAATTATTAATTATTTATCGCCAACGGGTTTTGTCGCCCGGATGTTTAATCTATATACCATTTCTTACATGTACATTACTTAAGAAATCTATGTACTAAACTTTTCCGCTCTTCAATGAATGAACCCTTTTGTTCGTAAAAATATTTAATACAGTAGGGCATCAGTTTGGTCAAGAAGAAGTAGTCTCCAAAAGTGGTGCTTGACAAAAGTGATGCTTTTTGACCAGGGGCGGTTCACAAATATCGTAAGATTATGTTTTGAATTAAAATTATTCAAAATTAATTTGAACGTAATTATGAACTTAATTTTTATTTTTCTTAATTAGTGAAAGTAAGTTATGTTTTTTTAAATATTACTAAAAGAAAAAAGCGATTTAAAAAGTATCATTTAATTTTTTTTAATTGTTACAAATAAAACATATTTTTGTTACAAATAAACATATTTTATTTTATTATTTATATTCTTCTTTATTAATGGAAAAAAGATAACAAATAAAAAATATAATGTACATCAAATAAAAAAAAATATTAGACCATACAAACTACGGCGTACTACTCCTAAACATAATATCTTGAATCTCTAGCAAATTCATAATGTGTTTTTGGTTATATTGCGGGGTTTGTTCTACCCAGTTTAGAACAGTTTTGATTGCCCTTATAGTATTTTATAGCGACGGAAGTTCCGTTACATCTTGGCTACTTTCTTCCGTTACACTTACACACACATTTGTCTTACTACAGTCACTATTGTCAGTTGTTACATCTCTTATCACTTCACCTACAATGTTATTATATATTGAAAGTGCATAGCCAAATTCATTTTTATCACAGTTTAGCCACTCGCAGACATCATCTGGTGTATAATTTTCATAACTCGGGAGTTTTCTTATTAATCCAGTAATTTCTTCGAATGAAGATGATTCATTTATTTCTGAACAATTTTGACTTAATTTTTTCCATGCGTTACTTAGGTTACCTTGACTTATTGATTCCCATGCCAAACAACTTAAATAGCAGCAGTCTTTCAAACTAAATTTCTTAATGAAATCTGGGGGATTTTCGGTACTATTTAAAATTAGTCGATGTGCAATTTGTTGCCTGTAAATTCTCTTGAATTTTTCTATCACCCCCTGGTCCATCGGTTGAATCAGACTCGAAACATTAGCAGGTAAAAATTTTATATCTAAATCTGGGTCATTATTATTTATTATATTTTCTGATAAATGGGGAGGTGCGTTATCTAATAACAGTAATATTTTTCCTTTTGTGTTGGTTTCAATTTGATGTTTTTTTACAAAACGTAAAAAAATTTCATGTATCCAATTCTCAAAAATATTTTTGTCCATCCACGCGTTTTTTTGAAAATTATAATGCACTGGTTTGTTGATCCAATTTTTAAAACATCGAGGATTTTGTGGTTTGCCAATTAAAAGTAAAGGAACTTTAGTAGTATATTTATGGGGATTCTAATTCACTGAGGCTGTCCGCCTCAGCCACCTGGCGACCCTAGCGACATCTATGAGCAACTTTTGTAAGTACCGTCCCTCAACAGTACCCCTGGCGACATCTATGAGCAATCTTGGTAAATAATTTTTCTAAACAGTACCCCCGACGACATCTGTGAGCAACCTATACAAACACCATCCCTAAAACGACATCTATAAACCTTATTCAGAAGTACTACCTTTTATTTTAAACCACACGCAATCAAGATCACCCTGTTTATGTGTTATACTTGTATAATAAAAAAATTAATGAATAAGAAAATAATTTCTACCTTATTAATATTTCATATGTGCGTATATCTATATGTATGTATGCACTGTTATACTTAAAAATCAAGAAAAATGAAAATAGTTGTAATAATATGTTGTAATAGTTGTAACGATCTCTTTCTTATTAATATTTTATATGTATGTGCGTACCTATTAAATATCAGCTTTAAATACAGATTACTAACATTATCTCTGTATTATCATTAATAGAAAAAAATATCACATTGACTGGATGTGATAAAAATTTATACATACATTACTTACCATTAAGATACTGTAACATTCTTATGTGCAATAAAAATTATTATTATGACCTTACACACATATAAATCCAGTAGACCCTGAATGAATTATTCTTCAATATAAATTCAGATTAGCTCCAAGCGAAAGAAAAAAAACTGCATATTTTTATTAATGCAACATTGCATTGTAATTGGACTGGTATTAATTATTTAATCAAATTTATTAAACACAGTAAATTTTTATTTATAAGGGATACAACATATTAAGTAAAAAACCAATATTCTTAATGAAATTTTATTATTAGAAGTTAAACATTATTATTACATTAGAAATTTTTTATTATTAAATTATTATTAATAACATAAATATTACATTATTATTAACAATCTGATTCATTGTACATTAAGCATATACATTGCTAATAATAATCTGATTTGATTTTTATTGCAACTTCTTTTATATATGTTTCTTCGTGTCACGAACCTCCAGTTTTTCCGACTAAATAAAAAAAATATAATTTTTGCAGGCAAAAAATCATCAAATTTTCGCGCAAAATTTAAAACTTTTTTTTAAAAACTCCGTCTTTTGTTAAATTTAAACTTTTTTGATTGAGGTTCATGGTACGGACAATACCTTCTAGTTTAATATGCTTTTTGTTTTTTTGATTTCATGTTCTGTGAAGGTCGCTTTCACTGCAGCAGTGGGGAACTTTTTTTGGAGCCTTGGGAGATCGTGAATAACTCACTGAATTTTCAATTTTTTGATCCAAAAATCTTATCATGAATTTATTATATATCAGCGAACATATCCTTAAAATATTAAAAAATTCCATACAGTAGTTCTCCTTAAAAAAAATGTTCAAAAATCATCTTTTTTCAGGCGGTCACACTAGTTTTTAATTTTTTATTATATAAAACAAATATTTGTATAAATAGAAAATGTGTCTTAATTATTATTCGTATAATTATTTTTATTTATATGAACTTTATACACAGAGATGTTACAATATTTTAATGGTAAGTAATGTATGTATAAATTTTTATCACATGCAGTCAATGTGATATTTTTTGCTATTAATGATAATACAGAGATAATGTTAGTAGTCTGTATTTAAAACTGATATTTAATAGGTACGCACATACTTATAAAATATTAATAAGAAAGAGATCGTTCTCTTATTACAACTATTTTCATTTTTCTTGATTTTTAAGTATAACACTGCATACATACATATAGATTCTTAGATATGTTATTAAAATAATTAATTCAACTAAACAAGTATTTTTATAAAAAATATGTGATTAAAATAATTAATGCAACTAAAAAAGTGTTACATTGTATCTAATTATTACGTTCGATTACATAGTTATCTTGGATATGTATGCTGCAGAGAGAATAAATATTGAGCATAATTATGAAAACTCGTCTTTAAACAGTTTACTATAGAAGTGAAAGGAGTGATTTTAAAAGATATACATATTATACAAAAGTAATATTGTCTAGTTATTTTTTTTTTACTTATGTTTATTTGTGACATTTAATTATTGCAACAATTGAATTTAAATATTTTGTTATATTTTTATATATTTGGTTAATTTTTTCTTTTTAGAACACAAAAGTTTTAATTATAATTTTAACATAATTTTTTATTTTTTGAAATGTGTTATGTACTTTTTGAATAATGTGATGGTTTTCTTCAATATCGTTTAAAATTTAATAAATTTGTGATGTAATTTTAAATATTTCTGGATGAGTTGTCTTAAGCAATAGTATAATTTTAGGGTACAATTTCTAAAATATGTAGTTTTTATGCAGTTTTTAAATATTTCTGTACTGCAAAAATATTTATTGCGTTTATATTTATCGACAGATTTTAGAAATGTAAGTTTTTAATTGCTTAGTTATGCATATTTTTGTAAAACATATTTAAAAATATTTAAAATTTTGAGCTGCTTTTACAATATATTTTATAACAATAAACTACACTAAATTTTTTATACGTGAAAATAATTTTGTTAATCGTTCAGTTACATACATATTTTCGTAAAATATATACAAATTATATCAGTCCATTCAATTTAAACTTAAGCCTATAACTACAGTAACTGCCAATGATTCCTATTAAAAGCATTTAAATTTTTTATTTATTTAGGCTTAAGTTTAAATTGAACGTACTGTACATTATGAAATGCTTAATAGATTTAATAACAATAAATACATACTACGTTAAACTATATGTAAGTATTTATTAATTGTTTAGTTTTAGATAGTTTTTGTAAGATATGTATAAAAATAACTAAATTTTGAATTGTTTCTAACATTGTATTTTATAACAATATGGTATAGGGGGTGACCGTGATAATTGTGAATTGGGGTAATTGTGAACAGCGCCTATAATTTCTAAAATAACATTAATATTTTTAAAAATCAACCGTTTTTAATATGCTTTTAAAATTTGATAACAATTCTCCAAACATTAGTACTTTTTTTTTATTTTGAAAAAAAAAACCTTGCAAAATTTTGTGTACCTTACTTTGACCAACCCTCAAAAATTTTTTTAACACATTTTCTTTTTTAAAAGGTAAGAAATGGTTAAAAGTATTTCTAACGAAATGGCCTAATACCTGAGAGGGTTCCTTATTAATTGCTAAAGAAATTGGACAATTTATTACCAATTCGCAATTACCCCATGATTTTAAAATTATGGAGTAATTGTGAACGTTATTCACAAATGTCCCCATTCGCTCAAAAATTTCAGTAGTGTTCTTTTCAGAGTTGAAAATGTTGATGAAGATGATGGTGACATTATTGTAAAAGTTTCCGTTGTACAAACAATACAAAAACAAAATTTTTGTGCAAAGAGCGATATGTTTTGAGTATCAATCTATAAAATCATTACTGTGCTCCCTTAGCCAATAACAACTTACAAAAAACCGAAAAATTACTTGTTTTCAGTGGTTCTGTAGATGTCGTAGGATTAACAAAAAACCATTGTTTTTTTTATTCAAAAAAAAAATTAGGCCTAATAGATTGTTATTTTTTATTCATGTAAGCTAAATGTATTTCCTTGAAAAAGTCTCATTTTACACACACACACACACACACACACACACACACACACACACACACACACACACACACACACACACACACACACACACACACACATCCTATATCAGGTACACCGTTGTTCGTTGGTCGTTCTGGTCTCAAGTCCTGTGTTAAAAACCACTTAATTCGGGGAATCACAAAATGAAGCATCGGTGTAAGAAACAAATATGTCGGAATAATAATGGCGGCCTTACATAGTTCACTTTACGGCCGCTAGTTGGCGCCACCAACCACATTACCTGGGGTTTGAATCCATGATAAGTATCAAAAATTAACGAATTACGCGGCGGCAATCAACACTACATTAGTGTGAATTCAATTGCCTAAAGTTCTCGGCTTACGCCCATTACTGTTACATACCCCCGGCTCAGTTCGCATTTAGAATTGCGCAGCAATTATACATGCGAACTGGACAAAATGAAACTAGAAAAAACCGTACACAAAGTGGAAATCTTAAAACGACCAGCGAAAACGCGATTACAAAGAGTTACAAAATTTACATAAGTTGTATAAATGAAATTACTTAAAGTTGTTTAAATTCAGACGAAGGAATTTATAATCCATTAGAGTCACAAAATTTAAGCATAATGTATTTGAAAAAACAAAATTTTCTTTTTTTTTTTAAATTAATCAGAATGAAAATTATTGCTTTACTTTAAATCTTTTTTATCGGTAAAAAAGAAAAAAATTTTACAAAAGAAAAAATATTTGCATACTAAATGCATAAGTATTTGTGTTAGTTGAGAAAAAACAACTATAATCCAAAACAAAAAAAAAATTTGCATCAAATCGATGCTAAAAAAAATTAATTTGAAAAAGGAAGACACACATGCATAACGTATAAAGATTATCAATATAAAATCAAACATTTAAGTTCATATTCCCACAAAAATGAAAAAAGACTATGCATGTATGTATTGCCTGTACAAAATTGGAATATATGTAATACAACACAAATATAATGTAAGGTATGTATGTATAACTGAAAAAATGTAACTTTAAAATAAATAAATTGCTTGACCTTGAAAACGAATGCAAGAAATTGAAGTTTCTCATGGTACGTATTTTCAAACTGATACGGAGACAAAGGCAGACACGTGTATTAAATAAAAACATTCTCAGGAAGTAGGTACCACAAAGGTAGGTACTTAAAAGCTTAAACATTTCTGTTGTAAACAAAATTTAATTGGTTGTATATTTTTGCAAAACTATTAAAGTATTAACCGACCATGAGAACTAAAAAATATTTCTGGTCAAAAAGTTTCTAATTGTTTTTTTTTTTTCTCTAGAAAAAATTATGGATAAATAATTGTGAGTAAAAAATTTTTTAAATTTTACGAAATAAAGAAAAATTTACATATTTGTTTTTAAATTTGATAAATTTTAATATTAGAGAATTATTAAAAATTAAAAAGTTTTAATTGATTTGAATGTTATTACAGATAATAGTATTAACAAATTGAAAAATAATTCTATGCCATTATAATAGGCAATAAAATAAAACATTTTTATCAAATAAATTTCTTTCAAAAGTATGAAAAATTAATTTTTGTATTTGTGAAATAACATTGTAGTTACAAAATAGATTTAAATTTAAGTAAATTTTTGAAATAGGAAAAAATCCTTTTAAGTTTAACAATTAAACTTTATTTAAGTTACCCTTCTTTGCGGTCAGAAAATTAGTCAAATGAAAAACATATGTGTTGAGAAAAAACAAAAAAAATAATCATTTTGGATTCAAAGTTAAATATTTTTTACACATGATAAAGATAAATAAAATTACAGTAGGTTCTGTGATCTATGCTAAGATATCATAGAACAATAAAAAAGAGTTGAAAAACAAACGAAAATAACTTGTAATTCAATGAAAATTCTCAGTTCACTAAGTGACTGATGTCCCATTACGTTTTAAAAATGTATCCTTAGGACTTAAAATTGGAATTACAAGTGTTAGAAAACTTATCAATTAAAATGAAAATGACTCTACGAAATAGGGATAATACAAAAAATTTTGTACGAAGTGACGTATCTCGTTTTCACGACGTACAGTGGTTACAAGAACCGTTAAAAACCCCAAAAAATTATCCCAATGAAATTTAGCCGGTTGGATCTTGCCGGACGGCTAAAATAACGACAGATCCGCAAAGGTTGAAAAACTGAAACTACTAGAATATAACCCCCCATAAAATTGCAAAAGTTTGTTACATCAGGTAAGCGCATGTTTTCTCCAGCCTTAAGGGTCTGTAGAAAAGGTTCGAAAAAGTGGATTAAATCATGTGCCACCCAAAATCCAGATAAGCAAAAATTCATAAAAATTTCAAGTTTTCATACCACGCGTTCGGTCAAAGCTCCATAGCGCCGTCAACTAAGAAAGCAGTACCGAAAACTCCACAAAATAAACGTAAAACAAAACGTTCGAAGGTCGAAACATCATTGATATATTGTAATTTACAAGTTAGTTTCAAAAAACAACTCAAAATATTTTCAAAAGCTATAGTAATTATAAGCCATTATAGTTATAAATGAAAAATATGTCCGCAGGTAATGGTACATATTGTACTAAATGAATACAAATACATACATAATATTCTCGTTTTCAACTAAAGTAGACAAAACAAGTTGATACAGGCTTATGTGAAATTATATGAACAAGTGAATTGTTTTCAAATAGCGAACATACATACACATATAAGATAGATAAAAAATACTTTTATTTTTATAAAATAATTCTATCAAACATTTTTAACAAATGAAAATTTCAATTCAATTGAATGAAAATTTGTAAATTTCGACAACTAGCAAAATGTAATCTTAAATGTAAAGCATTAGAAATGTCGAATAATTTAAGATTTAGAAAAATTTCACTTTTAGTGATAAAAAATTGTCAATCTTGGTAAATAATTAGTCGTTATTAGGAAAAATCGTCAACTTTCACAACAAAAGGACAAAAAATTTGATAATAATTTCGATACATGTAGTTATTCTTAGTAGAGTATGGAATTTTAAATACATAAAATCGTTAAATAGACCCTTAAATTTTTGGAAATTACGTAACAATTTTCTCTTTTATAATAAGGGACGAGCATTTTCGCTTCGCGCCAAAAAATTCTAAATATGTTAATATTTAAATTGTAAACTTAAGAACTGGCTGGCGTGTAATATTGCCATAACCGTAACTTGTAAAAAATGATAGAATTTATAAACGCTCTAATAGGCAATTCATTCCTAATTGTGAAATGCAGGGCTAAGGTTACACCGGTTAACATTTTTGAAAAATAATGAGTGCTGTAAGCGAGCAATTATTTCAATTTCATATGAAATAAATATTTAAAATGGCGGGCTAACAATTATGCCACAACCGAAATTTATAAAAATAACAAATACAATAAACGCCCCAATAAGCAACTTATTTAAATATTATAATTGCCGGGCTAATGATGCTCCAGGCTGTAATTGGAAATAATAAGTGCATTGGATAAGCAGTTTATTCCTTCAAATGGTGAATTCCTTCAAATTGGCGGGCCTCTAGTGAGTGCCTCAAACCGAAATTCACAAAAAATACACAATAAATAATAAATAATGAAAAATGAAAAATGGCTCTTATTAGCAACTCGTTTGAATTTTAAATTTACAAATGACCGAGTAAATAATAACGCTCCTGGCTATGACTGAAAAACAATAGGTGCCTTGTACATATGAGCAATTTATTTAATTACATACAGTGTGTTTACCATATTTAACCCATCAACGACGGATGGTAATATGGTACAACTTATAAACTAAAGTCAAAATAGGTAATAATTTTAAGGACGAAACCATGAAAATAAGTCAATGTTGGTAAAAATTAATGTCAAAATAGGTTTCGTAAAGACCGGGAAAATTTTGTCATAATCGGGTATTGGGTCAATGTTTAGAAAATTTCCCACGTTATTTGGGAAATAAATGGACGGAAAGGGAATAACCCTTTAACGTCCAACACGGGGGAGGACCCTTTGGGTCCCGATTTGGTTCGGTCTTACGTGCCGCACGCGGCATGTTGTGACTAATGCGGTAATAGGATTGAAAATCGCTAAGTTCAAATTTGTCACTTTCGGATAGATCTATGACAGACTGGACGTAACCCGATGAAGTATTATCATCTCCGTCAAGTGTAAGTGTTAAATTAGAACCCAGAAGTTTTTTGATGTTGTTAACTAAATTATGAATCACCATGTTATA
This sequence comes from Brachynemurus nebulosus, assembly GCA_035578155.1. Classification (NCBI taxonomy): domain Eukaryota; kingdom Metazoa; phylum Arthropoda; class Insecta; order Neuroptera; family Myrmeleontidae; genus Brachynemurus; species Brachynemurus nebulosus. The sequence goes on from JAPWDM010000007.1 coordinate 13,165,368, forward strand.
TACATATTTGTTATCAATTTCAGCAATATAAGGTGATTCTACTGTAACTGTTGTTGCAACATTAACGGGTTTACTGCAAAATGTTAAATTTGAGGTAACATTAATATCCAGTGATAATAAATTATTACTATTATGCACAAATAAAGAAGTAGTATCGGCACAGAAATTGTTTGATATTTCGTCAGAAAGGCTGACGGACGGACAGTTAACTGTATCAATTGATAAAATATTATAATTATTAAATTCAGTTTCGTCAGAAACCGTAACTTCTGAAGAAAAAGGCGATATATTACTATTCGAAACTGAAATATTCACGGTACTCGATTCACTTACTGTACAATTTAAATTTTCAGGCAGGTTACTATTGTCATTAACATTTTCTGTAAAGTGCCCGGTGGCACTCAAAGGGTTGAAATTGTCCAGGGTCAATGTCTTATTCAATGATTCCAAATTATTAATAGTTTTGTTTTCAACGGACGGATCTTTACAATAATAGATATTACTAGAATTTTGTGAATTATTATCAAACTCTAAATTAATACTACATATTTTTAAACTTTGATCATCAATTGAATTCAAATTTTCTTCTTCTTTACAGGAGATATTCAATTCTGAATTATTTAATTCTAGATCAAATTCGTCATGTTTAGGGTTAATCTTATCAAAACATTCATCAAATTTAGAATCGATATTATCACTAAGGTTTCTAAGTTCAGACTTAATATTATTGATATGTTCATCGAAAATAGAGTTCATATTGTTAATATGTTCGTCAAATTTAGCTACCATAAATTGTTGAAAAGAAAGTAGTAAACCTACGATATCCGTAGCTGTATCAGCGTTACCTTCTGAATTGCAAGATGTGCCAGTTGATTTATCCGATGACGGGATTGATGATCCAATTCCAGAAATCGCTGTATAAGACTGACTGGCGCTAGACACAACAGCTTCTTCGGGAACCATTGTTGACGGTGAATGTATAACACACCAATTCCACGAAAAAAATTCAACAATAGGAACGTAAAGTTTTTTCCTCTTTTTCACAATAAAAGTCACTCAAAGTTGTTAATTTGTTGACACAAACACTTTTTCCCTACCTCGGATGTCATTTGTAATGCAAGGGCGTTTCTTGCACGTATTTATAACTAGATTTTGGCGCCGAAAAACTCGATATATTAATTGTTGGATGCCATTAATTCTGTTTGTCCCTGTTTCGTGGGTTACTATGTGAGGAATAATCCTCCAGAAACCAGCATTACGCGTGGCGGTTTGTGTCGACAGTTTTCCGTTGATAAAAATAATTCGTCAGTAGCTGGTTAAATTTTGGTATTTTAAATAATAAACGTTTATTTCCTTTTTAATATTTAATATTTATTATATTTTTAAGGCACTTTTATTTTTAGAAATGTTTATAAAAATATCTTACAAAAATTTAATTTAAATATTGTTTAAATCTTTTAATAAAGAAAATTGTGACTCACATAAAAAATTACATCTGAACCAATCTAAGGTCAGTTTGTGAGTGAGTGATGCACGAAGCATCCTATATCAGGTACACCGTTGTTCGTTGGTCGTTCTGGTCTCAAGTCCTGTGTTAAAAACCACTTAATTCGGGGAATCACAAAATGAAGCATTGGTGTAAGAAACCAATATGTCGGAGTAATAATGGCGGCCTTACATAGTTCACTTTACGGCCGCTAGTTGGCGCCACCAACCACATTACCTGGGGTTTGAATCCATGATAAGTATCAAAAATTAACGAATTACGCGACGGCAATCAACACTACATTAGTGTGAATTCAATTGCCTAAAGTTCTCGGCTTACGCCCATTACTGTTACACTGCGTGTATGATAATGTCGTACATCTTCTGATTCTGGCTCGTTTACTATTTCTTGTTCCCGTTCTTCTGGTTCTATTTGATCGTTTACTATATCTTCCCGTTCTTCTGGTTCTACTTGATCGTCTTGACCCGGAGCTACGTTTGGCTGTAAGGTGACTCGAAATTGTAATGGCCAATCTTCATCCAATTTAACCCTATCATTTACCCGATTTGCGTCCAATTGATTACCCTGATTATTTCCCGGTTCAGCGCCCTGATTATTTCTCGGTTCTTCTTCAACTTCAGGTTGTTCACGAATATTTGCTGGCTCATCATCATCCATATATTTGCACGGTTTCAATCTGTTTACATGTACGATGAATTGTCTACGCCCATAGATCTCTTTTATCTTGTATGTGATCGGTCCCTTTATCGTAACAATTCTGAATGGCCCAACCCATGGTTTCACTAACTTTTTAGACCCTTTAATACAAGCAGATGGATCGTGTAGATATACCCTATCACCCAGCTGATATGTAACTTCTTTTGTTTTTTGATTGAACCGAACTACTTGTTTTTCTGTCGCTTGTTTTAGATGTTCCGTCACCTGAGTGTATGCTTGATTAAGCCTTTGAATTAACTCCGCCGCATAATTTTCACTACAATCTGCCGTTACTCGACGTGGTTTAATGATTTCGTCATAAGACAGTTCTATATCCCTCCCGTGCAGTAAAAAGAATGGAGTTTCACCCGTTGCACTGTGTACGTGACTACGATATGCCATGACCACGAATGGTAACCACTCGCCCAAATATCGTTGAGTGTCACTAATATAGTGAGATAGCATGTCTTTGATAACCCGGTGACTGCGCTCAATTATACCATTTGCATGTGGATGGTACGGTGTTGTTTGAATTTTCTCAATCCCGAGAATTTGACAAATTTCCTTCATTAACTTTGATGTAAAATTGGTCCCTTGGTCCGTAATTAATGCCCTTGGTACCCCATGTCTCGAAATGATGTTTTCGACGAAAGCCCTCGCTACGGTATCAGCCCTCTGATCCGGTGGTGGTATCGCTTCCAGATATCGAGTAAAGTAGTCCTGACAAGTTAAAATATATCTATTTCCCCGCATAGAAGTTACAAGTGGTCCCACAATATCCATTGCGATCTGCTCAAATGGTGCCTCTACTGCTGGTAGTTTTAAAAGTGGTGCTGGTTTTGTAGGTTTTGTTTTCCTCTGAGCACACGAAACACATTCTTCGCACATTTTCTTTACATCTTTAGCCATATTTACCCAATAAAAATTTATCTCTTATGAAACTTAATGTCCGGAATAAGGTGCCGCATGATATGCCCGTATAACTTCTCGTACCATATTTGCCGGAACGACTAATCTATCGTGTCGTTCGGTGATAACCCTTTTCTTCTACAAAATTCCATCCTCGTCTAAGTAGTCAAACTCATTTTCTTTATTTTCTCCCATTTTTCGGATAATTTCTTGTATGAGTAGGTCCCGTTGTTGCCCCCTCTTAAATGTTTCTCTATCCCAAAATGGCTCGTATTGTATTTCCGCTTGATTGACGCTTATATTAGGTGCCGGTACCCTCGACAGTGCATCTGCATTCCCATTTTTCCTCCCAAGTCTGTGAATAATTTCGAATTCATACTCAGCCAGTGTTAATGCCCATCTTGCCAGTCTAGAACTTGGATCTTTGATTGAAAGTAGCCACCTAAGTGGTCGATGATCCGTTATGATCTTAAAAGGTCGCCCGTACAGATAACAGCGAAAATGTTTGACACCCCAGATCACGGATAAACATTCGCGCTTAGTGGTTGAATAATTTCGTTCAGCCTTATTTAACTGCCGACTAGCATACGCAATTGGTCGTTCATGTCCCTCGTACTCTTGACTCAAAATAGCCCTGATAGCATATCCCTAAGCATCCGTTGTCAATATATTGTATCCGTTGGGCACTCCTTCCCAATGTGTCCGGCCCGTCGACACCAACGACACACCATTGGTGCCCGACACTCTTTCGCAAAATGCCCAAACTTAAAACAGTTTAGGCACTGCACCGCCGACAAATCCGACGACTCGATTGTTCGGCCGTATCTCGCCCCGCCGCATTTTTCCTGCCCATCTCCCTTTCCCTAGCGGCCGCCTGGAATCTGGGTGGGATCTCTCGCGGTCGCGTTTCCGTATGACGAGGGGTTGACAACCCCCGAGTCAACTCTTAGGGCTTGTATCCCTCGCCCTACACTACTCAGTGTTTGTTGGTGGAGCTCTTCCTGCTCCGCCAACTCACACGCCCCTTTTAATGTCAATCCCTGCCCCTCACGCAAAAATGCCACTCCAATGTTTTTAATAATTCCCGTCTAAGTCCCATTTTAAATTGTTCTAACATCAACTGTTCATTTTTCTTTTTTATTCCCGGCACTTATGCAAGTTCTGCCCCTGCCAAGTCCTCCTCTAACACTTCCTGTCCTGCCAACTTAACCCTAGTAACAAATTCCCTTACTGACTCCTTACTCTGCTGTATTGTCCCTGCTAGTTTGTGGTAACCCGACCCTGGCACTCTTTTTGGCGTAAACATTTTAATAAATTTGTCCTTGAATTCATCATAACTTAGTTCATCTAGTCCCGGTTCACTCTGAAAATATCTATATGCTTCCCCACTCAGTTTACACTTTACTACCATTAAAATTTGTTCTTTTGTTAAATTGTCCAACTTAGCCCTTCTTTCAAGTTTGTCAAAATACTCCCGTACATTTTCCCTCCCAGTTAAATTGTCAATTGCATTGGCGAGAGCATTCAAACTCACGCGCGGAGCTTCAATGTTTATAACTGGCTGCTCCATCTTATAGAACCTCCCTAATTGATATACACAAAATATCCCCACAATAAAAGTGCAAAAAAGTAATAGTATTGTCCACCTGTGCAATATGAAAATAAAAAGAAAATTACATTATAATAAAATTAAATTTTGTTTCCCATTTTTCCTGAACGGAGTATATTTTGGCACAGGGTATAATATTTCAAAATATGTTATGTTACATTATATTGTTGACCGGTGATATGATGTGTGTTTACTTTGTGAAGTATTTCTTATGCCCAATGTATATGTAGAGTTTGTTACCCATGTATATGTACCCAATATGTGTGTATATGTGTGTATATATGTCCCTGGCCTATATACTGTATAAATCAGCTGTTTAATCAACAATGACCCATAAAATCACCAATTAACCATAAATAAATGGTAACCGCAATAATGAACCCTTAAATATCACAACGATTACCTGTAAATATGCCCTCCAAAAATTTATATTGAGAAACATGTAACAATTGAATAAAATATAATTGTTAATAAATAATAATAATATTATTAAATACAATTATGGACCAAAATGAACTACAGTTTAGTTTAAAATATCATATACCCAACAATAGAAATCATTTATACAACAATTATGATTGTTACCGCCCAACAATTAAAATATATACACAACAATATAGTCTATAACGCAACAATTAGAAATTCTCAACAATTAATTCAACAATTGAATATATTTATCCCAGATAAAATAATAAAATGTAATTACATCAATTTTGTCTTAAAAATTGACCGAAAACAGAAAATTTTTCCTAAAAATTATTTAATTTTTCCCCAAAATGATCAATTTTCGCCAGAAAATTTCCTAATTTTATCCCACAGGACGCTGCCACCAAAATGTTACCGTGCCCCGTTAGTGAACCATATATATATATATATATATATATATATATATATATATATATATATATATATATATATATATATATATATATATATATATATGGAAAACCAAGGGACGGCGAATTATATTATTTATTCGGCACAAGGGTAGCGTGAAATTACATGTACCGAATATCGAAGCAGGGGTTCGAACTTCTGCCAAGGTTAATCCATGACGTAATTGGCGATAAAAGTGGATTTTCTGCCTGAAATAAAAGATCTAAAATTTACTGAAATAAGACAACCGAAATTCCTTTTTCTTCTAATTTATTCTAACCCGTCTAAAATTACATTAATAAAATAATTTCCCTTCGTATCGACGACTAAAATAAACAATCTACCCAAATTACTACAAAATTATGTACTTTCTACTACTAATTATATAAAATGATACAGAACCCAATAAAAAATATACTAAATTTCAAACATCATTTGCGAACCCATTGTTACATCCAACTATCAAAATATTCAGTTACGCTTCATAAATAAAATTTAACCCTTTGTACCCGCTGTTTTCCCGAAATTATTGATATTTTCTCAATCGGTTCCAGAAATTGATGTTTGAGGTTTTAGTTAAAAAGAATATGAACCATAAAACAAGTACAAGTTACAAAATTTTAGGTACTCACCAAATTCTCCTTATAATATAAAACAATAAAACTTACACAGCTAGTTTTTACAAAACTACACTTTCTTGCAACAAATACCTAAACGCTAATTCACACAAGTTGATGACCCTTAAAAGTTTACAATAATCCACAAATGTCCCGGTTAAATAGTCAAAATTACACAAATTAATCCCAAATTTATTCAATCAACCCAATCCACAAATCCCACACAAAATCCCAAATCACCCAACTACACAACAAAGCCCTTGATAACAATCCCAATTTTCTAAACAATCAAAAACCCACAAACCGACTTCTTTACACTATCAAATCCAGTGAACGGCTTTTTTTAACCGTTTTCATTTGCAATTTTGGCTTGGCTTCTACATACCCTTCACCTCATACCCTTCTAGCCTATAAATTTGTTCTAGAAACTTCCATAGCAAAAATCCTTATCAGCAATTAATTATTTCTCGTTAATTTATTAAATTATTAATTATTTATCGCCAACGGTTTTTGTCGCCCGGATGTTTAATCTATATACCATTTCTTACATGTACATTACTTAAGAAATCTATGTACTAAACTTTTCCGCTCTTCAATGAATGAACCCTTTTGTTCGTAAAAATATTTAATAATTTTTTTGTTTATACAAGTGTGACTCTGATTAGAATATGTATATACGTACTGCTAAAACTTACAATTCGAATCAAACTTTTCAATTTGGAATTATTTTTATTCCCATATAAAATATTTAAATTTCGAATAATAAACCCGGCTTGTATAATAACAGTACAGAATTTTGATAAGAATTGAATGTAAAATGTTGAAATGGCAAAAATTTTAATAGGTATAAAGAAATTAGCATTATGAATACAATTTTGTTCGTCATTGGCCTGGCCTTTACATAAGGTTAAAACTATTCATTAAGAATTTGTTAGTAGATTAAATATGTATACGAAGTATGCCGTGATGTAAATACCTAATTAAAGCCGGTTACACACGGTCTGATCTCATCGGCCAATAAAATAGACATTAGTAGTAAGGTAATGCCGATTCCAGCACAAATGGGTTTATTGACCCCTAGCCCACTGACCCACATTGTCTCGTTAACCCGCTATATTGACCTAGTCCGATTCGCCACAAGTTCACCCAGTTTTTTGACACCCAATTTTTGCATTTTAGTGAAAGCGAAACTTTTTAATTTGCATACACTGATTAATTTTGAATTTGAAAGAAAGTGAAATTTTTTTGTAGATGAATGAATTTGTTGTTTATAAAAATGAATAAACTTTTTTTCTGTAACGGCCTTGTGTAGGTTGAACGAACGAATGAATGAACTTTTTTTGTGTGTCGTTGTAGAACTGGTTTTTGTACAAGTTTTTTATACAACAGTGCGTACGTGAAGAATGTGTTGTACACATAACTGTTTGTCTCGTTTTGGATACCTGAAATTGAATAGGACAAGAAAAAATAAAAAACAAGATGTTTATAGTAAAAAAATGATTTATTTATATACTTATTAATATACTTAAATACATTTATATCTTTAAACTAAAATTATATATATAAAATATACATATAAAAGAATGATTTGAAAAACTTATAGCTAATACATACATAAAATTATCGCTAATAAATTATCTTAAAATATAGATAAAAAAATAAAATAATAGAAAATATATACAATAAAAAAATATACACTTTTTTTTAATATCACAAATTTTCTATTGTTTTTTTATAAAATTGAACGTTTCTTAGAGCACATCTTTTATTAATAGTATACTTGTGGTAAATACAAGTCTTTTCACTCTCCTCCTCTAATTTGTCTTTTGTTATACTTTCTATATTAACCACTTCACACTTGAACAGGTTTTTAATGTATTTGGATTTTTCATCCCCCTTCACTATCACTACATCTCCCAACCCAAGATTGTCGTCGATAATTTCTTGAATTTTTTTTATTTCCTCGTCGTAGGGAACATATCCTTCCTGCCAATATAATTGGTGCACATTTCTGCTTATATACAAATTTGCCTTTTTGAACTTGTCTGGTAAAATTTCCCAGTCGTATGGTGGTTTCAATATAAAATGTAGAATTGATTGATTCTTTAACAGGGCAAATTCTTTTAAAACAAATTCACCATGTTTTCCTCGGAACCCTTGTACGTCGATAAAAATTGATTCACTCAAATTGTTCATTTTAAACTTTTCACAAAAAAAATTAAAAATTTACGTAACTTGTCTCGTTAAAAAACGTAACTATCAACGTTATCGTGTCAAAGCCTGTTTATAAGGTGTTTATATATATAATTTCAAGTACCCTCACTTCGTCGATTAATCGTATTGAGGTCACCCAATACGGTTTCTTCTAAGAGGTTAAGTTTTTCTTTACACTGTTTTAATATATCGAAGAGTAATTCTTCGCTCTCTTTTTTTATTTCTTTATTGAATTCTCGACCAAATGAGACAAAATTATCATCAATGAAATACCGTTTTTTATCCAAAACTTCTTGTTTGAAATTAAACATAAACTCCACCAATGGTTGAAATAAAATGAAAATCAACAAAATACGTAAATTGTATTATTATTTATTGTAAAAGGTTTGTTATTACAACAAAATGCTAATTAAGCACATATAATATGTATTAATTATAATTTTTTTTAATACAATAAAAAATGACTTTAAGTTTTACAATTACGTTAATATTTAATAATAATTGTTAATAAACATTAAAGGATAATAATGAATCATTTCTAAAATAAATAGTTTAAAATTCATGTTGCTTTCAGTCTGTGCAAAATTCTCAAGTAATTTTATTGTACACAAGTTGTTGTAGTGATTATTTTTAAGAAATTCCAGGAGACTTTTGTAGTAATTGTATATGTACAAACTATTCAGTTTTAACACGCGTATCTATTACACACTTTAACCGTTCCATTTCTTGAAATGTTTTCATCGCAAACATAATACCGCGGTTTTCCGATATCCGTACTACCATTATGCGTACCGTTTGTGTGTGTTTGTGTATACATACACAATCTACGTGACAAAATTTTTAATGTAAATAAACATTTTTATGTAAATAAAACTTCAGTTTTTAACATATACAGGCGATTATTTTGAAAGTTAACATAAATATATGATAATAGTAATAATAAAAATTATTAATACACATATATATTATAATTTCTAAGCTTACAATTAGAAATAAATATTATGTAGCTAAAAAATATGACTTAAAAATTTATTTTTATAAAAATATTTTAATTTTTATTAAAAAATAAATTGTTTAGAGAAACATCCTGTATATGATTCCGTTAAGGGTACCACGTGTATGTATTGTCGTACGGTTAACGGAATATCGGTGTACAATTCGTTTTATTAAAAATTTTAATCACTTTTACATTTTTTCCAAAAATTTCACTTTTTAAAACGGCTACATCACTTAAATTTTCACAAAAATCCTGCGGGGAGTCTGTGTAAAAATAATCATTAATCTTCTCACGAAAATCGAAAATTTTGTCGAACTGTGCCTTTTCCAAGTAAATAGTTTGACAGTTGTTTCCACCACTTAGTTTTATAATTACACGAAATTCTTCACTTGCAAGCACACCAACTTCGATTGATTTAGTTTGACTTAAATTAAGAAAGTATGTTGAACTTAAAATAAGCTTAAAATTTGTCGTAGTTGATTTTATTCTATTTTTGCTTGGTGTAACATTATCATCTGTTTTATTAAGATTAATAAACGCTTCTGCCATTGTTTTGTATTTCTTGTGCGCGATTTGATATGTTTGAAAATAAAACTGATTTTCGGAGAACATTTAAATACGAAAATTTCTCCAGGAAAATGTTTCCTTTCCAATATTAAGCAATAAGCCAACGTCTGACCTTGGCCTTTACGTAAGAAGAACAATCGTCTATTTTCAATGTACATGTATTAAATTATTTTAATCCACTCATTTTTAAGCCTGGTTATAAATTAATGTCACTTCTTAATAACGTTTTTATATTTTTAAATAAAAATGCGTGGTAATGATATTCTTTGTTAAATCATATACACGTGTAGTTCAATGTCACCTGACCTAAAAAAACTAGAAAGTTTAAAATAAACTCTTATAGAAATACCAATAAAAACACATCACACGAGTATGGAATGCATTTTAAATTTATACAATTTTATGGATAATGCATTGAACATAGCATCCACTTTCTATAATAAATTATACTAATTTACATTTATACTTACACCACCAAATATTTTTTATATTCTTAGTTGAATATTCTTATGGTAATAAAATTTAATGTCAATTATTTTTTTGAAATTGGTTATGTAATTTTAAGGAGATATTGAAAAATTTTATTTCTTTTACTACCTACAATTTATTTTAATGATCGTTTTTTAAATTTATGTATAATTTCTAAGCTTTTACAGCAGGCGTGCGATAACTTCTCATGTTCGGGTGGATTACCAATAGACGAATTTTACTCATTCTAAATGTATATAATATATCATCGAATTCTAATTATCGAAAATAGATATCGAAAAATTAATAAAATATTTTTACTTATTTAAAGAAAACCATCTCTTTATTTTGAGTATTTTTTTTTTGTTTAACGCAATTTTTACAACTATCTAGGATACACTCCATATTTATTTATATTTAGATTTTAAAAAGTTAATTAGAAAAACAACGTCACTACGTACTTTTTTTAGGACTAATGAATATAACGAAATATCAAGTGACGAAATATCGTGTTTCCACTGTATAGTGTTAATAAACTTAAATAAACTTTTTTCAAGGTAATATTTTAATAAAGTGAATATTTTGAATTGAATATTAAGAAGAGAAATTTTTTTATTTCCAAAACATGTTTTAAATGGAATGATGTAACATTTGATATAACCTTTTTAATCAATTCCGACACATAAGAAGATGATAATTAAATATCTAAAAGCCGCTTGTATGTTTTTTTATTATTGTAATGTGGGTTATTTGTAAGTTAAAAAACCAGACGGGTTAATATTCTCAAATAAACTTTTCAAGGTAAAAAAGTCAACATTTTAATAACCTTGTACCCCAGAGAAATTTTTTTAAAAATGAGGATAGCAAGTAAATTTGTTTTAAATTTAGATTGTGTATACCTCCACTTTTTCGATTTTAAGTCTCCACTTTTTCGAATTTAAGTGTATATGTACGATTGCAGACATTGTTTTCAACCATTTTTATAAAATTTTGATAGTTTTTTCTTAGTGAAATATAATTTTTTGTGTGTTTTGTGCTATCGGTGGTTCACTGCTGTTATAATTTTTTATATTATTACTGTGTTTATAATTTTTTAAGGTAACTTAATTTCTTAAATTATACGTAGTGTTAGTTTATATACATCTATTTTGATTATTTAAATAGGCTTGTACTTGTTTTAAATAGGTTATACTTGTATAGGGTTTTATAAATGGATTGGGAAAATGAAATAATAGATGATGAATTATCAAATTTAGAAATTTTTAAAGAATGTATTTCGAGAAAAATGTGTCTGTGTGAAGACGTGAAGTTTTCTTTACTTAAAATTTTTAATAGTTATTTATACAATAAATATAGAAACACCAAAAATAGCGACAATTATAATTTTTGCAAGTTTACAAAAAGCATTTACCCTTATGCAAAAGATCACTCTGTTAAATTTGATTATTTATTATATTTTAAAAAAGATTACCCAGAAATTAGATACTCCACTCCAGAATTTATTAAAGACGCAATGTTTTGTTTAGTTAATGGTTTAGAAACAAACGATTATATAAAAATTATTGAAAAAGATTCACCAGAGATAGATATAAAATATGTATGGAAAAAATTTGTTTTACACACAGATTTTCAAAAAAATTTATACCCTTCACGTAATAATGAAATCCGTAATATATTAGAAACTGAGTTTAAACCATCCGAGGAAGTAATAAAACATGTGCGCGAACATCATTTATATAGAAATTGTAAAATTATTTCTTATTTTGATTATTCACCAAAAAATATTTATAATAGAGAAACCATAATTATTTCTGATGACGGCAGTGAATTAGACGTTAGTATCGATTCACAGGAAACATATTTCAATATATCACCAAATAGATCACCTTACCATATATTTGAAAATAATAACAGTGAAATATATCAAAGTCAAGATATAATAGAAATTGTCGATTTGGAACAAAACGAAGGTAAGAAAAATTGTTTTTTTCTTTTTTTAAAATTTTAATTATTTTATATTTATTCTTAGTTTCACCTTCAATTCAGCTAGAAGTACCAATACTACCTGAACAGACACTAGAAAATTTGGAAATTCTTCCTAGACCTTCTGGAATTGGAAGAAACAATCATTCCTTTAATCTTCAGTCGTATTTGGATCGTATACAATTAAGAAAGCAGTTAAACGTAGATGGGAACAAACTACTGGTAAGAAACAATAATCTCTTTAATAAAGAATGTTTTACTAATTTATATTATTTTCAGACTCCACGTCTATTCAAACAGAACAATCAACAAACAATTTACCTGGACCTTCAAATGCGTTACATGGAGAAACAACACACACAATTTCCGAACCGAGTACATCAACAGCTGCAAGTGCTACAAGTCCTTTAGGGTGGTCACAAGTCACCAAAACCTTCAATAACCGAATTTTTGTTGGGAAAATTTTAAATACACAAGGGATAAAAACAGTGTCAATTTTTTGAAAAGTGTTTTCCGTTAATTCAGGCAAAATAAAATGAATATATTAACAAATACAAATCTGTAAAAATAAATTTTACCCTATGCTGTGAATATAAACTTTCAAAAAATCAAGGAGAAATACTTGACGATTTTTATTTTCAAAATAAATTAACTACTTTAAATTTATCTGACGATCTTTCAATTGTATATGAAGAACATTTACAAGGTATACTTACAACAATGGATGAATTTGAAAGACGGGAAAGTGGAGAAACTTTAAATAGAATTTTATATTTACAATTAAATTTGGCTAAAAATGACCCATTAAATGGAGGAACATATATCCCCTTACCAAAGAAAATTCTTAGAACAAATTCTGTAATAAATGTAAAAAATAATGACGAATATTGTTTCATTTGGTCAATATTAGCTCATATTTATCCTCAAAAAAGGAATCCAAATCGGGTTTCAAATTACCCGAAAAATTTTAGAGAAATTTTTAATTTGGAAAACATTTCATTTCCAGTAACTTTTAAAGACATAGCAACTTTTGAATCAAAAAATCCAGTGTCTGTCAATGTTTACACTCTTAACGAAAATTCACGTATTTGTGGACCTATCTATTTTACAAAAAACAGAAAAAATATACATGTTAACTTATTATTAATTTCTGATAAAAATAATTTTCATTATTGTTTAATTAAGAACCTAGCACGTTTGTGTGGTTCGCAATTGACACAGAATGGTCATAAACAGTACATATGTGAAAGATGTTTAAATTATTTCACTTCTAACACATCATTAAACACTCATTTAGAAAAGTGTAAACTCGTAGATGCAGTTAAAACAGTTTTACCTGAAAAAGGTAAAAATATTCTAAAATTTAAAAATATTAAGCACATACTCAAGCTACCAGTTATTGTAATGGCCGACTTTGAATGTTTAACGCAAAAAATTAGCACATGCAAACCGAATCCTAATGCACCATATGAGGAACGAGTTGAATACCATGTACCATATGCAATAGGTATGCAAGTTGTTTGTCATTTTAATCCAAATCTTAATTTTTACCACAGTTATATAGGACCAATGGCAGGTAAACATTTTATAAAAAAAATTAATGAACTAGCTCAATGTGTTGAACAATTTTTAGAAACAAATGCACCTATTGTAATGTCGGAACAAAATGAAATTGATTTTCAAAATGCAAATACCTGTTGGATATGTGACAAGCCATTCTTAGAGGGTGATGTAAAATGTCGCGATCACAATAGACTTGACTGTTCCGGTAATCCAAATTTTAGGGGAGCTAGTCACAGAGATTGTAATCTTGCACTCCAGGTGTCGAGATTTATATGAGTTTTTTTTCATAACGGTAGCGGATATGATTTTCATTTATTCTTGATGGAGCTTAACTTTTCGAGCGAGAACATATATGCCATTCCAATTAATTCGCAAAAGTATATAGCAATACAAAAAAAAATTGGTAGTGTTTATGTACGATTTTTAGATTCTTATAAATTTTTGAATTCGTCTTTAGATGAACTTGCTAAAACATTAGAACCTTATCAATTTACAATTTTAAAACAACATTTTTCTCAACAATAGGATTTTAACTTGTTAATTAGGAAGGGTGTATACCCGTATTCATATGTAGATAGTATTGAAAAATTAGAAGAAACACAGCTTCCACCAAAACATTGTTTTTTTAATGATATAAAAGATGAAGAAATTACAGATGAAGATTATATACATGCACAGACTGTATGGCAACATTTTAATATAAAAAATTTAGGTGAATATACAGAATTATATTTAAAAACGGATGTTTTGCTTATGGCTGATATATTTGAAAATTTTCGAGAACTTTGTTATAACACGTATAAATTGGACGTTTGTCACTCGTTTTCCCTTCCGGGCTTTAGTTTTGATGCAATGCTAAAATTTACAGATGTGGAACTTATTATAGACATAGACATATTAAACTTTTTTGAAACTTCCATAAGGGGCGGGAATTGTTTTGTTTCTACAAGATTTTTTGAAGCTAATAATCCGTATATGGGTAATCTTTATGATGAAACTAAACAGGAACAATATATTATGTATTATGATGCTAATAGTCTCTATGGTTTTACAATGTCAAATTTCCCATTGCCATATGGAGGTTTTGAATGGTTAGATGTAGAAAATTTTGATTTAGATAAAATTGATGAACTAGATCCGAATTTTGGGTATGTTCTCGAAGTTGATTTGCTTTACCCGGAATATTTACACGACGAGCATAACGACTTTCCATTTTGTCCGGAAAAGTTTGTACCTCCTTCATCAAAGTCACATATACCTAAACTTATCGGTTCCTTTAAACGTAAACAAAATTATATAACACACATAAGAAATATAAAACAATGTTTAAGGCACGGATTAATTTTAGAACGAATACATAGGGTTTTAAGATTCAAACATTCCTTTTGGCTCAGAGCTTATATTGAATTAAATGCAAAGTTGAGAGGACAATCTAAAACAAAATTTGAATCAAATTTTTTTAAATTTATTTTAAATGCTATATTTGGAAAATCTATAGAATCATTACGAAAACGGTGTAATTGGGATGGAAGATATGGTGCTAGGAAAATGATTTGTAGTCCACGGTGTAAAAAATTCACTATTTTAGCAGAAAATTTAGTATTAATTGAACAAACTCGAGACGAAATATTTTATAATAGACCAATATACGTGGGATGGACAATTTTAGAGTTATCAAAGTATCATATGTACTATTTATATTATGATGTTTTTAAGAATATTTTTGAAAATAAAGTTAAACTCCTTTATAGTGACACAGATTCCCTATTAATTGGATTGGAAAATATAAATCCATATCAAGTTATGAAAAACAATTTGAATTATTTTGATACATCAGGTTATGATGATAATAATATATTTGGAATTCCGAAAGTCAATAAAAAGAAATTTGGTTTATTAAAAGATGAATTAAGTGGAAAAATAATAACTTGTTATTGTGGTTTGAGACCAAAAATGTATTCATATATTACGTTAGATGATATTGTAGATAAGCGTGCTAAAGGTGTTTCAAAATCTTGTTTATCGAAAATTACGTTTGATGATTATTTAAATACTTTATTTTACAATAATATATTGTACAGAGAAATGACTTTAATACGATCAAAGTATCATAATATTTTTACAATAAAAGTTAATAAAAAAGTTTTGTCTACTGAAGATGATAAACGTGTATTGATGAACGGACAAATGACTACTTTAGCATGGTTTCATAAAGACACATTACAATAATAATTACTATTTAATATTGTAATACTACACTCTTGTAAAATCACAGGTCATTGTTTGTAATGTAGCAAAAAATAAATTAAAAAATTAAAAATTAAATATTATTATATATTTATTGATAGGGGGTTATGTTTTCGGGTTTGAATTTGGGTGCTACTTTTCGGGTTTGTTGGGGTTTCGATCAGCAGAGCATTCTCCAGGTGTTACGGAGACGAGAGTGTGTGGCAGTGGAAGGTTATGGTCGCAGATCGTTTTCCCAAAACCACAAGATCCCCAAATAACCTGAAATTTTCCTTTCAACAACTAAAAGGGTGGTTTTTAAATTAGAACTACGAAAATTCATAAATTACAATTTTATTACAATGAAAGGTGACTAGAAACAATTTTTGAATTACAATATTTGGAATCTTTAAAATTTACGGCAACAAATTATTACAAGTTTTTGAGAATTTATACATATTTTTGAAAGACCGATAAGCCAATTCAAATAAATTTACATAATATATTTCAAAATAGAATTTGCATCTTAGCCTTTGGTGTGGCCATACTTTCCAAACCGAAACGCACGATATAAGTATATGGTGTGTACTGGCTATGGGAATGTATCACCACATCAGTTGGTAAATTTATACACTTTTGACTTAAACATAAATTTGAGGTTTCGAATTTTACGGAACAATTTTAAATATTGCTATAAAATATATTTTCTAAAGATATGTTATTAATTAAATTAAATTGATGTCAGTATTTGAAATTTTATAATTGTATCTTTAAAAATTTATGACTAGAATAACCCGTATAAGTATTTTATAAGTATCAAATTTTATGAAATTGTAAATTAGTCGATTAGATTTAAATTGAAATGTTTTAGAAAGTTACGTTGGAAGTTAAATATTAATAATGAGCTACATGATTTAAAAGATTTAAGCTTGCACATGTTCTAAATTTTGTTTATCTAAACCGGAAATAGTTATGTGATCTGATACTGATTAAACTATAAACACAATCTATATATATGTTTGTTTGAGAATTTACTTAATAATAATCTAAAATATAAATCTATCAATTAACTAAATATATCTATATTCTTAAACTACAAGTTATCTAATTTTTTAGTCGCAGACTTTTTTTGCTAAATCCCCAGAAATCTTTTGGAAATCTGAATGAATGCGAAAGTACAAACGACGTTAAATATTTGAATATAAATTATTTTTTTACATATTACAATTAATTATTTTCTTTTATCTATCTAATATAAATTATCTTTTATTTTAATTTAAATAAATTTCAAAAATATATTTATCTTAAATTAATTATACGATTTTTTTTAAAATTTAAATTTACCTACACGCTACGTTTAATTATTTTCTAATCATTTAAATATAAATTATTTTTCGATTATGTTTAAGTAAATTTCCAAATATATGTTATAGTAAAATAATACTTATCTTAACAACGAAGAGTTTGTAATTTTCAACAATACACTTAAATAAATGATACTTAAACTAATTTTAAAATATACATATTTTGGTTTTTTTATTTTTGATGTGTGCGGCCCAAAGGCCACACGAGAAGAGAACTTCTCCCTAACCGTGTGTCTTTTTAATTAGTATCAGTTATTTATTTAGTTACGTAATTTGTTTTGTTAATTATTTTTTTGAAAAATAAATGCTTAATTAAATAATGTACGCACTTGATATAAATTTAAATTTCAGATTTCTGCAAACGTGTAATTAGTTTTTACATTGTGCCTAGATATCAATTTGAAACTATAACACTAGATGTCGTTAATATATATATATATATATATATATATATATATATATATATATATATATATATATATATATATATATATATATATATATATATATATATATATATATATATATATAATTGATTTTTATTGAATTCTATGAGATGATATATTGGACTGGTATTAACTTCAAACATAAATGTTAGATGTCAGTATTTTGACATTTTTACAAATAGATTATTTATTAATTAGATTAAAGTTTTATTACCGTTTTCCAAAGTAAATAAAATAAATAACGTGTTGAATTGATTCATCACATGTAGCAATAATTATTGCTACAGTAACTATGTTAGATAAGTACTTGTAGATATATACATACATAAAAATTTGGTGTAAAATTTAAGGGTTTGATAAAGGGGGGTTCATTACCCCTAAAAAATCCTATTATAATATGGGGGCCACTTGTCAACGCAATGAAATTGTGTATATTCAGGAACAAAACATTGTCTATGTTGAAGCATTACTTTAAGTACTAATTTTAATTACATTAAGTTGTAATTTTATAAAACACTATTGTGAGACTGAAAAAAAACAAATGAACGTTTTTCTTCAGTCGATTTTAAGAAACACTTGTAACATTTATTTGTAATTTTATTGTAAATATTTAATTTAATAAAACTGGAAAATAAAAAAAAGTCTTGTTTTATTTTTACTTTCTTTATTAAAAAAAAATACATATAATTTTTTATTACATTTAACTATAGTATGTCATCTTGTTTAATCCAAGTAGGATTTTTGAAACCCAACCATTTCACCAGTGCTGAATCACCCTTTCTTTTAATAATTTTGGAAATTAGATATAAAGACGGGTTCTTGGTTTTTTGCAACTCGAAATCGTAGAATTTGCCTTCTATAGGTTTATTTTCATAGTCTATTAACGAATATGTGACTGGATCAGTTTTGTGTACTTGAGAAATTTTAAAAATTTCAGGAGTCCAGTTGAATGTATATCCTTTTTCAAAAGTAGTTTTAAATTTACTAATACGAACATGATCATTTTTTTTGAATCTTGGTTGTTTTTTATTTTGATACTGATTGTAATTATAAACGGTATGTCGTAACTGCTCTTCGATTTTCTTTGAATTGACTTCAGCTGGTTTCATCTTAATAGTGTTATGGTAAGTATTATTATATTGTTTCACCAATTCATCGAGTATATCAATCCATTTGTAAGTAGAGCGGATGCTGAATTGTTTCCAAATCATGTTTTTTAAAGTTCTGTTAAATCTTTCGACTATACTTGCTTTTAAATTTGAGTAAGTTGTAAAGTGTTTAATACCATATTTTTCCATTAAGCGTTTAAAATGAGGATTTAGAAATTCTGTGCCTTTGTCTGTTTGCATTAGGGTCGGTCTTCGATTAAGCTTAAAAATTGATTCCATAGCTTTCGCTACTTCTTCTCCTCTTTTGGTCTTTAATGGTACACACCACGCTTGTTTCGAAAAATTGTCGATGATAGTTAAAATGTGCTTATATTGTTTATTATATTTTGCAAATTTTGTCATATCACAAAGATCAGCTTGCCATTGTTCATCTATTCCAACCATTCTTACTCTACGACGTTTAAATTTTCTTCTAGCTGGTTTATGTAATTCATTCACGATGTCTATTTTGCTCATGATTACTTTGATGTGTGTTCTTTTTAATTTCTCCACGTAGATAATTTACATTAGACTGCAGCAACTTTATTATATACTCTTTTTCATTGTCAATTTTCAACTTTATACTTTTAGAAATATTGTTCATTAGTTTTATTAGATTTTCTGTTTTTTGGTTAATTAATACACTAGTTAAATTTGTTATTTTTTGAATTTTTGCATCCATTTCTGACATTTTTGTAATTACGTAATCAACATTATCATTTTGAAAACTTTGTAATAAAAATAAAACAGTTCTGTTGAAATTTTCGTCAATTTTTCTTGAAAGATTTTTATTAGACTCATCATCAATTTGGGTCAACGTGTCTTGACACTCTCAGTTTATTAAACATGTACTTATTCCAATCAATACACACACGCTGATTACAACAATAATAAGCACTTTTCCTTTCTTAAATAAAACTTCTCTCGGGTCCATATTATTTACTTTTTTTATTCAATTATATCTAACTCACGTAATTGTTGGACTATTTCATGAAATTGATTTTCCGAAAATGAATTTCCCGCTTCTCTAGCGAAAAAAAGTAATTTTAGGCGCCTTACAAGATCGTTAACATTATCGTAATAAATAAAATTGGTTTTATGCAACCGCTTAAAAGCTAAATCAGACATCCCACTTCCTTTTTGACTGGCAAACAACTTGCGAAAAATATTTTTGTATTTAAAAGTATTCATATTCAAATCATCTGTTGCTTTTGCATCTTCAAGAATTTGTTTGTAAGTTATTAAATCATTTTGAGTGTATCTTTTTGGTACTTTTTTAAATAATAGTTCGTATAAACCGGGTGTTCCTTTATGTACATTATCTTTAATAGTTAAATTATCATCTGAATCAAAAAATACTTTTTCTTTACCAATTTTTCATTCATTTTGATCAAATCTTATTCCCAAATCTCCTTTGTCGTGACCTTTCCTTGATAACACACTCTTCATGTACTTTCTAGAAAGTTTACCATAACTGACATTCTGAGGTGATTCAATAGTTTTGCTCGAACTTTGTGGTGATAATAATGTATCTTTATCATCTAAATCTTTTCTGAGTGTTACAAAAGACTCATTAAAACTACTTTCTGCTTCATCTTCACTTTTTTCTAATTTAAGTTTTCCATTCTTGCTTTTTTCACTATCATCTTCAATATCCACTTTCCTAACACCAATCTTTTGTAAATCTTCTGTAAGCGGTTTGTACAAATCTTTAAGATTTTTTTCCATTTCTAAACGACCTCGTTTTATGTTTAAATATTTATTTCGAATAGCATTACTGGTTTCAATAATTTTTCTTTTAATTTTTACTGATTCTTTATCCATAATTCTGGAGTAGATTGAAAATTTTTTAAGTGTATTCTTAAAGTTCTGATCTCTGTTTGAAGTAACATTACAAATTTTACAATATTATATATTCATCGATTCCTCTACGATAACGTCCATCATTAAGTCCACATTCTTTGAATATTGACAAAAAACCATATGGATTATTTTCCCAAATCTTGTTGCACATTTCTGAAAATTTTTCCATTTTCTAAAACTTTTCAATATCCGAAAACGCGTGATCTCTATATGCATTAAAAGTATTTCGATAATCTGATTTGGATAATATTACAACATTTGCATTGTCTCGTAATAGATGTTTACTGGCTGCTGAATGACTGACATGCATATATGACATCTGTTAAAAAATGTCGGGAATAAGAAAAAAATAATTTTACATTACTTTGATCAGAACATGAAATATCGTCAAATATAACAATTGAGTTAGGTTTAACCTGATTCGGCTTAATCACTTCATCATTTTCCGTAAACGTGTAAAATCCAATACCATCTATATTTTTCAAAACCTCGGCTAACCACATATATTTTGGTTGGTGTAAAGTTTTTGAATATATGTATAAATTTTCAAATGATAAACCATTCTTGCTTTCCAGCAATGATAAAATCAAATTCGTTTTACCACCCCCAGATGGAGCAGCAATAATACATCTTACTGTATTAGGAAAAAGTTTACTATGTCGTTGGTAATTTTTATTATTAATTGTAGAAAGTTTATTGTCGTTGTTATTCACTTTTAAACTGACGGGCTGTTTTACAAATTTCATTTTTACAATACACTGAGACAGAACAAGTCTACACGAGTATTTATACGCTCATTTACTTTTAAACTCACGGGTTGTTTTACAAATTTCATTTTTACAATATACTGAGACAGAACAAGTCTACTCGAGTATTTATTCGTTTATTTACTTTTAAGAATGTGTCTACGAGTGTTTTACTATTTATTTGCGAGGAAACAACGAATTGAAGAACAACACTGTTTCGAACACTACAATTTACCAACGTGGTCGGATCATTGTGACGGACCTTTACCATTGAAAAAAAATTGTCATATATGTAAAACTAAAAAATTTAAGTTTTTTTTGTAAAAAATGAACAAGCAAACAAAAAAAAAAACAATCAGTCGATTAAAAGATATTCAAGGAAAAGGTTTACTCAATACATTAATTGATAAATTACCAGTGGAGATTCATTTACCATTTTACAAGTTTTGTGGACCAGGAACAAAATTACAGAAACGTTTAAATCAAGGTGATATTCCAATAAATCAACTAGACAAAGCTTGTCTCGAACACGACATTGCTTATTCTAAAACATCTGATTCACTTGAAAGGAGGGAAGCCGACAAACGTTTAATTGAAAAAGCTTGGGAACGCGTTAAATCAAAAGACGCCAGCTTGGGTGAAAAATCAGCAGCTTGGTTTGTGACAAACATTATGAAGGCTAAAACAAAGATGGGTGGGAAACTGAAAGTGAAAACAAAAAAGAAAATTCCGCTAAGTAAAATAATACAATCGTCTCGCAAAGCATTAAGAGAAAAAAATGCAAAAAATGTTAATCAAATTATAAAGAATGCGTTGTTGGCAGCTAAAAGAAGTGTACATAAATATGGAAAAAGAAATATTTCAATACCAAGAGTATTACCGGTTCCTAAAAAATTGTTGGAGCGTTACCATTTTTAATACCTCTTCTTGCTGGGCTTTCCGCTGTTGGTAGTTTAGCAGGTGGTGTTAGCAGTATCGCCAAAACGATTAGTGATGCTAAAAAAGCTCGTGAATTTTTAGAAGGAAATAAACGTCATAACAAAGAAGTTGAATTAAATTTGAAACAAGGAAAAGCAATTGTTTTTAAGCCATATAAAAAGGGATATGGGTTATACTTAAATCCACACACACTAGGAAATAATAAAAGAAATGTGTATTGACAACAACAGTATTTTGATACATTTATAAAAAATCATAAAAATCGTTTTTTAAATATTTTACCTAAAAAGGCTTTAACAAATAGAGATTTGATTTATTATGCGAGGAATATCCCATACTTCAGGGGGGTATTTATGAGAGATGAACTACCACATAAACCATGGAAAATTGAAAGTGGTATCATTAACCTACAAACATCTAATTTGCCTGGATCTCATTGGGTGTCGTATTTTAAAAAGGGAGAAAAAAAGTTGTATTACGATTCTTTTGGACTACCCCCTCCGAAAGAACTTATAAAATATCTTGGCAAAAACATTCTATACAACGATTACACTCATCAAAAAATTAATGAAGTTATTTGTGGGCATTTGTGTTTAATGTTTCTGTGTTATTGTTACGAAAAATATTTAAATCAAAAATGTCATACAGCATAGCACTAAGCGGTAAAACATCAAAATTGGAAGCACATTTTTTCCCACCGATAGATTGTTCAAATGGAGACTATGAAATTGGGCTTATTGAATTTTGCTCATACAACTCAATACCGAATATTGATACGCATCGTAATAAGATAACCATAGGTAATAAAACAATTACATTACCAACTGGATGTTACGAAGTTGTTGAAATTGAAGACGAAATTTTAAAACAGTTCAACAAACTTTTTCCTCCACCACCTGCACCTAAAAAGGGAGATAAAAAACCAAAAAAACCAAAACCATTCTTCAGTTTAAAAGTGAATACATGGACTTTAAAAAGTGAAGTTCATTGTTCAGAGAAAATTACGTTTATGGAAAAGGAATCGTTTGGAAAATTACTCGGTTTTACAAAAACAAACGTCTTAGAAGCAAATAAAAATTATACATCTGATGAAATTGTTCGCATACAAGCAATTAATGCTCTTTTTGTGAATTGTAATTTGGTAAAAGGAGCTTATTTAAACAATAATACAACACATCCTTTATATTCTTTCTACCCTGATGTGAAAATTGGTTATAAAATTATTGAAACACCAAAAAACATAATTTATTTTCCTATGAATAGAAAATACATTGATGAAATAATTGTGACTATCACTGATCAAGACGATAATTTAGTAAATTTTAATGGTGAAGAGATTACATTAAGAATTCACATCAATAAGAGAGGTTGAAAATGTTAATTTTAAGTTCAGATGCAAAACTGTTGTATAAAAAGAAACAACTAAAACAACAGTTGCTCAGTGTTTCTAAGAAAGTAAATAAGACGAGAAGTGTGCTTAGCAAAGAAAATAGAGAATTTTTAAAATCATTAGGATTCAAAATTAAAGAAACATAATTATGGATATTCTTAATATCGATGAAAAACCACTGTTTGATGACAGTGTAACACGTAATGAAATACACTTTTACAATCCCTATGTAAATTCCTATTCGTACGGAGACGAGATACGGATTCCGATTCACCAGGTTGACATTAATGTTTTGTCATCTGAGAGCTATATCCATATTGAAGCTCAAGTCGTTTTAAAAAAGGATGAAAGTAAAGCAGCCGAATCAAAGGACTGTGTTCTTAGTGGAAACTTTGGTGTTAGTCTTTTTGATGAAATTCGTTATGAACTGAATGCTACAGAAATAGATAAATGTAGATGTCCTGTTATTAGTACGTCTCTTAAAAATTATATTTCCTACAACAGAAATGAAAGCAAATCTTTGGCTGTTGCTGGGTGGACTGGAGGTGAAGAACTTCAAATAGTAGATTGGAGTTATAGTTATCAAATATCTATACCACTAAAAATGATTTTTGGATTTTGTGAAGATTATAAAAAAATTATGATAAATTCAAGACATGAAGTAGTTTTAATTCGTTCAAGAGATGATACAAATTGTTATACCAAAAAAAAAGATGGAAGAGATGTTAAAGTAAAAATTTTAAAAATTCAGTGGAGAGTGCCTCACATTTCAGTTTCTGATAAACAAAAATTACATCTCATGAAGATTATTAATACTAATAAAATGATTACAGTACCTTTTCGTTGTTGGGAACTACATGAATATCCATCTTTGCCAAAAGCAACAGATCACTCATGGACAGTAAAGACATCGAGCCAATTGGAAAAGCCTAGATTTGTAATACTAGCTTTTCAGACAAATCGTAGAGATATTGCAACTGGTGTGGTTAGTCATTTTGACCACTGTAAATTAATTAAAGCAAAACTGTTTTTAAATTCTGAAGTATATCCATATGATGACATTTCAACCGATTTTGATCGAATGAAATATGCACAATTATATGATATGTATACAAATTTCCAAAACGCATATTATCAACGACGTTCGGAGCCGATGCTAACATACAACGAATTTCGTACAAAAGCCCCCATTGTGGTATTTGACGCTAGTCGACAAAATGATTCATTAAAAACTGGTCCAGTTGATTTGCGATTAGAATTCACATTTAAAGAAGCGCCGGCAGAAAAAACTACCGCATACTGTCTTATTATTCACGAAAGATTAGTTGAATATTCAGTGTTAACGAGTAATGTGAAGGTTTTAATATAAGATTTTTTTTCATAAATATGTGTATACAATGTTAGTAATAACAATATATTATATGTACAATCGGAAAGACAAAAAAAATTTGTTTAATTTTAGTGAATAAGAAACATAATATAGAAAGAAAAATGTGCACTTTTTTCAAATCATTCTTTTATATGTATATTTTATATAATTTTAGTTTAGAGATATAAATGTATTTAAGTATATTAATAAGTATATAAATAAATCATTTTTTACTATAAACATCTTTCTTATTTTTCTCTTGTACCTATTCAATTTCAGGTCAACCACATACCCAAACGAGACAAACAGTTATGTGTACAACACATTCTTCACGTACGCATACATAACAAAAACCAGTTTTAAAACGTAAGAATCCACACACAAAAAAAAATACTCATTCATTTTTATAAACGACCTAGAGAAGGTCGCTACAAAAAAAATTCACTTTCATTCAGATTCAAAATTAAACAGTGTATGCAAATTAAAAAGTTTCGCTTTCACTAAAATGCAAAAATTGGGTGTCAAAAAACTGGGTAAACTTGTGGTGTGGCGAATCGGACTAGGTCAATATAGATTAGCGGGTTAACGGGACAATGTGGGTCAGTGGGTTGGGGTCAATAAACCCATTTGTGCTCGAAACGGCATTGCCTTACTACTGACAGGTCTACCTACACTATTCAACTTTCCATTGGATGCCTTTAAAGACTATTGCATATGAATAACTTTTTTTTTAAATCAGGGGACTCCTTCTCTGGGCTTCCGATACAGGCTTTGCCCCTTGCACCACATTGGGGTTTTCGCCGCCTTCTGTAGCTAAGGGTGAGGCTCCACCCTTATCAAACAAATGATAACATCATTTGTTCTTAAGATACGCGAGACAAAAAATATCTTACAAAAAGTTTCTTATTCAGCTTTTTTTTTTTTAAATTTTATAATAATTTACTGGCGTTTTTAACATCAAAGAAAGTTCTTAGGCTATTATATAATAAAGACATGGTAAAAAATCCGTATAATCTAAGTTATGTTAAGTCAAGTTAATTCCGTTTTTTATCACAAAAAACAAACCGCTAATTCGAATTTGCTGAAAACTTTATCCGGTTTTTATTTTTTAATTACGGATCTAATGAAATTAGTCCGGAGTTGATATCATCATTTGTTCTCGAGATATGCGAGACGAAAAAAAATTCACGAACGAACGAACGAATGAATGAACCAACGAACGCACACGCAGACATCACGCTGAAAACGATGGATTCAGATTCTAGTGACTTTGAAACGTGGAGATATGTCCAAATTAACGATTTGTAAAATTGGATCCA
This sequence comes from Brachynemurus nebulosus, assembly GCA_035578155.1. Classification (NCBI taxonomy): domain Eukaryota; kingdom Metazoa; phylum Arthropoda; class Insecta; order Neuroptera; family Myrmeleontidae; genus Brachynemurus; species Brachynemurus nebulosus. The sequence continues at coordinate 13,192,184 of JAPWDM010000007.1, forward strand.
TTACAATAACTTCCAATGGGAAGTTAATAACATGGCAAAAAAATACTTTAGTTTACATTTTCGTCTATATCTCATGAAAAAAAAAAAAATCTGACACGAATGACACTTAGTCCATTAAAAAGACCATAAAATTTTCTATAAAAGAGTTCCTATGCATTTATTTCCTAAAAATAAAGATTCGTTAGTTTGTTAGCTTTCAAAGTATAAGGATATATTTGAAATTGAGAAAATAGTCGATTTTGTGAAATTTATAATAAAAGTATTAATATTATTGAATTAATTTACTAAATCTTTCCGTATAATTACATATGTGGTAGTAATTTTCTCTTTTTCTTATGGAAAACAAAAAAGTTCAATGAGCCACCAGTAAATGTTCATATTATGAGCTCTCCTTGGAGCAGGGTTCTTCTTTCAGCTACCTGGAACTATGAAATCTGTTTGGAGAAAAATTCGAAATTTCTTTTTTTAATTACACTAATGTATATATATATATATATATATATATATATATATATATATATATATATATATATATATATATATATATATATATATATATATGTTGAAATATAAATATATATAAGTACCTATATTAAAATATATAGAGGAAAGTCGGTTAAGTTAGACCACTTTTTTCAATGGCATTTTTAACCTACTCTTTTTAGGCTTACGCAAAAATGTGTTGCATGAAATGAAACAATAGTCTATTAAGTTTATATTTATTAAACATAAATTAAAAAAATTAATGCAGATTCCCTAATAATCAACAAAAAGTAAAATTTAAGCTTTGTTCCAATTTAGCCAACCGGTTCGGTAAATTGGACCACGGGGTTGCTAAATTGGACCGAAGTTAAAAAAATTACAAGCACTTAGGTATAACAAAAAATAATCTCTTATCAAATCATAACAAAAATATTCTTTTACAGTAAATATATCGAAAATAATAATTAAAAAAGGCACTCGTCACAAAGGTCTGGGTTACTGGTGCAAGTTTCATTCATTCTCATTTCAGTCATTCTTTTTGTCTTCTGATTCTTCACTTGTGCTCTCTTCCATTGTTCGGTTTTTTTTTCACATCTTCTTTCAATTTTTTGTTTGTTTATTTTTCCTACTTTTTTTTCGTTTGGTTTTTTAATTGAACTTTTGATATTTTTTTTTTTCAATTGAGATTTATTTTCTATGTCTAGTTTTAACTTCTTCGAATGGTTTCGCTTCTGCTGAGATGTTTTTAACTGATTTTTATATTGGCTGGACGTCAGTTCAACAGCTCTCTGTGCACCCCGACCTTTAATAGAACCTATATTCTTCGATATCGGAGATAAAATATTAAGACTTGTTTTTATTTTCTCTAAAGTTGATGGTTCAGGAGGTGATTCAGCAGTGAGGGATGTTGCAGTTTCCGGAGAGCCTGATGTGGTGTTCCGTATTATAGGCAGGTTAACAGACTTCGATGTGGATAGCATAGATTGTAATATGGATTGTGTGGAAGTATGTATCTTGAATAACTTATCAGGTTGCGTAAATGACATAGTTGTTTCAGAATTGGTGGGAAGTAACGCTTCAGCAGGCGCAAAATGATGGTCTTGGAAAACATTTCGATTAACAGGCCATATTCCAGTTGCTCTAAAGCCACTTAGTACATTGCCAATAGTCGCTGCACGTTCATAAGCTTCATTAATTAAACGACTTACTTGATATTGAGTTACAGCTCTACCGGGATTGGTACGCATCCAGGATTCGACAGCTTGTGTGTAGTATGAACTCATCGGTTTGAAAAATGACACATCAAGTGGTTAAAGTCGATGTGTTGTATGTCCCGGTAGTTGTAGCAATATTACTCCTTTTTCACGAGCTAATAATAAGGCGTCTAAATTCTTACAGTGCGTTGTGTGGCCATCGAGTAATAACAAAACTTTATCTTCTTTTGTTGGTTTAACTACAGAAATAAAGTGTTCCAGCCATTGACAGAACAGATCACAGTTTATGTAACCAGACTCGGAAACAGTTACAATACTTCCAGCTGGGGCTCCCTCCTTTAACTGTTCATTCATTCGTATTGTTTTAAAAATTAACATCGGTGGAATAAATTGACCAGATGCACTAGCACAAGCAACCATGCTAGTATTTACACCTCTTTCGCCACTAGTCAACGCACCCACTTGTTTTTTTCCTTTGCATGCTAGAACTTTCTGAGGTTTCTTTTGAACTGTCTGGAATCCACTTTCATCAACATTGAATATTTTACTGGCGTCCAATTTGTTAGCGTCAACAATTGTTTCATAAATATCAAAAAAATTGTTGACATTTTCTCTATTAAATCCTTTAGCTCTGTTTAAAGAGGTAGCTTCTGGTTGGCGAAGGCTAATTTTATCTTTATGTCGCTTCATAAAAGCGTAATACCATGCCTTGCCTGCCATTTTTTTGTTTCGATTAAAATTATGCCTTATCGAATTTTTTTCTGCAACTTGGAAAGCTAGTTTTCTAACATCAGTGATTGTTAAACCAAACATATGTTGTTCTAGTGTGATCAAATGATTAACAAGGATATTTTCAAAAGCATCATTAAATACAGTAGGTCTTCCTTTATTTATTTCTATTTTGTCGTTTTTCTCTGCTTTATCTAAATGTCTCTTCAGAGTTGCTTTTGGAACCTTATTTAACCTTGCACTTTCATTTAAGCCGATTCCTTGAATTTTATAATCATTTAGAGCTTTTTTTAAATCATCTGGCTTCCATTTAAAATATTTTCTTTCAGTCATCTGTAAGAAAAATGAACAAAGTAAGATAAATTGGACCGGTCCATTTTAGCCAACTATAAACAGTCCATTTTAACCGACTACACGAAATATGACAAAAAAATTCTAACAGAAACATAACCTAACAAAGCCGACAATCTTTTAATTCCAGTAAATTGTAAATAAATTACGATTGCAAATAAAAATTACAAGCACTGTAAACTTACCTTCAACTTACTTACACCCTTAGCACAAATCAGTAAAAATTACATCTAAAATCGTAAATTAAAATTTTTTTTAACAAAACAACCGTTTACTATTATAAAAAAAAATGAAATGTCTTCTATACAATGAAGTTAGCTATAGATCGCTTGACGGCGCCAATTATGAAATAAAATAAAAACTCTTCGAAATATTACAATGATAGAGCGGTCCAATATACCAAATTTAAAGAGCGGTCTAATATACCAAACTTTCCCCTATGTATGTATAAATTATTTTCAGTACCTATTTCGGAGGACAATTTTTTCGAAGCGACAGAATTTTCAATCCAGGCCCTCCTAGCAGGGCATTTTACATCTAATCAAAAAGGTAATTTTTCTTTAATTTGGTTTTTTTTTTTAAGTTTTTGTATGGGGGGGAGTCTTTCCGTCCGTCTTTATAAACTTCAAAAAAACCAAAGGCATTTAAATGCACTAGAAACCATCATCCAGTTCGTTTCCGTTAAATTAATCTATCATATCAAATAAATTTTTTCTGTGTTCTAAAAAATAATTCAAAATAAAAAATAAAATTTATGTAATGATTAATGTAATCGGTTTTGAATGATTAAAATTTATTTATTTATTTATTTCTAATTAGCTAAAACTATGTATACTTATATTTTTTTTAAAAATTTAATTTAACAATTATTGCAGATAAACAAATGGATACTATGGTGGCAGAACCTTCTGCATCCAGTCAAAAAGGTAATGTTTCTTTAATTTGGTCTTTTTTTGAAAGTTTTTGTATGGGGGGGAGTCTTTCTGTCCGTCTTGAGAAACTTTAAAAAAAAAAAAACGGTACTCATTTAAATGCACTAGAAACCATCATCCAGTTCGTTACCGTTAAATTAATCTGTCACATCAAAAATTTATGTAATGATTAATGAACTCGATTTTGTTGATTTTGAATGATTAAAATTAAAAATTTTCTCGCTCCAGCTAATAATTCAAAATCAAAATTTTTATTTGTTCAACATAAGTATTTACATGATTGTACATTAATAATAATAGTTTTATACTTATTCTACCATTACACGTACAATTTATTGAATGTTTTTTTGGCAGAAAGTTCATTATTTTTATTATTAAAAGCTATATTATGTGGTCTTTTTTCGGTACTTCGATTTTTGAACGTGCTAAGATGTCTAGTTGGATTCTTCTGCCTGAAATACTTCAGTCTTTCCGCCGCGTAATAGAAGTTGGCTGCACTTTGATCTTTATTTAATTTTTAACGATTTTTTAATGATTGACATATTATAAACGATAGTTTTTTTTTTGGGGGGGGGGTGGTGTCTGTAAAGTTTCAAGTACTGTAGTGAATCATGTAAGAAAAAGTACAAAATGCAAAATTTGTTCAGTTAAATATTAATAATAACAACACATGTTAGAGAATTTACTAGCTGAATAAATTCGGTATTCATTGAGTGTCAGTATTCTCTAAAATTTATATTTATTTGTTTTATTTACTTTCTTTAAATAGTTATACGTACCTATATCGTTTTTAAAAATTTAATTTTCAATTATTTCAGATCGAAGTCGCCATGCAAACTGTTTTTCTGAAGTGGCCGTGCAAACGATGGATATGAGTCGCCCATACAGGGGTAGGCCATATCCTGGTGGGTCATATTGGGGGGTAAGCACATCGGGGTGGACCATATCGGGGGGAGGGGGCATATCGCAGTGGGCCATATCGGGAAGGGCCAAATCAGCAGGGGGCATACCGGGAAGACCGATACCGGCAGGGTTCATACCGGGGAGGCTCATACCAGCGGGGCTCGGTACGAGCCCCGGTACGAGGGGGGATAACAAAACAAATTTTTGTATTTCATTAACGTAATTACTTTTTAATATAGTAGAACTCCTCATAAGTTATAAACTTGGGACTGACAAACCTCTCATAAGCTATAATTCCACGAATCTCCCACCTAGCGTCTTAACAAATTTGACGCAAGTGTTATACCTTTTTACTAAGAGTACGCATTATGTCTTTTAACGTACTACGCATTTCCGTGCTCACTACTATAGAATTACGCATGCGCTTGTAACTGTACTACGAGAAGCAAAAAAGGAGAAAATATAACTTATCAGAGATTCAAAATGAAACTTACAAGAGGTTCATAACTTATGTAGGGTTCTACTATACTACAGTAGGATCCCTCATAAGTTATAAACTTCTCGTAAGTTATATTTTGAACCTCACATTAGTTATATTTCCACCTTTTTTTATGCTCCTACTACAGTTAACAAGCGCATTTTTAGTTTTATAGTAGTGAATGCACGGTAGTGCGCAGTTTGTTAAAACACATAACGCGTACCCTTGGAAGGGCAAACGTACATGTGTCAAATTTGTTAAGACACTTTAGGTGGTAGATTCGTGGAATTTTAACTTATGAGAGGTTTGTCGGCCAAAACTCCCAACTGTATAACTTATGAGGGATTCTACTGTAATTACTTTTCTATTATTAATTTCATGTAAAAAATTACTTTTCTATTATTAATTACATTTAAAAAATTACTTTTCTATTATTAATTTCATTTAAAAAATTACTTTTCTATTATTATTATTAATTTCATTTAAAAAACAATTTATCAACTGTACTTCGAAGAAAGTACAATATTTACAATTTACTGAAATGGAAAATTGATAAAAATTAATTAAATAAATAAATAACTAAAATAGAATAACAATAAATAAATAAATAAATTAAAATAGAAAAGAAATAATAAAAAAAAAAATTAAATGTTATTGAAGCTATTTATTTAATCCTTAACCCATTAGTGACGACAATATTGCACGCAACACCGTGGCAGAATCAACTATAATAAGGGCAGTTTTCTTAATTAAATTCACTTAAGTATACGTATAAAACAGCAATTGGATAATGCTCTTTAAACCTTCCTCTCTCTTTCTGTGCTTTTGAACAATTATTCTGTCAACTAGTTTCCGGGAAATATTAATTTTTGTAAAAAGAAATTCGGTATATATCTTGATGTTGTGCAAGATGCTGCGATAGGAGTACCAGTCAAACGGGGTGTATAGGAATTTGAGTTCGAATAGCAACAAAACAAAAAATTTATTTTAATTACTGTAATTTTTTAGTTTTTACCTTAAAGACGGCTGTATTTGATTCCTACATCAATTCAAATTAACAAATAATATAAAATAAATTTAATTAATGTTAAAAACCCCGAGCTGGTCTAGTGGTTAGTAACTCCGCTCTTGACTGATAAGATCGTGAGTTCGAAACCGGCCGGGGGAGATACATCATCATCAAACTACCATACTGCACCAATCATCTATAGCACATTAACACCAAAAGCAATAGTACAACATATACCAAACGATGCATATCACCTTAGTTGTGGCGCATCTAAACAATATAAAAAAAAAAAAAATGAATGTTAAAACTAATAAAATTATTAAGAAAAAAAATTAAGTGTCAAAAATCAGTAGTAAAATGGCACAAAAATTAGGTTACCAAAAGTTGCTTCGTAATTTGCTTAAGGGGGGAGGGTAAGGTTTTAAAAGCGAAAAAAGGCATATTTTCATGTTTTTTTTTTTTTTTTTTTGGAGATATGAATAACGTTGGCTAATTTATTTCATATACACGTTATAGTATAACATCTGAAGTCGCTTGAAACGTTATATCTTCATTAGTGTTGCTCGGATTTACTTGAAATTTTGAAACAACAAGCTCGACATGTTGTACATTCAGAAAAAAATTTAAAAAAAAAAGTTTAAAAACCTTACCCCCCCTTAAGCTGTGTTTATGTTCAAAAAGGTGGTAAATTTAAGAAAATTGCATCCTTTATTTATTCAAAAAGTGTAAAATTATGCCAATTGAGGTGAATAGAACCAGAATTAGGGGTCACTAGGTACAAAAACAGGCGCAATCAAAACGCATGCAGTATGAATAAGAACGAGTATCAGATCAACAGGAACGCTAGAGTCAAAATGGGAACTACTTTGGAATGACGTACCAAGGCTAACCAAAATTTTAAGAATATTTAAAACATTATAATTCAAAATTAATACGTATATGTTACCTATATTTTTGTTCAATTGAAAAAAACGTGTTAAATATGGAATGTAAATAAGTTTAGTTTTATTTTATTAATACACTTGATGTTTAAAATGTTTAATATTGTATATGTTTAAGAGTATTCTAGAAGACTTGTTAAAAATAAAATATGTAGAAATAAATTTATTACAAACTTCGACTAAGTCAGATATATATACACGTACATAAGATACATTAGTATTATTATTATACATAACATACATGACCAAGTGTGTTAATAATGTAAGCATGACACGTACAAATGGTTTTTTATTTGTCAAACGACAGTATCGAAGAAGTTAAGTTTATGATATATACATATTTTTTCGTTTTTTCTTTTCATTCTCTTATCAGTAAAATTAATTTATCAGCTATTGCTATCATTTTATAGACAAACTGGAGAGCCATGTCCAAAATTCCTATTCACCCCTCATTCGTTCCCCGACACCCCAACCTGCGAGATGAGTAGAAACGCCTATTTTTTTTTTCAGTTTTCTAGCAAACTAAAAAAGAAAATGGATTTTTGAAATAGTAAGTATGAATAATAAGCAACCGGAAATAATACCAATCCATTTTTTATCATCTAGTAGATAAAAAAAAGGTATGAAAATCTATGACAAAGGTTGAGAATCGTTCCGTTTCACCCCAAACTACAGTATTTTATGATATCAAAAATACACCAAGTGACATCAAAAATATACCACAAATACACCAAAACTACACCAAATTACACCAAAAATACACCAAGTTACACTAAAAATACATCAAAAATGCACCAAATTACACCATAAATACACCAAAAATACATATAATATAATACAAAATATTGAAGAAGATTGATGTAATGATCCGTAAATTCCATACAACAGAAATATTCCGTTATCTCAATATTTCCAACATTTCGTCTATAATTGCGCTTGAAAAGTCTACAAACCACCTCTATAAATTCAGTGGTGTTTGTTGAATAATTTTTCACTATTTTAATACACAAGTCGGCCAATCGATTCAATTGGTGATCTTTGATTCCTTCACAGAGTGCTTTCTTGCATATGCACAAATTTTTAATATAATTATAAATTTTACAAGTTAAAAAAGTGATCATTGTGTACCTATTTTTTAAAAACTATACTTAATAAAAAAAATTTAAAGAAAAAAAACCGATCTTTTGATTCACACCGATCCCTAAAAATAAATCAAACTAATTTTTAATATCATACCCTAAACTTGATTCGAATATAAAAATTCCCCATAAATTTATGTATAACTATTTGATATTATTAAAATTGTATAATTTAAATATATGACTATAAGTAGAAATGTTAGTTTTTATTCATATGTCGATTTCTGCTAACAAAAAATAATAAGTTTGAAAACTATTATCAAATGTTATAAAGAATTTTAATTGCAGTTATGGTACACCATATAGCAAGGTTCACGCTATAGCGTGCATTTGCTTTAATTATGTATTGTAAAAATATGCATTCTTCCATTTATCTAAAAAAAAAAAATTGTAATTTAATATGTACAGTGCTCCGTTACAAGTAAGGGTTTCTATACCGTTAAAATCATATTTTACGATATGAATATATTTTTAAAAAAAATCATATTTCTTAATATTTTTAAAGTTTAATATGTAATAATAATATCAAGAATTTAAAACAGTTTTGAAACATTAATTTCTCTTCATAGATATTTTTTTAGTCTTAATTAATTGCACATATTCCCAATATTTTAAGAAAACTTTCCTTTTAATATTTTATAACTTATCTAAAAAATTTATAGCTATTTTTATCAAAAAAAATTTATTACTTGCTATTGTTAAAAAATTAGTTAAATATATCCATAGGTATTAAATGACCTCTAGTTTTTGTAAACGACTGTTTTTACATAATTTTTATTTATCTTAAATAAAAAATTTCGTTATCAGCGATAAATTGTGTTTGTTTTTTCTCATATTGTCGTATTCCAATATGTATTGTATATTATTATAATTTATAAAAATGTGTTTTATTTATTAAAAATTTAAGAAAATCATAATCTGACTTCACGATATTTCTGATTATATACTATGTCATGTCTATACATATATTAACAAGTTTGCCAAAAAAAAAAAATGATGAAAAAATTTTAAGTCTTAAGACGTTAGTGATTGTTAAAAATAAGCTTACACTAACAAATGACAATGAACGATTTGGTTCATGGCATCCCAACAATAAACTTAAAACGCTCCCGGAGGTATTCAGAGATAAATAAGAACATAACATATATTGAGTGATTTAGAAATATATATGTTTTTATTAAAATATGTAATATTTTAATAAAAAAAATCTTTAAAGGTGAAAAGATAAATAAAATCAAAATAAAAAAAAATGCATGGTAAACTTTTAATACAGAATTGGTATTTGAACAAATACCGGGTGTTTCAAGCAACTAAGAACGTATAAATTTTAACACAGGGAAAATTTGTTATGTTCAAGGGGTGTTTTGTTTTATTATTATTAAATATTTAGCAAAATTTTTAAATATTATCGCGTCAAAATAATGTTTAGAAGTCATTAAAAGACAATAGCAGTAAAAACACTTAAAAAATTATCAGTTACAGACAAATATTTTTCTAAGCAAACTAATTGAAAATTATTTGTAAGCTGACACCATCATAGATAAATACGTATACAGGGTGGAAAGTAAATAACTCTCATAGTTTTAAAAAGCGACTCAAAGCCTCCCTGTAGATAACTTGTATTCAGTTAATTAACCCTTTCCTGCTCAGCAGTTTTAGATCATTATTGTTCAACGATACTTCAAATTAACAAACCATTAATAATATGGGTAAATACATACTTATTGGTAAGAACTATATAGTTTGCACATATGTTCTATTGTGCTAGAATGTCAATAGGACAATGCAATTTAATTGCCTATATTCAGGAGCAAGTAAAAACATTACCTATTTTAATCGCTCAGAAAATACACACTACATAATTCGTTGTAAGACCAATCATTAATAACACCAAAAATACACCAAATTACATCAAAAATACATCAAACGACACCAAAAATACACCAACTAACATGAAATTACACCAAAAATACACAAAATCACACCAAAAATACACCAAATTACACCAAAAATACACCAAAAATACACCAAATGACACCAAAAATACACCAAAAATACACAAAATGACACCAAAAATACACCAAATGATATCAAAAATACACCAAGTGACACCAAAAATACACCAAATTACACCAAAAATACACCAAAAATATACCAAATTACTCCAAAAATACACCAAATTACACCAAAAATACACAAAATTACACCAAAAATACACCAAGTGACACCAAAAATACACAAAATTACACCAAAAATACACCAAATTACACCAAATAACACCAAAAACACACCAAATGACACCCAATCACACCAAAAATACACCAAATCACACCAAAAATTCACCAGATTTCGTTGGGTTTCATTTGGTGTGAATTGGTGTATTTTTGGTGTAATTTGGTGTATTTTTGGTGTGATTTGGTGTCATTTGGTGTATTTTTGGTGACACTTGGTGTATTTTTGGTGTAGTTTGGTGTCACTTGGTGTACTTTTAGTGTAATTTGGTGTATTTTTGGTGTAATTTGGTGTCACTTGGTGTACTTTTAGTGTAATTTGGTGTATTTTTGGTGTAATTTGGTGTATTTTTGGTGTCACTTGATGTATCTTTGATATCATTTGGTGTATTTTTGGTGTCATTTGGTGTATTTTTGGTGTATTTTTGATTTCACTTGGTGTATTTTTGATATCATTTGATGTATTTTTGGTGTCATTTGGTGTATTTTTGGTGTGATTTGGTGTCATTTGGTGTATTTTTGGTGTAATTTGGTGAATTTTTGGTGTATTTTTGGTGTAATTTGGTGTCACTTAGTGTATTTTTGGTGTAATTTGGTGTATTTTTGGTGTAATTTGGTGTATTTTTGGTGTCACTTGTTGTATTTTAGGTGTAATTTGGTGTAGTTTTGGTGTATTTTGGCGCATTTTGATGTATTTTTGGTGTAACTTGGTGTAGTTTTGGTGTATTTGGTGTAGTTTGGGTGTATTTTTGGTGTCACTTGGTGTATTTTTGATATCATGTGGTGTATCAAAAATACACCAAATTACACCAAAAATACACCAAATTACACAAAAAATACACCAAGTGACACCAAATTACACCAAAAACACACCAATGTGTTCTTTTCAATTCTTCAATGTTGTAACGCAGAATTAAGAGAACTAAGTAAAGCGAAGCATCGAGAGGAAATTATTAAACAAATTATCGACAACTCTGAAATGCTATGTGATGAATATGAACGATTTTACGACGAGCTAATTGATTTCCACAATACATGGATTCCATTGTTGACAATAATTATTTCTTAACACAACAATTGAAAATTTACAAATTTCAAGAAGATCCAACGTTTTGAATTGCGATTTCAAGAAGATCCAATTTTTTTTTTGAATTCCAGTTTATGAGTTAGTCCAATGGGTCCATTATTCATAATACCCAGTTTTGGATTGCTCTGCAGCCATGCCAGCATCTGCTCGTTCAAATTGTCAAATCTCGCCGGCAATGATATGTATCCAATTTCTAATTCCAATGTTGTCTTCATTTTTGATGAATCGAATTTTGACGGCAACTGACTTGCTCCCATTATTTTATATACTTTTCCAATCTCCATATCAGAAAGTTTAATCCATCGTTTAACAGCGCCAAGATGATTCAATTCGTCTATAAAATTTCCCGCCATTTTTTGAATTAAGTCTCGGTTTCCAGATGAAGCACCAGCAGTAATGGATTCCATTGTTGGCAATAATTAATTGTTAACACAACAATTGAAAAAAATTGTTTTACAACAATAAGATTTAATGTTTTCACTAAAGTTTCGAACAAAATTGTAAATGAAGAAATTCTGTCGCGCCCTTTTTATAGCAGAAAAATAGTATGATGACGTCAGCTATCACACGTTATGTGGCCATACAGGTTAAAACCTGCTGCTTCATTTGCGCATATTAGACAGAAATCTTCGCTATTTGATATCAGTATACATTCTAATGACATCAGCTGGTAATTTATACAAGTTTAAACCTGTTTTCAGATAAAAATATTATAAAATTATGGAAGCCATAACACCATCACACCATCTTTTCATGGAATTTTGAATCTAGGTACTGAGTTCGCGGTGGTTCAGACTAGCAACACCATCTCTTCATGGAATTTGAATCTAGGTACATAATTCGCGGTGGTTCCGACTAGCAACGCCATCTTTTAACTATCAAAAAGGATTTTCAGCATCATCTGTTGACAGTTTCTCAAACTTACGCACAGGCATCGTTAGTATCCGGACGAGCAGTGACATCTAGTAGTGAATTTACGAGGCTCTAAGGTGGCTACGCCATCTGTTAGAGAATTTTTTAATTCTTAGGTTCGGTTAGGTTAGAAAAAATTTTATTAGGTCAGGTTAGGTTATGTTAGGTTAGGTTAGGTTCCGTTAGGTTAGGCTAGGTTTGGCTAAGCTCGCTTAGAGTCCATTAGGTTGGACAAAATTTTCGTTCACATCACTCCACCCACCTCCGGAAGCTTCTAGAACCGCCCCGGTAGTTTTACCACCTCCCGAGGTCGCTCAAAAAATCGGGAGGTGGGGAGGTGGTCCCCATTCTCTCCAAAAACTACTACTCGCATACTAGCAATTTGTTTATCACGTCTAAAAGCAACTTTTAAATAGCCAAGTATAAAACGTTTGTTTTACATTGAAAACAGTGCATTGATGATTTTTAAATTGAGGCAACCAAGTCCACGATGTTCAGTACAAAACAATACGTTTTAAGTTGGTCGTCCTTTGAATGCGGCAACGTGCGATATCTAATTCGGACGAATACGCATGAAAACGGACGAACGATCCAAACAGCTGTGAAGGTATAATACATATATGGCTGTGAAGCTATACATCCTCGTCCACTGAAAGCGTCTCGTTCGTCCGTTTCCGTGCGTATAATTGCGACGTGCGAACAAATCCAGTTTTGTTTGGATTTTGTCAGCGAAAAAGTCCGTTCCATGAGATTTTTATTCAAATAAAACTCAAAGTAAATTACAATTATAACTGTGTACCTTTGCATATTACGTGCCATAAATTGTTTTTTATCTATTTTTATAGCATCTATAGCTTGAGAAAAAGAAAATTAAATAGAAAAATAAAAAAATTGCTACTGCGGGACTAGCCTTAAAGCAATTTTTAAATCACCGAGTATAAAATGTATTGTTTTGTGCTGAACATCACGCACTGGTAACTTTTATTTTTAAATTGAGGCAACTAAGTGCGCGGTGTTTAATACAAAACAATAGGTTTTATACTCGTTGATTTAAAAATTGCTTTCAAACGTGATAAAAAATTTTTAGTGTTAGGTTAGTCTTAATATAATAAATTATATTTCAGTTTCAATTTTGGTCAATCCTGCTAATCGTTCCAATTTACCCTATTATCGTCTCCCTTCATCCCGATTTGCCGTAGGATAGAAATTACAAAATTTTGATCATTTTTTTAAAAACCAAAAAATATCTCAAAAATTTTTATATTAATGCTTTTAGTGCCGAGAATCCTTTTAATGGTGAAAAATTAAGGTTTTGTATGAAGTGCCGAGCGAAACTTTTATAAACTAAAACCTGTATATTACTACACACCTGTAATATACCTGTACATATATCATTTTTTTCAAGATGGCCAACAAGTCAGTTTTGCTTACAGAATTACAGAAGTTAAAAAAGTCTGATTTAATTGAAATTATAATTAATAAGGATGTACCAAAAGATTTAACAAACAACGATATACTAAAAAATTATATAAACACAAATTTTAAAAAAAAGTGAATGTGTAGAAGAAGAAATTTTTGAAGATAGCGTGTCAGATACTGTGGTGACAATTACAAATAAAGAAAATGATAATTCTAGTGATTATATAAACCAACTGATTGCTGAACTAAAAGACAAAAACACACTTTTAAAAGATCATATTAGTTTGTTAAAAGAAAAAATAAATTTGTTGGAAGATAAAGTAACCACAAAAAATGTTAATTTGAATGATGACAGACACTCACAAATTAAATTGCATAACAACAGTAATAATAATGCACAGTATAGGCCTTTTCATCATGTGACGAGCGCAAGCGCAGCCGCTATGTTAAAATAGTGGTAATTCAAAAGTTTCGTACTGTTTTGGTCAGGAATAGCCAGCAAGGCAATATTATCTCAATAAACAAATGAATTATTGGAAAAAATCATCGATGGTGCTTCACTTGTTTATAATTCAGTTGAAGCCCATAATCACTCATAATTGTGAACAATTGAAAAGGTGGCTGAAATGTTATGGACGTCCGCAAAAACGGAAAAAATGTGAGCTGATTGAGAGGTTAGGCATCCATACTACTTGTTTACTATGTCAAAAATAATAATAAAAACAAATAATATCTATAATTTTATTCTAATTAATAATGTCAACCAATTTTTAGTGCAACTTTAAATGACTTATAGCATGTATCACCCTTACAAACTCCATAATAACACCGCTTTTTTTGCTCCTTTTCGTACAGATAACATTATAGTAATGGACTGAAAAAATTTATTTTTCAATTAAAAACACTTATTTTTTATTTTTTCTTACTCTTTTTTCAATAAATATTCTTTATTTAATATTTTTTAATTTTAATTATTTGTAGATGGGTACTTTAACATGGTTGTTTACAAAAAACAGTACGAAAAAAATGGCCGATATTGACACATGCGCACAAAAAAAATTTGTGATGAAAAGGCCTATATCCAATGCACTTAAAAATAAAAAGAAACAAAATGACACTAACAACTTAGTTGTTGATATTGATGATACTGATATAAATAGGGCTCCACCACCAAATTTGGTAAACACAGCAAGTAGCAGTGTTGAACAATCTTCTGTAACTAAAAATGCCACACATGAGAATGAAGCTGAAAACGGGGTTGTAACTGAGAATGATAGATTTAGAGAAGTTACTAGGCGAAATAAGCGCCATATAATTCAGGGTACTTCTAAGGAAAGTACTTCACTACAAGCAGCTGAACGTAAAATTTGGTTATACATTGGAAGAGCAGAAATGAATACGTCAGAAGAAGATGTAATAAATCATCTAAAAAAGAAATTTCCGGAGCATGCATTCGACTGCACCAAATTGGAGACAAAGGGAAGGACAGCAAGTTTCCGTCTAGGTACAAATACAACACTAAAAGACGAACTATATGATAGCAGCATATGGCCGGAATACCTAATCGTGAAAATATTTATTTTTGTTCGACCAAGCGGAAAATTTTAATAGTAGACCCTTTAAAGAAATAAATGTTCAAAATTTAAAGAATATAAACAACACCTGTAAAAATATCGAAGTACTATACTCGAATATTCAATGTTTAAGAAATAAATTGAGTGACGTGGATATAGCTTTACATGAGCTTAAACCAGAAGTACTATGTTTAACTGAACATTGGTTGGAAAAAGAAGAAATTGCATTATATGTACCGGAAAATTATAAATTAGCTTCGGCATATTGCAGATCAAATTTCAAACATGGAGGAATTTCTGTTTATATCAGCGCTGAATACAAAAGTGAACCAATTCAAGAAGCTATTAATTTATCAATTGAAAGTGACTTTGAGTGTTGCGCAATAAAGTGCAGTGATCTTAATTTGATTGTAAATAGCATTTATAGATCATCATTAGGGGATTTTAGTACTTTTTTAATTAAACTAGAAGAGCTTTTAAATATTTTGACTCAATATGATCGAAAGTACCCTATTATTGTAATATGTGGAGATTTTAACTTGAATTTTTTAGACAACACTGATTTAAAAGGTAAACAGTTGCATAATTTACTAGTTACATTTAATATGTTTTTTGGTGTTACTGAACCAACACGAATAACAAATAATTCAATAACATTAATTGATAATGTTATAACTAATGTCAGTGCTAATAAGTTTAAATGTTTTGTAAATAAAAATATTGCTCCACTATCTGATCATTTGCCGGTGTCATTTTGTTTTAACAATATCTCTATTTTAAACGATTATGGAAATGACTTTCGACATAAAACGTACGTTCGATCATATTCAGATAATTGTCATTCTACTTTTAAATATTTTTTGACACACCAAACGTGGGACGCTGTTTTCAATTCAAACGACGCAGACGAAAGTTTTAATTACTTTCACAATATTTTTATGCATTGTTTTAATGCTAGTTTTACTTTTAAATTAAAAAAAAGATCGTCACCCCAATAATAATAAAAAAAAACAATGCCTGGATCACACCTGAAATAAAATATTTATCGGCACATAATAATAATAATAATAATAATTTATTGCAAGCTCTAAAAGAGATACATTCGTCAATACAAATTAATAAGAAAAAAAGCAGTACATAATTATTTCACAACAATAATATAAACAAAATAAAATAATATATAAATAACACAAACATTGTTAAAATTCATTCACCGAGTATGGACATTTATCAATCAAATACATTTTAAGCTTTCTTTTAAACTGATTGAAATTTTTAATATTTTTGATATCATTCGGCAATTTATTGTACAGTTGGATGCCCTTACATAATGGGCTGTTACTATAGCGAACTGTATTATATCTTTCAACAAAAATATTATTACCAGATCTTGTTTCATAAGTATGTATATTACTATTAAATTGTACTAGATGTTGATTATTTTTAATGTAGACAATTAATTCATAAATGTAAACAGCATAAAACGTTAAAATTTTGTTTTCTTGGAAGTATTTCTTACAAGAGTCTCTAAATCCCAAATTAAACATTAGCCTGATAATCCGTTTTTGAGTTAAAAAGACACGTACACTATCTGGGCTATAGCCCCACAGAACAATGCAATATTTAAACGCACTATAAACAAATGCATAATAAACTGAAATTAATGCATCATGATTCATATAAAGTTTTAGCATTTTAATATAGTAATAAACTTTATTAATTTTTTTGCACACATAATCCACATGTTTGGACCATTTAAGTGTTGACTCCAATTGCATACCAAGGAATTTTGCAGTATCAGTTTGAGTAATACATTGATCATTTAAATTGATATCCATAGCATAAGTGGTAATATTATTTGGTTTTTACAGTAACATATACTGTGTTTTAGTTAAATTTAAGATAAGATGATTATTACAACACCAATTGCTGAAGTCTTTTAGACATTCATTTACTTTTGTTTCAAGATTTTCCATGCTCTTATCTTTTATGATTATAGTAGTATCATCCGCATACATAATAACCTTCGAGTCATGTATATATTCCTGTAGATCATTTATATATAAAAGGAAGAGTATTGGACCAAGATTGCTCCCTTGAGGCACGCCTATGTCATTTTCATATCAATCAGATTTCCATCCATTTATATTTACCGCGATGCCACGATTGTTGAGATAAGATGCTATCCAAGACAGGCCTTTACCTCTTATACCAATTCTTTCCAATTTGTTTAATAAAAACAAGTGGTTTACTGTGTCAAAGGCCGATGTTAAATCAAAAAATAATATTGCAATATGATTGTTTTCATCCATATGTTTAAGAGTATAATTTACAAAATCACAGCAAGCTGTACAAGTAGAGTATTTTGGTCGGAAACCATGTTGACATTTACTTATTAATTTAAAATTGTTTACGAAAGTTAGTATTCGTGAGTACATTACTCCTTCTATTATTTTAGAGAAGGTAGATAAAAGTGATACTGGTCTGTAGTTATGAGGCATTTCAGGATCATCCTTCTTATATAGTGGTTTAATTACTGCTGTTTTTAAAACTGATGGGAATATCCCACGTTCAAATGATAATTAAGTGTACCAAATGCGGTGTTAGGATGTCACTGGTTTCTTTAACAATTTTAGCAGATATATTGTCTAACCCTGTCGAACTAGTATTTTTTAAATTTTTAATTATGTTTAGTACTTCAAATTCATCTATTGGATATAAAAATATTGTGCTATTTTGCAATTTGGGTAGAGTACAATCTTGGGTTAGTATATTGTAGGAATGATTCAATTTACATTGAGCTGCTGTAGAAAAATATTCTCCAAATATATTCGCTATTTCCTTCTTATTGTCAGTTTTAACACCTTTATCATTTTTTAAAGTTAATTCAGGTTCCTCGTAATTATCTAGCTTACGAATATTTTTAATTGCATTCCATTTACCCTTAGTACTACTGCTCGCAGTTTCCACTATTTGGGTTAAGTAATGACTCTTTGCATTTTTTATATTAATACGATGCATATCTTTCATTATTTTATAATTATTTTCTAAGATTTCATTCTTAAATATTGATTTCAGCTCAAATAATTCCCGTAGTTCCATACCTTCCTGTATAATTTCATTAGTTACCCAAGAATTGATACGTATCTTTTTGCTCCCAATTTTCTTAAAAGGAAAACTTGCTTCAGAACAATGTATTACAATTTGATAAAATTCTGTAAATGCTTTATCAGGATCATCAGAGCGGTACACTTGGGTCCAGTCCTCTTTTTTGAGTAACCATCGCATATACTCCATTGTTGATTTATTTACACTTCTTATGTTGATATACTTTGACTTTGTTTTAGTGTCTTTTAATGACAGCTTGAGAGTTAGTTTTTGAGCAAAATGATCACTTAGGTTAAGATTTATCACTTGTACATCTTCACACATGTCACTGTTGTTGCTTATAATGTAGTCAAGTCCTGTTGAAGAATTGTTTGTAACTCTTGTTGGATCTTTAACTAAGTTCATACATCCGTATGATTCTGTAATATCATATAACTGTTTCTTATGAATTGACTCAGTAAGAAAATCTACATTCAAGTCACCACAAATGCATATTATATTCTTCACTGAACTTATATAATTTAATAAGGCATTGAAGGCTTCAAAAAATATGTTGATATTTCCATTCGGTGGACGATATATGGTTATAATTATTGCATTCGCATTATCACTATAAAAAACTTCAATTCCGGTACATTCGAAATGGCATTCTATATAAAATTGCTCAATTTGTGAAAAATTTTTGCAATTTGTTGTAAATTCATTTTTAACAAAAATAGCAGTACCACCATGTATATAATTTTTTCGGCAGTAACTAGAGATTAATTTAAACCCGTCCAGTTTTATAGTTTGTAAAGACGTTTCAGATTGCCAGTGTTCTGTTAAACATAGTATATTACATTTGTTTGTATAAAGAGCTAATTCAGTTTCTAGTACTTTATTAGAAAAACATTGAATATTCTGATGTATGATGTTAATCAAATATTGTATATTATTTACTTTATTAGTATTAGTTATAGTTAACATTGAAATTTGCAGCTTTTCTCCGAAAAATATACCGCTTAATTAATGCACCCATTGGCCAGTTTTCTTCTTTATATATTTCATTCATAAGTGCTATGTTAGCCCCAACACGAAAACTGTTATATACACCCTTACTTTCTAGATCGTCCACGACAAATTCATAATTGGGAAATGTTCTTCTAAGAAAATTCTTAATATGCATAACAGTAGTGTCTTTACTACAACGACCTACATAAACCCAAACTTTGGATTCAATAAATTGTAAGTCATCGCATTTCGGTCCACTGCCTCTTATTGGTTTTGGTTTCCTTTTTTTATAAATTACAGTTTTAAAGCCATCATCATCTTCAACATTTGATTTTTGATTTTCATCATTAATTTTCGCATATTCAACAGTTTCAGATTCAAAATCATTATTTTTAGTAACAGTTTTATTTACTTTATTTTATTTTTATTAGGTAAGTTTACAGTTGTATTTTGATTTTTTGTAGTGTCATTAGTGTTATTACATAAACGTGAAGTATACGAAGAAATTAAAGTTTGCAAACATTTAAAAATTGCGTAGATAATCTTTCAAATTATTAGAAGTGGTTAGTAATATATGTTAGAAATCGAGTCCAAAATACTAAATTAGATTATAATTCAAAATTGATAAACGAGTCCGAAAATAAATCTCAAACTGTTTGGAACATGATAAACAAAAGTAAAAACTTAAATTCTGATAAAAACAGCCTTCCATCGAAAATAGTAATAGACAATACATGTGTTTCCAATGTGCAAAAGATTGCTGAGGAATTCAATAGGTACTTTGTGAATATAACAACGTCCTTAGATTTACCAGAACCAAAAACATATTGTAAAAATTTAGATAACGTACAAAATAGTTTTTTCCTTTTTCCTTCCGATACTGAGGAAGTGCAAAAAGCAATAATGCTATTAAAAAACAAAAAATCATCTGGATGGGACGGAATCCCCACACATATAATTAAACAATATGCTGAAAATATTGTCGAGCCGTTAACTCATATAATTAATAATGCTTTCCAACAAGGCTATTTCCCCGATAAACTTAAACTTTCAGTTGTGAAACCAATTTTCAAAAATGGAGATAAAGACCAGCTTAACAATTATCGCCCGATATCCTTACTGTCAGTTTTTTCAAAAATTTTCGAAAAAATATTATATAATAGATTACTTTCATTTGCAGAAACGAATCGTATAATAACTCCAAAACAATATGGCTTTAGGGCAGGTAGCAGTACCAAGCTAGCAATATTTAATTTTATAAATGAAGTAATGAATGCCTGGAATAAAAAATGGCTATGTGTAGCATCATTATATGATCTCTCCAAGGCCTTTGACAGTGTACACCATGAAATTTTACTAAATAAACTTTACAATTATGGGATAAGAGGAACTCCTTTGAAGTTATTTGAATCTTACCTGACAAACAGAAGTCAGTTCGTAGAAGTGAAACAAATTGATAATAATTCTGAGAGAAGAGCTAGTTCGGAAGAGTTGCCAATAAAAAGAGGCGTTCCGCAAGGATCAAATTTAGGTCCACTACTATTTTTATTTTACATAAACGATCTTGTAAAAGTAGAAAAAAATCTTACGTTGTTTGCAGACGATACGACCGTATTAGCTATCAATCCGAAACGAGTTTTATTAGAGAATGATCTCAATGTACCCTTGACAAGACTACATCAATGGGCGGGCGAAAATAGTTTAAACATAAATAAAACACAATACATACACTTCGGAAATTATGGAGAACTGTCAGACACGAACATTTTACATATTCCTCAGATGGGGTCAGTACAACTACGTGACGTGGTTAAATTTTTGAGTGTACATATTGATAAGGACCTTAGTTGGAGACATCATATTGAAATTATTAACAATAAAATTTGCAGGTATATTTATCTAATTAGATATTTACAAAAAAATTGTCGCTAAGGATGTTCTATTGAATATTTACTATGCATACTTTGAATCTCATTTGCGTTATGGGCTTCTAATATGGGGAAATTCATCTTATGTCAAGAATCTATTTATAATAATAATAATAAGCCTATATTAATTTCAGCATACATGAATTTACAATAATTTTTGAAAAGAGAAAATAAAATACATTATATATATATATATATATATATATATATATATATATATATATATATATATATATATATATATATATATATATATATAATGTATGTAGAAATAATATTACATAAAAATTCTAATTCTATTAAAATACTCTATTATTCTATACTAGATACTTAGTAAGTAAAGTAAATAAACATTCCTTTGGCTGCTGAAACTACATCCACTGCTGGATATAGGCCTCTCCCAGGTTTTTCCATTCTACCCTATTTTGAGTGCGTCTTGTCCATAGTATACCTGCTGTTATTCTTATGTCGTCAGACCATCTAATAAATTGTCTACCACGCTTTCTTTTCATGTCTCGTGGGTACCAGTCTGTCAGTCGTTTTGTCCACCTGTCGTCGTTTTGTCTGTACATATGACCTGCCCAATTCCATTTTTGTTTCTTAATACTTGAAACAATATCTACTAATTTGGTTATGTTACGCATGTCAATATTTCTTACGCGATCCTTACGCTTTATACCTAGCATACTTCTTTCTATCGCGTATTGAGTAGTTCGGAGTTGTTTAGTTTGTTTCTTAGACAGGGACCATGTTTGACAGCCATACATTAGACATGGCGCTATACAGCTTTCATATACCTTTTTCTTGAGTCTCTTGTCGTTCATCTCATCTTACATAAAATTTTACCACAAAACATTAAAGCAAGCACAGACAGTAAAATTATAATTTATAGTGATGGATACGCAGCGCAAAACAGGAATGTGACAATTTCAAATGCATTATTGAATCTGGCAATGATCAATAATGTTACTATTGAACAAAAATACCTTGAGGTAGGCCACACTCAAATGGAGGTGGATTCTATGCACGCTGCTATCGAAAGAAAACTACGGAATAAAATAGTTAATGTGCCTGCCGAATATATTAGTATCTGTCGAAGTGCTCGGAAAAATCCAGGACCCTACAATGTGGAATACATAACATATTCATTTTTTAAATCATTTAGCAGTGTAAAATTCCTCAAATCTATTCGACCTGGAAGAATGAAGGGAGACCCAAAGGTAATATTTTTCATTACTTTTATCATGAATTACCTTATATTTTTATTTCTGTGATTTTACTTTTTCAGGTGAACGATATTAGGGCACTACAGTACCTACCGAATGGTAACATTTATTTTAAGTTGAAATTTGCGGATGAGTGGCAGTTACTTCCACAACGTCGTGAATTAGTGGAACCGCAGGAATTTCATAATCTACCTAACTTGCATTCTTGTAGATTACCATTAACTAACAGAAAATTTCAGGATCTTCAGGATTTAAAAACCACTATTCCTTCTGACTATGTATCATTCTTACTACGATAATTTGCCACACTTGTAGTTGTGATTTGTATTTAATTTTTTTCTAATAAACTTAATTTTTCTAACGGAAATTAAATTTATTTTTTTATAATACGTTTCCTCGAAATCAAGTCAACTCCCTAGAATTTGTGTATATTTGTAACTTACAAAAAAGTTATCTCCATTTATGTCTCATATAAATTAAACTACTGCAAATAATGTAGTAAAATTGTATTAAATATGTAATCTAACACCTAATAAATAAATTTTAATTATAAAACAAAATATTTAAACAAACATGAATATATTAAGCAGTTTTAAGTCGCTACTGTAAAATCAGCTACAATGGAGTTGGCTTGTTTGCGGATTAAGCCGTCGGTATGTTACTAATAAATTTACCGTCAATTTTTAAACCATTTTCCTGCCAATCTAATTGATTAAAAATATATTCTAGCGATATATTAAAAAGTATCGGTGATAATGGGTCTCCTTGTTTTACTCCCTTACCGACATCAAAATAAGTTCCTTGATTTTCTAAGATTATTCGTGCTTTACTATTTTGATATATATATACCAATAAATTTACATATTGTGAATTTAAACCGTATTTTTTTAACACATCGTAGAGAAATTGATGATGTAGCGAATCGAATGCTTTAGTAAAATCGATAAATGCGAAATAAACATTTAGGTTATATTCAATTGACTTTTCTATAATTTGATTGATGGCATGTAAATGGTCTATAGTTGAGAAATTTTTCCGAAAACCGGCTTGCTCACATTTTATATGCTCATTTAATTGGGGTATAATTCTTTTTCCCAAAATACTCATAAATAGTTTGTATAAAGTGGAAGATAAACTAATGGGTCTATAGTTGTTTATATTCGAAATATCACCTTTTTTATAAAGTAGAACAATATCTGATTTTAGCCACTGATTCGGTACAACTCCTTTGTGTAATACTAAATTAAATAGTTTAAGCAAGGGTTTGATGAGTTCGTCCTTGCCATATTTTAAAAGTTCATTAGTTATATTACCAGGGCCGGGTGCTTTATTGTTTTTAAGTTTAAAGATAGCACAGGATATTTCATCCGGGATTATGTCTGGTATATACAGTTCATTATTGGGTTTCATAATTAGGTTCTTTGTTTGGATTTGATCGGGGCGTTTATAAAGTTCTTTAAAGAATTCCGTTGCTATTTTCATTATTGTTTCCCTATTATATTCTTCAGAATTCTGTTTGGTTTTCATTTTTATAATCCATGTTTTACCTATACCTAGTTTTCTTTTTACTTGTTTGGTAGAGCCAGATGATTCTATAATATTCTGTATTTGAGCCGTGTTGTATTTTCTAATATCATCGCGAATATGACGTTGTGTTAATTTACATAATTCAGTATATTCAATTTTTTCGGTTGCTGATTTATTTTCCATTAATTTCAGTTTTTCTCGTTTCTCAATTAATTTTTTGGTTTTTTCACTAATTTTATTTATTATAGAATCATCTTTAGTTATTTTGTTAATCTTTTTAACTGCATTTATTAATGATTTTTCAATTTGGTCTTCTAAAATTTGTATTTCTGTTAGTTCTGTTTTTAAATGTGAACTCAATTCAGAATTAAGAATGGATTTAAATTTAATAACATCTGACTCATTTAACACGGATGTGACGACTGATTGATAGTTATTGTAGTTAAAAGGACGTACTTTTTTGAAAGATATTTTTGTTTGTAACAATCTATGATCTGTATTGAAATTAAATTTACTTATTATGTCAACATCTACTACACTAATTTTATTATCTGCTATTATGTAGTCAATTTCGTTTTTAACTTCCTGATTCGGTGATATCCAAGTCCATTTCCGACCAGCACGTTTCTTGAAAAACGTATTCATAATTCTTAATTGATTAGATTGACAAAACCGTAACAGTTTATATCCCCTTTTATTTCGTTTCCCATAGCAATACGGACTTATAGAAAATTTTTCATCAATACATGCCCTTTGTCCTATTTGACTATTAAAGTCTCCTATGATTAATTTTGGACCTTGTGTATTTTCTAATTGGTTCATCAGAATTGCATAAAAATTATCAATTTCTTCCTCTGTCGATTCGCTCGTCGGGGCATAGACTTGTATCACCGTCAGGACCGTGTTTTTGCCCGTCCTAAGTTGCAAAATAGCAATTCGATCATTTACACCTTTAATAGTGCTAATGCTATTTTTTAAAGATATTTTTATAAGAAAACCTACACCTCTAATGCCTGGACTTTTATTACAGTAATAGAGAATGTATTTGTCTTTTATTTTTTAATATTTTCATTAGATCTTTTTGTCTCTGAAAGTCCTAAAACGTCGATATTAGTCTCGCGTACTGCATTAATCAATTCTATCAACCTACTTTCACTTTTTAAAGTTCGTACATTTAAAGTGGCAATAGTTAGGTCTTTGGATAAGCTATTTTTTAAATTGACTGTATACTTGTTTGAAAATTTTTTTGAACATTTATTTGAAAGTGTTTGTAAAAGACTTTCATTTTTACCTGGGAGGTATTGGGCCTGATCACCCTCGGTGCCCAGCCTTTCTGGGTGATTTGGAAAATTTAGTTTGTTAGTTTTTTGTTATGGATATGGATGTGCATTGTTTCGGGCTTGTGTTTTTGTGGATCCAGCAATTGACGTAGTTTCAGTGCGCCATCACTCATTGTCGGACTTCTTCAATGACGTTTGCTTGTAATTTGTTTGTTCAGATGATGATAGCTCAGAATCACTAGCAGCTGTAAGATCTTCTTTTCCAGAAAAGTATTTTGTAATAGTTTTATATGTTTTGGGAGTTGTAGTAATCATTCTATATTTGGTGTTATGTTTAATTCTAGTTATTCCTTTATTACTGTATTCCTGTACTGATGTACTTGATTCTTGGATCGGAGACGATGAAGGTTGGCGTTTCATGACTTTTGATGGTTTGTCATGTTTTTCAGATTTTTCCTTGATAATTAATTTTTCGTAACGGATGAAGGCGACATTTCCCTTTTCACGTTCTTTTTCTTGCTTTATTC
Source organism: Brachynemurus nebulosus (assembly GCA_035578155.1). Taxonomy (NCBI): domain Eukaryota; kingdom Metazoa; phylum Arthropoda; class Insecta; order Neuroptera; family Myrmeleontidae; genus Brachynemurus; species Brachynemurus nebulosus. The sequence continues at coordinate 13,218,172 of JAPWDM010000007.1, forward strand.
TTAATTCTTTCCTTATTGCTAGTACTTTGGAAGGGAAATCTTCAGTTATATATATTTCTGAGTTTCCTTGCTTAGGTTTGTTTTTCAAGATTAATAACTTTTTTCGCCAGGTAGTGAACCCAACTATAATTGGACGTACTTTATCGTTAGATTTAATACCCACTCTCCGAACAAAATCAACTTCTTCTATTGATATTTCAACTTTGGTTAGCTGTTTCAGTATATTAACAACTCGCTGTTCAAGTTCAAAATATTCATTTTCAGTTTCCTTTAAACCATGAATGACAATATTACGCTTCCTAATGTCCCTCTCGATACTATCTAAACGTTCATCAAATTCTTTTATTTTTGTTTCAATGTTATCTTGACGTAAACCAAAAATTTCAAATTTTTTATTCATATTTTCTATTATAGTTTCAGTAATTAGTCTTGCTTGCTCAATATTCTGATTTTTTAATTCTTCTATGCTAGCTTTTATATTTATAACCTCAGTGCTTAAATCCATTTTTTATACTTTAATTTTGTTATTTATTATTTTTTGTTAATTGTAATATGTACGTATGTTTACAAGCAAATAATTAAATTTTGACAGAACTTTTATGTTGATAATATCAACAACACTAATAATGTTCTTAATTAACTTTCAAATAGTTCAATATTTATATATATATATATATATATATATATATATATATATATATATATATATATATATATATATATAGATGGTATTATAACACAGATTAATTTCGGTACCTATATATGTATAATATTGTGGTTATAACTGTCAAAAATTTTTTTTAAAAATTATTTTTCCTTATTGTTTTCTCTATTCAGCTTTAAATTATAAAATAATCGATCGCGCAATAATTAGAACTATTTAATTATTACACTTTCACCAATTATGAACTATTTATTTGTTATTTAGCACTTATTTTTGATAGATTCAGATCAGCACCATATGTATATATGCAATATGCAGTTTCCTTCCAAGAATCTATTTATTACTCAGTAAAGATGTATCCGAACAATTTATCAAGTCGGACCAAGAGAATCATGTGAAAGATTATTCAATAAATTAAGAATTCTGACTATATACGATTTATATAGTTTAGAATGTCCGGTATTCATAAAAGAACATTCAGAAATTTTTAGCTCTAATCTTGCTAAACATGATTATGACACTCGAAAAAAAGATCAATATTTTATAGATAAGTCAACAATCACCAAAACCAGGGAAAAGCCATTTAATTCTATCATAAGTATATATAACGCATTACCAGAAAACATAAAATGCCTTCCTTTAAAAAAAATGAAGATAACATTGAAAAAGTACCTTTTAGGTTCCTCATTTTATTTGCTTAATGAATGTTTCAATTGTAATTAATTATCTTCCCTTGACATGTTCAACATCTTATGTAAGATATTTATTGAATAAGTAACCATTATTAATATTAATATAGACTTTTACGCCAACCTGGCGCTCACTACTCAGTAGGACAGTACTGGGTAACATTCACCTATACCGGCATTATGCAAGGTATTAGGCTCTGTGGAAGGGTAATGTGCCAAACCAATCCGTAAAACTACCGTAGTACATTCACGGGCGGGTTTGTCACATCACTCCTTATATTGTTGTTATTGTTGCTTGAAACAAGGTGTTATGCGTCTATTTTGGTGTACACTGGGTCGTACGACGCACAGTGGAGTATTTGACCTGAAATCGTGGCCAAAATCGAAAAATCCAAAATTCTTTAATATTGTTAAAAGTAATATTTTTGGACTGATAAATATCTGGTTTATCCGTTCGGCCGCATACCGGGTCAATAAGGCATGTTCAGACATTATTACCGTCAGTTGAAGTCAGAACTTTTTTAATAGTAGAATATCATGGCTTTATTATGATTTTTACAGTCAAAGTATAATGGTTCAGTTTTTTATTTGTGTAGTTAACTTGAATTATTTTTTCCTCATTAATTTATAAGGTGAATGGTCAATGTTTGTTTATCACGCCTAAAATAAATTTTAAATAATTCCTTGTGTATTTTAATGACATTTTTAAATCAGGTTTATATTCAAGTAATAAAATTTTATTGTACTTTATTAAACATAAGGTTTTAAATACCTTCCGCGCTTTTCCGAGCAAACTTTTTTATATCACTGTATTTTGTGGGTAACAGAGAAGCAATTCCTGGAATAAAACTTCCCGCATGTACTTGCCATTTAAAAAAAAAAAGTTTAATTATTTTATTACATATTATTCATTGTCAGGTCAAATACGTTAAAGGTGAAAACAGCACGTTTTCTGTTTCAAGTTTTCAATTTAATTTAGTACCTAGCAGGCAAGTTTTTGCTCTGGAAATGATAATTAACACTTTCAGTTCCATGGTTTCGGCATCCGAAACCAAACAAAACATCCACAGAGGCCGACCGCGATCAATATTTAGAATAATAAACAAAAGACTTAAAAATATTTACAAAATTATAAAAAAGATTTTATATTAATCAAAAATAATTTATTGCTACGTACCGGACACTTCATTTTTTGTACATATAAATATACATAAAACATAATACATATGTTTTATCATCAAAATATCTAGGCTTCATCTTTTATGTACATAAATATTTTTATCCACATATGTATGTATGTGTGTGTTCGTGTTGTATGCATAACACATACATGTTGAATCATTTAGTGTTCTGTGGAACCATTTTATGTACTTGTTTACATAAAATTTATTTTTTTAAAAATATTGTCGACTTCCGGGGAAGTTTACTGTGAAAATGCTCGGGCCACATAGTGTTAAACGTAATGCAAGAGCAGCCACTTATTCTATTCAATTGTGCATTGTGTTTAATGATTGAGTTTGGTTTTTTCTTGTTTCCTAAATATTACATTTATCTTTGTATTATTATTCTATTGCACACTATAACATGGAAAGAGAGATAATACGATTGAGCTTGTTTGAGCTTATCAAGGAATGTCAAGACAGGGTTTTAGATGATAAGCTTAACTACATGGAAAACAGGGTAGTGGAAATAGTTCAATGTCCGAACAGTCAACGAGGTAAGCTTAAGCAAACATTTAGCCACTTCAGATACCATTTTAAGAGAAAATGGGCTGCTTCAAACAATAAAGAAGACAGATTCTTGATGAGAAATGAGAAATGGCTTGAAGGAACTGTCAAGTTTACAAACTGCACTGTAAATTTTCAAAATGCATCTGGGCGACCACCTATAAACTTCTGTGAGGCGAGTGAAAGGAGTAAAAGGCGAAAAACTGAAGAAATACGTAACAATATTCCTACAGAACAACTTACCTATGCAGCTTCAATGAGTCTGCGAGCTACTGGAAATCCTGATGCAGCTGATTTGATAAAACGGATCACAGCAACTGCGACTAAAGCCAAACAGATTAAAGAAGTAATATCGTCAGCAGAGAGAAACGCAGTAAAAAAACACAGTCTTTCTGAAGCCCTGGCCATATTTGTCGATGCTGATTTAACTAGAAGACAATATGAGATACTCCAATCAGCGAATAAGAGCATTTACCCATGCTATTCACTTGTGAAAAAGGCGAAAAACGACTGCTACCCCAACGAAGAAATGATAACTGTGTCAGAGACTATAGTAGAGATAAGGCTTCAGGCACTTTTAGATAAAACTTCTTCTAGATTGTGTTTGTATTTAGATGAAGTTCTAAGTCGCTTGTCTGAAGAGGAGCAGCAGCACTTGGAACTCGTTTGCAAGTGGGGCTGTGATGGGTCTAAACAGGCTCAATTTAAACAAAAGTTTCTTTCAACTACTGATAATGATAGTAATATCTTTCAACCGTCACTTGTTCCATTACAATTAGTATCACGAAATGCGTACCGTAAAGTCGTAGTTTGGCAGAATCCGACACCTTCGTCCCCAAGATTCTGTAGACCTATCAGAATTAGATTTCTTCAAGAAACATCTGATGTTATTATTGCAGAAATGGAACACATCAAAAATCAAGCAAGCAGTTTAGAACCTACAGTAATCACATCAGAAAGTGGAGCTAATCTAAAGATCAAGCACACTCTATTGCCGACAATGGTAGATGGGAAAGTGTGCAACGCAGTTACTGACACAATTTCTACCATGAGGTGTTACATAAAACATCCAAAGATTTCAACAACTTAAGCAATACATTCACAGAAAATGTCGAAGCCTTGAAATTTGGTCTGTCAACTTTGCATATGCGAATAAGATTTTTTGAATCACTTTTACACTTATCCTACAAGCTTACTATTCAAAAATGGTAGGCAAAAACGCCTGAAGAAAAACAAACAGTACTGGATCGGAAAAAAGTGATACAATCAGCTTTCAGAACCGAACTGGGACTCCTAGTAGACATTCCAAAACAAGGTTTTGGAAACACCAATGATGGCAATACATCAAGACGGTTTTTTGAAAACTATGAAACTGCCTCTCGCATCACAGGTCTTGATTGCACATTAATAAATAGATTTAAAATCATATTAGAAGCGATTTGCAGTGGACATGAAATTGACCTGACCAAGTTCGAAGAATATGCTAAAGCTACTGCCAAACTTTACATTGAGTTATACAGCTGGTACCCTATGACGCCGACCGTACATAAAGTTTTAACGCATGGACCTATTGTAATAAAACATGCGTTGTTACCGATTGGCCAGTTGTCAGAGGAGGCTTCTGAGGCAAGGAACAAACATTTTAGGCTTTACCGAGAAAAATACGAAAATTCAGTAGGGAATCATGCAATAGAGATGTACTAAATCGGCTTTTGTTAACTAGTGATCCGTTTTTGAGCTGCTCAAGAAAACGTCCGAAAACGAAGAGACGACTATTTTCGTCTGAGACCCTGAGCTTACTTTCATCTTCTAGACCATCTTGCAGTACTCGAACAGAAGACGAGGACGAAGATGACGAGGTGACCAATGGTGAAGATAAAGACGAGGCTCTATTTGAAGAATCCTAAAAAAATTTCCTAAAGAGTTTTATAAGTATAACTTAAAAAGTTAAAAAGCATATATTGAATCATCCTTTATTTTTGGGTCTCTTTATATCTGTATCAACATATTTATGCTTTAAATGATATCTAAATAAATAAATAAGTGCATATAGTTGTATTTTACAACAAAATTTAACAATAAAGTACAATTAATAATTTTGGCCAGGTTTTATGATGAAATACTCCACTGTGCGACGAGACTTTTGTGGGAGCGTAGCTGTTGGCTCAATGACAGACGGCTGTGAAAGCCTAGTTCGTTTTTGTGTCCTCAGAGGATAGGTAGGATTAGGGACAGAGGGAAGGGAAAGGACTGTTTGTGTTTGTGTGTGTGTTCGTGTATGTGTGTGGATGTGTCGTTCTATTTTATGTTTCTTGGTGTAAATGTGTTCTGGTTCATCAAATTGCTCATTAAGATCGGGTGTTCCTGGAATTGCGCGTTTAGATGGTACAGAGGGTGACGGACCTTGTGTGTTATTGAGTTGGGGAGGATTGTGCACCAGAGCGGTAACAGTGACAGTGCGGCAGTTGGTCGATCCTCCCTCTCCATCAGACGAATCTGGATCTGTATGTGTGTTAAGTGTTTGTGTTTCAGTGTTAGTGTATTGTGTGTTTATGTATGTGTGTTCTGTGTCTGTAAGATGAGTGTCAGAGTGTTGTTCGCTCACTGTAGATGGCTTAGATGGAGTAGAAGCAGATCTTGTGCTTTCACATATCGCAGTCGGATTCTTATTACTGAGGAACTTCCGTACTATACGACACGTGTTTATGATCACTGCCTTTTGCATAGTGACATATGTGTATTTTGGGAGACCCAAGAGGCTCAAACTATTGTCTAGTTTGTGTGGAATGACCCCGGTGGCACTGAGCACTATTGGAACAATATGGATATGTTCCATTCGCCATTTGTTTTATTTCGGCTGCGAGGTCAGTGTATGTATCCAATTTAACTGCATGTGTTTTTTGTAAGTTGTGTGTATTTGGAACCGCAATATCGATCAGATAGGTTGTCTTAGTTTTTTTCATTACGAAGGTGATATCTGGTCGATTATGATTTATGGTCTTATCTGTAATAATCGACCGATCCCAGTAAAGTCTACAGGAGTCATTCTCCGCTACTACTTTTGGTGTGAGCTTGTAGTAAGGTGTTTTATCGGTGATAAGGTAGTGCTTAACCGCTAGTTTCTGGTATATAATTTTGCCAACCTGGTCGTGACGGTGTTTGTATTCGGACTGAGCGAGCTGAGTACAGGCAGCTGTGATATGTTGGATCGTTTCGGGTTTGGAATGGCATCTCTGGCATGAGTCAGATGTTATTGACGAGTCACGAAGTATGTATTTTGAGTAATTCTTTGTATGAATTACTTGATCTTGTATAGCTAGCATAAATCCTTCAGTTTCCGGGAAAAGACTTCCTCGACTCAACCAGGCGTACGACGCTGCTTTGTCGACATTACTGTGATTAAGATCATGTGGATGTCTCCGATGTAAAGGCTTCCGGATCCATTGCTGAACTTTGTCCTCCTTCGTGACCAAAGGGCAAAAATTATCTGGCATTTCTGTATGTGAGAGGCTTAATGGCGTGTATGCCTTGTCGGCTTGGATTATTGCATTGTGTAAGTGTGATGTGTGTGTTTTGGTGTAAAAGTATTCTCGCAAGTTATGAACCTGTTTATTATGCGTGTTCCTTATGTCTATAAGACCTCTACCCCCTTCGGCTCTTGGGAGCGTCAATCGTTCTATCGCTGCTTTGGGATGATGAATTTGGTATTTGGTCATAAGGACGCGGGTCTTGATCTCGATGTTTGTGAAGTCCGTAGGCGTCCATTTGATTACCACAAATGAGTACGTTAGCACCGGAACTGCATAGGTGTTAATTGCTTTTTTATGGTTTTTTTGCATCAAGGTGGGTGTTCAGTAATCTCTGTACACGCGTTAAGTATTTCTGCATCAGGTGTTGTTTTACAGCGCTGTGGTCTATATGTTCATCCTGATTGAATCCGAGATACCGGTACGACTCTGCCTCGTCCATGGGCTGCATAACAGACTCTGGTTCGAGTTCGAATGCGACCGCATCAAGTTTTCCCCCAGAACGACATTGTGTTCGACATTTATCGATTCCGAACTCCATACAGAGGTCTCGCGAAACCTCCTTGGAAAGTCCCAGCAGCTGCTGTAGTTGATGTTTAGTAGCTGCATAGAGCTTTATATCATCCATATACATAAGATGTGAAATGGTGTACCCTTTTTTGACTATATATATTGTCTTGATCGATCTATGGTCGATGTTTTTGCCGCGGTGTATATGTCACCATCTACCGGATAGTGGCGTATACAACCAGTTGTCTGTTATTGGTTTGAATGGATGGCAATGTTGCTATGTCAATCGAGAGGCGCTGCTACGTGGTTGTTCTCTCGGCGGACGGCTGAATGAATACGTATGTAAGTAATATTGTACTCGCTGTGTACGACTCAATATCTTCTTATATTATTTATTAGATTTGGTTTCATCCAAATCTTCGGTCTTTTACGCGCAGTGGAATCGTTTGATTTCGCGCTTGAAGATATTAAGTCGTGTAACGTATAGTCGAATGAACTCGGTAAGTAATGCTGTTTTTTTTTTTTGGTTTGTGTTTTTTTTTATCTGAAAAAGTGAGTGTTATTCGGGTATCTAACAGATCAAACAGGTGTAACCTTTTTTTTATGGATGTGGCTATTTATACATACAGTATGTATACGCAATTGGCAATTTATACATACAGTATGTATACGCAATTGGCTATTTATACATACAGTATGTATATGAAATTGGCTATTTATACATACAGTATGTATATGAAATATTTTGTTTAAACATGCAGTATGTATAGGCAGTTGACTACTTATTCAGAATTTCCGTAATTTTTGATGTATACTGCGCACATTGAGCACCAAAAATATCGTCCAAATTTCGTGGTGCGCGTATTAAAATGGACTTCAGTGGTACCACCGATTGAATTTTGTATAATTTTTTTAGCTTAAGAACGGATTTTTTGGGACGCGAACAGGAAGGTGCATATCTGAGGACTAAAAAAAGGTTTCCTTTATTATGGTAATACAAAATAGAGGCAGATTCTTATCGAATTTGATCAGTGGAACAAAAAAGGACGAACAAATTTTTTGATATCCTGTTTAGTTTTCGAGATAATATGTGTTGTATTTCTGAAACTTACTATAAGATAATGGATTGTATATTACACACATACCCATACACATATACGTAGTATCAATTTTTACGAATATAAACTCAGTTTTAAATATAATTTTTGAATGGTATATTTTTGTTTTTATTCATAGAAATTAGTGAAAAATGAACGGGACATCACCAATGAAACCTCATTCTTGGGCAAAGGGTAATTATTTACAAATGTGTCTCGGCGTGTAATCACTTCAAAATTATTTAATTACCCTTTGCCTGAAAATGAGGTTTCAGTGATGTCCGGTCCATTTTCCACTTACTTCTATCAATACAAGCCGTAATATACCTACAATAATTGTCTATCCAATATAGTAAGTTTTACAAATTTGACACGTAATATCACGAAAACTAAGCAAAATATCGAAAAACTTCATTCTTTCTTTTTTGTGCTACTCACCAAATTCCATAAGAATCGATCTTTAATTTTTGTTACTATGGTAACGGAAAACATCTTTTAGTAACCCCTACGCTTGAAATTCGAACGGTTGAAAAATACACTTCCGGTCCGCGTCGCCAAAAATCCGTTTAGGGGATAACTTCTTAAGCCAAAAAGATTATGTAAAAAAATAATTCAGCTCAACTGGAGGTATTCGGTTATTATAATTGTGTAGTTATTATAAAAATATTAATTGTAATAATAGCGCATTCAGTCAGTATGTATAAGTAGCCAACTACGTAATCAGTTTAGTTTAGGTACATAACTACATACTGCAGATTTAAATAGCCAATTCAGTATACACATATCGTCAGTATTGGTTTTTACCAAGTCAACTTTTTAAATATTTTTTCTAGATAGTTGTTTTGTTAGTTTTGGACATTGAGGAAGCCGAAACCACTATCAGAAAAAATTTTTTTAAAAATTGACTTGGTACAAACCAATACTCAGCTGACTATATGTATTAAACAGCCAATTTCATATACATACTATATATGTATAAATAGCCAATTTCGTATACATAGTGTATGTATAAATAGCCAATTGCGTATACATACTGTATGTATAAATAGCCAATTGCGTATACATACTGTATGTATAAATAGCCAATTGCGTATACATACTGTATGTATAAATAGCCACATCCTTTTTTTATAATAAATCAATTTATTTAACAAAGTGTGTAGAGATAATTACAATAGTCAATTTTAGATTAACAAATATTCGAATAATTCTCCAATAAAATTATAATTATTTAAATTCTACAAAAAAACTGAACAAAAAAAAACTTATAGTGTGTTAATGGATCATGACCCTTATGTGTATTGTATTTAAGGAATGATCCATGAACGAACCAATCTTTGATTCGACAATACGGTATCCCATTGAACTGATTCAGAAATCGAAGTAGCGAGACCGCATTGCCGCCATTTTGTAAATAAAAACTGTGATGAGAAATGTTAGTAACCCCGAGCTGGTGTAGTGGCTAGCAACTCCGCTTCTTGTCTGGTAGATCGTGAGTTCAAAACCAACCGGGGGAGATACGTCATCTACATTACCATACCTCATTATCTATCAATAATTCATACCTATATCAAAATCAATAGTACCTACATTACAACGGTGCATATGACTTTAATTGTTGCGCACCTAACCAATAGAAAAAAAAAAAAAAAAAAAAAAAAAATGTTAGTATCGATGAGTATTCAAATGGAGATTTGAATAATCATCGATTAGGTACAAATTAAGTTTGATATCAATCGTGTTACTCTATTTGGCTTTTTCTTTTTTTTTCAGATAGATCACTAATGAAGTGGGCAAGGTACTGAAATTACCGTATCTGTCAAGTTGATCAAAGTACTAAACGCGAATTTATTACTGTTACAGACCCAATGATTATATTAATTTTTATACAAATATTGAAATTTTATCGAGCGGCCTCCTAAATGAGGTACCGGCTCATTGTGAGTACTGAGTTATTACAATTTACAAACTGATATGGACTTAATCGAATATTATGGTATTGTTTTCAGCGATTAGCAGCCAAATCAAGGCGGACACCAGGTATAAAACATTTATCAAAGATTGTGAATTGAGCTATTTAATCACCGAAGATGTTTCTTACAGATCCAGTAATTTTTATAATTTAATTAAAATAAAAACCGGACGCTTGGGCCCAAATTTGACATGTAAGCACCGAATCAAATACCTTTAATTATAATGACGCTGAAAGCAACACCAAGGTTTTGTAAGGTGGCTTAGAAATTAACGGATAAATATGCAACTGAAATGAAACTTACAGAATCAATTTGGTGCCGATCGATCGATTTTATCAGCCACGAGGTATGATGCTACACTACGAGACTGATGGACCACTCCCTTGATTGTTAAAATATTGGTAATGTGTATAATTTTTGGTTCGTTCCGTTTCAAACGCCAGACGAAAATCAAGTGAGACGAGCAATGGTCCTCGCAATGTCCTGCTCACCATACAAATAATTATTTTCCTGTTTACTAAGTTATGTAATCGTTGAATAATATCGATCGATCAGCTTGACCACTACAAATAATTTGGTCATTTTCGTAATTTTAATTTTTTTTTATCTTTTTCCAATCTACAGGATGTCCCAGACAAATTCGACCAATGTGATGTTCCATTCAAAAGGAAAAATATTTTAGTAATTTAATTTTTGTGATTATTCATTTTATTAATTTTTGCATAGTTTAGGATTTTAGGTTAGTTATTATTGTTATTAGATTTAGGATTATCATTAGATTTAATTATTTTAGTTCCTAATCTTGAGTGTGTGTGATTTTATTTTGATATTTACCCCTTTTTTTTTGATTCCAAAATTAATGTTAAATGTATACAAGTGAATAATGACTAGATACAATTTTATAAGGAATGACTGACGTTTTTTAATTATTATTTTCCTTTTTTTTGAAAATATCGTGTGTTGCTGACTTGCAACGTCACAATGGTATGGCGCGAATTCGTTTGCGTACCTACATTGTAACCGTATTTGGTTTCATTTAACAGGCGAGAAAGTGGATTCATTGCGAGACAAAACCATAATGGACTCAATGAGTTGCCTTGGAATACGCCGCGTCTTACTTGAATAAGATCGCTTGTTGTTTTTTCATTACCAATACTCAAATGTAAGGTCGTTCGCCAATCGGACATGATCGTTCCAAGGAAGTTCACGATACTTGGGTGTATTTTGTACAGCTCCAATATTCTCCGTAACCAGGAGTGCGACACCGAATCAAATGCCTTTTTGTAATCAATAAACGCTGTGTACAGGTTACGTTGTCTCCCTTTCGCTTGTTCCAGTACTACGGAGTCAACCAGAAGCTGCTCTTTGCAACCTTGTGACCTCTTTCGACATCCCTTTTGTTCTTCTGTCAGTATGGTGTTAATCTGACAATGCTCATCGATCTTTTCTGCCAGACAGGACGTCAAAATCTTATACACTGTAGGTAAACAGGTGATAGGCCTATAATTAGCAGGATCTTTTGTATCACTGTTTTTTGATTTCATATATGGGATACCCTGCGTTAGGAACTTCGGTGTCAGATTTGGTGTTCTTATAAATAGTGTAAATTGTTCAGCGAGATACTTGTGTGTTGATGTAAAGTGTTTGAGACAGTAGTTTTGTATGTTATCGATGCCAGGCGCCTTCCAGTTATGCGATCTCTGTAAAGCTTTGGAGACGTCCTCTGTAGTAATGTCCGTATAGGACATCTCCGGAAGATGTTCGTTATTCCTGTACTCTGTATCGGTCCAGCTGGCTCTGTCATTATGGTCAATGGTGTTGGACCATATATTCGCCCAGAAACTATGGAGTGCGTTCTTCTCTGGTAGACCATTACTGTCAGTTACCGTGTTTGTTAGAGACTGATGAAACCGTCTCTCGTTTCTGCTGAACGGTTGGTTTTGTCGTCTGCGTTCAGCATTGGTCTTATGCCTTCGTAAGCGCTTCGCTAGTGCTGTTAATTTTTGGTGAAGCGTATCTCTGATCTCTATAAGCGTTTTATTGGGTTCCTCGTATTGTGTATGTACTGTGTGTTTGTGTAATATGTCGTGTATGTGTTTGTTGAGCCGCTTAGATCTACTACCCTGTTGGTATTGGGTGATCCTGCCGAGGTTGCATCGGATGTTGTTGATGCGTTTATTCAATCGTGTTTCCCAGGCAGGAGTTTTGTGTTCCTTCGAGTTGTGCGCTACAGGCGGTGTTACGTCGGAACCGTTACAACGTATAGCGGCAACGGCTCCACAGTAGATAGCCGTGTGTAACTCGATAAAATTTTCACATGTTTCCAAGTGTTTAGGCAGTATTGTATTGTCTAATATCTCAACGATCTCAGCCAATCTACGCGAAGTATGTTGTTTAGGCAACAAGTACCTATGTGTGGGGTCCGTCCCTTCAAATTCAGTAAGCGCTGTGTTAAATTCCAGTTCGATCCTTTGCAGTAGGGTGTCGTTTACTGCTATTTCATGGGGGTTTGGCTCATTATCGACAAGTTGTTGAGTGTCGTTTTGTGTGGGGCTCCCCATTTCTGATGGGCCGTCGTCGGCCTGACTTTCTTCATTTTGAGCAAATTGATGTGCGACTTGTGTTTTAATAGTGTTTATGAGGGAGGAAGGGATGAGGTTATTGGTAAAAATGACACGTTTTTGGTCTGCCAGTCTCTATTCAGTAACGCGACTTAGGTGAGGGTAGGTGCGCTCGAACTCTTGATGTTATTTTGTACGGTAACCAGTTTTGTCCGTTTCAAGTTTAGTGACTTGGAAGTATGTGCGTACGATGAATTCATTCAGTTCATCTGTCCATTGCATACGCACACGCTTCTTACCAGCTTTAGTGGTCCCCAGAGGATGCTCCGAGGAAACACTTAAAGTCGGCTGAGCCAAAGGTGTTGGTGGCTCTGTAAGTAGGGCAGTAGTATTTTGGCTGAAGGTGTTATTACAGCTGACAGGTGGCTGCCTAGAACCCAGCCTGTCGTCACCGCGATCCAAACTGTCACATTCAGTGGTGACCCTGATGCGCCCGGTCGCTCCACCGGCAGCGGCAATTTTCCGAGGCTTTTTCTTGAATCTCTCCATCCTAATGAGTTGTCCTTTTAGTCGCCTTTTACGACAAGCAGGACTTACTGTGGGGAAATTCTGCAAAGTGAAGCCCCCACCCACATCATCGCTCTAATATCGGTTCGATATCAGTCACAGTTCGGTCCCGCTCAATGCCACTCCAATATCAATACCACTCAGGTAATATTTTATCGAAGCGACATCAGACTTGTTATGGCTTGTACCTATAGTGTAAACACTTTTTTGATTCCACTCCACTTCGCTTGCATTCAGTTGTTATGAAAAGATACTTGTATCGAACTGAGGCCGAACTGGGAGCGTACCCAGAGCGGCATTATAATGTCAATAGAGAACGAATAGGTACTAGCATGATATCAGCACTGTAATGTGAACACAACAAGATTATATCAGAGCGAGAGTGGAGCGGGAGTGTACCGAAAACGGAACGTTGATTTAAATCGGGCCTTAAAGGGCAATTTTTTAAGTTATCAATTTAGAAGTTGATTTAAAAAAGAAAATTTTCGAGGAAATTATTTAATCTTCCTTTTACTTTAAAGACATTATTAATTACTTCAAAGTAATTCGTTTATTGATAAATGTTCAATTTTCTCCTCTTTTTTGTTGAAGATGTGACAATGTTTATAATAGTGATAAATCAATAAACCGATTGTTTTGAAATGATATTTACTTTTGTTCTTATTATTGTGGAAATCAATTGGTTTATCGTAAAATCGTTGGTATTCATTAAATAGTATTTCAGAGTCTTCGATAATTTTTTAAATAATTTCCTCTCGACGCGACGCTTCGCTTTGCTTAGTTCTTTTAATTCTGTGTTAGAATACAAGAAGACTGAGGTAATGATCCGTAAATTCCACACAACAAAAATATTCCGATATCTCAATATTGCCAATATTTCTTCTATAATGGCAATTCAGCGTATCATCGAAAAAGATTACGAGATTGATTCTAGAATAGTGTTAATAACATCCGTATTTGGTGTAGCTGTTAATCTTGTATAAGTCATACAATAGCCACTGTTTATTATAATCGGGAAATCGGCTTTTATTAGTTATAATAAACGGAGTTGGTATTAGGTAATCGTCGGAGATGATATAGTCGGTAATCTATGTATCTCCCTTAGGATTTCAGCAATTTTGTCTAGTGGGTGTGATGATATTAGGTAAACTTTATGCATATTTATTTGTTATATATACACTAATAATAAAGTATAGGAAAATGCTCACGTACGTATTAATACAAATCCACTTGACCAAATAATACGCTTAAGCATATTTTTCTATTTACCCTGTAGTGAGGAAGAAAAGAAGGTTTTTCTTTTGTAATTTCTATCTTAACTTCCTTCCACAAGTTTTTTTTTTATTGGGTTGAGGTTTGGACTTTGAAGTGACCAATCAATTAACTGGATTTTTTTTAAAAAAACACTGTTTCACTGCTTTGGATGTATGTTTTGGATCATTGTCGTGCAGATATATCCACGTCAACGGTAAATTTTTATCAGTAAATGGTTCCGTGTGATTTTCTAATATGTAGATGTATTGTTTATAATTCATTATTCCCTTAATTTTCACTAGAGAGCCAGGTCCATACCATAAAGATGCACTCCACACTTTCAAACTCCCATTACCATGTTTAACTGTTTTAACAGTGTACTTTAAAGATTGTTTCAGCGGACGTCGAACGTACACTTTACTATCCGAATCAAACAAATTTATCTTGGTTTCGTCATTACAGAAAATTTTTTCCCAAAATACATCTTCATCACCATATTTTTTCACAAATTCTAATCTCTTTTCTGTTTTTTTCAGAAATGTAGGGCTTCATTTAAGCAATACATACAAACAATTTCTTTTCTCTGAAACATCTTCTTACAGTTCTTGCAGAAATGCAGATATGTTTACAGCATAATTTTCTTCTAATTCTTTCTTAACTCGACAATTCCCAGAGTTATTTGGAGGTGTCAGATGTTTTTAATTTCTTTCAACGATAAGATAATTAAATCTTTACGTTCTGTTACCACCATTAGAAGGCTAATAGATGACTTTATATTTTTTTCTTGTGACAACTCTATACTATAAGTTAAACAAACAAATTAATACAGTTTACAATTAAAAATGTCTGTCACCTACAGGTGACACTGGGAATTGCCGAGTTAATCTCAGAAGATGAAGCAAAAGGATTTCTTTGTGTCAACATACCTTAGTTTTCTAAGGTATGTTGAGGTATGTTTAAGGTTACCGTTTTTCTTGGTCTCACTTGACGTTTTTTGTTTCGCATTTTGAACTAAACATCTCAAACATTTTCAAGATCTTGCTATTCTTGAAATTGTCATACCGCTGTCATGCAATTCGACAATTAATCTTCTCATTTCTGGTGTGCAATGCTTTTCTCTTCGCATTGTCAAAATACAATTTAAAATAAAATTAAATTTTAAGAACTCAATAATGAAAATTTAAACTTTTTAACAGTAACCAGTGGATTGTGATGTTATAAAATCGGAAATAATATATTCTAAACCGTATGTCTTATTTATAAGGGCTGTCCCGAAAAGTTTTGCACAGTTTTATTTCTTGTCCACAATAAAAACAATGTGATCATTTTTTTAAACTTTTAAAAATAAATTCGCCTGATTGAATGTCTTTGAAAGTTTTTGAACGAGGTTCTATAAAATATTTACCTGACATAAAATTTGGTTTCCATAAAAGTTTTAATTTAGAATTTTTTGTTTTTAATAATTTATTATTAATATCAATGTTTGCATTAATCTTTCGTAAGGTGTCAAATCCTGTCAAACCATCAAAATATTGGTGAAATTTAAATATAAAAAGTCTAATGTGTCGTTAGATTGATTAAATTTTTTAAACATTGGTATAGTTATTTTCTTATCTAAATAGTAAGTATTAAGAAATGCTTCAATTTCAATCAGTTTAATTGTTTTAGTGTGGTTTAAGTTAATATATTCTGGATTTAAAAACGAATTTGTAACACCAGTATCGACCAAAAACTTTAAAATTTTGCCTGTAGGGAATTTAATATGAATGTAGGAAAGTGCGTTACCGTGACTATTAAGATCTAAGTATCCGAATTGTTGTTTCAAGTAAGTTGAAAATTTGAATTGTCAATTCCATGTTTAGTAATTGAGGCATTGCGATAAAAAGGAGGTAAGTACCAAAAATGAAATTTTACAGGAGGAGCAAAAAAATATTTGGCGCTAGAAAAAAATGATAAAATACTATTTTAAAGAGAAAAAGTATGATTTATTGATATTTTTTAGTTAAAACAAAGGCAAAATCATGATACAAATTCTGCTACTTGCAAATATCTTTATAAAAATCATGGTATTTAGGGTCCATGAACTCCAGCATGTTAATAAGATCTTTCTTTTTGCCTTCATTAATGACTGGAACTTTGTTATCAACATCAAATCCTTCCATACGTTTGAATTTGTTGAAGCTACCCTTCTTGAAGATATTCTTGGTCTCCCAGCTTTCCATTTCATTAAAAGATGACCGTGTTTTTGTGAAGGGTAGATCATCAGAAGAGATTTGTATCCACGATTTGTTTGAAATGTGCAATGGAGTTGTAGTGATATATGTATCTCAAGCACTGGAAAAATCTAAAAGCGAATCATATTCTGTACTTCCTCTGGCACCATGCACCTAGTGACCTTTTTTCATTAACGCCGAAATCTCGGTTACACGGCATGTAAGAGTGCCTAGATACAAGAAACATTACATCAATGGTGTCGTAATAGCCTTTTATCACAAGAAAAATCAGAACGATTAATACCATCTTATTTTTGTTTTGTCTTGCACAGTTGTCAGGCCAAATTAGCAATTTAAACAGACAAGACGCAACTTTGTTGCCTCCACGTCCTGCAATCCCCTCATGCCATATACACATGAAACTTTTTGTGTCTCCAACGTGAATGCAAAGGTTATAATTAAAAAGTTGTCTGGAGTAAAACATATTAGAATGTGTCAACGTAGGTGTAAAAAGAACTTGCTGCATGTTCATTGTCACTTTGCTTGAAGGAAACTGTGATTGCAGTACAGATGAAGACATAAGCTTTATTGCTTTCTCTGCTTTTCTTTGGTGTAGCTCTCTTTTACTGATTAGCGAAAATTTTGCTGCTCTAATAGCGCAATTTATTCTTGCAATATACTTATCGCATGTGCGGCATGTATCCGTTCTTGGTCTTTTAAAACTTAATTTTGGAAACTCACGCTTGAAAACCCTCCTGTAAAATTTACCATCTATTAGTGAATCAGGATACTTTTGTTTGAAAGCTAGGTATAGCCGATGAATGTTTAAATCTGGACTCAGATATTCTTTTGATGATTTATGACAACTGTAGTGGCTATCTTCCCTCGGGAACATAAGTATATGTTATTTAATGAGTTCCTTATCACGAGTTGTGTATTTTGTTCGGCGAGATGCTGGGTTTTTACCACGACCGTCTTTAAAAACTATCTCTCCTTTCTTAATACGGGTCAAAAGATTTTCATTTTTCTTCTTGGAAATTCCAAAAAAGTCTTGTTACATATTTAGATGTTCCCACCTTTTGAAGGGATATTGTAAGTCGCAGAAATCTGCCGCCTACTTTCGTCTGGACTGTTATATTTACCATGACGCCTTCTGGCGACATTTGCATAGAAAACGGTTGGTTGTACTGGAGGGATTCATCAAAGAAAAATCAAGATCATTTTGTTCGTGTTCGATCTTGATCCGCAGGAAGTTCGGGTCATAATTTTGTGAGCTACTGACGCGCTCAAAGTGCTTAGCTATTTCTGCGCGTTCAGTTATGTTCCGACCGTCGACGATGAGAAGCGAGGGCATTGGTGAATGGGAAGATTTTCCAGTAATGGCCCTCACTTTTCTTCATCCCTCCGAGGTGGTAGTGGAGGTATTAATGGCCGAAATATATTGCTCGCATAACAGCCTCTTTTGCTCTTTAATAGTTCTCTTACAGCGTGCTTGAGCACACTTGTAGGCTATCACATTTTCGTGCGTGAGGCGACGTCTGAGTTCGTGATACGCCCGCTTTTTCTCGGTAACTGCTACACTCACGACTTCATTCCACCATGATACGTGATGTTTGGGTGGAATTTTGGACAACTTTGGAATACTTTTATATGCTGCTTCATTGACACTGGAAGAAATTTTCTCTACATCATCTACGTCTCCAGTCAGCTTGAGTGTACGGAATCAATCGACGCACATGTCCCAGTCAGTTTGACGGATACGCCATTTCAGCGAGGACAAATGTGGAGTTATCGGCGTGGTACTTTGTAAGATAATTGGTATATGATCACTCCCGTATGTGACGCCAGCGTCCATTCAAAACGGTGTGTCATGACCGGTGAGCCAAGTGATAAGTCGATAGCTGACAACTCACCGGCTCTTGCATTAATGAAAGTACGTTCATCGGAATTCATCAATATCGTTTCAGATTCATCTACAAAACGTTCGATGAGTCTTCCACGGGCGTCTCTTTTGCCACAGCTCCACATAGGGCTGTGAGCATTAAAGGTTCCAAGTAACAAGTATGGACTTGGTACAACTGCAGTGTAAGCTTGGTCAAATCTTCGACGTTCCAGTCGAAGTCTGGTAGATAGACCCAGCATATTGTGAATTGGGGCGGTTTTAGAAAACGTACTGTAATAGCGTGTAGGGGGTGTTTAACGGATGGTCGTGAAAAGGGACGCTATCTTCGATTAAGATGGCAACACCCGTCCTCGCTCTGATGTCTGGCTGTACGTCATACCCGCGGACTTGATGGGATTTGACGGTAAATTGTTCCGCCAACCGTAAATGTGTCTTTTAGAGGCCCACGCACATAGGCGTGTGCTCAGCCAGAAGCATCTGCAATTCACAGGAAGTGTGGCTACTTCCTAGGTTTTCCCTTTGGCCAACCTTTCTTTTTCTTTTGGTCGGTCACACTTCGGTGTCCGAATTATCGGACTCGGTGGCCGATGTGTTTGTTAATGTGTCGGACGTCGGGCGTTTAACACCCGTCTGTACCGACGCTATCGACATTTCTGTGTCACTTTCTTGTAGTGTATGGTAACTCGGGAGGGTGGTGACCGGACGTGTTGGTGTGACCGGTCTGGAGGGCCGCTGTGGTAGCGGAGCCGTCATTCACCTCCATTTTTCTCTCGCTATGACGTCTTCTTTCCGGGGATGATTTCTGCGGTGAAGTCTTCTTGGGAGAAGACGTCACTCTTCTTAAAACTGGTCCCTGAGGGGTTGTTTTAATAATCATTTTGGTCTCAGGGATCCTGGCTGGCACTGCAGCGGCTGTGGTAGTTGTAGAACTAGCTACACCCATAGAGTCCATAAGGCTCTCTTGCATTCTCTCTGTTGTTTGCTGCATCATTTTCATTGTGTCTCTTAATTCTTTGATTTCATAGTTTTTATCAGCCGCTGAAGGGGCGGGGGCAGCAAGAGCGCGTGCGTATCCATCCAAGACTGAGCGACCGGGCGTATTGCCCAGAAGCTTACGTCGCGCCTCTGAATATGTTAGTTTTTCCACTGGCTCTCAGCTCTTGAATAGCTGACTCTTGTTTGAAAATGGGGCAATTCCTCGACTTAGTCGAGTGATTGCCCCCGCAGTGTACACATTTTATTGGTTCGCCGCACGGTTGTCCTTCGTGTAACGGCTTACCACACACGCATATCTGTTGCTCAATATTACAACGCTGTGAGACGTGTCCGTATCGTTGACAGTGATAACACCTCATTGATGCTAGGATGTACGGACGTGATATGAAAAAGCCGATGACAACTTCCTAGGTAGGTTTATCCTGTTGAATGTTAATAGTATTAAGGGGGACTCGGAATGTTTGTTCTCCCTGTTGTACCTCAGCCTTTTCGCTTCGATTACCCCCTGTGGAGACATCTCCGATACTATCTCATTTAGGGTGCAGTACTCTCAAGAAGGGTGCATGATAACGCCCCTTGAGTAATTTAGTATACCATGGGGCGTTACCTCAACCGCGTACTGATCTAATTCAAGTTCAGAATCTTTTCAGATTGTGCCGGTGAGAATGCCTCTATGATCAACCCTCTGCCCGATAGTTTGGCATCTTTAACCTGCCCAGTTCCTTCTTTCACCAACTTGACCAAAAGGAAAGGGCTGATTTTACTGAAATCGCCTTCCTTTGATTTAATGACAATATACTTAACATAACTTACGGCTTGTATTCTTGGGGAATCCAAATGAATTGGATTCCATCGATTTTTCGCTTTTTTTGTTTGGGGAGGGTTACCCCTTTTCGCTTGTGTACTCATTCTATTGGATTATGGAGTGGGTATAGTGGACGCGGTAGCCGGGCGTGTCCCGCTACTAGTGCTCCCACCAGATGACAGCGGCGGAGTAGAGTTCGCATTCGGTTTGGAGGGCCCGGACTCGCCCTTGTTTAATAAGTTTTGACTCTCCATAACACGTAACACAATAAAACCCCCATTACGCTCCCCACCCTCCACGGAGCCTCATAAGGGACATGGGACTCCCACGCCAGGGATACGGAATGAGGGACCCTAGAAACAAGCCCTTTGCCCCAGTGACACGCACGACCCCCCGCCGCTCGAAGTTACTGCAGCCACGGTCTATGCTTGAAGCCAGGGCCAAAGTGATGTGTTGTTCCGCCGTAGCCACCGGTACGGCTTCCCTCAATCACCAGGATCCCCTTTTCCAAACAGCTCCACTAAGTCACATACGAGCTAGTGTGGGTCCCAAGGTCGGCGAGCGGAACAACAAAGAAGAACGAAAACAAAACCAAAACAAAAAAAAAAGATAAAAGAAAATCTGAAACAAAAGAAAATAAAAAGAAAACGAAAACAAAAAATGATAAAAACGAAACGAAATAAAAAGATAGGTTAAAAAACAGAGCCTCGTTGTCCTGCTCGCCGAAGCTAACAGTTGTCCGCCGAGCACGTGGTTTATTATTATTATTATTATTATTATTATTATTATAGACTTTTACGCCAACCTGGCGCTCACTACTCAGTAGGACAGTACTGAGTAACATTCACCTATACCGGCATTATACAAGGTATTAGGCTCTGTGAAAGAGTAATGTGCCAAACCAATCCGTAAAAGTACCGTAGTACATTCACGGACGGGTTCGTCACATCACTCCGTATATTGTTGTTATTGTTGCTTGAAACGAGGTGTTATGCGTCTATTTTGGTGTACACTGGGTCGTACGACGAGTCTTTCGTGGGAGCGTAGATGTTGGCTCAATAACAGACGGCTGTGATCGCCTGGTTCGTTTTCGTGTCCTCAGAGGATAGGTGGGATTAGGGACAGACGGAAGGGAAAGGACTGTTTGTGTTTGTGTGTGTTCGTGTATGTGTGTGGATGTGTCGTTCTATTTTACGTTTCTTGGTGTAAATGTGTTCTGGTTCATCAAATTGCTCATTAAGATCGGGTGTTCCTGGAATTGCGCGTTTAGATTGTACAGAGGTTGACGGACCTTGTGTGTTATTGAGTTGGGGAGGATTGTGCACCAAAGCGGTAACAGTGACAGTGCGGCAGTTGGTCGACCCTCGCTCTCTATCAGACGAATCTGGATCTGGGTGTGTGTTAAGTGTTTCTGTTTCAGTGTTAACGTATTGTGTGTTTATGGATGTGTGTTGTGTCTCTGTAAGATGAGTGTCAGTGTGTTGTTCACTCACTGTAGATGGCTCAGATGGAGTAGAAGCAGATCTTGTGCTTTCACATATCGCAGTCGGATTCGTATTACTGAGGAACTTCCGTACTATACGACACGTGTTTATGATCACTGCCTTTTGCATAGTGACGTATGTGTACTTTGGGAGACCCAAGAGGCTCAAGCTATTGTGTAGTATGTGTGGAATGACCCCGGTGTCATTGAGTACTATTGGAACAATGTGGACATGTTCCATTCGCCATTGTTGTTTTATTTCGGCTGCGAGGTCAGTGTATTTCTCCAATTTAACTGCGTGTGTGTTTTGTAAGTTATGTGTATTCGGAACCGCAATGTCGATCAGATAGGTGGTCTTAGTTTGTTTCATTACGAAGATGATATCTGGTCGATTATGATTTATGGTCTTATCTGTAATAATCGACCGATCCCAGTAAAGTCTACAGGAGTCATTCTCCGCTACTACTTTTGGCGTGAGCTTGTAGTAAGGGGTTTTATCGGTTATAAGGTGATGCTTAACCGCTAGTTTCTGGTATATAATTTTGTCAATCTAGTCGTGACGGTGTTTGTATTCGGACTGAGCGAGCTGAGTACAGGCAGCTGTGATGTGTTGGATCGTTTCGAGTTTGGAATGGCATCTCCGGCATGAGTCAGATGTTACTGACGAGTCACGAAGTATGTATTTTGAGTAATTCTTTATATGAATTACTTGATCTTGTATAGCCAGCATGAATCCTTTTCTATGAAGCCAGTCTCCGGGAAAAGACTTCCTTGACTCAACCAGGCGTGCGACGCTGCTTTGTCGACGTTACTCTGGTTAAGATCATGTGGATATCTTCCATGTAGAGGCTTGGGGTTCCATTGCTGGATTTTGTCCTCTTTTGTGACCAAGGGGCAAAAACTATCTGGAATTTCTGTGTGTGAGAGGTTTAATGGTGTGTATGCCTTGTCGGGTTGGATTATTCCATTGTGTAGGTGTGATGTGTGTGTTTTGGTGCAAAAGTATTCTCGCAAATTATGAACCTGTTTATTATGCATGTTCCTTATGTCTATAAGACCCGGACCC
This sequence comes from Brachynemurus nebulosus, assembly GCA_035578155.1. Lineage (NCBI taxonomy): Eukaryota > Metazoa > Arthropoda > Insecta > Neuroptera > Myrmeleontidae > Brachynemurus > Brachynemurus nebulosus. Next base: position 13,241,207 of record JAPWDM010000007.1, read on the forward strand.
CCTTCGACTCTTGGCAGCGTCAGTCGTTCTATCGCTGCTTTGAGATGATGAATTCTGTATTTGGTCATAAGGACGCGGGTCTTGATCTCGATATTTGTCAAGTCCGTAGGCGTCCATTTGATTACCCCAAATGTGTACGTTAACACCGTAACTGCGTAGGTGTTAATTGCTTTGATGGTCTTTTTTTCATCAAGGTGGGTGTTCAGTAATCTCTGTACACGCGCTATGTACTGCTACATTAGGTGTTGTTTTACAGCGCTGTGATCTATACGTTCATCCTGGTTGAATCCGAGATACCGGTACGACTCTCCCTCGTCCACTGGCTGCATAACAGACTCCGGTTCGAGCTCAAATGAGACCGCATCTCGTTTTCCCCCAGAACGGCATTGTGTCCGACATTTGTCAATCCCGAACTCCATGCAGAGGTCTCGCAAAACTTCCCTGGAAAGTCCCTGCAGCTGCTGTAATTGATGTTTAGTTGCTGCATATATCTTTATATCATCCATGTACATTAGATGTGAAATAGTATGGCGCGAATTCATTTTTGTCCCCACATTATAACCGTATTTGGTTTCATTCAACAGGCGTGAAAGTGGATTCACTGCGAGACAAAACCATAATGGACTCAATGAGTCGCCTTGGAATATGCCGCGTCTTACTTGAATAAGATCGCTTGTTGTTTTTTCGTTACCAATACTCAAATGTAAGGTCGTTCGCCAATCGGACATGATCGCTCCAAGGAAGTTCACGACATTTGGGTGTATTTTATACAGCTCCAATACTCTCCGTAACCAGGAGTGCGGCACCGAATCAAATGCCTTTTTGTAATCAATAAATGCTGTGTACAGGTTACGTTGTTTTCCTTTCGCTTATTCCAGTACTACGGAGTCAATCAGAAGCTGCTCTTTGCAACCTTGTGACCTCTTTCGACCTCCCTTTTGTTCTTCTGTCAGTATGGTGTTAATCTGACAATGTTCATTGATCTTTTCTGCCAGACAGGACGTCAAAGTCTTATACACAGTAGGCAAGCAGGTGATAGGCCTATAATTAGCAGGATTTTTTGTATCACTGTTTTTTGATTTCATATATGTGATACCCTGCGTTAGGAACTTCGGCGTCAGGTTTGGTGTTCTTATAAATAGTGTAAATTGTTCAGCGAGATACTTGTGTGTTGATGTAAAGTGTTTGTGTCAGTAGTTTTGTATATTATCGATGCCAGGTGCCTTCCAGTTATGCGACCTCTGTAAAGCTCTGGAGACGTCCTCTGTAGTAATGTCCGTATAGGGCATCTCCGGAAGATGTTCGTTATTCCTGCACTCTGTATCGATTCAGCTGGTTTTGTCATTATGGTCAATGGTGTTGGACCATATATTTGCCCAAAAACTATGGAGTGCGTTCTTCTCCGGTAGACCATTACTGTCAGTTACCGTGTTCGTTAGAGACTGATAAAATCGTCTCTCGTTTCTGCTGAACGCTTGGTTTTGTCGTTTGCGTTCAGTACTGGTCTTATACCTTCGTAAGCGCTTCGCTAGTGCTGTTAATTTTTGGTGAAGCGTATCTCTGATCTCTGTGAGTGTTTTATTGGGTTCCTCGTATTGTGTGTGTACTGTGTGCTTATGTAATATGTCGTGTATATATTTGTTGAGCCGTTTGGACCTTGTACCCTGTTGATATTGGGTGATCCTGCCGAGGTTGCATCGGATGTTGTTGATGCGTTTATTCAATCATGTTTCCCAAGCAGGAGTTTTGTGTTCCTTCGAGTTGTGCGCTACAGGTGGTGTTACATCGGAACTGTTACAACGTATAGCGGCAACGGCTCCACAATAAACAGCTGTGTGTAACTCGATAAAATTGTCACATGTTCCCAAGTGTTTAGGCAGTATTGTATTGTTTAGTATCTCAACGATCTCAGCGATCTCAGCCAATCTACATGAGGTGTGTTGTTTGGGCAACAAGTACCTATGCGTGGGGTCCGTCCCTTCAAATTCAGTAAGCGCTGTGTTAAATTCCAGTTCGATCTCTTGCAGAAGGATGTCATTTACTGCTGTCTCATGGTGGTTAGGCTCATTCTCCACAGGTTGTTGAATGTCGTTTTGTGTGGGGCTTCCCATTTCTGGTGGGCCGTCGGTCTGACTTTCTTCATTTTGAGCAAATTGATGTGCGACTTGTGTTTTAATGGTGTTTATGAGGGGGAAGGGATAAGGTTATTGGTAAAGATGACACGTTTTTGGTCTGCCAGTCTCTGTTCAGTAACGCAACTTAGGTGAGGGTAGCTGCGCGCGAACTCTTGACGTAATTTTGCACGGTAACCAGTTTTGTCCTTTTCAAGTCTAGTAACTTTGAAGTAGGTGCGTACGATGAATTCATTCAGTTCATCTGTCCATTGCATACGCACACGCTTCTTACCAGCTTTAGTGGTCCCCAAAGTATGCTCCGAGGAAACACTTAAAGTCGACTGAGCCAAAGGTGTTGGGGCCTCCGTAAGTAGGGCAGTAGCATTTTGGCTGAAGGTGTTGTTACAGCTGACAGGTGGCTGTCTAGAACCCAGCCTGTCGTCACCGCGATCTAAGCTGTCACATTCAGTGGTGACCCTGATGCGCTCGGTCGCTCCACCGGCAGCGGCATTTTTCCGAGGCTTTTCGCTTTTATTCACCATCCTAACGGGGTGTCCTTTTAGTCGCTCTTTTATGACAAGCAGGACTTACTGTGGGGAAATTCTGCAAAGTGAAGCCCCCACCCACAGGGCGTTTATTATTATTATTATTATTATTATTATTATTATTATTATTATTATCATCTTGAAGTAATCCGCAGCAACTCTTAATGTCAGGTATCCAGTTTTTTCGTTCTTTTATTAATCTTATTGTAAAAATATTCTAGACAGTTTTGGTGTTGACCGAAAATATGGTACGGAGCATTTAGTATATCACTTTTCAAATTTCTCACTGCTCTTATATGTCCGACATCCTCCAATCTTCGGTAATTAGAGGCCATGCCAACAGCTACATGTAGTCTTTTTATATTGTCCTGTAACACTACGCAACTGCACACTCACGAATTTCTTTGTTAACTCTCATAATCGGTTACTAAAGTTACGGAGTAAATGATTATTACACTTTATTTTTTCCACTGAAATTCCGGGACCACAAAACTGACACTCTGAAAGCCATCTATGCACACTACTGTCTCCATCCCCTACCAGTCTAGTATATTTAATACCATGCATTAACATACTTTGTTTAAATCCTTCAATAATTATTTCGCTTTCCATAGATGTTGACGAAGCTGTCCAATTTTTAAAACATATATGTTCCTTAGGTTCAATATCCAAAGATCGTGCCTTTGCGCAAACCACACAGTATTTATTTTTTTACTCCTAAATAAAGTAATTTACCCATTTTTAACCCAATTGTGCAACCTACATCTGATGACCAAGATTCATGATTCAATCGGTATGCTCTGCGACACCAAACTCCATAAGTCACTGCGGTTATCAGTGGAACGCCATTTTCGTCGACACTTCCATGTTCTATAGTTAGTTTGTGTTCTTCTTTACCAGCGCTTTTCATTAACTTCCAAACTTCCTCTTGATAAATTGCTGCCAAGTCGTTTTGTTTGGTTAAATAGAAAGGGTGGCTAATGCAAGATACATTTATTGCAGCAGGAAATTCTTGTAATAGTGAAAAGCCTGCACCGATTGAAATTACATCGTTTACAGCTGATGCATTTAACTCATATTTTAAATTATCTTTGTCCGAATAAATCTTTTCCGTTATTTTACACATTTGGCAAGTATATAAAATGTACTGAAAAACCCATGTTAGAAACGCGAATGGGGTAATCCCAAAATCACGTGTTCACAACACTCCTACCTTCGGAATCTGTAAAATTCGAAGGCGAGGGTCCGTTCGAGCGGCAAAAGGACCACCAGTGGAGCGACCACTGGATTACGCTATTGTGGCAGGGTAGGTGAGGGATAGAAGAGGTTTTACTGTATTATTGAAATTTATGTTTTAGCAGTTAGTGTGCACAATTGAACAATAATTATGGATTAAATAATAGCGAATATTGTTTTTAAGTAAAATAGTCACTTACTAAGCATTAAGTTGACGTGTGAAACACCAGTCACAATATTGAAGTGTTGAGCTTCTTTTTTCGAGTTGAATTTGTTGATTAACCCCTTAAGGACCAACATCTATGATATTTTTCCTAATAAAAAAATTTTTACTTTTATAAGTATTATTACAGACTTCTATACTGAAGGGTGTGCGTCTCTGATATAAAGTAGGCCATACATCATCCAGCGTTTTAATTGATACGTGTGACTCAGTTGCTTTTATTTGTATCTATACTTACCGTAGTAATGGCTCATAATAAATATATACACACGCAAAAAATATATGTATATTTTATTGGTTTTCTTTACAAAAATATGTAATGACAATTTTTACAAAAATTTATATTCAGAAATAACGAAGTAAAAAAATTACATAATACAATATATCACACACACACAAAAATAATATATTTTATTGGTTTTCTTTACGAAAATATGTAATGACAATTTTTACAAAAATTTATGTTCAGAAATAATGACGTAAAAAAGTACTTATCATAAAAAAAGAATGAAAACAAAATATGTGTTGACACGTGGAAATTCCGATTTCGGTCGGAGCGCTGGTTCCGTTGGTGTACCAAGTTGTTTTCTTGTGTGGACTGTAGATGGAAACGATGTCGTGAACTTCGTGTTGTTCAGTACGATGACGATGATAACGATGAAACAACGTAGCTGATTTGGTGAGTTTCCACACCACCTGGCGGTATCACCATGGCGCGTTATCTCTTTTATTTAAGGTGGTAGGTTCGCCAAGAGCCCTATCCATCCACCATTAGTCGCTAAAAGCTAACATGACTTGTAATAAATAATAAATTCAAAAAAAAGCTGACTTGTAATAAATAATAAATTCAAAGATTGCAGATAAATGAAAGAATATAAATAAAACAAAATCAGTCGGACATTTTAATCCTCCCCTTTGTAATTGATTGAAATACTCATTATCTATCATTACACCACTATTTTCTATTTTAAAAGGGCAAAAGTTTTATGGAATAAAAATCTTCACAAACAAGCATAACCTATAATATGTTATGCATTTTTTGTAAAATATAAATAAATACTCCGAATTCATGTGTATGAATATCGTGTTGTAACCATATATGTAGTACTCCTATATGGACAGTTGGTACGGGAAAGAATGTCCAACTATTACGGTGACGGCAATATTTATTCTCTCTTTCACCCGAGCCGCTTTGTTCATGCTGCGCATGCTTACTTTTATTTTGCTGTATGCGCATTTTGCTGCATGTGCATAAAAGATGCGCAGAACCAAGTTGGGCGCTGGGAGGATTGAGAGCATCATACGCTATCTGTCCCACTTAGTCAGAACCACTTCCACTTACAGCGATTGTCCATATAGGAGTACTACATAATTATATGGTTGTAACCTGAATGTGAATAATATGACGGATGGTAGCATTGTTTTTTTCTACTGAAGATAGTGGCAGAATAATTCCCATTGAGATGTACTATGAAGGTATCGGATTGTATTTTGTATCTATGACCAATGAGCCAAGGAGTTGCATGTTTGAAGTAGCCTGAAAATATAATATGTACAATTAAAATTAAATAATAAAAAATAAAAAAATTATAAAATTAAAAATATCTTTCTGTATGGTAGATTTTAAAACATGGTATCGCACAGAGGGGGACACCACAGTCGGGACACCAAGTTCGTGTTTCCTTTCTAATTTTTTTATTTGTTTTTGGATCGGTTTTTACACAGCAAACGCGACATCTCCTTGTAGGGTTTGATTTTGATGTTGATGGAATATAATCTGGGAAATGTCTAGCTGTCAGTCTAAGGGGGTCAAGATTCACTTGCCCACTTCGTCCAGATGTGGAACTTGTAGGTGGATTAAGATATTTTTCAATAATTTTTTCCACTAATTCTATTAAAAACATTTCGTGGCTTAATTTTCCTCCATTTTTTTTATATAGTACCCAGGAGTTATGTGCTGTCATTTCCAATAGGTGGAAAAAAATTTTTTTATAATATTTTTTCAGTCGCGATCGCGCGATTGTGTATGGCTCCATTGACTGATCCGACCTATCAACACCTCCCATTTTATCATTATAGTCGAATACGACATCGGGTTTTGTTTGTTCTTTATTTTTAATAATTTTTGTTAAAAGTTCTCCTTTGTGAATTGACGTTATAAACAATACTTCTTTTTTATCTTGCCAGTGAACAACTGTTACCTTATTATTGTGGTATGTGGCTAATTCACCTTTTTTTAATTTTTTATTTTTTATTTGTGGGGGTAAATTTTTCCTGGTTTTTCTCAACATGCCGTACAAATCTGTTTTTCGCTCAAGCAACAGACTACTGAGTGATGGCGAATTATAATAATTGTCTGTAATTAAACAGTAGCCTTTATCCAATAAAGTTTCAGAAAGAGTAAGTACTATCTTACTACAAAATGGCAATTCTGAAAACGAATCGCTTAATACGGTATCTTTGCCAGTATAAATTATAAATTTATAAATATATGACGACGAAGCTTCGCATAGTTTAAAAATTTTTATACCAAATCGGGCACGTTTGCTCGGAATAAATTGTTTCCAGCTCAATCTTCCCTTGTAAAGTAGTAAGCTTTCATCCACACATATTTCTTGCTCCGGTGTATACACTTCCTGAAATCTTGAATTAACTAATTCAATAACTGGCCAAATTTTCTTCAGTTTCGTTGAGTAATTGTCTGTGGGTTCTAATTCTTTACTCTCAAAATGAAGAAATTTTTTTAATAGAAAAAATCTTTCCCGCGACATCACTTTTTTGAAGAATGGTGTTTCAACTGATGGCCTCTTTGTAAAATATAATTTTTCACTTGGTTTGTGTACCACACCTTCTAATAAAATTAATGCCAAGAAGCACATTAATTCATTAACATTTGTTTTGAAAACTTCTCTATGAGAAGAATGTGGTTCATTTTCTTTATTTTTATTCATAAACTCCTCTGCATATATATTCGTTTCTTCAACGATTTTTTCCACTATCTCGTCGGTTATGAAACATCTGCAAAAATAAAAAATAAATTTACAATATTAATATTATCTTTTATTTTGATGTGGTAGGTAAGTAAATTTTTTTTTTTTTTGATAGTTTTTAGTTTGAATTTTAATATCAAACAAATGATTTCACTCGACGAAGTAGGTTTACAACAACTTCATCGCTGCATCCATTGAACGATTTATTGCTTAATTAAATAGTGCAGTACAAGTAAACCTTTTTTTGTGCGGTGGATACGGACCGCATAAAAAATCGCACAAAAAAAATATATTTAAGAACTTCATAAATTGCTATAAAAAGTAAAGTTCGATCCAGATTGTAAGAAAAAACTTTTTTTATGCGGTGGATAGGAACCGCATAAAAAAAGTTTCATCGAAAATATGTAGCTCAGAACGCTCAAAACCTCACTCATTTGCTTAAAAGTTGCTTTTCTAAACAAGATAAAGTATTAATTTACACATAAGAACAATTTATTTCATTTTTAAAATATTATGAAAATTCTGAAAAATCCATCTATAAAAAAATTTAACGATATTTTCTTACTTTCTCTTGCTTTTGATTTACATTATGCACTTTAGAAATTTTTTCAAGAACCGCATTAAAAAAATCGCACAGAAAAAGGACCGCATAAAAGAAGGTGTAACTGTAATTAAATTTTTGTACTAAATATTTAAAACAAAAATTAGTAATTTATTACCAAGATACATCAATCTGACACTATTTGCTATACAGGTAGGCCAGTTACATGTTATTGTCCTATACCCAATTTTCTTACTACGGCCATCTCCGTAATTACAAAAGTAAACAAACTTTTAAGTAAATACCATAATTACACAAAAATTTTGTAATTTTCATATATTTTGCCAGTGACGTTCAACTAGGTAAAAAGTATAATTTAAAAATGGAAAACAGATTTTGCATTTAAAGTATAAGTAAATATTCGCTAATTCACCTTCATTAAGACGAAGTTAGAAATTTTCCATTTCCGAAAGCACACATTTGTAAACATTTTTCTTTTTTACGTACGTATATCATAAAAACTTATTTAGTTTGCAATTTTTTAATAATTAGATTCCACGCCACTGAGTTATAGATGTATATTTTAAAACAAACATATAAACAAATACGTACCTAAAAATATCCAGGATATTATTATCCTCAGGAAATTCAACTTTTATTCCTGAATCACCAAGAAAATCAAATTTTTGGCAATGTTCTCGTTGCCCTTCTATCCAAAGTTCTTCGCCATCGTCTTCTTGTATCTCGCCTTCTCCTTCTTCACTACGGCTTACGATATTTCGAATATCTTCGATGTCGAAATCACTTTCTGAACTTTCATCGCCACTAAATTCGCTTAAATTAAATTCTATATCACTATCTTCGAGAATAGCTAATAAATCTTCTTCACTCTGTATATATTCTTCGGCCATTATGTATTTTATACGATTATTAATTATAGGTATATATTAGTTATAAAAAAAAAAAAAATTATAATGCAAAAATTAAAAAATAAATATAGTCGATTATCATTCATAATTTTAAAGGTTCTTTAACTAAAGCTACTTTTAATTTAAAGTCAACTTTATTTTTAGCATTGTTTTACAATGATCAGGTCTGCTAACTTTTGTTAAAGGACTTTTAAGTGTTGCATGGATAAAACGAACTATGAATGATCGTAGCCAATCTTACATTTAAAAAAAATAACTATAGAAACGAAAATATCAACATAATTGAATTTCAAAAAATACGCATTTCACTCATTTCGCTACTGCCAGTGAGATTGGAATTGAAAACTACATTATTTCTTTTTAAAAGAAATTTATCATCAATACAATGAATTATAAAAGAAATCGCGGGTAACCCAGAAATCGTTCAGCCAGTTTAACCCAAAAGGAATGTTTGATATTAATCCAAGACGTAAAAATAATCAAAAATATTATTGAAAATAAGCAAACAAATAAAATTTTTATTTTATTTATTTAAGGTACGAATATTTTATAGAAAAATTATGCTTATAAACAAAAGTCAATGATAATAATCAGTAACAACAAATATGTTAAAACTGACTTTAAGCAGTAAAAGTCGTGATGATTCTTACTTTAGTTTAAAGTCGACTTTTACACTAACGGGGCTTTAAATTTGATTGTAAAACAGTACCAAAAATAAAATCAGTTTTAAAGTTGGCTTTAGTGTTAAAGTCGGCTTTAAATGTGAATGTAAAACCGGCTGTATCTTTTCTAAGCACTAAAAAAAAAATTCACATACACAAAATTACACACACTAAAATTGAAACAGACCTAACCTATGAAAATTATTTTAAATATTATTAACGTAGAAGTTTTAAAATATTCAAAAAAACTGTCTTTTAATTATAAATGTCATTAAAAACAAAAAATAAAATTGAAAATATAACGATGACAAAGATAATTAATAAAACGCATACAACGCACAAAACTTACAACAAGCAAACACGAGGTAAAAAATAAATATGTAAACGATGTAACGCATGTGCGTATGTGGTATGATTTACTTCCTATATTTACAATATTATAGCGTTAGATGGCAGTAGGCTCCAGTTATCGACACAAGACGAGCCAGACTCGTCAATTGGATTTTTTATTAAAATTGCTATGACGAGCTGAGCTCGTCATTAGTCCTAAAAGAGTTAACACGATATATTAAGTAGATTTTGATATTTGTTATTTATTAAATTAAGATTTAATTAATAGAAATTAATTAAGCACTGTTAGAAAGTTAAAAAGAGTTTTAGAAAATTTAGTTAGAAAATTTTTAATTAAATAAAGAATGCATTCACTTTGTTGTAAGTTACAACAACACAGTCAGTCGTGTATTTTCTGTTAATGTTCTAATAATAATTAATTAATTGAAAATATATTATATAAGTTATATAACTTCTAGTTAATTTTTAAGTCATTTTAGATATATACAGCGTGTGCCCTTATAGGGCTGATTACAAATTTACAGTTACTACAGTATTTAATAGGTCTTTTTTTTATATGAAAAAGTAAAAGGGATTTGGGTGTTAGGAAGTGATCCTAACATACTGGCGGGGGGGGGGGGGGAGCGCGAAGGGAATTCAAGAAAGATTAGGAAAGGGTACGATGTGTGAAATGGTTCGAACATATTCACCCTCTGGTGTACGGACTTTTACGGTACGAACTAATCCATCACGTCCAGGAAAGGTCTCAGTGATTCTACCGGTTTTCCATAAAAATGGTGGCAAATTCGTATCCTTCAATAGGACAAGTTCGTCAACCTTAACGTTATTTTGAGAAGTTTTCCACTTATTTCGTTGCTGATAACGGTTTAACACTTCAAGATGCCATTTTTGCCAAAAATGATCAGCAAGTTGCTGACATTGACGCCAAAAAGATAAGCGATTCTCCGGAACGTTAGTTTCAACTGGACGAGGATAGGAAGAAGGATTATCGTGAATTAAGAAATGACCTAAGGTTAGCACGTTAAAGTCTCTCGGATCATCAGAAAAGGATGCTAAGGGTCGTGAATTTAACACTGCTTCAATTTGCGTTAACACGGTATAAAATTCCTCATATGTTAAGGAGCGATTTTGAAGCACTCTATTTAAATGTGATTTGACAGATTTTACTCCTGCCTCCCACATTCCACCAAAGTTAGGCGAACGTGGAGGAATAAAATTCCATGTTATGCGGTTTTTAGTGGCAAAACTCATTACTTCGGCTTGATGCTGTTGGGATAAAAATAAATCACGTAAGTTACGTAATTTATTTGATGTGCCATGAAAATTTTTTGCGTTGTCACTAAGGACTAAAGTAGGTCGTCCCCGTCTAGCGATAAACCTATCCAGACACATCAAGAAGGCTTCAGTCGTAAGAGCTGATACTAACTCAATATGAATGCAGTGTGTGACTAAACATACAAAGACGGCAATATAGCCTTTAGTAAGCAAGGCTTTTCGTAATCTAGATTGTTTTATATCGACTGGACCGGCAAAGTCAACACCAACCGTATGGAAAGGTCTGACAGCTGTCAGTCGTTCCTCTGGCAAAGATCCCATCAGTTGAGTAGAAACGGTCTTCCGAGTTTTAAAGCACTGTAGACAAGACGACAGAACTCGTTTTGCCTCACGTCGACCACCTAAGGGCCAATATTGCTGTCGCATATTATGTAATGTAACAGTAGGGGAAGCGTGTAAAAGACGATGATGTTCGTAGAGAAAGAATAGAGAGGTGACATGATGGTGAGAAGGTAGTATCAAAGGGTGCTTCGCGTCATAACGTATGTGAGCCTGAGATAAACGGCCTCCAACGCGAAGCAGATCATTGCCATCCACAAAGGGAAACAAATCACGTAGAGAGGTCGTCACAGGTTTTTTAGTTTTTAGTTGCGAGATTTCTTTACTAAATACGAAATCTTGTACTTGTCGAATAACAAACATGGTAGCATTTTCAATTTCTTTAATTGACAACTGAAGTGAGTTGTGCATGGTTTGGTGACGAGTAGTTTGAACGAATCTAAACATATAAGCAACGGAATGCAATAGTCGATTCAAGTTAGAAAATCTTTTAAACCATTGATTCCAATCATTAGATACTGAAATTATTTTAGCTGAATTTTCATTGTCAGTAGAAAGATATGAAAGCTCTAATTTAGGAAGTTTCAACTGAGAGGAAGTAAAAGTGAAATTGTCTGGACCATTCCACCATAAAGCTAAGGAAGATAATTGTTCAGGGTAAGCGCCACGGCTCAAAATGTCAGCTGGATTTTGCTTAGATTGTATGTGGTTCCAAGTACATGATTTAGTTAGTTCATGTATTTGAGAAATCCGAAATCCAACTGCAGGTTCCAATTTGTGTGGGGAGGATTTGAGCCATTCCAAAACAATCATAGAGTCAGTCCATAACGACACTCGTGTTAAATTGAAAGTTAGTAGGGATAGACAGCGAAATACGAGTTTCGATAGTAATAACGCAGCTTGTAGCTCCAGTCGAGGCATAGTCAGAGCCTTCAAGGGAGCCACACGAGACTTGGCACACAAAAGTCGAGTATGCCATGAATTATTGGTTTTGGCCCGAATATAAATGCACGCCCCATAAGCAGCTTTTGAGGCATCACAAAAGGCATGTAGCTCTATCTCAGTAGGTGCATCTTGAAATATCCAACGAGGAATTGTTAAGTTGTTGAGTGTGTGAATAGTATTCGTAAATTTTAACCAAGTTTTAGTCATGGTGTTAGGTATGGGTGAATCCCAATCTAATTTTTCGGACCATAACTGCTGCATGAATAGTTTAGCAGTAACTGTTACAGGAGCAATTAGACCAAGTGGATCAAAAATTCCTGCGATAAACGATAAGAGAGAACGTTTAGTTAATGTTGTATTCTGTGAAGTTGGGACCGAAATTAAGAAATTGTCCTCAAATGGATCCCATCGTAACCCTAAAGTTTTAATTGTGTAGTGATCATCGCTAATGGTAAGAGAGACTGATTCTAGATCTGAAGGATCTAAATCAACTAAAAGCGATGAGGCATTAGCACAAAATTTCCGAAGGGGAAAACTGTACGTTTTTAAAACTTCAGTTACATTTTTCCTGAGAATTAACGCAGTTTTTAAATCGTCATGGCCTGCAAGAATGTCATCGACATACGTATTTTGTCGTAGCAATTGCGAAACTTCAGGATGATTATGTTCAACAATTGAAGCAATATGCGTTAAAATGCGAGTTGCGATAAAGGGAGCAAAGCTTACACCATACGTAACTCGATTTAATTCCAAATGACGTAAGGGTAGATGAGGAGACTGTCGCCATATTATTCGTTGATATTTTCGGTGAGTAGGATCGACAAGAATTTGGCGGTACATTTTCTCAATATCGCAAGAAAAGGCATACCGATAAGTACGAAAGCGAATTAATATATCAAATAGCTCGGCTTGTACGGGACATCCAATTAGCTGAGTATCATTTAATGAAACTCCAGAATCAGACTTCGCGCTGGCATCAAAAACTACCCTTAATTTGGTAGTAGTACTGGAAGGTTTTATTACCGGATGATGTGGCAAAAAATATCCATTATAGTCAGCACCTTTAGTAGGATCAAATTTAAACTTTATGTACCGAGCATGACCCGTTGACACGAATTCGTTTATAAAGTCAGAATAGGCATGTTGTAATTCAGTGTTAGCAGAGAGTTTGCGTTCTAACCAACGGAACCGAGATAAGGCGGTAAGATATGAGTTACCAAGTTCGTGTTGTATAGAATTATTACGAAACAGTAGATTGGTTTGGAATCGATTTTCTATTAATTTTAAAGAAGAGAGCAATTTACAGTCAACTTCCTTATCAATTGCTGAACGATCTATTGAAGTAATTTCTTCAACAGCCCAAAATTTTGTCAAAAGATCATCTATTGGATCGCTCTGATTGCTTAGTGCAAACAGATTAGTGGCAACATGCATATTAGCAGTATGGGAAGTTGTCTGTTGATTGTTAGGAAGTTTAATAGGAGCTGGACCCGTTACTACCCAGCCTAGTTTAGTATTTTGTAGGAGTGGCAGTTGAGGGCCAAGAAAATAATTACCTGGATTGATAATTTCGTAAAATAAGTCGGCCCCAAGTAAGAGATCAACTGCACCCGGAACACCAAAGTTTGGGTCCGCTAGCTGAATATTACTTGGTATTTTGAATGTGGATGCATCAACAAGTTGTTGAGGCATGACTGCTGTTATCTGATTAAGTACAGCACACTGTAGTTGCTTAGTATAACTGCTGTGACATGATGATAGACGCAACTGTACAAATTTTGTAATGTTGGTTTCTTTATTATCGATACCTTGAATTTGTAGATTTTTAGATAAATAACAAGCTCCTAATCTTTTAGCCATATTTTCAGTAATGAAATGTGTTTGAGAACCTGAGTCAAGTATAGCTCTAGCTACTTTTACAGGACCATTACTTACTGAAACCCTTACAATCGCAGTTGCCAATAATATTTGTGAACAGCTAGTATAATTGTGGTAAGTAGCAGATGAAGTAGAAGGTACGGGTTGTGAAGTATTAGCTGGAGCACTTTCTTCTAAATGCAACATCGAGTGATGTCGCTTATCACAAACTCGACATGAGGCCTTGGAAGAGCAGTTAATTACAGAGTGTAATGGTGACAGACAATTAAAACATAATTTATTTTCGCTGACAAATTGTCGACGATCAGGGACAGTCAAAGATTTGAACTGAGAACAAAAGAAAATGCGAGTACAACTTCCCTTGCACATAGTACATCTGTTAGTACTGGTCTGACTAAGTACAGTCTTTGACAATCTAGTGTCTCGTTTCGTTGATGAAAAATTATTAACGGACGGACTTCCACTTTCTCGCCTAGTGAGGAAATTGTAACTATTCGATTTTGGGCTGGTTTGTTTTGTAACAGTAGATTTGGTAGGTAGGTGCGTATTCACATTTTCTAGTGCAAGAGCCCGAGTATCTAGAAAATTTAGAAAATTTTTTATTGATGGATATTCCTTCGAAGATGAGTGTTCTAATTCAAAAGCCTTGTGTGTATTATAATCCAATTTGTTAGAAAGAATATAGACAAGAATCACATCCCATGATTCGACGGGTAAATTAAGGGATTTCAGGGAAGTGATGTATTGTTTGACAGTTACAGAAAATTCACGGAAGCTCTCACTCGTTGGCTTTGTTATAGGTTTCAGGTGTAAAATGGTTTTTAGGTGTGAGTTGATAATAGCTTTCCTATTATCATAACGTTCCTTTAAAATGGAAATTGCATTTTCGTAGGAAGAATTAACAAGTGGGAGTCCTTCAATTAGGTAGGAGGGTTCCCGTTCCAGATAAGCGCGTAAATAGTACAGCTTCTGGACATCAGTCAAATTAGCATCTCTGTCAATTAAGGCTCGAAACAAGTCGAAAAATGTATTCCATTCCGATATATTTCCAGAAAATTTTGGTATTGTAACATTAGGCAGACGAACTTGTGAATGAGCTTCCTGGGTTGGAGGAGATTGCGCAGCTGATATGTTTTCTGTGTTTTTGTTGGATTTAGAGAGTAATTTATTTATTTTGGCTAATGCAGAAATGTAGTTATTTTCTAAAGCAATGTAATTTTCATCCTGCGTACCATCCTCATGAATTTGGAGGTAGGTAGCTTTGTAAGTTTCATAATTAGCCTCAAGAAAAGCTTTACGGATCTGAATTTCATCCCGATCATAAAGAATAGCGCCAGAAAAAACATCAGTGATGCATATAAATAAACGAGATAGAGTATCCTCCAAGCCAGCTAACTTGCCCTTGAGTTTCTTTAATACTTCCTTTGATTCAGGCATGATTATATTATAATGTATCGCGAATCTAATTTAATTTAGAACCGGTAAATATAAAATTAGATTAATTCTAGACCTTCGAAATAAACAGAAAGTCAACCACGAAATAGATTATGCGTAGAAATAGACAAAATAATCATAGGTAGACCTCTCCTGGAAGTTCAACAGTTTCGAAGTCGTTCGAGGTGCTTCGAATTTTCTTAAAATCTATTTGGTTGTAAGAAATAAAGAGTGTAGTACAGTTAAGTTTATTAAATAGTCAAAAAGTCAACTTCGAAGTACCTCGAAATCTCGATGTAACTGAAAAATACAACTAAATTTAAATAAGCCTTCGAGCTGATATCCGGCTCGAAGGACCAAAAAAAATGTTAGAAACGCGAATGGGGTAATCCCAAAATCACGCGTTCACAACACTCCTACCTTCGGAATCTGTAAAATTCGAAGGCGAGGGTCCGTTCGAGCGGCAAAAGGACCACCAGTGGAGCGACCACTGGATTACGCTATTGTGGCAGGGTAGGTGAGGGATAGGAGAGGTTTTACTGTATTATTGAAATTTATGTTTTAGCAGTTAGTGTGCACAATTGAACAATAATTATGGATTAAATAATAGCGAATATTGTTTTTAAGTAAAATAGTCACTTACTAAGCATTAAGTTGACGTGTGAAACACCAGTCACAATATTGAAGTGTTGAGCTTCTTTTTTCGAGTTGAATTTGTTGATTAACACGATATATTAAGTAGATTTTGATATTTGTTATTTATTAAATTAAGATTTAATTAATAGAAATTAATTAAGCACTGTTAGAAAGTTAAAAAGAGTTTTAGAAAATTTAGTTAGAAAATTTTTAATTAAATAAAGAATGCATTCACTTTGTTGTAAGTTACAACAACACAGTCAGTCGTGTATTTTCTGTTAATGTTCTAATAATAATTAATTAATTGAAAATATGTTATATAAGTTATATAACTCCTAGTTAATTTTTAAGTCATTTTAGATATATACAGCGTGTGCCCTTATAGGGCTGATTACAAATTTACAGTTACTACAGTATTTAATAGGTCTTTTTTTATATGAAAAAGTAAAAGGGATTTGGGTGTTAGGAAGTGATCCTAACAACCCACACCTCTATTCATTTATAATTTTTAAATTTGCATTATTGCAGGAAAATAAATCTGAATGTTTAAATTGCGTTATTTATCTCTTCAGTATGTATTTCATTTTAAATTTCTTCAACATCTGTGTTTTCGTGAATATTGTCTGGCTGAGAAGTATTTGCACTCATTGAAATAAATTCAGTTGACTTTTTTCTACTATTATAAATTTTACGAGCTTTTGGCTTATAACTTTTCCTTCTTTTCGATGGCGAAATGGATTTTCTTCCCATGTTGTTCAAAAATTTTACCCAGAGTAAAATAATAATAAATAATAAACAAATACTTTGCAAAATACCACTTTTATTTTTGAATGTTTCGAAATGTTTCGAATCGTTAGTTCATTTTCAAACAGAATAAAAATTACATTCGATGCATGCCTTATATACTAATTTTATCTACCTATGCTTACGAACGGGAGTGGTATGTGATGTGGAACTGGAAAGGGTGGGGGTAGTGGGAGAATTCGAAAATCAAGGAAAACAAGATTACATTACATGTGACAAGAGGCAAACAGGTGACAAAAGATTGAAATTGAAATTGACAAAAAGACAATATTACAGCAAAATAGAATTTTAAAGACGGTTTAAATAAATTATAATATTGAAAATAATGGTGAACTGTAAATATCGGTGTAGTCATTTAAAAGGTGATCGGAGTTATGTTTATAACTCCGACAAACAAATAACAAAATTTAGTTTCCTTTTTTTTTAGTGAATCCGGAATCAGTCCGGAATCCGGAATAACATTATGAGGGTCAATTTCAGTGTTCCGATATATATATTCAGTAAGACGCTTTTTTTTAAAAAAAACATTGTCTTTTAAAATTTATGGACTTCTTCATGCATAATATTTTTACGCTTACAATATATTAACTAGAAAACACAAATTCAAATCATCTAAATTTTAAAATATTAATCACTAAATTTGTTTGTTTGAAATTTGAAAATTTGTTTACTTTTATTTTTTTGAATTTTTTATTAACGTAATTATAAAAATATGTAAAAAACACTTCAAACACTTTAAGTTCAGTGGGGGGGGGGGGGGCGTCATGATCCCCGCGATCCCCTCTCGGGATCAGCCACTGGTTTGTGTCAACCATTCATGTTTCTTTATATTTTGTAATTATTAAATTACACTGAATAAATGGAAAAAATTGTTTCTTTACCTTACATTGTATGGTCTAATTGGTCAAATCAAAATACGAAATGACCTAAAAATTGATTTTGAAACACAAATTAGACCTGAGAAATGGATTCCTCGCATCCTAGAACCTATAAAAGGTGGTATTACTCAAAATTTTGTGTCTAATAGAAGCCCATCTATAGCAATCAGGCCATCAGAGGTTGCTTGCGATGGTCTCCTAAAACCTTAAGGCCATACCTAAGACTATACCAAATTCCAAAAACTTGGCACAAAATGCACAATTTTTATGGATTTTCAATAATTATTGCTCGGCTATAATATAAATCTTTAAAAAAATATAAAATATGTACATTTAAAAAAAAAGAACTCTTGTCTAATAGATTTAATTTTTGTCCTCAGAATCAAAAAGTTCTGATTTGCCATCGCTCGAATCACTTTGCAAGTTAATATTGACAGGAGGATAGTCCAAATTTGATAACTCGTATTGCCATTTTCTTATCCCCACCATTCAAAAATTAATTTTTTGACGTGTTTTACACAATTAGACCAATCATCTGTGGTCACATGTAATAATACTTCCTTCCACACTTTGTGGACTCATTGAATTCCACGACCTTCGGTTTGTCGGATATGTTTGTTGTGGTATTGCTTGGCATTGGCCCAAATCATCTCTATCGCATTAAACTGGCAGTATCGTAGCGGCAGTCTCAAAACTGCGTCCCCTGATTTTTTTACGATTTCGTCTACAACATACTTATTTTCTGTAACTTTTCTTTTTTCATCCGCTACCAATGCCAGTAAATCCCGTTTTAGCATATTTTCTCTCAAAACTATGTCTCTCTCTAACCATTTTTTTATTTTATTTTCTCAAACTGCTGTTTGGAATTTTAAACTGCAGAGCACTATAGTAACTTACATTATTCATTATAATTAATGATGGTTCTTTTAAATTAGATATTAATTGGTTTCGAAACCATTTTTCAAAATTTAGTGCGTATGATTCCCCGTGGTAGTCACCATTTTTGGTACCTGCAGTAAAAATTAAATTCGCATCTTTTATAAACTCATTTTCACTTCCAGCATGTAAAATTATATGGCGCTTCCCGCTGCCAATGGATTTCGGTTTGCATTTTATTGAATCATCTGTCCAAGTATTTTTTTGAATTCCTGAAGAAAAAATCCAAGTTTCATCAAGGAAAACTGGTGTTTTTGGAGACGAAGAATTTTCATTTTCCAAGAACCTTCTCAAAAATTGTATCCTTCGTTAGTTGGTATATGGATTTTCCATTAAAACTTTGTGGCAGTCAGTTTTTCCACTTAAACCCTAAATAATGAACCAGTTTGTATATAAACTTGATCTACTTCCTCCGTAATCGATATCGCCCTCACGAATTTTATCTTCTAGTGCATTAATACTGGCATAACCTACACAAATTAGATAAATTCAATCTATATATAAGTAGGTATTGCGGTACTTCAGGTGGGAAATTTTTAGCCACTGTGTTAACTTTTTCTTGGGTGTGGCCGTGTGAAATTGCGTGGATGGTAATTGATAATATCGGTTGGTGACGTCGATAGACGTATTATCCGATGACGTTGATCAACGTCGACAATTTGCTTTTTTCCACTGTTGTTGACTGGCATTTTTTTTTTATTTGTATGACGTCATTTTCTTGGGGATGTCCGCGATGGTAAAACTCGATGTTCTAATGTCGAATGTCGGCCATGTTGTGACCATGTTGTGTATGTTTCCACAACGGTTTTGTTTTGATCTAAAAAAATTATACATATGAAGTACCTGCAGTGTCACAGAAACACAATACAGTTACCTTATATTGAAAGTTTCTGTCAGGGGCAGATAGCCTATATCTTAATATACCTCTTTCTTGATTATCTCGAAAACTATATGATATAGGAAAAAACACTTTATTAGACACAGTACTTTATTTTTTAAGTACTTTCGATTGATATATATAATTCCAGGGTCGGACCCACTGAAGGGGCGGTCTAGCAAATTGGAAATGAAAAATATTTTTTTATCATGTTGTACCCCTTGAATTTTGATGAGACTTGGTGCAGTAATTAAACGTATTAAGGTACAGTTACTGAATTTTTTTGAAGTGGTCACTCAACTGGAACCCTATAAAAATAACATTGGATCGGATATTATCCTTGTTATTATCTTTAATAACGAGGATTGATATGATAATAAATATGTCTAATATTCTTGAGAGTATTTGCCTTCATGTGGATTGGAAATTATTTTCCTGTTGAGTAATTATCAAGAAAAAAATTTTTGCAATTTTTTAAATTTTTTTAGTTATCTTCATAACTACTCAGTTTTGGCCGCCAAAATTGTAGATATCAATTACTTATAGCCTCACTATATCGTTAATATAGTTATTAAAATAATTCGCTTCCGGGGCCGATTCACCTATACTTATCCGTCTATACCCTTTAAACAGCGTCTTGGACACGTCTTGGTATTATACCTACCTCATCACCCAAGGTTTACTAAATATGCAGGTTGCGTAAATCCCAGCATTTTTAAAATACCCAGTGGTCTGCAATTCCAGGACTGTACACAGTAAAATTAAATATATATCTAAACTTGTAAATATGGTAGGAAACGTCCACTGTTGTTTGAATATAATATATTGATACTTATTTTGGAATACCTTTCAATAATACGTTTTTAGAATGCCTTTCAATAATACTGTGATAGTAAAATACTTTCGCCTTCATCTACTATTATGTTTTGCTTACTCTTGAAATTTTTTAAACCATATAAAAAAAATAATACTTGAGTTTATCTCTGTACAATGTTTATGTATAAACAACGATAAGGGCGAGAGAGATAAAAAATTATATTTTTGTGAAAAAATAAGTAAAATATTTACTTCAATTAACAAGAACTATTTTCAAAAAAAAAAAAAAAATTATTAAAGTATTTAATTAATAATTCACTCAAATACACGTAAAATATTACGAACAAATATCAGAAAAAAACAAAAATCTTTATTAGCAACATAGTAAGGTAGTTGTCATATCCTTAACAACACATATCTAATTGTAAAAATTTTGCAGACCAAACTGTAATTACATTAGCTTAATGGCATTCACTTAACCATTTGTATATCTAATAACTATGCTCGTCACCCTACTGTTACACCGCTGCTTATACCTAAATTTTTATTTAGGTGTTTCAATTTTAATATTTCTGAAAGTAATCCAGTGGTTTACCAAACAAATGTTAATCTTTATTGTTACGCCACTGTCGAATATCTTTATTTTTTTTGTTTTAATTTTGTTTTCAATTTTTCAACCCAGTGATTGAAAAGTCACGAGTTGTAGCGATTTACTAAAATTTTTATCTTAGAAACATTTAGGGGTGATATAATTTTACTTTAAAGATTTATAAATAGTTTCCTGTGATATAGTTTTTGATAAAAGAAAAAAAATCTGTATTCCTCTATACATATTCAGCAATCCATCTATTATTAATTATCTATATTACTTTATTTATTAATTATTAAATATATGTGACTGGAGTATCAAAATTGTTAAATCGACAACTTATTATTCAAATCGATATATGACGTAACAAATTATTGGTTCTAAAAAGTTGTATAAATAGAAAACCGTATTAATAAAATCGGAACTCAATTTTTGTTTAACAACAAAAAAATTAACAATGAGTAACAACTGTGAGAGAGATAAGGAGTCAATCACGTCTAGTGATTCATTCGATTCCACATGCTCCCTATCAAGTAGGATAGAATACTTTTATATTGATAGGGATTTAGATATAAGTGTCAGAAGGCAGACCAGCTCCATAACCAGCTGCAGTTTTTCTTCCGCTAGCTTATGCCATTTAGAATTGACGTCCGTGTTGGTAATTTTTTCTAAAAAAATTATGTATAAATGTATAGATACAAATATTATGTAATATAAAAATATATATTTTAATACAATAAAATTGGTCAGTTGAAAAAGGTACATATTCCATAAAAATGACAAAATGAGTTGAGATAGCCATTTTGTATTTTAGAATAGCCTCCATCTGGTGGGTATAAAAAAAAAACCATATTCTATTCACATAAAGGACCAATAGTCCAAATTAGACTGTTTGGTAAACGATATAACCTAGTTAGACCTTACATGGCCTTAATATCCTTTTTGAAATAGCAAAAATATATCAAATCTTGTAAAAACATTAAAAAGTATAACTAAACGCAGAATTCTTGAGGGATCAAAGTTCAACAAAAAGGAAAGATATATTTTTAATAAGAGATATACATATTTTGTTACATTAAGAAGATAAAATATATAATACTAATAGAGTAATTATATCTAAACTCCCGCTATTAGTTTTTATATCTCTCACTCAGGTAATATTGCGCTGTATATACAATGTATAAAAATACACTACATTGTAAAAAAAAGTAATATATCTTGAAATAGTTTGCTTATTTATATAGTAATACAATGATATACCTACTTAAATAAGTAATTTTAAAAAATTAGTAATATTAAGAAATTCATAATAATAACAACATTACAAAAGTAGATTTTATGCTTGCATCAGGTAGTTCAATCAAATTGAATACATTTCATTTAGGTATTTATAAATACGATTTTTTTAATGGTGTCGACTCTTACTTTCATTTATTTAACGGAGTACTGTAAAGTGGACTTTGATCGCTCAGAATCTTTGCGTTTAGTTATAGTAATTATTCAACTTGTAAATATTGACTTGAAAAAGGAACATATTCCACGGAATTTTTATGTAAATAGTCTATATACTTTAAAACATTTATTTCATTTTCATGGCTAGACATGGGCTACTAACCTAGATGAACACTTTTCCTATAGAAATGTTTGCTGTGAAAAAATTACTTTTCATATAAAACAGTTTTTTTTATTTTCCGAAAATAAAGATTTTTGGAATATGTACCTTTTTCATCTGACCCATTCAATTATCATAATTACTTTTTGCTGATTTTATGTTTAATAGATATGAAGCTAGCCTTTTCAGCATAATTGCTGTATAAGAACTCCAATCTTGTGATGAGGAGGGTTCTCTGTGGGTCATTGTATCTTTATGCGCGAAGGGTTCGGTATGTGCCACTGAATCTTTGGTTGTGAAAGTTTGGCGCCCTCTGCCACTTAATCCGAGTGTGTTAAGAAATCGATCGCTGTTTACATTTTTATCCAAGTCTAAATTAAAAAAAAAATTAAAAGACAATGTCAAGCAATTGGCAGTAACCTATCACAATAAAACAATTTCTAGAGTTTTTCCTTACTTTCATTTTCATCAACAATTTTGTTAATTTCTTCCAGTTTATCGTCATCATAATTCGATGAAAGTCCATATAACTGGTTACTATCAATTAGTTCGATTACCCTCTCTTCAGTTTGGGATAAATGTACATTTTTTCTTGTCCTCCTCCTACAAAAAATACATTAAAATAATTTCTAAAAAATTACGCATTTTGCTTTTATAAAATATAGACCAACCTGGGCCCTTAGTATTGAAATCTGTTAAAACTGCACGTGTACCGAAATAAGAAGTTTGTGACGTCATTCCTTAAAATCACACGTTTTTTTAAAAACCCTAGTATTGAATATTTTAAACGGGCTATGCTTGACTTATTTTAAGAAGGTGCAGTAAACACACGGGTCATTACACGCCACTTCATCCAGGTCATGTCACCCATGACCTCAGATTTAGCTGAAAATTTTTTTGTTTGTTTATTTAACCATCCTAATCATCTGTATAAAATTTAAAAAAAAATTATCTCTAATAGTTTTCAAGTTATGAATTTTTGAAATTTAGCAAAAAAGGGTTAAAATGATTTTTCTATGGTATCACTTTCGGTGACGTTATTATATTAAAAAATCTATAACTTCTGTAATATTTAACACAAAGCAATAATTTTTTCATCAAAATGTTCAGAAAAGTCAGGAAATTACAGGAAAAATAAATTTGGTTAATTATCACTTCATGTTTCTATGCAGTGGCGGATCCAGGATTTTATCTTTTTTTTTTTTTGGGGGGGGGGCTAAATGAGTGAAAGGTCTTTTATACAATAAAACGATCAAAATAGTAGTTGAACGTTGTTTTATGGAGTAAAAACGTATGTTTTACATTAAAGGTTTTCAGGACGTTTTGTTTACTAATTTACTCAATGAAATACGTTAAAGTAAATATATTAAAAGGCAGATTAAAAATATGAAAAGGATTTATTTTTAAGTACATCGTAATTAAATATTACAGTATAGCACCGATAATGGAAACATCAGTTTTGGAAATTTTTTGAGAGCATCAAATTAGTCAACATCACTTTTGGAAAGTTACATTACATTTTTGATGCAACTTTCCAAAAGTGATGTTGACTAATTTGATGCTCTCAAAAAATTTCCAAAACTGATGTTTCCATTATCGGTGCTATACTGTACATAGTAGTTCTACTGGCGAGAGATGAATGAACAATGATGGGAACACAGTTGGAATTTTTGTTTGCAGACTTGAAGTGATGGTTCGAGAATCAACACTGTCATTGTCTTTATCACTGGTCGCTATAGAGAAACTGCAAACGTCTTGTGTGTTTTTGGGTAAACTTTTCAATTACCTGTGAAAAGCATACGTCGGTAAAGGGCTAGATGATAAAAGACAAAAAAGATAAACTCCAAAGTCCTATCCTCCTCCCCTCTCTACCGTTTGCAGTAAAACTATAATAAACATTGCAAAACTCCCATAATAACTTTCAAAGTTCCCACAGGAACTTTGAATTATTATTTTGAAAAAAGCAGAGCAAATATTCTAAGACTGCGAGTTCACGCTTAAATATTAAACTCAAATAAAAATTAATATTAACGTGGTTAAAACAATAATTTGTTGAAAAATATAATTTTTAATAATTATCAATTATCGCAATACTAATTAAAACGGAGTAGGTAAACTCGCTCCCAAATCCTTCAGTGGTACCCCGTTGATTTTTATTACTTATGTAAATTCACTCCCTAAATGGTCAGCAAGGGTGGGTCATCTCTATAGGACGTCACAACATATGCTTTTCTATGTATACACTGCAGTTCAAAAATATTGGAATCCTCTTGATAAAAAATAAAGCTTATACATTTTTGCGAAAGACATTTTCTTGCTAATGTTTAATTTATTGATTTATCAAATTTAAAATTACTTTTATTGAGGAAAAGGTTTTTAATTGTTTTAACTATTTTAATAACTTCATTTTAATTATTTATTATAATAATTTCTAGAATATTTTAATTCTTTTCGTTTAATTATGTGCAGTTTTTTGAACTTTTTGTTAACCTATAATAATTTTATTTTTATTTATTTTCGTTTTTAAATAAGAACAATTTTATTCCATTTTGTAAGTATTTTTAAAAATTTTTTCTTGTTGCTGTTTTTCTAATACTTGAATATTGTTAACTTTTATTTTATTTTATTTTATTGATAAGGCCTGATGAGGGGGTTTTTAAAAAACCCCGAAACGTACGTCGCGTAAAATATAAATCATTTTCAAACATTACAACTGGTGATTATTTTTTCAAAATATCCTTTTCCTTAATATACGACATCGTCAAAAATCCTTCATAAAATTATTTTTATGAAACAAATTTTAAATTATTAAAAGAAATCATTTCCTAATTGGTTGTTTATTGTACCTACGTATATTGGTCTAATTTTCGAAATAAATGTCAGCTAACTAAAAAAAATTATATTTTTATGCTAATTTCATGATTAGTTTAAAAAAAAAAAATCTATAAATATGGATTAAACATTAAAAATGGACGAAATAAGCCAAAAATTTCAATATAGTCAAGCAATTATTTCGCATTTATTATTTTTATAAATATTACTATTGTATATCACTATTATAACGCGCACTATTATATTATCCAAATTTTGTGGTCCACGCTATACACCGGATATAAAACTAAGTTCTGTAAAAATTATGACGATTTTTATTTTAATATTATATATTATTCTGTTAATAGTAAGTGGGTTACCAAATAATAAAAAAAGAAAAAAAAAAGTTCATTATAATTCTTTCAGATATCAAAATTGAGGTGCTCGTTATACGGCGAACATACAAAAAAACTAAATCAAAATTTGGGGGTACGCCTTATACGCCGGGAAATACGGTATTTAAATTTAAAATTAAAGAAAATAAAAGCACTTATGTATGTAATATAATAAAATTACTAATGAAATGTAATGAAATGAATATAATGTTAATATCTAATTTAATAAATAACAAACTCAAAAAGTAATTAAAAATATCAAACAAATAAATAATTATGTAATAGGTTTTTGTATAAAAGTGTATGTTTGTGTGTCACAATAATAAGTAATAATAACAAGTATTAAAATAATAAAAATCTACAATTGAAAAACTAGAATTTTTTAATTTTATGATATTTGGTACAAATTTAAGATGTTTATTACCAAGATAAATAAAAAAACAATAACAACATATAACAGTAATCGCAACAATATAGTCATCTTAATATTTTAAAAAAATATATAACAAATAACAACTTTTTAATCGTGCCCTACTATTCATGAGGTAAAAATTTATTAGAAACGGCTTTCACAAATTGAAAACGGGTTATTTCTTTCAAATCATATTTTAGCATATGTTCTCTTAAGTACTCCTCTTTTTCTTTAGATTTTCTATACCTTTTGTGAGGTTGACTTCTTAATTTTACGTAGGTTTCACTTTGAATTCCTAATAATATATCTATAAAATTATATACATTTGGATGAACTGAGTTAAAACACTGATTCAATTTGGCATGAAAACTTTCACAACTATTAGTTGTACGGTTAATTTTACAAGAATATTGTGCCCATATACTGGGCGGGAATTGAGCTTCTGACTCGTCAATGTACGTTTTTACAATATAGTCACTGAATTCTGTCACTTTGGTGTCACTGGGATGAATAGCCATTAAATCGTCCACAAAGCAATCGCCAACATCACTACGCTTTAAAAATGGTAAACCAAAAAAAATTTTTAAAAATTCACTAACTTCCTCACCTTGTTTATATTGATTTGTCAGTCCAAGTTGCTGTATATTCCTCCACCAACTTTGACCCAAATTAAAACGGCATCCTTTAATAATTCCGGCAGGCCATACTTGTTTTACGGCATTATGGATAGCCGCTTCGAAATCTATATAAATTTCAGTTGGGGGTGAAAACTAACCCTTCCGATATAGCATAAGCTACAACTGCCTGAAGTGCGGCTGCATACGTCTCTTCATTTTTATTGGGTAGCAATAAAAACATCAGTGGAATGCACATTTCATTATAGTACCCATGTATTGTGAATAACTGGGTGAAATATTTTGGACAGCTTTTAAATGTCCCGTCCATATAAATTTTTTCAACTTGGGAGAGTATATTTAAATTAGTTTTTGTTGAAAATCCTATGATCGATTTTTGATTATCATTAATCAACAAAAATGTTTCTCCGGTATTCGTTAAAATATTCACTGAAGCCACAGCATTATGTGTCTCCAACGCATTTTTGGGTAGGTTTGGGTAGCTTGATAAACGAGAATTGTGTATATTATGTCTAATATAATCCAAATCCTTTACAGTTAACGGCGTCACATCGCCTTTCTTTAATTCATACCGAATTAATTTAATAGGCGCAGAGGAAATTTCGTCGACTGCTTTTCGCTTCAAGGAATTACTCATTTTCTGCCTGACCAAAACATTTTCGTCACATTTGTCGTGGTTATGTTCGTTATATATTCCCAAAATTTCGTTCGTTGATGTTATTTTGAGGTAAGTTTTGCAGGTGCGAATAATGCATTTCCAACGCTGAACATCATTTTTAAGATTTTTATGCACGCTTAATTTTTAAATCCGTCCACAACCATAATGTTTTTGAGACGTTCACTTAACATAAAACTCGTTATAAATAGTAATAATAATAATAATAATTAATAATAATAATAATAATAATAATAATAATAATAATAATAATAAACCCTCAGGGGCTTGTTGTAACACCTGGTTGCTTAGGTGGTCGGTTGCTACAACAACACGGGAAGTAGCGCTCCCGGGGTTCCCGAGCTAAGACCAGGTACTTTCTGGTATCTGGTGCGTGGAGTCAACCAGCGCTAAATGGTGGTCTCTGTTAACGGGCTAACTACCCCTAACAGGTTTTAACTAGTTCCCAACGGTAATAGAACTAGGAAGGCTAGTCGTGCCGCGGGTCTCTCGGATGGGCCCGCACAAAAAGGCGGAACCAGTCAAAATTCATCTTCTCGTCTCGTGCGCCTGGAGTGGACGGACAGCTTGAGGAGAGATTTGCTCACGTGCCGCGTACAAAGTGAGCCAAATAAGAGAGGGTACATGGCAAGGATGCACGCCATATGGTGCCAGATGCATCCCGAACACTCTAATTTAACGCCACAAAATCTGCGTGACCATGTAGCCCGAATTATAAAATTAAACATACCTACCGGACATGACGATAATCGAGAAGCTCGCGAAGAAGCTAGGGTTGCAGAAACTGCAGTGGTGGAAGCTGAACAGGGTTCTGCGGTCAACGGTGAGAGCTCGACCAATAACATCATAGAGCGGGATCAACCGGTAACTTGCGGTGGCAGCGTAGTTACTGAGGCACAGACGGACTTAAATCAAGCCAACACAGATACTGTGCTAGAGTCTAACACCAGAACAAGTTCAGCTCCTACACAGAATGATGCCGATTTAATAAATCCCTTTCTGTCTCAGACAATTTAAGAAAACAATTTCGCGATCTTCTCGATACCGATTTAGACTTTGACAAACGACCACGTCCCAAATACCGACGGACGTATATAAAGGGCGAACAACTGACCCTACTAAACGAAATTTTGGACGATCATCTATCCTCATCCAGTGATCTCACCGACGTCGACAACGCAGTATATGCAGCGATGCGTGTCCTGACCCCATGTACTAAGCAGCAAAAGACTGCAGAGGAGAAGGCACGTATTCGTATTAAACAAATTGACACCAAGGTGAGGACACTACGACAGCTGGTATCGCGTATCCAATGTGTGATAGAATATATTCAGACCAATAGGCGCTTTACGCGAAAGGTACGGGCTTTTGCCAGAGAACTAAGGTACCGCTATCACACGATAAATTTGGGCAATCTGTTGACCATCAAACAGACACATTTGGATAAGATACGCGCATTGGCCCTGGCCAAGAAGAAAGTAGGCCGGCGTGAACGGTGTATTCGGGAAAATAAGATCTTTAACTCGAATCCTTCACGCCTGTTCGCATCTAAAAGCCCTGTCGTGGAGCAACCACCGACGGTCGACGCAATAGAGGATTATTGGCGGGGGATATATGAGACGACTAAAGAGACTGACTTGGACTGTATTCCCATCAGCCAGTGTAGATGGTACTGCAAACAACAGCTTGGCAAAGTGCCATCTCACACCAATATAACATCTGTTGATAAAGAGGAAGTCGAACTTGCTTTCAAAGGCAAGAAGAACTATTCGGCTCCGGGCATTGATGGAATAACGAATTTTTGGTGGAAGAAGCTCGCTAGTACCCACCGCCACCTTGCCCGTATATTTTCAAATTGGTTATTTAACTGTGAGCCAATACCATCGTGGCTCGCTGAGGGAAGAACGGTCCTAATACCGAAAAAAGGAGACCTATCACAACCACAGAACTACAGACCGATAACGTGCCTGAACACTGTGTATAAAGCGTTCACTTCCATTTTATATGAACGCATCTTGAAGGCGATTGAACCAGTGTGGAGTTCGATCTATGAACAACGAGGTTCAAAAAGAGGAATGTCGGGTTGCAAAGACAACTTGCTGGTCGACAGATGTATCTGTCAGGACGCTAGACAGCACAAACGCAACCTGAGAATGGCCTGGGTGGACTATCGGAAAGCATTTGACACAACGTCGCATGAGCTCATTATCTATTTGCTCCATTGTCTGCGAGTCCACCCCGACATTATTAAATGTATTGAACACCTGTTGCCGCTCTGGAAAACAAGGTTCACAATAACATCTGGTGAACACGTTGTGTCAACGGAGTTGGTGACATACAAACGAAGCGTATACCAAGAAGACAGCCTCAGCCCACTTTTGTTTTGCATCTCGTTGTTGCCCCTGTCAATCAGCCTGAGAGAGGAACCCGGGTACTTGTGTGGCCCGATAGGAAATCGCGAGCATAAAGTCACACATTTATTTTATATGGATGACTTAAAACTGTATGCCTCGTCGGAGAGTGATCTCAACTGCGCTCTAAAATTAACACACAAATACACGCACGCGATCGGTATGGAGTTCGGACTGGACAAATGCGCGGTGGTGCACTGTAAGCATGATGTAGTTCCGAATTTTGATTCACACGCCCAATTAGTGGATGGAAGCATCATAGAACATCTTGATGAAGGAGCGACCTATACATACCTTGGTGTTGGCGAAAGTCACATCCAGGACGTGAAGAACATGAAGGCCGCCTTAAGTAGTCGATATAAGCGCCTTCTCCGACAGATTTGGAGTTCCGAATTGTCGGCGAAGAACAAGACCAGCGCTACAAATATGTTAGCCATACCCATCCTTTTATATACTTTTGGCTCAATTAAGTGGAATGTGAATGAATTGGAGGAACTAGACCGAGACACGAAAAAAATAATGAATATCAACCGTAGTTTGCACCCACGCGCATCGACACAACGACTTTACCTCCCACGAGACCAGGGGGGGAGGGGGCTCCTGTCAGTCGAACGTTTACATGATCGTATAGTCTTAGGTACAGCTTGTCGTGTACTTAACAGTTCAGACCCGCTATTGCAACTCGTCAGGGATCACGAGCTTGCTGGCGTAGGCGCACTTTTATTCACAGCAGCGCAACGTGCCGCCGATATCTTGGGCTTAGCCTTCGATCCGCGTAATCGCGACGGTGATGATAACATTCTTTCACTATCACAGTCGCGCCAAAAGTCGGCAATCAAGAGAGCCGAGCAACAACATCTGCTCAATAAACACCGCGACAAAGTTCACCAGGGTGTGTTCTACCGTCATCTTGACAACCTTGGCCTTTCGAGCGAACTCACTTGGGCTTTCTTGAGAGCTAATGGACTTAAATCGGAAACGGAGGGCTTTATCATGGCAGCTCAAGATGGAGTGTGGAACACTTTAACACACCAAAAATATGTGATGGGTAATAAAGGGGTTTCGAGTACCTCGTGTCGGGCATGCAAAGCATACCCGGAAACCTTAATGCACCTGACTTCAGGTTGTTCTTATTATGCTAAATCCACCTATATCCATCGCCATAATGCAGCGTTGCGTGTGCTCTACTTTTATCTTCGTCATCATTACGAAGTTGACAAAACACCAGTCTTGCCCTACGATCCTGCGGAAGTAGAATCTTTTGTTGCCAACCAAAAGTGCAAGATCTTTTGGAACATGCCGGTTGCAACTACCAGGCAATTGAGCGCTAATAAGCCTGATGTTGTGCTCCAAGATTTAACATCTCAGACTATGTATGTTATCGAGTTCTCTGCTCCGGCGGAAACTAACATAGTCGAAAAGGAGGAGCAAAAAAGGATTAAATATCAAGATCTAATACACGAGCTGCGACAACTGTACCCGGGCTATACGGTCCGCTTGGTCGTACTTATAATCGGATGTCTGGGGGGTATGCATAACTCCTTTGTGCGCAATCTTAACATCATTCCGGCTTGTAGATCTCACGCCAACATGTTAGCGGCGTCAATGCAAAAAGCAGTTATTATCGGGACGCTCCGCACGCTTCGGTCGCACGAGACGACTTTTTCCGGGAGTTCATGAACACCTTTGAACCCCATGCCCCGTTTAGAGCGGGTCCTCGAACATCCATTGGACCTGCCCTCGAATCTCCCACTGTTATGGTTTCGCAGCGAGGTTCGGGGATTTATTAGGTAGGGAAGACCAGGAAGGGGATGCTGTATGACGGGCATTACGTACCTGACTTTGAAGTACCTGACCTGGTACGCTGCACGGACACTTTTTCCTCCGCCTGGGGGTTTTTTGAAGTGCAGTCGCGTTTCTTTCGTTAAATTCTCAAATAATAATAATAATAATAATAAGCAGCGTCGCAAGCCTGGTTGAGTCAAGGAAGTGTTTTCCCGGCGACTGAAGGATTCATGCTGGCTATACAAGATCAAATAATTCATACAAAGAATTACTCAAAATACATACTTCGTGACTCGTCAATAACATCTGACTCATGCCGGAGATGCCATTCCAAACCCGAAACGATCCAACACATCACAGCTGCCTGTACTCAGCTAGCTCAGTCCGAATATAAACACCGTCACGACCAGGTTGGCAAAATTATATATCAGAAACTAGCGGTTAAGCACCACCTTATAACCGATAAAACCCCTTACTACAAGCTCACACCAAAAGTAGTAGCGGAGAATGACTCCTGTAGACTTTACTGGGATCGGTCGATTATTACAGATAAGACCATAAATCATAATCGACCAGATATCACCTTCGTAATGAAACAAACTAAGACCACCTATCTGATCGACATTGCGGTTCCGAATACACATAACTTACAAAAAACACACGCAGTTAAATTGGAGAAATACACTGACCTCGCAACCGAAATAAAACAACAATGGCGAATGGAACATGTCCACATTGTTCCAATAGTACTCAGTGCCACCGGGGTCATTCCACACACACTACACAATAGCTTGAGCCTCTTGGGTCTCCCAAAATACACATATGTCACTATGCAAAAGGCAGTGATCATAAACACATGTCGTATAGTACGGAAGTTCCTCAGTAATACGAATCCGACTGCGATATGTGAAAGCACAAGATCTGCTTGTACTCCATCTGAGCCATCTACAGTGAGTGAACAACACACTGACACTCATCTTACAGACACACAACACACATACATAAACACACAATACGCTAACACAGAACCGCAAACACCTAACACACATACAGATCCAGATTCGTCTGATGGAGAGGGAGGATCGACCAACTGCCGCACTGTAACTGTTACCGCTCTGGTGCACAATCCACCCCAACTCAATAACACACAAGGTCCGTCAACCTCTGTACCATCTAAACGCGCAATTCCAGGAATACCCGATCTTAATGAGCAATTTGATGAACCAGAACACATTTACACCAAGAAACGAAAAATAGAACGACACATCCACCACACATACACGAACACACACACAAACACAAACAGTCCTTTCCCTTCCCTCTGTCCCTAATCCTACCTATTCTCTGAGGACACGAAAACGAACTAGGCATTCACAGCTGTCTGTCATTGAGCCAACATCTACGCTCCCACAAAAGTCTCGTCGTACGAACCAGTGTACACCAAAATAGACGCATAACACCTCATTTCAAGCAACAACAACAACAATATAAGGAGTGATGTGACAAACCCGTCCGTGAATGTACTACGGTACTTTTACGGATTGGTTTGGCACATTACCCTTCCACAGGGCCTAATACCTTGCATAATGCCGGTATAGGTGAATGTTACCCAGTACTGTCCTACTGAGTAGTGAGCGCCAGGTTGGCGCAAAAGTCTATAATAATAATAATAATAAATAAACAACTAACAATAAGAAGTCAAAAGTATAACATAAACCTTAACACTGATCTTATATTAAAACTGTTTCGTTAAAAAATATTATATAAAAAACTCTCCGAACGCACAACTAATTTATTCACAATTTACACTATCAATCTATTATGTATACGCACGAATTGCAGTGGATTAATTACACAGTATCTTTATATATAATATAAAAATAATTAATTCTTAGATCTATAAATCAATAGAATAAACTTTATCAGCATCTGGTATTACTGATAAATATTTTGTAAGAAAATCTTCCGAAAAAAAGGCTAGTTGAACTGGACGCACATTCAACATTGATACTGTCGATACTCGTATACGAATTGCAATGAGTACCTATCGGAATTAAAATATACATTTGGAGAAATACATTTGAGACAATTTGGCGCCAATTTTTATATCCTGTTTCGTAATTATAAACTTTTTAAGTGTAAATATTGTCTGTTTTTACCCTGGTGTCCCGCGGTCTTAAAGAGTGTCATTTTCAATATACATGCTTTGTCTGTGTATCCTTTTCAGTAATAATATTAAAGAATAAAAAGTAATAAAAATGTCAAAAAACATGTAATTTAGTGCCAATGGTAATTAAAAGGGATAACATTCTTAAATACGTAAAAATAAATTGCATTTCATGTACACAATGAAAATCAAGGGGTTTCAACAAAAAAAAATCTATGGATGCGTATATAAATAAATTCAAATATGAAAAGAATAAAAAACGAATTCTTAAACGATATGGTAAATTTAAAGATAATATTTTCTAATAGTATTAAATTTATGAGACGTTTCCTATACTGCTAATTGTTCCAGTATCATACTTCATACATACTTAAAAATGTTGACTATTTATAGAAAAGAAAATATTCAAACAATATGAAAAAAAAAAAATTGTTATTTTTATGTATCGACTTATGGTGCAGGCAGGGCCAGATTAACCCTAAGTGCCGCCCCTAGGCACCGTGAAAAAAGCCGCCCCCATCTTTTGCTCAAAAATAAGAAAATCGTAAATTTCCCTACCTTTTTTTGACTTTCGTCTAAAAAAATTATTGACGAGTAAAAAAAAAACGTCAATTTACAATTTTTGCCTCCCTGTTCTAAAAATCTGCCGCCCCTAGGTCCTGGCCTACCTTGGCCTATTGGGCAATTCGGCCCTGACTGCAGGGCGTAAACAAATTATGAACGTCATAAACTTATATTTAATTCTTATATTTTCAACTATTTTAGGAAACATTATGTATTACTAACATTTACTCGCGGCTTTGTACGCGTGATGTTTGAAATTATGACATGATGTTAATATATTATATTAGTGATGTATCGGATCGTTAAAAATGTGTATCCGCAGATACACCTGTATAAGGAAAAATTTCTGTACTTGAGAAAAAATCTCAATCCCTTGGTTCTCCCTTATTCAAGTTTCACTGCCTAGTATGATATGAAAACAAAAATTTTTGTGTTTTATTATTGTTAAAATCAAAGATTAAAATTTATTTTAAAGTGTCAGTTACTTAGATGTAGGGAAAATGTGAAGGTCTCTATACACATACATACTATGGTCCCACTGTTTATAAAATTTTAATAATTAGCTTTTTTTAAAAAAATCGGAGTATTTAATGCATATTATGTATAGTTTTTCAGATAAATAATATATACCTAATATGTAATTAAATTATCATTCATAGTTGCGATGTTCGTGGATTTTTGTAGAGTAGTGTATACATACCAATATAATTCTCTGTTTTTAACTGTTTCAATATAAAAAAAAAAACATGTTTTAACCCCCTGCAGAGTAGGGTTACATAGATCATTAAGAGACCTGGGAGCGAGATTACACTGTAAAAATGGTTAAGGGAGCGAGTTTACCTTCGTCCAATTAAAAAAAGTACATGTTGAATTTTATAGATTCAGGCATATTATCATATATTTACATAGATGAGTTATAAAAATAACACGTTTCGTCTTTACAACAAAAAATATAACATTTTCCGTTTCTTTTTCTCTTTATAAAAAAAGAAAATTATAAAACAGTTTAATTTAGAATCATCCGATATTGCAAAAAATAATATATACACCACTGGATTAAAAGATTTATTTTAATCTTTCATACTAACGTAAAAGCCCCTATATCGGAACGCGATCATATTTCCGAGCAGTTGTGAGATTTATATATTAATGAAGTTATTTCCGAAAGAAACCTTTGATAATAAAAATTACTATTAATAGAATGATTATTTTTAATTTAAATTCACCTCGCATTTAATGTTTTCTTACTTAATTAAAAAATACATACAAAATACATTTAAAATTAAAAATATAACTGCGTCTCGCATTAAAAAGAGGATGTGTTTGATTGATTATCAAATTGGAATGGCACTCGAAGGAGCTGTCGGTGGCCTAATTGGTAAGGCGCTTGGCTAGCAACCTAGAGATCCGGGTTCGAGTCCCAGCCGATCCAATTTGATAATTTTTCAAACACTATGTGAATTTTAATTCACATATATGAGTTAAACAATTTTTGTTGAATACAGTATTTTGATCCTTTATTTACGTCTGATACTAGAACCATTCTGTTTCTTACTTTGACGTCTAGATGTCACTGTATGTGTCATGTTACTCATATTACACGTCGGTTTGTATATCGGTTCCCAACTCCTAATGTCATTAATATTTCTTTGTTTGGATATAGATGTCGACATTTTGTAAAAAAAAAACATTAATAAATAAAAATTTTTCCGTTGTATTTTTTGAAAACTTATTCATTGTATTAGAAAAACTTTCTTTCATGCTTATTAAGAAAAAAAATGAATGTTTAATTTATTTGTCAATTTTTATAAGCTAGTTTAATTACACACCTAAAAATAGTGCTCCGGTATAGGGGCTTTTACTTTATCTATTGTTAGAAAATCTATAAAAGCCTTTTGACTAGGGTCAGCGAGTAAGTAGGATAGGTGGGAAAATTGCCTCGGTTCCAAGTTTAAAAAGGGAGTCCACAACCTCAATTAGGGGCCCGGGGAAAGCGAGAAGACGTTTTATTATATCTTTTTGCTTGTCAGTTGTATTCTTGGAAAAACAAATAATTTGTTGTACCCGGTGGCCCTTCATTTTTTTCTTCAGTCCTACCTTTAGCAATAAATTAAGATAGAGATTTAATTACACTTTAATTCCACTTTGTATATTATTTATCAAATCTATAATTAATATAACAATTTAAAAAAAAAACAACTTAAAGTATGATATTTTCATTTTCTTTATGGCCTCCGTCATTTCTTGGTTCATAATCTGTATAACAGATTTTTATATATAATTTTTGAATAAATGCATAAATCTTTAAATAAAAATATAATATACGTTTACTTTTGTGTAAAAATAATTTAAATTAGTAAAAAATTTAAATTCTGAAAGGTATAATTAGATAAAAATAAATAAAGGTAGATATAACTATTTAGAAAAAAATGTATATACATTTCAAACCTTTTTTATTTACTCAATACTATTATTTAAATACAATATGTATTTAAAAAATTATGTATATCAATAAGTACGTGAATTATTAAATTAAAATATTATAAATTCTTACCTTTTCAAATATTTTTTTTTTCTAGAAAAAGATTTAATATTTTTTTCTCAGTGTACATTCAGTAGATACAAAAATGTTTTACTGTTTCATAAACAATAAAAAGAACTAACTTGAAAATTTAATTACAATAATGCTTAGCAAGTGGCATCACTTTACACACAATTTTCACGTTTTCGAAAATATCCAATTTTTTTTTATTATTTTTGCGATATATATGCAACACAATATATAAATTTTTATTATTTTTTATAAACACACATAGATACATTATAAATTTGAAAATTCAATTACAGAATTATAGTAATGTTAAGTAGATGAGGTAGATGGCAATACTATACATATTTAAACTAGAGTTCCTATAATAAATAGAGTCGTGACATGTCATCCATTTTCTATCCAACAAAGAGCGGGAAGCTTCAAAATTAATTATCACATGTTTAAGTAAATATTTTTGAGTACCTACATAGTTATTGTTAATAAGTTATGAATTAATGGACAATTAAAAATTTTTAATTTAGTTATATTTTCTAGGTTAAACGAAATAATTTTTGTTAATATTTAATTTATTTTCAATATATTTTACGCAAACGTTCGACAGAAAATGCCAGAACCAATTAGCGTTCAGCACAAAATGTCATGACTTTATATATTATAGGGACTTTAAATGTTTTCGAAAGTATACAACTTTTTGCAGTTCTGAGACTAAAAGACATGATTTAGCCCTTCATAATAGGGAGTAAAATGCCACGTACCAAGGGACTAAAAAATTATTTTTCCCTAGCTCTCAAACCAGTCAGCGAGCACAATTTACAGGAATTTAACTTAAATAGCGTTGCTAGGTAATTGAAAATAACAAACAAATTTAGACTTGTAGATAAAGACAAACAGTTACATTATATTGTACAATTCGACTAATTTATTCAAAGTATACTAATTGTATATTATATATATATATATATATATATATATATATATATATATATATATATATATATATATATATATATATATATATATACAATTTAAGTGAATTTTTTTTTAAATTTTAATTTAAATTATCTGGAATTGCAAAAACTAATATACAGAGTGTCAGAGAAATAAGTGACCGCCTTTTGAGGGGCTGCTCATACCACCCTGTAGATACTAAAACCGCAGGAATTTTTGTATATAATATATATACAAAAATTCCCTTTATATAATATATATATATACAAGGTGTAAGGGAAATAACTCTTATTCTTCTGAGGGGTGAAGCGACTGTTAATTCCGAAAAAATTCCTGCGGTTTTAGAGTGTCTACAGAGTGCTATAAGTAACCCCTCAAAAGGTGGTTACTTATTTCTCTGACACCCTGTATACACCACAGCACTAAAGTGTTTCTTTTTCATCCTTCGTGTGAAGTTTACAGGCCCTCTGGCAACAAATTTCAACTCGAGATTAAAATTCACACGTTAGTCCCTTTATGTATAACATACTATATATTATTAGAAATAAATTATATATATATATATATATATATATATATATATATATATATATATATATATATATATATATATATAAAATTTATTTCTAATAATAAATAGTATATATAAAGGGATTAAAGTCTGAATATATATATATATATATATATATATATATATATATATATATATATATATATATATATATATATATATATATATATATATATATTCTGTTCATTCAAATTGTTGCAAGATAATATCTGATTGATAATACAGTTTACTCAAAAACAGTTTTATAAAATTAAAAAAAAGGAATACCACAAATACCACAAAGCTTTAAGGTGTATTATTATGCTAACACTTAACGCTGCAATCTAGCGCCAAATACGATCACGTGGTCGAATTTAGACAAAAACGCCATCTTCAAAAAAAAAGTTTAACAATATTAATCTTTGACGCTAGATTGCTTTTCCGATATTTTTCCCTGTTTATGCATAGAAATTTCATTATAGCTATAATCCCTGTGTGCCATTATTTTTTATGGAATCAGTTTCGCCATCTATCTATGAGAAAGCGAATTAACCTTTTTTACATGCTATGATTTCTGTATTAGTCAAATAACAAATCAGTTCGCCATCTCATAGTATTAATTTTAACTTAATCATGATTAATTAATTTTTATATAACTTGTTTATACATAATTATATTTGTTTTCATATCCGTCTTTTCTAGAAAATGTACACGTAATTTCAGAGGTTTGGTTTGTAGCAAAATCACATCGAACAATCAGTTCAGTTAAGTTGCAGTTGGAGTAGGCAGTGAGTCGAGTTGAAGTACAACAGTTCACGACAGTGAGCGGGCAGTACTTAAACGTACTTAAACGTAGTTGACTATTCGGTTTACTTGCAAAATACATACAGTAGCAATTATATTATTTAACAATGGGTATCGATTGTTAATCGATTTTATTTTATTTTAATCCTACAAGATCGTCAGATGTGATTTGTCTAAAATGAAACCTCGTTCGTATCTTTTAATCTGCATATGGAATTATAGAATCGTAAGTACATTCTTTTCCTAAATAGATATGCAATCATGAATTACTCTCAATTGATTTCTTTCATATGAGACGGGTGCTCATGTGTATCAATTGATATATTCATTTAATTATTTAATTGTTGATTACGTATACATTCTCGAACTTCATTTCGTGAATTATACTTCCCGCGTCGGTCCCAGGTCCTCGCAAAGGGAAAGACTTTACAAACTTTTCAAGTTTAATTTGATAAGTTTCTTTACATATGACTTTCATATAATATTTTATTATTGTCGCATATTGCTAAATGCTTAAAGAAGTATAGAGTTATATTCGCTTCAAAGTTCGATATTATTGTTAAACAAATTTCTCTTATATTGTAAATAAATAAATAATTGTAAATATATTTTATTACAGTTTAAAATATTGTTTGTCAATTGATCCTTCCTTCAACCTCTGCACCTAAGATATTATCTTGGGTGGGCCCTCAGTACTTTCTCTTTCAGAGTCATGTCCGTCAGTCAATCACG
The DNA here is from genome assembly GCA_035578155.1 of Brachynemurus nebulosus. NCBI lineage: Eukaryota > Metazoa > Arthropoda > Insecta > Neuroptera > Myrmeleontidae > Brachynemurus > Brachynemurus nebulosus. The sequence goes on from JAPWDM010000007.1 coordinate 13,281,258, forward strand.
ATACGAGTGATCGTTCTATATTATGGTATTGGCGTTGGCCCTGAACAGTCGAGCGTAGGTGTATTCGCGGTTACGCGCCCTTACTCTGCGCTATTTCATACACCTACAAACATTTAAAAATATTAGCAGATTAATTTAAATTCAATAAAATTCAGACCTTTCTGCTACATTCAATTTAATTACTTATTTGTATTTACCCACATATTAAATTATATAAATCTTTTATAATGTTAATATTTCATAAATTTTAAATACATATTTTAAAAAATTCGATAATATTTGGTTGCAGACAAAAAATTGACAAACAATCTTCTAATCGCATTTCAAATACCTTTTAATAACATTATTATCTTTTTGTTAAAATTTTAAACACAAATTAAAAATGGATCCTCATACGGATGGAGATTTAAGGGAAGCAGTCCCCCCATCCGAGCCAAAACCAGGAACTAGTAACGCCCAAAAATTACAACATTTGACGAACCAATCTATCGCTTGCATCTTACAAAACACCTCTCAGGTCGTCATGGATAATTCAGTGTTACTACAGGCTGTAGCAGATCAACTTGCCCTTCATCAAGACGCAATCAAAAAGATTAGTACTAACATATCACAACAACATCAGCAACAAATTAAAATCAACATAGATCAGTTAACAAAAAATATTCCTATATTAGACATTTTTAATCCTGATTCAATTATCAAATTTATATTACAAGTAAACGAAATAGTCCAACTGCAAATTTATGATGAAAAACAAATTTTAAAATATTTAATTTTAAAATGTAATTCTAATGCCAAAAAAATTTGGCCTAATTAGATAGAATCTGATTTTTCTTGGGCTGATGTTAAAAATGCTATTTTAGAATATATTTCTCAAGGTCAAAAGTAAATTCTCATTGATAAATTCATTAGACGTAAACAATTTTTAGACGAAAAATTTTCCTCTTTTGTTCAGTCTGTTAAAAAATACAGTAACATTTTATTAAAAGAAGTATCTGACGACGAACTAATCAGTATTATATTTGTACATGTAAATGTAACTACTTTCGATTTAATTAAATCTTTCGATATACCTAAAAATTTTATCGAACTAGATACATTCATTTTAAAAATTGAGGAAATTCAAAAAAATTAAAATCATTTAATCCTATATCAAATAACCCTACTTCCTCATCATTTTCAAAATCCCCTAAAAAATTATTTTGTGTCTACTGCAAATTCAAAGGTCACCAAATAAATAATTGCTTTAAACGAAGCAATACAAATAAAAAATTTGTAAATCAAATCAACGGACCCAATTTGTTCAATCCTGTAAACCCTCCAACTATTCAAAAAAACTAATAAATAGCGAATATAACACTTATAATCTTCCTATCTTAAATATTTTTATAAATAAAAACAATTACATAACTTTGGTAGATTCCGGTAGTACATCAGATTGTATTTCAAAAAACACATTACGTAAAATATTAAAAAAAAAATAAAAAATTTGCAAAAACAATTTCTATATATAACACAAATCATAATGCAACATTACCGGGCAATTTTAATATTAATTTTAAACAAGTGCCGAAAATTACACGGCTGATACTCTTTCCAGATTGTTTTCTTCAAATGAAGAAAATACTTTGGAAGCAAATGAAGATAAAAATTCTAATTTAGAATCCTTAGATACATCTTTTATGATACATACTTTGTTATCTAACCGAGATGCATATTTTTCTGTGAAAGAAGCCCAGTAGCTTTCTGACGATTGCAAATTCATTTACGGTCAATTAAAGGCTGGTTCAAATGTTACAAATTTCGCAATCAGCGACGGCTTGTTGGTTCACTTCACAGGACATCGTAAATTAAAACAAATTGTATTACCAGATAACTTAAAATCATATGTAATTAAGTATTATCATGACATTTCTCACGATGGCGTAACTAAAACTCTCCCTATAGTTTTGCTAATCCCTGCGCTATTTCATACACCTACAAACATTTAAAAATATTAGCAGATTAATTTAAATTCAATAAAATTCAGACCTTTCTGCTACATTCAATTTAATTACTTATTTGTATTTACCCACATATTAAATTATATAAATCTTTTATAATATTAATATTTCATAAATTTTAAACACATAAAAATTTTTTACATAATATCTGTAATCGTATTTCACTGAAGTTTTTTAATTTGTGTTTCACTTACTATTTTTTATCATTCATAAATCGACATTTAATAATCGTATTCACCAGACATTTTTTTTATTTAACCTCTTTAGTACCGCCATATATTCCAATATTTTAGATAAAAAAATTTAATATCTCTATAAGTATAATTGCAAGTTTGGTACGTTTTGCTTAATTTATTTTCAATATGATCACTCTTTACAGTTACCTACAGTTACTGATTGATATAAGAAATATGGGCGATTCTCAGCGTGACGCACGGGACATTTGTACAACAAAAACATGTTTTAAAAGAAAATTACAATTAATAATAATCCAAACGAAATATTACAACTGGTATTATCCCAATATATATCTAATTAGTATATTTTAATTTATATCTGAAATCAAATGCTCAAGAAATAAGACATTAATAAGCGTGACGCACGGGACTCGTACGAATGCTTCAATTATAGTTCACCTAGTTCACTGAATATTTTTTGTGAATTGTGATATTTTTTTTATTTTTCTTATCACAAATATTTTTTCTTGTATTTTATATTTTATAGTACACTGCACCGTGATGCACGGGACGTGACGCACGGGACACTAAAGTAACCTTGCTTAATATTGTGTTAATAAGCTTCTCAAATCAAATATAACTGTAACTGTTTTACTTAGAATTATTATATTTCATATCTTTTAAAGAAAATAATAAAATTTATTCACTATTTTTTTTTTTTGTTTACGAACTTTTTTTGAATAATTGTACAAAGTTAACATTCTAGTTTAAATGTCTTTGTAAACAGTATATTCATTAGCTGGCTAGATTTTAAATGGGAATACAGTGCCTTTATTGTGAAAATAAGTAATGACCCAAAAAAAAATTATCACGTGTCTTCCAAATGTTGCCGCCCGGGGTCAGTGCCCCGCGTGCCCCTAGTGTAAATCCGGCACTGTATACATAAAATGTGTGATGTATGCTATTTAAAATGTTATAATAAACATGTATTACCACACCTAATGTGTAAATTTATTCATTTTCTTGGTCAAATCTGCATGTCACGTGACGCATGGGACATTTTTTAAATTAAAAATTACAAAATTCCAAGATTATGTAAATGTAATGTAAACATATTTTTGCATTTGCACTGTTATTCTACCTTTACAACCTACGTTCAAAGAAAATGCATTTGTTAATTTCAAAGATAACTTGAAAAAATCATATTATGCGTGACGCACGGGACAGGAGATCACACTTCTGAAAACAGCTGTTTTTTATTAGGAAAAAGCAATGCAGCTTAAAAAATCGCACTGCTATGTATACCTTAAACCTAGACGTACCCTTTCATATGATTTGAGTTTGTTTAATTGTATCACAGTGTTAAAAAAAACAATACTGAAATTTGTTTTCAAATTAGATATTGGTGACAAATTACAATGGGTCAATTTTTTGGTGTCGTACCGTAAAAGCTGATTATATTTTTTCAAAAATTTTACTTGTTTGATAAAGTTTATATATTTTTTTACAACAAAAACCAGATTCCAATCAAATTATTCCATTTCGACAATTTCATTTTTATTGACCACTTGTCAGAGAATCGCCCTGATAATGAACTGTTTGAAACTGAAATGGGAGTGAGGGACTCGTATGTGAGTTGGTAGGGCTGGAAGTTACTGACAAGTAAATCTACCCAAGTGTCAATCGCCAATCTTCATGAAATTTTGCTGGTGTGTAGAATAGGCAAAAATAAGGGACCCATATTTTTTTTTTATTGGCCAAGGCCCACGTTCACGGGGTGAAACCAACCCCTAAAGTTAGAGGTTCAAATCATATTTCTTAAGATATCTCGAAAACTATAAGAGACAGAGGAAAACTTTAAATTAACGAAATGTTCCTTTTTAAAAGACCTATTCACCTGTATAGGTAAAACTAGGATCGGGTTCACAAGAGGGGCTGAAGGGGTGAAAATGGGGGTAAATTTTCTTGTACGGCCTGAATGGTTCAATGTATCAAATTTTCACTACCATAAATAGAAAGAGCACAAAAAATTAGAAGATACGTGTTTTTGCGTTTTTCCGAAATATATGTGGTCTTCTAAACATATTATAAGGAACAAAAAGATAAGGTTTTAGCCGCGGTGCCTTTTTAGGTAAGAAACGGCTTGTGAAAGTATCAATACTTAGCTAATCAATACATTTATTTACTTTCTTTAAATTTTATAAGGAGAATCTAGAACCAAGATCTTTACAAATTGAACTTTATATGTAGGGATTAGTGTTTTAATGTCTTGTAGAATTTTAATTTTACTTTTATTAAAAAGTTCAATGTCCGTAAATTTTATACACTAACTTCTCATTAAGTGTACGACAATACATAGACGTCGTACGCTTATTGTTGGAGAAATCATATACAATTTAATAAATATAAATTCGTTGTAAAAACACATATTTTATATATATATATATATATATATATATATATATATATATATATATATATATATATATATATATATATATATATATATATATATATATATTTACAAATTTGTGATAAATGCAAAACGCTAAGCTCTCTTCATTATTTTAAATTTATTTTGTGAATTGTGAGTAACTACTGCAAATATAATCAAATAATTTATAATTATTAGTTATTCTACAATCGCAAAATACAAGTATAGTTGTTCTTCTTTTACATTCATATTGTAATAGCCCGTCCAGACTATACAAACTTTTGTTTGCGCAGTCTGGACGGGCTTATTTGAAAAATCGAATCGGCAATCTTTGAAAAACCGTGTAACCGTCCCGTGGTGGAACCAAGAATGTCAAGACGCTCTCAAAAAATCACACCACGCATTCAATAGATACAAAAAACAAAAGCCCTGGAAGACTTAATAGAATTCAAAAAACTTCGAGCCAACTCCAGAAGAATTATAAAAAATAAAAAAAAAAACAATCCTGGCAAGATTTTGTGCAAAGTATAAACAGTAATTCAACACCTAGGGAAACCTGGAATAAAATAAAAGCAATAAAAAGAACGTTAAATACATTTCACATAACAGCTCTTAGAAAAGACAATGAAATAGAAACAAGTACACAAAATATTACAGATATACTGGCAAAAAAATTCCCCAACATAAGTAGCAACGACACTTATGGGCAACATTTTATCATAAATAAAAATCAAATAGAACAAGAGATAAATCAACAAATTAAAAATATGCCCAGAACAGACTGTGACCCCATCAATCTACCTATCACCTGTAACGAATACCAATATACCCTAGAAACGCTTAAAAACAAATCCTCCCCTGGGCCTGACAACATACCATATGAATTCCTAAAACATCTGTCAAAAAATGCACATACTTCTCTCCTTAATATATACAACCACATTTGGACACATAATACCTACCCCAAATCATGGAACAACAATATAATAATCTCGATTCTGAAACCCGAAAAAGATCCCACGAATCCAAACAACTACAGGCCCATATCGTTAGCCCCATGCTTAAGTAAACTAATGGAGAAAATAATCAACCAGAGATTACTATGGATACTAGAACATGAAAACCTATTACCAGAAAAACAATTTGGATTTAGGAGAAATCGATCGACAACTGACCAGTTGCTTACATTTGAAACAGAAATTCAAAACACATTTGCGGAGAAGAAACATCTAATTGCTATATTCTTTGATATACAAAGCTCATTCCCGAAAACCTGGAGACATCTAATATTGCAACAACTACTAGAATGGAATATACATGGTAATATTATTAATTATATAAAAAACATACTCTCAAATAAAACATTCAACGTAAGGATTAACAACACTTTATCGGAAACAACAATAATGGAAAACGATATACCACAAGGAAGCCCCCTAAGCACAACCTTATTTCTAATTGCAATAAATAATATATGTAAACACATTAAACCACCTAACGACTACATGATGTTTGCTGACGACCTAGTTGTATTCTGCAAAAGCAACGATATAAAGCTAATACAAAGACATTTACAAACAACACTCAATAATTTGGAACAATGGTCCAAAGAAACAGGATACAATTTCTCAGAAGAAAAAACACATGTCATTCATTTTACTAGATTAAAAAAGCAGCACAACAATCCCAGTCTGTACCTAAATCACAAACAATTAAACTACAAAACTTCCACAAAATTCTTAGGGCTATGCTTCGATCAAAAATTAACATGGAATCAGCAAAATAATCTAAAGGCGAAAACAATGAAAACTCTAAACATATTAAAAATCGTAGCAAACCATAACTGGGGAGCTAACAGAAAACATCTAACTACTATGTATCAACACTTAATACGAAACCAGATTGACTACGGGTCTATTAATTACGCATCAGCCAAACAAAGCACATTGCAAAAAATAGAAACAATTCAAAACACAGCACTGTGTTTAATAACAGGAGCATTTCCAACGACTCCAGCTGAAAGCCTTAGATGTGAAACCGCAATTCCGGAATTAAGCACACGACGAAAAATATTAACTATCAAATATGCCACCAAAATACTGAACAAAAACCATCCTTGTTACAATATAATCCTATCTGAAAAAAATCTAAATCGCTACCAATCCCATCCAAAATATACAAAACCCATTCATATACGAATCCGAAAAACACTGGAAGAGCTAAATACGGACCAACAAAACATTTTAAAAACAAAAAAAAAATAAAAACTCCAACTTGGACTCAACAAAAAATTAAAATAAACACGGAACTTACAGAATATAAAAAAGACAGCACCAATCCAATAATATTTAAACAACATTTCAAAAATCTCCTCTCAAAATACGAAGACCATGCACACATTTATACAGATGCAACGAAGCAAGAATCGCAAGCAGGATGCGCCATACTACTCGACAACGAACAATACAAACAATATATATTACCAGTAGGAAGCTCTATATACTACGCCTAAATGACTGCGATATACAAAGCTCTACCAATAATTCCCGAAATAGAAAATAACAATGTACTAATACTGACTGATTCACTATCGTCAATAAAATCTATACAAAACACAAACCTAAATACAATAGCAAGCAACTTAGTACAGAAATATTACAGTCTCACAAATCAACAAAAAAATATCACCATAGCCTGGATCCCATCTCACGTTGGAACTGAAAAGAACGAAACAGTGGATCAACTTGCGAAACAATCTCTCAACAATCCTAACTTGATCTGACATCCAAAAAAATCACCAACAGACATACAAACACCTCAAACAACTCATATTCCAACAATGGGAGAACAAGTGGATTCAATCCAATCAAAAATTAAAACAAATAAAAACACATATCAAACCCTGGAACCTTTATAATAAAAAAAGACAACAAGAAGTGATACTTTCCAGAATAAGACTAGGACACACCAAAATGACACACGAGTATCTTTTGAACCGCCAACAGCCCCCTCAATGTAGCAACTGTAACAAGCCATTAACAGTCGAACACATAATTATTGAATGTCCCTTATTCCATCTAACAAGACAAAAATATAACATCCGAACACTACAGGCAGATCTACATCCTGAAAAAAACAATGATAACATCATAAAATTTCTCCAAGAAACAAAACTAATTAAAAAAATCTAAATACTTACCTAACAAAAACAAAAACACAAAATAATTAAGAACTATGTATTATATATTTATATCACACATTTTGTAAATACCTTACTTATTATGTATACAACTTATAAATTTCAAACCTGTGCTAATAACCGAAATGGTTGATGCACAAAAAAATTTTAAATATAAAAAAAAATCAATAACACATAATTTTTTAGTTAGTGGACATACTCAAAACGAAGGCGATGGATTACATTCGCTAATAGAAAAGCAAAAGAAAAGAGTACTTAAATCTGGACCAATATGCATACCTGCACAGTGGGTATCAGTTATCAAAAGTTCAAAAGTGGATCGCAATGATTTTCATGTGAATGAATTAGATAACGAAGATATACTTGACTTAAAAAAACTGTCTGAAGCAATGGGAAAAAATTTTCAAATAAACGAATTGAATGAGAAAGTATCATGGCTCAATATATGCTCGATTAAAGTGGAAAAAGAATTTCCGTTCACAATATTTTATAAAGAAAGTTATAATGATGCAGATTTTAAGAAAATTGATATTCGCAAAAAAAAAAAATGGTCATCCAAAGAAACAATTATTAATACCAACAAAAGCATATAACGGCCCAATTGGCATTTCAACCAGAAAGAAAGATTTAATTTCAATATGCACCTCGAATTTAATATCCAAAAAATATCATAAATTTTACTTAGATCTGAAAATCAATAAAACAAAAGTAGAATAACTTATTTTTTTAAAATAAATACATACTTTCATTTATAATTAAAAAACAATAAAAAAAATTTTTTGTAAAAAAGAAATATTTTTAATTTTAAAAATTACAATATTAAAAATTATAATAATTTTTTTTTCAAATAAATGTAGATGTATAAAAATATATTTTAATATTTTGTTAATTTTTTTTTTAATAAAAAGTAAAATTAATTTAACTTAACTACTGTGTATTTCTTTCAAATAATACACTTTTCAGTCAACAACAAAGACACATGTACAAAATCTTAATTTAAAAATGAAATAATTTTATTTTTATTTAATATAATAATTAGTCTTCATTTTTATAACTTGCAATAAAAATTTCAAAAACCTAGGAAAAAAATTAGTACTTTTTATTTGCAAGTAAAAGTTTAAAATCGCATTATCTCAAAACAAACATTTTTCCGTTGTGGCTGTGTAGTCGCCGTGGTGCGATATGCATCTGGTAAATAATTACTAAGTACCTACCGAGTTTCTTCGGACAGGTCAGGACCGTACTTATTTCAATAAAATTTTGCAACTAAATTACATTAAATTATGCACATTTGAATGAATATAATTGGTGAAAAATTACATTTTTCACCATTTAGAATACTAACAGCATTTTTTATTTGACGAAAGTAAGAAAATTCAAAAAATCTGAAAATTTTTTTGTAAAATATATTGAAAAGTTGTTGAATATTTAGACGGTCCACTATAATAGCCAAGACGTACGTATTTCCTAAGATTTTTTATTATTGAAAAACAAATTTTTAACAAGCAACTATACTTCTATCTCTCAAAATTGAAAACAATAAAAAAAGATGAATTTATTTAATTTAAATGACATGTCACATAAATCACATACATAATATAAACAAAAATACTTTTGATAGTCAATTAAAATTACAGTGGCACTTTTCAATTGTGCAGGTAATAAATAAAAGAAAAAAAAGGATGTTTACATAAAATACCTATAAATAATATTTTGATACACATATCGCACCCCGGCAAGAATAACGTCACAACTCAAAAATGCACGAAATTGAGTTAATACCCAATTCAGAATAACAAATGTTGTTTCTACAAGTCTGGAATAGCCACACTTCTGCAGTTGCAAAATTGACCGCTAGGTCGCGGAAGTGTCGTTCTACTATTTAGTCATTTAGAGTCACACCAACCAAGAACAGTGTTACATCAGCTTTGCTACAGTGAGGTTATAATAAACAGTGCGTCTTTTTTGCTGGAATAGACACTTTTCGAGTTGTGACATTCTTCATGATTGAAGGTAATGAACTTATATATTAGTGTATGTCTTTTTTGGATTTATGTCATTATTCTTGTTTTTTAGACATACGTATTTGTTTATTCTACCGTATTATTTTGAGTTGTGTCTCTATTGACCAAATTACTCAAGATCAAAAAGTGGTTTATTCATTTTTTTTTAAATTGGCTATGGCATTGTCGAGAGGAAAGGAAATGTTACTGTTAAGTATACAGCAAAACACTGAAGATAAGAATACACAAGAATATTGCGTAACTGAAAATACAGTCTCAGATAATGTTTGTGATAAAACTGAAAACTTTAAAGCCGAAGGTGCTGTGGTTGAAGGGTGTTCAAAGTGAGTAACTGTTCCCCAGTCGGAGAATACAAGTGATAAAAAAGTACGGTTATGTAGGGTAAATCAAAATCCACCAAAGGGTAGTGGTTCTTTGAGTGGTGACTCAACTTGTGAAGAAGATGTGGACAACTCAGATGAGGATCCTAACTTTACCTATTCTTCACCTGATTTATCAGAAAATGAAAACAGTAGTATTGAAATGCCAGACGAATTAGACATTCGTGATGCAGTTAGAAGGTGAAAGCGTTATAAAGAAAGGTAAAAAAAGACGTGGAAAGCCTGAACTTTGGAAGAAAAATAACAAAAAAATTTGCAGAAACTCAGAGAAAAAATATCTTTCTAATTCTAAGAACCCCCAGCCAGTTCGGGAAAGAACTCTGCAACAACCATGTCCAGACAGTTGTAAACTTAAATGTTATGAAAAAATCAATCATGAATCGAGAGAGGCAATATTTAAACATTATTGGGAACTTGGTAGCTTGCAATTGCAGCGCGAATATATTTCCAAGCTTGTTACTGAAATAAAACCTAAATATCGGTATGAAAGAGGGCGCAACACACGTAGTCTCAACCATGCTTTTCATTTCATTGTAAATGGCACCTGTGTACGCGTATGTAAAAAATTTTTCAAGGTAACCTTAGATATCAACGACAGGCCTATTAGGACAATTTTAAGTAAAAGTAATGACGGGATTTTAGAAGAAGATAAAAGAGGAAAACATGGTAAACATAAAGTCATCGATCCTACAATCAGGCAAGGTATACATGACTTTATAAACAATATTCCAAGGATTGAAAGTCATTATTTGCGTGAACAAAGTACACGTGAGTATATTGATGGTGGGAAATCAATTGCAAGCATGCACCGTGATTATATTGCACAATGTAAAAGTAATAACGAAAAGTATGGAAATTTGACTTTGTTTTCAAGGATCTTTAATGAAGAATTTAACATCTCATTCTTTGTCCCTAAAAAGGACCAATGTGAGTTATGTACTGCTTACAACAATGTAGCCGATGACGAGAAAGATAAACTAAAAGATCAATATGACCAACATTTGAAGGAGAAAGAATTGTCTAGAGAGGAGAAAAAAAAAGGATAAAGTATGTGCAGAAAAAAACGACAAACTTGTGGTAGCAGTTTATGATCTGCAAACAGTTTTGCCAGCTCCCAGAGGAGATGTTTCTGTTTTCTTTTACAAATCAAGAATTAATAGCTACAACTTGACCGTAACTGACCTGAAGCTACATGACGTACAATGCTTTTTTTGGCATGAAGCTGAAGGGAATAGGGGTGCCATTGAAATAGGCACTTTCATATACAAATACTTAGAGAAAATTTCTGAAAAGAAGAATGACAAGGATTTAGAAGTAATTCTTTACTCTGACAATTGCTGTGGACAGCAAAAAAATTCATTCATATTTGGAATGTATCTATTTGCTGTAGAAAAACTTAATATAAAATCAATCACACACAAGTTTCTTATAAAGGGTCATACCCAAAATGAGGGGGACAATGTCAATTCAGTAATAGAAAAGGCTGTTAAAAAAGCTCTGAAATCAGGCCCAATCTATACCCCACCTGAGTATGTCAGAATAATAAGGTCAGCAAAGAAAACAGGAAATCCTTTTCAGGTAACAGAGCTATCCCACAGTGATTTTATTAACTGAAAAGTTGTTACACAGCAATTAGGATCAAATTTCACTAAAGTTCTGCAAGAAGAGAAAGAAGCAATCGCCAACAAGGACCAAAATGTAAATAAAACAGAAGTTGAACAAAATAGCTCACAAAAAATAAAGTTATTGACGGTGAAGAAGAGAACATAAACAGGCCAACGCAAGACAAACGGGGGGTTAAAAAAAAAAAAATACTGATACTATTAAAATTGGAGATATAAAAGTACTGAAGGTTTATAAGAGTGAGCCAAGTCATTTTTGTAAAAACTTCTTATGAGCAAGAGGAGTTTAAAAAAATTAAAGTGAATGATGTAAAGTTAAAGAGGGAAGGAAAGAAGAAAAAGACAATCGATGTGGAGAAAATTATCTGTCCTCCTGCATACAGTACTAAAATTCCTGTCACCCAAAGGAAGAAATCAGATATTCTTGATCTTATCAAAGGCAACTATATTCCTAAGTTTTATGGACCTATTTATGATTCGATTTTGAACTGATACACCATCATGTTTTGTTTAGTGCAGTGGTATAATTAACTATCTTTGACTGTATCTATCTAAGTTGAATCCAAGTTAACTATCTTAATTAACTATATGTGATGTAAAAAACACTTTTGTACTTTTGTAACATGCATTATTCCAAATTATTAATACAAAGGCTCACTTAATAAAATTCCTTGTTTTATTTAGGAATAGTGACACAACTCAAAAAAACAATTCACTCTTGCTTAGAAAAATAAAATAATTATTATGAACGTGTTTAAAATGTAAAAAATTAGTCAGTAACTCAATTCTCAACTAATAGAGGTACACGTTCCACGTATTGCTATTTCTAAATTATTTGGAATTTGATTTCACGATGTAACTGAACTTTACATTTACAGCAATTACCACAAGAGCGTGGCGTGAATATCTTAGATAATGTAACTCGAGGAAAGAAAATAATAATGTGAAATAAAACGAATATAAATGGGGAAGGATGCATTGTATTTAATACACAGTTCAGTCGCCATTATTATCAAGTAGAGCTTGACACCGATGAGGCATGCTTGTTACAAGATTTTCCACATATGATTGAGGAAGTGAGCGCCATATTTTTCCTATCTGTTGAGACAGTTGCTTTAATGTAAAGACACACTTTCCTGAAGCCTGTGTTTATAAAGACCCATTTTCCACCAGGTTTGCATCGGGAGATTGAGATGACCAAGAAAAACCGATTCAAAACGAGATGCGCAAGCAGCACTCATTTTAAAAATCAAACTCACAATTCAACAGCTTACGGAATATTGACATACTAAGTATATTGCATCCAAAAACACTAACACCTACAGTTATAATACCCCCACTCCGTGCTATTTTTAACTGTACGAGAGTTTAACGTATTAAACGTACGTTTAAGCTAACGTATCTCGTTTTGAATCGGTTTTTCTTGGCCATCTCAATCTCCCGATGCAAACCTGGTGGAAAATGGGCGTTTATAAACACAGGCTTCAGGAAAGTGTGTCTTTACATTAAAGCAACTGTCTCAACAGATAGGAAAAATATGGCGCTCACTTCCTCAATCATATGCGGAAAATCTTGTAACAAGCATGCCTCATCAGTGTCAAGCTATACTTGATAATAATGGTGACTAAACTGTGTATTAAATACAATGCATCTTTCCCCATTTATATTCGTTTTATTTCACATTATTATTTTCTTTCCTCGAGTTACATTATCTAAGATATTCACGCCACGCTCTTGTGGTAATTACTGTATTTTTTACATTATTCAAAATTTATAGCAGCGTTTTAATATTATTAATTTATTTTCATTTTGATTTATTTTATTAACTTTAATTTCATTATAATTATTATTAATATTTCTTTTGTTTTTACATTTTAAATCCCAAAACTTATGGTGTATAATTTGGTCTTTTTTGTTTTCATTGGCTATTAGCTAAGAGAATGCTAAATAGCTTTTACGAACTCTGAATTATCGACTCTCAACGAACCCCACTCAAGCAAGCCTACGAATATGTACGTCAAGCGTCACTTGTACAGAATGGTTTATAACTATGTTAGTTCAAATAATGACCGCTAGATGGTGTTAGTTGTATCAAATTCGATTTAAATCTGTCGCGCGCCGTCATGTAATCCGTCACATAACCGGCCGCTAAGTTTGGATTCAAAGGACGTTAAAACGACTTTGAAACCAAACTGACAAAAGGAGACGTTGTCGGGCAGAACAATGGACACTTAAATGTTTTAGAATTACAAAATAAATGTTAAATCAGTTACTTGCCATTTCTAAACCATAGCTAACAAACAGTTGCAAAATTGCAGGCATTTACTAAATTTCGTTTTTACAGAAATGCCAAGTATCACAATTAATGAGGTTGAATAGGATGGTTGCGTTAAACTTAATTAATTTATCCTTAAGTAATCATAATTAACATTAAATACGAGAATAACAAAACGGAACCTCTACATCACATAATTCGATCATGTATTAATGAAAATTTAGGAATATAATACATCAAGTTGAGATTTCCCTTTGTTACTCTACAACAAGGTAACATAAGTATTGCTGAAAATTAAAAGAAAAACAATAGTAAATTCTAGGTAATTTTGACATTTGATTGAATTGAATTAAACAAGTGCTACTTTAAATGTATTTTGTACTCATAATTAACATAAAGAAAATTTACATTCAGTTCGATTACGGTATTTAAAGTTCAACGACCTTAAAATAATATTCTTATTGAATTTGAATCTCTTAGCAAACGGCCTGTATGGACCCAATAGTAATTAATTTCGCTCAATTGCAGGTAAGTTACAAATTTTAGTCACGGTGTCATTCAGTGCCATTGCACAAATTTCTTATTTTATACATAACGCGTAAAGTTTTCACATTACAAAGCGATCCATTATCGTTATAAGTCACAAGAAGCATCAAACATCTTTCACGAGTGAAAATCAAATTTTCAGTCAAAGTGTCATCTAGTGACATTGTACAAAAAAAAAAAAATTTTATGCGCCATACGTAAAGTTTTGTTATAATAAGGTGACATATTGTCGATATAAGTGACAATAATTGTAAAATATCGTTTATAACTAAAAATTAAAATTTTCAGTCAAAATGTTATCCAGTGACATTGTACAAAAAAATTTTTTATACATGATATGTAAAGTTTTGTTATAATAAGGTAACATATTGTCGTTATAAGTGACAATAAGTGTCAACTATCGTTTATAAGTAAAATTTAAGTTTTTACTCACAATACCATCTAGTAACATTGTACAAGATCTGTCTACACAGTATTCAATAAAGTTTATACTGACTCATAAGCTGAATCAAGATGTACTTGAGAGCTTTTTCTCTCAAATAAGAACTCGTGGAGGTTTGCATGACCATCCATCTCCATTAACCTGTTTGCACAGGATTAAAATTTTAATATTAGGGAAACAGCTTCCTTTATTGAAAAGCAAAGAAAATACTACTGAAGTAGTCGAAGATAACATGTTATTGCAACAAGCACTAAAAAAGGTGCTTAAAAATGTTAACTTGGAGGATGAAATTAATTTAAACATTGAAAGCTGTCCGTCTAGTGTCTGTTTAGAAAAACCAGAACTCTTTTCTAGAAATGGAAAAGGATGGCCTGGAATACTTAGCTGGCTGGATAGCATTTAAATTAAAAGATAAAAGGCCGGACTTATGTGATTTTAAAGCGAATTTAAATGAACATGATTATGAATTACCATCATGGTTAAGTCAGTTAAGCTTCGAGGGATTAACTCATCCAAGTTCTGAATGGAAACAAACAATTATTAATTTAGAAAATCATTTTCATAACATATTAGGTGATACGTTGACGGACTGGAAAAATATTATCTCGAGAGTTTCTCAAATTATTAAAGAAAACATTCCAGATCTCGACCAGGAAATAATTGAAATATTTGTAAGACAGAGAATTTTCATTCGAATAAATTATCTAAATAAAACTCGGGACAAAAAGAGAAGCAAAGTAAAAAAGATTAAAAAAATAGTAACTTAGATTTATCTCTATGTAGATACTATTACTCAATGATATTTTAAGAAAAAAATAAAAATAATAATAAAACCGACTTCAAAATAAAAACACGTAAACATTATGTCATAAATTAAAGCGTAAATATGAAAATTAAATTTGTCAGTTTTAAAGCTGATACCAAGTCAACTTCCGGAGGTTCACTTACGGCAACAATTTCTACTTCCTCTATCGGCTGTTTTACAAACTGAGTTTAAACTAAGTTTATTGATTAAGCCGAGCTTATGTAAATGAGACCGTTTAATATATTGAGTTTATGTACTAAACTCTATGCAAGATAAACTGGATCCAAATTTTAAACTTGGCTTACTTAAACTCTGTAAAACCGGCCGTAAATGGTCACGTTGCTAGCAACTTCAAAAATTATCAAATATAATTTTTATACCTAAGTCTTGATTTCTGGCGTAATTATTTCATACTTTTCAGTGTTTTTATTTTGAAGTCGGTTTTATTTAAATCAAATTAAATAAAATAACAGTTTGGAAAAAAATTCCAATAATAAACATAAAGTAACTTGCGTAAGATAATTTTCATACCATAATGATAACAATTATTCAATATGTTTCTATTTCAGTGAATTTTTATAGATAAAATTAAATATTTTATTTGGATATTTTTCTGCTGTACATTTTTTATATGTTCTAGATTTGGATATTCTAGATCACGGAAGACATCTGGATCAAAGAAGCAGAAAATTCATATTATTCATACATAAATATACATACATGTGTTGTAATTGCTTATTTATTTATATATATATATATATATATATATATATATATATATATATATATATATATATATATATAGATATATATATATATATATAATTATTTTTGTAACAATGACATGCAATTATTTAGTATTGTCATACTGGAGGGTTTTTTCATTTTCAGGAAACAATTTAGTTTGCATTCTGAAAATTTTTCCCTTCAGCAGGTTTTTTTTTTTTTAAAGATTTCCAGGATTTTTCTTTCAGCAGGAAGAGTAATGTACCGACGCATAAAGCACATAGATTTCCGTGGATAAAATTAATTATAATTTATTAATATTAGGATGTTGGCAGAATCATCCTGGTAACAACAGGAAAGGAAAAATATATCATTTAATGGTGACAATTATGCTTTTTATTTATTACGATAATTTAACCTTTTTATTTTCTGGAACTATCGACGACGCCCAGGACCGTCAACACTGGCGTTTGGGAGTTGCGAAGCGGCTGTCAGCCGTATAAGCCCTATACGTCATAAGCATTATTTTCAATAAGTTTATTTTAGTTTCCTATGTTACATTATTTTCCTAAGAGTTTCTTAAATACCGTCGATGGTCAATAGTACTTGTTAAATTTGCAAATTTAATAATTAAATTATTCAGTTTAAAAAAAAAATTTAATAAGAAATTAATAATTAAAGCAAAATTGTACTTGTTTTCAGAAGTTATTGATATTTCAATATTAAGCATACACCCGGTATTTTAAGTTTATATTTTTAACTATATAATTTATTTAAAACATTCGTTTACTTTTTGTTAACAAAAAATTATTACTAGCATTCCCATTTATCTGAGTACTTTTACCCTAATATTTTTTTGTATCAGAAGGCATACGGAATATAATATGGAATATGTTCATTTGTATTTTTTTACTATTATAAAAATTATTAAATATCTGAATTTATTTTACACAGCAATTTTTACCACGCAATTAGTGTTTATATTTATTAAATATACATAAATAAACGACTTTTTATAAAAAAGAAATTAAAATTCACAGAAGAAAATTATACTAAGTACGGTCCTGAATCGTGCAGGCCTCTTTTATCTCCCAAAATGTAAGCGAATGAGGTAACCTCCCAATACAGAAATCTTGAGGTGATCTTAGAATATTAAGAAATTGTCACATAGGGTATATAAATTCGTTAACCCTTTGTTGGGTTATTAAGATATGTAAAATAGCATGCATAGTAATAAATTTTACATCTTAGGATGTGTTAAAAGAAAATTTAATATTCCTTTTCCTCTTTTTTTTTATAGATAATGGAAGGAGCAGATTGTCCAACCAAATTTTGAATGTTTTGATTCCACCCTCTAGGGAGTCAATGGAATACCACCATTGCCTACGTGATGGAGTTTGCTCCAATTTTTTTTAAGGGTTTTCTCCCTAATTGATGTGCAAAGGCCGAGACAGAATTTTGAAAACAGGTTAGGATCCGAAACAGTAAATTTTGCGAACATACGTTCGTTGCTTAATAAAGACCAAAACGGTTTGCACGAGTATGTAAGTTCTACCGGCGTGGGTACTACAAGTGCAATACATTGTAGCTGGACAAAATCAACCACGCCAATTGACACCGACGGGGAAAGGAGAATTTGTCCTTCCGCGTACTTGGTATCAATTTAAGAATTTAAATCTAATTCAAAAATTCAAAACAACGCCGACGAAACCATATACATAATTGATCTATGAGAGTGATAATTATTTATTACAAACATTTAAATGAAATCTAACAAGAACGGCCCACAGTAGTTTTTAAAACAGTAAGCTTGTTCGACAAAAAATTTTAAATGAATAGCTTTATACGTTCCTTTAATTAAACCAGAATTAGGATAAATGAGGTTATAAGCATTAGCGGATTTAGCAGATTCAATGATGTAAGGACCTTCAAACAGATATGAGAATTTCTTTACAACCTTTTGTTTGGACGATGAACGCGGGTGAGTTCTTAAGAGTACCCTGTCTTCGACGTAAGTTTCAACTTTATGTTTATCATGCTTATTCTTTCTAACACTGGCCATTTTTATTATTTGTTGATATGCTAATTCATGTTTTTCGTGAGCGGGGATTTCAGTACTATCGGGAAATTTAATGGTTACATCAATTAAAGATTCTGGTTTACTACCGAACATGAGTTCATACGGAGAGAAATTAGTTTAGTCATGTGGGGTGAAGTTCAAACATTTCTCGATAAATAGTACGTAGTCAACTCATGAACTGTGTTTTTTACTGCAATATGTTCGAAATAACCTATTGATTTCGCGGTTTACTCTCTCCTCAGTGTTGGTTCTCGGATTGCAAACACTTATAGTAGATACGCGAATGCCGGCTTCGGCAAGAGTATTTTGCCCTACTGGACTAGTAAATTGTGATCCATGATCTGTCAGAATATTTTCAATCTGGCCGGTTTCTGGTATAAAAGAATTTAGAATTTGGTTGACACATTGCTTTGTGGTTGCCCCCTTAAGGGGGTACATCCGCACAAATTTGGTAAAGTTATCTTTTACAATGAAGATTTGATTTAAACCTCTTTTGCCGAATACTAATGGACCATACAAATCACAAAACACATGTTGGAGACGGCGTTCGGAAATTATACTATGTAATGGACCCTCACTGTAGAAATTGGGGACTTTACATTTCTGACAAATTATACATCTGCTGACTACTGCTTTGGTTTTGTTAAAAAGATTATTGATGTAAAAATATTGGTCAATAAGTTGTACACACTTTCTAGTACCGAAATGCCCATGACTTCTATGAATGAACGTAATTAAGTTATTTGAGATATTCTCTGGTAAAATGATTTGCCAACTAAACGGAAACGCTGGCTTTTTACGGAACAAAATATTATTGTTAATTTGATAATTATCTCCGAGATTGTTGATATTTTTAATAATACTGGAACAATAAGCATCATCATTCTGATACTTAGAAATGTCCTTTAGAAGTTTTTTGATAGACGTTTTACTGAAGTCTAATGTTATACCATATGAAAACAATACAGGGTTAAAATCCAATATGTCAGTAGAATCTGATTTAGAGTTATCGGTTAAATTATCCTGATATATACTATTAATTGTTAAACAATTTTGATTAGAAGAGTTATTGTTGCTGTCCGAGTATGGATTTCGGGAAAATATATCGGCTACAAAGTTATTCACACCGCTTAGATATTGAATTTCAAAATTATAATCACCAAGAGACAGAAACCACCTCAGTAGGCGATTGCTGACTATTTTGGAATTATGTAAAAACTTGAGCGCCTTATGGTCGGTTCTTAAAATGACCCTATGACCTAGAATGTAGGTTCTAAAACTTTTAAAACTGAACACGACGCCCAAAAGTTCTTTCTCCGAAATGGTGTATTTCGTCTCGATTTCTGTTAGGCCACGGGATACAAAACTGATAGGCATGTGTTCCTCATTTTCATTCAGTTGGTACAAGTAGCCAGCTATACCTGAGTCCGACGCGTCAACGTCGACATAGAAGGGTTTTAAAAAGTTAGGATAACATAATGAAACTTTTATTGTTTAAAACGATTTTTTAATGCATCGAAAACATCCTCTTCGTTAGGGCCCCATTCCCATTTGGCTCCCTTTTTAAGTAGATGTGATAGTTTAGAAATCAAACCACTGAAATTATTAAAGAATCTCCTACAAAAATTGAATAAACCCAAAATCGATTGAAGTTCCTTAACACTTTTAGGGGGTTTTAACCTTGATATAGCCTCTATTTTGTCATTGTCCATTTTCATACAGGTAGGGGTTACATATGGCCTGAAAATTTTAATTCCTTCTGGAAGAACATACATTTATCGAAGTTTACAGTTAGTTCGCCTGATGCTAATTTGTTGAGGATTATATTTATATGATTTAAATGGGATTCAATACTGTTTGAGCAAATTACAATGTCGTCGACAAACACATGGCAAAACTCTCGCACGTCCTCGCCCAAAACCATGTCAATACATTTTTGAAAAGTGCCTACAGCCAGGTTTATACCAAAGGGGAGTCTTTTATATTGGTAACATTTACCATTAAGTAAGAATGCGGTATACTGTCGACTTTCGGGATGTAACGGTATCTGCAGAAATCCTTTAGTTACATCTAATGACGAAAAGTATGATTTATTTTGAAATTCAGCCCATAAGTATTCGATAGATATAGGCGATTCCTTATCCTCGAATATAATTTTATTAACATTTCTGGAATCCAAAACGATTCTGACCTTGCCAGCTTTGTTAATTACTACATGAAGGGGGTTAACATATGAAGAGTAAGCTCGTTCAACAATGTCGAATTCAATTAGTCTTTCTATTTGGCGTTGTACAGCTTGTAACTTGGAATATGGGATTGGATAGCATTTTGTTGGAAAGGGTTGGTGCTCCTTAATCCTAAATTTACAGACAAAATTTTTAACTTTACCTGGAATCTTTGAAAATATGGGGAGATAATTTTTAAGAGTTTCACGCAATTGAATTTTGCGAATGTTCAAGATACCCTCAGTATTTAAAACCCGTTGTTCTATATCATCAATTGATGTAAATAATTTTTCCGATTGAGGTGATTGGGTTACCGCATTATTAATAGTATAAAAACATTCGTTGTCAAAAATATCTTCTCGATCAACAATTTTGACTAAACTATTAATATTTTCGTTATTAGCTGTTTGGTTGTCAATTTTTGTTTGAAAATCGATTTCGTGAATCTGCCCATCACTAATATAATTAATTTTATAATTTTGAAAATTCAATTTAGCTTCAAATTTGTCAAGCCAATCAGTCCCTTTTACAAAATCGCTGTTTAGACTTTCGACAATTAAGCAGTTTATAGGTAACATAAAGCTAGAATATTTCAATTCGATATAAATTTGTGATGAAATTATTTTAGACTTTTTTCCAGTAGCAGTAATAATTTGACATTTAGCTGTTGGTATTAAAGGTAGGTTTATCAGTATTTTTTATTCTAATTTGAATTAATTTAAAATAAATATCGGCGTTAACGGCTGTTACGTTACTGCCACTGTCGAAAAGTAATGAGACTTCTGTGTCAAAATACGAACACTTGACAACTGGTAAAAAATTATTACTATTTTGACTGTAAATAGAAGTACTAGGAGCATTAATGTCCTCTGTAAGCAAATCCACTATATCCCCCGACAAGGTGTTACATAAAAATGTATCATATAAGTCAACGAGTGATCGATCGCTTATAGGTTCTTCTGCAAGATTAACATTGTCTTTAGGAGGTTCCACTTTATTAGAATTATAGTTATTTTCTGATGTATTGCCATTACGAGGTTTTACTGTACTGAGTTTAAACTTATTTTCAATTGTATCTACACTGCAAGGTTTTACTGTACCAAAATTCTGATAATTTTCAAATGCGTTGTTATAATTAGGTTTAACTGTATTGAATTCAGGAATATTTTCAATTGCACCTTCATTGCAAGGTTTTAATGTACCAAAATATTGATTATTTTCAAATGTATTGTCATCACAAAAATTTCCGGCATTAAAACTTTGGTTATTTTCAAACGCATTAACATGACTACGTCTTACTATATTAAAATTTTGATTATTTTCAAATGTGTTGACATAACGAGGCTTTACTATATCAAAATTTTGATTATTTTCAAATGTGTCGACAAAACGAGGTTTTACTGTATCAAAATGTTGAATATTTTCAAAGGTATAAAATGCCAGGTTACCGTTATCATTTACATAAGATCGACTACAACTGTTAAATTCAACTGGTGGGAAAAAACTGTCAGATACCTGGTTATAAAAATCGCGATTACGAAAATCATATCCAGTGGCAGGCGGGGTTTCCGTGCCACTGGAGTTTATAAGTTTCCCTGATCGTTAAAATTATCTCTCGTGTCCGCAATATCATCCGAAGAATTGTTAGGAAGGTCGACTGATTGCTGGTTATTAACAGGAATGACGTCTATACTATTTGTATTGTTTTGAACGGGGGGTGCATTTCCCCAGCTTACACGGTTATCATTTACAGGACGATAATTACCCCTTTGGTTACTTATTAACCTATCATTAGAGCGTGATTGACCCTCATGTTGGACATTATTGCGGTTGAAATTCGTATTAGAGTTTCGATATGAATTGAAATTTGAGTTATTGCTGTTATTAAAATTTCTATTCGATTTGAAATTTCTTGAAAAAATATTACTACTATTAAAATGTTGATCGTTATTGTCAGATTTCATAACTCTATGATTTCTTGTTGAATTATTAATATTATTGAAGTGACCAAAATTGTTATTTGTATAATTTCTATTGTTATTGCTATTAAAGTGGCTAAATTCCTTGGTGTATTTAAATTTAAATTACGGTTTTGATCAGTATTAAATGTTTGATTTCTATTTTGTCGGAAACTTTTACGGTTAGAATTAAATGATTGATACATAATATTTTGATAATTATTATGATGTTGAAAATTTTCAGAGGGCGAAATTGGGAAACCAAAATCATTGTTACTATTTCTGGGTAAACTCAAAAAATAGTTGTCAAAATCTCTAAGAGCTATTTTTAACTCATGTAAATTTTTACTATTCGCTAGAAATCTGTTAATTTCGAAAGGAAAGTGACTGATGAAAGTTTTGATGAAATTTTCGTTATCAATCTTCTGTTCTAAATGCTTGGTTAATTTGTGCCAGTAAGTAAGGTGATCAAGAAAATACCCCTTTCTGACTGGTTGACCATTTTCGTTCGTGTAAAAGTCAATTAGGATTTTGTTTTGGGTATCTCTACCCCAAAAGGTTGATAGGAACCAAATTTTAAACGAACAGAAGGATGTTATCTCACTTTCATATAGAGAAAAATTGTTTTTAATTTTAGTTCCCAATTTGTCACGTGCAACTTTAACCTTTTCAGTTTCCGAAAATTCATTATCGATAAAAAATTCTTCTAGCGACTGTATAAACTTGACAGGATGAAATTGTAATATATTATTTGTAAAAATATCAATGTTACCGAGATCATTTTTAGTTAAAAACGAAGTGTTTAATGTAAAATTTGATGTATTTAGGTTATGTCTGTTGGAATTTAGTGATGCCAAGTTATGTTCTAATGAAATTAATTTATTATCTAACAAAGAAACCGTTTTATTTTGGTTTTCAATCTTATTGTTTACTTCTTGTAATTCAAAATTGACCAATTGTTTGACCTTGTCTGGAACTTTATCGATTTTTGCATTAGTTAAATTATAATTACTTAAAACAATTGTCGTTAGAATTAGCTATTTTTTGTTCTAAATTAATTTTGTTTGCATTCAATTTGTTATTAATTTCCGAATTAAGTTGGTCAATTTTGATATTTTGAATTTCAAAATTGTTTGTTACAATATTTTCGGTTGTAAAAATTTTTTCATGACAATGTTTAATTTCATTTGAAAATTCAAAATAAAATTTATTTAGTTGAAAGTCTGTCTGTATTTCGTGTTGTTTTAATGAGTTGCACAATAGTTCAAATTTGGAATCAATTTCATCATCAAGGGCTTTAGTTTGATTTCTATTTTCATCAAGCTTAATGTTCATTATTTTGAGCATGTCAATAATGTTATTAGGGACATTGTCATTACTTTTATTAACAGAAAGGTTACTAGCGATACCTGATGATCCTTCGCTGATACCTTCGTCCTGTTGAAGTTCTGGTGCATTGTTGATACCTGGAGCATCGTGTTCGATGGAGTCTGTCGTTTCGGCGCTGGTCGCTGTTACGGGGGTACTCGGTGTTGAATTGAACATATCGTACGATGCGAAAGATAGAGCAGTGATGTCTCCTGTTGACTTCTCCATGTTGAAAATTCCTTTGAAGATGTCGGCCACTAATTCCCCGGTATGCTATTTGTGGCGATTTGGTCGATCAGCTTGTTGATAACTTTACCAATAAACTTCCGTTGTCCCTGGCGTTATTTTATGAGGATGCGCTCTACATAGACCACATGGAATCGTCACGACGATCTTAGTTCAAAGGGATGATTTTGGGTTCGATAATTAGTGTTAGTCGACTCAGATTCTTGTATATTGAAAAATATTAACTTTATTACACGAAATTATACAAGTCGCCACGTTAATTTGTCCAAAGGAACATCACACAAAATTCATGTTGTACGTTACATTTATTTTTTACATTATTCAAAATTTATGGCAGCGTTTTAATATTATTAATTTATTTTCATTTTGATTTATTTTATTAACTTTAATTTCATTATAATTATTATTAATATTTCTTTTGTTTTTACATTTTAAATCCCAAAACTTATTAATTTTTTTTTATTCAAACATGGCTGCTATTTTTTTACATTCTCTCAAAAATTGTTCTTCTTTTTCTTTCCTTCAAAACCGGTCATCGTTCACTGTTCCCCCACGCCCTTTCTTATTCTTTTAATTCTGTTCCCTTATATGGTGTATAATTTGGTCTTTTTTGTTTTCATTGGCTATTAGCTAAGAGAATGCTAAATAGCTTTTACGAACTCTGAATTATCGACTCTCAACGAACTCCACTCAAGCAAGCCTACAAATATGTACGTCAGGCGTCACTTGTACAGAATGGTTTATAGCTATGTTAGTTCAAATAATGACCGCTAGATGGTGGCAGTTGTGTCAAATTCGATTTAAATATGTCGCGCGCCGTCATGTAATCCGTCACAATGTGTGTGTATGTAACTTGTGTACGTTGTTTTTATGAAAATGTTTTGAACTTTTAGTCACATTGAGTGCAATATGTATACCTGCATATGCTAAAGACGAAACTGTCTGATCCGAAAGAAATCCGATACCTGATAATTACACAACGCTGGAATTGAATAATATAGAAGCAGATTATAATATTCTGAAGCTTTGTAAAAATGATGAAGAGATAATTTTCGAGGCATTCTGTTAAAAAAATTGGGAGGTGCAATGTTTTCTATAAAAATGTCTATTTCATTTATGAATTTTTTAATATTCCAAGCCCCTTTCTTCTTTAACCAAATACCAACAAACTGTTTTACTCTGGCAATACACACGTTCCTAAATCGAGAAATGGTAACGAAGCAACAACTGATTGTTGTTTAACACCTTTAACATGTTGAACTCTGCCTTGCTTTTTCAGCTTGGTTACTTATTCTGCTTTCAGTCTTTAATGTGCTAGCTTCATTAGAAAAAATGTACACTCGAACTCGCTTCTGGTCTTGTACTCTTCTGGAATGCTTTGTCTTTATTTCACAAACATTACAACCAAATTTTCCGTTAAAATTGATCATATTTAATATATCAGCTCTAGCTGGTGCATCTGCTATAATCAAAGGGGCCACAACTCTAGAAGTACAAATTTCATTTGTTTCAGGATTTCTCCACTGGATCCTTTCATGAAAAGCTTTAATTAATTTTTCACAAAACCGTTGGAAAAAAGAATTCATAAGTGTTTTTTTTATCTGTGTTGTACCATAAACCTGTGACCATAATAAATGATTCTCGAATATGCTTGGGGAAGTTCAGCAATCATATACATAATAGGCCAGCAATAACTTTTGGCGCTTTTAACAAATGAAATACCATCGGTATTTAAAATCAGAGTTAATTCATAATGGTTTCTTCCAATCCATGAATTAGCTCTACGATACTCAGAACCGTCAGTAATATCAGAAATCAGATTGTTCTCATGATTAATTATGCGTAACTTATTTGCAAGATCTCTATGTTCAAACATATATTTTATTTGATCCACAATATCAAATTCATAAAAATGAGAAAAACCTTCCGTATTTGAACATGACGAACACACATTTGTAGTTATTTCGGCACCAATATAGAATAGGCATTGTTTACAATAATAATGTTTAATAATATTATATGGTGGAGCTCCATTTTTTATATATTCAAATAATGTAAATACAATTTTTGGCATATAATTGGGTTTTGAAAGTAACAATTGAAGCATTTTTAGTATTTTTTTCAATGCAGTTTTTGTAAGCTTTTGGTGTAGATACAAATCCATTAAAAAAATAACGCTTTCAGATACATTCACCGTACTGTTAGCATACAATAAAACTCGAGCAGCTTGTTCAATTGAATTATTTTGAGAACAGTTGTCGTTATCATTTTCATCTGAATTTTCTTCATTTTCATGAGAACTGATTTCATCATCGTTGCTGTTACTATTGTCCAAACAGTTTTCTGCACTACTATCATTTCTATTAGATGCTTCAGAACTTATATCACACTCTCATTATCGTTATGATCATCTGAAGCACTATTATCATCATCTATTAGGAAAACGCCGCCCTTTTCATGATGCTGTGAGTTTTTTTTCCAGCGTTTGAAAGTTGTCGAAGGTATCTAAATAAGGGTAAGTTCAAAAATGTATCACTGCTTGCATGAGGCAGAGTCAAAAGTTCAAAAACGCATCAGACGCATCACAACGAAAAATCAAAAGTTCATTTTTGCATCTGATGCGTCAAAACAATGCATCAAGAAATTTGGTGATGCGTGTCCAAGATGCTTGTCATGTGTAGAATTATAACTACTTGCCATATTATGTAGGTATTAACACCAACAGGAATAATTCCGAAAAAGAAACTTTTGAAAAAGATTAATGTATTTACCTTTGATTAAAATTGTTTAAACTATTTGAATACATCTTGCACTCAAAATAGGTATGTAATATGTTTTATTCAAATAATTTCAATATTTTTTATTTCAAGTAAGTTCAAGTTGAAATTCAAAGATAATATACCTATACAAGGACTGTATTACTATATTATCTATAGTCCATCATGCTACATTGGCTACATTGTGTGTCTATTATGCTACATGCATCATGATGCCAATATCCCATTCAAAAATATCATCATCAGAAACGTTATGATGCTGCATCGATGCGGTAAAGTTTACATTTTTGAACTTACCCTAAGTAATACGAGGAAAATAATCAAATATAAATCGCACGGCAATGATCATATTTTAAACGAAAATGATAATTTAATAATGCAAGTTTTTAAAATTTCCTTACCGTCTCGGCATTGTGACTCCAATTTTTGTATTTTTTTGGAGTGAATAGTTCCATCTTCGTAAGTTTTTATACTATAACATTTAAAAATTATGAAATACTGATATGGCCGTATGATAAAAGATAATAAATTTAAAACTTTTTGGGGTTAGAGTACGTTATGTACCTTATGTACTTTATGCATATACTTTATGATTGTACTTATGTACAACGTGTACGTCGTGTACGTTGTGTAGCAAGAGTACAACACTAGCAAGTGTACCGTATATGTGTACCAAATGTACAATACTATTTTAATGCGGTATATAATATACATATATGTATGTGTATATGTATATCTCGCACATCTCGCACATATGATTGGACGATTTTAAACAATTATGACGGTTATGACCATTGATTGCAATTGATTGGTTTAACCGTTGAATGGCATTAATTCGAATTCAATATAATATGACGCGTTAATGTAAGTTTGATATCACAAATTATAAACAAGATATCATGGAGCGACAAACTAATAATTCTGATTGTCAGCCAGAATGTGACAATAAGTTACCAGCCATCAGAAAAAGAACATCGAGAAGAACATATTCTCCTCCTGACAATAATATTAAAGTTCCAAGAAGCAGGAAATCTGTAAGTATAATTTTCCAATACGTGATTATTGTCAATTATTTTTGAATATAATTAGTCAATGAACTGTAACATAATAGATATTAAATAACAGTATATAATATGGTTTTAAAAATACGTATTATTTATTTTTAAGCAAAAGTCGAAAGTATCAACGAATAACTTAGCAGCTAATACAAAAGGGACATCGAAGAGAACATCTTCTTCTAGCATTAATACTTATATTCCAGGAGGCAAAGAATTTGTGAGTATTTGCATTGAGTGATTGTTAATTTTCAAATATTTTTAAATTAGTTAATGAACAGATGAATATGTGAACTACAAAATTTTGTAAATAATCTTCATTTCAAAACAGAAGAAACTGAAAGAAAAACTTGCCGTGCAACAAAGCATAAAACAAAAGTCTGTGTCTAGCTTGATAAAAAAAAAGTAAACAAATGATGGAATCCAGTCCACTAATCGTTTCGTCTGCAGAATCTGATAGTTCGATAGATGATACTAGAAAGGTACATAATTTATTATTTATTTGTTACTTTTTAGATATATATACACATATAGAAGATACAGTAAAATTTTTATTTTTAGGATGATAAACGGCATCGGCACTTAAACACACAGGCGTTAAGAGAAATAAATCAAAGTAGTATCGACATAAGACCATCGAGCTTAGAATAAAATAAATCTAGAACTCCTGTATTACCCAGAAGATAAATCTAGAACTCCTGATTACCCAGAAGATGAATTGCCGAAAACTCAATTCAATTATACTTTGCCAGTAATAAAACTAGTAGATGTTGAAAGTGAAGAATCTGACCAACTCTACGGACCAAACTGGACCGAAAATTCTGAAAAGGTATCTCAATATTCAATTCTTCTATAAGCAGAGCTAATATTTAACACTATTATTCATTATATTTGCAGATGATTCACTTGAGCAACAATATTTATTGTCGCGCGCGAATATATCAATGTGCAGTAGGTTCCTCTACAAAAAAAGTAATCCATCTAATTCGTCGTTTAGTAGAGGGTGTTTTTAAAAAGCAACAGCTAATGAAATGCACTCAAACGGGGCAATCCCCTAGAGCACAAGGAAAATCCAGAATGGAAGAGGAAGTGCACTCCATTAATTTAATAGCTAAACAGGCTATAATTGGTACATATTATATGCCTATATATATATATATATATATATATATATATATATATATATATATATATATATATATATATATATATATATATATAATACTTAACAATATTTTAATTATTTTATTATTTAACGTCAATTTCTCTACAAGCAGCTTTCGCAATGGATTTAGGTAGATCAAGAAATTGGAATGTACCTTCCGAAGCTGACATAAATAGTCTTAACTCAAAAAATAGGTGAAATAAAGCAAGCAATGAAACGAGCCAATATCAATTAATGGTCGAAAACGACATAAATATATTAAAATACTTAATTATTATCTAACTGTAAAGTTACTTTAAGAGTATAATATAATAAAAGCATAGATTTTTCTTTTATTGTACAATTATATTTTTTTTAAATTTTATGTTTATACTATAATATTTGTAATCCATATGTTCTGTATGTACTGAAATAAAAAATCTTATTTAAAAAATTTAGATATTAAATTGAATTAAAGTTCTATATGGTTTTTTTTTAGAATTTTATCATATTTGGAAAACTTGCATTCATATATGAAAATTTATTTTTAGAAGCTGTTAAACTGAATTTATAATCAGATCTCATCAATTTTATTGTAAAAATAAATTTTTGTAATAATAACAGTCATTTTTTTTTATAATTATATATTAAAAATAAAAAGGTTTGTGAAAATTTTAATAATATATTTTAATAACTATAGTTTTTATATTTACCATTTTATTATACTTATATGTATTAAGATCATATAAAAAGGTATTTAATGTTCATATAAATAAGCAAAGGTTAGTGTAGTGGTTAACTGCCGTGGACAATATGAATAATACCCCAATGTGTAATGGATCGAATCCCAGAACAGTCAACAGAATGAAAAAATAGAAACAAGAAATTGGTAAACAGTGTAAATAAAATACATATAAAGGGAATGTATATATAAATAATACGTAAGTTTGTAACAAGTATGTGTAAAATACAATAAAAAAAATAATTTTTCAGTTTTCTAACCGCACATAGTTCAGATCCAAGTGGATCTGAAAACATTCAGATCAAATCAGATCCATTTGGATTCAATTTGATAGGGCCAATTTTAGGATCCAATTGGATCTGAAAAAATTCCGATCAAATTGGATCCAATTAGATGGGGCCAATTTTAGGATCCAATTGGATCTGATAATTTGATCCAATTAAATCCAATCATTTTTTCACGGGTAATAATAATTTTAAATTATTTCGTGCATGCATTCGTTAAATATCGAAAAAATAGCAAATATTATTAAAACTTTTCAAACTTCTTTACTCGTTAATCCGAATTCGATGATCCATAAGTTTTGTTTTCTTTGTCATTTTTTAAAAACTTTTTCTTCATGAATTTTAGTTTCATTCTTTCAATCTCTAATAAGTTATCAAAAATTATATATAAGTATAACGAACTGACAATGAGTGAACAAAATAATATGTTAAAAATTATTACATGGTTTATCAGATGATACTGAAGCTGATGTAGATTGAGTTAGAGTTTCAATTTCTCTAATATTTTCAATTTCAAATTGTTCTGGAATAGTGAATATATGTTACTGTTATAATTTAATTTGTGAATAAGAGAGAAAAAAGTTCTGATTATGTTTTTAGTTGAATATTGCATCGGCAAACTCAAATGACAAATAAAGGTTGAAATGTAACATATCAGAGGAACATAGTGGTGATGAATCTGAACTTAGTTCTATACGTTCCATATCATCACACTGTTGTGCTACAAATTTTTCGTCAGTTATAATTTTCAATTAAATAATATGATAAAAAAGGTTTAATTTGCTATTAAAAAAGTAAAGCGTTCATTTATTGATGATTCACTTGAATCATCCGGAACATCTTCATCACAAGACAGAATATTTTCACCTTCTAGAAAAACGTCTTTTCCAAGAAAACATTCGTGTTCATTAACATTGTCGAGACACTCAAATTTTTCAGAACAATACTTGCAATAAAACGTTTGTACGTGAATGATTTTTTTTATGGTTTTTTTAATAAAATTTGGATGTTAACTATTTAATCCTCAAATAATTTCTTACAAGTATAGTAAAGAAATTGTCCAACTCTTTTAAACAACAATTACTAAACAATTTTTTTTCAAGCTGGCGACCATGAGTCAATACACAAACCAACTTTCTTTTGAGCTAAGTCGGTTTGTGTCGTAACACACGCTTGTTGGAAAGCACCAGTACCAAAGAAATGTTGACTTTAGTCGACATTTTTTGTCGCTGGAAAGCGCCCTATGTTTAGCACCACTTTCTAAATCCACCAACAATTCGTTAGGTGTATTATATCTCGAAAGGGGCCGTAAATAACCTTTAAAACGTATATTGTTGAGTCCATTTACTATCCATTCAATAGTTTCCTAATCAATCATTATTACACCTGGAAAGTTTCTCAAAATAGTACTGGACAATATTTTGTTCATGTTTCCATTTATAATTTTCAGCATCCAGTCTTAGTTGCATAGGGCTTTCATTAAACGAAGAAGTGTTGAGTAATCCAGACCATTCGCCCACGAATCTGGCGGTTCAGGTAAATTATCACGCCACGACTTAGCAACACCGGTAAGTTTTGACAATCCAAAATGTCTTATAGCGATATAATCCCAATTATATAACTCTCCAAAACTTTGGACAGGATCAAAATTTGGTAAAACATTATCAACTTCGCTGAAGTACCGTGGCTGATATACTAAAGAAGTATCAGCGTTAATTTCCATATTTTCATTTGACATTTTACAAAATTTTATGAATCATGCTTCAATTACAAGTATGAATTCTACACACAACGATACAACCAGGATACGTATTATGTATCTATGTCCGAAACAAAATACGTAAAATACTATGTATACGAATACGTATATATTAGGGTTGTTGCGGATATCCGCATCCACATCCGGAAATACGGAACATCCGCTTGAATTTTGACATCCGCATCTGCACTAAAATACTGTGGATGCGGATGCGGATGCGGAGGTCTGCTACAAAAACAGATCTTCAACAAATGGTCGGGTAATAACCCAGCCATCGATCGACTACTGACCGATCAGTGGGTTCTTTGAACACATTTTTTGGTAGGGGAGAGGGGGTACATTGATACACGGGGCACATAGATACGGTTGACATTAGTTGAAAATAAATCGCGATCGGAGACTTAAACACGAATACAACGTTAGGCGTCAATCAACACCAACAATATATCTGAGTTGTATCCACGTCTAATCATTGCTTCGCGCTCGACAAATACAAACTTGTTTTGCACGTTCTCAACTAAAATAGTGTCGTCCTCTTTCGAGTGTGATTTTGTTGAGAATATTTGTGTTGGTTACTGCATGTGAAGTTATTTGGTAAGTAAATGTCCTTCGTAATGTGATATTAACTTCAAATTTTATGAATATGTGTTATTTTAAATTCATGTAATATTTAACTTCACCTTATATACAAACACCTTTGGGGCACATTGATATGTATCAATGTTCCCCAAGCATCTTCTATGTCTGATGAATAATTGTAACACTTAATATTTTTATTTCTTGAAAGGAAAATGGTGCGAACGTACAAACGTAAAACGGACAGAAGTAACATCGACGAAGTTGCTATGGCTTCTGCAATCTCAGATGTTCTGGAAGGCAAGTTATCAATTAGAAAAGCGGCTGATAAATACAATTTGAAAACTGCTACTCTACAACATAGGATTGAAAATAAGAAAAAGAAAGTGGAAGAAAAGGACGTAAGTTATTCATCTAAGTATACCTCTCAACAAGTATTTATTACTGAACAAGAGAAGCAATTAAATGAATACATAATAAAATGCAGTAAAATGCATCATGGTCTTACTTTAACTCAAGTACGACAACTTGCCTACCAATTCGCCAAAAAATTAGATTGCAATTATCCCAAGTCTTGGGATGAAAATAAGAGTGCCGGCTTAGATTGGATATCTGGTTACCGCAAGCGAAATTCTAATATAAGTTTAAGGAAACCCGAAAACACAAGTGTCGCTCGATCATTTTCTTTCAATAAAGCTGCTGTAGAAATATTTTTTAATAATCTAGAAGATGTTCTATCAAGATACAACTTCACAGCTGATCGAATTATTAATTTTGATGAAACCGGTATTACGACGGTCTTGAATACTCCAAAGATATTAGCAGAAAAGACACAGCGCCAGGTCGGCCAAATTGTTTCTGCAGAGAGAGGAGAACTGGTAACTTTTGGAGGAATCATAATTGGTACTGGCAATACTATTCCACCCGTTTTCGTATTTCCCCGAGTTCGTTATAAAAGTCATTTTTTGAGTGGCGCACCAGAAGGATCATCTTTAGGTTTGTCATCTAGATCAGGTTGGATAAATAGTGAACTGTTCTTAGAAGTCCTTAAACACATTCAAAAACATACAAACAGCACAAAAGAAAAGCCTGTTCTTCTAATTTGTGATAACCATGAGTCCCATGTTTCAATTGATGCAATGAATTATTCCCGCGACAATGGCATAGTTTACTTATCGTTTCCTCCGCATACGTCCCACAAACTCCAGCCTCTTGATGTTGGTGTCTTCGGTCCGTTCAAGGCAAAGCTTAAGATAGCTTTTAATGACTGGCACGTTAATCACCCTGGAAAGGCGTTAACTATTTACGACATTCCAGCTCTTGCTAAATTGGCTTTTTTTGAATCGTTCACTGCAAAAAATATTACAAGCGCATTTGCAAAACCTGGAATCGTGCCATTTAATAAATTAGCATTTTCAGATGAAGATTTTTCTCCCTGTGAGGTTTATAGCAACCAAGAATCACAAGGTTCTTCTGTAAGCAATTTAAATTCAGCTAATTCTCTCGATCTTGAGGATACAATAATGAATGTGCAATGTGTGACGCCTACTCCTGGTAGAGAACCAACAAATACTACTAATAATGCTGAATCGCTAAATATGCCATCAACATCAAGAATTTCCAAGTTAGGAACCGAAATTTCGACATCAAAATTATGCATAACCCCTGAAGCTGTAAGACCTTACCCAAAAATCAACCATAAGAGCCAAACTAAAAAAGGAAAAGGGAAGGGTAAGTCGAGGATCTACACAGATACTCCAGAAAAGCAAAGAATAGAAGAACTACAGAGAGCTAAAGATGAAGCAAACTTGAAAAAAGAACAAAGAAAGCAAACAAGAGATTTGAAAGCTGCTCAAAATTTGTTAGCCAGTGTTGCAAATCCCATTAAGAAACCAACCAGGAAGAATTCAAAAGCTCGAAATCTCGAGAAAGATTATATTTCAAATAAAAACTAGTTCAAAGCTATGTATGTATAAGTTATTAAATATTAATTAATGATTATATTAATAAATATTATAAAAATTAATAAACTTGTTTTCTTTTCTTCTTAGTGATATTTCAATAAATACAAGTTAATTGACTATGAATCAAAGTGCCCCGGACGTGTATCAATGTACCCCGTGAGTGGGGCAGTTTGGTACAATTTCCATTGTTTTATAAATAGCTCATAACACTTTTTCTTGTTAAATTTAAGACATAATTCATACTAAATAAGTTAGTTAAATATATATGAAACACATCTAGATATTTTTGTTTTTGTTACTGTCAATAGGTCGCCTTTCCTTGAGTTTCAAAGAAAATCGTATCAATGTGCCCCAACTCCCCCTATAGTGTATCCCTTTCATGCTTAAATTTCTGTTGATTGTCAAAATAGTTGTAGAATCTACTTTCTGAACCTTTAAGGGACTTGGATTAATATTCAAACGTTAAAATAACCAAATTTACGTTCTAAATCCCAATTTTCGAGATGGGAAATACTTATTCCATTGAGCTGGAGAAAACTGTTTTTTGTAAATCAATAATTGCAATCTACAGATCAATGGGGTAAATACTTCCCACTACAATAAATTTACATAAATTCACTGGCAAAAATGCTAAATCAATACCGTAACTTGGGGTAAGATTGGCCCATTTTTTGTGTTTTTTTACGTAAACTGCCTTATATTTCTCATATATATTTAGGTAACTTCCTCTTACTATTAGCTATTGAACTCTGCATATTTCAAAGTATACATTGACTAGTTATTAGAGCTCAGAGCTTATTTAATTTCTATTTTAAGATATTCTGAAAATTTGGGACAATCTTGCCTTTATTTGGGGTAACATTGTTCCAAATACAAAATGTCAGTAATTAATGCCAAATATTATTTCGACATTTTTATTTGTGGTTGTACGTAAGTAGATAGTGTACAATATGTTAGGGACAGGGCCCGCTCCAAGGGCGGGTAACCCGGGCATTTGCCCGGGGCGGCAAATTTTAAGGGCGTAATTTTGTAAATTTTTTTCATTTAATTCCTGATTTTTCATTTAATAAATATTTCATAATTATTTCTATAGAAACCACCAACAAAATAATGTAAACTTTTTTTTTAATTAAAAAAAAGAACACTCAATAATATTATTTTAAAAAGGAATAAAAAATAGTAATAATAATGGAAAAAAGTATGTGAAATTCGTAATAAAAAATAGTATATGCAACTCGTGCAGGATTGTCGATTGCCCACTTGAGCGAATGAGCGCACTCACTACGATCGTGCGCTCAACTTCGCTCTCGTGGGTAATGGACAATTTCTCGCACTAGTTGCATAATATACTGTTCTTTTAATGGAAATTTAAAAAAAAATAGGGTGGGCCAATCTTGCCCCAATACTTGGGCCAAAGTTACCCCAGCTTACAAAACCACATTTTACAAATAAACAAGGTAAGTATCAGAAAAAACAAACTTAAAATATTTTGAATATATATTGAATGAAAGCTGTTATACACTTACCAATCAAAAATCTTATGTAATTCTGGATGTGTAAGCAAAAGTTGGTTTGCATCAAAACATTCACAAGAAGTAACGGTGAAGTTGGAGCAGCACTGAGCAGTGGCACAAGATGGAATTAAATCAATCTTAGCATTCGAGTATAGTCAGTGCTGGTACCTGTCATTTACCACAAGAACCAAGTTGATAGCTGTATTTGCTAACTAATAGTAAATCAAACTGTCTTTTTCCAAGACTTTGGCCAATCTTACCCTTAAGGGAGAATCTTACCCCAAGTTACGGTAAAACAAAAAAAGAAGATTTAAGGAAAATTATGAATTTATTGAAGAATAACAATTATTTTTCGTGAAACGCTCGAAAACATTTATTGTATAATGGAATTTGGCAACTTGCACACGTTATTCTTGTTCTTTTTTCTATTTTGTTGCCACTGCATAATCGACAACGGCGCCAATTGTTTTCTTGAATTGGGAAATGACGTCCCACTCCTAAAAGTCGTAATTCGTCTGGAACAGTTAATTTTCTAGTTTTCATGGCTTTAAATTATACTGGCTTCCCACGACGCTTACGTGATCTGAAATCGCCGATTAATTGTCTTGCTAACTTCAGCCGAAAATCGAGCTGATTTGATGCTGTACCATCCAATTTTTTTAGTTGATAAGTATTAATTATAGCTACGTCTAGTAGCCAGTAAAATATTCTGTGCCACCATTTAAGATCACGTCGACCGACTGCGTACCTTTCGCGAAGTTGATCAAAGCGGTCAACACCGCCCATTATTTTATTATATACAGCTCCCGCAGTGGGACATATAATCTCCTTTTTTTATCCATCTTTATTTTTTCTCAAAACAGTTGTTTTGACTGCAGGATTAAACGCTGTTGTCAGCAAGCTAACCGTTTTATTATCTTGCCACTTCTGGAATCGCCTCTTTTCATTTTATCTTTCTTCTGCAAAAGCCTTGGTAGATTTTTCTTGGTAGTCTGCACTGCACCACAAGCATAAATATCCTTTTCCAAAAAAGCTTTCATTAAATTGGTTGTGGTAAAAAATTATCGAAAGCTACCAGTGATTTTGTACCCTCGATATTTTGACATAAATTGAGTACAACATTTGTAACGTTATTTACTGTGTGAGTACATAAAAAATAGAGTATATAGAAGTTTATTTGCTCGACCAAAACCGCGATCTTCTTTAGTATAAGTAATACAATGATCTCTTAATTATAGGATCAATCATATCTGAAAATAAGGAGATTAATTTTGGATATAGAGATGAACATATCCTTAAATAGAGTCAAACCTATAGTCCTTTCTTAGAAATATATTCTTCTGTGGAGCGTTCCGGAAACCATTTTCAATGATGCTTTCTACTACGCATGTATCATTTTAAGTCGTAATAAAAAGACAACCAATCAAGATTCTTTTAGAATATGACGCTATGTTTTAACCAATCGTATTGTAATATTTTCATATCCTGTTTTTTTTTTGTAGTCAGATATGCTATTAAGGATAAACTAAAAAAAGTTAGTTGTGAATAGGAAACCAACTCAAATAGTTCAAAATGTAAACGCGTAAATAAAATTAAATAAATAAAGTTGTTTAAACATATATTAAAAATGAAATAATAAAATAAAAATAAATGTAACAAAAAGTATTAAATATTAAATATAATATGAAGTTAAAGAAATAAAAAGAAATGTAAAAGTATTATAAAAAAAAAGAAAAGTATGTTGTTTGTAATATGTGAAAGCACATGGTTGAAAATTGAAGAATATTTTTTATAAAGTGAAATAAATGTATTTTGAAGTAAAGAAACTAAGAAGTATTTATTTGTATTTTACCTGAAAATTATTTAAAAGAAATATTATTCGTGAATAAATGAAAATTATGATGAGTGAGATATTTTAAGAAGTTATATGAGTTAAATAAATAATGAAATTGGAGAACGCCATCTTGTGATATTTGTAGAAATCATCGTCTAAGTTGAAGAGTGTTTGAAGATACACTAATAAATAATAAATCTACATAATATTTTATAAAAATTTATCCTGTATCGAAAATATTATTCCTTTATTTTGCTTTGTGTAAGCACTGATATAATTATTTCCTATACACACTTTCTTTATCTCTCGTTTCGTCTCATACATCTATTTAAAGCCCGATTCCTTTCAAAAATAATTCTACCACTGAACAACCAAAACACCTGGTGCATTCAGGAATCCCACCTTTCCTATTTTGAAATCATTCGTCCGAATCGACCTGGTGCTACGTCCGAGAATCATCTCCTACATCTTACGGATATCAACCGCGTATTGATTCAATGTGGTACATCGTCCGTAAAATTCTCTCTATCACTGACTACGATTGATTCAATTTGGTACCTACGTCCGGCGAATATCGTTTCACATTTTCACATGGACTATATTCGTCATTTTTATTTTTCTCTTGTATACCGACATAAATATCAAATTGCAAAATATACCCATTTTCTGAATCCGCTAAGCACCATACTTTGTAACTCCTTTTAATGGGTTTCAATGGCATAAATTGCTTAAGGCTACATCGACCTTTAAATGGTATCATTGACTCATCTACCGCTAAATTTGATGATGGCGTATATATAGATGAAATTTTTTTATTAATACCATCAATAACGGGTCGTAATTTATGTAATTTGTCATAACCAACTACACCTCTGGGAATTTGCAGAGTATTGTCATTACAATGTAAATTTTCCATGATTTTTTTAAATCTTTCTTTGCTAAAAACTGAGCTTACGCCACTAGCTCCTAGCATTGGGTCACTACTCCAATAATTTTTCAAATGGAGTAATTGGTGTATTCCCATAATTATTACCACTCCTAAAAACGCTCTAAAATTCTGTAACATATTGCTTTTCCAAAGAAGAAAGAGGAGCACTAAAGTATAGTGTATGTGGTAAACCGGCTTTTATAAGATGTGCTTGGTGTAGACAATATTTTTGTTTTGAACATTTTGATGAACAATATCATTATTGTGTAGATTACAAACCTAAAAATATTGACAATTGTATAGATAAAAAATAAAGACAAATAAATAAGTGAATAAAATTTGTATAGATATCAGTAAAGCATGGCGGAGGGGATATAAATATACTGGTGTGATGTAAAATATATTAATAAAAAATTCTTATATATATATATATATATATATATATATATATATATATATATATATATATATATATATTCCCCACCAACGCTCTTACCATTTCTAAGATATTTAAGAAAATTGAAAAAAACTCTAATTTTCAGGGGTGAATTTCACCCCTTTAAACCTCTTATGGGCACGAACGAAATGTGGCTCGTGATTAGTTTTAATGAGATCTACAATCCACATAAGTTTCAAAAATTTTTGAGAGATACAGTTGGACACCTTTCCTTGTTAGCATATTAGGTAAATAATTTTGAATATTATCTTTTTGTTACAGAAAAAGATATTACCCAGATAAATTTCATACTCATTTTGTGGAAATAATTCACTTACTAAGCTTATATATACATAATTTCGTATAAAACAAATTTAAAAATCCTTTTCCTTACCTTGAGAAGAGATTTTATTCAACAGATTACTACCTGTGCTTAAAAATATCAAAAAATTAATCAATTTTGTCACTAACGTAATAAACGCGCGTAGAAATTGACACTTTGTGAAATAAATGATATTATACTTATCAAATTGTATAGTTCCCTATTATAGCGATTAGGGATTGTAATACCGGTAAACCGGTTTACCGGTAAATTACTAAAAATGCCTTAAAATTTTTACCGGTAAATCTCTAACTTTTTACCGGTAATTCGATAAATTAAAAATAATATTTTTGGAAAGTTCATTTTGTTTTATAGAAGAATAATCAAGTTTATTGAACGTAAATGTACTGAAGTGATTTCACTTCATACAAAAATACACATTCCAAAGCAGCTTTCTAATACAGGATAAATTTCACTTTCACCAGGCTAACGATCAAATTTACGTCACCTAATGATAGCAACTACGTCATTTGTCCTTTGTCTTAAACTGTGTAAATTTAGAACTAATTGATTATCCTATGTCAGTTACTCTGTTATATTTTTGTAAACCGTTACTATGTCAAATTTATAATAAATTAATTGTATTTCCTAAACCGTCTTATTGTTATTTTCGAAATTCTAGAAAACAAAGTTAAAACAATCGGAAAGAGTTAAATAGTGAAAATCTTGACAAAAAACTAAATTTGGAAATCAAGTTCCGAAATTAAATTTATTGGGTGTTTGTTCTCAATCAAAACAACTAACAAACTGGTGTCAGAAGAAAAAGAAAAGAAGATTACTTCTTTTTATATACAAATCCGTCGCGCACGACAAATAAATTGGTGTCAGAAGTGGGATCCAGCTCCGATTGTTGCAGTTCCAAGATCTTCAATCAAACGAGGTAGAACTTCCAACAGTCTTCCGACTACAATTGGTTCCATCATCAGCCCAGCTGTAGAATCAATACATGTCAACTGTTGGATCCAGTGATTCGAGCAGCCGCAGCCAATACCGCTCAATCAAAAACGATTTAGGCGATTCATTGTCAGAAACCAGCTCAAACGTAAGTGATAAATCGTGTTTTCAACGAATTGCTCTTAAATCATAATTCATCCTTTCCTGATTTAACTAATTTGTTTTCCAAAATGAATCTCGACCAACCAGATACATCCGGTGAAATATTAACAGACGACGAAATACAATTCCAATCACAACCCAGTTCATCCAAATCTAAATTTGAAACACCGCGAACTCCTTCTTTTAATTATACGGCATGGATAGAACCTTCTCAAAATAACCATAACGGATGGCTACATTTTTGCTCTCAGTTAGGAAACACATTGAAAGTCGCTCCTAGTTATTTGCATCAAGAAATTTTAATGTTCGCCTTTAACAAACTACCACTTGATATTCAAGACGAAATACCTAACATAAATTTAGATAGCATAGTTAGTACCATAAAAAGAAAATTTCATACTAATCGAACTTAATATTTAATAGATCTTGATATTACAAATACAAAACAAAACAGTAATGAAACGGTTACTAATTATTTCGAACGTTTCAACAAGTTGCGTTTAGAACAACTGAAACTTTCTCGCGAACAGGATCCCTTCAACCATAATAATGTTAAAAATTATATTGAGCAAACTATAGCCAGTAAATTTTTAATAAATTTAAATTCGCAAATATCAATCCACCTAATGGATAAACATTTTAGAAATATAGACGAAATTCTGCCTATTGCGTTGCAGCTAGAAAACAAGCTAAAAGAGCTCAATATGATTAAACATACAAATACTCATCTTGAAAAATACTGTAAATTCTGTCGCACAAAAACACACAACACTAAAGACTGTCGCAAACGTAATTTAACACACACACACAAACACCAAACCCTACACCAACTCGGTATGACGAAAAACTTGCTCGTATTGCAAATATAAAGGGCATACAATAGACGAGTGCAGAAAGAAAAAATATAACGACAGCTTACGCGCCCAATTACCACGTAGTCAAAATCAAATTATTTCAAATAGTAATACTGACCCTTTAAACTCGAACGAATCCAACCTGGGAGCCACAGAGTTGGATCCACATTCGTTAGAGGCTCAGATACAGTATTGTCAGTTCCCAACACTACCCATAATAGAGTAAACTTAACAAAATTAATTTTTAAATTAAATAACACCGAATGTTCCTTTCTTGTGGACACAGGCGCTTCTGTTTCCCTAATTAAGGAACAATTCGCGGAAAATATAAACGAAAATAAAAAGGTCCCCATATCTGGTATAGAAAGTACAACACAACTAACAAAGGGTACAACCCAATTGCACTTATCGCGCAATAAATATTATTTTCCCTATGAATTCCACGTTGTAGATAGAAATTTTAATCTACCAACAGACGGAGTGTTAGGAATTAATTTTTTAAACCATTACCACGCAACAATCGACACTAGGAACAATCTAATAAAATTTGATAACCCCATTACTATAAAAGAAATAAATTTCATTAGTAATAATAAAATTAAATATATTGAAAATAATTTAAGACTCTCTTACTTAGACGAAATTACTGCCAATTTAATTAAACAAATTTGTATTAACAATGAAAAAAT
The DNA here is from genome assembly GCA_035578155.1 of Brachynemurus nebulosus. Lineage (NCBI taxonomy): Eukaryota > Metazoa > Arthropoda > Insecta > Neuroptera > Myrmeleontidae > Brachynemurus > Brachynemurus nebulosus. Next base: position 13,323,761 of record JAPWDM010000007.1, read on the forward strand.
ATTTTTGAATGAAAAAGAGAAATTAACTTCAACCAATATTCTAAAACACGCGATCAAAGTAACCGATCCAAGTCCCATATCCACAAAAAACTACCGCTTCCCGAAATGTCACGAAAAAGAGGTACAAACCCAAATATCTAAAATGCTAGAAGATGGTATAATCAGGGAAAGCCAATCTCCTTATTCTTCGCCGATCTGGATCGTACCTAAAAAAGAGGACGCTTCCGGTCAGAAGAAATGGAGAATTGTCATTGACTACCATAAACTCAACGAAGTCTTAATAGAGGACAAATATCCCCTTCCAAATATAGAGGAAATATTACATAACTTAAATAACTCAAAATATTTCTCTACTCTTGATCTTACGTAACGTTCCTGCCACATTTCAAAGGATGATAAATACAGCCCTAAGAAAACACCTCAACACTCAATGTTTCGTCTACATTGATGACATTATCGTTTTCGGAGAAACACTCGAGCAACACAACAAAAATCTCGAGGAAGTATTAAAAACATTAATAAAATGTAACCTAAAAATCCAGCCCGATAAATGTGAGTTCCTTAAAAAGGAAATCGAATATTTGGGACACGTGCTCACACCAGACGGAATTAAACCGAATTCTAAGAAAATTCAAGCAATCGTAGAACTTAAACAACCCAAAAACGTCAAGGATGTCCAGTCATTCCTAGGCCTTGTCGGCTATTACAGAAAATTTATAAATAATTTCTCTAAATTAGCCAAACCTTTAACCACACTACTCCAAAAAACAAAGAATTTAATTGGTCTAAGGAATGTGAGGATAGCTTTAAAATATTTAAAGAAATACTAATAAAAGAACCAATATTAAAATACCCCGATTTCTCTAAAATATTTACCCTTACTACCGATGCTTCAAATATAGGCATTGGAAGCATATTATCCCAAATTCATAATAATAAGGATTTGCCTATAGCATACTACAGTCGAACACTAAGTAAGACTGAACAAAACTATTCTACGACTAGTTAGTATCGTAGCTACTTGGTATCGTAGATTCTGTTAAACACTTCCGCCCATACCTTTACGGGAATAAGTTCGTAATCAGAACGGACCATAAACCTCTGGAATGGCTCTTTAACTGTAAAGACCCAACATCCAAGCTAGTCCGCTGGAGACTCAAGCTTGAAGAGTATGAGTATAAAATCATACATAAAGCAGGGATAAAAAACACTAACGCTGACACACTTTCACGACCTGTATTACACATACAAGATTACTTAGCAGAAAAAGATTTAAATAATTTTATAAAATGGGCCGAACAATTTAAAGAACCAGTCTACTTCAACCAAGCTAATCTTCATCTAGAAGATCTAAATAACTTGGTATTACCGTTTTCAGTAGACTTATCAAACAATAATAAATTTGCTGACTTTATTAGACCCAAAATAAACAATTTACAACCCCTCCTAAATAACACCGAACTCATTACACACGAAAATAAAAATATTTTTATTATGCCGTGTAAGAAAACCGCTTTAGAACAAATAACGCTAGCCAATTTATTCGAAAGTCTGTACACACTTTATCAATATACACAAATTATTAACCCTAGTCAACTCTACATATACGACATATCTCAATTATCCTCACTAATAAATGAAGAAACATTCAACAAACTTTTATATTATTTCTTTTTCGGCACTAATATTGACATTAACATACTACGAACTAATACCATTATCGTTAGAGATCCCAAAGAAAAAACGCAACTAATAAAAGAGGCCCACAGTGACCTCGTCTCAGGGCATAAAGGTGTAAAAAATACTGTTAAGAAACTCAGACAAAAGTATTTTTGGAAAAATATTACGAAAGATGTTGAAAACTTCGTTCGTGCCTGCCCATCATGTCAAACAAATAAAGTTCCCAAAAACACAAAAACACCCCTGGTAATTACATACACTCCAACAAATTTTAACGAAATGGTATCCATGGATATCATGGGATCTTTCGCCGTCACCGAGTCCGGTAACAAATACGTCCTGAAAATACAAGACAACTTAACTAAATTTGTAAACGCCTACCCCATTCCTCAAAATACGGCTGACTACACCGCAATTAAATTTCTTGACCATTGTACGAAATATGGGTTCCCTAAAATTATATTAACAGACAATGGGATTAATTTTGCGGCAAACATGATAAAAGAACTAAACAAAATACTTAATATAAAACACAAACAAACTACCCCGTACAATCCCCAAAGTAATGGTTCCATTGAAAGAAGCCATCAAGAATTAAAAAATTTCTTACGAAATTACGTTAACGAAAATCTTGATGATTGGGACCACTACTTACAATTCGCTTGCTACTCCTACAACACCACAGAGAATAGGCACACTAACTTTACTCCCTACGAGTTATCTCTTCGGAGAAAAAGCAAAAATGTTAAGTGAAAAATCCAATTTATCATTATACGATAATTTCGCACAAGACGTAAAAGATAAAATTACAAATTTACGTAAAAACGCGAACCAGAACTTAAAAGCAGCGAAACAGAAAAACAAACAATCCTAAGACAAAAAAAACATCCTTTAAAACATTTAATATAGGAGACAAAGTTTTGATGTTTGACAATTCTGCACACAAGCACGATAAAAACAAAAAACTTAAATCCTATTACAAAGGCCCGTTTGAAATAATAAAAACTTGGCCCGAAAAGCAGGTAGCCTAATTAAATACAAAAAACAGAAATCAATGGATCCACTACAAACATCTAAAACACTTTGTTTCAGATGTGGATACCAATAGTGATGTTAATAATACTAGTCAACCTCAACCAGGGACAAGTTACGATCGAGAAACTGGCCAATAACCCGGCAGTTTATTGCAACCACCTCGGAGAAGCCAAATTCATCAACAATTACCTAAACCTAATACATTACTATAACATTAGTTTTGCACAAATCATATTAAATAACATACCTAAATATTTAGATCAACTCGATTCATTAAGTCAGCTAAATAACGAAAAAACAAATTGCAAACTAACATACGAACTGTTTACATTAGAATATACTGAAACTCTCAACCGGTTTAACGATTTGGAAAATTCATACTTCAAATTCAATAAACGCAAACGTGAAATCAAATACGAACATGGATGGTTCGACGCCATCGGCAGCATATTGCACAAAATAACAGGCAACCCCGATGCCACAGACACTGAATTTCTCTTTAACAACGTTAACAAACTCATAAAGGAACAAAGTGACGTCAGTACTATCTTACAAACCCAAGTAAGAATTATTACAGATAGTTTAACACAATTAAACAAAACACAGTCACAAATATTAGCAATTGAAAACAAATTCAACGAACTAACTTCTCACGTTAACACAATTTCTAATGAAATCGACAAAAATTCTAAACGTACCTTTCTTAACCAAATCGAAATTTTGTTAAAGGAATTACTATCCATGCTCAGCAAACAAATAAGTAAATTCGAGCGATCAATTACACTCGCTAGACATAATCTAATAAACTTCGATATACTTCCTCCTAGAACATTAATTAAAGAGTTAATAAAAAGTAAAACGCTACATTTACCATTTCCTCCGACATATGAACATATAGAATACTATTACAAAATCATTGACACAAACTTATACAATGCAAAACACACATTAATAATAGAAATTAAAATCCCCTTAGTTGATTTAAACAAATACGACGTATACAAAATATACTCACTACCTCAACCCGATCCTCTCATACCTCACCTCTACCAAACCATCAAAAAGAAAACCCTACCTATTTACGAGCAAGAACAGGCTTACAACTTTCGTCCACGCTGGAGATGTGTAAAGAATATCAACGACAACAATTTATCTGCCGACTATCCACAACATATAAAAGTTACAGTGAAGAATGCGAAACGAAATTATTCGACGTAACCACACATTCCATACCAATCGAATGTGAAACTATCAAATACTACGCCGAGCAAGAAATATGGCAGCAGATTCATTCAAATCAATGGCTTACAACAAGTTCGAACCCAATTAGTCTCACAACCAATTGCAACAACCAAATAAAAACGTACGAAATAAGAAGTAATGAAGTCACTAAAGTAACACTGGACAAAACGTGTCGAGGATTCACGAAGACCGTTGAACTGAAACCTTCACAAGTTCTACAAACATACATCATTGAAGATTACATCCCAAAAATACATCTGAATTATTGTGAAGATTGTCGGAACAAATCAAAAAGGATTACAGCAATCACACCACTTCAACTCCAGTTCGATAACCTCGATAAATTAACATTGAACCACCAACACCTACAAGAACTCGACAAACAGTTGAACAAAGAAATTAACGACCACATAGAATTTCTAGGACAATCCTTTACAACGTCAAACTGGTTCACAATTAAATTAATCGCCGGAATTCTAACATTTCTTCTCTTTTCATATGGATCCTACAAATGTGGATTATTCTCTCTATTATTCTACGTATTGCCTAAAATAAAGAATACATGCTGTTCAAATGGAAGCCCATGTATCAAAATATTTAATCAATGTAACAATAAGAAGAGTAGACCACTCGTTCACCTTGCATCAGCCCCTTTAATGGAACCAAAGGACCACGCTGAACACGAGCTACAGGGTACCAGACAAGTTACCACCATTCCCAATACATATGAAGAACTCACAAGAAAATCAACAACACCAAAAAGAAAACGCCGTGAAACCGCAGTCCAGTTCGAGCTCAAACCTTACCGCCCTTAGTCGGATCTTCGCAGGGAGGATTGAAGTGATTTCACTTCATACAAAAATACACATTCCAAAGCAGCTTTCTAATACAGGACAAATTTCACTTTCACCAGGCTAACGATCAAATTTACGTCACCTAATGATGGCACCTACGTCATTTGTCCTTTGTCTAAAACTGTATAAATTTAGAACTAATTAATTATCCTATGTCAGTTACTCTGTTATATTTTTGTAAACCGTTACTATGTCAAATTTATAATAAATTAATTGTATTTCCTAAACCGTCTTATTGTTATTTTCGAAATTCTAGAAAACAAAGTTAAAACAATCGGAGAGAGTTAAATAGTGAAAATCTTGACAAAAAACTAAATTTGGAAATCAAGTTCCGAAATTAAATTTATTGGGTGTTTGTTCTCAATCAAAACAACTAACAAACTGGTGTTAGAAGAAAAAGAAAAGAAGATTACTTCTTTTTATATACAAATCCGTCACGCACGACAGTACACAATCAAACTACCCCTTACTGTGTATCCATAATAAACTATCCTATGATACAATAAAATCGCACAATGCAATGGTCAGTTTTAAAATGCATATATATGCAATAAACGTCCTTTTTGTATTTACTTACATATTATTTAAATCAGCTGTACTTTTTTCCAAAATAATTAAACATTACGTCAAATGACTACATTCTAAGAAGCGGTAAATAAATTTTTATTGCAGGTAGGTATATATAATTGATTCATATTTTATGATTATTTAACAAAATTTAAAATTATTTTTTCAATAAACAATAACAATGGGCGGTATATTTCTATGAAGGAAGCTGTAGGATACCTACAAAGCCGTTGTAAATAAAATAGATAAAATTACCGAAAACTAATGTTGGACTTTCCAAAATTTTTATAATCGTAAGCACATATTCAAAAACGCATCAAAGAAAATGTCTTCATCCATCAGGTATAAATGCTGCTTCAATGACTTAAAGCTGATTATTTTTAAGAAAAGCGTCCTAAGGGTTTATTTGATGCACGTGAATTTTGATTTTTGAGTGAGATTAGTTTATACTTACTGTATTGATTGTAAGTGGTTTTTTTTATAATATAAAGTGATTAAAACGAAAATCAAAGGTAAATATAAAATAATGAGGATGTGTGGTATTTTTATTATTTTCAAATTTTTAAATGTTTTTTATATTTTGCAGCCATGAATAAAAGCTCCCCATGGAATTATTTTGATCGCACAGCAGCAAAAGATGTAGCGGTGTGCAAACAATGCTCGAAAAAAATAAAGGCAGCAGGTGGAAGTACCAGCGGTTTACATAGTCACCTGAAAAGTCAACATAAAATTAATTTATTAAAGTGAGAAAAAGAAGAAAGTGATGATACAACCATTCAAATTGTTGATATGGATTCTCGGTCAAAAATAACTTCATTTTTCAAGAAAAAAAAGATGAATCTTTTCCTGCCGTTGTAGCGCGGATGACAGCACGGGAGGAATACCATTTAGTAAGTTTTGCACGTCCAAAGATTTGCGAATGTTATTGACTGCAAAGGGTTACACAGACATTCCAAAATCGTCAAAAACTATACAAAAAATTGTGATACAATATGCGGACAAAATTAAGGAAGAAGTAGTCCAAGAAATATTGCAGTACAAACAATCAAGCAATGGAAATAAATCTTGGACATGGAAATAAATCAATGATATTAGTAGCTTTAACGACCGTCCGCTGTAACAAAACTCCTGATGAGTAAAAGAATCTTACTAAAAAATACCAGAATATACCTAAATGATGATCTGCCAAAACATATTCGGGATAAACAAAAAGAAATTTACCCCGTTGTATCACAGCTGCGCAAGAATGGTAATAAAGTAAATTTAGATTACGACCACATATATATAAATGGAAAATTAACTTCCGAAGAGGAGATAAAGAAACTGGAAAACAACTTGAAGAAAAGATTATTGTCGGAGGAAGAAGATCCTGAACCTAACAAGAAATCCAATACAAGTGCCAAGTTGATTCCAAAACATCAAGTGGCTTCTCTAAAACCATCAACGCTTGATAGTTTTTTCCGACCACGTTTAAATTCACTGTCAACTGCTAACTCAAATTCTCAACCACAAAGTACAGATGACGCCCCTTTTCAACAGTAACTTCTCAACAAAGCGAAGATATTGGAATGTGCAGTAGTGATTCAAAAGCATTAATGGATGATGAAAATAAGTTGAAGTTTGTATTTTGGAATTGTCAAGGTGCCCGGAATTTTTTATCTTTAGATGTAAACTTAAAAAACAAATTTAGGAAATTTAGTATTATAGCGTTGTCAGAAACATTTTTAGTTAGTAACATAAACTGTAACTATGACATTTTAAAAGACTATATTTGTTTTCAATCCCCAGCAATCAAAACTAAATCAGTAGGAAGAGCTAGCGGAGGTTTGCTAATGTTAATCAATAATAATATACAATGCGAATTAATTGATATTTCCCCAATGTGGATTGCAGTTAAAATTGTACTAGAAAGGGTATCTTGCATAATAATTTCTGTATATTTCAAGAGCAATTACGATTTACAAACTACTTTGGACCTACTAAACGACCTACTTGTGTCAATTGATGATAAATTCCCAGACATTTCGATATTTATAGGAGGCTATATGAATTGCAGAGTAGGAAACTTAGATTATGATACGACAGAAATGTTTGAGAGTACGTTATTGTGCGGGGATAGACGATCTATGGATACAGTTGTAAATGCAAGAGGCAAACTACTTACAGAATTTATGGGAAATAAGGGATATTTTATTGTAAATGGGAGAAGTTTTTCCGATTCTGTAGGTCAGTTTACATATCTTAGTACTAGAGGTTGCAGCACCATAGATTTAGTTTGGGTAAACACTCGTGCATTAACAGATATTCTCGATTTTGAAGTTTTAGATATGTCGCTATTATCTGATCATTTACCGTGCTTGATATCTCTGATTAGCAATGATTGCGGGAGGGGGAAAGATTCTGATACTGGAAGTGGAATTACTGAAAAATATAATAACATTAGAAAATTAACTTGGAAACCTGAAAAATGTCATAGTTACAGAGAGTTATTAGCAGCCATTGATTGCAACTCGAACGAATCTGATGTAGATAACACATACAAAACCTTTATAAACAATATTTATTCCGTAGTATTTATACTGAATATGTTAAATGAACAGAAAATATATTCTAGTTGCCATCAGTCAGGAAGAAATAAGCCATGGTATGATTTAGAATGTCAACAGCTAAAAAAATGTGTCCGAGATGCACTCAAACAAGCAAAAGAAAGTAATTTCTCTAGTTTTAGTTTAAACTTTTATTTAATAAACAAAAAATTTTATAGGCAATTGATAAAACAGAAAAGAAATGACTATTATTTAAATATTAAAAATAAAATAATTTCAGTAAGAGAAAATAGCGATTTCTGGAAAATTATCAATGAATTTCGAACAAGGCCCATAAATTTTTCTAATAAGATTGATTGGCACACTTGGCAAACTCATTTTCAATTGCTGTATCCCCCAAAGCAACCTAGTATTGAGATATTTACCGATGTAGCTCACCCATACCTTGATTCTGAGTTCACAATAAACGAACTAAGATTTATCTTAAAGAAAATAAAATTAGGAAAAGCACCCAGTCTAGATGCCATTTCAAATGACTTTCTTAAAAACTTAACAGATAACTTTCAAATGTCAATGCTAAAAATTTTTAATTTTATATTTGAAGATGGAAATGTCTCTCAGGACTGGGCAAATAGCAAAATGTTAATGTTCTATAAAAAAGGCAACAACAAGGATCCAAATAATTACAGAGGTATAGCACTCATGAACTCTATTACGAAAGTATTTACGGGAATTTTGGCACAAAGATTAACCAACTGGGTAGAAAATGCAGTTCTTCTTCCCGAAACTCAATCTGGTTTTCGAGCCGGAAGAAGTCCGCAGGATAACATTTTTATTCTTAATACACTGATTAGTTCAAATTTACATAAAGTTAAAGGAAAATTGTTTGTTGCTTTTATAGACCTTAAAAGAGCATTCGATTCTATTGATCATAATCTCTTATGGAGAAAACTCTCTTTTTAGAGGTCAGTAGAAAAATTATCAACATTTTACGCAGCCTTTACGAAAATGCGAAAATAGTTTTGAACTTGCAAAAGAATGCACCCATCAATGTCACACGTGGAATATTACAAGGAGATTCCTTAAGTCCGTTACTGTTTCTATTATTTTTAAGTGATTTGGATACATATCTGCCGAACCATGGAGCTCAAGGCGTTCGTATACTTCAAACAACAGAAGTATCTCACTTACTTTTTGCGGACGACTCTATACTAATAGCGAACTCGGCGTTATATTTACAATGCAATGCGTTATATATGCAATTTAAATATATTTAAAGATTATTGTATTTTAAATAACCTAGATATTAATATCGAAAAAACCAAAGTTATGGTTTTTAGAAAGGGGGGAAAGCTACCCAAATATTCACAAAACTTCTTTATAGACCATAATAAAGTAGAAGTTGTCGCTAAATTTAATTACTTGGGTATATTCTTTGCAAGTTCAGGCCTTTTCTGCGAAGCTACTAAACATAATGTTAAAAAAGCGGTAGTTGGAGCTTCGTGTGTACGTAATTTACTGGTAAGCGCAAAATCAGAATCTTGGCAAGCAAAAATCGATCTGTTTCATTCAATTGTACGAGCTACACTCCTGTATGGAGCACAAACGTGGAGTCTTAGATATTTAGATGAGATTGATAAAGTTCAATGCAATTTTTTCAAGAATATTCTAGGTTTATCTAGAAATACGGCACACTACTTAATACGTAGAGAAACAAATAGTACAAACTTGAGCGTGTTTGCTTTTAAAACCGCTTATGACTGGTGGATAAAAATTTTAGCCTTGCCGGACGAGCGATTACTCAAAAAATGTTACCTTCATCTGCTTCAGCTTGATAATTCTGGCGAAAGTATATACAAATACAATTGGGTCTCCCAATTAAAACTACTTATAACACAGCTAGGTCATGGAGCTGTGTGGGATTCTCAAAATCCGGTACTTGCCCGCGAACTTGGGGACAATATCGCCAGAAGCTTTCTGGAAAAGGGCTTATTAGAAGACGAAACAAAAATTCTAAATTCGTCATTTAACGCTAGATATAAATACTTTTTGCCCGAGACAGATACCGAATATCTTAGATATCAAATCCCAATTAGAATTGTAAAAACTATAGCCCAGCTACGTCTTATGGGAGAGCTTGAAGTTAGGTTTTTCGTAGATGGTATCTTACATAAATGGAACCCACAAAACCAGTGTATGATGTGTAATTTCCAAGAAAACGAATCTCTGAGTCATTTTCTCATAAAGTGCTCAATCTTAGCACCCGTTCGTGATACATATATCGGTAAATATTTGATAAACGATTATGCCTTGCCGACATTGCTAAGCAATCTAAACGTAACTAAAGTTAAAGATTTGTATAATTACTGCCGTAATGCTCTAAAATTACGTAGTTTTGTTTTGAGCCTATAACGGAAACCGTTTGTTTACTCACCTTCATATTTCTTTATCTGTCTTGCTGTGAATCACTTTGTACATTAAATTATTAAATTATTTATTATTATTATTATTATTTATTTATTTTCATATAGGTACAGTAGCGCTCAAAAGTATTTTGACAAGTACAGTTTGTTAGATATTAAAAAAGTAAGAACAATATTGTATTGAATCAAATAATGTATTTAAAGTGATGATATTTTTCACAAATTAGGACCCCTAAATGTTATGAATTTCTAAAGAAAAAGAAAATATCGAACTAAGTCTTAATAACGACAGGTCAACGATAATAACAAAAGAAGACTTGTCAAAATACTTTTGATCGCTACTAGTAGATAAGCTATGAGAGAGCTGGAGCACCGCAAAACTAAGCAACTTGAATCCTTTTGCCAATGTTTGAAATCGTGTAACTTTACGGTACTAGACATTCCGAACTGATGAGTCATCAAACTGTATCGATGTGCAAACTTTAACCTTTGACCCGGCACGTACTGAGTACATGTATTTAAAATTTGTTGTTGACATTTGACCACAACACTCACTCTTACTGTTGGCCTTGAAATTCCAAACACATGAGTCATCACCAGCAACCAAATTAATTTATGTTAACCCATTATGCGCCATCATAATTTACTTATAACAATTTGGTTTTGTGTTAACCCATTACCCGCCAGCACTGACGTAGTTTTTGAATGCAAACCTAACGCATGCGCAGACTGAATTTAAGTACACGACGCATGCGCAGACTGAATTTTAGGTTACAATTTGATAGATGGGGTACACTACCGCATCCAAAATGTGGGGATACCCTAACTCGGGGGTGGCCCCCACTTTTGACACCGTACTGTACTTAAATTTTTGGTACTCTGCCGTGTCAAAAGTGCGGACCCCCCTGACCAAAAAGGTATCCGATCACTTTTTGAAGCGCACTGTACTTATTTTGTGTACGTGCAAACCTTGACCCCAACACGCGCTTGCCTTAATTGCGTCATTTTAAACGAAAGGTACACTACCAAGTTAAAAATATGGAGAATACCCTAACCCAAGGGGCGGCCGCTAAATTTTGTGGGGGCACTGTACCAAGCGCTAGCCGCAATCATGACTTCAGACTCCAGATTCCAGAGTCCAGATTTCTGACCGCTACTGTACTGCCGGAAATCGAGTGTTAACTGTACCTTATGGGGATTTTTGGTATATTTAACCTTGGAAAATTCCAGGAATTTTTATCAGTTTTAAAATAAACAAACAACCAATAATTAAATGTTTATTTTAGCTGAATTATGATCATATGACTCATATATGGAGGTTTTTTGGTATAAGAAAGATGACGTCATGGAATATTAATGAGTTAAAAAATTGTTTAGTAAAAAATATCACCCATTGTAGGCCTCAAGCAAGAAATTATTTTTATCAGTTTTAATACTTTAACATTTAACCTACAGTGACCAATTTTTTAGTTAACTAACAAAAGTTCTTGAAATTTTAACAAGTTACAAAAAATATTATTTCTTATGGTGCACAACACTTTCGAATTTAACTGTAGCACAAAACTGTTTCTATATCAAACGAAAATTATCTGAAATAATTCAGTATGTATATATGTATAGACTCTGTATATTAAAAATATTTTATGTATACACTCTGTATATTGAGAATAAGAAAGAAAATTTGTATATAATTTTAATTTTTATGAATACTAGTAAACGAATTGTATAGCCATTTATGAATAAGTATTAAATCTAATTATAAAATAATTTATAAATATTGCAAAAAATTTGTTTAATCAGCAAAATCAATGTATATCATTTTTAATACTGATACATATTTATATTAGGGTATAATAGTATTGTATTTGACATTTTTAAACAGAATAAAAGTTCAATTTTTGGTTTTAAATTACTATAAACACGTCGCTTAATATAAAAATGATAACAGCATTGAGTTTTACTAAATTTTTAAGTCTGTAAAATCAAAATTTTTATAGACTAGAACATTTTGAATTTGCTACTTTATCATTAACATACATATAATATCATGTATATATAACGGGTGTATATTTAGTAATTTTAAATATTTTAGTATACAGGGTGTATCATGAAATATGCTTTTCAATTAGAACAATAAATTTCATAAGATTTTTGTTAATACTCTTATAGGTTAACGAAAGAAACTTTTTGCTGTAAAAAAATAGGGGAATTCAGGGTAATAATTAAATAAAACGCACATATTTTTCTTTTTTTTAAATTTTATGTATAGAATATGAATACAAAAAATTAAATTGCTTAAATCTATATATTACTAAAAATCTTTTTATTTTACATATTAAAATTTTTTAAAAGAATACAGTTTTCTAATGAACAAATTTTATCTGAATGGATCATACAGCGTCTTGAATAATATTCATCTCGCAGATTGGAAATCTTCGGTACATCAAATATTTCTTCCAAATTCAAAATCCACGGCTGGTTTTCGGTGTCATCAAACAAATTTGAAATCCATTTCTTCTTTTTACTGCCCTTGACGTATATGACATCAAACTTTTTTAATATAGGTTTCAATATGATATGAAGTTTTTTGTACGGAATAAATCCATACGACCAAGGTATCCCATGCCAATTTCGGCAAAGCCAACGTGCAGCAACCCGTTCATATTTCTTCGGCAACTCGTTGAAATCAAACGGTGCATCGAATATAAGATGTAGTATTTCATCCGAATTTTCCGCAACGATACCAACTTCTTTAAAATAAAATTCGTTGTTAACTCCTTGATAGCCTTGTATATCAAGAAACGCCATTTTTTATCGCCGCCGTAGAACTGAATTTACTCACACAATCCACAACTTTATATAAAATAATTAAAATTGGTGAGGATAGTTAATTTGTGGGATGTATCCGAAAATGGATACTACTAATAGCTATTGCTAGTTAACCATCAAATTACAAACTGTTAATAATATTTAGCACATTACTGAGTACCATGTTCTTTTCACTTTAAGACCTAATGATTTAAGGAATGCTAAATTTTCGGGTGAAATGTGTTATCGCTTAAAAGTTTTACGTTTAATGATCTTAGGTTTCGAAAGTCCTTTGCTAGGTTGTCTAGTGGTGGACTGCTCTGAATTGTAAATTATCATGGTTCGAAATGCAATTGTTTTAACAGAAATTGTTTTTTCAGCGAAAGAGATGTTAATTCTTTGACAACCACCGGTAAATTGACAATATTTTGTGTAAGTTTAACTATTTTATACCCTTTAACCATGATAATGTGTATGAGCCCTTTAACCATGATAAGGTGTATGAGCTCTTTAACCATGATAAGGTGTCTGAGCTCTTTAACCATGATAAGGTGTATGAGCTCTTTAAGGATGATAAGGTGTATGAGTCACTCCGGGAGCAAAATGAGTCACTCCGGGAGCAAAATGAGTCACTCCGGGAGCAAAATGAGTCACTCCGGGAGCAAAATCAGTCACTCCAGGAGCAATATGAGTCACTCCGGGAGCAATATGAGTCACTCCGGGAGCAAAATGAGTCACTCCGGGAGCAAAATGAGTCACTCCGGGAGCAAAATGAGTCACTCCGGGAGCATGTGAGTCACTCCTTGGAGTCAAATGAGTCGCTCCGGGAGCAAAATGAGTCACTCCGGGAGCAAAATGAGTCACTCCGGGAGCAAAATGAGTCCCTCCGGGAGCAAATTGAGTCACTCCGGAAGCAAAATGAGTCACTCCGGGAGCAAAATGAGTCAATCCGGGAGCAAATTGAGTCACTCCGGGAGCAAAATGAGTCACTCCGGGAGCAAAATGAGTCACACCGGGAGCAAAATGAGTCACTCCGGGTGCAATATGAGTCACACCGGGAGCAAAATGAGTCACTCCGGGAGCAAAATGAGTCACTCCGGGAGCATGTGAGTCACTCGTTGGAGTCAAATGAGTCGCTCGGTGAAGCAAATGAGCTAAGTATATATAAGTAGAGAAGCAATAAATCTTTGAACAGTTATTCATTTACTAGCGAACGCTTCAGACCTCCCGCTGAACGATGTATAATTGTGATTTTTGTGGTAAAGCATTTACGCGAAAGTCTAATCTTTCTAGACACTTAAATGTTCAACATAAATCGTTAAGCAATATTAATGATGGTACGATTGGAAATAATGATAACTCATCAAGCAAATTCATACCATATGATGCTAATAATAAAACACCTGATGATATCTCTATATCTAGATTTGATGATAATGATGATGAAAATACATCTCAACTACAGCATGATATTGATTACTCTGAAGCAATCTTGAATTCTTTTGACCAAAAAAGGATAGATGCTGCAACTGAAGCCATTCAAACCAAATTTAACTCTTTGAAAAGAGGAGAAAACCGTCGTCAATCTGAAAACGAGAAAGATAGTTGGTCTAATGAAAGTAAGCAAGTAAATCACTTAACAGCAATTAATAACAATTGCAATGAAACAACCTCCTCTTCACAACTAACTAAACTTCTAGGAACTGCTTTAGATATTATAATGTTAAAAGAGGTTCGAAACGCTGACTCGGAAAATGAAGCGAAAATTGTCAATCAGGTTAAACCAATAAGCTTAAAACGTCATATAGCTTCAAATGAAAATGTCGAAAACGGGGCCTTAGCTAAGCATTTTAAGCAAGACAACTTGAGAGAGTCTAGAAATGTTAACATACAATCGAAAAAAATAAAATACTGGCATAATCCTAATACTTTAATAGATGAATTACAACGTTTATACGAGACTTCAGAGACTGGTGAAAAAATACTCAATATTATTCGAAGTTTAGAGGAAAATAAAAATATGTTGTTGTTTAACGTTTACGATCGAGAAGATTTAATCAAAGAGTTAAATGCTTTAAAAGAAACTACTGTTGGTCGAGAAATATTCTCTATACTTCGCGAACTTCAAAAGGCTGATGTTATTGAACCACTAGGTGATTATCTGGATGAAACTGATAAAGAAGATGCTAGCGATTATGATGATGATGATGATGATGATTAATTGATTATCCGCATTAAGAATTTACTGAATTTTGAAGAACACCACCGTATAAGAAGCAGCAGTTATCCCTCATTAAAGTGTATATTTTATTTTTATATTATTTAACCCTGTAAGATAAAAAGGTTTTTTTTTTTTTTTCAAATAAATAACACATATATGTAAATAATTATTGTTCTTTATTTTTAAAATATAAGTATGAATACAAAATATTTTCACAGTAAATGTATATGTAATATTTTTTACAATAAATGTATATGAAATATTTTTTACAATAAATAAATATTAAAAATTGGATGATTTGTTTATATATTCAATAAGACCCGAACGTAATTGTTTCATGTTTTCAGGTAACTGATCCCATACTTGACAAATTCGTTGTGCATATTCGGGTATCATATATGCATACAGATGTTGCACCCAAATATCATATTTCAATAGTTGTTTTGTTAAGTATAATAACATATCAAAATTTCTGACTTTTGTATACAAATAAGGATGAGTCAGAAATATGTCTTCAACGTGTGAAATCCGTGTTGCAAATGTCAATGGTTCACCAACGGGCGGTTGAAAGTTTTCCTCCATTTTCACGCCATTCTTGCACATTTCACAGCGAATTTTCAAACCAGGTGGTCCATCAATATGATCTTGTTGCCATGGTCGATTATAATGTTCAAAACATGGTTCACATTCTTGAAACATGGCTCGATAATCGGATGGTAACCAAATCCAGGCGCGTTGTATGATTTTCGCACCATAACTTTTCAGCACATTCAAACTGATCCACTTGTAGATTTGAAGAAATGTTTCCAAAATCAGTTCGTTCAGTAGCATTGGTTCACGTTCGAAAAATTCACCAATTGAAACATCCATTTTATCCCACTCCATTGATTCCGGTTCAGACAATTTCAAATTTTGCATTTTTACAATAGCATCAATTGTTTTTTCATAGGTATCAACCCGTTTACGTAGTTTATCCAGTTTACTTGAAAATATTTGTAGCCGTTTCCAGTAAGCCGATGATGACGATGCCATTTCCACTTGCGTACTAATTTTAACGTTGTTGATATTCAGTAATTTAACGAGTAATGTCCCCATGCTAAAGTATCCGTTTCCCCCTCCACAATATGTCGTTTCGTATCGTACGGGCTGAGCGCCACCTTGTTCTGAGTTACACTATACACATTATGTTTTTTCGATTGTATCAGATTTTGTTGTCGGTTTATGATTGTATTGTGTTTTAGACAGTCCACGTAATCGTTGAAAGTTATCGTTTTCTTAACCACAGAGTTCTTTACACCTTTCGCTTTCTTCGTGTGATCCTCGCCGTCCACTTGACAACTATACATTTTCGATCTTAAGCCCACAAATTTTGTAAATATTCGTCCATTTAGCTCATCCTTCATTAACCCGGGTATTTTCTTATTTAGTCTAGGCATGTTATATTGATTATCCGCGCTGTAATCCGACGTATCAAAGTATTGAATATCATGTTTCATTATTTCGTAAATATCTGGGCATTTTATCTCGTAAATTAACGAATCCGTGTCTGTGTAGAGTAATCTGCTGTTGTTCCCGAACGTTGGCTGTATGTAGTTGTAATGAAAATCGTAGACACATGTTTTCGAAATATCCAGAATTGCTTGCCCGACGTATATTGGTTTGTTCATAAACACTTCCGTTTTTCGTAGTTCGACTGCAATAAGATTCTCGTCAAATATGGTGCGGCTGTGGAAATTCGGTTTTGCTATCATAACTTCCGCACCATATCGTCCATACCATTTCGTTAACAGTTTCACAATCGAGTGTTTCCGTACGTTTTCCATCGTTTTTCCGAAGACCGCGTTGTTGAGTAGCTTGTAGAGATTTTTCTCGAATTCGTTTCCCGCCGTTTGTCTTAGAGCTGTGTTTAAATCTATGTAGGATTTAAGCCATGGTGATTGATCGAATTGTAGCACTCTATGTATTTTCTTTAATTTCATCCCGTGTTGTAGACATTGTTTCAGGTTCCGATAGTGTATCACGTATTTCTGTTTGTTGTATAGCGTTGCCAGTAACATTTCCTGTTTAGTACCGGGTGCACACATTCTCTCTGGACATAATGGTAAATCGTTGTGTTTATCATGCAGTTCTCTCGGGTATTCCAAATCCACTTCCAGTAAATATCCTATTGGTGAATCATCAGGTATTTGTTGAACATCTATTTCGGTATTATCCATCCATTTGAAATTTCCCGTTGGTAAGTATTGTGACATTGCCCATCCATATAAGTTGTTCACGTCATAGTACATCAGGTATTTTGATTCCTCGTCCGGATCGTAGGTGTTCATATATTTATTGTTTGCTGTCGCGTATCGGTTACTACACTGGCTCAATCCACCTCGAATACCACGTTCAATGAATAATAATTGGTCCACATCAGATATCAGTTCTAACTCTACTTTTGTATATTTTAAGGCTGCATCCCACGTAAGTCCCGGCGGCGTGTAGTAATGAGCAGGATCCAATCCGTGTGTGCGCATGCACGTATCCCGAAAATTCTCGAAAACATCCGCGAGTAGTAGTATGTCCGTTTTCATATATAAATCCGAGTATTCTCCAAGCGTCTGTATGTTGAATGTATCCCAAACTTTTTGTGCGTGTGTATAGTCATCCATGGTAATATCGTTATCGTTCAGTTGATTGTAGAATTTCTCCCGTGATGGTAAACATGTTTCTTCCAATTTATCCCAGCTAGATATGTAGTCGTATGGAAAAACACCTTTGCGCGTAAGTAATTTGTAGTCGGTATCCGGAAATTGTGATTTAACTATGTTGAACTCGTTGAGATATGAAGATAATTTATCCAAACTTGATGCCATAAATCGGAAAGAGTCGATGAATCTAAATGTAATTTCGCTGCCCGTAACATGTTTAGTGAATGCAATATATCGTTCCTTGTTGATTGGTAGTAAGTCGACACGTCCCTCGAATGCTGTTGCTATATCCTTTATTACGAAATGTGCATCATAACCACTCAAGTTGTGGAATACAACAGGAATCATATGAAAATCCTTATAATTCAAGTTGCATCCCTTGTGCGCAGGTCCATTGTATTCGCCGGTGAAGTGGTTATGATCACGAACCACAATATCCTCAAGTTTGAATGGTTTCTCGCAGATGTGGCACCCGGTACTTCGTTGTTTAAGTTGCTGTTGTTCCTCTGGTGTTAACTCGTTCATTGGTATTATGTTGTCATATATGGGTTCCAAGATATTTTCACGTAATGTTGCCAGTTCTTCCGCGAACCATTTTTCGCAATTTGGCCCGCGGTATGATCGATAGTAGCTTAGTTGATTGTTGTAGGAGCAGTGAAAGTAGTAACCGATACTGTATGCCCGATGTTGTTGGTACGTTGTTGTATTCTTCTGATTTCCGTTATCCGTCACAGGTTGTAGGAATGACTCGACGTCCGCGTAAATTATAAATGGAACACGTTTTTTGTTGCTATAATTCTTGAACGATATGTATTTGCTTTTCCCTTCTGGCATTATCACCCGACAGTTGTTCATATTCACGCAGTCTTCCGTATGTTTAGTCAGTTTATCCTCCGTATGAAAGTAATTTAAGCATCGATCACAGATGTATTTTTTTCCATTACGATTTGATAGTTGTCTTGACACGAGTTTTGATAAGTCCTTAATCCAGCAGAAATGGTAGCGTAAATCTTGATCGTTGTCCTGTTCGTTGTCCTCATCCTCGTAATACTCGTTCTGGTTCATTAAAAGGTTTATGTGGTTTTGTTTCTTCTCTTTTGTTAGCGCAGCAGGTACGGTTTCAAAATGTCCATTTTTTTTTTTTTAGCATAAACACGTTGACTGATATTGTTGGGTTCTGTTTCTCGAATTTGCTCAGTTGTTGGATCGTCATTGGAAATTGTATCCCGTCTAAATTTAGCACCGTTGAGTAGTGTGGGTACGCTGATGTTCTGTTAACACACCCTTGCTTTGCTGGATAAAGTGCTGATACCACTGCCCACGCGAAACAGGCGTCATCGTTGAAGTTTTTTACGTTGATACATGCTTTTTTCGTTTTTATTTCTTGAGGTAATTCGATGTAGCTTGATCCACGGAAAGGTGTATACTTGTTGATGTTCACAGCTAGGTTGATTATGCTTGATAAAGCCCATCCGCTCCCCGACTCGGTAAACTCGCTCAATTTTCTCAAAATTGGTTCCCGTACATGTTCCATGTAGCACTGTTTTAGGTTTGTTCCACGATCTATTATGATATTCGGTGTATTGAAGTGTTTCATGTCGTATTTATCCTCATCACCATCAGTTTTCACAAATAACCCGCAAAACGTTGTGTTGACTTTTATCGTTAAGTATTTTTCTAATATATTTTGTATTCGCCGAGTTAACATCGATGTAGCGTCGTCTAAAAAGTCCTTTGGCTCTATGTGTGTTATGTTGGTAACCACTCCCGTTCGTATTCGACTTGCAAATGCGGATTCCACGTCAGCCCATTGAATTCTATCAGATCTTTTACGTTGATTTCGATTCATGCCGGCACCTAAAACAATCAACATAAAAAAAATTATTTATCAAATTTATAAAAAATCATTAAAAAAAAAAAATTATTTAAAAAACTTACCATGTTGATATATCAAAATTATAAAAAAAGAATCATTAAAAAATAAATTTATATTTGAAAAAACTTACCATGTTTTCGTAGCGCCTTCATTCTGATTCGAAATCCTTTCATTTTTCCCGCACATGACTCGAAGTGTTTCCGTTGTCCCAAATTTTCCGCTCCACGTATAGCCTGGTTGATTAGTCGTATATTGGTATTTGTATGTTTCATCCATTTTTCCAGTTCATCTGCATCCCGGGTATCCATTTCCAGTAATGATAGCGCGTTTCGTACATTTTCCACCATTCTAGTTGTCACGTCGTTTAATGAAGCCATTGTTGTATTTTAATTTAAAAAAAAAACCTCGATACAAATTCTTGCAACAATAACAATATTAACTGCTTGAAGTTTGCTGAAGAAGTGATTTGAGGGAGCACGCAGACCTCAATTTATACGATTTTGACTGCTCGAAAAATTCTGGAGGGGAATCACAAAAAATGCTGGCTCAGAATTTTTACAACGCAAATAACCGAAGGTCAAATGTCAAATTTTTTAAAATTAAACCTTATATAAACAAATTGAAAAAACCCCCGATTATTATCAGGCCATAAATTAAAAATTCCGAGAAAATTATTTCGTATTTGAGATCAAACAAAGAAATTGCTGTGTTGTCAAAATCTTAAATAAACATTTTTAAAATTAAAACATGTCTTATATAAATAAATTAAAAAAATATCTGAGTATGAGTCAGCAAAATCTTAAATAAACACACAGCTATATTAATAATTTATGAGGACATTAATGTAAACAAATTTATTTGAATTCAACAAGTTCTGACATGTTTTTAAATAAAATTCCCCTCCGACTATGATGTAAACATATCATGAAATTACAAATAGTTACCTAAAAAAGCTTAAATAAACAAACTCAAACCATATAAAAAGTTACGAGTTTATTTAATAAATAAACAACTTATAAAGTGCTGACCACATATCCCCTGAGGTACAGCTGACACCCAAATTTCCGGCAGTACAGTAGCGGTCAGAAATCTGGACTCTGGAGTCTGGAGTCTGAAGTCATGATTGCGGCTAGCGCTTGGTACAGTGCCCCCACAAAATTTAGCGGCCGCCCCTTGGGTTAGGGTATTCTCCATATTTTTAACTTGGTAGTGTACCTTTCGTTTAAAATGACGCAATTAAGGCAAGCGCGTGTTGGGGTCAAGGTTTGCACGTACACAAAATAAGTACAGTACGCTTCAAAAAGTGATCGGATACCTTTTTGGTCAGGGGGGTCCACACTTTTGACACGGTAGTGTACCAAAAATTTAAGTACAGTACGGTGTCAAAAGTTTGGGGCCACCCCTTGGATTAGGGTAATCCCACATTTTTGACGTGATAGTGTACCTTTCGTTTAAGATGACTCAATTAAGTGAGATTAAAGGCTAAGGCTTGCATGTACACACAAAAAATAAGTACAGTGCGCTTCAAAAAGTGATCGGATACCTTTTTGGTCAGGGGGGTCCGCACTTTTGACACGGCAGTGTACCAAAAATTTAAGTACAGTACGGTGTCAAAAGTTTGGGGCCACCCCCGAGTTAGGGTATCCCCACATTTTGGATGCGGTAGTGTACCCCATCTATCAAATTGTAACCTAAAATTCAGTCTGCGCATGCGTCGTGTACTTATATTCAGTCTGCGCATGCGTTAGGTTTGCATTCAAAAACTACGTCAGTGCTGGCGGGTAATGGGTTAACACAAAACCAAATTGTTATAAGTAAATTATGATGGCGCATAATGGGTTAACATAAATTAATTTGGTTGCTGGTGATGACTCATGTGTTTGGAATTTCAAGGCCAACAGTAAGAGTGAGTGTTGTGGTCAAATGTCAACAACAAATTTTAAATACATGTACTCAGTACGTGCCGGGTCAAAGGTTAAGGTTTGCACATCGATACAGTTTGATGACTCATCAGTTCGGAATGTCTAGTACCGTAAAGTTACACGATTTCAAACATTGGCAAAAGGATTCAAGTTGGTTAGTTTTGCGGTGCTCCAGCTCTCTCATAGCTTATCTACTGCTACTGTATATTATATATTATTTAGTGTACCTAAAGAGTATGTAATAGGTGCACTCCCCTGTAATAACTGGTTAGTTAAATACAGATTTATTATCTATCTATCTATCTATCTATCAATCAAGCAATAATGGATTTAGCCTGACATTAGATGAGTGGACATCTGTCAAAAACCGACGATACATGAATGTTAATCTCCACAGTACAGACAAATTTTGGAATCTTGGACTTTGTCGTATTCATGGATCTATGCCTACTGAAAATTGTGCAATTATCATTGAAAATAAACTAAAAGAATTTGGAATTTCTTTAGCAAATATTGTGTCCATTACTACAGACGGAGCTTCAGTGATGGAACTTTATTAGTCCGACGGAGTTGGAATAGTTTGTTGGCTATGTTAGAGCGTTTCTCGACAATTAAAAATTGTGTCAGAAAGAGCTTAATCGACTTAAAATTGGACATAAGTTTTACAGACAACGAATTCACATTATTATCTGATATAATATTGGCGTTACAACCAGTAAAACTTGCCGTTGACACACTTTGTTCTGAAAATGTTAATTTATATATTGCCGACGTTACGTTGAAATTTATGTTAGATGAACTAGTAAATCAAAACACTGTTTTAAGTAGTGAACTTAAGGACAGTTTGATATATCATATAAAGGAAAGGCGGACTTCTTATTCCGATGTTTTACAGCATCTCTTTAAGCATAATCTCAAAAATTCGAAAGACGAGGATTACGGAATTTTCAACAAAACTAACAAAACTGCAATTATTCAGATAATTGTTGAATTAATTCAACGATTTTGTCACAAAAATGAAACAGATGCTAGGCTATTAGAAACACTAAGTGAGTCCGACTCCGAAAATGTTGTCAACTTACCTACTTCTGCGTTATCAATGAAAGAAAAACATCAATTTTTAATCAAAACCAAAACCGAAACATCCTATGAAGAACCAAATCATACTGAAAAGAAATTAAATTTGACCCAACTCATTAGAAAAGAACTGACGTACTTTCAAGAACAAAATATAAGGGGAAAGTATATACAAATGGCGTATGATCTCTTAATGACTATCCGACCAACGAGTATAGAAGCTGAGAGAGCTTTTTCTGCTGCCGGGCTATTTTGTACTAACATTAGATCCCAATTAGGTGACGAAAGTATAGAAAAGTTATGTTTTTTGCGTGCCCATTTATTAAAAGAAATCGAAAAATGAAGAATATTAAATAAATTGTGTATGTACGTATGTCAATAAAATTAAGAACTTTTTTTTTTTAATATTATACATTATGTTTCTTGCATTTTTTTGTAATTTTTTTTATCAATATTTTTTTTATTGATATTTATTTTTACATAATTTTTATCTTATTTTGTATACTGTATATAAAATGACCTTAATAAAATAATTTTACGATTTTATTTTTATTTATTTATTTATTATTTTTCTAATATTTATTCTTATATTTTCCGTGTTTTAAAAAATACCGGTAAATTACCGGTAAACCAGTTTTGATAAAAAAATTTACCGAATTACCGGTAAATGAAAAAATCGGTAAATTTACAATCTCTAATAGCGATGTTGGTTTTATTATACCAAATATTGAAACTAGATGACAGCACGCTCACAAAACAGTAATTATATTGCCCGATGAGTTTTTTAAGTCAATAATCTTACTGGGAGTTATTTATCCCAGTGAGCACGAAAGGGGTATACAACACAAATATTTACAATGTTCAATAGGTGCACAACAATATCTTAAAATTCTGATTAATTGTCAAAAAAAAAATTCTTAATTTTTAACAAATTTTTTTGTTTTTGTTACCTATTATAAATTAAAATATATACACTGGGGTTGGAAATTTTTATAGGGTGGGATTGCCTAATGTCGGCCGGTACCCTAAGGTCGACCACTATTTGCTTTTTTTTTTTTAAAAAAACAAGCTTTTAAAACATCGAAAATGCTTGATAATCATATAAAAACAAAAGGCTCATCTATTCTGGATTTACGATTTTTAAAATCAATAATTTTTATCAAGTAGTTAATGTTTTATTACACTTGATCGATTGATAAATGACAACTTGTGTTGAAAATGGATTGGCCATTCTATAATTTGTAAGCTTAGTCAGTGCAGGAAATAATACTTTATAAGTTTTTAACAATAACGATTGAATTTACGAAATTTGATAACATTATGCATCTCTCAAAAAGTCAGAAATTGTTTAAAACGTCTATCGTTTGAAATCTAAAAAAAAAGTACGGCCGACATTAGGGATAAAATTTGTAAAGAAATCTTAAGGTCGGCCAGGCCGTCAACAAACTAGTTTTCTTGTACTTATTACGTTATTATTAACACACTGGCTGTAAGTAGTAGTTATAAAAAGTACTTCTAAAGTTACGCAATTCTAAAATCTAAATGTTTTTTTATTGTTTGTATTTAAACAATACTTTTCGTATCCGAAAACTTTGATCGTAAATACCTCATAAGCGATGCATCATAGCGAAAAAAGAACGAAACTTTTGAAGGCTTAAGCGAAGCGAGTTTTGGTTATTCCAATCCTACTGCGACTGCTGAAACCTACTTTTCCGACTTTTCGTTATCTAAAATTATCGATATTGAATTAGTTGTCATAAACTGGTTATAACTGGTTAATTTAGACTTTATTAGTCCGACTGAGTTGGTCAGCCGTAACACATTTTTAAAAAAATTACTTTTCGTTACTTTTTGTAAACGTAAACTTTTGATCGTAAATATCTCGTAAACGGTGCGTCGTAGCAAAAAAATAACGAAATTTTTGAAGGCTTAAGCGAAGCAAGTTGTGGGTATTCCGAACATATTGGGACTGTCAAAACCCACTTCTCGTTATCGAAAATTATCGATATCGAATTACTTATCATAAATTGATTACAGTTGATTAATTTAGACTCTGTTAGGCCTCAAATTAATAAAATAAACAATCTATTTGCCAACCCTACCTTAATTTACCCTTTAACCTAACTGTTTCACTATCGAAATTGCTTTAATTTAGATTGCAGTTTTATTCATATTTATAGGTAACTTAAGCAAAATTTATCGTAATTATGTAATTAAATAATATATTTTGTAATTCAAAATTCCATTACAAAATGTAATTTAATCGAAAATTACATTACATTACAAATTACATTTTCTGAATGTAGTTTGTAATTATGGTTACCAATTATTGATATTTGTTAAAAAATATTTAAAAATGTTCTTTTATAATTCTGTTTTGATTTAAATTTAACTTAATAATATATGTGTCGCCTAGTATCAAAATCTACTAAATGCACTTTTCGAATTTTTTGATTTTTTAGGACCATTAATTTTTAAATGTACCAAGGCATATGCCTCTTAACATTTTTTGTTGTAATTTTAACTGCTTACTAAAGAAATCTGCAACTGAAATGTAACATAATTTTCAAATCCTGCTAAAATTACATTGAAAACTTTACAAATCCTGCTAAATACCCATACATAACCTATATTTTAGATTTTAACCGTTCAAATTTTAATTTTTTCACTGACATGCGGGACGTACGAAATATAAAATTATGTTTTAACGTAAAATTTGTATTTTAGTATTTATCTAAAATTTTAAATAATGAAATCATCGTAGATGTAAATGAATTACTATACTAACAAGGAAAGGTTCCCAGGTGTCCGCCTCCGATTTCAATGCCGCTGAAATATGTTATTCTACGTCGAAATCTAAGAGACATGTATTTTTTTATCGGCGGAAAAACGGTTTGAAGGGGTGAAATCGCCCTTCAAAAATTGGGGTAAAAATTTAATTCTTAAAATATCTCGAAAACAGTAAGTGATAGAGCAAAATTTTAATTGGGCGATATTGCTCTTTTTTAAAGAGCTATCTATTGATGTGTTCAATTTACATCAACAGGGGCGGTTAGGGGTTAAAATTTGGGGGTTAATTTTGCAAAAAGGGGGTTAAAATTAAACAATATAAAAATTTTGTTTACAGATTTGAGATCTACGTCATATAATCTATATGATATGAGATATGACATATAATCTATATGATATGAGATCTACGTCATATAATCTGTTAATATTAAAAATGAGTGTATGTAAACTAGTATGTAATTCAAGAGGGTGACTCACCCCCTCTCCAATGTTACTCAAACTGAATTTTGAAACCGAAAATTTCATTTCTACGTTATTCTAATTGTCTTAAACTATGTCCCATCAAGAAGAACTTCTTGAACTACCCAAGTTGTACGATTATTTGACACAGTCACCCCCTAGTTAACTACCCCTAGACTTAATATTAAGACATTGAGCGAAAACAGGTCAATTAGATTTTTTGACGTAGATTTCAAATCTGTAAACAAAATTTTTATATTGTTTAATTTTCACCACCTTTTTGCAAAATTAACCCCCAAATTTTAACCCCCAACCACCCCTGTTGATGTAAAGTGTACAAATTGCATATCAATAGATAGCTCTTTAAAAAAAAGCAATATCGCCAATTTAAACTTTTGCTCTACCTCTTACTGTTTTCGAGATATTTTAAAAATTAAATTTTAACCCCAATTTTTGAAGGGCGATTTCACCCCCTCAAACCGTTTTTTCGCCGATAAAAAAATACGTGTCTCTTAGATTTAGACGTAAAAAAATAACATATTTCAGCGGCATTGAAATCGGAGGCGGACACCGGGAGCACCTTTGCTTGTAAGTAAGCACATTGGTTTTAAGTGACAAAATGAAAATAGTTTACAATATTACAAAACAAATTGTATCGTCTAACCCTGATACATCCAATATTGCTGAATCAAATTTTTTTTTAATAAATTGCCCTTAGGGTAAACCGATCAGTGTATGACACTAGGCTAGTGAATGACAGTTTCCTCCTATTTTGCTGTATACAAGATTCACAGGTTATATTCATGGTTTACAATTGTTCCAGCTGATTGTACAGGTGTTTTTTATAACTCCAAGCTATCTAACACTTCTTCAGAGTTTACTCAGTTTTGGAGGGAATTTATAGAAAAACTTAGCTCCAGAAAACTCCTCAATGTTATGAAAAATTTAAGAGGTAAGACAATTTATTTTTGCTTTAAACCATTAAACAAATTATATATACCATATATTTAAGGTATTAAGCCCTTGTCAATGAACTTTAACATCCATATCAAAAAAGTTACTGAAAGATTTACTGGAATAATAAAAACAATATATCCTTTTTTAATAAACAATCCAGATTATCTGAACAAAATAAAATAATAATCTACAAAACTATATTAAGACCAATACTAACTTACGCATGTCCAGTCTGGAGTTCCATCTGCAATTCTAAGTATAAGAAACTACAGGTACTCCAGAATAAAGCGCTTAAAATAGCTGGGAACTATCCATGGATATACAGCACTAGATTGTTACATACTGAACTTGAAATGCCCTTAATCAAAGATTATATATATAATTTGACAAGTAAATTTTTCACTAAATTACAAATAAGTGAGAATCCTTTAATAAGAGAAATAGGCAATTACACACTTAATGATCTCTATCATAAGTACAAAAGTTACAAACATAGGAGAACTAAACATATACTATTATATAAAAAAAAAAAAAAATATTAAACTATACAAATTAGTCAGATCAATTAACAAATTAACAATATAAGTTGAATAACACTCTTCTGATTTGTTTCACTTATTTTGATTACATATAGTGGGGTTTTTTTATCTTAAGCACTGTATTTTTTCCCCAACTCATCTCTGTTAAATAAATAACTAATTACCAAGCAATAAAAGTAGTGATAACCTTTATCTGATGGTTTTTATAGGTACATCAACAAATATATTATTGTAAATATCTTATCTTATCTAAGCCTTTGTCTTATTAAATTCTCTTTTTTTTAAGATAACATTTGATCAGCTAGCCCCTTTAGTTTGGATGTTATGGCAGTGTCAGTGACTAAAATGTAGCACGGTTGAAAATTTTAGTGAATGACACAAACTGTCATAGGCTAAAATGAATAAAACTAGTGTATGACACAGCAATGTTTTTGTCTTAATTTTGATATTAGGCCTACCTACCACTAAAAATATTTTAAGACTTATTATTTTTTATTACTCCACCGCATATATTGTAGCGAAAAAAAATTTAATTAAAAATTTTTTGATGATGATTATTATTTAATATATATTAATTAATTAATTTGTTGGATATATCGATTTTGGTTGATTGATTTTGACTTGCAGGGTGATATCGTTGTATGTTGTGAGGGCGCACTTAAAATAAGGAAGTATTCACAGAGTCGGCTCAAGGTGTTAGTGAGCTTGCTAAGTTGCAGTGGAAGTCGAATTTCGCCTGTGGATCTTTCCCCAACCAAAGGTGCCCTCTGTCGCTACTTTATTGAAACGAGGTGTTGAATAATAAAATCAATTTTCCAGACCACAATGTACAATTTATTTCGTTAAAGAAATTTAGTACGAAGTATACAAGTTAATTTTGTTTACAAATCGTAAAGTACATTTAGGTATTTACTTAAATTAGAAAAATTAGGGTTTTAGCTTACACTAAATTCAATTAGGCGTGTGATTGTAGACTGTGCTCGACGTAATAATAATTCGAGGGAACAAAACAGTGTACAATCATTCACCTATACTTAACGAAAAATACTATTGAAAATAATATACATTAAAAGTTTGTAACTAGAATTTGCAATTACACAAATTTTATATTAAAATCTTTTTATATTATATTTGACTAGATACGAATTTGAAAATTTATAATTTATATTACAATTCGAAATCATTTAACATTTGATTTTGACCTAGATTTGATTTTGATTTAATTCTGAATAAATAAAATTTCTTTTTTCTTTTATTTTAACCAGGAAATATATTTTTCTTGGTAAATGGACTAAGAATTTCTTTACAACCCTAAGAATATAATATATTCCTTTTCCTTTTTTTTCCCTTTTTTTTTATATTTTATTTTTTCGATTTTTTTTTTGGATTTTTTTTATAATTTTATATATATTGGTTTTTTGGGTAACTTAAGCCGCTCCCCTTCTGGGCGCACAAGACTATTCGAGTTCTTAACGGCTTTTCGCTCGAATAGGTCTTCTTCGTCCCCACAAAGAATGGGAAAACGGAAATTTAAAAAACTAACTAAAATTTTTCTTAATATAACCAGCTTAAATATATATATGGAAAACGTGTTGGATTGTTAAAGGGCGTATAGGCCGGAACCGAAATTACGGACTATCGCGCTTGCCCGGTCCAAACACAATTGAAGCGCTATATGAATTAACTGAATGAAAAATGTGAATTAAAATATTGTAATAAATTTAAGCGAAAAATGCTATATAGTAAACTGAAATGTAATGATATGTTTGTGACGATTACTTTGTGATGATTGAACAACACGTGACGAATTTTGTTTCCTGTTTATCGAAATAAATTTTCAATGAATATTACGTAACACACTAATAAATTTAACTTACTTAGCATCACTAAAAATCTATTGGAAAATGTTAGCATCCGTATAAATTAGAAATAAATTTAATAAAATTTACTAATCTTATACCTAAATTATCAAATATTTTAACAGTGGGCCAATTTTATTTGGATTCCCCTGACCAGCTTTAAAACACTGAGACAAACGATGAATCGAAATTGGACCCGACACGCGTAATAAATAAATTTTACATTTAACCTACATTGAAATAAATTTAAATTTAAATATTTATATAATCCTAAATTTACAGCACTATGGGTTTACACAATATGTCGCGACGGACGGTTTGCAACCATAGTATAAATAAATATTAAGTATTTTAACCGTGGGCCAATTTTATTTAGTTTCCCCCGACAAGTTTTCAAACACTATGTCGAAATGATGAAACGAAATTGGACCCTGAACGTGCAATAAAAAATACCATGCTTAACCTACATTGAAAATTATTTAAATCTAAATACTTATATAACCAGTAGGACTGCTAAGATTTTCCAATGAAATTATTAAACAATTATAATTATTCTACATTACATTATCACAAAATACTTATCTTGAGTTTGGAGTTTGAATAAAATTTTTTCTTTTTACACTCGTGAACCAAATGCATATTGAAGCAAACACTTATTTTTTTGAATTTTCTATTTTCGTTAATTTTAGCAATGCATTATGTATTGTAAAACTTCCATGGTCGACTGATAAGAAATAAGCATCAGCTCGACCCGGTGGTCGACTGATAAGAGAGCCCGTGTGCTCGGCTCCGTGGTCGATTGATAAGAGAGTAAAAAGTGTTTTTTAATTTTTATTCAAAACTCATTTTGCAAACATGTTTTTATTGTTATGTAATTACTATCATTTGAAAATTCTGACAACAACCGTTACAAGACATTTAGCAAAGATGCAAACCAAAAAATTGTACTATAGGACACTATCATTGTACTTGTGAAGAATAATGATAGATGTCAGCATGGAGAAGAAATATACTTAAATTTTATTTAATATGCTTTTGCATTATGAGTTTAAAATTAAATAAAGAAATTTATTTATTGAATAAATACCTCTTAGATATCGTATTATATGTGTGTATTGTGATCACTTGGTAATCACGGTACAATATACCCTATAGGTAATACTATAAACTGTCAATTTTGATTTTTTTCAGATGCCACCAATCAAGAAACCGCCGGTTAAGAAGCCGAAATTTGCTTACACCCATGAGCAGCTTGTGAAGGCTTTGGAAGCCTTAAAAAATGGTGAAAATGCCTTCCAAATTAGTAAAAAGTATGGGGTGCCTCGATCTACTCTTATGTACAAAGCCAGTGGTAAATTACCCATTGATAAAGAAAGGAAGCTTGAGCCTGCACCTCTCCTTGGGTATGAAGCAGAGGAAATATCAAAGAATTGGATCATGGGACTAGCGACTCGAGGCTTCCCTATTACTAAAAATGACCTCATCACCTCGGTTCAACAAATATTGAGGGACATGAAAGCTACGGATTTATTTCCGGGGGGTAGGCCTGGCGAGACGTGGCTACAGTTGTTTTTAAAGAGAAATCCCCAAATTAGTGATGGTACTGTTGAGAAGCTCAGCAAAATCAGGGCTGTCGTCACTGAAAATGACATCAGAAAGTGGTTTGCAGAAGTGCAATCAAATCTAAATGAAAACAATCTTCTTCAGGGCATGGCTGATCCTACCCGAGTTTATAACATGGATGAGACGGCCTTTTTTTATGCCTAAAGAGTGACAGAGTTCTCGGCATCAAAGGTCAGAAAAACGTGTATGAAGTAAGTTCTGCTAGTGACAAAGAGAACCTAACTGTGTTGGCTAACGTGAGTGCAGCTAGAGATGTTGCCCCTACGCTTATTGTGTACCCTGGACAAAGACTTCCCCAGTCCTTAAAGCTTAATGTATCCAAAAATTGGGTCGTAGCCAAGCCAGAGTTCGGCTGGATTAACGGAGAGGTTTTCTACAAGTATTTCGTAAACTATTTTTACAAGTGGTTTGTGGAGTGCCAGGTTAAGTTTCCGGTCATCGTTTTTGTTGACGGACATAAGTCTTATATAACACATCATCTAAGCAAATCTTGCTCTGAAAAGAACATTATATTTGCAATACATGGCAAATTGTACCCATGTATTGCAACCCCTGGACGTTGCTGTGTTCGGGCCAGTTAAGAAAGGTTGGACAGCAGCTGTCCAGCTGTCCATTCTTGGCGCATGTCAAATGGAGGAGAACGTTTGACCAAGTATAATTTAGCGCCAATGCTAAAGGCTGTTTTTGACAAGACAATGACAAAAGAAACTATCAAGAATAGCTTTGTTCGCTGTGGACTGTGTCCTTTTGACAAAGATTCTGTTGACTATAGTAAAGTAGACATTTTAAATGCAGACCCTGCCATGAAGACAATGCTGCGAGGCCTACCAAACAACCAGCGTAGCAGCACTGATGGGCCACGAAGTTCAGAAGGATCAAGCAACCCTAACTGCCACTCTGAAGGAGAACAATGTTTGATGTTTTTTGAATCCTTCATCCACCCAGACCTTCTTTCGAAATTCAGAGCTACATATCAAAAGTTTACTCCTATTTGGGATGAAAATGAAAGTTCCCATGATCTCTATGCAGCTTGGAAGAATGCTAAAGATCATATCAGGGCACAACAGAAAAAAAGAGCCTACATTCAATCCAAGAAAAGTAAAACCAGGCCTACACTGAGCATTGAAGCAGACGAGGAAGCTGTTGATAACCTCTGCATGTTGAATAATGAAGAGGCAGCTGTTGATGACCTCTGCATGTTGAATAATGAAGAGGCAGCTGCTGATGACCTCTGCATGTTGAATAATGAAGAGGCAGCTGTTGATGACCTCTGCGTGTTGAATAATGAAGAGGCAGCTGTTGATGACCTCTGCATGTTGAATAATGAAGAGGAAGCTGTTGATGTCCCCTGCTTGTTGAATAATGAAGAATATTTACAGAAAACTCCTGCAAAGATTGACAAGACAGGTTCAAGTAAACCTCCTTTAACGCCTAATGAGCCTGGGTCAAGTGGGCTTAGCAACACCCCTTCAAATTCATCGGCTACAAAAGAAAACCTGGCAAAGGTCCTCTCGTCTGAAACAAATGGAGACAACGTCCCATCATCATTTAAGAAACACTTATTTTGGCCAGGTACTCCCCCAAAAAGTAAGAAAAAGACAAGAACTTCAAATATAAAACTGCAATCTGTAGTAAGCAGCAAGGAGTGGCAGTTGTATAAAGAGAAGAAAAGAGTGGAAAAGAAAAAAGAAGATAAAAAAGCAGAAAAGAAAAGAATTCGAGAAGAAAAGAAAAAAAAGAACCAGAAGAAAACCAACGCTTCCAAAAGACAAGTTGAAGATGAAGACGATGATTGGATTTGTAAAGTATGTGGTAAAAGGTTTTCAGCAGAACATATTTTAGGTTTAACGCGGAGGTGGATTAACTGTGACTTGTGCAAAAGTGCATATCATTACAAATGCATACCTAAAGTACATCGAGATGACTTTGGGATAGAAGAGAACGATAATGATGATGACGATGATGAACTAGCATTTATCTGTCACAATTGTGTGTCCAGTGATAACGACAGTGACGATCCTTCGGTATTATCAGATACATCAAGATGACTGATTGAGGCTAAAATCAATTCATTTTAGCACTAATATAGTATTTTTCTATAACCTAAACATGGTTAAAGTTAATTTTTGACATTTTATACCTAAAGTAGGCCTAATATTTAGTTTTTTACAAAACTGTCATACACTAAAACAATGTATGTCATATACTAACTTATTGTATTATTCACTAAAAGTTTGACACGTAACAAGCTAAAAGTAATTTTTTTCAATTAAATTTATGTTAGAAGTGCTAATAGCTATTATATTTAAAATCACAATAAAAAAATGACTTCCCACTTATGACTTACTTATGACTTCCCACTCAACTGCAGTGAATTTTCAAAGTAAGAACTTTTCTTAAAGTGTCATTCACTAACTGGTTTACCCTATCATTTCTGTTTTAAAACGCACTTTATATAAATGTTACTATCAAAACCTAATAAATACAAATAATTTTGATTAAAAAAGGGGTAAAACGATAATTTTGTTTTTTGATAATAGTACTAATCATCTGTTTTACCTTGTTAGTTAATATAATTATGACTTTTTAATCGAAAAATTAATTTTGAACTGAGTTATGGTTTTTTGCGATTTCCCACGATCTTTATAAAATGGAATTAGTAGATTTTGATACTAGGCAACTCATATTATAATGTTAGAATAGTTTTCCTTAAACGTTTTCCTTCGCGTCATAATAAACTACAATCGGGTAATTCATTTATATTATGAAAAATCCAGGTGGCCGACGTTAGGAACATTTTTGGCCGGCTTTAGGGCATAGGTGGCCGATTTAAGGCAAATATATTTTTAAAGATAAAAGTTAAAATATTTTAATTGTTTATTAATTTAGAAATTTAATCTCCATTTAGCTAGAAAGGCGATACTTAAAAGTACTTAATGAGGTAATCAAAATACGCGTAAATTCAAAATTCTGAATTCTGCACGTCATTAATTGTTTAAGTGGCCAACTTTTAGCACTCTCACCCTACATTCATTTACTTATTTAATCAAACACGATAAACTATCTATGAGCTTTGTTGAAAGCCATATGTCAAAAAGCTCTTCTCTGATTATTTGACGACCTGTAAAAATAAATACATTAATTATCAAACTCCGCACGACTCCGCATTTCAGATACACATTAATTGTACAGTACAATAACTAAAGTAACGTTTAAAATAGTTTTGAAATTCTTGCTACACCTTGCAGTATAACTTTTTCTAATTACAAACTGGTATTTTAACAGTAAATATACTTTAAAGCAGTGGTTCCCAAAGTGGTCCCTACGGACCCCCAGGGGTCCCCGGGATCATTCAGGGGGTCCGTGGAAAATTAAAATTGATTTGGGGGTCCTGAACTACGTCAGGGGATCCGCGCAAGATTTAATATAAAATAAAAAAAATTGTGACACATTTTTATTAATATGGAAGTTAAAATAAATAACAATGAATAAATTATTATTTAATTAAATTAATTTTGAAATAAAAATAAACAGATAGGAATATTGTGATAAATTAATGATGATAAATTAATAATCATCGGAATTCCAACAATTTTTCACATTAAAACCGCTCATTTTTAATAAATAAGAAAAAAAATTTAACAAAATATTTACAATTCACAACAATTAGACTCAACGGATAGAAACAAACTATCCGAAACAAGCATCAAAATTACAATTGTTAATATTTCTCTGAAGTTTAAAGAAGTATGACAAAAATAGTTAAATAAAGTGTGTTCTATCACATATTTTTTTTGCGAATGATTGGGATCTATCGAGATTAAAACATTTACTATAATTCCGTGTTTAAAAGTGTTCTGTGTTTGTCTTGGACAAAAAGAAGTATAATTTTTTTGTAGTTTGCAGATAGCGTACTTTCGTTACGTAAGTATATTTGAATAAAATTAATATCACTTTCTAATTTAAATTTATAAGTTATACTCTTGTTTAAGTTAATTAAAAAAATTATATATCACAGTTATTAGTATAGTAATCTCTTAACATGCATTAACGATTTTTTATTAAAAACTTAAGAAGGGATTGTAAGTTTTTGTAACACAGATGTGTTTTTAAATAATATATTATTTGATAATGATTCAGTAAAAGAAGTTAAACATATTGGGATTTATAATTTAATATAACTAATATACCCTAAAAGTTATTGCTTACTATTTTATATTTTTGTTTATTTTGTTTACTTCCGCGAATAACCAAATCCGCGAATGTTTGGAATTACTGTATATTACTCTATTATTATATTCTGTTGTTAATTAATTTTTGAATTATTCTTGAAAAATTAATTGGCACAAAATGAGTGCATACACAATATGTGATACTTACATGAAATTTTATCTCAAATAATTAATTCAAGAGAGCGTTACATTGCAACATTCCATTTAAGAAAATTATTATAATTAACAGTGGTTTGTTGCAAATAAAAATTTTGATATATATTTTCCTATATCTTTTTGGACCCCTTTTTTCAGATAACAGTATGAGTGAGCCGAAGAAAAAATGCAGACAATACAGTGTTGAATATATGAAATATGGCTTTATTCCGTCACCAGGAAATAGTACTTTACCTATGTGTCTTCTATGTAATAAAACGATGTCAAACGATTCAATGAAACCTTCTAAGCTTAAGGAACATTTAATAAAAATCCATAGTGACAAAAAAGATAAAGATTTAACTTTTTTTCAAACAATCAAAGAAAAATATTTGAAAACACCAACATTGCAAGAACTCGTAGGGACAACATCTAAGAGAGATGACGATGGACTGCGAGCTTCTTATAATATTTCTTTAATGATTGCGAAGTCCGGAAAGCCGCACATTATTGGTGAAGACCGTGTTGCACAAACCACCTTCCGATATTATAAAAAGAATTCCACTGAGTAATAATACTGTATTATATTACAACTCTAAGAAAAAAGTAAACGTAATAAAATTTTACAAGTTGGATTTACACTATAGCAAAAAATAAAATAAATTATTTTCAGTACGAAACTGCCCTGTTGCAGCAACATTCATAAAAATATTTCTTTTCAATTCAATATAGAATATGGCAATACAGAATACGATTTAGAAATGCTAAATTATAATCTAAATCAATAGTTTTAAGAATTATATACATTCATTTAACTTTTTGAATTATGAAGTTTTTTTTAGCTATGTAAATCCGACTTAGTTTGTCACATTTTTGTGTGAGAGAGATAAATAAATTAAACTGTCACTGTACAAGCTACTTTTATATCCTTGTCATCTTTTTTAACCAATCATATTTTTTTTAAAATTTTATTACCTTTACTTTTTTCTTAGAGTTGTAATATAATACAAAGAAGGATCGACGAAATGGCTCAGTGTGTAGAAAACTCTTTATGTGACTACTTAAAAACATCTGAATTCTCTATACAGCTTGACGAGTCAACATTACCGGGAAACGAAGCTTTACTTTTATGTTATGTGAGATTTGTAAAAGAAGAAAAAATTTGCCAAGAATTGTTATTTGCTAAATGTTTGGAAACCGATACGAAAGGTTTTTCGACGTAAAAGCTATACCTTTGACTAGTATCATTTCCGTTGCTACTGACGGTGGTCCGGCAATGATAGGACGACACCGAGGCTTTCTGGCATATTTAAAACAAGCTATACCGAATGTATTATCAGTACATTGTGTCATTCATCGACATCATTTGGTCGCAAAAAACCTTAGTGAACGTTTGCATGAATCACTACATTATGACATTAGAGCAGTTAATAAAATCAAAAGGAATGCCTTAAATGAGAGATTATTTGCTCAACTTTGTTTGGAAAATGATGAAGACTATAATCGTTTACTACTTCACATAGAAGTACGTTGGTTATCTAAAAGTGCATGTTTGGATCGCTTCTATTCGCTCTTTGATTCAGTGTTGGAATTCCTGGAGAGTAAAGCCAATGATTTGCGGCACAATTTAATTATCTCAAAAAATGACATCGCTTATGTGACTGATTTATTTGCTAAATTTAACGAGACTAATTTGAAACTACAAGGTGACACATTAAATTTAATCAAAACTAAAAGTGTAATATCTGCGTTTGTTGCAAAACTTTTGTTATACAAACAAAATTTGGGAAGAAGAAAATGTTCTCAGTTTCCAAATCTTTCAAAATTGCAGAATAGAGATGAAGATTTGTTTGCTTATTGTTAACACTTAACGGCGCTTCATTCGGACCTTAACCAAAGATTTGAAGACATTCTTCACATGGATATTCCTGACTGGGTGTTGAATCCTTTTGCAAATAGTCAAACTCCGAGCACAAATACGGATGAATACATACTAATACAGGAGCAGCTTATTGAATTATCCACAAATGAGGAGCTGAAACCAATGTTTAAACAAGGATACGACAACTTTTGGTTACAAAAACAGATCTCAATTTTATATCCGGCATTATGGGCTATTGTACAGAAGTTGCTGATTGTTTTTCCATCTTCCTATTTGGTAGAACGTGGATTCAGTGCCGTTATGAGCCTCGTTACAAAAAAAAGAAACCGACTAGAAATTAGTGCTCGTGGGGATTTGCGGTTCCTACTGACAAACATTGAACCGGACATAAATGCACTGATATCATCCCATCAGGTTCATTCAAGTCATTAATTTTTTTTTTTGTATTTTAAAAGTTATAATTTCAATAAATACTTCTTCAACAAAGTTTTTTATTTATATTTTATTTTTACGTCACCATTTACCATTCAAGACATCAAAATTAAATTTTTGTAATTTTTCTATTATGCATTTATGTAGTTTTTCACCCAGGGTCCGTTGGTAAGTTTTGACTATGAAAGGGGGTCCGTGGGCAAGTTTTGACTATGAAAAGTGGTCCGTGGGCCAAAAGAGTTTGGGAACCACTGGTTTAAAGGATCTAATCAGTTGACTATACAAGAATGTAAGTAATAATATAAGTAGTTACGTACGTAGAGACATACCTTTAGAAGTTAATTCCATTTTAACTTTAAACAAAATTAGTTTCTGAACATAGTAACAACACCTCATTCGTCAAGAGTCGCAATCACATTGATGGCTGCGTCAAAACCAACGTTTAGTTAGTATTATTGGTAACATGTACGAACATGTCTCACCATGACTTCAATAAGGGCACGAATGTACTTTTGTTGTTTTGAGATATTGAAGAAAATAATTTGTTACTAAATTTAAAATCCTTGTAAAATCAAAACGAAGCGTCAAAAAATTATGAAATTTCACTGGGTGACTAAGCAAATCGAACTTTTAATAGGAAATAGAGTAGTTTCACAAAAGTTAACTAAATTTCGAATTTATGAACGATGGTGTCCTTATTACTCTAACTTTCAATACAAAAAATCTCCAAAAAATACTATAAAAATGACACAAGTGTAAATATTACCTTATTGTATTATCGCTTTTAAATGAAAATCAAAAATTTGTTAATTTTATTGGAGTCATGTTACGTTAGGTTAACATTATTAATAAAAATATAGACACTTAAAAAATAAACATTTATTCTTATTATAATATAATTAAATGAAAACTTACGTATTATTTATATAATAAATATTATATTTCATATAATTAAAAAAAAAGGAAAAAACAGAAAGCATTTATAACATTATTAAGAAAAACGTAGGTAATAATTAATAAACATTTCTTTTCATAAAAAACGTAAACTTACATATTTTCATGCAACAAAAAAATATTACATAAATATTTCCAAAAAAAAAAAACAAACTGGCTCTTCTTTTTTTTTTTTTTAAAAAAAAAGTAATTATTTTTACATTTTAAATTTTCATAATAATTATGATATACTTTTGGTATTAATTGTTGTTTGCATAATTCTAATAAATCATTTTTTTTAGCTGCTGAAATACAGGGTGAAGTGTCATAGGCTTTATGTAACTCATCAACACCGGATTTATCTTTTCGTCTATTTTTGGATAACTCAATTACCTTAAAATCTTCTTTGAAATTGTATTTGAAATATAACTGATTAGGACATGCTTTTCTAAAATTGATTAATTTCCGTCCATTTAACTTTATTTCCAGTATTGTCGATATTAAAATTATAATTTTCGGGTTTGAAATCTAGAAAATCCTCCGTGCATAACTCATTAACAATATAAGGCTTTCCTTCTTTTTTAGCAGTCTTGATTATTGCTGCATATTCTGAAGGTATGTATATACAGTTACTTCGAAGAACAAGTTTTTTTTGCCGTTCAATTGTGGCATGCATGCTATCGCCTTCATTCTGGCTATGCCCAACTTCCAAAAACTTATGAGTTATGCTCTCAATGTTAAAATTTTTAATAATATAATTGTACATGCTCGCAATATAGCGATTTTTGTTCTGACTTACGCAGTTGTCCGAGTAAAAAATTATATTGTTACAATTATTATTACATTCATTTTTTAAAAATATGTATAAACATGTAGCAATTTCAAGAGCCCCTCTATTAGCG
This sequence comes from Brachynemurus nebulosus, assembly GCA_035578155.1. Taxonomy (NCBI): domain Eukaryota; kingdom Metazoa; phylum Arthropoda; class Insecta; order Neuroptera; family Myrmeleontidae; genus Brachynemurus; species Brachynemurus nebulosus. The sequence continues at coordinate 13,363,448 of JAPWDM010000007.1, forward strand.
ATAGCTTCTGTCCAGAAAAAGCAATGTCCTTTCTTGTTAATTATATCATAAACACTAAAATTAAAGCAGTTTAATTTTCTCTTGTAATAGAAAAGTGATGCATCACCACAAGGTGCTTGTAAAATTGCTTGTAGATCAAAACAACAAACCATGGTTTTTCCTGAATTTTTAGCATTCAAAATGTCTTCACTTTTTTTTCTATTCTAACTTCAGTTTTGTTAATTTGATGTATTTCATATTTGTTTTTTAGTTTTTCTTTTTCGTCCTTATTACAATTTTTATATTGTTCACACAGGACGCATTTATCTTTTTTGGGTTTAAAAAAAGAAATATTAAAATTTGTATTAAAAATACGACGATACATTGAACTTCTAGCTACCGGTAACCCTTCTTTCTCTTGTTTTTCTTTATATAATCTATACATTTCATTTAAATTTAGAGAACCTTCGATATATTCTCTAGTGGTTTTGCTCCTTAAGTAATGGGATTCAATACGCGGAAAAGAATTGATATGATTTTTTATTTGTTGTTTCAATTCAGTATTTTTGTTTCGTTGATATTTTCCTCGTTTGTCCGCGAGTAATGTACCAGTTTTTGTTTTTTTTTTGTAAAGTACAGCGTACAAATTTACTACCAATATTTAATGTATGTAAAAAAAACTTTTTGCACACTCTTAATTGTTCTCCAGATTTATCTAAATAATATTCAATATTTGGACTTCTATCTTTTAATCGCTTATTCAAAATTTTTCTGCATCTAACACTGCTTTGTTTTGTATTTTTTAATATGAACGACCGTTGCAAATTCCTGTCTCCCATTTTCCAAAACAATGTATTAATATCATGCCTCTCAGTTTCACTAAATTTAAGTTTGCACTTTTGTTTACATTTTTTTCATCACAACCAGGTTTTACACTTTTTGCATATATAAGTTTGCCTGATTCTGATATATACGATTGTCCGGTATTTACTTTTATTTTTTTAATATTTTTTTTCCACTGATCGGGATTTCGAGATCTTTTACGAGATTTTTTTATATTAATCTGATTATTTAAAAGTGAAAGAGAAGTACTTTCATCCTTATCCGAAGGGTAACTGATGTCTTCTTTAGATATATTTTTTTAGAAACTGAATTTTGGAGGAAAATTTCTTCGCCACTTTTGACTGCAGCTGAATCCACTTTATTTAATTCACGATATCTGTAAAATTTGCGTATATTATTTTCAGATACTTCAATATTTTCATCAATATCAAAAGATAAATCCGACGACACACTCATATTTGTAAACGAAGCAGTATTATGTCGAAAAAGATTTTCCAATTTAGTAAGAGAGTGACCTTGTAAACTATCATTATCAGCGCTTCCAGCGTTATCAGTATTATTTCTGATGAAAAAATTTTCATAGTAATGACACAATGTACCGGTATTTTCGATTGTTGGTGATTTGGGTTTCAGTTTCGATATCTATAATATAAAAATTAAAAGTACAGGTAACGAGAATAATAATTGTAAATTGGATGGTAAAATAAATTTTACCTGTTCATTCTCAGTACCGTCACATTGTCCACTTTCCATTTTATTAAGAAGTAAACTGTATTCACTCGTATGACAATAATATATTAACTGACAAAATGATAAATAAATAAATATGAAAATAAAATGATCTGACTGCTACCAATATCCTTATTATAATAATACACACACGTCGCACACCTCGTACACTGCTTTCTGTAAGTCTTCAAAAATCATGCACAAACTTGTCGAATTTGTTCTATGTGTATGATGTGCCCGATTGTAAAATAAAAATTAAAATAAACAAATTAGATTTAAGACAATAAGGTCTTATTGCTCAATAAATCCTTATTGCAGCAACAAAATTACGGAATTATTAATTTCCATAAGGTCACATGTTGTAATATCATCCTTATTTTTTATCGAATCGTAATCCTTGTAAGTTAGAATTGTAGAGAAAGGTGTCCTTATTACAATTGCACTCTTAACTCAATTATGCAATTTTCTGCATATGTGCCCTTATTGAAGTCATGGTGCGATGTACGGGTGGTGTGTCTTGTTGTCATAATAAGTGTACCTACCATTTAGCTACACAAATAACATACTGGTTTAAACATCTGCTTTACTTTGTAAATATACCTTGTGATATACAATGATGACATATAAATCTGTTCACTGTTATAATATCATGTATGCAGTTGACACTATGTCATCTAATGTTATGTTGTGATTCCTTGAGTGGAGGGAGAAGGTGCCTTCGCCGGTGTGGTCCGCTGCGGTTGCCGGGATCGACATCAGACACGGGTAGCTACTGTTAAAGTTCGGTGTTCTCATTCTCTTTGTATTTTTGTGATCTTTTACAATACATACTTTGTACAAAGATTTATAATTAATTTCTTTATTTTTCTTATAATTTGTTGTACACAAATTTTTGTGCCAATAAATATTTTGGGGATTGCTGATTGGGAGAGTAAAATTTGTGTTTTATTGCTTTCACCACAATCTGCCCACAACAAATGGCGCCCAACGTAAAACCATGGTAAGTCGTTTGTCATATTTTTGCATTCGACTACTTTATTTAAACGAATAAGTCAGTACTGTTGATATAATTGTTAAAACAATAGTACATTGGCTACAAAATAAAATAAAATAAAAAAATAAAAAATCTCCATTCAAATTTGATTTGGGTGAAATATTCAAACCTTTGTTAAAATTCTTTAATAAGTAACATTGCGTTGTGTATGTACGCATACATAATATAGAAAGTGGTGGCTGTATGATTCTGATTAGACCGCCATCAACAACCGTTTTTATTTCAACTTGTACGTGGTGGACGTTGTAATAACAAACGCGTACATCTGCTTCTGTGTGTGTTTGTGTGGATATTGATATATGCATGCATACACATGTACACTATATTTTAATAAACTTTTATGTTTACAATCTTTACAATAAATTTTTGTAACATTCAATTCGGTTATTGAGTTATTGTAATTAATTACATAACAATTTATAATAAAATTTATTTATATTAGTTTCAAAATAAAATACTTTTAACTAAAGAATGGCTCCTAAAAGACATTCAGAATGTTCAGAAATTATTGATGGTTTGAGAAACCTTTTTGATATAAAATTTGAAACTTTACAACAATCAATGAATTCACATCTAGAGGCAATTAGGGCAGCTCAAAGTAGATTCGAGGATAGACTAAAAGTATGTGAAAATGCAATTGCTTATATACAGAGTGAACAAAAGCATCAGAATGTGAATTCATATAGTGAATCAAATATAAATTTGTCTGAAATTAAAATAAACCGTTTCACTGGTAGTTTCTTTATTGACAATAAAGGCTCCCATCCTAAACAATTTATTTTGGACTTAGAATCTGCATTTAAAATTTATCAGGTTCCTGAAAGGCAAAAACTGGAACTTGTTAAACGTAGTTTAGATAATATCGCTTTACAGTGGTATATCAGTCAGGCCGCTGATATAGCGTCATTTAACGAATTTAAAAGTATATTTCTCAGTAGTTACTGGAATTTAGAACATCAAATGGAATTTATTCATAATCTATACAATATTAAATACAGAAATAATATCCCATATGCTCAACATTTTATGAAATATGTATCATATGCTAAATTACTGGACACACATTTATATAATGAAGAAACAATAGTAAAGGCTATAATTACACATTTCCCAGATGATATTAGAACAAAATTAACATTTTCCGGTAAAAAGTCAGTCGATAATATTTTTAATATTCTTATGGAATACGATAAAATAGTTGCAAATAAAAATAAATTTCAGAATAACTCGCGAGTGGATTACAATCGTCAGGACCAACCAAATAATTCAAAAGCTTTAGCAAGTAACCAGAATCAAAATAGTAGGGATAATGAAGATGTCCGTCAGATTTCTAAATTCCGCACCAAAGTTACTCCGAATATCCATGTTGAAATGTACAACAATTCGTATATTGCTATTGTTGATACAGGTAGCGATGTCACCTGTATGTCAAATGAATTTTATAATAGACTAGTGTCAAATAGCACTGTCAAAATTGAAATTTTGCCGGTCAGTAACATCGAACTAGGATGTGCTGGTGGCAAACTTATTTGTAAAAAACAGATATTTTTAGAGTTCAAAATTGCAAATCAGGATTTTGAGATGCCTTGCCTAATTATTCAAAATCTAACCTGTGATTTTATCATTGGTATGGACTTTTGTTTAAAATATAAATGCAATGTAAATTGTTGCAAACAATCTTTTGAATGTCCAGATAAAAATATTGACATGCGCTTTGTCTCAAGTAACTTGGCAGATGATACAAGTATAAGTATAGTTAGTTCAAGTAATGACATAATCGATAGCGAAAGCGAATCAGAACTCGAAATAATAGATTGTAATGACGACATTCCTGACAATAATGATAAAATATTTAACGTAGAACTCACTGATAAAATCGTTTGTGACGGTGATTCTTCACCTGAACAAAAAGAAAAGTTGACAGAATTAATTTTCAAATACAGTAAAATATTTTCAAGTAATTTAGGAACTTTCCCGGGTTATTGTCATAAAATTGAATTAAATGATTATACACCTTTTAAGTGTAAATCATATCCTATACCGTATCATTTTAAGAAGCAGGCAGAGCAGCAAATCATCGATATGCTTCAGAAGGGCATTATTGAGCCTTCTAGGAGTGAATTTCTTAATCCGCTTGTCTGTATTCGAAAGAAAAATGGTTCACTTCGATTATGTATAGACGCGCGAAAATTAAATTCAAGAATGATCGGTTTCCAGGAATCGCCATCCAATCTTGAAAGTATGTTGCAGCGATTTGAGCAATGCAATTATATGTCAAGTATGGACTTTTATAGTGGTTTTCACCAAATATTACTGGATGAAAATTCGCGTCAGTATACCGCGTTTAGTTTTAATGGTCATTTGTATCAGTACAGAAAAATTCCTTTCGGACTGAAAACAAGTATGGCCGGTTTCATCAAATGTGTTCGCCACATGTTAGCGGGCGAAACGGAAAGCTTTACAGAATGCTATGTGGATGATTTGATAGTCATTTCTACATCATTCGACCTGCACTTGGAACATTTGGAAAAAGTGTTTATTAAAATTTCTAAATGTAATATGACAATAAATATTGAAAAGTCGCGTTTTTTGTCAAAATCTATTGAATTCTTGGGGCATATCATATCAACCAGTGGTATTGCTCCAAATCCAGCTAAATTGAAGGCGATTCGGGATATCCCCACGCCGCAAAATGTTAAGCAGTTACGGAGATTCATCGGAATGTGTGAATTCTTCCGCAGATTCGTATATGAATTTTCAAAGTTAATAGCACCTCTACTGGTACTATTAAAGAAGAATCAAAAGTGGTTCTGGAATAAGGAACTGCAGCAAACCTTCGATGAAGTTAAAAATAAATTTGTGGAATCGCTATTTCTACATCATCCAAAACCAAATACTCCGTTTATCGTCCAGACGGATTGTAGTGGAATTGCTTTAGCGGGTATTCTTTATCAAGTTGTAGATGGAGAAGCCAAATTAATTTCTACTTACAGCAGAACGTTGAGTCCTTGTGAAAAACGTTACTGTACTACGGAGCAGGAACTGCTTGCAATTGTTAGTTCTGTCCAAAAATTTAAACATTTTATTTATGGCGTCAGATTCAAGATTCGGACGGATCATAAAGCGCTTACCTTTTTACAAAGCAGTAAAATTTTAAATAATCGCTTATATCGTTGGACACTCCTGTTGGGAGAGTATGATTATGTAATGGAACATGTGAAAGGAAGTGATAATATTGTTGCAGATTTGCTAAGCAGAAATATTGTTGATAAGAAGGGTCATATTGTACCTGAACAACAATATCTTAATAAGGCCAATGTCCTGCTTATCACTTGTCTCGATAAGTTGGATAGAAATCTGGAGAAAGAAATCAAGCGTATAGATGTGCATCAAGCCAATGATCACAATCTATCTAAATTAATAAATCGAATTAAAGATGGTGGTGTGAATACATACATCATTCATCATAATATTATTTTCAAACGAACAGATGATAAAAATTACAAGATCGTTATACCGAAGAATCTCCAAACTCCAATTCTCCGATATTATCATCATGAGTTGGGTCATTTTGGTGCGAAGAAATGCATTGCGGCCATATCCGAGCATTTCTGGTGGAAAGGGATGAGTCATCAGGCAAGAAAACTAATTGTTACGTGTGATAAATGTCAACGGATAAAATATCCAAATCGTCATTTTAAAGGAGAATATCATGCTGTTCTGCCGGGTTCTATAAATGATCTCGCGGTCGCAGATATTTATGGTCCATTACCCACTGGAAGGTATGGATACAAATACATTTTCGTTATAATGGACATGTTTAGTAAACATGTTCAGTTATATCCACTTCGCAATATCACAGCTAGGGCTTGTGTAAATAAATTTATTAAGCATTATTGCCAGGATGTCGGCAAACCTAGACGCGTTTTAACGGATAATGCTACGATGTTCCATTCAAAAGTCTGGTTGGATACACTACAAGCCAACGATATCAGGCCAGTACATAGTTCTGTGCGCTATCCACAGGGAAACGCATCAGAATGTGTAATGAAAAGTTTAGGGCGATGTTTTAGATTGTTGCTAAATAATAAACATTCTTCTTGGGTTCAATATATATCTACAATAACCGAATGGATTAATAGTGTGGAGCACGAATCAACGGGCTTTACTCCTATAGAAGTACATTTTGGAAGGAGGCCCAAGCGGAAACTTGTTACAAATATAGAATTTCCAGAAATTCATAAAATTTTGAATCAGCAACAACTTTCTGAATGCGTTCAAAATAATTTATCAAATAAAGCAGAGGCTAGGAAACGTTTATGTGATTCCAATGCCTCATATAAATTTAAAATAGGTGACCTAGTGCTTATTCGTGCTGCTCACTTGTCTAGCGCCTTGAACAAAGAAATCCATAAATTCTTTGATATATTTGAAGGTCCTTACATAATTCATAAAAATGAAGGTCCAAATTGTTTTACCCTTGCTAATCCAAATGATAATAGTATCGTTGGTAAATACAATAATTTTCATTTGAAGCCTTATAAAGAGCCTCTTATTTAATACTTAAAAATTTCTCTTTGTTTTTCAATTTTTTTTTTGAAAAATAAACTATTTTTTTTTATATATATATACAAATTTATTGTATTTCTTCAATTTAAGGTAATACTAACAAAATGGAATTCTTTATTTATAAGTTGAAAAAAAAAAATTATACGTGTACGTATACAGTTTTATTTTTGGGTGAAATTTAATAGAATATCTATTAATTTTAAACTCATCTATCTGATTGTAAAGTCGAATGCAATAATATGTTAGACGACTGATAATAATTTAATTTCATTACCCGTGGCTACACACGAAAAAAAAAATATATACATAAAATAATATATTTTTATTATAATTTGTATTTTATTGTATGAATCTTTTTTTTATGTTAAAACAGATTTATATTACATCTTTTTTTATGGGTCTGTGAAGTTCGGACTGTTGCTTTCATCAACAATTTTACATAATTGTGTCCACAAATTATGTACATACTAGGGATTTTAATCACCCGTCCTCACTTCAGAGGGGGCTAATGTGATATACAATGATGACATATAAATCTGTTCACTGTTATAATATCATGTATGCAGTTGACACTATGTCATCTAATGTTATGTTGTGATTCCTTGAGTGGAGGGAGAAGGTGCCTTCGCCGGTGTGGTCCGCTGCGGTTGCCGGGATCGACATCAGACACGGGTAGCTACTGTTAAAGTTCGGTGTTCTCATTCTCTTTGTATTTTTGTGATCTTTTACAATACATACTTTGTACAAAGATTTATAATTAATTTCTTTATTTTTCTTATAATTTGTTGTACACAAATTTTTGTGCCAATAAATATTTTGGGGATTGCTGATTGGGAGAGTAAAATTTGTGTTTTATTGCTTTCACCACAATCTGCCCACAACAACCTTTTGTCCCGTTAGATGGGTCATATCGAATACTGTGTTACGGAGTGGAATATACCTAAGGATAGAGTGCATTGCATGATTCGTGACGAAGGCTCAAATATAAAAAGGGCTATAGTCTTATCTGACATTAATGACATAGATTGCACAGCACATAAGCTTCAACTTGCCATCAAATCCGGATTCCATAACGTGGCGCAATAACGTGTACTTTTCTTTTTTTTAAACTTATTCACCGAATCTATAAACTTATTCATCGTATCCCACTTCTGAAAAATTGTAGGAATCAGGATGGTGTTAAGAAATAAAACAATACTGTAGTTAAGGATAACGATTTATATTTTATCAATTTTAAAATATAATTCTTGTAGCACTGGTAAATAAATGAGAGCTGCCATTAAATACGTCCGGCTGTATCAACTAAACACGACTAAATTTTTCCCACTCTTTTAAGACATATCAAAATAAAAACATGCTATTCATTTATAATACGTATGTCTCATAAACCATTTTAAAAAAAAATTGTTACATATATTTTAATGAAATTTAAAAATGTGTATTTTTTATAAGTTGGTAATATTGATGGCCACAATAAACATTGTCAACAAAAAGTATGTCATACACCTTCGCTATGAAATAATCTAGTAGTCATGCCGGTGTGAAGTCTTGTAGCGTAGTCCATGGTAACTTATGAATTTAAGCTTCTAAAAATTAATAAATAAATTAAACACCCATTTTTTTTTCTTAATAAGCATGGAACCAAGTTTTTTTAATCCAAGAAATATGTTTTTAAGAAAATATAACCCAAAAATTTTGATTTATTAATGTTTTTGTTTTATAATTTGTTGATATCTATAAAAAACGGACAGAATATATTAACACCTTTAAAAAATCAGCACGAACACCTAAAAAAGAACACGTATGTAACGTACATGAGATACATCACCTACATCTTCTGCCATCTTTTCACGTATAGTCAACTACATATAGTTCACTTTGATATGTATAAAGTGAATAGAGATGGGATTCTACCCGGAATTTTCCCGAGAAAATTCCCAAAGTGGGTAAAAACGGGGTAAATTCCCGGAAAAATTCCCGAAAAGTGGGAATTTATTTTAATTTACTATTTAGCGTATTATTTGGGATTTAAACTATCAAAACCTCTGCTTAATAAAGAATATTTGCTAAATGTAATTTGCTGTTATTTATATATTAGTATTCATTGCATTTGACATTTTACAGGAAAATAGCAAGAACTATACAACAAATAAAAAGTAAATATTAATATGCAGCAAAATGCAGGGAAAATGTGTATAATATGGGAGATGGCCCATTTGAAAATACTAACGTTATATACGAAAAAATGTTAAATATTTTAAATAAGAAAATAATATTTATGTTACAGAATAAATACGATAATAATGCAAGCACCAATATATCTGAACCTGTTGCTAATCAATTCAACACCATAAATGAATTGGGAATGTCAATTATATTTGTAGAAGAAAATATATCAAGTATGAATAATTTACTTTGGAACTAAAATTAACGTAAGATAACCTGTGAAGTGATTAATTATTTTTATTTTTATGTATAGATATTCCTGCAGATAATATTCATTTAGTAGAAAGTAAATATATTTAAAGACATTTACATTTGGTACATTTTTTTTATTTTCCATTTAAAATGAGCGTCTAATTGATTTTTCTGAAATAATTTTACAGAAAATCCGAAAGAATCAATTAATAATAATTCACCAAATATTCTACAAGCCAAAATAAGAAACGAATCTGCATTCCAACCCGACTAGAAATTTTTCCTTATTTGCAAAAAGTATCATCGGGTCCTTATCAGGTTTAGATAAGATAATCCCTAATAGGGAAAACCTGATAAGGTCCTTATGGGGATGAGGTCAGAATAACCTTCTTTGAAAAAAATATTTTTCATCGGGTTAACCTGATGAGGAAATTATCAGGTTCATGTCAGGATAACCTCACTTGTAAGAAAAATATTTTTCAGTAGGTTATCCTGATCAGAATCTCATCAGGATCATATAAGGATAACCTTACGTAAAAAACATAAATTTCCTATCGTGTTATCCTAATCAGAACATTATCAGGTCCATGTCAGGATAACCTTACTTGCAAGAAAAATATTTTTAACACGTTATCATGATCAGCACCTTATCAGGATCATATCAGGATAACCTTATGTAAAAAACATAAATTTCCGATCGGGTTATCCTACTCAGAACATTATCAGGCTTATGTCAGGATAAACTTACTTGTAAGAAAAACATTTTTTAACAGGTTATCATGATCAGAACCTTATGAGGATCATATCAGGATAACCTTACGTAAAAAACGTAAATTTCCTATCGGGTTATCGTATTCAGAACATTATCAGGTCCATGTCAGGATAACCTTACTTGTACTTACTATATTATATAATACAATCTCATGTAAGCTTAAATGATTTTTTTTGTAACTGAATCTGTAACAAAATAACCTAAAAATGTAAGAAAATTGTTTCATTTTTAAACGTTTAATAAAACAATATTCGTCAATAACTGAAAAAACTTATAATTTTTCGGTTTTGTTTAACAATAAGAACTACTCTCATCTTTTTTATTACATTTGGGTACATATATATTCCAACGTAAGTAAGATATTTGTAGTTATAGCATTCTTTTGCTGTACACAAATCTTGTCTTACTTCCTTGTTGTTCAAAACAGGTTAACATTTTGTTTCTGTTAAATCGAAATTTGTTATAATATTTTCATTTAACATAAACACGAAATGTTACATTTAACATTGAACTCATTTTACATTAAAGTATTAATACTGTATGTATAACTTAACATTGAGCTAACCCGATGAGGACAGCCTGATTAGGATTTAATAAGGTTTTCCTAATTAGGATCTGATAAGGTTATTCTGATCAGGATCTGATATGGTAGTCCTGATGAGGACCTGATAAGGTAGTCATGGTAAGGACCCGATGACTGTTTTGCGTGACAAACCTGATAAGGACCTTATACGGTAATCCTGATCTGGACCTCATCAGAATGTAAGGCACGCCTGATAAGGTCTTTGTCTGGACCTTATTAAAATTTCTAGTCGGGAAGTTATTCCAAGTATGTATTTATGTTAAAACTAAAATTAACATACAGCAAACTTAGAAGTGATTGATTTTATTTTTCTTTGCAGATAATTCTGTTGAAAGTAGTAACTTATTAGAAGGTAGTTTTTTACATTAATTTATTCAATTTTGTATCAGTATGTTTTATTTTCAAGTTTGATTGAACATGAAATTAGTTATTATTAATTTTTCCGAAATATTTTTACAGAAACTTTAAATAATGAGATATTATCGAACGAGTGGATTACGTATACCCTAAAAATGTTGCAGCGGAAAAACATAATAGGAAATTAAATGCTTATAATAAACCTACAAAAGAGAATTCAGAAACGTAAACATCATACATCTTAAAATAAAAATATTTGGAACAAAAACTAAAAAATTTGGAAAATGAGGACCGCCGAAAAAAAAGTTCATAAAAAAGAAATAAAAATATTAGAATTACAAATTCAAAATCAAAGGGATTCATTAAATAACATTTAAATAGCTTTAATTTAATATGCGTTTTCCATGACTATCTTTTAGTGCAGCTTGAGCCGTAGACAACAAAACCATAGTGGGGGACAAATCAAACGGAGTAATAGAAGTAGCGGCTACAGGTAGCGGATCAGGAATATTGGATGCGGAATTACTAGGATTAGTAAAATGCTGATTCGACAAATTTTGACCAGAATTTTTTGCGGGTTGTGAATTCAAATAATTTAATAAGATGTCGCCTATTACAATGTGAACATACATGCGTCGATTTACATTTATTAGAAAAATGCAAATTTGATAAACAATTAAAACAAAATTTATTTTTTTTAATAAATTCAGAGCGTTTGCGTGGCGTAAAGCCCAAAAAGGATGAACATTTGTATAATTGATACGATCCGTTTTTGCAAACCAAGCAATTTTTTGCGGTTTTGTCAAATCTATTATTATAAGAGCGGGTTGAGTCAATTGACCGCGCGACGAAAACATGATGCGGATTTTTTCCACTATTCGACAGTTTTGCGGAGGCAGCAACGACAGCTCTTTTATTACGAGCGCGAATTTTGGTTTGTTCTCTAACAAAAGTGACCAAACTAGAAAATTCAGGAATAGCTCCATTTCTGTGCGCCATGTCGAACAAACAAAAAGTCTCTGGATCCAATTTATTCCCGGCCAAGTACACTAAAAAGAAATCGAAGACATCGGGTATATTTAATTTACGAATTTCGTTTGCCGCTTCAACAAAAGTTGGTCGATAAAACGATTTTTTCAAAGGATTTTAACGAAACTTCTCTAGATATTTATTTAACTCAGTACCAATAATACAAGCCTATTCCGATTAAAATTGACTACCCCAATTTCGAGAAAAACGATTTTAGTTTTCTAATTTTAACACAGGCTCTTATAGGAAAACTCTACTTTTTGAATAAAATGAAAACGTGTCAAAGGAATTTGATAAAAATTTAATATGTTATAAAATACATAGTTACAAATCATATTTAATAACAAATAAAAATTATTCACTACGCCGTTTTTGAAATATAATTTATAAACAACATTTTTACAACGCATTTTCAACAATGCTTTTATATTGCTACAGCATAAGCACGCGGAAATTAAAAAAACAAGTGGTATAGAAATATAATAACTGACTAATATTAATACATTACTTGTTGATGCAATGGCAAGGAATGAAAATTAAATTTTTAATTTTCAGTTACCACTGCATCAGCTTGTTGCGCTGGTTGGTAGTATGAAGAAATTAATTATATTTCTTACCTTCGATAGATGAAGGACGGTTTTCTATTGAGGTGTTCGATGCAGCAGGCAAAATGTGGATCCTGGTACCCGGCGACAAATAGGGAAATAGGATAAGGAAAAGTACCAGCTATCCAATTGAAAATAATCACTCACTACACGACACTTCTAATGATTTTACAATTTAAATGGTTTTAAATAATTAAAATGTTTAATTTTAATTTAAATCAAAAAATATTAAATTATTAAAAAACTATCAATACTGTAATTTTTGGCGGCAATAAATATAATGCGGCAAAGTAAAATTCGGCTGAACTACTTTTTTTTGGCAATATTTTTAATTATTTGCACGATGGCTTTTTCAATATTACTGGTTTGCATCATACATGGCATAAAACAAAAAAATAGGATTATATAACTTATTTTGTCATATAAAAATTTAAAAAATTTAATTTATACAGGCGATGCCATGTATAAGCTGATTATAAAAATGAACGGCCTGAACATTACTTAATTTTTGATAAAAGAAATTTTTTTCACTGAGATATACATGACTATCTCAGAGCAACTATGTTAAATTCTTTTCAGATTCTTGCGTTAAAACAAATGCAACCTTTAAACAAAGCAACCAATTGGTTAAAGGTTTCTATGGCTTTCTGTACTGTTGGAACACTACATACTAAGTCATCGATGTACATGGCATTATTGACATATTCTATCGCACTAGGATATTTGTCGCCTTCATCTAAAGTTAGTTGTTTGAGAGTACGTAAACTTAAGTACGGAGACGATTTAACTCCAAAACTAACGGTATTCAACTGATAATGTTCGACAGGATCACTTGAATTAAATCTCCAAAGTACTCTTTGAAAATGGCGATGAGGCTCAATTATCTGGATCACCTGTACATCTGTTTAATATCGGCTGTAATGGCTATAGGATGTACACGAAACTGTAATAATAAATTTACTAAATTTTTTTGTAATTTAGGGCCAGTATATAAAACATCGTTTAAGGATAGATGCTTATCAACGGTTCGGGCACTGGCGTCAAAAACTATACGATAAGGTGTTGAAGCACTTTCTTTAAATACGCAGTGATGAGGAATATAATAAGAGGCAATTTTAAGCTGATGTTTAGGTACTAATGTCATATGATTTTGGCTTAAATAATCTTTAATACCGGCATGGTAAGCTTCTTTTATTTTTGGAAATTTTTAAAAACGTTTTTCTAACCAAATTAATCTCTGATAAGCGACGGAATAAGAATCACCTAATGATTCATAATTACTTTTAAATGGTAATGCCACTTCGTATCGTCCGGAAGGTGTCCGACGAACAGTTTCTAAAAATAATTTTTCACAGATTTCATTGTCAGACGGGGATTGTACTACCGAATTATTCGATTCTTCAAAATTCATCGTTAAAAATGTGTGAGAAGATTGATCACGTTCTTCAAAAGTAGGGACGGAACCCATGACAATGAATCCAAATTTGCTAGAAAGAGCAACAGGTGAACCAGACGGACCGATAACTCGCATATTACCAATTATTTCAGCGAAAATTGAGGCTCCTAATATTCCGTGAATTTCCCCAGGAATATAAAAATTAGGATCGGATAATGGAAGAGTTTTGAAAGATTGTAAATCGCTAATATCAACTTGCACTTCCGGTAATTTATCAACAATATTTTCAACAATTAAGGCATCAATTGAATATTTAACATTACGATCAATTGGCGAATGTATTGTTAAACTTGTTTTCCCTTTAATAGGTTAACTAACACCTCCTATTCCTATTACACTAGAAAATATTTTTGAATAAGACAGGCCAAGTAATTTGCAACAGTTTTTTGTTAGTATATTTGACATTGAACAAGTATCAATTAATACGCGTAGTGTTATTGTTTTGTTCCATTTGTCAACAACTTGTACAGTGGCGGTAGATAGTAATACGACAGTTTTAGTTTTATTAACAGTGCATAAGCTGACATTATTATTATTATTATTTGGCAAATTTGTCGATTTTTGAAACGTACTTGGTTCGGCAGAAGAAGGGCTATTAACAGTAATAGTTTTATGGAGCAAGGAATGATGACGTCCTTTACAAATATTACAATTATATTTAGATTGGCATGAACTGACTTTGTGTTTATTTGTAAAACAATTTATACAGCAATTGTTGTCTTTAACTAATTTAAATCGCTGCTCTGGAGAAAGTTCTCTAAATTTTTCACATTGTATTAGTAGATGGAATGGGGCTTTACAAGCTATACAACATTTGTTAGGATTATTATTAATACTATTAACAGTACCGGTAACAAAAGTTTTCGTATATTTTACGGTTTTGTCATTCGTATAATGAGTCTTTTTCGTTGTACCATGTAAAGGGGACGGTTTCTCAATAATTTTACTTTGTTGTTTAATAAATTTTATTAATTCTTCATATGACGGAATTTCGTCTTTTCTCACTAATTCAAAAGCATTTATAGTTTCTTGAGGCAATTTAGAAATGGCAATATGAGTTAAAATGCAATCAGCTAAATTATCTAAATTAAGGCGTTTTAAAGCTGACACATTAGTATCAAACTTTTCTAGAAATTGGCGTAAATGTTTGGGACTATGATTCGGTAAACTATTAAAATTAAACAGACGGTTTAAATATAAATTGGATAAGTATCTCTTATCGTGATACGTACCACCAACAAATTCCAAATTATTTGATAATTAGCGGGCACGGCTTCAATTGAGCTACAAGTTTTTAAAGATTTTCCAGACAGACAGCCCAAAAGATACTGAAGCTTTTCTGCATTGGAAAACTCTTGCTTAGAATGAACTAGTTGTAGAAAATTTTCATAAAATATAGGCCATAATGACAAATCTTTAGCATCAAAAGTCATTAAATTAATTTTTGGCATTCGAATTGAAGGCGAACTGTTTGTGTTACTATCATTTGTGGAATTATTAGAATTACTAGTTTTTGGAAGCAAAGTTTGAGCCATATAAAGAACATTATCATGCATGTCTTCAAACGCGTTTAAAATGGAATAATCAGGCGCTGCGTCCGGTTCAATTTCTTGTTTGATTGTTACTATATTATGTACAACATCATGATAATCCTGAACAGTTTTTGAAATTGTATTTACACGAATGCGGAAATTTTCAATTTTTTGAGCATTATTTGGGTCTAAACTAAGTTGTCTTCCTGCATCATAACACAACTGCATTCGTCTAAATATATTTTCACGCTGGGCGGAAAATCTTTCTAATTTCAGTTCAGTAGCTGATTTAGGCATTTTAATTAAAATTATAAATAAATTACTTTATATGATTAAGTAAATATTATTAAATTGTGTTTATCAAATTTTAATTAATGATTGTTTGAAAACAACATATAAATCAATAAATCACAAAAGAACGGTAAATCTGGAAAGGCGTCAATATTTAAAAAAATTAGGCAGTTAATTAGACAAATTTGTATAAACAAATTCGAATAATCAAAAAAAAAGTAAGCAACAGATTATGCTTATATAACAGTAATATATTCAAAAACAACTGTAAATAGGTTTTATATGGAATTACAACTATGGCGGCAATTGACTTTACAAAATGGTGAAAATTATGATTTTTTAG
Organism: Brachynemurus nebulosus; assembly: GCA_035578155.1. NCBI lineage: Eukaryota > Metazoa > Arthropoda > Insecta > Neuroptera > Myrmeleontidae > Brachynemurus > Brachynemurus nebulosus. The sequence continues at coordinate 13,380,008 of JAPWDM010000007.1, forward strand.
AAATAATATGGAGGCAATTAACAGTACTGATAGTGGAGAAAATACCAAAAAATAATATCTGGCTCGATGGGCCAAAAAAGGATGTTGATGCAATGGCGAGGAATGAAAAGTAAATTTTAAATTTTAAGTTACCACTGCATCAACTTGTTGCGCTGGTTGGTAGTATGAAGAAATTTATTATATTTCTTACCTTTGATAGATGAAGGACCGTTTTCTATTGAGGTGTTCGATGCAGCAGGCAAAATGTGGATCCTGGTACCCGGCGACAAATAGGGAAATAGGATAAGGAAAAGTACCAGCTACCCAATTGAAAATAATCACTCACTACACGACACTTCTAATGATTTTACAATTTAAGTGGTTTTAAATAATTAAAATGTTTAATTTTAATTTAAATGAAAAAATATTAAATTATTAAAAAACTATCAATACTGTAATTTTTGGCGGCAATAAATATAATGCGGCAAAGTAAAATTCGGCTGAACTACTTTTTTTTTGGCAATATTTTTAATTATTTGCACGATGGCTTTTTCAATATTACTGGTTTGCATCATACATGGCATAAAACAAAAAAATAGGATTATATAACTTATTTTGTCATATAAAAATTTAAAAAATTTAATTTATACAGGCGATGCCATGTATAAGCTGATTATAAAAATGAACGGCCTGAACATTACTTAATTTTTGATAAAAGAAATTTTTTTCACTGAGATATACATGACTATCTCAGAGCAACTATGTTAAATTCTTTTCAGATTCTTGCGTTAACAAACGAAAATTCATCATTTTATTCAAATAATAATTCCCCAAAACTCGTTCGTCATTAAAACGAGATACTAAAGTATCAAATAGTTGTTCATTATTTCATAATTTTCGACGGTAGGCGGAATGCCAGTCACTATATATTTTGCGCTTCTCTTCAGATAAGTTTCCTAGAAAAATCAAAAATTTCTTGTAACCTAGCGAAAGAGCCGCATATTTATGCTTCAGAAAGCCTTAATTTTCGCACAATAGTCCTATCTGTAGCCATAATTTATACCACACGAATGAAAATTATAAGCAAAAGCGTTTGAAATTTAAAATTCAAGAAATTAAAATAATGGAAAAAATGTAACAAAAGGGTTTATAAATTTTTATCTTCTACTGTATGTATAAGTATTCAAAATTAATTTGCTCACTATTGTATTATGCGAATAATGATTGGACACGTACACCTATACTACTACTAGAGATGTTGCCTGTGCGTGATTTTTCATGTCACGATGCTACTCAGGACGCTCACGCGTGATTGTGAGTAAAAAATGATGTGACTACAGTAAATAAACGTGAACGTGGGTTAAGTTTTATTGGTGTGAATGTCCGTGAGTGTCAGACCGTATTGTCACTCATGAAAAATTTTTTATGATTTTATTTTCTAGCTGTCATAGTCTGTGCTCGTTACATGTTCAATCATGTTAGCACATATCACACTCTCAAAAATACCAAACCAACTTACAATTAGATTCTCAAACGGCCTTCATCAGTTGCAGATAAATGTTGCAAGTATTTCCAACTATTGTTTTGTTAATTTATGTTAGTGTTTGCATTAAATTCTTGGAAATTAATTGTTGTCTACGTAATACGCTGAACTTGAATATTATTATGAACATGAAAAAAAAAAGATTTAGAAAAGTTAATAAGACAAAATGATAAAAGAGTAAAAACGAAATTTGGAAAAAATTTAAATTAATATACATGTCAGAAGTTTTTTCAAATTATGTACGGTGTGACGAATGTGCAGGAATTTTGTCCTACAATGCAAAAACGGGTACGGGGAGTTTAATACGACATAAGTGCAATATAAACAATAACGTAACTGAGAATATTGTATTATGTACAAAAAGAAAAATTCCAGAAAAGGTTCTAGACAGAATTGCCCAATATCAAGTAAAATTTATTACAAAAGATTTAAGACCCTGGAACGTAGATAAAATGATGTAGATAAAATGTAGATAAAATTGTAGAATTTTTCCAAATTCACAACCCTTTTCCAGACGTACAGGAAGTCATAGCAATTTCCACAGCAGTTGTAGGTAATGAAACTGGTAATTGTTATGAGGCATTTGATATTGAAATTAATTTAAAAAGAAAAATTAAAGGCTGCAACTTTAAGGATATGAAAATGACGACAAAAGATACAGCTAAATCTTTATTGGGCATGAGCAGTAAAATAAAAGTTAATAATATTGAAGTTGCTGTGGATCCAGACCTAATTTTTCAACTTTTATGCTTTTTGAGAAAAAGTAATGACCAACTTCACGAATATTTTAACTACGAGCTGGCTCCCTATCCTCTCTCGCTTTTTAATAGCGCTGGAATGAGGAAAACAAAATCAACACTATATGATATTTTTGTATAATGTGAAACGGATCTTAATGATGTTACGAAATTTTTCTACATTATTGATGGTGGTATGTTACTGCATAGATGGAAATGGGAAAAAAATAAAAAGTTTTTTGATATTCGTCAACAATATATTAAATATTTACGTAATAACTATGGCACAAACGTTAAAGTTGCTTTTGATGGCTACAATAATGATGGAACTAAAGCCTCTGAGAGAAATCGTAGATATATAAGCAATACTTCAATTGATTATTTATTTGAAGAAGACATGCCTTTCAATACAACTAAAGAAACGTTTTTAGATAACAGCAAAAATAAAAATAGATTTATCAGTCTTCTCTGCAAAAAACTGGCTGAAAATAATATTGAGTGTTGTGAATCGTTTAATTGTACAATCAGCTCTAGACAGTTCCTTCCAGGATGTAGTTGTTGTAGCAGAGGATGTTGTTATGTTAGTGCTATTAATGGCCTTAACATCTGATGATAAGGAAATTTTTTTTAACTAGTAAAAAATAATACAGCGAGTTTATTCGACAAAAATCATGTTAACGAAATATCCAAATATCACCAGAAACCATCTCTTCTTCATTCATGCATTCACTGGATGTGATACTACATCCTTTTTTTTTTAATAAAGGAAGGAATAATTTTACTAAAATTTTTAATAATGATAAGCAATTACGTGCAGCAGCTGAAACTTTCATGGTTGAAGAACAAAATGAAAATGTACTTTTTAAAGAAGGCATTAATTGCATTCTAACGATGTATGGTGCCAAAACTGCTCAAAACTCAAACGGACTACGATACAAACATTTCAAGGCATTAGCTGTAAAAGACAAGAGCGTACAACTTGTTACTACAAAGCCAACAATGGAAGCATAATTCATTAATATCTCATGAAAAATGGAACTGGCAAAAATAAGATTATTTGAAACCAATTAAAATGACGCAACATGCAGCACCGAGCAATGCTTTAAAAATTATATTTTGTTCTGGAAAAATGGGATACGGAGCAGCATGTGGCTGCAAGAAAAGTAGCTTTCACTGCTCACCTGCCTGCACTGTGTGCAGTGAAAGTGAGTGCAATAATCACCCACCACTTGAAGAGGATGAAACCTTGAAATTTCAAAATAATGATGAAAATTAAATTTCCTTCCTTTTTGTATATGTCAATAAATCAAAAAATTTACATATTTAATTTATTATTTGTAAATTTAATATAACTCATATACTATATAAAGTTTCAGTCTTTCGTTGTGTAGTAAATCTGCCGTTTAAGTAGAGGAAGTTTGGGTAGCCCCGGCCACATAAGGAAAATTGAAGAAAATCTGGAAACCAACATAATTAAACGTTTATTTTTATATTTAAATTAAAGTACAACAGTTCTGGTATAATTTTAATCAAATAATATTCCGATAGTTTATTTATTTTAACTTAAATCAAGTCTTTAAATCGTTCTAACAATTCTTAATTAAACAAAAATTGGCGGGTAGCTTCGGACATATTTATCAGCGGTGACCAAATCGGTCACTGATCTTACAAACATCACAGAAATAATAAACTTTTGAAGGATCAATGTCCACACATTCTTTGTGTGCCCAGTTTTTGCATTTGTAACATTGTATTATCCAATCTTCGTCGAAAGTTTCTTCGCAAATAATGTATTTTGTGTTCTGGTTTTGCTCATTCAAACTTTGAATGTTTTGCTTTGTTTTTAAGTTATTAACCTTATTTTTCTCTGTTAGAATATTTTTATATGGCGATAATGTTAAAATTTCACTTTTCTGTGTTTTTCGTGAGCGTTTTAAACGCTTTTTGGAAGCATCAGAAAGAGGGGACAATCCTTGGATCAAGTTAAGTGTATTGGATTGCGTCATTTGCGATTTGTTGGATGGCTGTATGGCGTGACTGGTGGATGGCTCTGTGGCATGATAAGTGGATAACTCTGTGGTATGACCCGTGGATGACTAATTAGTTCTGTTTTCAGCCAAGACTACCTCTTGTCCAACATCAGTCATTAAAGCTGGTAAGGAATCCAGATCCCCAAATATCTCTCGATTAAAAGAATAAATTCCTGAACACCGAAATCCATTTTGAGCTATTTTTAATCAAGCTACTTTGGTCAAAGCAGTGGTCACCAGAGCAGCAATATCGTAGCCGGTGCTCCTCGCTCCTGGATTTTTTCTCATCCATAGTCCACTTTCTGTCGCAAATGCAGACTTAAATGGCTCGAAAAATGTTCACACAAGCGGTTGTAGCTTGGGTGTAGTATGCGATGATATACTAAGCATGTGAATGTAACTAGCCCAAGCAAATTCAATTACTGCTAACTCTTTATGGCTAGCATGTCCATCAAGTATCAAGAGGAAATTTTCTTTCGAAGGATGCGTGTGTTTTTTGAAATGCCGTAGCCACTGTAGGAATATCGCACCATTCATCCATCCACTTTCATGGGGAATAGCGATGCTTTCAGATGGAGCTCCAAACATTAAACGATCTTAACGTACACAAACAAATCTCTGCCATGCGGTACTCAGTCGGCAATCATGACATTACTTATTCAAACCTGCCGTTAGATGTTAGTAGTCATATTTTGTCATGTCCAACGGCTGACTATATGCGCGTATGTATTCAAAAACTGAAGTGGCCGGGGGTACTCCCTGTCCGGGGCTACCCGAACTTTCTCTACAGATTTTTTCATATATTGATTGGTTTTTTATCAGTATCCAATTTCTCAAATATGTAGAATAATTTACCATGCAGCACATTGTGGAAAGCTTTTTCGTAGTCTGTAAAGCAAGTGTACATATTTACATTATTTTCTATACTTGTTTCAATTAGTGTGTTCAGACAAAAAATTGCTTCTCGTATTCCGACACCTTTTCTAAAGCCCATTTTTGTTTCTCTTATTTCATTTAGAATTGGTTTTTCGATTCTTTTTAGAATGGTTTTGAGGAAAACTTTCGTAATATGACTCATGAGGCTGATTGTGCGATAATTCGAACAGCTAACGGGAACCGAATACCGGGATACTCTTTTTTAAATAATTCGTACATCATTCGAACACTTAATCGAGCATCTAGATATTTTATTTTTTTATTTATGTTACCATAATGAATTTCTTTGACTGGAAATGACTCAATGTGGTTCTTAATTTTTAAGCATATATATAACCAGGAATAGCTTTAGCTCGAGAGTTGATTGATTTTCGTTTGGAACTGAATCCGATTTTTTTAATATACAAAGACGACGCACTCGTCCAGCGGTTACACCGTTTAAACTAATAAATGCAATTTTACAAATATCAACGCTTTGGCCATTATAAATTACATGATAAGTGAAACTGCAATTGCGTTTTGGTACCTCATTTTCCTTATTCAGCCTGCTTCTTCGTCTCTGTACTTGTTTTAAATCAATTAGACTTTGTAAATATATGTCTTGGGTTGCTTTCGTATCCACTGAATTGAAAAAAAATTAAAATCTCTTGGTAAAATGATTTTGGTATTCGCTCACAATATTGTCTTTTGTAGCTAAAACAAAGTATTACATTTATTGAAAAGTGAATTCTGCACAACAATGGCTGAAACTTACTGGCAATGTATAAGGAAATGGGAACATGTTTACATGATTTTAGTGATGTATTTTTTATGTATTATTCCTTATACATTGCAAATAGTCACTCATATCTAAAACAAATAAAATTCAAAAAATACCGCCAACTTTATCCAAAAATAGCGCATGCGCCAAAATAGAACATAAATTAAAAACAACTCCACAGCGTCCATTCACACACAAGTTCAAACCACATAAGAAAACACATGTAAAATAATAAGACATAATTACTAAAATAAAATAAATTATAACAATGTAAAATAAAAACTATTTGCAATCATGGGAAAGTGGAACATGTACAATATATAAATACAAACGTATAAAGGATAAATAATACAATAATTTATTAAATTCAACAAATAATAGTAAGTAACATAACCAATACAACTAAATATTATTAAACTTATATAAACCATTAACAAAAAAATTTCTCCTTTATACAGATGTATCCTGCAAAAAAGATTCAATATACCCACACATATTTAACAGTATTATCAATTAAAATCCAAATTTGACAACATAAATTTTTTAAAAAAAAATTTTGTATCTATATGACATATTTCTAATTAAAAATTGTAAGTAAACTAACATACCATTATTATATTATTATAAACAATTCAATTACACCGATATTCCGTTAACCGTACGACAATACATACACGTGGTACCCTTAACGGAATCATATACAGGATGTTTCTCTAGACAATTTATTTTTTAATAAAAATTAAAATATTTTTATAAAAATAAATTTTTAAGTCATATTTTCTAGCTACATAATATTTATTTCTAATTGTAAGCTTAGAAATTATAATATATATGTGTATTAATAATTTTTATTATTACTATTATCATATATTTATGTTAACTTTCAAAATAATCGCCTGTATATGTTAAAAATTGAAGTTTTATTTACATAAAAATGTTTATTTACATTAAAAATTTTGTCACGTAGATTGTGTATGTATACACAAACACATACAAACGGTACGCATAATGGTAGTACGGATATCGGAAAACCGCGGTAATCTTGAATTAAATTTTAAATTTTAAATTCTAGTCACCATAAAAAATTGTATTATTCAAATAACAATTATGTACCTGATGATTCCTTAAATGGAAGAAATATATATCGTTCTTAACATTATGAAAAAAAAGTAATTTTAATTACCATTGGTGGAAAAAACTCCAAATCAAACTAACTATTAATAAAGAAACATCCACCGAAAAATCAAATAATTTACTTTTCTTAAATAATTTTGGACTGGAGTTACTATCACTTGTACTGTCAGATTCTGCGATTTTAATATATTAGTATGAAGAGCAGCTGCGCAAGCGTTTTAAAGACAACATAAAGACTGCACTTATGTTGTTTACAAACGATTTATCAAAATTCATCAGTTGAAAAAAGCATTTATTTTGTTAAAATTTATGTTGTTTTCATAGGAATTGGTACAGTTTGGTTCATAGGTAGCATATATAATAAAAACTCATTTTGTAAAAAAATTGGAGTTATCATGTTTTCAAATTGACTGGTTCAAATATATTTTTGATTCAAAAAATATAATTAAAAAATAAAACTTTATTTTAATGATCTTTACAAATATCGTTATTACAAAATACAAACGAATTCTAAACGAAAAATCTTGAACAAACGAATAAGTCAATCGTATTTATACAATTTTAAGAGGATGCACGTGTTTTATTCTTTTGTACAATTCAGCTTAATTATTATCTATGAGATTTTTTTATTTGATGTGAAAATATCTGATTTTACAATTACATGAAATTACAAGAAATTAACCCTTTGCACTCGAACCATTTTTTAGTATGGGTAGTCAGCTACTCGACAGTAGTTTTAAAACGCTGCAAACACTATTGTATTAGGAGAACATAATATCCATAATACAATATATCTATTAGTTAATTTTAGTAGTATGTATCACAATGTATTGTAGCAATACGTCGCGTCGTTGTGTTGTATCATGTTTTCCTAATATAATAATTTTCAAATAAATGAAGAAGGCTGAGAAACGGAGCGCAGTGGAATCAAAAACGTATTCACTATCATCGATATAGGGTCTGATATCGCTCCGATAAAATATTATCTCAGTGGTATTGGTATTGGAGCGGTATTAAAGCGAAAGCGAACCATGACTGATATCGGACCGATATCAGAGCGATGATGTGAATACACTCATTATTTATTATGTAAGAATATTTTATCGAACCGGGAGCGGAGTGATATCGTACTGAGAGCGGAGCGTTAATGTAAATCGGCCCTTAGGTCCCCTAGCGTGTTGTAAATAATAAAATACGTACCTATTGTTTATGGCGCCGCTGCGGCGCCTAACGAGTGGAATTAATATTTATTGCGACACTGTGGCGGCGCCCATATCGAGTGCAAAGGGTTAATATTATACTTTTTGATGTTGATGTGAAAATGCTGAATATTGATTTTACAAAAAAAAAAAGAAAATGAAATAGGATCTATTAAATTTATTTAATTCTTAATATATCGAATTCATAACTACATACTTTCTCTGTACATACTTGTATTTTTTTTCCATATTTATAGATATATTTATCTCATAAGACTAATATAAAGTGGGAACACATAAGTTTTACCTGTTAGCTGCTAGCTACCATAAGTGTTATAATCTATAATTACCCTTTTGATGTTGATTTATATTTTAAATTTAAGCCAAACTCTTTGTCATAAATTTTGTAAAAATTTAAAAGACAAATATTTTATTAAGAGCGACCACTCACTATCTCGTTCCTGGAAGTCTTCACTCTTCCGCACTACAGTTGACACCATACTTTGATAGATTTCCTCCATAATGGGCAATATCCACTAGTAAATTTTACTCTGCCAACTCGCTCTCTGAGCGCACTTGCGTGCTGTAGGTACGTTATCAGAGAGCACTTGCTGCAAATATTGGTTCTCTCTGCAAGTATTCTATGCTTACACAGACTTGCTAGTGTAGACGTATGACTTGGGAGAGTGACTTGCGAGAAGTCAATTTTGAAATTTTTTCTGTAGTTTTTTAAGTACCGTAACTTGGGGTAAGATTGGCCCTTAAGGGTAAGATTGGCCCAAGTCTTGGAAAAAGACAGTTTGATTTACTATTAGTTAGAAAATACAGCTATCAACTTGGTTCTTGTGGTAAATGACAGGTAGCAGCACTGACTATACTCGAATGCTAAGATTGATTTAATTCCATCTTTGGCCACTGCTCAGTGCTGCTCCAACTTCACCGTTACTTCTTGTGAATGTTTTGATGCAAACCAACTTTTGCTTACACATCCAGAACTACTTAAGATTTTTAATTGATAAGTGTATAACAGCTTTCATTTAATATATATTCAAAATATTTTAAGTTTGTTTTTTCTGATACTTACCTTGTTTATTTGTAAAATGTGATTTTATAAGCTGGGCTAACTTTGGCCCACCCAATTTTTCTTTTTAAATTTCCATTAAAAGAACAGTGTATTATGCAATAAGTGCGGGAAATTGTCGATTGCCCACGAGAGCGAAGTTGAGCGCACGATCGTAGTGAGTGCGCTCATTCGCTCAAGTGGGCAATCGACAGTCCTGCACGAGTTGCATATACTATTTTTATTACGAATTTCACATACTTTTTTCCATTATTATTACTATTTTTTATTCCTTTTTAAAATATTATTGAGTGTTTGTCTTTTAGCGAATTTCGAAAACTCGAAATTCAGCTATTACAGTAGGTCTCATGACGCAATCTGAGTCCGGGACTATGGCAGAAATATGTTTTGAGGTCTCTAGAATACGAAAATGATATTCACTAAAATTTATATATATATATATATATATATATATATATATATATATATATATATATATATATATATATATATATATATATATATATATATATATGTATATTTATGTGTTCCCACGATAACTCTCGAACGAAACGTTTAACGCCTATGAAATTTTGTGTGCGGACTGGATTCTGAATTGGCTTGGCTAAGTTCGTTAGCCAGACACGTCGGAGGCCCAGAAGTAGGTTTTCTGGCCATTTTTTATCATTCGATCCTATCATAAGACAGTTCGATTTTTACATCGTTGAAAAGGAAAAAAAAAAATTATGAAGAAAATGTTCTTATAATTTTCTTTCTATGTTAAGTAGTTTTCGAGAAAATCGTAATTTTCACTTTTGCCTTATTTTGCTCTCTTTGTCATTGTAATAAGTAATTTATATTTCTATCTCAGTTGCTTATAACATATACAAACATTTCATTTTTTTTACGTAAAACAAACGGTAGTTATTCAAAATCTATGTATTATAAATACCATATCTCTGTCTCATTTTTTTAAATTAAAACTAACCAGATATTTTAAGCATGTGTAATGAAGATTCTTTAAATTTTTTTATTGAATTTTAAATGAACAAGATAATGAAGGTAATGTCATTATATAATATTATTAAATATTATAGAAAGATAACATAATAATATTGTTTATATGCCAGGAAAAAAATTTTAAAGAACTAGATCGATTTTGAAAATTTTTTCACTGTCAAAGATCTAAGCTATTTTAGATATTTTAGACAGATATAGATTACGTAATGTAAGGTCCGCCAAGGTCCATGGGACCCAAAAATGTCAACAATAAACTAACCGACCGATTTTGAAAATTTTTTCACTGTTAGAGAGCTAAACTATTTTAGAAAGATATATATTACCTCATGCAAGGTTCGCTAAGGTCCATTGAATCTAGAAGTGTCAAAAATAAAATAAGCGACCGATTTTGAAAATTTTTTCACTGTCAAAGAGCTAAGCTATTTTAGATAGATATAGAACACGTAATGTAAGGTCCGCCAAAGTCCACGGGACCCAAAAATGTCAACAATAAACTAACCGACCGATTTTGAAAATTTTTTCACTGTTAGAGAGCTAAACTATTTTAGATAAATATAGGTAACCTTATGTAAGGTCCGCTAGGGTCCATTGGATCTAAAAGTGTCAAAAATACAATAACCGACTGATTTTGAAAATTTTTTCACTATTACAGAGGTAAACTATTTTAGATGGATTTAGCTTATATGTTGTATGAGGTCGGTCAGAGTCCTGGGATCTTTTAAGCGCCAAGAATAAACTAACCGACCGATTTTGAAAATTTTTTCGCTGTTAGAGAGCTAAACTATTTTAGATAGTTATAGATTACGTTATGTAAGGTCCGTCAAAGTCCATGGGACCCAGAAGTGTCAAAAATAAAATAACTGGCCGATTTTGAAAATTTTTTCACTATTGCAGAGGTAAACTATTTTAGATAAGTACAGTATGTTATCTGAGATCCACAACTGTCCTGCGGATGCAAATGCGGCATAGAAAACTACACAACGGGTTTTGAAAATAGTTTTACTGTTAGAAAGATAAAATATCCTATATTATATAGGATAGAAATAAGCTACCGAACCGATTCTTAATATTTTCTCATTGCTAGAGAATTAACTTATTTTAGGTGGATAGCACTATGCTGTACAAAGTCCGTTCGGGGTCTTGGGTCCCAAATATACCAAAAATAAATTACCTAGCCGATTTTTAAAATTCTTTTACTCTTAGAAAGCTAAGCTAGTTTAGATGGGTATATGCGCCAAGCACCTTATGCGAAAAAGCGCCAAAAAAAATCTACTCAACTGATTTTGAAAATCTTTTCACTCTTAGAAAGCTGAATTATTTTAAATGGATACAGGTCTTAGATGAGATCCGCCAGTGCCCAATATTTCGAAATTCGCTATGTTATGCAGATGCTGCGACAGGGGTATTTTTTTTTTAATTAAAAAAAAGTTTAAATTATTTTGTTGGTGGTTTCCATAGAAATAATTATGAAATATTTATTAAATAATTCCGCCCCTGCACGAAAATTAGTGACATTTACTTTGGTCGCTGGATGTGAAAATCGCGCCCTCCTTTCTCTTTTTTTGTACCGGCGACCTTTTTTTCTTTTGCTCGTCACCTGTGAAATGCCGCCCCTTTTTTACAAAATTACCACCGTTTGAATTTTCTACCCCGAGCAAATCTCTTTTTTTATTCGTAAAATTGAAAAATTGCCACTTTTTTTACACAAATTTACAAAATTACCGCCCTTAAAATTTGCCGCCCCGGGGAAATGCCCGGGTTGCCCGCCCTTGGAGCGGGCCCTGTCCCTAACATATTGTACACTATCTACTTACGTACAACCATAATTAAAAATGTCGAACATTGTCCCAAATAATATCTGGCATTAATTACTATGACATTTTGTATTTGGGACAATGTTACCCCAAATAAAGGCAAGATTGTCCCAAATTTTCAGAACATCTTAAAATAAAAATTAAATAAGTTCTGAGTTCTAATAACTAGTCAATGTATACTTTGAAATATGCAGAGTTCAATAGCTAATAGTAAGAGGAAGTTACCTAAATATATATGAGAAATATAAGGCAGTTTACGTAAAAAAAACGCAAAAAATGGGCCAATCTTACCCCAAGTTACTGTAAATATGTGTTCATTTATGGACATAGGAAATAATACAATGGACAAAACAATAAACCAATAAAAATATATAAAAGGAGATATTTGGGTTTATGACACTTGTAATACAAAATATTTCGAGTCAGAACATCGTCAATAAATACGTTCATAAAACGACTTGAAAAAAAAATATCAAGATTTACTGAATTGGCATTTGTCTATATGAATTGAGTAGAAAAACTTGCAAAAAGTTAAATCTATGTACATTAGAAAAATTGTCGCAAGTTTTTACACAAATACATATTTTATATACATGTATACAAACACTGTAGGCGCGTGTGTATATTGGCATTTTTACCAAATATAAACTGTATACACTAAATATAAATACATGCAGACATACACAGTAGGTATATTAGTCTAGTTCACAAGTTAAAAAACGTGAAAATGAAAAGTAAAGCTCTTAAAAATATGAGCAATAGCTTATTCGATTCGTAATGACCTATAGAAAAATGTATTTTAAGGATTTTACAGCACATAAAAAATTGCAATTATTATTAAAATAAGATGAAAAAAAACGAGGTATTCAGTTTTTTGTTAATAACTTAAAAAATATTAATATTTAAGAAATGAAACAAAAAAATTCTTAAAGAGGAGGAAATTTGCAATAAAAAAGTCCCAACTTCCGGAACTCTACCTCCATTATTTCTAATTTTAATTTAATGCCGAAAATCGGGTTGCGCGTGCCAATTTTACTACAGACGCAGCGACGGTGAAAAGGGCATGCCACCAAAAATAATTTTCTTTATAGTAGTAAATGTTAATTTAAAAATTTAAAAAAATTATGTTGTATTAAAAACACTTCAAAGAATAAGATCCCGTTAGAAAAAAATTTTTATCCGAATTTTTCATAAAATTATGCCATTGTTAACCAATAAATAATTTACGGATCTCTGCTTTCATAGATAGTTACATAAAAGTTTAAATACATAATTACATTAAAATTTTTTTACCTTCTTATATATATATATATATATATATATATATATATATATATATATATATATATATATATATATATATATATACTTAAGAAGATTATGTGGTAAAAGTTTATAAAATTTTTTTATTTTGTTTATTATAATTTCTTCAAGTTAAAAATTTAAGAAATATGAAGGAAATAACAATAAGAAATTTTTTTTAGCAATTTTATTATTTTGACGTTTTCTTATCTACCCATGACAGCAACTAACATTTGTTGCAATTTTTTTACGTCATTTGTTAATAAATTTTTGATAAACAACTGAAGAAATTTAATAGCTAAAAAAAAAATTTTACCCATTTGTTGTCATGAAAAAATAATAATTTTTAAACAAAAAATTTTTTCTTAAAAAAATTTTTTTATTTGTTTAAAAATTATTTTTTAATATTTTCTTTCTTTAAATAATTAGTTAAGAAATAATTTTTTTCTTAAAAATTATTGTTTGCATTTCTCAACACGGTAACTAAAATTTTTTTTTCTATAATTTAATTGTTTATCAAATAAAAAATTTGTTATAAACAATTTCTGACCTTCATTTTGTTTTTTTCCCAAAGTAATTGCAATTCTGAAAACAGCTATATGTAACAAACCATGAAAAACCGTTTTCAAAGACAAAAAAAATTTTAATTGTTTAAAATCTTTTTTTCAATATTTCTATTGTTTAAATATTTAGTTAAGGAATAATTTTTTCTTTAAAAATCATTATATGCATTTCTCAACACGATAGCTAAAAAAAAATTTTAAATAGTAATTTAATTGTTTATCAAATAAAAAAAATTTTTAAACAATTTCTGATCTATATTTTATTATTTTCCTAAAAGTAATTGCAATTCTGAAAATGACTATATGTAACAAAACACAAAAAACCGTTACCGTGTCGAGAAATACAAATAATGTTTAAAATTTTTTAATTGTTTATAATATATATTTTTTTTTACATATTTCCTTTGTTTGTATATTTACTTAAGGAATGATTTTTTCCTTAAAAATCATTATTTGCATTTATCAACACGGTAGCTAAAAAATTGTTTTTAATAATAATTCAATTGTTTATCAAATAAAAAATTTTTTTAAACAATTTCTGATTTTTATTTTAGTATTTTCCTAAAAGTAATTGCAATTCTGAAAACGGTCATATGTATAACAAAACACAAAAAACCATTACCGTGTTGAGAAATACAAATGATGCTGAACAATTTTTAATTGTTTAAATTTTTTTAAGTTTTTAATTATTAGTTAAGGAATAATTTTTTCCTTAAAAATCATTATTGACATTTCTCAAAACGATGGTTAATAAAATTTTTTTTAAATAATAATTTCATTGTTAATATATAAGAAATTTGTTTTAAATGATTTCTGATCTTCATTTTAGTTTTTTCCTAGAAGTAATTACAATTCTGAAAATGGCCATATATAACAAAACAGAAAAACCGTTACCGTGTTGAGAAAAAATGCAAATAATGTTTAAAATGCTTTAGTTGTTTAAAATCGTCTTCAAATCAAAAGCAATTCAGTGTATAACAACGTGTTCAAAGTTATTTTCTAAATTTGTTATATTACATATTTATTTAAAATAAGTTTTAAATTCTGTTGACGAGACCTCAGTATTCAGTTTCATCTGAAAATATTAATTTCCAGTTATATTCTGGAGTTCTAGTTATAATAACGCAAGTATCACGTGTTTTCTACTCAACCGAAGTTTTTGATTTTTTTTATCTATGCTTTATTATACTTAACATTTTATTCCAATGGACTACTCTGTGAAATGCATCATTTGTGAAAAAAAATTAGTTGGTGCTCAAAAAGTGAAAACTGTAAAAGGATGTGGGATAGCCACACTGCGTGCTTATAGTATCAAAATTGGTGACAAAAAGCATAAAATCCTGGAAGACAAAACGGAGATTCAAATCCACGAGAGGTGTCGAATGACCTTTTTACTTTCGAACAAGGAAAATCAAGATTCTTCCAATTCATCTGTCTCGGAAAGATCGACACGTGGCACATCTAGTGATTTTGAGTTTAAAAAATTGTGTTTGTTCTGCCAAAAAGACGACTACAATAATATACGTAAAAAGCACATCATACGCTCAGATGAAGTGCGAGAAAAATTGTTAGGTTTTGCAAAACTACGTAATGACTCACATGGAGAACAAATCATCGATTTAATATCCCGAGTAAATTCATTATCAGAAATCGAAGCGCGTTATCATCTTAAATGTCTCAATGAATTTACGAGATTTTCGACTGATTCAAGTAATAATAAAGATTTGCCTCTCGAAAAATCATTGAAATTTGTTTTTGACTACATTGAAAATAATTTTGAATGCCAGTTTAGAGTTTCCGAACTGATTAAAGTTATGGATTTTAAGCCGTCACCAAAAACTTTAATAAATCACTTAAAAAATTACTTCGGTGATGACATCACGGTTTCAGGAATGGGGTTAAAAAGTATCGTCACGTATTGTGGTTCTACCGATTTTCCTGTTGATGATATGTGGTATATGCACTGTGAACAACGGAAAGGGGATGAACATATCCGCATCATACGAACTGCTGCTGAATTAATAAGAAAGCAAATCAAAAGTAAACAGTACGATACTACAACATATCCTTCGTCTGTCAGTTTCCTTAAGAATGTTCATGCTGATATTCCGAAATATATAGATGCGTTTTTGAAAAAGCTGATGATGTTTGATGTACATAAGAAAAAAAAACAAGACTAACAAAAAACGAGAGTCAACGTGTACTGAAGAAGATTCCGGACTACAGGAGAGCAATGATGACGAGACGGCCAACGGGGACGATAACACAATTTTTACGAGTCTTAGAGTGAAAAAGATTATATAGCCCATTCTATTATTTCGGCAATTCGTCCAAAATCATTTTTTTCATCTCTTTTATTATCTACCGGGTTGTATATTAACCGCAAATCCGGATCAAAATTGATAGTTAATTTGTTGGCAAAGCTTGGAGTATGTGCTTCTTTTCATAGCATTGCTTTACATGAATTATCTGCAATAAAAGCTGAAGTGACCAAAATTAACAAACCATGTTTCACACAATATGTGTACGATAATGCAGATCATAATCCATGTACCATTGATGGCAAAAATACCATGCATATTATGGGAGGCATTTGCTGCGTTGCTCCTAAATATGCCGTCTGTACTTTTGGGAAAGTCCCAAAGTTGAAAAGACTACCAAATGCATCTGAAGTGGCTTCTATAGGAGCAATCGAATTAAAAGATTTTCCGGACCAAGAAACATCGCTGAAGCCAGTAAAGTACCTTGACGTAACTGAATTCACATTTGGAGATATTGTTCCAGGAATCACAACAGTATATTCTACACATATTTGGGCTTCATACATTAAAGTTCCAAAATTACCTAGCGTTCGTGGCTTGTTTGACAGAACTGCTAAAATACCATTTTACCAAGTTTCAAGAATTTTTTGTTTGCCATTTATAGATGAGAATCCATCAGACTTCAGAACAATTTATACAGCATTACACTATGCTGCAGAACATCGTAAAGGAACAGAACGTCAAACCTGCTTTGTAACCTTCGACTATCCTCTCTACATAAAAGCAAAGCAAATACTCTGCAATACCAAAGATGAAAATTTACACAATGTGATTCCTCGTCTAGGAGGATTCCATTTGCTGATGTCATACTTAAAGGCTATTGAAACGATAATGGAGGGTTCAGGCATATTCGAACTGTTTTGCACAGTATTTGCTCAAAATTCGGTAGATAAAATGTTGTCGTGTACAGCATACGCCAGAGCAATCCGTGCTCATATGCTGGCAATGAATGCAATAGGAGAAATAATTGCAAAATTTGCAGAAAGTTTAGAAAACCTAGACAGCCACAAAAATATTGAGTTCATTAAAGAGTCTCGACCACTGGAAGCTCCTCCTTCGTTCATAAATGTTTCACGGCGAATTCAGGAAAAAAAACTAACAATTTCGAATTTATTTGCTGACTTGAAGAACTATCCACCAACTCTAGATCAAGTTCATGGTACTGACGAGGCCGTAGCTTTGTTAAAGTTATTTATCAGTGCTATCAACACTTTACAGCTTAAAAGTCGAATCGCTGAACTGTGGTTACAATATTTTAACAGTGTTATTGTCGCTTTACAATTTATTGAGGCTGAACGTTTGGGCAATTGGAATTTACATCTATCATGTATCCAGCAAATGTTACCAATATTTCACGCGGCAGGACATTTTAATTATTGCAAGGGAGCTCAAATCTACCTCCAAGATATGTCAAATTTAGAAAATGTAATGGATCCTACCGAATTTATTACGTTCACCGAGAACGGCCTTTTTACTGTAAGGCGTACAGACAAAGCTTTGTCTGGAATGTGGCCAGATATGACAATAGAGCAAACTGATGCGAATTCTCAAAACTGGTGCTCAGTCAGTTACTCATGGACGTTCAGTAACAGACAGCGTACTAACACGGTTTATTCAAGGCATGCCTTATGCTTACGATATAATGGATCAACTTGAATCGTTTAGCAATTTGAGATGTGCTTCTTCGGACTAACACGTTGAACTCACATTCGCTCGACAAAAAAAAGATAAAGAAGATGTTTAAGCGTTTAAAACTTGGCTTCAAGAACATGGACTCTTTGATGAAAGACCTGGTAAGTTAATATCACTTTCTACCGAATTAGTAGGCGATTCTACTGTTGATTGCCATAAAGCCGTAGAGAAAGGTCTGCAAAGCTTGTCAAAAATGGTTGGATGTGATGCGGAATCGTACAAGTTTAGTAGCAAGTTTTGTGTAAAAACTCTTGTCAAGACAACACCAGTTTATGTCATCGATGAAGAACCAATTGCTGTCAATACCTCACTTTTGTGTCAACGAATTGTAGCGTCAATGATTAACAACAAAGATATTGTAAAAACAGCTTTAGTTTACGAACTTGCTCCATTTCCTATGAGCTTATTCAATGACAAAGGATTAATGAGAGAAAGCAATAAGTCCGAGCTGTACAAATTACTACAGTCTGCAAGTTTCGTAAAACCTAATCCTTCAGAATTCAATTACATCATCGACGGTGGATTTCTGTTGCATAAAGTCCTTTGGCGTAAGGATGGAACTTTTCTACGGATCTTTAAGGACTATTCAGCATATATCTACAAACATTATTCAAGTAATGCCACAATTGTTTTTGATGGATATAGTACCAATAATTTAGGGGTCAAGTGAACGCTACAGAAGAGTACGGAATAAAATTTCTCCGGAGCTCAAATTTTCTGAAAGCATGCCAATTCCACAGAACAAAGACTTTTTCCTGTCAAATATTAAAAATAAGTCGAGATTCGTTGAGCATTTAATAAATTACTTACAGCAAAAACAAAGTTTCACAATTTTGCAAGCTATAGAAGATGCCGATGTATTGATAATCCATACAGCAATAGATTTAGCTCAAAAATCCGATAAAAAAGTTGTTGTTGTAGGCATAGACGTGGATTTGGCAGCTTTGATTATCGATTTATCACCAAATGACAAATATATAGCAATGTGGAAACCGAAAATCCTGAAAAAGCCAGACGTCATTTATGAAACTGACAAAAATGCCAAATTTAAAAACATTTTATTATTTGCCCATGCCTTCACTGGCTGTGATACTGTAAGTTCAATCTTCAAAAAAGGTAAACATAGCTTACTCAATTTAATCCAGAGAGACCCAACTTTAAAACTGGAAGTTGAAAAATTTTATAACAGTCAATCGTCAGTTGACGAAATAAAAGAAGCTGGTGAGTGAGCAATGTTAAAATTATTTGGAGCTGATAATGATTCGATTAACCAGTGCAGAATTGATCGTTTCTCGGTCAGTGTTACTAAGTCCAACGTAGTAAATTTAGCAACGTTACCACCAACAGCTTCAGCTACCTACCAACATTCCTTGAGGACTTATTATCAAGTGCAGACATGGCTTGGTAATTCTTTAAATCCTGAAGATTGGGGATGGAAAAGAACAGAAACTCTATTTCTACCCATACGAACAACTGAACCTATGGCACCATTAGAAATACTGAAACTAGTTTATTGCAGTTGCACAACTTCAAATTTCAGCAAGACGTGTAGTTGCAAAAAAGCGGGCATGAAATGCACCAGATCATGTAAGGGATGTAAGGGGGAAAGTTGTACGAATGCATCCGATCTTGTTGAGAACATTAATGACGTCGAAGAAGATGAAGAAGTTGATGATGATACAAGCGATCACTATGAGTACGAAATGGTCTTAGATGGGCAAGAAGTAAGACGTTCAGCTTATGGAGACGAAGATGAAGAAGAAGGAGAGGAAAATGAAATTTACTTTAGAAATGAAAGGGAAGAAGAAGAAAAAACAGATGAACCGAAAGAACAGGATGAAACGGAAGAAAAAACAGGAAGCCAGCCACATAAAGCAGACGAGAGGGTAAAAGCCAGTTCAGTTCACAATATTGACGAGCCCAGCTGTTCCAGAATTTCTCCCTTGAAAAAAAGAAGAAAGCGTTGTATATAAACAATATCCATGTATAACTTTTGCAGAACACTTAATGAATGATTAAAAATAAAATAAAAAAAAACTGTAATGGAAAAAATTTGATTAGCATTTATATACTATTTATTAGTACTTATTTATATGAAAATAATGACTTTTAAAAGAAAAATTATTTCTTAACTAAATATTTAAACAATTAAACACTTAAAAAAATTTAAACAATTAAAAATTGTTCATCATCATTTGTATTTCTCAACACGGTAACAGTTTTTTGTGTTTTGTTACATACGGCCGTTTTCAGAATTGAAATTACTTTTACGACAAAACTAAAATAAAAATCAGAAATTTTTTAAAATTTTTTTTTTATTTGATAAACAATTGAATTATTATTAAAAACAATTTTTTAGCTACCGTGTTGATAAATGCAAATACTGATTTTTAAGGAAAAAATCATTCCTTAAGTAAATATACAAACAACGGAAATATTAAAAAAAAATGTATATTATAAACAATTAAAAAATTTTAAACATTATTTGTATTTCTCGACACGGTAACGATTTTTTGTGTTTTGTTACATATAGTCATTTTCAGAATTGCAATTACTTTTAGGAAAATAATAAAATAAAGATCAGAAATTGTTTAAAAATTTTTTTTATTTGATAAACAATTGCTATTTAAAATTTTTTTTTTAGCTATCGTGTTGAGAAATGCATATAATGATTTTTAAAGAAAAAATTATTCCTTAACTAAATATTTAAACAATAGAAATATTGAAAAAAAGATTTTTTCAATTAAAATTTTTTTTGTCTTTGAAAACGGTTTTTCATGTTTTGTTACATATTGCTGTTTTTAGAATTGCAATTACTTTAGGAAAAAAACAAAATGAAAGTCAGAAATTGTTTATAACAAATTTTTTATTTGATAAACAATTAAATTATTGATAAAAAAAAAATTTTTTTAGTTACCGTGTTGAGAAATGCACACAATGATTTTTAAGAAAAAAATTATTTCTTAACTAATTATTTAAACAAAGGAAATATTAAAAAATAATTTTTAAACAATTAAAAAATTTTTTTAAGAAAAAATTTTTTGTTTAAAAATTATTATTTTTTCATGACAACAAATGGGTAAATTTTTTTTTTAGCTATTAAATTTCTTCATTTGTTTATCAAAAATTTATTAACAAATGACGTAAAAAAATTGCAACAAATGTTAATTGCTGTCATGGGTAGATAAAAAAACGTCAAAATAATAAAATTTCTAAAAAAAAATTTTTTTATTGTTATTTCCTTCATATTTCTTAAATTTTTAACTTGAAGAAATTATAATAAACAAAATAAAAAATTTTTATAAACTTTTACCACATAATTTTCTTAAGTATATATATAAGAAGGGTTCCACGAGGCAAAAAAATTTTAATGTAATTATTTAAACATTTATGTAACTATCTATGAAAGCAGAGTCCGTAAATTATTTATTGGTTAACAATGGCATAATTTTATGAAAAATTCGGATAAAAATTTTTTTCTAACTGGATCTTATTCTTTGAAGTGTTTTGAATACAACATAATTTTTTTAAATTTTTAAATTAACATTTACTACTATAAAAAAAATTATTTCTGGTGGCATGCTCTTTTCACCGTCGCTGCGTTGGCACGCGCAACCCGATTTTCGGCATTAAATTAAAATTAGAAATAATGGAGGTAGAGTTCCGGGAGTTGGGACTTTTTTTATTGCAAATTTCCTCCTCTTTAAGAATCTTTTTGTTTCATTTCTTAAATATTAATATTTTTTAAGTTATTAACAAGAAACTGAATACCTCGTTTTTTTTCATCTTATTTTGTTAATAACAATTGCAATTTTTTATGTGCTGTAAAATCCTTCAAATACATTTTTCTATAGGTCATTACGAACCGAATGAGCTATTGCTCGTATTTTTAAGAGCTTTACTTTTCATTTTCACGTTTTTTAACTTGTGAACTAGACTATATTGATATATATTTACTACTAGGGATGTTGATATTTATAAAAAATATCGATATATATTGTATCGATGTTTTCCAAATATATCAATATCGCATAGCAAATATTTGAATATTTATTAATAAATTTCTTTCTTTATTGTTAATAAAGTTTGGGAAAATAGCAAAAAATAAACAGTAATATTAAAAAAATTGCCACGAAAAACGGCTCTTTGTATGATGTCATAATTTGAAAACACGATACACTATAAGTGTATCGTAATTTGAAAACAAATAAAGGTCCATGTCAATTTTATACAGCACAAATCCAATTTTACCTAGTGGTTGGTGCAAATATAAGGGGAAGTACTGTGGCGTTGTGCCACACATCAAAATACTGAAACCTTCCTCTATCGAAATAAAATCAAAAATCGATATATATAGAGCCACCTGCTGAAAAATTATTTAACCTTTACAGAAATTTTGAAATACAAAACTGGTTTGCACATAGAATAAATATTCAAATATTTTAAAAACCTTTAATTTATTTTTAATTAAGAACTTGTTTACAAAAAAACATTTTTTTTAATTATGTAATCTATTGTATAAAACATTCTAGAACATTTCTGCAAAACAGAACGAAAATTAAACTTGATATTGATAAAAATTCCCTCTCTGATAATTTGACCGTTGAAGGGGTTACATCTTCTTCTATCGGGTCCAACTTAACTTTTAATAATAGATATTCGATATTTGATTTTCGTTCTGAACGTTCGCATTTGACTTTGCGGAAGACATTTAACGTATGATGTACATTGTTAATTAAATCTTGTAAAAATTACCGATTGTAAAATTGAAGATCGGAGAGTGTTAACTGGAGGAATTTTAACATTAATTTTTTTTATTTCAAAAAAA
This sequence comes from Brachynemurus nebulosus, assembly GCA_035578155.1. Classification (NCBI taxonomy): domain Eukaryota; kingdom Metazoa; phylum Arthropoda; class Insecta; order Neuroptera; family Myrmeleontidae; genus Brachynemurus; species Brachynemurus nebulosus. The sequence continues at coordinate 13,402,926 of JAPWDM010000007.1, forward strand.
TTAATAAAATCGGAGAAACGAATTTGTCTACTTTTTTTTTATTTAAACATTGAACCTTAAACTTGGACGGATTTTTGGGGAGTGCCTCCGGGAAAATTTAATTATTGAAGTTTCGGAACTACCGGACTCGCGGCACTAAACCTCGTGGTATACCGCCCGATTAGTCAAGGTTCCCGCCATCTCGGATTCTAATTTGGTAAGTCGGTTACTTTTTATTTTTTTTTTTTTGGGGTTGCGTCGCCCTAAACCGATACCTATTGGATCCATTTTTCTCCTGATCCCTCCAGCGACTCCCGACCTCATAATTATACGTAATTTTTAAACGCTCTCATCCAGTCAAGAAATTTGTAAATAATTTTTTTTTTGTGATTTTATTTAACCCTTTGACGACATAAGGGACAAACTATCTAACCAGTAGTGGGATACCCGAAAATTCACGCCTCAAAATATAAACTTACGGGCCCAGCACAAAACTGCCAACTCTCAGGATAGGAAATTTTTAGGATCCACTACTGGATTGACGGAGCGAACTACTGGGACTGTGTGTGTAAATTTCGCTCCCCAATAACCCCGAAGGGATTATTTGGATTACTACGCCACACGTCCAGTTTGGTAGCAGATTTCAATTTTTTAAAGCCAAAATTGAGCGTGCAGATGTTCAAGTTTAATTTATATGCACATTTGGATTTTTTTTAAAATATCAGTTAGTTGCAATATTTCCAAAAAAAATCCTTCATTACCTAAATTTTTGTATTCTTAACAATTTTTTTTTTTTTTTACAAAAATTGTCAATAATAAAGGCACTATTTTAAAATATATTATTTTAAAATTTTGCCAAAATAATCAAAAAATTGCATTCTTCACCGACAAGCTAAAACTGGTAAAGCTGTTTGTCTTAACAAACATTTTCTTTTTTTGGTTAAAAATTTGTTTTGATATTAAAATTTTTATTTGCAACTGGATTACGTAACTTTCATCTGCACCTCAAGTTTTTTCTTGCCTGGATTGATAAACATTTTACATGTTACGACATTATCGTTGTAACGTCTTTCGTGATTGCACATTAATACAATTTTTTAAGCTAGTAAAATTAATTTAAACCCCCCTTTTCTTCATAAACTGATAGTAATTGTTAACCGGCTATTTTCTTCTCTCTCTGGAACAAAACATTACATTAGTACCCTAAAAGACAAAAAAAAAATAGATTTTTTTCTTTTTTTGGAAACTTTTTCTGCTGTTTTGTTCTGTATTTTAGGACAAAAATTTATCAATGTTTCTGAGATCCACTAAAAAACGAGTCATGGAAAGTTCCAATTCTCAAATCGAGCCATCAAAAATAGTTAATCAACTGGATAATAAACCAAATCCGGTGGTGCAAGAATTCATAGATGTAGCCGCACAGTCAACATCAATGCAGCAACGAGAGAATCATTTTTCAAACATGAATCGTGCCTCGACTCCACATAGAAATCATAATCGGCTGTCCTCAATGGGCGCACTAGAGACACCCCATCGCTCTAATTCAGAACCAGCAGCTGAAGGCGCAATTCACAATCCTCTTGGCGACATCAACATCCTTGCACAAAAGCTCGACAATTTGAATACATTTCAACAAGATTTAGTGAAAATAGTGGATAAAGGTATTAATGCTTTAATAAATATAAATAAAAATAGTGAAAATTCTAAGTTTCTACCAAACATTGATGTAATCTTACAAAATATACCACCAGATGTGGACGGTTCAGACCCGAACACTTTATTAAATTTCATAGTTGAAGTAGAAAAAATAGTACAGTTGAATTTGATTAATTTAGAAAATCTTTTAAAAGCACTCGCATTTTATTCAAAAGGTGAACTAAAAACAACATTAGCAAATTGTGTGTTAACTCATAAAAATTGGTCAGACGTTAAAAATCTTTTATCGGAAACATTTACATCTCCATTACAAGCTCACCGTTTACAGTTAGATAATATTTATCGTTCACAACGAACTGATGAAAAACTTATAAATTTTATTTTGGACCTTGAACAAAAATCATTAGCTTTAAATTGTTTTGACGAAAACAGTATCATTATACATGTTTTAGAAAGTGCTTCGTCAGTTTATTTAGAAAAGTTAACAACCGTTGATATTCCACCATCTCTTAATTCACTAAAACAACTAGCAAAGCGATTGGACGAATTTCAAAATCGAATCGATACCTCTAGATTAAAAATTTTAAATTTAAAAACTACGGCAGAATCAAACTCATATTATATCAGTGAACGTGATAAACTCAAATTTAGTGAAAAACATTTTACATAAAAACACAAAAAATTTTAAATTCATAAAATTAGAAAAATTAATATAACTACAGACAATAGAAAAACTGTAATAAATCTATAGATTTAATTGTCAAAATTGGAAAGTAATTTTTTTTAATTTTGAACAATTTGAATTGTGATATTTTAAATAGACAGTGGAACATTAACGAGGTTTAACTGTAAAATTGTTTTAAGTGTCAATAAACTCACTTTTAATGAAAATAAACTTTCAATAAACATTGTTTTTAAAGGAACTAAATCAATTTTAAATAAATTTTAAATAGTTTTAAAATGAGTTTTTAACAAACATTACAATGTACATAACACTTTATACAAAGATCAAAACTTTTTTTATGTTCAAAAATTATTTTAAATACAAGAACACGAACTCAAATATTTACTCAGTTAGACGTATCAACCATCTTTGCCAATAGAATTCATGCGCAATTTGATTGTTTGAATCGGGGAGGAATTCGGGGCTATTTAGAAATAACAGCCCGCTGAATTAATTTAGTTAGCTCCACAACCAAGCAGTTTTATGCGCAGATATGGGCAAAATAACAAAAAAAATTCGAATTCATGTTTCTTCAAACTTAAAAGTATTCACTAATAAGACCTTCCATGACAGTTCGTTGGTTCCACACATACATTCATTTAACAAACACATATTTATACACATGCGATGTACAAATGTTCAAATAATCACTTATCACATACGTTTAAATTTATTTATTTTTCTTTCTCTCTCTTTCATTGAGCAGCTTGATCCGCAGGCATTTTCATCGGTGGCCACATTCGAATACGGATGGATTTTTTTCCAAAGTACAGAAAAATCCGGAATTTTATAAAATTCGCAGGATTAATTTAAATAAGTTCTGTATTAGGATCTGATCCTTCATGTGTCGGGGTGCCATCTGTGGGGTGTTAGTGGATTAAACAAACATATTTGGATATACACTAAAATAATCATAAATCTTAACAATTGCTTTTTTTTTCTTTCATAATTAATCATTGCACATGGCATCTTATGTACAATTTTTTTTGTCTCTTGGTTTTGATTCTCTACGTATCAAAAAAATAGTAAAAATATACAAAACCTTTTCGTTTCTTCCTTCAACTTATATTTGTTAAAATAAAAACATCTAATGTTATTAAATTTTGTAAAACTTTTTTCAATTGTGTAAACCATTCTTCTTTCTCTTCTTAATTTTTTTTTTCTCTTCTTCGCGAAGGATAAAATTTTTTTTCCGTGGGGGGGAGTAATGTGGCGTTGTGCCACACATCAAAATACTGAAATCTTCCTCTATCGAAATAAAATCAAAAATCGATATATATAGAGCCACCTGTTGAAAAATTATTTAACCTTTACAGAAATTTTGAAATAGAAAACTGGTTTGCACATAGAATAAATATTCAAATATTTTAAAAACCTTTAATTTATTTTTAATTAAGAACTTGTTTACAAAAAAACATTTTTTTTAATTATGTAATCTATTGTATAAAACATTCTAGAACATTTCTGCAAAACAGAACGAAAATTAAACTAGATATTGATAAAAATTCTCTCTCTGATAATTTGACCGTTGAAAGGGTTACATCTTCTTCTATCGGGTTCAACTTAACTTTTAATAATCGATATTCGATATTTGATTTTCGTTCTGAACGTTCGCATTTGACTTTGCGGAAGACATTTGACGTATGATGTACATTGTTAATTAAATCTTGTAAAAATTACCGATTGTAAAATTGAAGATCGGAGAGTGTTAACTGGAGGAATTATATCATTAATTTTTTTTATTTCAAAAAATTAATAAAATCGGAGAAACGAATTTGTCGACTTTTTTTTTTTATTTAAACATTGAACCTTAAACTTGGACGGATTTTTGGGGAGTGCCTCCGGAAGAATTTAATTATTGAAGTTTCGGAACTGCCGGACTCGCGGCACTAAACCTCGTGGTATACCGCCCGATTAGTCAAGGTTCCCGCCATCTCGGATTCTAATTTGGTAAGTCGGTTATTTTTTATTTTTTTTGGGGTTGCGTCGCCCTAAACCGATACCTATTGGATCCATTTTTTTCCTGATCCCTCCAGCGACTCCCGACCTCATAATTATACGTAATTTTTAAACGCTCTCATCCAGTCAAGAAATTTGGAAATAATTTTTTTTTTTGATTTTATTTAACCTTTGACGACATAAGGGACAAACTATCTAACCAGTAGTGGGATACCCGGAAATTCACGCCTCAAAATATGGACTTACGGGCCCAGCACAAAACTGCCAACTCTCAGGATAGGAAATTTTTAGGACCCACTACTGGATTGACGGAGCGAACTACTGGGACTGTGTGTGTAAATTTCGCTCCCCAATAACCCCGAAGGAATTATTTGGATTACTACGCCACAGTACGTAAAATCGGAAGATCAGGGGCGTCGGTAAACTTTTGTTGCGGGGGTTGGTAAATATTATTTATCTGAATTTATTTAAAACAAAATTATCTTAAGAGACAATTTACACCTAAAATTCGGTTGTGTAGACAAAGGAAATCGAATGTTATACTGATGAATATGAGTGACGACTTTTAGAAAACTGTCGAAAAATCAACTTCACTATCGCATTCATCAGCGTAAAGGACGCCAAATAGCGAAAGCTGACAAAAATTCTAGAATATTCTACTCGTGAACTAGCAAAGATACCAAAAAACAAACTTCACTATTGAATTGGGCATTAAAAATTTGATTAAGCAGCGCATTTTGACAAAAATTCTAGAATAATCTATTCGTCAACTAACAAAGATATCGAAAAATCGATTGCACCATTTAATTGGTCATCGAATAAAAGACGAAACAGCACATTTTGTGAAATGTTCTAGAATATTCTATTCGTCAAATAGTAAAAATTGTTTGTCAACATCGGACATTTGGTTTACATTATTTTAATTTTGGTTGGACAATTAAGTGGTGCAGTAGATTTTCCAATATCTTTGTTAACTGACAAATATAATATTCTAGAACATTTCTCAAAATGTGTTATTTGGTCTCCTTTTTGGTAGCCAATTCAATGGCGACGTCTACTTTTAAATTTACACCAACGTATACAACTGCAAAAAAGTATTTTCCTAAGATAAAGTATCTCTACTCTTGTTAAATTCTGCTATTTGGTCTTTTATTTAATAATTAGATGAGTGATAAAATCGGTTTTTTGATATTTCTGCTAATTCTCGAATAGAACATTCTAGAATATTGTTCAGTTCTTGTTATTTAGGCTTTCATTCGACAACAAATCCGATGGTGAAATCAGTTTTTCGATATTTTTACTAGTTCTCGAATAAAACATTCTAGAACATTGTTCAATTTTTCTTATTTAAGCTTTTATTTGATGGCCAATTCGATGGTGAAGTCAGTTTCCCGATATCTTTGCTAGTTCTCGAATAGAACATTCTAGAACATTACTAAATTTTTGTTATTTATGCTTTTATTCGAAGACCAATTCGATGGTGGAGTTAGTTTCCCGATATCTTTGCTAGTTCTCGAATCGAACATTCTAGAACATTTCTAAATTTGTTATTTATGCTTTTATTCGAAGACCAATTCGATAGTGAAGTTAGTTTCCCGATATCTCTGCTAGATGCCGAATATAACTTTCTAGAACTTTTGCTTAATTCCGCTGTTTAGTCCTGTCTTTGGTTGACTATCAAATGATGAAGTCGGTTTTTCGACATCTTTGCTATTTTCCGAATATAATATTCTGGAACTTTCATCAAAATTTGTTATCTGGCTTTTTTCCATAACCAATCAGATCGTGAAATCGATGTGTACTCGTATATGCACACATATTTGTCTACGTATGCATATACATTAAATAATATGTACGTATATGTCTGTATATTGGTGTAATTGTTTGTTGGTGTTGATAAATTTACTGTAAAAGTTCACAAGAATCTGAATATTTTTGAACAAGTTCATACATACAAGTTGTAAATGTGTATATATTTACACTGATTATATTTATTTGTGTATATTATTTGTGTATGGCTATGTGTGAATGCTATACGTGTGTATGTGAGAAAATATGGGAACTTCCCAGACCCTTGCATAAATTTGCTACGCCCCTGAATTGACGATTATGTATACCTTGACACAAATACAATCTCACGTCTTCAAATCTGTGAGAGGGGTACTCCACCACTCGCTACGTTATATTGGAGGACGTTATATTGGAGTTCCTATGTATGTGGCATTTTTTTTAGATTTTTTTAAATTTTAAAAATATAACTTCTTAAACAAATGTCACATAGCACATCTTCATCTACTTGCCGCTTTGTTCAATATAAATTTTAAACATAGTCAAATAGAAGTGCTGTATTAATTGAACCAGGATTTTTCTGGAGTAGATTTTAATAAAACTCTTTCTTTAATGTGTTCTCTGGTTAACCTAGTTCGGTTATCGGGAACTGTGATATTAATTGTTGATGCAACTCTTTCTAATGCCACAGATGAAGCCGGGCAAATTAAATACTCCAAGGCAATTTTAGATAAAATAGGTATAAAATTTTGTCCATCCTTCCAAAATTTTAATGGGTTGGATGACCGTGAAATATTTGGCTGGTCTAAATATTGCTTTAATTCTGCTGGTATTGTGCAAAAACTAGAAATTTCTTCATTCGACATGTTATTCAACAGAATGGTAATGTACCCCAAGGCACAAGGTAAATAATAATAATAATAATTGGGATAAGTTAAAATCATAGAATCCACAAACCTATCTTTAATTTTTTCAAATACCTTTTTTCTTGTTATCACCCCACGACCATACTGTTGCTTTCTTAAGCAAACGAGATAACGGTTACACATATTCAGCACATTGGTTCACAAATTTGTGGTAGAAATTAATTAATCCTAAAAGGGTTTGCAAATCCTTGCAATTTTTTGGCTCCAAGCAAGCCTTAGTAGCTCTCGCCTTTTCCTCGTTCATTTTTATATCGACAGTTGATTTTTATATCGACAGTTCATTTTTATATCGACAGCGTATTTCATTAACCAAAAAAGATGATTTCGATAGTTTTATTTTTATACCTGCATTATTAATTTTTTATAAACTAATCTCCAGAAGCCGTAAATGAAAAAAATTTTTGACCAAATTATTATATCGTCAACTTAAGAAGTTGCGAACTCACTTACATCGCTTCCTAAAATTTCTGAGACGCATTTGATAAAACATCCGACATTAACATTCAATCTGAACGGGAGAACATTAAATTCATAGCTATGTCCCTGGAATAGAAATGCGGTATATTTACGACTTTCTCGGGACAGTGGAATGTTCCAATACCCCATAGTAATATCTCTTGCGCTAAAATACTCAGCGCCCTGAAATTTATGCAACACATCTTCAATAGGGAGAGGTTGTTCCCAATCCGAAATCAAAATTTTGTTTAAAGCTCACGCCTCCAGACATAATCGAACTCGGCCATCCTTTTTATTCACCACAGGGGTTGCTGTGGGGTGAATTTGACGTAATAATTATTCCTAATTCCAACATTCGGTCTATTTCTTTTTGTACTTCGGCCCTTTTCAAATAGGAAATAGGTTACGACTTTTTTACGAACGGCTTGTGAGGAATCGTTTTTAGTTCACACTCAGAATTCGTAACTTCCTCTGGGTTTTCCGAGAATACGTCATTATATTGTTGCAGCAATTCATTTAATTGCTGTTTCTGTTCAACAGTAATATCCGTATTATTTAATTTTTCCTTCTCACCTGGTGGCGCGGAATCTATACATTTCATGTCAAAAATACTTGTAGTTAAAACTGACGTTATCATTGGTTTTAATTGTAACGAGGAACTTCAGTCATTTTTTAAATAGTTAGGTGTCATAAATGGTATCTTATGGGAGACACTCTCTACCGTGATTCGTAAAAATTTATTTTCGTAATCTACAACGGATAAATACTGGTTTAACCAACTGGTGCCGTATAATATTTAGGCATTAAGATTTGGAATCACCACAAAAGCAGTAGGTATTGTTACCTACCCAATCCTAATATCCAATAATGTTTGCCACTTCACTCTCTTTATTCTACTACTACTAGCGGTTACAAAAGTCAAGTTTCCTATCGGAAGTACTGAAGTTTGATCGTCTTCAATTTGACTGAAAATTTCCTTGCTTATAGCCGTTACATCGCTTCCTGTATCGACCAAAACCGTAAATATAAATGACTTCAAAGAAACTAGTACACTAGGAGATTTTTGTTTATCCGCAGAATCCTTTTGAATATGTTTCTTTTCTGAATTTAAAAGACATCGCGAATATCATGGTATGATGCCTCGATCGTATTGATTTGTTGATTTGGTATCAGGCTCCCTCTTAAGTTTTCCCCCAAAGCAGGAGCCGATCTTAGTGGGGTAGTAGTAGTAGTAGAAAAATAATGTATTAAACGAAATGTTATTACATAGGTTGGTAACAATTTAAGTGCGGCAAAGAAATGAGAAATACATAACAAGAATAGCTTTCGAGGTATACCTGTCACTCCGCAAAAGCCTTTTTAGTTTTGTAGTTCCAATAACGAAAAGAGAACCACACAATGTTGAACATGACGCTTACGAGGTATGACATAAATAGTGAATACTCTCAATACAATCTAAATATTAAATAAAAGTATACTATAATAATTAATTAACAATAAATATCTATTGTATGTATAATAACTAAAGGTACATTATTTTATAAAATAAGCAACAACAAAATAAAGTAAAACCATTTATACTTTTGAGACAACTTTATACAACATTTATAATTTCGAGATTTTAATAATTTATTTTATTGCTTTTATAAGTACAAAACTAATAGCTTCTTTTTTCCTCTTTTCTTGTTTCTTTTCCTATTTTTTATTTATTTATTTATTTGTTTATATTTAAGCATATAATTATGTAAATCCCAGTATTTTATATATGTATGGTTAATTTTTTGTATTTGTTTAAACAATAAATCAGTTTAGTTATTTGTGTTTGTTTTATATTTGTTAAAGAGCTGTAGCATGACGTTGAGAACATCTAGTATTTATAAATTAGCAGAAAAGAGTTTATTTCGTTACTCATTTATTATAAACGAGCGTAGTTTAAGAGCACCATCTATAAAATGGTAAATGTCGGTTAGTAGTTGAGGATTACTGAAATTTAAGAAAATTGGATAGAAATTTTCATTGTTAATTTCTATTAGAAATATTAAATATTTCTCAGGGAAATGCTAACGTAAGCTTTTATAAATCGGACAAACTAAGAGTATGTGGTATAGAGTCTCCAGTAACTTTAAATTACAGATCGAACATAGCACGTTAGTAGAAAGGCAATGCCGTTTCGAGCACAAATGGGTTTATTGACCCCAACCCACTGACCCACATTGTCCCGTTAACCCGCTAATCTATATTGACCTAGTCCGATTCGTCACACGACAAGTTTACCCAGTTTTTTGACACTCAATTTTTGCATTTTAGTGAAAGCGAAACTTTTTAATTTGCATACACTGTTTAATTTTGAATCTGAATGAAAGTGAATTTTTTTTGTAGCGACCTTCTCTAGGTCGTTTATAAAAATGAATGAGTATTTTTTTTGTGTGTGGATTCTTACGTTTTAAAACTGGTTTTTGTTATGTATGCGTACGTGAAGAATGTGTTGTACACATAACTGTTTGTCTCGTTTGGGTATGTGGTTGACCTGAAATTGAATAGGTACAAGAGAAAAATAAGCAAGATGTTTATAGTAAAAAATGATTTATTTATATACTTATTAATATACTTAAATACATTTATATCTCTAAACTAAAATTATATAAAATATACATATAAAAGAATGATTTGAAAAACTTATAGCTAATACATACATAAAATTATCGTTAATAAATTATCTTAAAATATAAATAAAAAAATAAAATAATAAAAAATATATACAATAAAAAAATATACACTTTTTTTTTAATATCACAAATTTTCTATTGTTTTTTTATAAAACTGAACGTTTCTTAGAGCAGAATTCACTGTAATGTTTTTGTGTCTAAAGCACACTTTTGCCTCTTCTTCTTCCTGATTGAAATGATTTTTGGAACAAATATTTTCGATATTTACTGCTTCACAGCCAAATAATTCCATCAACCATTTACATTTTTCTTCCCCTTTTGTAATTATCGTCTCCCCAATTCCAAGATTGTCCTCGATTTCGTTTCTGATGTACTGTATCCCTTCGTCATATTCTACCACTCCATCTACCCAATTTACGTTTCTTGCAATAAACGTATTTGCTTTTTTGTACTTATATGGTAACGTTTCCCAGTCGTACGGTGGTTTCAATATAAAATGCAGGATTGATTGGTCCTTTAACAGGACAAATTTAGTATGAATTCGCCCTCTCGTCCTCGGAACCCTTGTACATCCACAAAAACTGATTCACTCAAATTGTTCATTTTAAACTTTTCAAAAAAAAAAATTAAAAATTTACAGGTAAGTTGTCTCGTTAAAAGAACTATCAACGTTATCGTGTCAAAGCCTATTTATAAGGTGTTTATATATATATATATATATATATATATATATATATATATATATATATATATATATATATATATATATATATATATATATATATATAATTTCAAGTACCCTCACTTCGTCGATTAATCGTATTGAGGTCACCCAATACGGTTTCTTCAAAGATGTTAAGTTTATCTTTACACTGTTTTAATATATCGAAGAGTAATTCTTCGCTCTCTTTTTTTATTTCTTTATTGAATTCTCGACCAAATGAGACAAAATTATCATCACTGAAATACCGTTTTTTATCCAAAACTTCTTGTTTGAAATTAAACATAAACTCCACCAATGGTTGAAATAAAATGAAAATCAACAAAATACGTAAATTGTATTATTATTTATTGTAAAAGGTTTGTTATTACAACAAAATGCTAATTAAGCACATATAATATGTATTAATTATAATTTTTTTTAATACAATAAAAAATGACTAAGTTTTACAATTACCTTAATATTTAATAATAATTGTTAATAAACATTAAAGGATAATAATGAATCATTTCTAAAATAAATAGTTTAAAATTCATGTTGCTTTCAGTCTGTGCAAAATTTTTAAGTAATTTTATTGTACACAAGTTGCTGTAGTGATTATTCGTAATATATTCAACCAAATTTTTGTAGTAATTGAAAAGATTTAAACTATTCAGTTTTAGCACTTGCGTATCTATTATACATTTTAATTGTTCCATTTCTTGAAATGTTTTCAACGCAAACATAATAAAATTCGTTTTATTAAAAATTTTAATCACTTACATTTTTTCCAAAAATTTCACTTTTTAAAACGACTACATCACTTAAATTTTCACAAAAATCCTGTGGAGAGTCTGTGTAAAAATAATCATTAATCTTCTCACGAAAATCGAAAATTTTGTCGAACTGTGCCTTTTCCAATAGTTTGACAGTTGTTTCCACCACTTAGTTTTATTATTACACGAAATTCTTCACTTGCAAGGACACCAACCTCGATTGATTTAGTTTGACTTAAATTAAGAAAGTATGTTGAACTTAAAATAAGCTTAAAATTTGTCGTAGTTGATTTTATCCTATTTTTGCTTGGTATAACATTATCATCTGTATTATTAAGATTAATAAACGCTTCCGCCATTGTTTTGTATTTCTTGTGCGCGATTTGGTATGTTTGAACATAAAACTGATTTTCGGCGAACATTTATATACGAAAATTTCTCCAGGAAAATGTTTCCTTCCAATATTAAGCAATAAGCCAACGTCTGACCTTGGCCTTTACGTAAGAACAGAAATCAACTATTTTCAATGTATATGTATTTAAATTATTTTAAAAGAATTCTAAACCATTCATTTTTAAGCCTGGTTATAAATTAATGTCACTTCTTAATAGCTTTTTTATATTTTTAAATAAAAATGCGTGGTAATGATATTCTTTGTTAAAGCATATACACATGTAGTTCAATGTCACCTGACCTAAAAAACTAGAAAGTTTAAAATAAACTTTTAGAGAATACCGACAAAAACACATCACACGAGTACGGAATGCATTTTAAATTTATACAATTTTATGGATAATGCATTGAACATAGCATCCACTTTCTATAATAAATTATACTAATTTACATTTATACTTACAGCACCAAATATTTTTTATATTCTTAGTTGAATATTCTTATGGTAATAAAATTTAATGTCAATTATTTTTTTGAAATTGGTTATGTAATTTTAAGGAGATACTGAAAAATTTTATTTCTTTTACTACCTACGATTTATTTTAATGATCGTTTTTTAAATTTATGTATAATTTCTAAGCTTTTACAGCAGGCGTGCGATAACTTCTCATGTTCAGGTGAGGTGATGGATTATAGATAGACGAATTTTAGTATATGTTTTCATACATTCTAAATGTATATAATATATCATCGAATTCTAATTATCGAAAATAGATATCGAAAAATTAATAAAATATTTTTACTTATTCAAAGAAAACCATCTCTTTATTTTGAGTATTTTTTTGTTTAACGCAATTTTTACAACTATCTAGGATACACTCCATATTTATTTCTATTTAGATTTTAAAAAGTTAATTAGAAAAACAACGTCACTACGTACTTTTTTTAGGACTAATGAATATAACGAAATATCAAGTGACGAAATATCGTGTTTCCACTGTATAGTGTTAATAATAATAATAACAATAATAATAATAATAATAATAATAATAATAGGTGGTGAGGACACCTATAGCAGCTGCCCTTGGCACCCGTGAGGGATATTTATCCCCCATTGGTGTCAAGGAGGCTAAGGGTTCCAGGGGTAGTTTATGCGCAATACACTAATCTTCGGATTCCATTAGCCTCTGACTACCCAAGATCGGCACCGTTCCTTCTCGAGGTACCACCGTTTTCACGAAAGGTGTCGGATCGACAGTTCATTTTTTCAACCTATCTTTTTATTTCTTTTCGTTTTTACTGTTTTTTGTTTTCGTTATTTTTATTTCTTTTTGTTTCAGATTTTCTTTTATCTTTTGTTTCCCTTTTGTTTTTGGTTTTGTTTTGTTTTCGTTCTTCTTTGTTGTCCCAACTTCAAGTCATCTTCGGGACCCACACTAGCTCGTGTGTGGCTTAGCGGCGTTGCCTGGAAAAGGGGATCCTGGTGACTGAGGGAAGCCGTTACTTGCGAGTACGGCGGAACAACACGTCACTTTGGCCCTGGCTTCAGGCATAGACCGTGGCTGCGGTTATGCACCGGCCGCAGTAACTTCGAGCGCCCCGGAGTCGCGCGTGTCACTGGGGCAATGGGCTTCGTCCCTAGGGCCCCTCATTTCCGTATCCCTGGCGTGGGAGTCCCACGTCCCTTATGAGGCTCCGTGGAGGGTGGGGAGCGGAGTGGGGGTTTATTTGTGTTACGTCGTATGGATAATCAAAACTCACTTCAAAAGGGCGAGTCCGGGCCCTCTAAACCGGACGCGAACCCGGCTCCACCACTTACACCTGGTGTGAGCGGTAGTAGCGCCGAAGCATCTAGCCAGGTTGCTGCTACCTCAAATGTAACCCCACCGCAGTCCGGTGATGCGGTTACGAAGACCACGGGGGGTAACCCTCCTCCCCAAAAAAAACAAACAAAAGGGAAATATCGTGGGCGTCCAATGGATACCCCAAGAATGGAAGAATTTTTAAGATTTTTAATTGTGAAACCGACAGAAGCGGACTTCAGTAAGATAAGTCCCTTCTTGTTGGCAAAACTGGTTAAGGAATTCATTGGGCAGGTTAAGGATGCCAAACTGTCGGGCAAAGGGTTGCTCGTGGAGGCATTCTCATCGGCACAAAGTGAAAGAATCCAAAAATTAAACAGCTTAGGTCAGTACGCGATGAAGGTGACCCCTCATGGAGTCTTAAATTACTCAAGAGGAGTAATTATGCACCCATCCTTAGCGTACTGCACCCTCGACGAGATAGTGTCGGAGATGTCTCCACAGGGGGTTATAGAAGCCAAAAGGCTGAAGTTAAACAGGGGGAATAAATATCCTGAATCCCCCTTGATACTACTTACCTTTAATAAAACTACATTACCAAAGGAAGTAGTAATCGGCCTGTTTAATAAAGAGCGCCCGTACATCCCAGCACCCATGAGGTGTTACAAATGCCAAGGGTACGGCCACGTCTCACAACGATGTACAATTGAGCAACAGATCTGCGTGTGTGGTCGGCCGTTACATGAAGGACGGCCATGTGACGAGCCCATCAAGTGCATTAACTGTGAGGGCAATCACTCGGCTAAGTCGAGGAATTGCCCCATCTTCAAGCAGGAATCAGCCATCCAAGAGCTGAGAGCCCTTGAGAAATTAACTTATCCAGAGGCTAGACGGAAACTTCTGGGTAATATGCCCCGTCGCTCCGCTCTGGATGGTTATGCACGCGCTGTTGCGGCCCCCGCCCCTACAGCGGCTGAAAAGACTAATGAAATGAAAGAAATTAAAGAAGCCATGAGACAAATGCAAGTTAATATGCAGAAAATGCAAGAGTGTCTCATGCGCTCTGCGGGTGTAGCTGTATCTACACCCAGTACAGCCGCTGTCGTGTCAGCCAAGGTCCCTGAGGCCAAGAGGGTGATTACCACCACCCCTCAGGGACCCGTCGTACGTACTGTGACGTCTTCTCCCAAAAAGAAGACATCACCGAAGAAGGCTTCGCCTCCGAGAAGGCGTTACAGTCAGGGGGAGAAGGAGGTGGAAAAACCAAGGTCCCCCAAAAAGGGACCCTCCACATCCACCTCGGAGGCGGAATTCATTCCGCCCCCACCTATGACGGCTCCGCTACCACCAAACGTCGCGTACCATGGTGGAATGAAGTCGTGAGTGTAGCAGTTGCAGAGAAAAAGCGGGCGTACAACGAACTCAGGCGTCGCCCCACGCAGGAAAATGTGATAGCCTACAAACGTGCTCAAGCACGTTGTAAAAGAACTATAAAAGAGCAAAAGAGGCTATCATGGGAGCAATATGTTTCGGCCATTAATACCTCCACCACCAACTCAGAGGTATGGAGAAGAATGAGGGCCATTACTGGGAAATATTCCCGTTCACCTATGCCCTCCCTTCTCGTCGTCGACGGTCGAAACATCACTGAACGCGCAGAAATAGCTAATTGCTTAGCTAAGCACTTTGAGCGCGTCAGTGGCTCCCAGAATTATGACCCGGACTTCCTGCGGATCAAGATCGAACACGAACAAAACGATCTTGATTTTTTCTCAGATGAATCCCTCCAGTATAACCAACCGTTTTCTATGCAAGAATTACTGGAGGCGCTTCGGGGATCTGGGGACACCTCCCCTGGACCTGATGAGATCCCCTACGCCATGATCCGGAACCTGCCTTATCCTGGTAAGTGTCGGTTACTGGATCTTTACAACGAAATTTTTAGGCAAGGCGTTTACCCTCCGCAGTGGCGAGAAGCTACCATCATTCCGCTGCTAAAAGAGGGTAAAGATTCATCGCAACTAACTAGCTACCGTCCAATATCCTTGACTTTCTGTTTCAGCAAGGTATTGGAAAAAATGATGAACAACCGTCTCGTCTGGTGGCTGGAATCCCACAACCTTATACCTAAACATCAATGTGGGTTCCGCCGATACCATTCGACTATGGACCATCTTGTTCGCCTCGAAAATGCCATTCAAGACGCCTTTCTCCAACGAAAACACCTTGTGGCCGTGTTTTTCGATTTGAAGAAAGCTTATGATATGACCTGGAGGTATGGCATTCTCAAGAAGCTGCACGACTGGGGTTTAAGAGGTAACCTCCCTCAGTTCGTAAAAAGTTTTCTGACTGACCGTGCTTTTCGTGTCCGGGTAGGTGACACTGAGTCTGAGGCCCAATCCCAGGAGAATGGTGTTCCTCAAGGCTCCACTATTAGTGTCACCTTGTTTTCCATCGCAGTCAGTCATATTGCAGCTTCAGCCCTAATTCGTCGTTGCTTGTACGTTGATGACCTCACAATTTTTTATGCAGCCGATTCCATTGAGGATATCCAACAACGGCTGCAACAAGGCATCAACGAAGTGGTGACTTCTGCAGAAGCTCTTGGTTTTCGTTTCTCACCACAAAAAACATCGGTGGTTCACTTCTGCAGAAAGCGCAACGCACATCCGGATCCTGTTCTCACATTGAAAGGATCCAACCTTCAGTGCGTTGATAACGTCAGGTTTCTAGGACTCATATTCGACAAACAACTTACGTGGCGCCCACACCTCCAAGCCTTAGCTGCGAGTTGTCGCAGGACAATAAACATGCTTAAGTGCTTGGCTGGTGCATCGTGGGGTGCGGGCCGGGAGTCGTTGCTTCGCCTGTATCAATCGCTAGTTCTGACTAGGATTGACTACGGCAGCATTGCTTACTCCTCCGCCCGGGCGTCTGCGCTCTTACTCCTAGATCCTGTTCACCATGCAGGCATACGACTCTTTACGGGAGCATTTCGAACGAGTCCTTCTATGAGCCTCTGCGTAGAGTCGGGTCTTCCTCCGCTGCGACTGAGACGTGAGCGTCTCTTGCTCAATTATGCGGCGGGGATATATGCAACACCTTCACATATAAACCACCCGACTTTATTCAGATACCGTTTACAGGGGCTCTACGGTCGACGTCCCACCATAAGTCGACCAGTGGCCGTTCGAACGCAGGAGTTATTAGAGAGTCTGCACTTACAGTTCGCCAGGGTGCTTCCCAAACGTCCTATGGAAGTGCCCCCTTGGCTGATCCCTAGCGTAAGGTGTCGTTTCGACCTGACTGGTCTCAACAAGGAGGAGACCAGTTAATTCGAATATCGATCCCGCTTTTATGAGATCATTAGCGAACTTGACTCTCTCTGCGTATACACAGATGGTTCCAAAACAGCTACAGGTGTTGGAAGTGCCATCGTCATTCGTGACGATCCTCACGCTTGGTCACTTCCTCCCCAGGCCACTGTGTATACTGCAGAATTATTTGCTATTTTGCAAGCCCTGCGATTCTGTCAAACATCCGAAGACAGCGCATTCCTCATTTGTTCCGACTCGTTGAGCGCGTTGCAAGCGATCTGCCACTCTCATACCATCGATCCACTGGTGCAGAACATCCGAACGTGTCTCTACATGCTCCGCCAAAGAGTCTCCACCGATGCTGTCTCTGAAAGAAAGATGCTTGAATTTCTTCGAAATTCGCATCTTCTTCAGAGACTGTAGGGGCTTTACATCTCTTAATTTTATTCAAGTCGTCTCTTGCTTCTCCCCCGACATATAATTTTATTTTTCAGCTTATTTTAATCTACGTGTTTTCAAAATGAACTGTGTTGTCCTAATTTATTTATTTATTTATTACCCATACCCTGTTCCAGCTGGTCTGGCAGGGTACTTTTAGTCTCTCGTTATCCCACTAAGGGCCTTTTACACCCTTAGTGGTACTTTGTTATTCATACATGTTTTGTTGTTTTTGTTATTGTTTTTTATCGATGTACCACCGAAGGCCTTTTACACCCTAGGTGGTACATCACTTGTTTTTATTTATCTGTGATATTTTATTATGCCGCTGTGGGCCTGTTGTTATGGCTCCACAGCGGTATTGTTTTAACTCCTTATTGCGTCGCTGGTGGGCCTGTGGCTCCTCAGCGATGCAATAAGTATTATCTGTGATTACTTCTGTGATTTATAATTCTAGTCATTTGTGTGTTTCTAGTCAGGTTCCTCCACTCCGGGGCCTTTTATGCCTCGGAGGGAGTTCCAGCGATGGCTTCCAGGCCTTGGTGACCGGACGTTCTGTCTAGTACTTACCGTACCGTCACCAAGGACTGTCCACTCTTTTTAAGCCCTGGGATGGCAGGGCCCATTGATGGATTTTATTATGTGTATGTTTTGTCCCTTGTCTATCGCATTTATGTGTTCCTGTCTGTTTTGTGTATGTTTTTATTTATCGTTTATGGCGGCGCATGCCCTCTGTTGGCGATGCCGCCGGGTGCTGCTGACCGCGCCATCCACCGGCAGCAGTACCCCAATTTTAATAAAAAAAAAAAAAAAAAAATAATAATAATAATAATAACACTTTATTCAAAAACCATTATTAACATGGACAGAACAAGTCAAGTTGTAACACTGAATACATATATATATATATATATATATATATATATATATATATATATATATATATATATATATATATATATATATATATATATATATATATATATATATATATCTTAAAATAAACAACATAATTAATAACAACAAAAGTAAAAAATAACATTATTGATTACTGATAGCTGACAACAGATTTATAGTATTGGTAATTAGTAATTACAGGATTATACAATAGATGGTACTCATAAACAACAGATACACCAATTGTAAGCTTTTGGATTAGAGACCACGAAATCAGTGGTTCTCAACATTGTATTATTAATTTAGGTCAATGTTATAGAATGCACAGTCGATTAGATATTCTTTAAATTGTTTTTTGAATTGTATAATAGGCAATTTTTTCAACTCATTAGGCACAATCTTATTATAAACCCGCGGTAGCATATCACATATGTTTCTAAAGATGTATTCCTTAACCGTCTGTGGCGTGTAAAGCTGCTTGGCCCCCCTAGTATCATAGGTATGTACATCACACATTTGAGGAAATAGAATACTTTTTCGCGAAAATCGCTACTTCATAGTAATAGATTGATGGTAGCGTCAGTATTTTATGTTTTTTGAAAAATGGCACGCATGTATCTGTCTGCCGTAAATTAAAGATTGCTCTTATACACTTTTTCTGTAATAAAAATATTTGGCTACTGTTGACTGAATTTTCCCAAAATATCACACCATATCTAAGCGACGAGTATACAAAGGCGTAATAGGCTTGTAGAGCTGTTTCTATGTCAACTAGTGTGGACAACTGTCTTAAAAGGAATACATATTTAGTTATTTTATTTCTTAAGAAATCAATGTGAGGTTTCCAATTTAATTGACTATCCAACTGAATCCCCAAAAATTTGCAATAATCCAGAGTTTTTAGCTCTTTCCCCTGTATATTAATTTTCAGTATTCTGTCTTGGTTATTTTTAGTATATTGCAGAATATTTGTTTTTTTTTACGTTCGAACTAAGAGAGTTAACACTAAACCAACTCTCCAATTTATTGAATGCGTCCTTTAATAAACTTAAACTTTTTTCAAGGTAATATTTTAATAAAGTGAATATTTTGAATTGAATATTAAGAAGAGAAATTTTTTTATTTCCAAAACATGTTTTAAATGGAATGATGTAACATTTGATATAAGCTTTTTAATCAATTCCCACACATAAGAAGATGATAATTAAACATCTAAAAGCCGCTTGTATGTTTTTTTATTATTGTAATGTGGGTTATTTGAAAGTTAAAAAACCAGACGGGTTAATATTCTCAAATAAACTTTTCAAGGTAAAAAAGTCAACATTTTAATAACCTTGTATACTAGAGAAATTTTTTTAAAAATTAGGATAGCAAGTATATTTGTTTTAAAATTAGATTGTGTATACCTCCACTTTTTCGATTTTAAGTCTCCACTTTTTCGATTTTAAGTGTATATATATGATTACAGACACTGTTTTCAACCATATTTATAAAATTTTGATAAAGTTTTTTCTTAGTGAAATATAATTTTTTGTGTGTTTTGTGCTATCGGTGGTTCACTGCTGTTATAATTTTTTATGTTATTACTGTGTTTATAATTTTTTAAGGTAACTTAATTTTTTAAATTATACGTAGGGTTAGTTTATATACATCTATTTTAATTATTTAAATAGGTTATACTTGTATAGGGTTTTATAAATGGATTGAGAAAATGAAATAATAGATGATGAATTATCAAATTTAGAAATTTTTAAAGAATGTATTCCGAAAAAAATGTGTCTGTGTGAAGACGTCAAGTTTTCTTTACTTAAAATTTTTAATAATTATTTATATAATAGATATAGAAACACCAAAAATAGCGACAATTATAATTTTTGCAAGTTTACAAAAAGCATTTACCCTTATGCAAAACATCACTCTGTTAAATTTGATTATTTATTATATTTTAAAAAAGATTACCCAGAAATTAGATACTCTACTCCAAAATTTATTAAAGACGCAATGTTTTGTTTAGTTAACGGTTTAGAAACAAATTATTATATAAAAATTATTGAAAAAAATTCACCAGAGATAGATATAAAATATGTATGGAAAAAATTTGTTTTACACACAGATTTTCAAAAAAATTTATACCCTTCACGTAATAATGAAATCCGTAATATATTAGAAACTGAGTTTAAACCATCCGAGGAAGTAAAAAAACATGTGCGCGAACATCATTTATATAGAAATTGTAAAATTATTTCTTATTTTGATTATTCACCAAAAAATATTTATAATAGAGAAACCATAATTATTTCTGATGACGGCAGTGAATCAGACGTTAGTATCGATTCACAGGAAACATATTTCAATATATCACCAAATAGATCACCTTACCATATATTTGAAAATAATAACAGTGAAATATATCAAAGTCAAGATATAATAGAAATTGTCGATTTGGAACAAAACAAAGGTAAGAAAACTTGTTTTTTTCTTTTTTTAAAATTTTAATTATTTTCTATTTATTCTTAGTTTCACCTTCAATTCAACTAGAAGTACCAATACTACCTGAGCAGACACTAGAAAATTTAGAAATCCTTCCTGGACCTTCTGGAATTGGAAGAAACAATCATTCCTTTAATCTTCAGTCGTATTTGGATCGTATACAATGAAGAAAGCAGTTAAACGTAGATGGAAACAAACTACTGGTAAGAAACAATAGTCTCTTTAATAAAGAATGTTTTACTAATTTATATTATTTTCAGACTCCACGTCTATTCAAACAGAACAATCAACAAACAATTTACCTGGACCTTCAAATGCGTTACATGGAGAAACAACACACACAATTTCCGAACCGAGTATATCAACAGCTGCAAGTGCTACAAGTCCTCTAGGGTGGTCACAAGTCACCAACACCTTCAATAACCGAACTTTTGTTGGGAAAATTTTAAATACACAAGGGATAAAAACAGTAAGTCAATTTTTTGAAAAGTGTTTTCCGTTAATTCAGGCAAAATACAATGAATATATTAACAAATACAAATCTGTAAAAATGAATTTTACCCTATGCTGTGAATATAAACTTTTAAAAAATCACGGAGAAATACTTGACGATTTTTATTTTCAAAATAAATTAACTACTTTAAATTTATCTGACGATCTTTCAATTGTATACGAAGAACATTTAGAAGGTATTCTTACAAAAATGGATGAATTTGAAAAACGGGAAAGTGGGAAAACTTTAAATAGAATTTTATATTTACAATTAAATTTGGCTAAAAATGACCCGTTAAATGGAGGAACATATATCCCCTTACCAAAGAAAATTCTTAAAACAAATTCTGTAATAAATGTAAAAAACAATGACGAATATTGTTTCATTTGGTCAATATTAGCTCATATTTATCCTCAAAAAAGGAATCCAAATCGGGTTTCAAATTACCCGAAAAATTTTAGAGAAATTTTTAATTTGGAAAACATTTCATTTCCAGTAACTTTTAAAGACATAGCAACTTTTGAATCAAAAAATCCAGTGTCTGTCAATGTTTACACTCTTAACGAAAATTCACGTATTTGTGGACCTATCTATTTTACAAAAAAACAGAAAAAATATACATGTTAACTTATTATTAATTTCTGATAAAAATAATTATCATTATTGTTTAATTAAGAGCCTAGCACGTTTGTGTGGTTCGCAGTTGTTACAAATTGCTCATAAACAGTACATATGTGAAAGATGTTTAAATTGTTTCACTTCTAACACATCATTAAACACTCATTTAGAAAAGTGTAAACTCGTAGATGCAGTTAAAACAGTTTTACCTGAAAAAGGTAAAAATATTCTAAAATTTAAAAATATTAAGCACATACTCAAGCTACCTGTTATTGTAATAGCCGACTTTGAAACCTTAACGCAAAAAATTAGCACATGCAAACCGAATCCTAATGCACCATATGAGGAACGAGTTGAATACCATGTACCATATGCAATAGGTATGCAAGTTGTTTGTCATTTTAATCCAAATCTTAATTTTTACCGCAGTTATATAGGACCAATGGCAGGTAAACATTTTATAAAAAAAATTTATGAACTAGCTCAATGTGTTGAACAATTTTTAGAAACAAATGCACCTATTGTAATGTCGGAACAAAATGAAATTGATTTTCAAAATGCAAATACCTGTTGGATATGTGACAAGCCATTCTTAGAGGCTGATGTAAAATGTCGCGATCACAATAGACTTGACTGTTCCGGTAATCCAAATTTTAGGGTAGCTAGTCACAGAGATTGTAATCTTGCACTCCAGGTGTCGAGATTTATACCAGTTTTTTTTCATAACGGTAGCGGATATGATTTTCATTTATTCTTGAAGGAGCTTAACTTTTCGAGCGAGAACATATATGCCATTCCAATTAATTCGCAAAAGTATATAGCAATACAAAAAAAAATTGGTAGTGTTTATGTACGATTTTTAGATTCTTAAAAATTTTTGAATTTGTCTTTAGATGAACTTGCTAAAACATTAGAACCTCATCAATTTACAATTTTAAAACATTTTTCTCGACAAGAGGATTTTAGCTTGTTAATTAGGAAGGGTGTATACCCGTATTCATATGTAGATAGTATTGAAAAATTAGAAGAAACACAGCTTCCACCAAAACATTGTTTTTTTAATGATATAAAAGATGAAGAAATTACTGATGAAGATTATATACATGCACAGACAACATTTGGCAACATTATGGCAACAATTTAATATAAAAAATTTAGGTGAATATACAGAATTATATTTAAAAACGGATGTTTTGCTTATGGCTGATATATTTGAAAATTTTCGAGAACTTTGTTATAATACGTATAAATTGGACGTTTGTCACTCGTTTTCCCTTCCGGGCTTTAGTTTTGATGCAATGCTAAAATTTACAGATGTGGAACTTGAACTTATTACAGACATAGACATATTAAACTTTTTTGAAACTTCCATAAGGGGCGGGATTTGTTTTGTTTCTACAAGATTTTTTGAAGCTAATAATCCGTATATGGGTAATCTTTATGATGAAACTTAACAGGAACAATATATTATGTATTATGATGCTAATAGTCTCTATGGTTTTACAATGTCAAATTTCCCATTGCCATATGGAGGTTTTGAATGGTTAGATGTAGAAAATTTTGATTTAGATAAAATTGATGAACTAGATCCGAATTTTGGGTATGTTCTTGAAGTTGATTTGCTTTACCCGGAATATTTACACGACGAGCATAACGACTTTCCATTTTGTCCGGAAAAGTTTGTACCTCCTTCATCAAAGTCACATATACCTAAACTTATCGGTTCCTTTAGACGTAAACAAAATTATGTAACACACATAAGAAATTTAAAGCAATGTTTAAGGCACGGATTAGTTTTAGAACGAATACATAGGGTTTTAAGATTCAAACACTCCTTTTGGCTCAGAGCTTATATTGAATTAAATGCAAAGTTGAGAGGACAATCTAAAACAAAATTTGAATCAAATTTTTTTAAATTTATTTTAAATGCTATATTTGGAAAATCTATAGAATCATTACGAAAACGGTGTAATAATAAACTTTGTTGTAAATGGGATGGAAGATATGGTGCTAGGAAAATGATTTGTAGTCCACGGTGTAAAAAATTCACTATTTTAGCAGAAAATTTAGTATTAATTGAACAAACTCGAGACGAAATATTTTATAATAGACCAATATACGTGGGATGGACAATTTTAGAGTTATCAAAGTATCATATGTACTATTTATATTATGATATTTTTAAGAAAATTTTTGAAAATAAAGTTAAACTCCTTTATAGTGACACAGATTCCCTATTAATTGGATTGGAAAATATAAATCCATATCAAGTTATGAAAAACAATTTGAATTATTTTGATACATCAGGTTATGATGATAATAATATATTTGGAATTCCGAAAGTCAATAAAAAGAAATTTGGTTTATTAAAAGATGAATTAAGTGGAAAAATAATAACTTGTTATTGTGGTTTGAGACCAAAAATGTATTCATATATTACGTTAGATGATATTGTAGATAAGCGTGCTAAAGGTGTTTCAAAATCTTGTTTATCGAAAATTACGTTTGATGATTATTTAAATACTTTATTTTACAATAATATATTGTACAGAGAAATGACTTTAATACGATCAAAGTATCATAATATTTTTACAATAAAAGTTAATAAAAAAGTTTTGTCTGCCGAAGATGATAAACGTGTATTGATAAACGGACAAATGACTACTTTTGCATGGTTTCATAAAGACACATTACAATAATAATTACTATTTAATATTGTAATACTACACTCTTGTAAAATCACAGGTCATTGTTTGTAACTATGTTAGATAAGTACTTCTACACATATACATACATAAAAATTTGGTGTAAAATTTAAGGGTTTGATAAAGGGGGGTTCATTACCCCTAAAAAATCCTATTATAATATGGGGGCCACTTGTCAACGCAATGAAATTGTGTGTATTCAGGAACAAAACATTGTCTATGTTGAAGCATTACTTTAAGTACTAATTTTAATTACTTTAAGTTGTAATTTTATAAAACACTATTGTGAGACTGAAAAAAAACAAATGAACGTTTTTCTTCAGTCGATTTTAAGAAACGCTTGTAACATTTATTTGGAATTTTATTGTAAATATTTAATTTAATAAAACTGGAAAATAAAAAAAAGTCTTGTTTTATTTTTACTTTCTTTATTAAAAAAAAATACATATAATTTTTTATTACATTTAACTATAGTATGTCATCTTGTTTAATCCAAGTAGGATTTTTGAAACCCAACCATTTCACCAGTGCTGAATCACCCTTTCTTTTAATAATTTTGGAAATTAGATATAAAGACGGGTTCTTGGTTTTTTGCAACTTGAAATCGTAGAATTTGCCTTCTATAGGTTTATTTTCATAGTCTATTAACGAATATGTGACTGGATCAGTTTTGTGTACTTAAGAAATTTTAAAAATTTCAGGAGTCCAGTTGAATGTATATCCTTTTTCAAAAGTAGTTTTAAATTTACTAATACGAACATGATCATTTTTTTGAATATTGGTTGTTTTTTATTTTGATACTGATTGTAATTATAAACGGTATGTCGTAACTGCTCTTCGATTTTCTTTGAATTGACTTCAGCTGGTTTCATCTTAATAGTGTTATGGTAAGTATTATTATATTGTTTCACCAATTTATCGAGTATATCAATCCATTTGTAAGAAGAGCGGATGCTGAATTGTTTCCAAATCATGTTTTTTAAAGTTCTGTTAAATCTTTCGACTATACTTGCTTTTAAATTTGAGTAAGTTGTAAAGTGTTTAATACCATATTTTTCCATTAAGCGTTTAAAATGAGGATTTAGAAATTCTGAGCCTTTGTCTGTTTGCATTAGGGCCGGTCTTCGATTAAGCTTAAAAATTGATTCCATAGCTTTCGCTACTTCTTCTCCTCTTTTGGTCTTTAATGGTACACAAAAACTTCGTTTCGAAAAATTATCAATTACTGTGAGTATATATTTATATTGTTTATTATATTTTGCAAATTTTGTCATATCACAAAGATCAGCTTGCCATTGTTCATCTATTCCAACCATTCTTACTCTACGACGTTTAAATTTTCTTCTAGCTGGTTTATGTAATTCATTCACGATGTCTATTTTGCTCATGATTACTTTGATGTGTGTTCTTTTTAATTTCTCCACGTAGATAATTTACATTAGACTGCAGTCAAGTCCAATTCTTTAAAAATTTGTTTTTATTGTTTTATCAAATTCAAAATGAAACAAACCAACCAAAATATAATTGGCTGAACCTTTTCAAACAAAAATTAATTACACTAGGATACGACAATGTCTGGAATAATCAAAATTATCAGGAGAGTTTTGATATGTATAGTGCAGTAACTCGAAGCTATTTAGAATACTTAGTAAATGCAGACCAAATCAAAATATTAGCTTCTTCATATAGTACCTTGTATAATTTTATCCAGTGTGAAAATAATTACTTAAATTTTAATACAAATATTAATAAAATTCGAATGTTAACACAACTTAGGCTTTCAAATGAACAAATTATTACTATACGCGTTAATGGTATAAATGTTAAAATCGACACAAATAGAGAATGCAGTCATTGCGCGACAAATAAGAAAGAAACGTTACAGCACATTCTTTTAGAATGTCCGCTATACCAAAATATACGAGAACATAACACATTTCTAAGAAACCTTGACTTCTCAGATCAATTTTTAAATAAGATTTATAAAATTGAAACAGTCGCTGCCTTGAACGCTTTATATTGTCCAGTTACAAAAATACTCGAAGCCAGAGAAAGAAATTATATTCATGAGATTTGAACGTTAAATAGCTTACTGTCGGCTTTTTAATTACTTAATTTTTTCTAATGCCAAAGTAACTTTTCATTAGAAGTATAGTTGTAAAATAATGATGTTTTATTAAACATATTGTGATATACTTATAAAACTATCAGAAATTAAACTAAGCTAAATTGTTAAAATTAAGTTTAATTAACTAATGTATTGTAAATAATCGATTATTGTGAATATTGTCTTTTTTATTCTCAAAATTTTGTATTTTCAATTAAAGTACTTGATAAGCATAAAATGGAATAAGCATAATATGTAAAAACATGATAAGCATAATTATAATATGTAAAAACTTGTTGAAATCTGTTACCGTAAAAATATTGTTAAATCAATAATTTATGTTACCAACCAACTTGTAGTGTACAAATGTACAGACGCAATAAATTATACTACATTAGACTGCAGCAACTTTATTATATACTCTTTTTCATTGTCAATTTTCAATTTTATACTTTTAGAAATATTGTTCATTAGTTTTATTAGATTTTCTGTTTTTTGGTTAATTAATTCACTAGTTAAATTTGTTATTTTTTTGAATTTTTGCATCCATTTCTGACATTTTTGTAATTACGTAATCAACATTATCATTTTGAAAACTTTGTAATAAAAATAAAACAGTTCTGTTGAAATTTTCGTCAATTTTTCTTGAAAGATTTTTATTAAACCCATCATCAATTTGGGTCAACGTGTCTTGACACTCCCAGTTTATTAAACATGTACTTATTCCAATCAATAGACACACGCTGATTACAACAATAATAAGCACTTTTCCTTTCTTAAATAAAACTTCTCTCGGGTCCATATTATTTACTTTTTTTATTCAATTATATCTAACTCACGTAATTGTTGGACTATTTCATGAAATTGATTTTCCGAAAATGAATTTCCCGCTTCTCTAGCGAAAAAAAGTAATTTTAGGTGCCTTACAAGATCGTTAACATTATCGTAATAAATAAAATTGGTTTTATGCAGCTGCTTAAAAGCTAAATCAGACATCCCACTTCCTTTTTGACTGGCAAACAACTTGCGAAAAATATTTTTGTATTTAAAAGTATTCATATTCAAATCATCTGTTGTTTTTGCATCTTCAAGAATTTGTTTGTAAGTTATTAAATCATTTTGAGTGTATCTTTTTGGTACTTTTTTAAATAATAGTTCGTATAAACCGGGTGTTCCTTTATATACATTAATAGTTAAATTATCATCTGAATCAAAAAATACTTTTTCTTTACCAATTTTCCATTCATTTTGATCAAATCTTATTCCCAAATCTCCTTTGTCGTGACCTTTCCTTGATAACACACTCTTCATGTACTTTCTAGAAAGTTTACCATAACTGACATTCTGAGGTGATTCAGTAGCTTTGTTTGAACTTTGTGGTGATAATAATGTATCTTTATCATCTAAATCTTTTCTGGGTGTTACAAAAGACTCATTAAAACTACTTTCTGCTTCATCTTCACTTTTTTCTAATTTAAGTTTTCCATTCTTGCTTTTTTCACTATCATCTTCAATATCCACTTTCCTAACACCAATCTTTTGTAAATCTTCTGTAAGTGGTTTGTACAAATCTTTAAGATTTTTTTCCATTTCTAAACGACCTCGTTTTATGTTTAAATATTTATTTCGAATAGCATTACTGTTTTCAATAATTTTTCTTTTAATTTTTACTGATTCTTTATCCATAATTCTGGAGTAGATTGAAAATTTTTTAAATGTATTCTTAAAGATCTGATCTCTGTTTAAATTCCTCTACGATAACGTCCATCATTAAGTCCACATTCTTTGAATATTGACAAAAAACCATATGGATTATTTTCCCAAATCTTGTTGCACGTTTCTGAAAATTTTTCAAAGGGCAT
The DNA here is from genome assembly GCA_035578155.1 of Brachynemurus nebulosus. NCBI lineage: Eukaryota > Metazoa > Arthropoda > Insecta > Neuroptera > Myrmeleontidae > Brachynemurus > Brachynemurus nebulosus. The sequence continues at coordinate 13,431,678 of JAPWDM010000007.1, forward strand.
ATCTGAAAACGCGTGATCTCTATATGCATTAAAAATATTTCGATAATCTGATTTGAATAATATTACAACATTTGCATTGTCTCGTAATAGATGTTTACTGGCTGCTGAATAACTTTGACATGCATATATGACATCTGTTAAAAAATGTCGGGAATAAGAAAAAAATAATTTTACATTACTTTGATCAGAACATGAAATATCGTCAAATATAACAATTGAATTAGGTTTAACTTGATTCGGCTTAATCACTTTATCATTTTCCGTAAACGTGTAAAATCCAATACCATCTATATTTTTCAAAACCTCGGCTAACCACATATATTTTGGTTGGTGTAAAGTTTTTGAATATATGTATAAATTTTCAAATGATAAACCATTCTTGCTTTCCAACAATGATAAAATCAAATTCGTTTTACCACCCCCAGATGGAGCAGCAATAATACATCTTACTGTATTAGGAAAAAGTTTACTATGTCGTTGGTAATTTTTATTATTAATTGTAGAAAGTTTATTGTCGTTGTTATTCACTTTTAAACTGACGGGCTGTTTTACAAATTTCATTTTTACAATACACTGAGACAGAACAAGTCTACACGAGTATTTATACGCTCATTTACTTTTAAACTCACGGGTTGTTTTACAAATTTCATTTTTACAATATACTGAGACAGAACAAGTCTACTCGAGTATTTATTCGTTTATTTACTTTTAAGAATGTGTCTACGAGTGTTTTACTATTTATTTGCGAAGAAACAACGAATTGAAGAGCAACACTGTTTCGAACACTACAATTTACGAACGTGGTCGGATCATTGTGACGGACCTTTACCATTGAAAAAAATTGTCATATATATGTAAAACTAAAAAATTTAAGTTTTTTTGTAAAAAATGAACAAGCAAACAAAAAAAACAATCAGTCGGTTAAAAGATATTCAAGGAAAAGGTTTACTCAATACATTAATTGATAAATTACCAGTGGAGATTCATTTACCATTTTACAAGTTTTGTGGACCAGGAACAAAATTACAGAAACGTTTAAATCAAGGTGATATTCCAATAAATCAACTAGACAAAGCTTGTCTCGAACACGACATTGCTTATTCTAAAACATCTGATTCACTTGAAAGCAGGGAAGCCGACAAACGTTTAATTGAAAAAGCTTGGGAACGCGTTAAATCAAAAGACGCCAGCTTGGGTGAAAAATCAGCAGCTTGGTTTGTGACAAACATTATGAAGGCTAAAACAAAGATGGGTGGGAAACTGAAAGTGAAAACAAAAAAGAAAATTCCGCTAAGTAAAATAATACAATCGTCTCGTAAAGCATTAAGAGAAAAAAATGCAAAAAATATTAATCAAATTATAAAAAATGCGTTGTTGGCAGCTAAAAGAAGTGTACATAAATATGGAGAAAGAAATATTTCAATACCAAGAGTGTTACTGGTTCCTAAAAAAATTGGTGGAGCGTTACCATTTTTAATACCTCTTCTTGCTGGGCTTTCCGCTGTTGGTAGTTTAGCAGGTGGTGTTAGCAGTATCGCCAAAACGATTAGTGATGCTAAAAAAGCTCGTGAATTTTTAGAAGAAAATAAACGCCATAGCAAAGAAGTTGAATTAAATTTGAAACAAGGAAAAGCAATTGTTTTTAAGCCATATAAAAAGGGATATGGGTTATACTTAAATCCACACACACTAGGAAATAACAAAAGAAATGTGTATTGACAACAACAGTATCTTGATACATTTATAAAAAATCGTAAAAATCGTTTTTTAAATATTTTACCTAAAAAGGCTTTAACAAATAGAGATTTGATTTATTATGTGAGGAATATCCCATACTTCAGGGGGGTATTTATGAGAGATGAACTACCACATAAACCATGGAAAACTGAAAGTGGTATCATTAACCTACAAACATCTAATTTGCCTGGATCTCATTGGGTGTCGTATTTTAAAAAGGGAGAAAAAAAGTTGTATTACGATTCTTTTGGACTACCCCTTCCGAAAGAACTTATAAAATATCTTGGTAAAAACATTCTATACAACGATTACACTCATCAAAAAATTAATGAAGTTATTTGTGGGCATTTGTGTTTAATATTTCTGTGTTATTGTTACGAAAAATATTTAAATCAAAAATGTCATATAGCATAGCACTAAGACGTAAAACATCAAAATTGGAAGCACATTTTTTCCCACCGATAGATTGTTCAAATGGAGACTACGAAATTGGACTTATTGAATTTTTCTCATACAACTCAATACCGAATATTGATACGCATCGTAATAAGATAACCATAGATAATAAAACAATTACATTACCAACTGGATGTTACGAAGTTGTTGAAATTGAAGATGAAATTTTAAAACAGTTCAACAAACTGTTTCCTCCACCACCTGCACCTAAAAAGGGAGATAAAAAACCACAAAAACCAAAACCATTCTTCAGTTTAAAAGTGAATACATGGACTTTAAAGAGTGAAATTCGTTGTAAAAGGAATCGTTTGGAAAATTACTCGGTTTTACAAAAACAAACGTCTTAGAAGCAAATAAAAAGTATACATCTGATGAAATTGTTCGCATACAAGCAATTAATGCTATTTTTGTGAATTGTAATTTGGTAACAGGAGCTTATTTAAACAATAATACAACACATCATTTATATTCTTTCTATCCTGTTGTGAAAATTGGTTATAAAATTATTGAAACACCAAAAAACATAATTTATTTTCCTATGAATAGAAAATACATTGATGAAATAATTGTGACTATCACTGATCAAGACGATAATTTAGTAAATTTTAATGGTGAAGAGATTACATTAAGAATTCACATCAATAAGAGAGGTTGAAAATGTTAATTTTAAGTTCAGATGCAAAACTGTTGTATAAAAAGAAACAACCAAAACAACAGTCGCTCAGTGTTTCTAAGAAAGTAAATAAGAAGAGAAGTGTGCTTAGCAAAGAAAATAGAGAATTTTTAAAATCATTAGGATCCAAAATTAAAGAAACATAATTATGGATATTCTTAATATCGATGAAAAACCACTGTTTGATGACAGTGTAACATGTAATGAAATACACTCTTACAATCGTTATGTAAATTCCTATTCGTACGGAGACGAGATACGGATTCCGATTCACCAGGTTGACATTAACGTTTTGCCATCTGAGAGCTATATCCATATTGAAGCTCAAGTCGTTTTAAAAGAGGATGAAAGTAAAGCAGCCGAATCAAAGGACTGTGTTCTTAGTGGAAACTTTGGTGTTAGTCTTTTTGATGAAATTCGTTATGAACTGAATGCTACAGAAATAGATAAATGTAGATGTCCTGTTATTAGTACGTCTCTTAAAAATTATATTTCCTACAACAGAAGTGAAAGCAAATCTTTGGCTGTTGCTGGGTGGACTGGAGGTGAAGAACTTCAAATAGTAGATTGGAGTTATAGTTATCAAATATCTATACCACTAAAAATGATTTTTGGATTTTGTGAAGATTATAAAAAAATTATGATAAATTCAAGACATGAACTAGTTTTAATTCGTTTAAGAGATGATACAAATTGTTATACCAAAAAAAAAAGATGGAAGAGATGTTAAAGTAAAAATTTTAAAAATTCAATGGAGAGTGCCTCACATTTCAGTTTCTGATAAACAAAAATTACATCTCATGAAGATTATTAATACTAATAAAATGATTACGGTACCTTTTCGTTGTTGGGAACTACATGAATATCCATCTTTGCCAAAAGCAACCGATCACTCATGGACAGTAAAGATATCGAGCCAATTAGAAAAGCCTAGATTTGTAATACTAGCTTTTCAGACAAATCGTAGAGATATTGCAACTGGTGTGGTTAGTCATTTTGACCACTGTAAATTAATTAAAGCAAAATTGTTTTTAAATTCTGACGTATATCCATATGATGACATTTCAACCGATTTTGATCGAATGAAATATGCACAATTATATGATATGTATACAAATTTCCAAAACGCATATTATCAACGACGTTCGGAACCGATGCTAACATACAACGAATTTGTAGTTGGCGATAAAATGGTGTGTATGTCGAAGAACGTATACTATTATTGTCTATAGAATGATAATAGTCTTGAAGTTTCGATACTAGTTGTGTGGTATTAGATTTGAGTAAATTAACATTCATACCCTCCCAAAAATCTAATTGGTTTATCAAACTAAAGTACTGTTTTAATTGGCTTAACCAGTTATATTTTATATTATCGTCAGTAAGACTAAGCTGTAACAATCTTTTATAACAGATATATGGTAGCCTGTATTGTGGCATTTGCATAATTTTACATAGCCAAGCCAGCGCTCAGTGCAATACAAAAGTAGATATCCTCTCCAGTGAAAATTCTTTACGTACTACATATCCCGGTGTAGAGGTATTTAAAAAATATAGAGATTTAAAAAAATGAACTTGGATCTTTTCTATTATGTCCGGATACCGTAACGCTAAATTTCCGAAGCGTATAATAGGACACTAGTTACTGTTGAGTTATATATGTGCTTAGATGAATCATGTAGAACCGTTCTAGATTAGAAATTATAGGTTTTATACTGGAAGTAGCAGCATTAGTCCTTGTCACTCGAGTGCTAGCTGCATTTAGGAACAAACCCGAAGAGCTAAAGTCAACCCCTAAGTAGTTGTAGCTATTTACAATTTCTAGTACATTGGATTTAAATTTAAATACGGGGTTACCTGGAGGTTTTCCTGCTCGTCTAAAGATGACTATTTTAGATTTTTTTACATTCATTTCTAAGAAGTTCTCACCACAATATAATTCCAACACATTTAGCACTTTCTGTAGTTGATACTGATTTCTAGCTAATAAAACTAAGTCGTCTGCATAAAAGATGACATCAATATCATTTACGTGATCAATGTTAATACCATCAATATCATGAGATTTAAGAAAATTTGAAAAATCTGCCAAAAATAACGCAAAAAGCAGTGGACTAAGGGAGTCACCTTGTAGTACACCTTTTAGGACGGGGATTTCATTGGAATATTCACCGTTTACTTGAATTTTAATATTCGCATTGCTGTACAGATTTCTTATGATACATGTCAACTTGTCAGAAATTCCCAATTTCTTTAATTTGAACCATAAAATTGGATGAAATAGAGTCGAATGCTCTTTTAAAATCTATGAAAGCACAAAAAAGTTTTCCTGACTTACGATTTAATTGTATAGCTACAGCAGATGATGAAATGAAAATGTTATCTATGCAACAACGATTTTTCCGAAAGCCTGACTGACACTCTGGCATAATATTGTTAAATTCTGCATAATCGGTGATGCGATAGGTAATGATTTGTGTAAAAATTTTAGTGACATTATTTATAAGAGAAATACCTCTGTAGTTATCCATTATAGAAAGATCCCCACTCTTTGGTAGGAGAATGAGTTTAATTTTTGACCAGGATGCTGGGATGCGTTCAGTTCTTAATACTTCGTTATACAATTAAAGTAGCATATTCTTGCCAATAAGCGGTAAATTTTTAAAAAAATTCATAGGATAAACCGTCTAAACCAGGTGCTTTTTTGTTTTTACATAAACTGAATACATCATCTAATTCATCATATGAAATTTGATTCGAAGTTCTGATTAAAATTATTTTCAGTTTCTAAGTTAATATTTATAGCCTCACTAGTAAATAATTTTTTATAATAGTTTTCCCACATGCTCAAGTTTATATTATTAACTGAAAGATTGTTTGGTTTTAGAGATCGGATCACTTGCCAAAATTCGGCCGGTTTTTTTGTATCTGCAATTTTGTCTTTAATTAGTCTATAATAATTGTCTTTACTGTTTTTAAGTTGAGATTTGTAAGCGCTTTTACACTCTAAAAATATCTTATGTAACATTATCCTCTCTGAAATAATTTTTCCTGCAGGATCTAAGAGCTTAATTTAAGTTTCTTTTCAGTTCTCTGCAATGTGTATCGAACCAGGGTTTATTATTACCGTAGTTGCATGGACCTAGATTAACCTTTTTAGACATTTCCAAAATTTTCGCTGATTCCTTCATCAAGTTTATAAAAGTTTCATTAAATTCTTCCGTTGTGGAATCGCTAAAATCAATTGATGTAATTGCTAATTCAACGTAATGCTGGTAAGATTCTATTAAATGACTATCCTAAAAATATTTTTCTATACAGTTTTTATTTGGAGTCTTAACTCGAGTACTTGGATAATTATTATAACAGACAAGCACCTAGTAAGGGAGATGATCAGATGTCGATACGAACTTATCGCTAATACCTGAACTAAATACATGGTTTAGGAAATCAAGATTACACCAACACAAATCAATTACTGAATTTCCGCGACTACTTAAATGTGTGTATTGTGCTGGATTATCATGAATTGTTCTCCCATTCAGAACTAACATCCCAAACTCCTCCATAAACTTTACTAATTTTTTACCTCTACAGCACAGTTTGATCCAAACTTGATCTTTCAGGGTTAAATGAATTCATATACATATCTTGATCTAGTTGGTTTAAATTAGCAATCCTAGCGTTGAAATCGCCAACTATTAATACTTTGTCTACAGAATGTGCTATTTGTGATACGACGTCATGCAGCAGCTCCAGACACACGTTAATATCTTTCAGGGAAACAGTTACAATTTTAATTTCAAATATTGTCGAGTGCTTGTGAGACACTACTACGTATGACAAACTTTTGTTTGCATTTCAACACACGCAGTATTGATATGTTCACTAATCATTCAGCTAAACTGAAACTTTAAGCACTCGATTACTTTGGTATAGTATGACCAAAAACCACATGTAAATTAAAAATCACAAAGTGATTGAAAAAATTATCCGGATCGGCCGGGAATCGAACCCAGGATCTTCTGGTAACTAGCCAGACGTGCTAACCTCTACACCAACGATCCCATGCTCGGTAAGCGGCCGAGCAAAAAAGCCCTATTATCTATCGCCAGAACGTATCTTGTTATTGGAGCAACATCTTCAGGAACTACTCAAATTGGGTATCATTTCACGGTCCCAATCTCAGTATGCTAGCCACGTATTTTTTGTAAAGAAGACTAACGGTCTTCGTCTCGTTGGAGACCTACAGATTTATCAATTCTTATTTGACATACGACCCCTTAACCGCTGTTTCGATGAATTCGATATATATGCAAATGGGTAATTCAAAAATTTTTAGTGTCGTCGATTTATCTCAAGCTTTTTATCAAATTCCCTTAGCGGAAGAATCAAAGAAATATACTGCTATCATTACGACATTTTGTCATTTTCATTTCAATGTCGTACCCTTCGGTCTTTGTAACTCAGCGCAAGCACTCTTCAGGTACTTGATGACTGAGCTCGCCGATTTTCGTAGGAAATTTCTTTTAATTTATTACGACGACTTAATTATCCATAGCCCAGATATCGAATCTCATCTGAAGCACATTGAACTATTACTTTCTAGATTTAGAAAATTAAATCTTACTATAAATCCAGACAAGGTGCAATTTTGTAAAGCACGTCTTAAAATTTTGGGTCATTCTGTGTCTGCTTCTGGCCGTTTACCGTTAGAAGATCGTGTAGAGGCAATTAAAAATTTGCCAATCCCAAGAAATTTAAAGGAGCTTCAGAAATTCGTTGGCATGTGCGCTTTTTATGCAAAATTTATACCAAATTACGCACAAATCGTAGCACCTTTAAATTCCTTAAAAAAGAAAAATGTTAAATTTCAAATACGTGACGAGCATACCACAGCAATCCGTATCTTGAAGGAAGCACTTAGTACACCACCTATATTAAAATTCCCAAATTTTAATTATCCGTTAGTTTTAACCTGCGATGCTACTGCAAACGGGATCGCAGGCGTTCTACAGAATCAATTACCAGAGGGATTATTCTCCATTGAATATTTTTCACGAAAATTACATGGGGCACAGGTTAGATATAATTCTTATGAACTTGAGCTTTTAGCTGTTGTCAACTCGGTACTCCATTTTAAGGATTATCTTGTTGGCAGGCATTTTATTATCGAATGTGATTGTGCAGCCGTTAATTGGCTTGCAAATACACCACGTAAATTTTCAAAACTTTCAAGGTGGCTACTCCTTCTTTCTGGATTCGATTTTGAATTAAGATCAGTAAAAGGTAACGATAATGTAATAGCAGATACCTTAAGTAGATTATTTTCACATAATGATCATGATGATCAAAATCAAGACTCACATCCTCAGTTGCAGGATCCAACAGAAATGCTGTTTCAGCTTATGCATACCCCTGATGGTTACGTGTCTATTAGCCATGCACAGCGACTAGATGATGAGTGTAAACTCATTTTATCTGACCTTGAGTCGGGTATTAAATGTAATAACTTTACACTATCCAACGGTCTCTTGTGTAAGCTCGTAGGCAGGCGTAGGCTTAAACGTATCGTACTTCCATCTTCTATGTTGGATTTTGTAATCGAATATTTTCATTCAATATCTCATCATGGTTTAACGAAATGTTACAGGGAAATTGCGCGACGATTTACGCATCAGCAACTCTTCAAGCGTTGTAAGGAATATATTCAGAACTGTCAAACATGCGCCATGGTGAAACCAGCCAATGTGTCAAATGAGCTATAAATGCAGTCCATACCACCCGAAGCTGTTTGGTCTCGGCTCCACGTGGATTACGCTGGTCCATTAATTATATCTTCATCAAAAAAATACAGATATATATTTTTGGTCATTGATGCGTACTCAAAATGGCTAATAGCGCTTCCGACGCGTCGAGCAACTGCTGAAACTACCATGGCATTGCTGAAGTCAATATTCTTCACGTATGGATTTCCATCTCTAATTGTGAGCGACAACGGTCCGGCCTTTAAGTCGAATCTCTATCAAGATTTTCTGTTTCAACATGCGGTTAAGCCTATTTTCACGACTCCGTATTCGCCTCGTTCCAACGCAGCGGAGAGGGCTATACAAACTGTTAAAACCAACTTAACAGCCCTTCTATTACATAATCCGCTGAGGCATAAAGATTGGTCGGAAGTTTTGCCGTCAGTCGTGTTTCATTATAACCGTTCGTACCAATCCGCAATTAATTGTTCACCAGCAGAAGTCTTTTTAAAACGTCCGCTTACAACCACTTTGGATAATGCCCTCGGAATTCAGCACATATTGCTACAATCAACACCACCTTCTGACGATGAAATTGCGCTAGCCTTACAAAAAGCTAAATCTTCGTATCAACAAGCATCTAGTTCTCGACCACCAATTTCACAATTTAGAATTGGCCAGCCGGTATTGTACAAGCGTCAACAACAACAACAGCCGTTTGACCAAGACAGCAGCTTCCAACAGAGGTGGCAGGGCCCGTATTTGTTGGTTCATTTTTCATCTCCAACATCTGTGATTTTATACTGCGGCAAAAATTAATATTGCGGCAAAAATTATAATTGGAGCAAAAATTAGAATTATGGTTGGGGGATATAATTGATAATTCAGACAAATGATGTGTAACGATAAAGTTTCAGGATCAGAGCGGCGCAGTATGTGGTGGAAGCGTATGGCTTAGGCTGATATTGAAATAAAATTTGTGCAGTGGACACGTCCACTGCGCCTGGCCATGAGAGCGGCTAACAGTGTAACTACCTTACAACTATTTGTTAAGAAACTACCATGCAATTAAAACTGACTAAGTAAATTAAGATTAACATAACCTAAAGGTGTCGAATTAAACTGACCTAAACTATAGCACACTAAGTTAGAGGATAAGATTAAGACCTTAAATGAAACACGGAACAACGGACTGACGTGACGATGACATACAAACTAAGGGTGAGATGCCGTGATGTACTTGTCAACTTAACAAACTAAATGATACATTACAAATGCACGGCTTTGAAGCAGAACAATATTAATTCATAAAATTAAATGGATGGAGCTGAATTTTACAAAATACAAAATGGTACATTATAAGTTTATTAAGCAAAATATTACAATTTTATTAAATGAAAGGTTACAAGATTAAATTCTAATTTTAATATACCTGCCATGAGGTATCAGCTCCGCGACTTTGAGAATGGGTTTCGGATGGGACACAACCGGCGAAACATTGACATTAAATTTAATAAACTAAATCTTAAAATTAATTAATAAACTGTTAATTAATTTATATGTAAGGCATGTGAGCCAAAGGATAAATAAAATTTTGAAATTATAACCTAAATTACAATTTAATTTAGACGTCGTTGGACATTTAAGCCAAATATTAAATAACGTTAAAAATGCAATGAGATACTTAAACTGATTGACAGAAAAATTAATAAATCCACGTGTCCAATGAATGCAACGTGAAACAATTTGGTCAACAGTTAAGCATAATTTAAATAATTTCTAAACCTTACATTACAGGATAGAAATGAATTTTGAACAAAAACGAACGTCTAATTAATAGCAAAAATACATATTCTAAATTTTAAAATAATGAATGTGAATAATTACATGCTACATTACTATTACGTAAGCCCAAAAAAAAATAAATTCAGGAGTGAATCAACACTTACGTGTCTCCATTGCGAATCCCGTGCAAAAAGTGGTTCATGTTTCATATTTGAAACATAATCAAACCTTTTTCTAGAACATTCTAGACTTTTACGTTTTAAGTTCCATACAACAACGCCACAAGTGGCCTCTTTAATGACAAAATTCAAGCGTATCATATTATTTGAGAGCACATCGAGTTGAAATCTACCCATCCGTGATTTTAATAAATTTTATGTTATTTCACTAGATGTCACTAGGTTGATATATTGATTAAATGTTTGATTATCAGATCTATGTAAGTACTTTGCAACAGTCATCCAAAGATGACGTGGCAATACGATCAACAGGAGAAGAATTCCATCCGCGCACACGTAAATCAGATCAAGAAATACACACCGCAATTGCCCTAGCAACATAACAAGTCTAGGTATACTGCAATATTCATAATTTTTTTTATCACCTAAAATCTAACATTGCAAAAACCTTTGTAAAAGCATTTTGTAATTCCGAATTCCAGATGCCAAATTGTAATTTTGATTTCTAACTTTCGGTTTACAAATTTCAATTTTAAATTTACACGCCTAGTTCCAATATAAAATTTCAATTTTTAACATTGTTGTACACCACAAATCCAATTTTACGTAGTGGTCGGTGCAAATTTAAGGGGAAGTACGTAAAATCGGAAGATCAGGGGCGTCGGTAAACTTTGTTTCGGGGGTTGGTAAATATTATTTATCTGAATTTATTTAAAACAAAATTATCTTAAGAGACAATTTACACCTAAATTCGGTTGTGTAGACAAAGGAAATCGAATGTTATACTAATGAATATAAATGACGACTTTTAGAAACCTGTCGAAAAATCAACTTCACTATCGCATTCATCAGCATAAAAGACGCCAAATAGTGGAAGCTGACAAAAATTCTAGAATATTCTACTCGTGAACTAGCAAAGATACCAAAAAATAAACTTTACTATTGAATTGAGCACTAAAAATTAGATCAAGCAGCGCATTTTGACAAAAATTCTAGAATGTTCTATTCGTCAACTAACAAAGATATCGAAAAATCGATTGCACCATTTAATTGGTCATCGAATAAAAGACGGGATAACACATTTTGAAAAATGTTCTAGAATATTCTATTTGTCAAATAACAAAAATTATTTGTCAAAATCGGACATTTGGTTTACATTAGTTTAATTTCGGTTGGACAATTAAGTGGTGCAGTAGATTTTCCAATATCTTTGTTAGTTGACAAATAGAATATTCTAGAACATTTCTCAAAATGTGTTATTTGGTCTCTTTTTTGGTAGCCAATACAATGGCGACGTCTGTTTTTGAATATCTTTGCTAGTTGACGAATAGAATATTCCAGAACATTTGTCAAAATGTGTGATTTGACCTCTTTTTCAATGGACAATTAAATGGTACAATTGATTTTTCAATATCTTTGTTAGTTGACAAATAGAACATTCTAAAATTTTTGTCAAATTGCGCTGTTTAATTTCATTTTTAATGACCAATTCAACGGTGAAGTCTGTTTTTTGATATCTCTGCTAGTTGACGATTAGAATATTCTAGAATTTTACGTTACTCATTTTGCATTTGCATTTTGTATACAGAATATGTGCATATATATCTGCAGTGAAATTTTAAAATTTTTAAAGGCTATGAGGCCCTCAGACAATATTACCTACGGCCCTGACCCTGGCTTGGTACATAAATTTTCACCAACACAGACAAACAACAACATATCTGTGAGAGGAGAACCCCACTAAATCGCTGACGTCACTACGTAAAATCGGAGTACGTACCATTGGATGGCCACTGTATTTATCGATACATTAGTATTAAAGTTACGCATTAACAGGCTATAAGATATATATGTGGGAAAATTTTTTGCCTTATAAGTCAAAAAATTTTCTTTGCTGCCTGGGGTGAATGTCACGGATGTGACAATTTTGTTTGCGCGTAGTGTACATAAGTATAATATTTTATTGACAATTTTGATCTTGTATGATATCGACTCATTATTGATTAAAAAAATATTCGATATTGTTCTATCATATATATGCAGTGCGCAAACTCCAACTTCACACCATATTTTCGTTCTTCGGTTTTTTAGTTTTAAAAAAATATGGTAGTTCAGTTTTAGTTATACATACGAATCTTTCGCCAAGAAGGTAATTTGCTAGAAACGTTTAAATAGTTAGTCAGTATATCTTTAAACTAAAATTAAATTGCATATTCGATTTTTAATATACTTATTAGAAAATAAAGTTTTATAAAAGTATAAAGTGGGCTCTGCTTTTGTACGCGTAATAATTTGAACCGGGCGTATTAATACAGTCGTATTACTGCATGGGATCAATGCGTAGAAACGATCTCAGGTACACAGACACTTGTTTTTTGTTCAAGGAGCATAAAGGACGTTTTCGTCATCCGCTCGGTACAATATTATTATTATTGTATTTGAACATGGATGATGCAATATCATATTTTGTTTTCCTTTAAAAAAGGAAAAATAAACCATAATTTTATTTTAAATTCTAATCAAATAATGTAACGAGCTATGGACGCGCCGTTTTGGTTCATTTGAATACGTGACCAGCCGTGCGTCTTTCATGGCTCCTTCTAGCAGTGGTATGAGTGTTACCTTCTGCTTATCACACCACTAGTTAGTAACCGGCCACCTACCATGGGGCTCGGTACTCGCGATATGTTACTTCAACAATTTCCGTTGTTGACGTACAGATATCGCCAATTTTACTATTTTTTGATTTATTTTAATCATTATATAACCGTGAAATGTTTTGGTGAATTTCTCGAGTTCTAACCGGTTAAAAACTTTCGCTCGTCTCTTATACCAGTGTGATAGGAATTCTCGACGATGCAACACGTAACATAGATAGTAGATTTAACCGGTGCGGTACAACAATTATAGTAGTAATTTAATCGTTCAACAATATAACAATAGTATATAGTAGATTTAACCGGTGCGGTACAACAATCATAGTAGTAGCTTAATCGTTCAACAATATAATAATAGTACATAGTAGATTTAACCCAGGAAATCCGTTTAATTACATCGCAATAGTGTTATCATCAAAAGTTAGCATAAACCGCTTTATAATTTTGTTCTCGTGAAAAAATTAAAATTTAAGTGGACTTAATTCAACGTGTTTATTTCGCCAAATTGTACAACAACAAGTTGGTCCAAGTTTGATCACGGAATAACATAGCAGATATCAACTTTCAACTCGTTCAGGAAAACGTGAAATTGGTAATCCCTATTTCCTTTATCCTTATTTTTTCCCACCAATAGTCACTAATAGGATTCAATAAATCATAATCGGTAAGTCGATCGATTTTAATTTTTTATTATCAATTTTCTTCTAAATAATACATTTGAGATTACAGTCCATTAAGAATAGTTCGCGTCTTATAGAATAGAACCGGCTAGTCGTAGAAACTCAATATAAAATCCCCCCCAAATATTTTCAATACCCCTCGTGCTCCTCACCAGGGCGGAATTTGGGAGTCTCAGGTCAAATGTATTAAAACTCACTTATATCGCGTAGTAGGAAATCAAATACTTTCATACGAAGAATTAAATACACTACTTGTACAAATCGAGGCCTTGCTCAACTCACGACCATTGTGTGTTCTTAGTACCGATCCTTCGGAACCATTAGCTCTTTCACCAGCGCACTTTCTCACTCTGACACCACTGCAAATGCTACCCGCAATAGATTTAACCGATGTGCCAATCAATAGATTGAATCGTTATGAGTTAATAGACCGTATGGTACAAGATTATTGGAAAAGATGGAGATTGGAATATCTTACATCTCTTCAAGTGCGCTCCAAATGGACCACTGATTCTAAACCCCTTTCAGTAGGTACAGTAGTACTTCTGAAGGAGGATAATATAGCTCCCTTACAATGGCCGTTGGGTGTAGTCGTGGAAACCTTCCCTGGTAGTGATGGCATTATTCGAAATGCATCAGTTAAAACTAAAACCGGTGTTTGGAACCGGCCGGTTGTGAAGTTATGTCCACTTCCCAACCAGTAGTAGATTTAGTCGTATTACAGTACAGTTTTTATTATCAATTTTCTTCTAAATAATACATTTGAGATTACAGTCCATTAAGAATAGTTCGCGTCTTATAGAATAGAACTGGCTAGTCGTGGAAACTCAATATAAAATCCCCCCCAAATATTTTGGTCCTTAGTCGACCCGGATTGTTGCAACTAGTAGCTTTTTTTCGGTCAAAACTAATGTTGAAACCTATTAGAGGACTGTTTCGGTCTTAGTAGAATTAGTAGTAGAATTATTTCATAATATTACACCAAAAAGCATTACTATATTCAAGCTTAAAAATAGTTCAAAAGGCGAATTTAATGGTAGAGTTTCAAATTTAAGATTGTTAATTGCGTATTTTCGTATTTAAAAATTCTCCATTTGGGATATTTTTAAAAGAGAAAAATAATTACATAAAAGTTTCTTGTTTAAACTATTACGCAATAAAATTAGAATTTGAATTGAACAAGTTTTAACGTATATATTTTGAATATTCTCTTTGCTTGTTGGTTCACATAAAGTCACATGCGTACAAGGAAGATAGCAACATAGTATAGTACACACATATTATAGAATATGTATAAACATTTAGTATAGCGCATAGATTCAAAACACATTCAAACTTGAGTTGTACACTAGTTAAATACACATATCATTATACATACATATCTACGCATTTAATTTTGTCGAATACAACATACATAAATACACGTAGTGCCTTACTCAGCTCAACATTAAATACATACATAATTTCATTTAGTCGAACACTGAATACATACATATCGGTTGCCATCACGGTACGGGTGGTTTTTTCGACTACATTCAAATCACAACTACATTCATTCTTGTTTACATTTTTTAATCTATTTGTTTGTTTTGACAATTCATTTGACATTCAATTAAATTAGTAGTTTTAAATTCAAATAAATTTTTTTGAAAATGGACAAACGCTTGAGAGTCTTAACGGCCAAAAAGGAAGCAATTTTTGCACGTATACAAACCCTTTATGAGGACAGTAAGAGGATAAACATTAGGGCTAATTTGAATAACTTTAAACTTAGATTTATTACTTTAGAAGAAAACAGGGCCGCACTTGAAGAAATAGTAACAGAAATAAATGAGTTATCCTTACAACTTTCTAATGATTACGTTCCGAGTTTCGCTGTTCTGGATGCAATAGATGAGATGTATTGTCACATAAAATTAGTAGCTAAAGAAGTTTTTAAAGAAAAGGAAGAACCTAAAAAAGAAAAGGTAACTGTCAGTCAGGAAGAAAATCAAGGACCGCGCTTACCCCATTTAAAAATTCAACCCTTCTCGGGGGAAATTCAGAACTGGCCTGTATTTAAGGAATTATTTATTAGCCTAGTTCACAATAATACAAAATTATCATTAGTAGATAAAGCTCATTATCTTATTAGTAGTTTAACAGGTAGTGCATTAAAAGCAGTTGTAGGAATACCAGTTACCGGAGAAAATTATAGCGTCATTTGGGATATATTAGATAAAAAATATCAAGATGATCGTTTATTGTCAACTACATATTTAGATAAAATTTTCAATTTAAAACCGATTACGTCTCAGCCTGCAGATCAGTTAAATAAATTTTTAGTAGAATTTGATTCATCTGCACGACTTAAAATTTGTAGAAAATATTATATGGCAAGTAGTGCAACAGTGTCATTTTTCTTCCGAAATTATCCGTCTCGGGAATGGAAAACTTTGTTCTCCAACATTTAGAAAACTTAGACCATTTTTACACAACAAATTGTTGAGAGTGGGTGGTAGATTAAAACGTGCCCAGTTAGATTTCAATAGTCAACACCCCATTTTATTGCCAAAAGGAGATAGAATAGTAGATTTGTTAGTAGATTATATACATCAATCGAATTTTCATACCGGACCCACCCTAACATTGGCGTTAATTAGACAACGCTAGTGGATACTTTCCGCTCGAAACATTGTTAGAAAACGTTTACAAAATTGCAATATCTGTTTTAGATTGAATCCTAAACCGACGTTCCCTTTAATGGCCGATTTACCTTCATATCGTGTAAACGAATGTCCCAAAGCATATGTTTAAAACGGTTTTTAGCTCGTTGAGGTCCTATTTCTATGTTATATTCGGACAACGCCCGGAATTACATCGGAAGTAAAAGAGAATTAGACAAATTATATTCTTTATTAGAGAGCGAAGAATATAGATTGGCTTATTGTTCTGAACTTGCAACACGTAAAATTCGGTTTAGATTCAATACCCCTCGTGCTCCTCACCAGGGCGGAATTTGGGAGTCTCAGGTCAAATGTATTAAAACTCACTTATATCGCGTAGTAGGAAATCAAATACTTTCATACGAAGAATTAAATACACTACTTGTACAAATCGAGGCCTTGCTCAACTCACGACCATTGTGTGTTCTTAGTACCGATCCTTCGGAACCATTAGCTCTTTCACCAGCGCACTTTCTCACTCTGACACCACTGCAAATGCTACCCGCAATAGATTTAACCGATGTGCCAATCAATAGATTGAATCGTTATGAGTTAATAGACCGTATGGTACAAGATTATTGGAAAAGATGGAGACTGGAATATCTTACATCTCTTCAAGTGCGCTCCAAATGGACCACTGATTCTAAACCCCTTTCAGTAGGTACAGTAGTACTTCTGAAGGAGGATAATATAGCTCCCTTACAATGGCCGTTGGGTGTAGTCGTGGAAACCTTCCCTGGTAGTGATGGCATTATTCGAAATGCATCAGTTAAAACTAAAACCGGTGTTTGGAACCGGCCGGTTGTGAAGTTATGTCCACTTCCCAACCAGTAGTAGATTTAGTCGTATTACAGTACAGTTTTTATTATCAATTTTCTTCTAAATAATACATTTGAGATTACAGTCCATTAAGAATAGTTCGCGTCTTATAGAATAGAACCGGCTAGTCGTAGAAACTCAATATAAAATCCCCCCCAAGCTACTTTACAAAATCCTGTGTGATTTTCTTTAACAAATCATTCTACAATATGGCGTATTCGTGTTTTGGAGTTCCGAATTATAACATGAAGCAGATTTGGGTAATAACTTAAAAATTTCCTTTATTATTTTAATATAAATATTTTATAGGATTGGTTCCATTATACCAATTCTATTCTTTATTCATTGAAGCACTACTGTGTTTCAAACTTATATAATATCGCCTTTTTCTCAGTTAAATGTAATTAATCATTTCTGTTGAAAAATAATTACGATATGTATATTTAGTATTGTGAAGTTATGCATAATTCTTTTATTAGTAACAAAATTTATTTATTGTTAATATAAAATTTCTCCTTAAAGATAAATTATTATGTAACTTATTCGCCATTTTGAATATTTTAAATATCTTGTTAGCACGTTTTAAAATTTGAAATATTATGTAAAATTCTTACCATTTGCATCTTTCAATACAAATTCATACTCTTTCAGTTCAGCCATTTTGAAATGTTGTTTAAATACATGTGTATTACTTCTTAAGTTTCTGTAACTTAATTAAGTAAAACTTATTTAATATTAAATAAAGTTAGTTTTAAATTTGATTTCCAAATTATTATTTACGATTTCCCACATACCATATTTACAGAAAAATAATCTTATTGTTTCTTAAAATTTGGGGCCTTCGATAAAAATTTTTACATTCTCAAATAAAAAAAAAACATTTTCTTTAAATTCTTTAGGTTCTTCTGTACATACTGTTTTTGGGCCCAGCAGTTCTCACTGATTTTAGGGAATAGTCCCTAGTCCAGGAGCCGTGTCTTCTCGTAGTCCAGGAGCCGGTTCCCCTTAATTTAACTCAATTCAAATTTCTTTATAATTTTAATTCTATTTAATGACACCGTCAATTAGATTCCATTAACTTCATTTACCAATAATCAATATTAAAATCTCTTAGCCTACCTTACCTCTTAAATATTTAATTTAATTTTTACAATTTTACTTTAAATTTTTTTTTTTTGGTGTCAGATGATGTGGAGAGTGAAATGTTATTAGAAGATGAATTCACAGCATCGTCAAGTGAAAGTGAAAATGAAGCTTCAACACCCACTGCAATCAAAAGACCACGGTTTTCAAAAAAGGTCCGAACCACGGACTTATGGTTTAAAAAGTCGGTACATTGTGATCATTTGATTATACCTAATGAAGAGTGTTTAAGAGGGAAAAATGGTTTTAAGTGGCCGACAAAACTACCGTCTTCAAAGCGTAAAACACTTAGTAAAAATTTATTAATAACGGTACCTGGACCAAAAAATGCAGCAAAAGGAAAAAAAGATCCACTAGAAATATGGAATTTGTTTATTGACGATGAAATGTTAAATATTGTGCTAGAGTGTACAAATGAGGAAATTGAAAGGAAGCAGGAAAACTATAAAGAAAATCAATCTTTCATTGGAGAAACATCTATTATTGAAATTAAAGGCTTATTAGGTATTATTTATATAATGGCTGCTAAAAAAGAAAACCATATAAGCTGCAAGCGTTTATGGAGTGCTCATGGTAGTAGCATATATAGAGCTAATATGCTTTTAGAAAGATTTAATTTTTAATAGAATGTTTGCGTTTTGATTCCAAAATTGACCGGGATATAAGAAAAATTGCTGACCCTTTTACACACATAAGAATAATATGGGATAAATTTATTAATCATTGTGCAGACTTACACACACCTTCCCAAGATGTCACTATTGACGAACAACTATTAGGTTTCCACGGAAGATGTCCTTTCCGCATGTATATGCCCAGTAAGCCTGATGGGAACAATGAGAAAAAACAAACTAGAAATACCACGCCAATTTCCGGATACTAGAAATCGACCCGTAGGAACTAGTGTATTTGCTTTTGATGAAGAAAATAAAAATACTTTAGTTTCTTATGAACCCAAAAAAAGAAAGTTAATTATATTAGTATCTAGTCAACATTTTGGAGCTGATATTTTACTAACTTCAGGAAAACCCGACATAACTGAACATAATAATACCACAAAAGGAGGAGTGGACACGGTAGATGAATTATGTCATTCATTTTCATGCAGCCGCAAAACACGTAGATGGCCACTCTGCGTATTTTTCGGGATCATGAATTTGGCTGGAATAAACGCGCAAGTAATTTATAATTTTAATAATGAAAATAATAAATTAACAGAATAGATTTTTTACACAATTTGGGTATAGATTTAGTAAAGCCGTTAATGGAAAAGCGTCTGCAAATTGCCAATTTGAGAACTTTTCTTAAACTTTCAATAGAGGAAATATTAAATATAAATAGGAAAGAATTAGAAGAACAAGTCTCGATACAATCCTCCACATCAAAACAAGGTAGACGTAAAATTTGCCCTTATTCCGGCAGAAAATATTCTGTATACTGTTCAGTATGTGAAAATTTTGTTTGTGGAATGCATTGAAGAATCACTGGCGAACAGTGATTTTGTTAAAGAAATTCGAATCGCTTTTTTAAACACTACTACCTACCCACAAATAAACCTTATACTTAGTTTTGTTCAATCACCCTCAGTTTCTGTTAAACAAAACTGATTACACGAATTTTGCTTACTGACCTAAGCCTAAGCGAGACGCTCTTATACTAGGTAAACGAAATGTTCTTCACCCTCTCTTAATATATTCTGAAGATGTATTGCTACCTCCATGCAAGGGCGGATCCAACCAGTTGAAAAGGCAGAGGGGCTGTCTCCAATCCCAAGAGGAATTTCGAGGAATTATGTGTTCTAAATGTATGTTTAACTAAAAAAGTTACCTATTGTCGGTCAAGGGGGGGGGGGGCTGTAGCCCCCACAAATACCCCCTGGATCCGCCTATGCCTCCATTGCATATCAAACTCGGACTTATGAAAAACTTTGTTAAAGCTATCGACACTAATGGAAATGGTTTTTGTAACTTAAAACAGAAATTTCCAAAAATCAGTGATGCTAAAATAAAAAAAGGTATATTTGCAGGGCCAAAAATTAGATACCTACGGACTAATAAACAGTTTGAATAAAAACTTAATCCGATCGAAAATTTTGCATAGACATGTTTTCGAAATATTGTTTATAATTTTCTTGGAAACCACAGGGCCAAAAACTATAAAGAGTTGATTCGCAACTTCTTAACAGCTTACAAGGATATGGGATGCAATATATCGCTCAAAATACACTTTGTACACTCACATTTGGATTTTTCTTTTCACAATTTTCGGGCCATTAGCGACGAACACGGTGAGCGGTTCCATCAGGAAATATCTAACATGGGAAAACGGTATCAAGCCAAGTGGAATGCGAACATGTTAGCTGATTACTATTGGACACTCAAAGGAGATGTACCTAACGCCAAATATTCCCGAAAATCCTGAATAAAATTAAAATATAAGTTATTTTCCTTCATTAGATATAATTTTTAACCATATTTAATTAAAAAATTTTAGCTGCTGTTGCAAAAAAACTGATGGTGACTGAAATTTTTTAAAAAGCGCAAATTAGTTACAAATTAGTTGTAAATACAAAATAACCCATTCAATTTCATTTAACATTCATTAAGGTCATTTTTGTCTATCAGTGTAATATAATGTCAAAATTGTGACAACTGACTTTTAATTATTATTGATTTTTTGTATTTATAAAATATTAAAAACTTTAAAAAAATTGGATGTTGTTTTAATTATTAACCACTAATTAATTTTCTCAGAAATATAATTTAGATCATTTTTGTTTATTATTTATCATATTAGATAGATCTAAATTACTTAATAGTTGTTTTTTCCATATAGGTGTTTTTTCACCCTGTATAGTAAGTACATCGCAAAATTTATTGTAGTATTCTACGGTTAAGGGAGTGTTCTTATTTTTCGACCAAAAAAATTGCAGTTTCAAATCACTTTTTTCTCAGTGATTTTATAACTAGAGGTAAATTTTTTTCCTTATATTATTAAACAAACATTTAAAATTACAAAAATTTGTTTTGATTTTCCCTAATTTTTATTATAAAAGGCGTTGAAGTGAAGGTCGCAAAAAAGAGGGTGAAACAGTAACACTGATAAGTTCGGTACAAGACATTTGAACAAAAATTTCAAACGGCATTTTATTACAAATTGTATTCTCCAGTGTGTAAGTTAGAATACAGATAAAATTTTAAAAATTTTAATTATGGCGCGCCTTTAGAAAAAAATCACGTTTTGGGGCAAAAAATGCTCCTACGGGAGACGATAAATATTGAAGAAGTGCATATTAAGCTCACGATTTTAGTTTGCATACTGGGCAATACATTAATGAATCCAGTAAACCAAAGTTTAGTTTCATAAGTTAATTACTTTTTGAGATATCAGTATTACCACATTAAAAAAAAACTTATTTCGCGGAAACTCTGCGTCTGAAAAAGAAACGCCTCCTTTTTCTTACTTCGTTTACAAACTATAATACTGTTAGGAACCGTTAGGAATTTTCATTCAACTTTACTTTTACGTTTTCCATTAAAATTATTGAAAAAAAATCGATTTACTTCGTACTTTGATACTTTGATTTATTTACTTTACAAAGCACTTTGATTTATTTAAAATGAAATTTAATACAACATAAGGCCTTTTTATAAACATAATAACTCAAAAGTCAAATTAAGCTCAATAAATTGGTATGACTTCAAAAATTGGGGTAAAAATTTAATTTTTTTCAAATATCTCGAAAACGGTATGACAAATAAAAAGTTTGAATTAGCCATGTTGCTATATTTAAAGACCTGTTTATTGATATGAAATTTGTTGAACTTACACCAAGACAGGTTGTTGGGGATTAAAATTTTGGGGGTTAATTTTTTCAAAAACAATAAAAAATAAAATATATTAAAATTTACAGATTTCAAACCCACAAAAAATATCTAATTGACCTGTTTTTGCATAATTTCCTAATACTAAGTCTAGGGGTAGTTAATTAGAGGGTAACTGCGTCGACATGATCGTACTTAATACTAAGTCTAGGGGTTGTTAATTAGAGGGTAATTGTGTCAACATGATCGTACTATTCGAACAATTCAAGGACTTCATGGAAAGTAGTTTAAGACAATCAGAATACCGTAGTATTGAAATTAGGCTTGTTCTATAACATACTCAAATTTCATCAGAATCGATAGGTCCGGCCTTGTTAAGTAATTAATAACTAAATTTTAAAAAAGACGATGTAACAAAATGTATGTATTGAAGTAGGAGATAACATTAAAATATGTTTTTTGATTAGCTGATTTAAAATGAAAATTATAATGCATAATTTCACAAAACTTTCTGTGGACTGACGAAATACTTTCGCGGACCGGCGGTTGAGAAACACTGGTGCAGATTGGGACCGATATAGATGTACCACAACAGCACTATTTGAGAAAGTGAGTGAAGTCGCGGGCACATTTAGCAAATATATTTACTTGTCAATAACATTACAGGTTCTTGGAGGACATTACTCAAGATGGCCGCCTTGTAGGTGATGAAATTGAGTGGATCCTACCCAAAACTTAAAGATTAGAACTTAACCAACATGCAAACCAAAATTGGTGCTTTTGTCCGGCGTGTCCATATCTAACCAATATTTTGCATTAGTTTGCCTAACTAACTGACTTAATTTCTACAATTTAATACTGACAATGTATCTTTTACAACTACATATTTGTAAATACGTATGAATTCGTTCCTTCAATACATCCAGAAGTTTGGAATTCGAAAATGTTTACAAGATTGGAAATTAGTGGGAAAATCAAGAAATTGTGACAAATGTAATGGAAAGATGTACATGAACAACACAAGAAATGGTAATCGCATCTACCGATGTGGGAGTAGGAATTGTAGAGCCAAAAAAAAAAAAATATACGAGACAATACCATTTTTGGAGTGGATCGTATTCCACCTACAACTTTCTTGTGCGTCCTAGTTGGATGGGTCCTCAAATATCCATTGTTAATTATTGTTAAAGAGACAGCATTGTTCAAGCCGACATGACAGTAAGAAAATTAATTTTTAACTTCAGAGAGCTTCTGACAGTGTGGTTGATGGAAAGTAGTGGTGTTGGAAGCATAGAAAATTGGTGGCGTTGTAAGCATAGTTGAGGTGGACGAGAGTGCATTTGAAAGAAGAAAGTCGTGGACGCATTACAAAAACTCGTTGGGTTGTTGGCGGAATCGACAGGGAAAATAAAAAATGCTTCTTGAAAGTTGTTGAAAAGAGGGATACACAAACATTGTTTCGCGTCATAAATGAAAATGTAGTGCCGGGAACGAGAATTATTACAGATATGTGGAAAGACTACAATTCTTTTTTGCAAAATGGATATGAACACTCAACTGTTAATCATTCATATAATTTTGTGTGTCATGATTCACACACAAACAATGGAAAGCCATTGGGCGAAAATAAAACGCGATATGCGACGACGGATAGGCGTAAATACTTTTCAAGCTTATCTTATAGAATATGTGTGGAGAAACAAATACCATACAAATAAAGACTTATTTGAGGATTTCTTCAATGAAATTAATTATTTTTACCCACAAATAAATTACATTTTTTTTTTTGTTATTTGTTATTTTGTTATATTATAGAATTAAAATTTTCGGTCGCTTATGGTAAATGAATAGGTTGTTGTAAATGAATCTGTCACATATCTTAAGCGGCTGGAAAAAAACGTCATCAAAGAATATAAGAGATCCTATAAACTGTCTAATTTATTTTTCTCAATTATATTGGTACATAAATTTTGTGTCCTGAGATGTAATTTAATAATATTTAAATTAACTTTTAATAATTGTTACCAACATAGTACTTATGTAGTAATTTAGTAACTGTACAGTTAGATTTGCGTACAACTGTAATATTTTGATTATTTTTCACCATACATAGGACTCTCAATTCTATCACATAAATGTTGGGGGCAGGGTGGGGTTAATGATCTACATTAAATAATAATTATTTAGTGTAATGAAATCACGATTTCATATATTACAAGAATTGCAAGTGAACCACCACTGAACAGTCACTCTCGATTCTGGCTCTCCTCACCCTGGCCCCAACATTTATGTGACAGAATCGACAGTCCAATGTATTTCTCAAACAACTACAGCGGGGCACCATAAACATACTTCTTTGGTAGTTCGTATAACAATAGGCGAACCCTTCAATGATCATAAAACAATCTTCAATGTTAAAATAACACGACGGTAGGTAGTAGAATCAATATGGTCCGCTCAGGTTTCCTTTACCCCATATAAATATATAAGTACTGAAAGATTTTTGTATCTCTGCCATTTAGATATGCATATTGTTGTATATTATTCAACTAGTACTTAAATATTACAAAAATATATACTGTTATGTACTTAAATATAACAAAACTAGTACTTAAATATTAGTTATCTCTAGTAAAACCCCTCCAATTAATGAGATAAGAAAAACAAATAAATAGCACAACAGATAGAAAAAATTATTATTACAAAAAGTACCGTTAGACAACCTTGACCTAATTATTGTGCAACAATTAAAAGCTTTGTCTATTGTTTACATTAGTGTTAAGTGTAATAGTTAAAAAGCATAACAATTAGACATTGTAAAATAATATAACAACCAAATATTTTTAACAATTTTATTTAGTAATTAAAAGTGCTTTATAAATTTAAAGAATAGTAATAATCAATAAAAAATCATTTATAAAACATTGTGAATTATAGTAAAAATATATTTTTAAATAAATTTATTGAATTAAGAAGAATATTGGTTAATGCAACAAATACACTTACCTAATCAAACACGGTCTGCAATAATCAATCAATTGACTATTGATTTAAGTGAAATGAATTCCATTGTGTTTATTGAAGAGCCAATAGTGCATCAACAACACGCTGTGTTGGAATCAATCGAAGATCAAAATAGTTTACTACAATGGGTATTATTCCTCAATAAAAATAATTCCGCTATTGGACCAAATACTCATAGTGTATCGAACACCGATCAATTTCAATATTTTATTTTTTTCTTTTTACTGAAAAAGGATACGACACAACAAAAATTTGGTGGCAACGGTGCACAGAAGAGTATTTAGGTCTGATTTCTGGCTAAAATTATATTAATGTATTTTTACACTATCAATTGGTAAAA
Source organism: Brachynemurus nebulosus (assembly GCA_035578155.1). Classification (NCBI taxonomy): domain Eukaryota; kingdom Metazoa; phylum Arthropoda; class Insecta; order Neuroptera; family Myrmeleontidae; genus Brachynemurus; species Brachynemurus nebulosus. The sequence continues at coordinate 13,457,447 of JAPWDM010000007.1, forward strand.
GATACAATTTAGAAATAAATAAACGGTTTATTATTAAAAAATTAGTTAAAATCGTCATCTTTTATCGTCATTTATATAACTTTTTCTTCCACAAATGAAATTTTTTATCCAAATTCTTCACGGAGCATTGTCTAATAAAACCATAAAATTCTTCTCGAGAGAAAGCTTTCATTTCCCCTGATAAATCTGAAAGTGAAAATATGAAATTAGAAATGCAACAATTGAAATTCAACATTGTTAAAAATTCAACAATTGAAGTGCATATTTTTACTTAAAAATGAGCCTAAAAAAAATGGCGCAAGTATGCGCAAAATTTTTCTTCATGAACTTAATGTAGAACAGTTAAACTTTGTACTACTATAATAAATTTTGCGCGATCTTCGATTAGTACCTTCGTAAGTCGTTGTATACGATAATTAGAACTTATTTTTAATAACCTAGTATTTTTAGTTTAGTGTAGGTAGCTGTATTTAGTCTCACAGACCCAACTCGTACGTTAGTAACCGTATTTGTTTGGTATTGTTGCAGTGTGTCAGATCCAAGACGTGCGTTATTTTTTTTTATATTTTCTTCATACTTATTAGTATCATATTTTCTTCAAGAATATTATTTCTCAATATTATTTACGGATATTGTGTAAGTATTTTAAGCAATGTTATGTCTTCATTATTATTTCAATTATTATTTGATTTAACGTAAAGATCACGACTGCACTTCAAAAACCCCCAGGCGGAGAAAAAAGTGTCCGTGCAGCGTACCAGGTCAAGTACTTTAAAGTCAGGTACGTAATGTCCGTCATACAGCATCCCCTTCCTGGTCTTCCCTACCTAATAAATCCCCAAACCTCGCTGCAAAAACATAACAGTGGGAGATTCGAGGGCAGGTCCAATGGATGTTCGAGGACCCACTCTAAACGAGGCATGGGCGTTCAAAGATGTTCATGAACTCCCGAAAAAGGTCGTCTCGTGCGACCGAAGCGTGCGGAGCGTCCCGATAATAACTGCTTTCTGCATTCGCGCCGCTAACATGTTGGCGTGAGATCTACAAGCCGGAATGATATTTAAGTTGCGCACAAAGGAGTTATGCATACTCCCTAGACATCCGATTATAAGTACGACCAAGTGGACAGTATGCAAGGGTACAGTTGTCGCAGTTCGTGTATTAGATCTTGATATTTAACCCTTTTTTGTTCCTCCTTTACGACTATGTTAGTTTCCGCCGGAGCAGAGAACTCGATAACATACATAGTCTGAGATGTTAAATCTTGGAGCACAACATCAGGCTTATTAGCAGTCAATTGCCTGGTAGTTGCAACCGGCATGTTCCAAAAGATTTTACACTTTTGGTTGGCAACAAAGGATTCTACTTCCGTAGGATCGTAGGGCAAGACTGGTGTTTTGTCAACTTCGTAATGATGACGAAGATAAAAGTAGAGCACACGCAACGCTGCATTATGACGGTGAATATAGGTGGATTTAGCATAATAATAACAACCTGAAGTCAGGTGCATTAAGGTTTCCGGGTATGCTTTGCATGCCCGACACGAGGTACTCGAAACTCCTTTATTACCCATCACATATTTTTGGTGTGTTAAGGTGTTCCACACTCCATCTTGAGCTGCCATGATAAAACCCTCCGTTTCCGATTTAAGTCCGTTAGCTCTCAAGAAAGCCCAAGTGAGTTCGCTCGAAAGGCCAAGGTTGTCAAGGTGACGGTAGAACATACCCTGGTAAACTTTGTCGCGATGTTTATTAAGCAGGTGTTGTTGCTCGGCTCTCTTGATTGCGGACGTTTGGCTCGACTGTGATAGTGAAAGAATGTTATCACCGTCACGATTACGCGGATCGAAAGCTAAGCCCAAGCACGGCGGCACGTTGCGCTGCTGTGAATAAAAATGCGCCTACGCCAGCAAGCTCGTTATCCCTGACGAGTTGCAATAGCGGGTCTGAACTGTTAAGTACACGACAAGCTGTACCTAAGACTATACGATCATGTAAACGGTCGACTGACAGGAGCCCCCTCCCCCCTGGTCTCGTGGGAGGTAAAGTCGTTGTGTCGATACGCGTGGGTGCAAACTACGATTGATGTTCATTATTTTTCGCGTGTCTCGGTCTAGTTCCTCCAATTCATTCACATTCCACTTAATTGAGCCAAAAGTATATAAAAGGACGGGTATGGCAACATAGAGTGACTCAACTTTTTGATCAAATATTAATATAAAAATTAAATAAGTCAGCATTTTGTCAAGTGAGTCAAGTTTACTTATTTAAAATATATATAGTAACATAGAGGTAAGTATAAAGAATATTATTAATTATTATAAACAAATATATTTTCTGCTGATAATATATTTCTTGAATTCAAATAATCCACTGAATATGATCAATTAGTTGTGTTAGTTTAAATAAAGCTACTAATGTTAATTTTTCAAACAAACAATCAACAATACTTTTAAAATAATTGAGAATTTTTAAAATAATTGGTGATTTATTTCAAAGGTAAGTTCATAAAGCATATTTTTTTTTTTTTTTTTTTTGTAAATTGCAATAAATCACTTTAAATTTTAGATGAAGCCGCTAAGCAAGGAAAGGGTGAATGAAATTATAAAAATGTTAAAAGAAAAGGTACCGCTTCGCGAAATTGCACGAAAAATGAATTGTTCTGTTGGAACCATTAGCAATTTACGAAAAAAATTTGGTATCGAAGAAGAAGAAAATCGCCCAGGTCGAAAACGGATAATAACAGAGCATCTTTCGCGATTAATGGTACGTCAAATTAGGTCAGGAGCTGTAGAAACAGCAACTGAATTAAATAAAAAGCTCCGTAGGGATTATAACATTCACGTTACAGACAAAGCAATCAGAAAACATTTGTGAGCCACTGGTGCCAAAGGGAGAGCGAAGGTCAAAAAACCCCAATTGACACTACGTCATCAAAAATTACGACTATAGTTTGCCAGAAAATATCGAAACTGGGATAGATGACTGGGCCAAGGTTGTGTGGTCGGATGAGACAAAGATTAACAGATTTGGTTCGGATGGACGAAGATGGGTATGGAAATACCCGCGCGAGAATCTTCAAGCACGGCATGTTCAAAAAACAGTAAAATTTGGTGGAGGTAGCATAATGTTCTGGGAATGTATGTCATTCAAGGGGATTGGGGAATGCAAACGAATTCGTGCTAAAATGACGGCCGATAGTTACATTGATATATTAAGCAGAAAACTAAACGCCAGCTTACGAAAGTGGGGTCAAAATCCGCAAGATATTGTCTTCCAACAAGATAATGACCCTAAGCACAAAGCCAAAAAAACTATGAAATGGTTGAAAGATAATAATTTTTTATTACTAGACTGGCCTCCCCAATCCCCTGATTTAAACCCGATTGAAAATTTGTGGTCCCTATTAAAACGGGAGTTAGGGGCTATGATGAAAATCCGCAAGATCTGGATGAGTTGTGGCGACGAATAAAAGAAAAGTGGTATTCTATCCCTGTAGAAACATGCCAAAAATTAATTTCAAGTATGCCGGATCGCATAAATGCCGTAATAAAGGCGAAAGGAGGTTATACGAAATATTAATATCCAAACACTGATCATTTACAATGTACTGTTTAAGATAAAAATTATGTTATTATCAATATAAAAAATGTTGATGTGTATTATAATTCCTTACTTACACTTGTATGTATGTTACTATGTATATTTTAAATAACTAAACTTTGTTGCTTTCACAAAATGTTTGTCTATTCATTTTTTATAGAAACATTTGATCAAAAAGTTGAGTCACTGTATTTGTAACGCTGGTCTTATTCTTCGCCGACAATTCGGAACTCCAAATTTGTCAGAGAAGGCGCTTATATCTACTACTTAAGGCGGCTTTCACGTTCTTCACGTCCTGGATGTGACTTTCGCCAACACCAAGGTACGTATAGGTCGCTCCTTCATCAAGATGTGCTATGATGTTTCCATCCACTAATTGGGCGTGTGAATCAAAATTCGGAACTACACCATGCTTACAGTGCACCACCGCGCATTTGTCCAGTCCGAACTCCATACCGATTGCGTGCGTGTATTCGTGTGTTTATTTTAGAGCGCAGTTGACATCACTTTCTGACGAAGCATACAGTTTTAAGTCATCGATATAAAATAAATGTGTGACTTCATGCTCGCGATTTCCTACCGGGCCACACAAGTAACCAGGTTCCCTCAGACTGATTGACAGGGGCAACAACGAGATGCAAAACAAAAGTGGGCTGAGGCTGTCTCCTTGGTATACGCCTCGTTTGTATGTCACCAACTCCGTTGACACAACGCGTCCACCGGATGTTATTGTGAACCTTGTTTTCCAGAGCGACAACAGGTATTCAATACATTTAATAATGTCGGGATGGACTCGCAGACAATGGAGCAAATAGATAATGAGCTCATGTGACGTTGTGCCAAATGCTTTTCAATAGTCCACCCAGGCCATGCTCAAGTTACGTTTGTGCTGTCTAGCGTCCTGAAAGATACATCTGTCAACCAGCAAGTTGTCTTTGCAACCAGACATTCCTCTTTTTGAACCTCGTTGTTCATAGATTGAACTCCACACTGGTTCAATCGCCTTCAAGATGCGTTCATATAGGATGGAAGTGAACGCTTTATACACAGTGTTCAGGCACGTTATCCGTCTGTAGTTCTGTGGTTGTGATAGGTCTCTTTTTTTCGGTATTAGGACCGTTCTTCCCTCAACGAGCCACGATGGAATTGGCTCACAATTAAATAACCAATTTGAAAATATACGGGCAAGGTGGCGGTGGGTACTAGTGAACTTCTTCCACCAAAAATTCGTTATTCCATCAATGCCCGGAGCCGAATAGTTCTTCTTCCCTTTGAAAGCAAGTTCGACTTCCTCTTTATCAATGGACGTTATAATGGTATGAGATGGCACTTTGCCCAGCTGTTGTTTGCAGTACTATCTAAACTGGCTGATGGGAATACAGTCCAAGTCCGTCTCTTTAGTCGTCTCATATATCCCTCGCCAGTAACTTCTATTGCGTCGACCGTCGGCGGTTGCTCCACGACAGGGTTTTTTGGTGCGAACAGGCGTGAAGGGTTCGATATCATAGATCTAATTTTCACGAATGCACCGTTCACGCCGGGATAATTTCTTCTTGGCCAGGGCCAATGCGCGCATCTTATCGAAATGTGTCTGTTTGATGGTCAACAGATTGCCCAAATTGATTGTGTGATAGCGGTATCTTAGTTCTCTCGCAAAAGCCCGTACCTTTCGCGTAAAATGCCTGTTGGTCTGAATATATTCTATCACACATTGGATACGCGATACCAGCTGTCGTAGTGCCCTCACCTTGGTGTCAATTTGTTTAATACGAATACGTGCCTTCTCCTCTGCAGTCTTTTGCTGCTTAGTACATGGGGTCAGGACACGCATCGCTGCATGTACTGCATTATCGACGTCGGTGAGATCACTGGATGGGGATAGATGATCGTCCAAAATTTCGTTTAGTAGGGACAGTTGTTCGCCCTTTATGTACGTCCGTCAGTATTTGGGACGTGGTCGTTTGTCAAAGTCTAAATCGGTGTCGAGAAAATCGCGAAATTGTTTTCTTAAACTCTCTGAGACAGAAAGGGATTTATTTAGATCGGCATCATTCTGTGTGCGAGTTGAACTTGTTCTGGTGTTAGACTACATAGTATCTGTGTTGAATTGATTTAACAAGTCCGTCTGTGCCTCAGTAACTATTCTCTCACCATAAGTTACCGGTTGAGCCCGCTCCATGATGTTATTGGTCGAGCTCTCACCGCAGAATCCTGTTCAACCTCCACCACCGCAGTTTCAGCAACCCTAGCTTCTTCGCGAGCTTCTCGATTATCGTCTTGTCCGGTAGGTATATTTAATTTAATGATTCGGGCTACATGGTCACGCAGGTTTTGTGGAGTTAAATTTGAGTGTTCGGGATGCATCTGGCACCATATGGTGTGTATCCTAGCCATGTACCCTCTCTTATTTGGCTCACTTTGTGTGCGGCACGTGAGCAAATTTCTCCTCAGGCTGTCCGTCCACTCCAGGCGCACGAGACGAGAAGATAAAACCTGACTGGATCCGTCTTTTTCTGCGGGGCCACCCGAGAGACCCGCGACGCGACCAGCCTTTCTAGTTCGTTTATTTGGAACTATTGAATACCTGTTAGGGGTAGTTATTATTATTATTATTGGGTGCGTTTGGCAGAAAATAGAACTTACAAACTTTTATAAGTAAAATGGCGGTCGTGCTGTGTATGCTACTTTCCGCTAGGACACAAAAATAGTTTTCACTGACAAACATAACCTCAATTTAGTTCATGTTTACAAATATTCATGCAAGTGATTTATGTATTAAGGAATTTATAGTGAAAAATATATAATTATGAATAACATATTAGATGATGCAAATGAAATTGACGATCATAATATTAATGTTGTTGCTGCTGTTATTAATGCACCAGTTGATGCAGGTATTTATTTTAATATTTATTAGATTACATGTAGTTTTATAAGTTCTAAAACATTTTGCAACAGTTTATCACATAATTTTTTTCTTTAAAGTATTAATATTTTTAATGACATACATATAATGCTATTATCATGGAAGAAGATCGAAACAACGATCTTATTATTCAACCAAGAGGTGAACCGTACGCTTCCATTGCAAACTTTTATGAAGAAGTAATTCCATCATATACTGATCGACAATTCTATGAGCATTTTCGAATGCATCGTGATGTATTTGAAGTAGAGTAAATTCCACCAAACTTGTCACTGTAAAACGTACTAAAGGGGAAAATTTTAAATAGAGGGAGTTTTACTAGAAGTTTTTTGAAAACAAGGATAAAGTTATATTTCAAAGCATAGTGTGAACAGTGATGATATTTATTTTTGTAAATAATTCCTCTTCCACTTAATCCCAAAAATTTAACCATTATGATAATAAACGATAAGTATTTACACTACTAAACAAAAGTAAACAGTCTTTTATAAAAATTATTTGGAAACAATTTTTTTTTTTTTTTATTATTATAGATTGATCATTGAATTTAAATTTATAATTTACTATTGGTAAATATTAAATTCTGTATTAATTTTACTTTATTTTCCTTTTTAACCAAATATAAGTACTACATTAATTAAGAAATGATATAATTTTTTTTTTTTACTTAAAATAAAATATCCAATATAAATTATTTAAGTTATTTATTTTAAAACAAAATTTAAATTTGTACAGTTTGACCAATAGATAATTATTTAATTTAATATTTTAATTCAGGGATGTCCAAACTTTGGCATAGAAATGTTCAAAACATATTGAGCAAACATATTATCTTCTGTTATCTATTATCTAGTTATCATCTAAAGCATCTTCTTCCGTTTCACTTGAAGTGTCATCAACATGTATGATAATGCTGTCTATCGTCTCTTCAGTTATGTATTCTTTGGCCATAAACTCATCCTCGGTTTTAATACAATTGTCAACCAATTTAACCCAGTCTTCTTTTTGAATTAATTCAAATTTGTGCCTGGTTAAAGTCTCAACATCCTTTAATTTAAAGGTCACATTCCTTGCTGCCACCCAATTCTTTACTCTAGCCCATATTTTTTCTATTGGATTCAGTTCTGGGTGATAGGGTGGCAACCGCAAAACTGTATGACCATACTGGGAGAATATCTGATTAATTTTATATACAGGCTGCGTAGGCTTGTAAATTTTACAAATTTGTAAAAGTTCTAATTTGGTTAAATTTGAATCGAATTTTATATCGCGATTTTGTAACCACTGAATTAAATCGTTTTTTAACCAAGCTGAGGTTGGTTGTTTTTCTGCCAAAGTATTATGATATGAAGCATTATCTAAAACAATGACACTCCTGGGTGGTAAATTTGGGATGAGTTGCCTCCGAATCCACGTTTCAAAATTCACTAGATTCATTTCAGAATGATAATCACCAGATTTACTCCCAGATTTAAAAATTAATAGCGCATTTGGAATGAACCCCATATCACCACCGGCATGCACAATAATTAATCTATTTCCTTTTGATATGGGAGACTTTAAACCTTCCCCAGACTCATCTGTCCATCCAAACGAATTGGTGTGAGTACTATGGATATAACTTTCGTCCACGTAAACTATTGGACGTCCTTCCGATCTAAAATTTTTGATGGCTCTCAAATAATTTATTCTTTTTAATCTAATGTCGTCCTTTTCTATTAACAGTTTTTGATTATCCGTAGTTCTTTTCCACGAAAACCCCATATTTTTTACCGTTCGACGGAAGCTACTTAAACTTCCTTTATATTCCGGAGTTTCTTCCTCAATACTGCTATTAAATTTATAATAAATTTTCTTCATTGTCGGTTGACAACCTTCTATTAAATGGAAATTATTAATAGTCCTTCGAATAGCTTCTTCCAAAAAGCTATCAACTGTAGATATAGGATTTGGTTTCGATTTTTTTTTGGGAGACGAAACTAACCCTTTCTCTTTTTTCTCTTCTGTCACACGGTATATTGTTCTCTTGGGCAAATCCAATGCACAAGCTACTTTGTCCATAAATTTTCTATTTCCACTGTTTCGTGCTTCGTTTTTAAAATAATTATATACTTTTAATATTAATTCCTTGGCCTGGCGATGGAGTGGTTCATTTCGGATCTGAAACCAGTAAATATTTTAGGCAAATTTCTAATTACTATTTTTAAATGTTAATTCACTTTTAATTTAACTGTAACCAAATATTTTAGGATTTCTAACTATGTGCATTAACTCACCTTTATATCCTTTTTATTGACTGAAGTTTCTGCCAGTTGGTGACTACTTTCCGTCGTAAACTATAATAAAATTTTTAAATATATAGTTTTTCCAGATTTTTTAAGAATTTTAACAATTTTTTATATACTTACTGCTGATGGATGTTCATCAATAGAATTGCTTGATACAGGTAACAATGATGATGATGGATCAGTCATTATCTAGAAATTATTTCAATTAAATGCTTTTTTATTATAATTGTGTTTTTAAGTATAACTGAATTAAAGAAATGTACTTACTTATCGTTTTTGATTATATTAGCCAAAAAGAATTTAAAAAAAAAATTTAGAAAAATTTTATTAATATTATAATAAGAATTTTAATAACTAAAAATTGCAGAAAGAACACTAATTTTTCTTACTTACTGTTCTCTAAATAGATATACATACATACAAATATGTGTATTTACAGATAATTTCCAGGTATAAAATATAATTTTTTATTTAAAGAAGAGTTACAACTCCTCTTTAATTTGTTCTTTTATCGATATTGATATTAATCTTTCAAATACGTATATCGGACGATTTAAAGAAAAAATAATAGAATCAAAATGTATGTTTGAATTTATGTTTCGTGTTTTTACAAAATAAGTAATGCATAATGTAGGAAATTTCGATATAATTGTTAATCTTGAAATATTATCGATATTTTTAAAAATTTGAAATATGGTTGTGTCCCAGCATATTCGAAAATTTATGTGTATATATATGAGTATAGTCACTTTATTATTTGTTACTGTCTTAAACCGTGTATCAGAAAGAAATAAAATATATACTAACTCCCTCTACAAGATTGCAAACGCCAAATTCCAAAATTGGTTTCTGCGACTGTGACAACAAAAATAAAACTTACTATAATACATTTATTGAACACATCACTTTGTGTTACAAGTCAACATAGTTTATACAAGACTAAGTAAATTAAAATTTTTCTATCAACAGGAGTTAGTACATATAATTGAAACACGAATTGCTATCCAAAATGCCGACCTTGGCAACCTAGATAACCACTCAGAAAATAACCCATTAAACAATGCAGAGGATAATTTATCAGAGGACGACTCAGAGGATGATTCAGAAATTCCACTACGGAAGAAAATATATTTAAACATTTGGATTTTAGCAACACCAGACAGTTACAGGTCTGTTGCTGATAGATTTGGGATAGGGAAAAGCAAAGCTCACACTTGTTTTAAAGAGATTGCAACAATTTTGGCGAATTTGATATCAGAATTTGTGACGTGGCCAAATGAAGATGAATTACGGGAAACTGAACAAGTTAGTATTGTGCCTATATTCTTTTGATATGTTTATGATGAAAATTATATTTTTATGTTAATAATAAATAACACTAACGTTGTATTTATTAACATTTTTAGATATTTTTCGCACGTTCTCGAAATAGATTTCCAGGTATTGTCGGAGCAATAGATGGTTGTCATATCGAAATAAAGCAACCACCACATAATGCTCATGACTTTTTTAACAGAAAAGAAACACATTCAGTAATATTACAAGGTATGACAACAGATATGCTTTGTATTATTGCCCATAATTACTTTCAGAAATGAAATAACAAGAAAAAAAATTATTATAGGAACGTGTGATCATACTGGCAAGTTCATTGATGTCTTAATAGGCAGGCCAGGCAGATGCAATGATGCATCTGTCTTACGTAGCAGTTCATTGTACCGACGTTTGACGGATCCTATACACCCTCTATTGTCCAATCGTCGACATTTACTTGGAGATTCTGGTTATCCGTTATCTGTTCACGTACTTACACCGTTTAGAGATAATGGACATTTAAGTGAACAACAAATCCAGTATAACGTAGTGCATGCTTCTTGCAGAAGCATTATAGAAAGAGCTTTTGGACTGTTAAAAGTAAAATTTCGTCGATTGTACTACTTGAATGTACAATCTGTCGCAATGGCAAATTTAATAATTGCTGCTGCATGCACTTTACACAATTTCATTTTAATGCGCCGTCAAGCGAACATTTGGGATAATGTTAATTTATTAAATAATGATGATAACAATGATAATAATGATGATAATAATGAAGATGACATTAATGGAGTTATCAAAAGAAATAGAATTATGGAGTCAATGTAATTAAAAAATATAACATTTAAATAAAGATATTTTTTTATGAAGAATAAGTGAATAATAATTTGTTAAAATTAATTCCATATTAATTTAAAAACAAAATATATTACAATTAATGAATTATTGATCAATAAACTTTATAATAGATTTATTTTTTTAATAATAATAGTTAAGAAAGCGTTACATAAAAACTACGATATTTTGAAGCCTTTCACAAGTTCAACACTTGAGTAATTAAGTTGTATACTTATATTTAATTATTTCAAATTAAGTTTTCTGTGGTGAAAAAAGTTACTAGAACTTTACAAGGTTGCTAAACTATCATAAAATAATCGACTCATTATTGCAAATTGAATAGCAAGTTTTATTTTGTAATAAACATCAGTATTACTATTATATCCTCTGTAACTGATATTCAAATTTAACAATTAAACTTCAATTATATTGAACATACATTATAATTATTTTAACTTAAATATATGTGAATAATTAACAGATTACACGTAAATATAATGAAAAAAAAAGAATTATATGCATTTTAAATATCACTTTTGATAAACACCTTATTTAATTATTTTTCGTAAACTTTTAGTGCATAAGTACATCAAGAGCATTCTTAAAAAATTACTTTTTGTTCTATATCATCTAGAAAATGTATCTCACGAAATCATCATCTCCATTCTTTTTCTTTTTACTAAACATAAAGTAGAAAACTATTAAAAAATTAAAATAAGAGAACATACGCATATAACAATGCTCTTATAAACTCAAATTTTCTTAATATAATAATAACGTAATATTTATGCAGCTTTAGACTCACAATTCAAATACACCAATAACATTGTAAATCATATGATTTTTTGTTAATTTTAATTATAATCATTAACTTATTGTTTTTCAAACTTAAGATGGGTAACTATAGATTATGAACATTCTTATAAAATTCTAACACGTCTTTCAGCATCTTCGAGCAAAAGTGTTTTTACAAACGCGATTATTACTCTTAATAAAATTATTGCAATTATTCCTAAAACTTTGAATAAATTTTTATCTTTTTTAGAAAAGTCTATATTTCAAGAAAATATAATATTTTATGTGATAATAACCTTAATAATAATTAATTTATTCCTTTAAATATTAAATAGTAAATTTGGTTTTTAAATACTTATACGTTCTGAACTTATAACCATATCTTCACAACTTATTGAAAACTTTAAATAAACTCATACTCTAATTATAATAATCAACTTTTTTAAAAATATATTATTTTCTTAGTGCTTTATAATAATATTTGGTAAGGTATTATTTGTAATACCTTCATTTTCTTCCTATCACATCAATATTTAGGTTCAATCTAATTTATTTGATATATCACTGAGTATTCTATTCCTTTCTTCCATTATTTTATTACCTTCATTCATTACATGGGTTAAAGAATCCATGGAATTTTTCCATATAATAATATTATTTTTTAAAATTTCATTATTTTCCTTTGAATTATTAGCCATTTGCTTAAAAATTTCTTTTTTTCAGCGTCTAAGTGTAATTGTTTATTCCGTTGCCCATATAATTTTTTAGCATTGATATTTTTTTCATCATATTTTGTTTGTTTTCCATTATTATTTTTGTTTGCTGTAGGTTTAGTTGAAGAAGAACTACATGGCTTATCAAATGTATCTTTATTATTGCCGTTACTGTTATCTCTAAAAAATAATAACAATTCAATTAAAATAATTATTACTAAATTAATATATATAGAAGTATTCAGAAAAATACCTTATTTTATTAGACAAATCTAATGGCGAGAAATTCATTTCAGAATTTGGTATAGAACTTTCTATAATATTATTTGTAAGTGTAACTGACTCATCATTGAGAAAAATTTCATCCATAATTCGTAACCACGGCCATTCTCGTCTCTTACTTCCTGTTTGCTTTTTCTCTCTTTTTTTGTGTTGCGTCTTCAAATTTCCCATTTTTTTTTCTATATCCTTAGAATCTAGATCATGTATACCATGTTTTTGAAAAACTGATGCTATTTGACGCCACAGTGAAGCATTTCCCTTTTTTGGATCGCGAAATTTATGGACTCTTTTTTTATACTCCTCTAAAAGTAATTTTGTTCTTTTAGGAGTCCAACGTTGAGCTGGAAAGTAATTATTTTTAACAGTTAGTTATTACATTATACTTTAATACCCAATTAATATTTATTCATCTAATTCATTGGTAAGTGTTTGTTTAGATTCCAAAATTATGAAATGATTTTAATTTACAAGTATAACTACTGCTACTTCACTACTAATCACTACAAGTATACTAATTGTAAGTATTCACTAGTTTATTTTCGTGCTACTCATACCGATAGACACAAAATGAAAGATCTAAAAAATTAATATTACAATCATACATACTCTTTTTGGGCTCATCTTCACTGTTATCAGAATCATTAGAGTCATTCTCCGAAAAAACATTGTCATTGTCAATCAAATCAACTGAAGCGCCAGAAATTGTCATATTATCGTCATCGTTAACGTTAATTAGATCTGGAACTTGTGCAATACTATCCTCTGATAAATCAGCTGGGGCACCAAAAATCTCCATGCCATCATCATTGTTATTAATAATGGAATTTTCAGGAACTTGAGCAACACTATCCTCTGATAGAACAGCTGGGGCACCAAAAATCTCTATGCCATCATCATTGTTATTAATATCTTCTGATAAATTAGCTGGGACACCAAAGATCTCCATATCATCATCATTGTTATTAATAATTGAATTAACTGAGCTTTGAGCAGTACTATCTTCTAATACATTTGCACTTTTATTTTCTTCTTGTAAAATTCTATGAAAATATTGTAATGCCAATTTATCATCTGCAAATGTAAAAATTCCATTTCAATATTAAATAACCAATGACAAACCAATTTACATTTTATTTAAAACCCGTACATATAAAATAATTCTCAATCATTGAATAATAATAATAATAATTTGTCATGAATGAAGTAAATTTTTTAGTAACAATATTAATCTTACAATTAAAATGAAGGTTAAAAACTCAAACAGTTACGTCTTCTATTTTCTTAATAAAATTGGATTATTAAAAAAAACTATTATTCGATACATTATAATAATAATTTAAAATTTTTGAATATATTTATTAAATACAGAAATCAAAATAATAGTCTAAAAAAATATATAAACCACTAGGTACTTACCTCGTTGAAACCGATGATGTATAGATTTAGGTGCTAATATATTTAATCTACGATTTTTGTATACATAGGTCTTCATTATTTGTTGATTCATTGTTTTTAATTGTTAATAATATTAAATAAAAAAATTAAATTGCATAGAACAACTATTCACGGAATAACTTCTTTAAAAATAAATATAAACAAACACGGCGGAACAAATTAGCGCCTAATATAAGCGCGTTCTGGCTGAAAATGGTATAGTATAGTTTGTGCTTTAGTCCTAACAAGAACTTTTTTCTGCCAAACGCACCCATTATTATTATTATTATAGACTTTTACGCCAACCTGGCGCTCACTACTCAGTAGGACAGTACTGGGTAACATTCACCTATACCGGCATTATGCAAGGTATTAGGCTCTGTGGAAGGGTAATGTGCCAAACCAATCCGTAAAAGTACCGTAGTACATTCACGGACGGGTTTGTCACATCACTCCTTATATTGTTGTTGTTGTTGCTTGAAACGAGGTGTTATGCGTCTATTTTGGTGTATACTGGTTCGTACGACGAGACTTTTGTGGGAGCGTGGATGTTGGCTCAATGACAGAGGGCTGTGAAAGCCTAGTTCGTTTTCGTGTCCTCAGATGGTAGGTAGGAGTAGGGACAGAGGGAAGGGAAAGGACTGTTTGTGTTTGTGTGTGTGTTTGTGTATGTGTGTGGATGTGTCTTTCTATTTTACGTTTCTTGGTGTAGATGTTTTCTGGTTCATCAAATTGCTCATTAAGATCGGGTGCTCCTGGAACTGCGCGTTTAGATGGTACAGAGGTTGACGGACCTTGTGTGTCATTGAATTGGGGAGGATTGTGCACCAGAGCGGTAACAGTGACAGTGCGGCAGTTGTTCGATCCCCCCTCTCCATCAGACGAATCTGGATCCGTATGTGTGTTAAGTGTTTGTCTTTCAGTGTTAGTGTATTGTGTGTTTATGTATGTGTGTTGTGTGTCAGTAGGATGAGTGTCAGTGTATTGTTCGCTCACTGTAGATGGCTCAGATGGAGTAGAAGCAGGTCTTGTGCTTTCACATATCGCAGTCGGATTCGTATTACTGAGGAACTTCCGTACTATACGACACGTGTTTATGATCACTGCCTTTTGCATAGTGACATATGTGTATTTTGGGAGACCCAAGAGGCTTAAACTATTATGTAGTGTGTGTGGAATGACCCCGGTGGCACTGAGCACTATTGGAACGATGTGGACATGTTCCATTCGCCATTGTTGTTTTATTTCGGCTGCGAGGTCAGTGTATTTATCCAATTTAACTGCGTGTGTTTTTTGTAAGTTGTGTGTATTTGGAACCGCAATATCGATCAGATAGGTTGTCTTAGTGTTTTTCATTACGAAGGTGATATCTGGTCGATTATGATTTATGGTCTTATCTGTAATAATCGACCGATCCCAGTAAAGTCTACAGGAGTCATTCTCCGCTACTACTTTTGGTGTGAGCTTGTAGTAAGGTGTTTTATCGGTTATAAGGTGGTGCTTGACCGCTAGTTTCTGGTATATGATTTTGGCAACCTGGTCGTGACGGTGTTTGTATTCGGATTGAGCGAGCTGAGTACAGGCAGCTGTGATGTGTTGGATCGTTTCAGGTTTGGAATGGCATCTCCGGCATGAGTCAGATGTTATTGACGAGTCACGAAGTATGTATTTTGAGTAATTCTTTGTATGAATTACTTGATCTTGTATAGCTAGCATGAATCCTTCAGTCTCCGGGAAAAGACTTCCTTGACTCAACCAGGCGTGCGACGCTGCTTTGTCGACGTTACTCTGATTAAGATCATGTGGATGTCTCCCATGTAAAGGCTTCCGAATCCATTGCTGAATTTTGTCCTCCTTCGTGACCAAACGGCAAAAACTATCTGGCATTTCTGTGTGTGAGAGGTTTAATGGTGTGTATGCCTTGTCGGCTTGGATTATTACATTGTGTAAGTGTGATGTGTGTGTTTTGGTGTAAAAGTATTCTCGCAAGTTATGAACCTGTTTATTATGCGTGTTCCTTATGTCTATAAGACCTCGACCCCCTTCGGCTCTTGGCAGCGTCAATCGTTCTATCGCTGCTTTGGGATGATGAATTCTGTATTTGGTCATAAGGACGCGGGTCTTGATCTCGATGTTTGTCAAGTCCGTAGGCGTCCATTTGATTACCCCAAATGAGTATGTTAGCACCGGAACTGCGTAGGTGTTAATTGCTTTGATGGTTTTTTTTCCATCAAGGTGGGTGCTCAGTAATCTCCGTACACGCGTTAGGTATTGCTGCATCAGGTGTTGTTTTACAGCGCTGTGATCTATACGTTCGTCCTGATTGAATCCGAGATACCGATACGACTCTCCCTCGTCCATGGGCTGCATAACAGACTCTGGTTCGAGTTCGAATGCGACCGCATCTCGTTTTCCTCCAGAACGACATTGTGTTCGACATTTATCGATTCCGAACTCCATACAGAGGTCTCGCGAAACCTCGTTGGAAAGTCCCAGCAGCTGCTGTAATTGATGTTTAGTAGCTGCATAGATCTTAATATCATCCATGTACATTAGATGTGAAATGGTATGGCGCGAATTCGTTTGCGTACCTACATTGTAACCGTATTTGGTTTCATTTAACAGGCGAGAAAGTGGATTCATTGCGAGACAAAACCATAATGGACTCAATGAGTCGCCTTGGAATATGCCGCGTCTTACTTGAATAAGGTCGCTTGTTGTTTTTTCATTACCAATACTCAAATGTAAGGTCGTTCGCCAGTCGGACATGATCGTTCCAAGGAAGTTCACGATACTTGGGTGTATTTTGTACAGCTCCAATACTCTCCGCAACCAGGAGTGCGGGACCGAATCAAATGCCTTTTTATAATCAATAAACGCTGTGTACAGGTTACGTTTTCTCCCTTTCGCTTGTTCCAGTACTACGGAGTCAATCAGAAGCTGCTCTTTGCAGCCTTGTGACCTCTTTCGACATCCCTTTTGTTCTTCTGTCAGTATGGTGTTAATCTGACAATGCTCATTGATCTTTTCTGCCAGACAGGACGTCAAAATCTTATACACTGTAGGCAAGCAGGTGATAGGCCTATAATTCGCAGGATTTTTTGTATCACTGTTTTTAGATTTCATGTATGTGATACCCTGCGTTAGGAACTTCGGTGTCAGGTTTGGTGTTTTTATAAATAGTGTAAAGTGTTCAGCGAGATACTTGTGTGTTGATGTAAAGTGTTTGAGCCAGTAGTTTTGTATGTTGTCGATGCCAGGTGCCTTCCAGTTATGCGATCTCTGTAAAGCTCTGGAGACGTCCTCTGTAGTAATGTCCGTATAGGGCATCTCCGGAAGATGTTCGTTATTCCTGTACTCTGTATCGATCCAGCTGGCTTTGTCATTATGGTCAATGGTGTTGGACCATATATTCGCCCAGAAACTATGGAGTGCGTTCTTCTCCGGTAGACCATTACTGTCAGTTACCGTGTTCGTTAGAGACTGATAAAACCGTCTCTCGTTTCTGCTGAACGCTTGGTTTTGTCGTCTGCGTTCAGTACTGGTCTTATATCTTCGTAAGCGCTTCGCTAGTGCTGTTAATTTTTGGTGAAGCGTATCTCTGATCTCTGTGAGTGTTTTATTGGGTTCCTCGTATTGTGTGTGTACTGTGTGTTTGTGTAATATGTCGTGTATGTATTTGTTGAGCCGTTTGGACCTCGTACCCTGTTGGTATTGGGTGATCCTGCCGAGGTTGCATCGGATGTTGCTGATGCGTTTATTCAATCGTGTTTCCCAGGCAGGAGTTTTGTGTTCCTTCGAGTTGTGCGCTACAGGTGGTGTTACATCGGACCCGTTACAACGTATAGCTGCAACGGCTCCACAATAGATAGCTGTGTGTAACTCGATAAAATTGTCACATGTTTCTAAGTGTTTAGGCAGTATTGTATTGTTCAATATCTCAACGATCTCAGCCAATCTACGTGAGGTGTGTTGTTTAGGCAACAAGTACCTATGTGTGGGGTCCGTCCCTTCAAATTCAGTAAGCGCTGTGTTAAATTCCAGTTCGATCTTTTGCAGTAGGGTGTCATTTACTGCTGTCTCATGGTGGTCAGGCTTATTCTCGACAAGTTGTTGAGTGTCGTTTTGTGTGGGGCTCTCCATTTCTGGTGGGCCGTCGTTCTGACTTTCTTCATTTTGAGCAAATTGATGTGCGACTTGTGTTTTAATCGTGTTTATGAGGGAGGAAGGGATAAGGTTATTGGTAAAAATGACACGTTTTTGGTCTGCCAGTCTCTGTTCAGTGACGCGACTAAGGTGAGGATAGGTGCGCGCGAACTCTTGATGTAATTTCGTACGGTAACCAGTTTTGTCCGTTTCAAGTCTAGTAACTTGGAAGTATGTGCGTACGATGAATTCATTCAGTTCATCTGTCCATTGCATACGCACACGCTTCTTACCAGCTTTAGTGGTCCCCAAAGGATGCTCCGAGGAAACACTTAAAGTCGGCTGAGCCAAAGGTGTTGGGGGCTCCGTAAGTAGGGCAGTAGCATTTTGGCTGAAGGTGTTGTTACAGCTGACAGGTGGCTGCCTAGAACCCAACCTGTCGTCACCGTGATCTGAGCTGTCACATTCAGTGGTGACCCTGATGCGCCCGGTCGCTCCACCGGCAGCAGCAGTTTTCCGAGGCCTTTTTCTTGTTTTCACCATCCTAATGGGTTGTCCTTTTAGTCGCCTTTTACGACAAGCAGGACTTACTGTGGGCAAATTCTGCAAAGTGAAGCCCCCACCCACAGGGCGTTTATTATTTTTTTTTTTTTTTTTGATTAAAATTGGGACACTACTGCCGGTGGATAGCGCGGTCAACAGTATCCGGCGGCATCGCCAGCGACGGGCATGCGCCGCCAAAAACGGTAGAAAAAAAATAAAAACGACACATAAAGACAGGAACACATAAATGCATTAGACAACGGACAAACATACACATGATAAAATCCAACGATGAGCCCTGCCATCCCAGGGCTTAAAAAGAGTGGACAGTCCTTGGTGACGGTACGATAAGTACTAGACAGAGCGTCCGGTCACCAAGGCCTGAAGACCATCGCTGCGACTCCCCTCGAGGCGTAAAGGGCCTCGGGGTGAGGAACCTGACTAGACAATACACAAATAAATATCACAGATCAGTATCACGGTAAGTATCACAGATAAAACTTATTGCGTCACTGGGAGACCGCAGACCGACCAGTGAAGCAATAAGGAGTTAAAACAATACCGCTGTAGAGCCATAACAACAGGCCCACGGCGGCATAACAAAATATCACAGATAAATAAAATCAAGTGATGTACCACCTCGGGTGGAAAACGCCCTCAGTGGTACATCGTTAAAACAAAGCATATTAAAAATAACCTTATTAAAAAACAAAAACAACAATATCACAAGTTTGACAATATTTCTTGCTCTGTGATACGATTCCGCTCCCCATAGTCTCGACAATTCCGAAATGGCTTCGCCAACACCTAGGAACTCACACGTGTAGGGACAGTGACATCTGATTACTGAGCAACATGTACTGTTCTGTCAGATAACTGATTACTGGGTACATGTGCCGTTCTGTCAGATGTCGAGGTCAACCTACACGGGAGACCGGTACGATGACTAGGCCACGTTCGTCCGAGTCGAGGCTACAGAGAACGGGACAATGCCACAGAGTATCACAGTTTATCTGACTTATGTCCCTATGACCGCGACGGGGCAAAAGCAGTCCCAGGACGCTCAAGCTCGCATCCGTATGAGGGAAGACGACATCTCCTTACTAAGCGAGCTCGCTCAAGCCGTTCGGGCAGATGTCGACCCATACGCCTGGATGACGCGAACAAGTGCGTCGAGTACCGCATTCCTACCCGTCGAAGTCACAGGGACAAAAAATCAACGCAATACCACAGCCAATTTATCACTTTTGTGTCCACTGGAGTGCACCATCCAGGGGACACTATAAGATTTAAAAACAAATAAAAAAGTAGGATCACAGGACGAAATCACAGATAAAACTACACAAATCATAGTATAAAAATATCACGATTCGACTTGGTGGAACACGAATCACGACTTTGATAATCACACGCATACGGATACTAAACGCACACGACCTGTTGCCAGACATCAGGGCGAAAGCTATCTTACAATCAGACGGTGGTGTTTCTCTCATACGGTGGATATCTCTGTCGGTCATACGACGTTCGTCCTCGTCGAAAATTTTGATCCGGCATCTTTTGTGAAAACAGTGGTACCTCGAGAAGGAAAGGTGCCGATCTTGGGTAGTCAGAGGCTAATGGAATCCGAAGATTACTGTATTGCGCATAAACTACCCCTGGAACCCTTAGCCTCCTTGACACCAATGGGGGATAAATATCCCTCACGGGTGCCAAGGGCAGCTGCTATAGGTGTCCTCACCACCTCGTTTATTATTATTATTATTATCGTGAAAAATTAACGAAAAACGCGACTGCACTTCAAAAACCCCCAGGCGGAGGGAAAAGTGTCCATGCAGCGTACCAGGTCAGGTACTTCTAGGTCAGGTACGTAATGTCCGTCATACAGCATCCCCTTCCTGGTCTTCCCTACCTAATAAATCCCCGAACCTCGCTGCAAAACCATGGCAGTGGGAGATTCGAGGGCAGGTCCAATGGATGTTCGAGGACCCGCTCTAAACGGGGCATGGGCGTTCAAAGGTGTTCATGAACTCCCGGAGAAAGTCGTCTCGTGCGACCGGAGCGTGCGGAGCGTCCCGATAATAACTGCTTTTTGCATTGACGCCGCTAACATGTTGGCATGAGATCTACAAGCCGGAATGATGTTAAGATTGCGCACAAAGGAGTTATGCATACCCCCCAGACATCCGATTATAAGTACGACCAAGCGGATAGTATAGCCCGGGTACAGTTGTCGCAGTTCATGTATTAGATCTTGATATTTAATCCTTTTTTGCTCCTCCTTTTCGACTATGTTAGTTTCCGCCGGAGCAGAGAACTCGATAACATACATAGTCTGAGATGTTAAATCTTGGAGCACAACATCAGGCTTATTGGCGTTCAATTGCCTGGTAGTTGCAACCGGCATATTCCAAAAGATCTTGCACTTTTGGTTGGCAACAAAGGATTCTACTTCCGCAGGATCGTAGGGCAAGACTGGTGTTTTGTCAACTTCGTAATGATGACGAAGATAAAAGTAGAGCACACGCAACGCTGCATTATGGCGATGGATATAGGTGGATTTAGCATAATAAGAACAACCTGAAGTCAGGTGCATTAAGGTTTCCGGGTATGCTTTGCATGCCCGACACGAGGTACTCGAAACCCCTTTATTACCCATCACATATTTTTGGTGTGTTAAAGTGTTCCACACTCCATCTTGAGCTGCCATGATAAAGCCCTCCGTTTCCGATTTAAGTCCAGTAGCTCTCAAGAAAGCCCAAGTGAGTTCGCTCGAAAGGCCAAGGTTGTCAAGATGACGGTAGAACATACCCTGGTGAACTTTGTCGCGATGTTTATTGAGCAGATGTTGTTGCTCGGCTCTCTTGATTGCCGACTTTTGGCGCGACTGTGATAGTGAAAGAATGTTATCATCACCGTCGCGATTACGCGGATCGAAGGCTAAGCCCAAGATATCGGCGGCACGTTGCGCTGCTGTGAATAAAAATGCGCCTACGCCAGCAAGCTCGTGATCCCTGACGAGTTGCAATAGCGGGTCTGAACTGTTAAGTACACGACAAGCTGTACCCAAGACTATACGATCATGTAAACGTTCGACTGACAGGAGCCCCCTCCCCCCCTGGTCTCGTGGGAGGTAAAGTCGTTGTGTCGATGCGCGTGGGTGCAAACTACGGTTGATATTCATTATTTTCCGCGTGTCTCGGTCTAGTTCCTCCAATTCATTCACATTCCACTTAATTGAGCCAAAAGTATATAAAAGGATGGGTATGGCTAACATATTTGTAGCGCTGGTCTTGTTCTTCGCCGACAATTCGGAACTCCAAATTTGTCGGAGAAGGCGCTTATATCTACTACTTAAAGCGGCCTTCATGTTCTTCACGTCCTGGATGTGACTTTCGCCAACACCAAGGTACGTATAGGTCGCTCCTTCATCAAGATGTTCTATGATGCTTCCATCCACTAATTGGGCGTGTGAATCAAAATTCGGAACTACACCATGCTTACAGTGCACCACCGCGCATTTGTCCAGTCCGAACTCCATACCGATCGCGTGCGTGTATTTGTGTGTTAATTTTAGAGCGCAGTTGAGATCACTCTCCGACGAGGCATACAGTTTTAAGTCATCCATATAAAATAAATGTGTGACTTTATGCTCGCGATTTCCTACCGGGCCACACAAGTACCCGGGTTCCTTTCTCAGGCTGATTGACAGGGGCAACAACGAGATGCAAAACAAAAGTGGGCTGAGGCTGTCTCCTTGGTATACGCCTCGTTTGTATGTCACCAACTCCGTTGACACAACGTGTTCACCGGATGTTATTGTGAACCTTGTTTTCCAGAGCGGCAACAGGTGTTCAATACATTTAATAATGTCGGGGTGGACTCGCAGACAATGGAGCAAATAGATAATGAGCTCATGCGACGTTGTGTCAAATGCTTTCCGATAGTCCACCCAGGCCATGCTCAGGTTGCGTTTGTGCTGTCTAGCGTCCTGACAGATACATCTGTCGACCAGCAAGTTGTCTTTGCAACCCGACATTCCTCTTTTTGAACCTCGTTGTTCATAGATCGAACTCCACACTGGTTCAATCGCCTTCAAGATGCGTTCATATAGAATGGAAGTGAACGCTTTATACACAGTGTTCAGGCACGTTATCGGTCTGTAGTTCTGTGGTTGTGATAGGTCTCCTTTTTTCGGTATTAGGACCGTTCTTCCCTCAGCGAGCCACGATTTATTATTATTATTATTATTATTATTATTATTATTATTATTATTATATTATTATTATTATTATTATTATTTGAATATACGTGCTTATATGACATAATAATAATGCACTAAATGACTAAGCATGAATTTTATTCAATTTTTATTAGCATTTTTCTTTTTTATGTAGCAACAACCTAAAATGGAAAACGTTGGTGACATTTTCGAGCAAATATTGCCAGAATTTGACGATAGTGACAATTCGATAGCAGATCCAGATTACAAGGTGCAGAGTGATCATGAAACGGGTACGAAGCAAGAGGAAAATTTATCTGAAACGGAGAATAAAAATGAAATAAACAACCGAAATATATGTATATCTAGGAAAAAATAAAGTAACTCGATGGAAGAAAAATATACCGCCACAGAAAGTGAGAATGAGAACAGAAAATATTGTTTCTCAATTGTCGGTGGTTGTTAGAGAAACTAAAATTACAAATACGCCGAAGGAAAGTTGGAATTTTTTATTCAATTTAATTTTACTAGAAATTATTGTACATAATACAAATTTGTACATTACTAACATTTCACATCGTTACAAAGATAAATATGACTGTAAACCAACAGACACCAATGAAATTAAAGCTTTAATTGGTTTACTATACCTTACTGGGTTAGCACACGGAAATCTGAAAAATTTGGAGGAATTCTGGGCAGATGATAATTTTCTTCTGACATGTTATTCTAGTAACTCAAGAAACACTGTTTACGAATTTTAACAAGAGCGTCACAATCTTTGTCGCACCAAGATGGGATATTTGTTTTGATAGTTATCGGTTTTGATAGTCTATAAAATTTTCGTATAAAGTGTGAACATCATCATTTATAGGCCTTATTTCTTTTAATGTATTTTCCACCTTCGTACTACAATTATGCCAATCGACCAAATTTGTGTTCCATTTAGTCTTGGAAATTACAATTTTTATGCCTTTTTTATTATTATAGCTAATGATTGATGTTTATTAAAATACAAACGTGGTCAGATCCTAAAAGATCCTGTGGCCGCTATTACACTGTCATAGATATATGTCAAAGTCTTATTTAATCAAGAAAATATTATAGTGTAATAAGTCAACTTTTATAATATAATATTTTTGTAACCATAGTTAAAGATACTTCTTAATATTTAATCATAAATTTGATCAAAGATCTTTGACATATATCTATGACAATGTAATAGCGGCCTGTTTTACATTCATTTGTGACACTGTGGAGCCAAAGTATAAGATACAAGTGTTAAATCAATTACACTAGCGGAATTCCTATGAAAACAGGTTGAGCATTACTAGCGTTGTCATTTATTTTGTCACTCCACAGATGGTAGTGACAATTGAAACCAGCTGCAATTAAAATTTGTCCTCGCGAAAGGGAAAGAATATAATTCAACTCATCTAAATTAATAGGGTTTTTTGAAGGATTACTGTTAGTTATTACCGTTAGAGGATACCGTTCATTATTACCGTTTTCTAATAAAATTTCGCAAACATCTAAATCACTATTAAAAATTGGTATGTTTAATTCTATATACTTATATTCTTTTCTAATGATGATGGTGGTGCCTCTACCATGACGGTTTCGATCCTTTCTGACTATGGTATAATCTTTTATATAAAAATTAGTTGTATTGTCAAGCCAATTTTCGCTAATGATAGCAGCGTCTATACTATTGACAGCTAGGAAGATTTCCAGGCTAGGTTTGTTGTTTACTATTGAACGTGAATTCCACTGTAATATATTTCTTGGGAGATTATGTTTCATGGTTTAAAATGTGAGGAGGAGGAGGAGTGCTTAGGATTTTGAGTGTAGAGGCCCTAATATCTGGTACATTTTGTGTATTATTTTCAATTAAGTTCTTTACTACGTCAAATATAAAGGTTGTT
This sequence comes from Brachynemurus nebulosus, assembly GCA_035578155.1. Lineage (NCBI taxonomy): Eukaryota > Metazoa > Arthropoda > Insecta > Neuroptera > Myrmeleontidae > Brachynemurus > Brachynemurus nebulosus. Next base: position 13,482,477 of record JAPWDM010000007.1, read on the forward strand.
AACGAATTCAATATGTAATCCATTTCTTCTTTGTTAAGAGGTCTATATGGATTGGGCCCAGTCGGTTTAATAGGTAGTTCTAATCGTTCATGGGATATGAGGGGACTCTTTCTTGTTGCAAAATTGTGCGATATACGGTCTTTGTGAACCTTTTAGTTTGATTTTCCGTGGGATCGTTATTGTTTTTGCGATAATACGAATTACTGGAAACTTGTGCGTGTGAGGGTTTATCTACAATATTTCGAACTTGTTCAAAAGATATGTTTTCTCGAGCCATATGGATTTTTATTAATTTTAGTCTTTCAAATTCCGGACATTCTTTTGCGCCTGCCATATGAGAACCTTTACAATGTAAACATTCGGGGCCATTAATACAAGTTTGTGCTTCATGGATGCCACCATATTTTATACACCTACTTTTTCCGTTGCAGTATTTTTCTATGTATCCAAATCGTAAGCACTTTCTACACATTGTTAGATTTGGAATAAAATGTTCTACATCACAAACGACGTTATAGATTAGACTTAATCAGGTAACAATAAATTGACCACGGAATATAATTTTTACTGACTGAGTTGGGACATAAAAGTTATCTTAGTCTCGGTCTTTACGTTTTATTCGTTGGATACTTTTTACTAGTAAGCGGGACTAATAATTTAACCCTAGAATCATACGTACTCGTCAAAACGACGAACGAACTTCTCTACCTGCTCCAATACTGCAACTTGTCGGTGCCGACTTGCTGTGAAACTTCTGTTATCTAATTTATTTGTTATTATAACACATAAGACGTATAAACTTTGTTTATAGCTATTGTCGTTTTTTTTATACTGAAATAGTGTGCGTCAAAAGGACGACGATGTATGATTAACCTATATTTTTTTAAAGATTTTGTACTCCACATATAAAAGTTTTCCTAATTTTCATTTATTCAATGATAATGATAATGTGAAAGATGATTACAGCTGTTTGACTTATAGAGACGACATAATACTGAAGTTTTAATATATTGAATCGAAAACTAAAGAATGCGTTTCAAGTGACTTAATAAAAGGTTAACAATTTATTTTGTGGAAAATATTTTAATTTTTATTATTTTTTGAGATCTTATTCTAAAAGTTACTAACAAACTTTAGAAAATTTACAAATGTTCCTAATGGGGAAGTAACTACATATCTATAGGAATATTTATGACTGAGAAATTTCACATTCTGTAAAGTCACACATGTCCACTGACTCATAATAGTTCATAAATTAATTATTTGAAAGACATGTTTTATGATAAAATTGATATATTTATCTATTTTTTAATTTTTATAGTGAAAATATGCTTTGATAAAAAGATTAAAAAAATTAATAAATATTTATATTAAGAAATTTTTCGAAATCCAATTTTTTTAAATATTTTGTTCGCTTTTGTAGTATTGTTATGTAAAAAAATGTTTTTTGCAAATAAACTCTAAAACTCCCCGTAAAAAGTCCATTCGTCGAAACGACGCCGATGTATGATTAACTTGACTCGTAGACCAACGTATGATTCTAGGGTTAATATTACTAAGCGGGACATTGATTGTTAGTCATCGGTCAATGTTTTGTCGACACCCCTTATTAAGCCTACTCTAGTAGTAGCAAAATTTGGAATATATATTTTGTAATTCTCTATAGTATGGCGTCCAAAAAAATTTCCAGCATCAGTTGTGTTAAAATAAATTTCTATACGATTATATCCCGATTTTTTATTTTGATAACCGACTTTTTTAACTGAGGAAAAGAATCGTATCATTTTCCCTATTTTCATTGGATACATTTTAGAAATATTATCTGACAATTTACTTTCAACAAATACGAAAAATGGGCCATTTAAGCAAAAGATTTATTTTGGTATCAATTGTTTCTGATTTATCATTGTTATTTTCTTTTATATTACTGTCTGTAAAAAAGTTACCTTTACATGAATTTTTAGTACTGTGATCGCCTTCGGCTGCTTCAATAAAATCATTGGAATCCGAAACACTGGGATTATTTACTGAAGACAAACGAGACTTCTTTGATCGTAATTCATTCAAAATCAGACCAGCATTATGCGTCAGTTTCTAATCGCTTCGCCTTTTTCGATTTTCGGAATCAACATCCATATTGTTCTCAACATCAGCATCATCTACTATTTGTTGCAGAATCTTTTGTATGGAGAATTGTGAATTGCGTGAGAGCGGGCATATGATTTCCCGCCCCGGTTATCGTCAATTTAACAAAAACAATAAAATAAGAAGAAATTAGTTCTTTGAAAAGAAAAAGGAGGAAGAAACAAAATGAAATAAAAATAAAATTATAGAAAAAATAAGATAATGTATCATTTTTCATTATCTTATTTTTTCTATAATTTTATTTTTATTTCATTTTGTTTCTTCCTCCTTTTTCTTGGATGGAAAATGATGTCTAGAACGTGAATGTGCATAATGCAGGTACTAAACATTTTTATTGTAAAAATGTTTTTTTTCTTTTTTTTTACATAGATAATATTACAAATGTTTCTAAACATTCCGTTTGTAATCACGGAAAAACTGATATTGTAGTATTTTTTGAGTTTGATATCTGTGATCAAATTAAATTTATGTCTGAAAATTTCAATCTTGCCGAAAAATTAAAACTCTTTAGATTGTTACGTGACAACAACACAATATCTGACATAACTGATGGCTTCGTATATATGAAGGTTAACTCGCGAGACAATAGAGGCGAGTATGATTTAACTATAATTTTAAAGACTGATGGACTTGCGTTAGTAAAAAGTTCAAGAAGCCACTGTTGGCCAGTAATGTTTACAATTGCCGAACCCCTTGCGTATATCAGAGAATCATTTGTTATAATTTGTGGGCTGTGGTATGACAGCGATTGTAAGCCACCGGTGGACATTATTTCCCCTATTCTGATTTTCTAAAACGAGTGCAGTTGTCCATGAGATTTAAATCATAAAATTTTATTGTAGTATTATTTTTGGGTTCCGAGTGTAGCTGTCCTGTAGCCACTGATACGAAACTTACACTGTCGTACAAGTTTTAACCTTGTGTTTTCCTATAGTAAATTAGTAGAGAAATTTTAAAAAAAATTGCCTTTTATTGAAGTATAAATAGTTGTAATATTTATGTTATGATTTTTATGAAGGAATATTTTAAAATAATAATAATAATAATAATATACGCCCTATGGGTGGGGGCTTCACTTTGCAGAATTTCCCCACAGTAAGTCCTGTTTGTCGTAAAAGGCGATTAAAAGGACAATCCATTAAGATGAAGAAAAAAGCGAAAAGGCCTCGGAAAATTGCCGCTGCCGGTGGAGCGACCGGGCGCATCAGGGTCACCACTGAATGTGACAATTTAGATCGCGGTGACGACAGGCTGGGTTCTAAGCAGCCACCTGTCAGCTGTAATGACACCTTCAGCCAAAATATTACTGCCTTACTTACAGAGCCCCCAACACCTTTGGCTCAGCCGACTTTAAGTGTTTCTTCGGAACACCCTTTGGGGACCACTAAAGCTGGTAAGAAGCGTGTGCGTATGCAACGGACAGATGAACTGAATGAATTCATCGTACGCACATACCTCCAAGTTACTAAACTTGAAACGGACAAAACTGGTTACCATCTGCCTAATACCTTGCAAAATGCCGGTATAGATGAATGTTACCCAGTACTGTCCTACTGAGTAGTGAGCGCCAGGTTGGCGTAAAAGTCTATAATAATATAATACTGTATTTCGATCCAGGATCATTAAAAGGTGGTTGATAACTACAATAATAGTACAAAAAATTCCAAATATAAATAAGAATACAGAAAATTGAGTATTTCACAATAAATAAGTTAACTCATTCGTTAACAAGAGCAAGACAAAATAAAGTGTAACAAGTTTTAACTATACAACAGCAAATAACTATATTCATAAGCCAACGATGTCACAAAAAGGAATTATGTGCACAAAGTGAAAAATTCACCGTAATAGTTTTATCGAGATTAATTTATAAGTTCAATGTTCAATTAAATTTAGATTAAAAAATATTAAGATTGTTAAATTATTAAGTTCGCTACCTAGGTAATACAATTAATACTAATTATTTTATCAATACATTATTCTTCCAGAGCAAACATTCTTAGTTTTAATGCGTGTACGCAGTACATATATAGTTTGCTAACTGAATAGCAAACCGCATTTTAACCGAAGTAACTCAAAAAGTGGGAATAAAATGGTCTGAATACAAAAGTGATTAAGAGAAGAAATATGTTAGATATCAACAAAGATATTAAAAAAATTAGCAGAAAATATGATGTCGTATGTGATTTTCATTTCACCCTTTTACGTTCAAACCTTTTACTTTATCTTTCTTATTATCGAGTTTTGAAAAAAAGTGTAAATAAAAAAGCGCCATTATTTTTGAACGTACTGTCAGCTCTAGAAATTACGGTATTGTTCTATAAATCTGACTTTGCCGCATCAAGGTCATTAAAGGGGAGCTAGTGATATAGTGAGATAGTACTTACTATAAAGAAAAAATTATCTTGATAGCGGCAAAGTCAGATTTGTTGAATTGTACAAAATTCTAGATCACTGTACATCTATATGTTATAATTAGTGTATAGTTAAACTTTTATTTATGTGATGGACAGGAACCGCATAAAAAATCGCACAAAAAAGTAAAGTCAAATTTATATTAAATGAAAACTAAATTAAATTTATATCAAAAATAAAATTTTGTCACATATAAAAGTTATAATTTCTCCTATCCCTTTTCAATACATTAGATAATAAATATTGTGAGAGATGCTTGTCTGATACATAAATTAATGTGAATGAGTCATTTTCATTTAATATAAATTTGGCTTTATATTCAAAAACTTCCTAAATAGCTGTAAAAAGTATAGTTCGGTCTAGACTGTAACAAGACTTTTTTTAGTAGTAGATCGGGACCTCATAAAAAAGTTTCTTCGAAAATACATAACTCAAAACGTTCAACATCTCACGATTTTCTTAGAAGTTGCTTTTCTATACAAGATAAAGTATTAATTTACACATAAGAAAATTTTATTTCATTTTTAATATATTATGAAAATTGTGAAAAATACATCTTTAAAAAAAAACTTAATGATTCAATAACATATTCTTATGCAATGTATTGATCAAATGTTTAAAAACCATTAAAAAGTAATTTTATCAAAACAAGTTACTATAGTTAATGTTTGTTTCTTACTTTATCTTGTTTTTGATTTCCATTATGCACTTGAATAGACATTTTTTTCGAAAACCGCATAAAAAGTCACACAAAAAAAATCGCACAAAAGAGACCGCATAAAAAAGGTTTAGCTATATATCGTCAATTTCACGAATTTCAAACTCAGAATGTAAAATATTTAGATAATTCTTTCATGTCTTTAGTCAGATGGCAAAAGAGCCGGGTTAGTGATTGGATTTTGACCAAAACAAAAGTAAACTTATTTTATTGTACTAAAAATAATTTAAATAATTTCTTATTACAGATACCGAAAATGTTTTAGAGAAATTAAAAGTAAACGTGAAAGTAATGGAAATTATTCTATGGAAAGAACTGAAGAGTTGGAAAATAAAGCTATTAGAAGTAAAAAAATTAAAAATCAGGATTACCACTTGAAAGAACTGTCTGGCAAAAATGCTGTTTTTAATTTCCATTTCATCTTTTTAGGGTTCCGAACCTTGAAAAACGAAATTCTTATAGGTTCACTCTCGTGTCCGTCCGTCTGTCTGTCATTTTTTTTTGGAAAACTAGGTAATGTAGTAATTTGAAATTTGGCACAATGTTAAGTTTTGATGGCGCGCACATATATCGCCAGTCAAAAAGCAGAAAATAATTATTTGGAGGATTAATGGGCGATTAGTTTGGTCCAAAGAAAGTTTCAATTAATATATCGTGTGGGGTAACATTTAAAAGAGCTATCTCCTAGTTAGTTAGTAAATGACTGTTCAAAACTGTGGTTTTGGTACAGTAGTATTTTAGAAACTATTCCATCTAAATACATGGAATTTAGTTTGGAAAATTGTTAATCTTAACCTTCCTGAGAAAATTTAATTCTGTAACGTAACTAGCCTCGGAGGTTAGGCCGGTCGAAAATTTGAATAAGACTTAAGTATACATAAATAAAAAAAGTTTAATTTGGTTTATGACTGCTCACTGTACGGAACCCTAATCGTGCGAGTCCCGACTCGCTCTTGACCGATTTTCTTATCTATAGATAGATAGATAGATGTGTATTTATTTGTATAAAGCTAGTGCCTGTTACAAAGAGTTTGCATATTCTTACAATATAAAATTACAAAATGTAGCAAATAAATATTATAACATAATAACAAGTAACTGATCAAATACAACTGATACAAGCAGGTACTAATTCATAACATCGACTAAACAATTAATAATTATAAAAATTAACAAATATTAATAACAGCACCGATAAAATATAATTTACTGAAAATAACTAAAATTTAGAGTATATAACAGAGAGAAAAATAAATATATAAACTTTCATAAAATACATAATAGTTATAAATAAATAGTTATAAACAGTATAATAATATTAATAATATAATATAATAATAATGTAGCTGGGCTAAAATCCAACCTTCACGTCCCCGTTCGTGCCCGGCGGGCAACTGTTAGTGGTTAGGCCTTTACTTAATTAATTTTTAATTGCATTTCGTGCACCCGGTATACAGCACACTGTATACCTAAATTTAAAATTTTAATATTTGTTTTTATTGTAATACACACATAAAGCGTATTACACGTTTGTGCAAGTTTTTTTTTGAATTGATATTTTTTTGTCTGCTTTTTTCAATAACAGCAGTATGCAGTATGCATTTTCGAAGTTCGACTTTTGTATGTTAAAAATTGATTGCTATTTTTTTTCGGTTTATTTGTTGCTTTAAAATTGTGCTAAATATTGCTTTGTTACTTTAAAATAGTGCTAAATATTGCTTTTGTTAATTTAAAATTGTGCTATTGCTTTGTTGCTTTAAAATTGTGCTTAAATTTATCTTTTTGTTTGGATCGCTTGCAACTGCACGCAATAACCAAGTTCAAGTGAATGGACGAGAAAAAATATTCAGTCAATACAATAATCAACAAAATCAGGTAACCTTTTTCTTTTTATCCTATGTTTTACCACCTGATTATTGTAATTACGCATATATTAACTATTTACTATATCAACTGGTGAGTAATAAAATTTTGCTCATATAACTTGTACAATTATATTATTAGCCTTACGCTTTGTTATTTTCGTTTGTTGCATTTTTATTAATTGCTTATGAACCAGCGGCAAATTTAGTTTACAAAAAGGGGCATTTGTACAAGAGTCATTTAGGCATGTACAGTTAGCTTCGGCTAGCAGGCTGACGAGGCTCTGGTATTTTTTCGACGAAGACGAACGTCGTATGACCGACAGAGATATCCACCGTATGAGAGAAACACCACCGTCTGATTGTACGATAGCTTTCGCCCTGATGTCTGGCAACAGGTCGTGTGCGTTTAGTATCCGTATGCGTGTGATTATCAAAGTCGTGATTTGTGTTCCGCCAAGTCGAATGCTGATATTTTTATATTGTGATTTGTGTAGTTTTGTCTGTGATTTCGTGCTGTGATTTTGTTTTTTATTTGTTTTTAAATCTTATAGTGTTCCCTGGATGGTGCACTCCAGTGGACACAAAAGTGATAAGGTGATTGGCTGTGTTATTGCGTTGATTTTTTGTCCCTGTGACTTCGACGGGTAGGAATGCGGTACTCGACGCACTCGTTCGCGTCATCCAGGCGTATGAGTCGACATCTGCCCAAACAGCTTGAGCGAGCTCGCTTAGTAAGGAGATGTCGTCTTCCCTCATACGGATGCGAGCTTGAGCGTCCTGGGACTGCTTTTGCCCCGTCGGGGTCATAGGGACATAAGTCAGATATACTGTGATACTCTGTGACATTGTCCCGTTCTCTGTAGCCTCGACTCGGACGAACGTGGCCTAGTCATCGTACCGGTCTCCCGTGTAGGTTGACCCCGACATCTGACAGAACGGCACATGTACCCAGTAATCAGCTATCTGACAGAACAGTACATGTTGCTCAGTAATCAGATGTAACTGTCCCTACACGTGTGAGCTCCTAGGTGTTGACGAAGCCATTTCGGAATTGTCGAGACTATGGGGAGCGGAATCGTGTCACAGAGCAAGAAATATTGTCAAACTTGTGATATTGTTGTTTTTGTTTTTTAATAAGGTTGTTTTTAATATGTTTTAACGATGTACCATTGAGGGTGTTTTCCACCCGAGGTGGTACATCACTTGATTTTATTTATCTGTGATATTTTGTTATGCCGCTGTGGGCCTGTTGTTATGGCTCTACAGTGGTATTGTTTTAACTCCTTATTGTTTCACTGGTCGGCCTGCGGCCTCCCAGTGACGCAATAGGTTTTATCTGTGATACTTACCGTGATACTGATCTGTGATATTGTGTATTGTCTAGTCAGGTTCCTCCACCCCGAGGCCCTTTACGCCTCGGGGAGAGTCGCAGCGATGGTCTTCAGGCCTTGGTGACCGGACGCTCTGTCTAGTACTTATCGTACCGTCACCAAGGACTGTCCACTCTTTTTAAGCCCTGAGATGGCAGGGCTCATCGTTGGATTTTATCATGTGTATGTTTGTCCGTTGTCTAATGCATTTATGTGTTCCTGTCTTTATGTGTCGTTTTTATTTTTACTGTTTATGGCGGCGCATGCCCTCCGATGGCGATGCCGCCGGGTGCTGCTGACCGCGCCATCCACCGGCAGCAGTACCCCAATTTTAATCAAAAATAAAAAATAAAATAATAATAATGTAATAATATAATACTATAATTTCATAAATAGTTATAAATAAAAACATGTATATACACCTAGATAAATGGCTCACTTGGCTCACTTATTTAAGATAAAAACGCGCGTACGAAATGCAGATATTGTATAATGGAACAAATGATTTGACTTTTGGTGATTTTCAGTGTGAAATAATTTTAAGTGAAAATTAGTTTCATTGGTATTTTATAAGTAACAACTGATAAAACGTTCTTGTATGGCTTGATAAATTGGACATTCGCAGAAAAAATGATAAACGCTCTCGATTCTATTTAAATTACACACAGTACAAATTTCGTCCAAATTTGAGTGTACTTGTGACAATTAATTATTATTCTAAAGTGATATACCCTCTGTACTCTAATTTAAGAAACTACTTTTGTTTTAGTAAAAGAGTTACGCCAGTTGATATAAAAACTTTCGTATGAAGTACAAGATTGTAAGTCAGAGTAAACTGAGGAAAAATTAGAATTGTGTAATTGGTGTAAATCTCTTTCGTAAAGGAAACATTCGTATCGCCTCACCATATCTGCTTTAGTCCGTTGAATCTGTATATTGCCTTGAGCAAACCACAAATAATTCGAATTAATATCATTTAATAAAAATTTCAGTTGTGAACTCCAATTTCTTGCAACAACATTGTCAGGAGTAGAATCCAACGTAATTAGGTGATTATAACAGGCTTTTAAGAGTCGATAGTCCGATATTTGCAAAATATTTTCCCAGTACGTCAATATTTTTTTTAAACACTTGTGAACTTAAATGAATACGATTGGTTTCGATCCTAAAAACGTAGTTCGGTGTATTTTTCGGTAAACAAAAGTTTTTTAAAAAAATCGGACTTGAACGTTTTCAATAACATCAATATAATTGAAACCCCAAATTTCTGCACCATAAAGTAGCGTAGCACTTATTACACTGTCAAATAAAGTAGTTTTTGTAGACCATACATCGGATTTCACAGAGCAAAGCAACTTGGTAACTCTTGCAGCAGCTATAGTTGCTCTCTTAGCCGAATTATTAGCATTCTGTAAAAATTTTCCCGTAGCCGAGAAAGTTACACCTAAATATGTATAAGAATTAGTTAATTCAATTTCTTCTCCATTATATCTAAAAACCGATAAGGATTTACACTTAAGGGATTTTCGGAATGCAACAATTTTTGTTTTGCTACTATTCACTGTCAACCTATTCATTGTACAATATTGCCTTAAAGTATCCAATTTTCTTTACACATCACCAGGAGAATACGCGAATAGCACAATATCATCAGCATAAAGCAATATTAATACGCCAGTTTCGTTGTTTAGTTCAAATCCACGCAATCGCTTTTCTCGGAAGAAAGCTTCAATATCATTAATAAACAAGTTAAAAATTAATGATTTCACCTTGAAGTACTCCGGTTGTAATATTGAAAAATTTAGAAACTTTACATACTAACTTAAATTTGAGCTCTAGCTTCATCATATAAATTTTTTATAGTTCTAAAAAGTTTCCCACTTAGCCCCAGCATATATAGTTTTTGCCAGAGTATATCATGGTGAACAAGATCAAAATCGTTTTTGAAATCAACAAAAATAGCATTTGCATATTGACCGTTGTGACGAGGGTGTGAACCTAATAACTGAAGGTAATATAAAAATATTATCAATACAGCTTCGGTTTCTTTGGAATCCTGATTGGCAATCCGGAATTAAGATTTTTTCTTCACTCCGTTCAATTAATCGACTATTTATAATATGCGTATATATTTTCAATATGGTATTTAGCAAAGCTATAGGCCGATAATTCGCTGGGTTTCACTTATCACCTTTTTTATAAATCAGAGTAATTTGACTTTCTTTCCATTTATCAGGTAATCTTTCCGATGTCAAAATGATGTTGTATAGGTTTTGTATATAATGACACCAGTTAGCAGGCAAATTCTTATAGAACTCATTGGGGATATTATCAGTTTCTGGGCTTTTATTGTTTTTGCTTCTTTGCATCGAGAGTTCCACTTCCAAAGTTATAGGAGCATCTAAGAAAGGATATCCAGAATCGTAATAAAAGAGATTTGTACGACTAGCGCTGCTGTAAAGATGCAAAAGATAATCCTCACTGGAAGAAAAATTTAAATCGTTCTGAGAATTCAATCTTGATTTGGAAAATCTATTGACTGCTTGCCAGAGATTTTTTTTTATCTATATAAAATTTTTATCCATCTTACATCTTACATTTTACATCATTTTTATACTTCTGAAATATATTTATTTTATTAACATTAAAATTTCTTGAATATTGTGTACTGAATATTTTGATTCCTAAAATAAATCTGCTTTCTAGGTGCTCATAATGTTTGTAGCAAAAAAAAAGCCAAACTAAAACGAAACCAAATTATACCTTTAAAGAATATAAAAATTACACAAACCGTAAATTATCCTATGTCAGCCGGTGGAAGTGAAAAATATAATAACGATTCATCTGGTAAGTATTTTTAATATGTATTACAACCAATATTACCTGTAAGGAAAATTTAAATATTGATACTTCTGAAATAAAAAATAATTTTTTTAGACACTTGGGACGTCCCGACTGAATTCGAAAACAGAAGTGAAGAAATAAAAAATCAGACATTTGAAAAAGTCTATCAGGTTTTTTAAAGGATCATTACCCAATGAAGGAGATCAACTTTTCAACGCCGATAAATGGTTCGTCAGTGGTTTTAGATTTGCAGTTACCAGTTATACCTGCACATGAGCTACCTGAAACTTATTTTGAAAATCAAGGAAGTAGCTCTGCTCCTAGATTTACTAATCATTTACATTTATTAGATTCCAATGTGTTCAATGAATCGTCGAAACAGAATTTTACAGACATTTTAACGTCAAAACTGAGCGAAGTCTTCAAAATACTTTTAATTCTAATGATAATGATTCGACGTATGAACCAGATTCAAGTGCGATGAGCACGACTGGGCAAAACACTTCTATGAAGGAAAAATCGTCAATTAACGAAAAATCGTCCTTATTAAATGAGAATTCTCCAGTTGATATACGTAAATTGGCTGTTGCAATGGCTTCTTTTGAAAAAGGCACTACAAAAAACATTTGTGTGTTTTGCACAACCTGAAAAAGCGAGTTTGGGAAACATTTACAAATAAAGCACAAAGATGAACCAGAAGTGAACAAAATCATTTATTTACGAGTCGGAGATCCTGAATGGCAAACTCTTATCAATGAGTTATGCAAGAAATGTGACTTTTTACATAATACAAAATAAAAATATAACACCGGCATATTAATAGCATCTAGACAACGTTCAAAAAATCCCAAAAAACAACAAATGATTACATTGCTTGTAAATTATGCAAAGGTTTCTTCGCAAAAAGCACCGTTAAATTTCATAATGCCAAGTATATGTAGGCACATCACTGAAGTCATCCATGATTTATTTACATTTGCTACTTTTTAAATATAATCATTTATAGGTAAACTATTATTTCATAACACAAATATAACTATTTATACTTTAATAAAATGTAAATTTTTTTAAAATTTCTGTAAAAATTTACTATAGGAAAACAAGGTCAAAACTTATGGAACCGCTCATGGAATAGCTGCGGCAAACTGATTGTGAGTAAGTGCCGATGCACAAATGCGTTTTTTTACCGCTGCGTGCACACAGCGGCACCGCAAAATGTGATGCACACATACGGTTTTTGCACGTTGCGTGACGGTGCGGCGCCGCAACGGTTATTAAGTATATTGAGTTAAATTGTGTGATGCACACATACTTGCGGTGCCGTGCAGCGCTGCAGCGTGCACGCAGCGGTAAAAACACTCATGTGTGCATCGGCACTAAGTTTCCGTGGTCAGTTGCATCCAGTGTGATCCCATGTGTGGAGGGGAATGTACACACCACGTACACACATACACAGCAACCAAGTGGTGGTCAAATCGTATACATTACGTACCATGTGCATATTGATAATGTGTAAATTGTGTATCTGTTTGGAAGTCTGAATTAAAAAAGTTACAAAATGCTCTTTTAACTTCGTGCAGTAGCCCCACCTGTGTACTATCTTCTGATGGTAATTTGATAATTTTGGCATATTAGTAGTAGGAATATGGGGCTTCTGGAGCGTCCTCCCCTCCTCCCGATTTTTTTAACGATCGTGGGAGAAGATAGGTAAGCTATGTCGTCTAGATGGCGTTGCTGGTCTGAACCACTGTGAACTCTGTACCTTGATTAAAAATTCCATGAAAAGATGGCGTTGCTGGTCTGAACCACTGTGAACTCTGTACCTTGATTCAAAATTCCATGAAAAGATGGCGTTGCTAGTCGGAACCGCCGCGAATTCTGTACCTAGATTCAAAATTCCATGAAAAGATGGCGTTGCTAGTCTGAGCTACCGCGAATTCTGTACCTTGATTCAAAATTCCATGAAAAGATGGCTCTCGTAGTCTAGATCCTGTGTGTAAGTTTGAAAAATTGTCAATAGATGGCATCGAAAACCTTTTTTCGATAGTTAAAAGATGGCGTTGCTAGTCTGAACCACTGCGAACTGTATATCGTGATTCATAATTTTATCATATTTTTATCTGAAAACAGGTTTAAAGTTGTATAAATTATCAGCTGACGTCATTAGATTTCTGTCTAATATGCAAAAAATGAATTTTATCGTATGATATCATATTTTTATCTGAAAACGGGTTTATACAGGTTTTCTCTAAATAAAAACACATTTTTTTAAATTTTAATTTTTTTTTATTTTTTTATTTTTTTTATTTTTATTTTTTTTTTAATTTTTTTCTTATTTTAATAAATTTATTTTAAAAGAAATATTTTACAGTAAAAATGTTTAAATGTTATTACAATAATATTTGTATATGGATATGACATTTTCCATGGCGCAAGTTGCTCCGGAATGATGGCCGCATCGAGGACTAGTGTATGTTGATGTTATGATTCTCAACTTGGGACAAATTGTTATTTCTTCAAAGTTCATAATGGGCGCTGATGGTAGCAGTCGTTTCAAATAGCGTATTTTTTCTTCGCCTTTCGTATAAATGATTCGAGTTCCGTGCAGATGGTTTATTAAAATGTATTGTAGTTCCTCGTATTCAATATGTCCGTCCATCCAGGAGAACCCATGATGTTTTTTCCGCAACCAGCGAGCTGTGCGTTGATCTTTTTCACTTAATCCGCAAAACGGTATTGGTGATTTGAATACATAGTGCTGTAGTATATAATCTTCACCACAATTTTCTTCGGAAGAATCGAATTTCAACACAGCCAATTCCTTTATGTAGAATTTCCCATTTGTTGAATTTGGAAATCCTTGGAAGTCAACAATTGCTGCGTCGGTCTTCATTGTGCGTTGTCTAGAGCGAAACTGATTGATTTATAGCTGGATTGCGATGTTTTTATACATATTTTGTAACAATATTCGTCAATGGATTATATTGAACCACACGATCATGTAGTAGAAGGCAAAATGCTGATGTATTCTCTGGCACCTCCTTCAACGTTTTAAATTCAATTCGAATATCCACTGGTCCACTTTTCAAAGTTTCGTTTTGATGAGAACAATCGATGAATATAATTGGCGCGATATTCTTGAATTGCGTTTTGCTTAAAAGCGGTTCATTCTTCTTACAATCATAATATGCTTGTTGAAATTTCGAATACATGTGATATGCTACTGCATATCTATCATTACTGAAATCCAAATTCAAATCCATGTACGGGTATTTTGCAGAATTTAAATAAACTTTGACGTCTGAAAGTTCACAGTGATCGAAAATACTGGAATCTTTATCTTTTTTATTTCGTCGATTCGTTTGTAGAGCGAATATAATGTAACGCGGTTTCTCCAGCTGAGTCGATGTTTTCACCGTCCAAATGTTTTGTCTCGCTGTTGGAATCGTTGGCTGTATATGCATATCCCATGATCGAAAAGCAATTGTAATATCTCGACTATTTTCCACATACTTCAACAACTTCAGCTTCTGTTCATCAAAATTTGAATCAAGGTATAGAGTTCGCGGTGGTTCAGACTAGCAGTGTCATCTTTTAACTATCGAAAAAAGGTTTTCGATGCCATTTATTGACAATTTTTCAAACTTACACACAGGATCTAGACTACGAGAGCCATCTTTTCATGGAATTTTGAATCAAGGTACAGAATTCGCGGTGGTTCCTACTAGCAACGCCATCTTTTCATGGAATTTTGAATCTAGGTACAGAATTCGCGGCGGTTCCGACTAGCAACACCATCTTTTCATGGAATTTCGAATTAAGGTACAGAATTCGCGGTGGTTCCGACTAGCAACGCCATCTTTTCATGGAATTTTGAATCAAGGTACAGAGTTCACAGTGGTTCAGACCAGCAACGCCATCTAGACGACATAGCTTACCTATCTCCTCTAACAGTCGTTAAAAAAATCGGGAGGAGGGGAGGAGGGTCTAGAACCGCTATATTCCTACTACTCATATTTCAAAGATACTAATAATTTTTTTCCGAAAATCACTAACAGAAACCAAAAAGGGTTTATTCAGTAAATTATACTTTTTTTGCCAAAATTGTGACAAACATGTAGTTATAATGTACAGAGATTAACGCAAATGATATGATATTAACGAAAGCTTTGTGTGGGATGCTATTAGTAGAGGTATTGAACGTTCCCAAAGCGTCCTAAATATTCCTCCCATGTCTCCCCATATCTATAGTAAACAGACTAGTATGATTAAACGAGTTTGGCAAGAATATCTCTACAAGAAAATGAAAGAAGCTGGTGAGAAAGAAAAGCAAATAGCGATGGAAAAAGGACATATTGACGAAAATAGTATGCCGTACATAACTGTAATCGGAGATGGGGGCTGGAGCAAACGTTCCTATGGGCACGGTTATAATGCGGCTTCTGTTGGGTATCATTGGTGCACAGACAAAAAACTCTTATTTATGAGTGTAAAAAACAAAATGTACTCCGTATGCCAAAACTCTAAAAATATAAAATTTAAAGAACACGAGAATTTTAAAGGCCCATCAATTGAAGTGGAGCAAAGTGGAATAATAGAAGGCTTTCGCCATAGTATTGAGCAACATGGTTTGATTTATAAATATTATATTGAAGATGATAATTCTAGTGTCTATCCACGTATAATTGACAGTGTTTCTTATGATAGAAATGTAATAAAAACACAGGTCAACATTTGATCTACGCAGGAACGCCGGAAGCGGTCAGTTGCTCCTAGGGTTTTTGGGGTCGCTGATTACGATGAAGGGGTTGGCTAACCTCCATCACGTCAGGTTCAAGGTCATTTGAAGGTCAAGTGGAGAAAAAACCTTTTAAAAAATCTGAAAAAAATCATACCTATATTTTCGAGGTCAGGGAATCGAAATAAGGGGTCGGCTAACCTCCATCAGGTCAGGTTCAAGGTCATTTGAAGGTCAAACGGAGAAAAAACCTTTTAAAAAATCTGAAAAAAATCCCCACTTGACCTCCAAATGACCGCGAAACTGACCTCATGTAGGTTAACCAACCCCTTATTCCGATTCGCTAACATTAAAAAAATAGGTATGATTTTTTTCAAATTTTTTAAAAGGTTTTTTCTCCACTTGACCTTCAAATGACCTTGAACCTGACGTGATGGAGGTTAGCCAACCCCTTCATCGTAATCAGCGACCCCAAAAACCCTAGGAGCAACTGACCGCTTCCGGCATTCCTGCGGAGATCAAATGTTGACCTGTGAAATTGAATGTGCTAACCATTGTACCAGGGGTATTATCATTAATACCCCTGGCACATAATGTGACCTATCCCCTTAATGATAGAAAAATGCTCACTTTTAAAGCTGATGGATTGTTAATAGTAGAACGACTTCTGAAAAGGATTAGAATGACAATAAAAAATCACGAAAATAATGTCCCTTAACTGCGAAGATTTAAAAAATGCTCAAGCACATGTGTTTAGAGAACATAAAAATTGTGATCAATTTTGTAAAAGAAAAGACAAAAATGATAAAAATGTTCTTCCGGAAATAAAGGATAAACCTATATTCCGTGCCATCCAAAATGTTTTATAACCAGTGGTTTTAAAAGCTGATAGGGTTACATATAATAAAACTACAAATTAAGTGGAAAGATTTACCGCCATGGTTGCAAAATTTACAGGAGGAAAAAAAATAAATTTTACAAAAAGAGGATCATACCAAATTAGAACATACGGAGCAGCTCTTTCACACTTTTCTGGTGCAAGCTAGCATTCAAGTTCCTTCAAACGTTTGAAAAGTAAATTGGGAGGCAAGTATTTTTTACATTTAATGGATAAAAAAAGAAATTGGCGAGACGGAGGTTAACGAACACAAGTGAAAAAAGATATTTAAGAAAAAAATTAGAACCACAAGACCTAATATTTTCTATGATTCAGATGCAAGCCAACATCAACCTAATTTACCAGTTGGTGAACTAAGAAGTGTAATGAGTATCTAACGAAACTCAAATTAGACAATTATACAAAAAATTGATCAAATCAATTTAGAAAGTTTGATTAAAGGCCAACACGAAAATGATAAATGGAAAGAAGAGAGAAAAAACAGGTTGACTACTTCAAATTTCGATGAAGTTGTTAAACAGTAAATGACCACACCTTATCATAATTTAGTCAAAAAAATTTTTTATGGCCGGGAACTCTATAACAAGTCAATAATTTATGGTCGTACCTACGAGCCCCTTGCCATTGAGAAATACGAAAATCAGTTTGGAGTTCAAGTATCCAAATCTGACTTATGGGTAGATACAGAGAATCCATTTTAGTAGCAAGTTCAGACGGTATTATTGGTGAAACCATTGGCCTAATAGAAGTAAAATGCTTGCCATCTGTAAAAGACAGAAAATTAGTGGATAGACATCATGTTTTGAAAGAATAGACAACCAAATTAAGTTAGTAATATTTCATGAAATTTCATACAGAAATATTTCTAGTAATGTCCGACCGAAAAAGGATTTGCAGGCGAAACCGAAACTCCGGCCTCGGTCTCAGTTTCGGCCGAAACCGAAACTTATTAAGACATTTTCAATTATATTATCGAGTGTTTTTGAAACATTACTACGTATGACGAACTTTTGTTCGCATTTAAGCATATGTAGTATTCATATATTCACTTATCGTTCAGCTAAACTGAAACTTTAAGCACTTGATTTCTTTGGTTAGTATGACCAAAATCCAAATGTAAATCAAAAATCACAAAGTGATTGAAAAAATTATCAAACTGGATCGGCTGGGAATCGAACCCAAGATCTCCCGGTAACTAGCCAGGTGTCTTCTTTTCTCCGTTTAATCCTCAAATGGTGTTTGCGTATATTCCTGCCTGCCACGAAATGAACTTTTAGTGTGTGACACTACTTTTTTTCTTTTTTCTAAAAACTGTATTAATTTTTCTAAATTCTCTCTAACCTATATTTACTCAGTTTCTATCACTCTTAACTCTGTAAAACAGAAAATTTTGGAAGTACCTGGGCTTACTTAATTGTTTTAGCTTCTACTTTAACTAATTTTTTGCTATATCTTTCACGTATATTGTACTTAATTTTATATTTATAAATAATCTTCTCTAATTGGATTTTGTCGGTTATTAAATATTATTTTGTTTATTTATCTGAAATATTTGTCTATTTTACCACGTATATTTCTCGTATCTTCCTGTTAATTACTTTAATTTTTTTGTTTAACGTACATATTTACTAACTGACACAATCTATGGTATACCTTTATGTAATTAGTTTTATAGTTAGTTCTTCCTATTTAAAAGAAAATTTATATTGCATTTTAGTGTATCAAGTTGTAATTTGCAGTTTGATTATTTAGGCGCACAGCCTCCAGGTTTTATTTAATTTAAAATTAATCCTGAGGCACCATTGAATTGAGCTAGCCAAATTATAATCTGTACCAAATCAAATTTGTACAAAGCATAAAAAGGGCATAACTTTTTAAATTGGATAATTGTTTTTTTAATTATAAAATAAGCATTTTACCTCAATAAATTGTTGTTATTAAACTCCTTGTTTTATTTATCTACTTCTAACTTTCAATTTTACAGCTTTAAAAATTTTTCTACTTAATAAAATGCATGCAATTTTACTAAAAATAGGAAAGGAGAATTGATACGTGTAGACATATATAAGATTTGTTTATGTGTAGGTATATACAACTTATTGTTAGGTAAGTAGTTGTATTTTTATGTTTATGTTTATTTTTAATTTTTTTTTTTACTATTTTGTTTATCTACTTTTTTTGTATTGATATATTATTGTAAAGTGTTTTACTATGTGTAGCGGTAGCCTCCACTATGACCAGAAATATGTTATTTAAGAAAAATACATTCTTGGGAAATATACATAAATATACATATATGTATAAATATACATAAATATACATATATGTTTAAATTGTAATAAATTCGTATCTTGGAAATTTCTGTATTTCTGATTTAGTATCCTTCAAATTGTCAAAAAGGAAAATTTAAGATTATTTGGGGATCTTTGTGGTCTTTGGGGAAACGATCCGCGATCAAAACGTTCCACTGCCACATCCTCTCTTATATCCGCAACACCTGGAGGTACTCTGCTGATCGAATTCCGAATCAAACCCGAGTTTTTGGAAATAATACAACCCCAAATACGATTACCATTACGAATCAATAAAACATAAATATCACTAAATACCAATATTATAAAATAAATAAAGATAAAATAATTTAAATAAATAATTTTTTAATTTTTAATTTTTTTATTACAAAGTGTTGACAGAATTCAGCTTCAGATACATTTAGTTGTACATTTCTTCAAAGAGATACAACTGGAGACTTCAGGGCGGAATTAGATTGCGTAAAAAATTTATGATCACCCTTAACGTCAAACACTATCGTATTTAGAGTTTCAGACATTCATACACTATCGCACACTATAATCCTGCATTAAGAATGTTCTACGGACCGTTTCAAAATGACTGAAGTGCCAAGGCGATTGTTAAATACAAAACTGTATCGCATGTTTATTTAAAAAAAAAATAAAAACTATATTCCCTTTTCCAAATGCTGCCATCTGTACATTATTTTATATCTTATAAATTATATTGCTACGTTTACTTCTAATTTTTTAGCATTTTTATAACTTTTTTTTTATAATTGTTGGAATTAAAAGGTTTTTTTTTTTAAACTGAGGTGAGTAATTAGAAATATTATTTTCTCTATTCAGCGTGTTTTATTCAAAGTTTAAAAAGTGACAATATTCTATATAAAATGTTTTCATACATATTAACTAATAAATGTCAGTGACGACTCTAAAATCTCTATTTTTTTATCATAACTTGTATGAAATAAAAGAATAATTTTATTAGGACTCCGAAATGTCTCTTCGGAGCCCTAACAATTAAATGTTTGTTAATTTTTAAAATGGCGTTTACAGATGAACATAGTAAATTTCTAGTTAAAGCATATTATCTTCCTGGTGAAGAAGTCGCTGAAAATGTTTAAAATTATTCGTATCAATCTTGTGAAAGACAATGTCGAACAGAATATCCAAACTTCGGTGAGTTTTCTCATGAAACGTTTATTCAACACGTTCAAAGAATTGTTGCAAGATTCGAGGAAACTAGCTCTGTATCAAAAAGAAAATCGAGTGGTATGCAGATTTTTAATAAAAAATAGTTTTTAAAAAATTGAAAGAATTTTTTATAAATCAAATTTTATGTACAGGTAGACCAACAGTCATGACGGAGAATGTTACTGAAGATTAACTAGTTAACATTCAACAGCGCTTCACATACTGCCAGTGGTTTTATGAACATTTACGTGACAATGATATTTTTGATTGCTCTTTTTATTCTGACGAAGCATGGTTATTCTTAAGTGGCTATGTTAACTCGCAGAATTATCGTACTTAGAGTACTGAAAATCCCTACAATTTTGTGGACACTTCATTACATCGAATAAACGAATAAAAATAGGGGTGCGGATAGCAATGTCCCGTCGATCTACGAAATTCTACGATCTGCTACAATTATTAATTAATCATTTTTCGAAAATTCAAAGTTATTCGGTATTCTGTCACTTTTAATTATCCGATTGTTTTAAATAATTATGAACAGTGATGTACTTATAACGATCCATAATTTCATCTTCAGCTAGCCTTAACCATCGTTCAAAGACATATTGATAAGTTAAAATGTTTTAAAAAGATTTTACGACTATTTTGTTGCCGTTAAATACTGAAATGTATAAGTACAAACATTTTTATTAGATTTTTTTAAAAAAATTTTATTATTTTTTAATATACGGGTCGGCAAACATTTCAGTTCATTTCTATACAGCGCAAAATTTTATTTATTTTAAATTTGTATTTAACTACAATTAAGAGTTTGGGGTTTTTTAAGATTACTTTCAATAAAAATAAAATTATTAATAAACATTTTGACTAATTTTAAATTAAATCGTGGGACCAATATTTTTCGAGGAAACTATAAACGTGGAAAGATACCGAAGACTAATTTTGTCACGATTTATCGACGAATTCCACAATGATGAGCTTTAGAAGGGTTATTTCCAACAAGAGGGTGCTACAGCTGATACGGCAAGGGAAACACTTAATTTTCTAAGTGAATATTTTGATAATAGAATTGCGTGATCAGAGCATGGTGTGGTGCATGCAATATTTTCATTTTTAGGTACAGTGATTTCCAAACAGTGACACGTTCAATCAAATATAATTTATAAACAATAACATTATAAATTACATAAATCCCAGTTTTCGCCAAGCTTAAATACTTTCAAAATATCTGACAAACTGACGATACAAAATTTATAAACAAAAATTGCGAATTTCACTCTGCGTGCATCTGCTCGTTAGATCTAACGTTTAGAACTTCTGTATTTTTGTGTATGTATATGATGTACATTCTACAATTAGATGAATCACTAAAGGAACTATAGTATGATAGGGGTTGGTATTGACCTACCCTATTGTGTTACTTATATACATTCTTTATTTTTAGATCAGTTTATCAATTATCACAATCATCAGATATTTTTAACTTGAAAAATTTTTAAACCGCATTAAAATTATTTATATCGTGCTCTGATATTGTCAAGCTTATTTCTGATGTTTTTGTAATTGTTATCTCGACATTATTATTTCATTATTTTTGTGCTATTTTAATTGCATCTTTTGTCGTGTAATGTTGATAAATTAAAATGGAAATAAATAATCGGTATGAAGACATTTCTGTTGAAGAAGAAATTCAAAACTCCCTGAAGCATTCACGGGAACTTCTTTCAAGTGGAGAAAAATTAATGGTTTTTAAAGCACACAAATACTTATCAGTTAAGTTAGCGAATGTGTCGCAAAGTGATACTGTTAGTGAAACGGCTAAAGCAGTTGATATTTCTTCAAGATCGGTCTACAGGCTGAGTTTTTGAGATCTACCATTTTTATTACAGCCAAGGCGTTGATTCAGTTTAAAAATTGTTCAAATAAGACTTGTAGATATCGATGAGGGCAACCGATTTCTATAATCAGGAGCTTTATAGCCTTATAGTTTTCAAGATATGATGCAAACTTATAGTTTTTTTTTAGATAGAAACGTATGTTTAAAAGTTTTTCAAAAATTTGTTTGATTCAAAATTACCAGTAACAATCAAATTTTCATTGATTTATTTCATATTTTTGAGTAATTTCGTTTTAAAAACGACACTTTTAAATTTCGTACTCAAGTGCTTGCAAACGATTAGGATTTTACGTAATTTAAAAAGATTTTAGCTCAATATAGCGGCCATTTTAATTAATGTAATAACGGAAAATTAAACGATTATTACGTTTTCCATCGAAAATTAAAATTATTAAGTAGATTAAATTATCATATAAAAATGATAACTAAGTACAATTTCAGTTTTAATTCATAAAAAAATAATTATTCCGAAAATTCATTGTCTGACAGATATATAGGCGTCTAAACATATTTTTATAGTAAGCAGTGCCGTCTTTACTCCAGGGGCACACAGGGCACGAGCCCAGGGCCCCCGACCTGAGGGGGCCCCCGAGCCCATGCTCATATAAAACTTAAGGAAACAAGTTATACAATACATTAAGGGGGGGGGGGGTAAGGTTTTTAAATTTTTTTTTGCATTTTTTTTTTTAAATTTTTTTTCTGAATATACAACATGTCGAGCGTGTTGTGTCAAAATTTCAAGTAAATCCGAGCGAAACTAATGAAGATACAGTTTTTCAAACGATCGGCCCTCATGCTCGATTTTTATAGCTGTCTGGTAGCTGCGCGACGCGCCTTCCTGCTAAGTATAAAACTTACTTTAATTTTATACTTACAAATCTTATACAAAACAAATACTTACTATAATTACCCGCGTAAGTATAAAAAATTATATAATTTTATTGATTCTTAGTTTTGGATTTTTGAGTATAAAAAACTTTAAATCCATTTTCTCGCAAACAACATTTTTGAAGTCCATGAACATCATAACTCAAAATCTACTTCACCAATTTTGTTGAAATTTTGTACACTGTTTCTACACATAAATCAACAGGTAATCAGGTCGAGTTTTTTTTTTTTGCTATTTTTTTCCAGTTTTTAATAACAAATTAACCGAAATTTTTAGCAAAAATTGCGTTTTTCACTTCAAAATGCTGCCAAAAATAAAAAAATCGAAAAAATACAAAAAACTCTTCCTCACTCCCTAGGGAAACATATCGCCTTTTAAACGCATTTCGATTTTTTTGTCTCGGATGATTCGGTACCAAGTTATGATGTTCACCGCAAAACAACTTTTTTTCGAGGCGCCTCCGGAAATTCGCTGTCACGGACTTACTTATCGATATTTGTAATTGATAATTTTTTCAAAGATACTTCAGATGTCATATTATAATGTGGACATGAAATAAATAAGCCAGCATTATTCATATCTCAAAAAAAAATCATGAAAATATGCCTTTTTTTCGCTTTTAAAACCTTACCCCCCCCCCCCCTTAAGTGCTGCTGTATAAATAAATAACATAATAAAAATTCTATAAATGATACATACATAATTAGTATTTATGTAGACGATATGTAACTGATATTTCACATACTAATATAGTTTGATGAGTTGATAGGATACTTTAGTTCGTAAATTTGTAATAAAAAGCCATAAATTACATTTTGCGAACTAAGTGGATGTCATATATGTAATTATATTTCACTACTTGACTTATACCCAAAAATTCAAGTAGGTAATAATTTCTGAATACAATTAAAATCAAGTGGATTCGGATTTTCGACAATGAAAAAGTAATACGTGTTTGGGTCAGTTTGTCACGTTTCAGCTCTTATGTCCAAGTATGCAATATAATTTCTTAATTACTGTTACGGGAAGCCGTACCGGTCTGTCCGCACACTTCACTCCTAAAATAAAAAATTTCCCAAAAAACAAGATAAATTTATGACTTTTTGAGATTTTTTCATCTGGCAATTTCTCTTTTTTAACTACTTGTAAATAATTTATAGTTTTATTTATGATCTATACAAAGAATATACAAACATCAGGACTAAAATCACCCTGACCTGCTATAAATATTTTAGCAAAATACAATATTTACCCTTCTTCAGAGAACAATTTAAAATGGTTCTTCCTTTTTAGTTTATTAGAATTATTAGTTTATTACATATAAATAAGTGCGTGTTTTTGACACGCACTAAGTAATGCCATCTCAATGAGTGTTAATTTATGATTTTTTGTTAACTCTATAGTTGTTTGTTAACTCTATAGTTGTTAACTCTACAGCCCTCTTGCGTTTATTCAATTTGGATATACAACTCAATAATTATTCAATCACGTGTTCAATTCAATCACACAACGATATTAATACGTCATCTTCGATGACATAAAAAATATGTAGATAAAAAGATCTAACAATTTAGTTTCTTTTTTTAGATCTTTTATTTCAATTTATTTTGAAAAGTATAGGTATGTGTTTTTTAAATAAGTAGATTTATTTTTACTCTTGCTGATTTCATCAGTAACGCACGAAATAATTTCGACCTTTACGAATCGGCTGCCAAAGAAAAGAATCCAGATGCCGAATACAAAGATAATTGTCAAAGAAAAAGAAATCGTAGCACGCGTATCATATTTTTTGACGAGTCGTCAGAAAGTGTACATTTATTTGGCAAGGAAAAATTTAAAGTAGAAACGTTAAAGCAACGATCTGAATCATACGAGGGAATTAACCAACGCTTTGAATTTCTTTCTCAGTTGAATACAATCGAACCGAGTCAGTTGAAAAGCAAATGCAAAGAATTTGCAGAATTTGAAAAATCAAGCAAACTTTAATTTTAGTATATCTGCCTTACATACACTAATAAAAACAGACAAATTAGAAGAGATATTTCCAAATGTGGAAATTGCCACAAGAATATTCTTATCTCTAATGATCACCAACTGCAGTGGAGAACGTTCATTTTCAAGGCTGAGAAGAATAAAGAACGAATTAAGGACGATAATGTTACAAGATAGACTTAACAATTTATCAATTATGTGTATCGAAAGTGATATTCTACAAGAACTGGAATTCGATGACGTAATTGAAGATTTTGCTTTCCAGAAGTCAAGAAAAAAACCATTAATATTAGAGCAGTGCTTGAGTGATTATTGTGAAGTTTTCCTATACATTGGAAAGTGTCCTGAACGTTGCAAAGTAACAAACATTAATTTTTTTAATGATTTAATTATTTATTTGTAACAATAAATTCTTAAGTAAAATAATTTTTTATGTATGTTTATGTTTATAAAATTTAAGTCAAAATAATTTATTTTTACGTTTTATATATTTACAGCACTTTTCATATTTATATAAAAAAATACAGGCCAAAATACAGGCCTTTACCCTAAATGTGTGCGATGAAACGTTTCTATAGAGTTGTTACCGTGCCCCGTTAGTTAACCATATGTATATGGAAAACCAAGGGACGGCGAATTATATTATTTATTCGGCACAAGCGTAGCGAAAATTTTCATGTGCCGAATATAGAAGCAGGGGTTCGAACTCCTGCCAAGGTTAATCCATGATGGATTAATTGGCGATAAAAGTGGATTTTCTGGCTGAAATAAAAGATCTAAAATTTACTGAAATAAAATAATCGTAATTCCTTTTTCTTCTGATTTATTTAACCCGTCTAAAATTTCATTAATAAAAAAAAATAATCTCCTTTCGTATCAACGTATAAAATAAATCAATTTACCCAAATTAATACAAAAATTATCATAACCCGATTTATTAAATAATACAAAACTCAATAAAAATTATACTAAACTTCAAACATCCTTCGCGGACTCATTGTTATATTCAATTATCCAAAATATTCAGTTACACTTGATAAATAAAATTTAACCCTTTGTACCCGCTGATTCCCGTAATTAGTATTATCTTCACAATCGGTCCCAGAAACTGATGTTTGAGGTTTTCTTTAATAACAAAAATAAGAACCATAAATTATTACAAAATTCTAGGTAGGTACTCAGCAAATTCTCCTTATAAATTAGGATAGAAACACTAAATTATTTTCTTATAAACTACACTTACTTGCTACACAATACTTAAACGAAAATTATACAAGTTTATAACCCTTAAAAGTTTACAATAATAATCCCCAAATATCTGGATTAAATTTACACAATCGGGCCCCAAATTTACACAATCGGGCCAATCCACAAATACCACACCAAATTCCCAATTACCCAAACTACACAACAAAATCCCTTAATACAAATACAAATTTTCTAACACTCAAAAACCCACAAACCGACTTCTTTACACTTTGAAATCTCATGAATGTTTTTTTAACCGTTTTCATTTTCAATTTGGCTTGGGTCTACATACCCTTTACCTCATACCCCTCTGGTCTATGATTTTGTTCTCGAATTTTCCATAGCAAAAATCCTTATCAGCAATTAATTATTTCTCGTTAATTTATTAAATTATTATTTATCGCCAACGGTTTTTGTCGCCCGAATGTTTATAGTCCAAACATGCTCAAATACTCCAGAATCCCATTTAACTCATACCGCTACTTCGATGAATGGTCACTTTTGTTCATATAAATATTTAATAATCATTTGTTTATGCAAGTGTTCAATTAGATTAGAATATGTACATGCATTGCTTTAATAAAACTTACAATTCGATTCAAACATTTTAATTTGGAATTATTTTTATTCCCATATAAAAAAAATTTTTAAAAAAAATATTTAAATTTTGAATAATAAACCCGGCTTGTAACAGAGTTGTATCAATAAAGTCATTAAATAATTGTCAACTAATTTTTTTTTTAGTTCATGTTTTTTTCTGTTTTTCTGGTTTTTAGCTTTTAAAAGGGGCCCCCAAACTTACTGTGCCCAGGGGCCCCCACATACGTTAAGACGGCCCTGATAGTAAGTATTTTCAAAGGAAAAGTTTTTTGTGACAAAACTTCTCCTTTTCAATTTGGTTTTTAATAAAAAGGAAGTACCATCGAATTTCAATATTCTTATACTATTTAAGTATATTTATTATTAATACTTTCGTTTCCAGTTAACCTCACTTTGCTATTATTAAGAAACGCCAATGTGACTTTAGTGTGTATCGGGTGTGTACATGTATTTTTGCTGCCAGCTGCTGTTCTATAAATAAATAAAAAATAAATACATTTTTCAGTAAATTAATGAATAACTTCAAATTCTTTTTAAATTAAGTTACCTTAAATACAAATCTTTCAAAGTAATTTGATTTTATTATGCAAGAATATTAAAAAACTTCAAATAGAGCTCGAAATCTGAATTACTACCGTTTGTATGACAGAGATAATAGTGAAAAAGGTTCTTTTCGTGGATGTAATGAAAACGTTATCCGACCAGAACTGTCGGTTGAAGTAGCCTCAAATACATACGCGTATTTTTACCGTCTAATTGATAAAGAAAAATTCAAAAAATAAAGTTGGGTAAAAAAAATTTCTTTTTCATTTATGTTTTTAATTGATATATTAGATCAGTTTCATCCAAAAATTAACATATACTTTTATTTAAAAATCTATAGGTTTGTATCATAGCTCGACAACCATACGAGCAATAAAGGTCCTGACTATAACAATCGGTTGCCCTCATCGATATCTACAACTCTTATTTGAGCAATTTTTCGATTATAGCAACGGTTTGGTTGTAATAAAAATGCCCACTCTCAAAAAACTCAGTTTGTATAGGATTTTGAAGAAATTTAAAAAAGCTAACAAATTAAATTCGTCGAAAAAAACCCGGCCAAAAAAACGTAACAATTTACAAGTCGTTGAATAATTTCATAAAGTTAATAAATTTTATTTTCGGAATAATTTCGATCAAAAAATTTTAACGGTTATTAACCAAGATGAAGACTTTTATCAGTCGGGATGGCGGTTTTTCAAAAATAACCGGTGTTCGGTTATTTCGGTATTTTTTATGCTCGGTTTAACCGGACGGTTTAAACTGCTCAAAATAACCGGTTTTCGTTTTTTTTTTTTTATTTTAGGCAAAACAACAATAATTATTATCAGAAAATTTTTATTTTTACATTTACACTTATTTTTAAACGAAATGAATACCGCGAATACAGATAAAAATTTTAAAGTAAATTAACTAAACTAACACAAACTTTAAACAAAAACTCTAAACAAAAACAAATGTTTTTCACTGATTATTACACGATAAGTTTGTACTTGTCTAACGAAAATTTGTTACCTAGCAATTTAACGAAAAGATTCTTCAACTAAAAATACCCGTCAGCAAAGTTGGAAACAAATCAGATTAGGCAACAACACTTAGGCAACAAATTTGAACCTTTGAAAAGAAAAAAATTCTTTTTAAAAAAATTACATATCTTAATTACTGACTATTACTTAAACAATGTTCTTTTTAATAATTCGGACAACGAAAAATGTATTTGGACCTTTACAGTATACTTCTGCTGTAGTACAAATTAACTAAAGTTAGTCTGACGTCATTAACAAATAAAGCAAAATTAAACGAACATATTTATGTTACCATAGTCCCTCGAATATAGAAACAACAATACCCCTGTCGCAGCATCTGCATAACATAGCGAATTTCCAAATAATAGGCACTGGCGGATCTCATCTAAGACCTGTACCTATTTAAAACAGTTTAGCTTTCTAAGAGTAAAAGAATTTTTAAAATCGGCTGGGTAATTATTTCTGGTATTTTTGAGACCCAAGAACCCGAACGGATTTTGTGCAGCATAGTTGTATAATATATATATATATATATATATATATATATATATATATATATATATATATATATATATATATATATATATATATATATATATATATATATATATGTATATATATATATATATATATATATATATATATATATATATATATATATATGTATATAAGCTCATCATAAAACATGTACAATAACTTTCAAAATTGTTTTATTATAATCTCTAACTAGTATTGTTTTTTTTTAATTCAGTGTGTTTTAAAAATAATTTTTTTCTTAACAGAGAAAGGGTTGCACAAGCTTTGAATATAAGTTTACATACTGTTCGTAAGTATGTCAGCGACGGAGAGAACGGAGTAAACTTTGAATCTCCTGGAAAAAAAAAATCCGTGAAAAAAAATTAAGAGATGTTAGCTATGATGTTAAAATGGGTATCAGAAACCTTATTTACGAGTTGTGTGAACAACGTGAGTAATTCGATTTAATTTTATGATAAAGTGACAATCAATTATATATTATTATGTTTTTTTAGGTCGCTCTGTCACCTTACAATTACTGTTTGATAAAATCAGGTACGTTTATCTGTAAATTATTTGTCTTGTTTTATATTTTTTAAGTTATAGGAAATCATCTACTTAATTCATTATTCTACATATATTTTTTAGTGAAAGGCCTATTGAGTTTTATAGAAAGAAGAGTACACTAAGAAAGATTATATTTGATTTGAGATTTAAATTTAAAAAAACGTAACGGAGCTCTATTTATTGCGGAGAAACCTTACGTAAATAAAGGATTCAGTTCCAAAGAAAATACATGGAGTTATTAGAAAAAAAAAATATTTCCTGTATTTGGATGAAACCTGGACATTTTTGCGTGGCACTAGTAAAACTCGTGAATGGCAAGACGATGATGTTCGGAGCTGTTCAGTTAAAACAAGCGATAGTGGTCCGCGATTCATTATCATTCATGCCGGTGGTAGACAAGGATTTTTTGAAGGAGCATGTATGTTTTTTTGCTCAAAAAAACAACCTAAAAACTGTGAAAATTATGATGGAGGTATGAATGGTGAATTATTCAAAAACTGGTTCAAAAATAAGTTACTGCCAAATCTTCCGGAACAATCGGTTATAGTCATGGATAATGCCAAGCATCATTCTGTGCAGGTATTGATAAGTGTATTTTTAATAGCTTTTATAAAATCCATCAAAAATTTTATCCAATAGTTTTTTTTTTTTTAAAGATATCTTTCTAACGTTGCAAAGACGGAATTTTGTAACTTTATTCATAAATAACTTTTGAATGAAAAAAGCTTATTTTTTGAGAAGCGTACGTCATTTCTAATAAAATCACCTTTTATTTGATCTATTAAATAAACATTCACTTCTAATTTTCTTTCTGAAACTTCTAATTTTCAAAACAACGAGGAAGTTCTACTTTCAAAAATTTTGTCTTACATAACTCTTGATAATTATGCAGAAGCACGGCTCCACCTATTTTTGGCTCTTAAAAGAAAAACTAATAATCCGATTTTAATGATTTTTATTTTTAAAATGTTCGTCGCTACGGTGAATTAATTAAAAAAAAAATACTACAAATCGATACCGATAAGGGAAAGATTGAAAAACTGTTTTAAAACTTGAATAAATTCAATTTTTTTCAAATTTTCTTTTGTCGTTTAGTACGTGCAGTGCGTTTAGATGTGTGTTTGAGTGCATAGTGTAGTAAAACTGACCAAAGTAAATACTTTTTCAAGAATAAAAAAAATCGATATCTCACTGCATTTTCGAAATATTGAGCGTGCAAATTAGAAAAATTTACTTAATTTTGACAACTACGATTACCTCAACGCCGTGATTTGAGTGCATATTCTGGTAAAATGAATATATAAATATATAAAATATGGGGTTTTCACACAACAAAGGTTTGGTTGTAGATTTTTATATCTATTCCCAATGAAATGTCGAATCGTATCAGTGTAATGTTGGATGGTACTTCAGTTCTAAATACTACACAACAGACCCGATTAAATAATATAGTTAAGAAATATAAAAAAGTTTTATCCAAGATACCGGGTCGTGCAAAAAATTTCGAATATCATTTACATCTTAAACAAAATGTTGTAATAGCAAAAAAGCCCTATTATCTACCGCCAGAGCGTACCTTGTTATTGGAGCAACATCTTCAGGAACTACTCAAATTGGGTATCATTTCACGCTCCCAGTCTCAGTATGCTAGCCCCGTATTTTTTGTTAAGAAGACTAACGGTCTTCTTCTCGTTGCAGACTACAGATTTATCAATTCTTATTTGACATACGACCCCTTAACCGCTGTTTCGATGAATTCGATATTTATACAAATGGGTAATTTAAAAATTTTTAGTGTCGTCGATTTATCTCAATCTTTTTATCAAATTCCCTTAGCGGAAGAATCAAAGAAATATACTGCTATCATTACGACATTTGGTCATTTTCATTTCAATGTCGTACCCTTCGGTCTTTGTAACTCAGCGCAAGCGCTCTTTAGGTACTTGATGACTGAGCTCGCCGATTTTCGTAAGGAATTTCTTTTAATTTATTACGACGACTTAATTATCCATAGCCCAGATATCGAATCTCATCTGAAGCACATTGAACTATTACTTTCTAGATTTAGAAAATTAAATCTTACTATAAATCCAGACAAGGTGCAATTTTGTAAAGCACGTCTTAAAATTTTTGATCATTCTGTGTCTGCTTCTGGCCGTTTACCGTTAGAAGATCGTGTAGAGGCAATTAAAAATTTGCCAATCCCAAGAAATTTAAAGGAGCTTCAGAAGTTCGTTGGCATGTGCGCTTTTTATGCAAAATTTATACCAAATTACGCACAAATCGTAGCACCTTTAAATTCCTTAAAAAAGAAAAATGTTAAATTTCAAATACGTGACGAGCATACCACAGCAATTCGTATCTTGAAGGAAGCACTTAGTACACCACCTATATTAAAATTCCCAAATTTTAATTATCCGTTAGTTTTAACCTGCGATGCTAGCGCAAACGGGATCGCAGGCGTTCTACAGAATCAATTACCAGAGGGATTATTCCCCATTGAATATTTTTCACGAAAATTACATGGGGCACAGGTTAGATATAATTCTTATGAACTTGAGCTTTTAGCTGTTGTCAACTCGGTACTCCATTTTAAGGATTATCTTGTTGGCAGGCATTTTATTATCGAATGTGATTGTGTAGCCGTTAATTGGCTTGCAAATACACCACGTAAATTTTCAAAACTTTCAAGGTGGCTACTCCTTCTTTCTGGATTCGATTTTGAATTAAGATCAGTAAAAGGTAAAGATAATGTAATAGCAGATACCTTAAGTAGATTATTTTCACATAATGATCATGATGATCAAAATCAAGACTCAAATCCTCAGTTGCAGGATCCAACAGAAGTGCTGTTTCAGCTTATGCATACCCCTGATGGTTACGTGTCTATTAGCCATGCACAGCGACTAGATGATGAGTGTAAACTCATTTTATCTGACCTTGAGTCGGGTATTGCTACAATCTTCTATGTTGGATTTTGTAATTGAATATTTTCATTCAATATCTCATCATGGTTTAACGAAATGTTACAGGGCAATTGCGCGACGATTTACGCATCCGCAACTCTTCAAGCGTTGTAAGGAATATATTCAGAACTGTCAAACATGCGCCGTGGTGAAACCAGTCAATGTGTCAAATGAGCTACAAATGCAATCCATACCACCCGAAGCTGTTTGGTCTCGGCTCCACGTGGATTACGCTGGCCCATTAATCATATCTTCATCAAAAAAATATAGATATATATTTTTGGTCATTGATGCGTACTCAAAATGGCTAATAGCGCTTCCGACGCGTCGAGCAACTGCTGAAACTACCGTGGCATTGCTGAAGTCAATATTCTTCACGTATGAATTTCCATCTCTAATTGTGAGCGACAATGGTCCGGCCTTTAAGTCGAATCTCTATCAAGATTTTCTGTTTCAACATGCGGTTAAGCCTATTTTCACGACTCCGTATTCGCCTCGTTCCAATGCAGCGGAAAGGGCTATACAAACTGTTAAAAAAAGCTAAAACTTCGTATCAACAAGCATCTAGTTCTCGACCACCAATTTCACAACTTAGAATTGGCCAGCCGGTATAAGACAGCAGCTTCCAACAGAGGTGGCAGGGCCCGTATTTGTTGGTTCATTTTTCATCCCCAACATCTGTGATTTTATATGATCAACACGAGAAGAATTCCATCCGCGCACACGTAAATCAAATCAAGAAATACACACCGCAATTGCCCTAACATCGCAAAGTTTAGGTATACTGCATATTCATAATACAATTTTTACCATATAAAATCTAACATTGTAAAAAAAACATTTGTAAAAGCATTTTGTAATTCCGAATTCCAGACGCCAAATTGTAATTTCGATTTCTAACTTTCGATTTACGAATTTCAAATTTCAATTTTAAATTTACACGCCTAGTTTCAATATAAAATTTCATTTTTTAACATTGTTGTATTTATCGATACATTAGTATTAAAGTTACGCATTAACAGGCTATAAGATATATATGTGGGAAAAAATTTTGCCTTATAAGTCAAAAAATTTTCTTTGCTGCCTGGGGTGAATGTCACGGATGGGACAATTTTGTTTGCGCGTAGAGTACATAAGTATAATATTTTATTGACAATTTTGATCTTGTATGATATCGACTCATTATTGATTAAAAAATATTCGATATTGTTCTATCATATATATGTAGTGCGCAAACTCCAAGTTCACAACATATATTTTCGTTCTTCGGTCTTTTAGTTATAAAAAAAATATGGTAGTTTTTTTTTTTTTTTTTTGGTTTTACATACGAATCTTTCGCCAAAAAGGTAATTTACTAGAAACGTTTAAATAGTTACTCAGTATATCTTTAAACTAAAATTAAATTGCATATTCGATTTTTTAATATACTTATTAGAAAATAAAGTTTTATAAAATTATAAAGTAGGCTCTGATTTTGCACGCGTAATAATTTGAACCGGGTGTATTAATACAGTCGTATTACTGCATGGGATCAATGCGTAGAAACGATCTCATGTACACAGACACTTGTGTTTTGTTCAGGTAGCATCAAGGACGCTTTTCGTCATCCGCTCGGTACAATACTATTATTATTGTATTTGAACATGGATGATGCAATATCATATTTTTTTCTGCTTTAAAAAAAAATATAATTTTATTTTAAATTCTAATCAAATAATGTAACGATCTACTTTACAAAATCCTGTGTAATTTTCTTTAACAAATCATTCTAAAATATGGCGTATTCGTGCTTGGAATTCCGAATTATAACATGAAGCAGATTTGGGTAATAACTTAAAAATTTCTTTTATATTATTTTAATATAAATATTTTATAGGATTGGTTCCATTATACCAGTTCTATTCTTTATCCATTGAAGCACCACTGTGTTTCAAATTTATATAATATCGTCCTTTTCTCAGTTAAATGTAATTAATCATTTCTGTTGAAAAATAATTACGATATGTATATTTAGTATTGTGAAGTTAAGTATAATTCTTTTATTAGTAACAAAATTTATTTATTGTTAATATAAAATTTCTCTTTAAAAAAAAATTATTATGTAACTTATTCGCCATTTTGAATATTTTAAATATCTTGTTAGCACGTTTTAAAATTTGAAATATTATGTAAAATTCTTACCATTTGCATCTTTCAATACAAATTCATACTCTTCCAGTTCAGCCATTTTAAAATGTTGTTTAAATACATATGTATTACTTCTTAAATTTGTGTAACTTATTTAAGTAAAACTTATTTAGTATTAAATAAAGTTAGTTTTAAATTTGATTTCCAAATTATTATTTACGATTTCCCACATACCATATTTACAGAAAAATAATCTTATTGTTTCTTAAAATTTGGGGCCTTCGATAAAAATTTTTACATTCTCAAAAAAAAAAATATTTTTTTTTAAAATTCTTTAGGTCCCTCTGTACATACTGTTTTTGGGCCCAGCAGTTCTCACTGATTTTGGGGAATAGTCCCTAGTCCAGGAGCCGTGTCTTCTCGTAGTCCAGGAGCCGGTTCCCCTTAACTTAATTCAAATTTCTTTATAATTTTAATTTTATTTAATGACACCGTCAATTAGATTTAATTAACTTCATTAACCAATAATCAATATTAAAATCTTTTAGCCATCCTTACATTTAAATTAATTTTTACAATTTTAATCTAAATTTATTTTTGGTGTCAGTTCTAGAATATTCTATTTGTCAACTACCAAAGATATTAAAATACTTATTACACCATTTAATTGTCCAATTGAAATTAAACTAATGTAAACCAAATATTCCATTTTAACAAACGTTCCAAAACATTCCAAAAGCTAAATAGTAAAAGTTACCAAATGTTTTCAAATATTTTCTTCTTTGCTGATTGACGAATAAAATATTCTAGAACATTTATCAAAATGAGATACTTGGTCTCATTTTCGATGACCAATTAAATGGAGCAACCGGTTTTTCGATATCTTTGTTAGTCGACGAATAGAATATTCTAGAATTTCTGTCAAATTGCGCTGCTTAATCTAATTTTTAGTAACCAATTTAATGGTGAAGTCTGTTTTTTTAGATCTCTGCTAGTTTACGAGTAGAATATTCTAGAATTTTTATCAACTTACACTATTTGGTGTCTTTTACGCTGATGAATTCAATGATGAAGTTGGTTTTTCGACATCTTTACTAGTTTTCTAAAAGTCGCCACTTATATGCATTAATATAACATTCAATTCCGTTTATCTTTACTAAGTGAAATATCGTTATTTTCGATATCGATAATTTTCGATAATGAAAACCACATTTTAATAGTCGCAATATGTCCGGAATACCCACAACTTGCTTCGCTTAAGCCTTCAAAAATTTCGTTATTTTTTCGCTACGACGCACCGTTTACGAGATATTTACGATTGAAAGTTTACAATTACGAAAAGTAACGAAATATAGTTTTTGGAAAAATTTTCTATTGCTGACTAATTCAGTAACACTAATGGAGCCTAATGTGACCAATTATAACCAATTTATGGTACGTAACTCGGTATCGATAATTTTCGATAACGAAAAGTAGGTTTCGACAGTCGCAATATGTTCGGAATACCCACAACTTGTTTCGCTTAAGCCTTCAAAAATTTCGTTATTTTTTCGCTGCGACGCACCGTTTACTAGATATTTGCGATTGAAAGTTTACAATTACGAAAAATAACGAAAACTAATTTTTTTTAAATTTTCTATTGCTAAGTAACTCAATGACACTAATGTAGCCTAAAGTGACCAATTATAAACAATTTATGGTACGTAATTCGGTATCAACAATTTTCGAGAAAGAAAAGTAGGTTTTGACAGTCGCAATATTTTTGGAACCCGTCGCAAATTTCGTTTTTTTCGCTATGACGCTCCGTTTACGAGATATTTACGATCAAAGTTTTCGATGATGACAAGATCACTTAAAAGCAAACATGATAAAGTCATTTACATTAATCATTTAGATAATCCAAATTCGGAAGTACTTATTGTGATAATGTTTACATATTGGCATATTAGTAAATAGCTTTTTGAAAAAGCAACATCGCCAGTTTATACTTGTGCTCTATCTATCTCTCACCGTTTTCGAGATACATATTTGAAAAATTCAATTTTTACCCTAATTTTTGAGGTGCGATCTCACTCTTTCCAGCCGTTTTTGCGCAGGTATAAAATATACGTGTCGCTTATTTTTTACTGTTCTACAACATATTCGTTTCAATAACGAGTAAATTAGTCGACTACAAAGTGTAGTTAACTAATAATAAACTAAAGTAATGCCAACACTGATTCTAATTAAATGACATTTTTATAAAATAGATTTTTGTGAGCCGCCAATGTGTGTCTCGATAAGTGTGCATTTCATGTGTGTGTCCGGACTAGGTCACACTTTAAGAAGTTCTGGTGTAATGATAGAAGGCAATCCAGCAATTACATTAAAAAATATCAAAAGTACTTTGAACTTTTGCAAAAGAAAAACGTAAATCTTAGCACTACATCAATTTTTAACGCACTGAAAACTTTGAAGATAACTCTTAATGGCTACTTTTACTATTGATCGTCTTAACGCTGTAAGTACACTTGAACAACGTAAAAATTATGCATTAAACTTCTGTGAAAATGCTCCACAAGCGCAAGAATTATATTTATTAACGAGGCAGGGTTTAATTTGCATCTTCGAAGAGCTAAAGCACGTTCAAAAAAGAATACTTCAGCCTCGGTTTCAATCCTCACCGTCAGGACGAAATGTATCGCTAACTGCAGCCATGAATTTACTTACATGGAGTTTTATATTATGAAATAATATCAAATTCAACGGTGAATGCAACTACGTTTAACTTGTTTTTAAATAAATTATTTGATAAATTGGTAAAGGAAAATATCTGTAATGTCTGGTAAGTTGTAGACAATGCAAAAATACACAAGACTCAAGAAGTATGCGATAAAGTTGGCAACACCACACATACATTGATCTACCTTTCACCATACTCACCCATGCTTAACTCGATAGAAAAGTTTTAATTTCAAATATTACCGAGTGCTTGTGAGACACAACTACGTATGACAAACTTTTGTTTGCATTTCAACACACGCAGTATTGATATGTTCACTAATTGTTCAGCTAAACTGAAACTTTAAGCACTCGATTTCTTTGGTATAGTATGACCAAAAACTACATGTAAATTAAAAATCACAAAGTGATTGAAAAAATTATCCGGATCGGCCGGGAATCGAACCCAGGATAATTTTTTCAATCACTTTGTGATTTTTAATTTCCGATAGAAAAGGTTTTTTCAAAAACTAAATTAGCTGCAAGAAATCTGTAGGGAGAATCTGAAAATGATTTGAATTTGGTTGATATTATAAAACAATCTTTGAGCACGGTTACTTCTACTGATTGTAATAATTATTATGTCGATATGACAATGAAATTACCGATTGCAGCTGCAGGACAACCATTGCATTGATTTCTAATCTTAGTTTAATAAATTACTATTCATTATTTTATTTCCAACTGTTTTTTTAATTGTTATTTTGAAATGAAAATTTGTTATTTTGGAATTAAAAATTTAAGGGGTGTCTAAAAAAAATCCAAGGTACTGTCTAAAAAAAATAAAAACAGATATCTAAAAAGTGCAAAGAGTGGTCTAAAATAAAAAGGACTGTATTTTTGGCAGTTTTATTTAATTGTTATTTTGAAATGAAAAACTGTTCATTTGAAATGAAAAAATATTATTTTGAAATGAAAAATTGTTACTTTGAAATGAAAAATTGTTAATTGGAAATGAAAAATTGTTTATTTGAAATGAAAAAATGTTATTTTGAAATAAAAAATATTATTTTGAAATGAAAAATTGTTATTTTGACCTGAAAAACCTATATATTTTACATCACACCAGTTTATTTCTTTTTACATAAATACATCCTTTGCGGTTCTGTAACAAGTAAACCGCGGACAGTTCAACCGCGACAGTTAAACCACGACAGCTCGAGCGACGACAGTTCAACTGGACAACGGATCAACCAACGACAATTGGACCTAACGACAGATTAGCCGATGACAATTCAACCTGACGACAGACCAGCCTAACGAAAATTTGTAAAACTGAAATAAAGCAACTAATAAAAAAATATGAAATTTATTTAAAAAATGAAA
The DNA here is from genome assembly GCA_035578155.1 of Brachynemurus nebulosus. NCBI lineage: Eukaryota > Metazoa > Arthropoda > Insecta > Neuroptera > Myrmeleontidae > Brachynemurus > Brachynemurus nebulosus. Next base: position 13,521,417 of record JAPWDM010000007.1, read on the forward strand.
AACTTTAGCAAACAATACCACAGTACCACAAAATTACGCAGTTGAAGAAATAAAACAGCAGAAAATTTCATTAAAACCGCTACCGACATTCCAATCTAATATTTCATCGATTGAAGCATCAGTTTCAGGTGATTCATTAATTAAAAATCAAACGATAAACACGTCTGTAATTCAAAGTTTAACACCGATACAAAGTTTTGCATCAACAGAATCGATTAATTCATACTTATCCAATTTTTGTACAGATTATGATTCTGATTTTAACACTCAGTCCCATGGATTCGGCATCTGAAACCAAACAAAACATCCCCAGAGGCCGACCGCGATCAATGATTAATTGATTAGTACATAAGTTGGTTACGTATTATGTGTGCGATACATACATACCAACACAAACACACACAAATACATACCAACACACACTACTCTTTTGGTTTCTATGTACGTATAAAATATAAAACATTTTAAGATAAACAAAAAATGCATAAAAATATAATTTGTTTTTAAATAAAATTGATTTGAATGTAGTCATTGTATAATTATGTAGTATGTACATATCACGTTTATGTGTGCGTTTATGACTGTATGTTTACAGTTTTACACATATGTAAATGTTGAACGGTACTGAATCTATTCAGTGTTTGAGTCATTTTATTTTATGTATTTGTTTATATAAATTTTTTTTTCAAATATTGCCGGCTTCCGAGGAAGTTTGTTGTGAGAGTGCTCGGGCCTCATAGTGTTAATAATTGAAGGGTTGAATTAAATAATGGTCTAAGTGCCAAAAATAAAAAAAAAATTGAAAAAATATTAAAAAATGTTCTATGTGCCAAGCCCAACAATATTAATACTGTTCTAAGTCAATTTGCAGCAAAACATTACCAGTAGACACTAAAAGATGTCACTACCATATATGTCCTTCTTGTCTTAATTAAAATCTGGTCTATGTGCCATTTACCATTTTTCGTAACACGTGCGCTGAAACACATAACCTATTTTATAATTTTGTAATATTTGGCATTAACTAACAAGGAGATGCACCCAGAGTGAAATTAGGGATTTTGATGAAACTTCGCTGGTGTGTAGTATAGGTAAAAATAAGGGACCCGTATTTTTTTTATCGGCCATCGTCCACGTTTAGGGGGTGAAACCAGCCCCTAAAGTTGGGGGTTCAAATCGTATTTCTTAAGATATCTCGAAAACTATAAGAGATAGAGAGAGGAAAACTTTAAATTGATGAAATGTTACTCTTTGAAAGACCTATTCACCTGTATAGGTTAAATAAGGGCTGGGTTCATAAGGGGGGCTGGAGGGGTGAAAATGGGGGTAAATTTTCTTATACAGCCTGAATGGTTCAATGTATCAAATATTTACCACTATAAATAGAAAGAGCACTAAAAATTAGAGGAAACGTGTTTTTGCGTTTTTTCGAAATATGTGTGGTATCCAAGCCACATAAGGAAGAATAACATAGGGTAGATTATATAGTAATATTAGTGATTGCAAATACGTCCTATATTTTTTTATTTTTATGTTTATTTTCATCATGAAAATGTAAATAAATGTAAAAAAATATGTACACCTATTGCCGATAATAACGAAGTTTTTATGAATTTGTGGCATGAGGGAATATGTAGTCGAGGTGGGAATGAAATTGCTTCTTGCCTTTACAAACTTATTACGTCTGGACTGACAGCAAAAAGACATCTGGTGATCTGGAGCGACAACTGCTGCGGTCAAAATAAGAATCGTATAATACTATTTTTGTGGCTTTACTTAATATTTTCAAAAGAACTCTTTGATATAGTAGAGCATAAATTTCTGATGTCAGGACATTCATTTTTAAGTTGCGACAGAGATTTTGCTTTAATAGAAAAAAGAAAAAAAGTTACGAAATGCATGATACCGCAAGATTTAGTTAAAATGATTCAAGAATGCCGACAGCTACAACCGTTTCAGGTCAACAAAATGAATAAAGAGGATTTTTATGATTTTAAGGAAATCGCAGATACTTATATCAATACAAAAAAATTAAATATCAGTAAAATTCATTGGATAAAAATTGATAAAACTTATCCCGGGAAAGTATTCGTTCGGGAAACATTCAGCGATATGGAACAATGGAAAGAATTTAATATTTTAAAAAAGACTTTTCTCCAAAATTTGAAAAATATACAAATTCCACAATTAAAAAAAATTTAATATTTCAGAAGAAAAAAACAAGATATAAGAAAAATGATTGAATATATGCCACTCCCACAGCAAAAACTTTTTTATACAGATATTGTGGAATCGACATAAATCATTTTTTACCTTACATTTTATGGCACTTTTCAATTTATTTCAATTTTAATAATTTTTAGTTTGTTTGTAACACAGTCTATAATTTGAAAATTTGTAATAATTACACCTTTGTTTATTAATATTCAATAAATAATTTTCAAAACTGAAATAGAAAGTATATTCTTTTTGTAATTTAAAAAAAATTGATTATTTCGTAAAGTTAAAATTGGCACTTAGACCATTATTTAATTCAACCCTTCAATTACGAAGTTCTTTAAAATTACCACCGTCTCTGTTATTGATTAAATGGTAAAAATTTCAATCATCTATAAATAAGTAAGTACTATTTTTTACTATTAATGCTTCGATTAAGTTTTCACTATTATTTTTTTTTAATTTCTTTTAAATATGCGAAATTATAAACGAAAAACAGAGAGAGGACTTACACCTATCGAAAAATTTTATGATACTGTAAGAGCTGTAATGTTTGGAAACAAAAGTATAAATACCGCTTAAAAGGAATTTAATATTAAACGAACGACATTAACACGTTATATGTATAGCTAAATTAAAAGCATATAAAAACAACGAGACACAGGATTTACCGTCAATGGGCTACAAAAAACCGAGACAAATACTTTCTAAAGAACAGGAAATTTTTTTAAAAGATTATTTGTGGTGCCCACAACGAAATACATTCCACGCCAGTACGTCGCAATATCATTAACTACACACAGCAACTAGCCAAGGACAAATTCCAATGTGACATCATTAGAAAGCGAACCATTAGAACTTTCCAAAACGATTTCCCTTTGTTTTAATGATAATAAAAATTGTATAAATACGCAACTCCTAACAATAAAAACATTCAGTATGTTCTAATTCAAATGTAACGCCGTTACTATATAAATCAATAATTATATTTTAAATAAAATTTAATTGTTAAAATTTAAACTTATTTTTCATTTCTTAAAACTTAGAGCAATATCCTTCAGTAAAAGTGTTTTCGACAATAAGTGATTATAAAAAGTCTTAAAAAGGTTTTGTTACATTTTACTCAACAAAAGTAGCTGGCGATCCTAAAACAAATTCATCGACCAATCAATCAATCATCCATTTATGTGGTGCAAATACGAGTAATCTTCGCGTCTACGAAGTTATATCCGGGACAGTACTCGATTCAACGGAAAATCTCGCGGCACGACATATTACTACAAATGGCTTCTATATTTTATGGACTGGCTCCAAAAGATGCTCGTCAGCTTGCTCCCGAGTGTGTTGAAAAATTTAACATTAAAATGCTTGACACACGGAAACTTAATAAAATAGCTGGTAAAGAATGGATTTATAGTTTTCTAAGAAGGAATCGCGAATTGTCGATTAAAAAATCAGAACCAACAAGTATCGGACGAACGAAATCGTTTAATGTTGAAAATGTAAAACCATTTTTCACACAATTAGCTGAAATTATGAATAAATACAAATTTACAGTATCCAAAATTTAGAATATTGATGAAACCGGAATTTTTACGGTATTAAAATCCAATAAAATAATTACTGCAAAAGGTAAAAAAAATATTTGCTCTATAACTTCTGCTGAACGGGGCACTAATATGACTGTTTCTGCAAGTGGAACTACAGTGCCTCCCATGTTCGTATTTCCACGAAAAAAGTATAAAAATCATTTTATTAATGATGGACCAAAAGGCTGTACTGGTGCCGACAATTCAAGTGGCTGAGTAACAAATAAAGAATTTTTTATGTTCATGAAGTATTTCATCGCACACGCTAAACCATCTATTAATGACCCAGTATTACTCGTTTTATGGCCATTTCTTAGCCATAATCGATTTATGGCTAAGAAATAATCAAGCTAAAATGATAATAATGTATGATATTCCAAAAATAGTAGCAAATTCCATTAACTACAACAATTTTCATAAAAAAATTAAAAAAAAAAAAAAAAACATTTCCATATAATACAGTATTTGTTTGATTATATGTAGATAAAAATTTACAACAAACAAAAAAATGCTTCTCCACGGTTCTCCACCCAACCATTCATTATATCTGCCGTAAATAAGATATTAGCCTTTTCTGGTAAATATATAATTACGTTCGTACACTCCCTTCAATAACTATAGCACAATTGCAAAAATAAGTGATAATGCGGGAAAAAAAATTTAAACCTTTTTAATTGTAAACTATTTATTAATGTAAAAATATAATTATGTATATTTAATTTATAAAAAAGAAAAATTAACCAATATAAAATATAAAATTAGTGCTTTTGTTAATTTAACTTGTTCAATAACTACAGCACATTAACACATCTTGGTATACTACTGCATTCACTTTTTCAGTTATAAAAGCTATGTCGTTTGTCCATTAAATGACATAGCTCTTCATACCATTATTCCGCCACCACAAGACTGGCGTTTAGAGAAAATTTCTTCTTCTTTACAAACCAAATGAAACTATCATTTCATTTTATACACGAATCAATCAATTAAAAATGGAAAGAATGTCCAACCTTAGATACGAACAAACTAAACATCAATATAACATTCTAGCTCCCATAATAGAATAATCATTTTGTAACCGCTTTATAACAGGCTGCATTCCTCAAATTTCACAAAGACTGCGTCTAACAAACCCAAAATTAAAATCATTAAACGACGCATTAAAAGAAGCGCTTGAAGAAGAAAGGTTCATTCGCACACAAAATACAAGTAGGAATTTACAAAATAATAATCCACATCAACAAAATAAATATTGTAAAAATTGCCGCGTAAAAACACATAACACACGCGATTGTAGGAACAAACCACTAAATAATAATTTTAACCAACAACATAACAATCCTAACATAAAAATCTGTAATTATTGCAAATTTAAAGGGCACACAGAGCAGGAATGTAGGAAGAAAAAATACGCACAATCGCTTAGTAATAATCATCCACCATTCAAGAATAACCAAAACGAGCATTTAAACTCGAATCAATCGACTGTCGGAGCCGAACAGCCGATTCAACCAACAGGCTCGCAAGTAACCTACGAAACATACGATTCGAATCCTATCGAATACTTAACCTAGGTAATCATAACACGCAAAAATTAACATTTAGATGTAACGAGAGCACCGATAATCAGCTAACTTTTCTCATAGATACAGGAGCGAGTATTTCCCTCGTACATAATAAAAAACTATCAAATAATATTTACGATCCTTTAAACAAAGTAATAATTAGAGGACTAGAAACGGAATATAAAGAGACGCTAGGGTCTATTAATTTACATTTTTTTATGCCAGATGGGAATAAATTCCCATATAAATTTCAGGTAATGGGAAGGACATGATGGCGTCCTCGGAATAGATTTTTTAACACACTATGGGGCAACAATTAATACGAATCCATCTTCCATAACTTTTAAAACAAACAACATTTATAATGTACAGAATAACAAAATTAATTTTATTTGCGAAAACATAAGACTCAATCACATAGACAATAATTCTGTACGTGACAAACTAATCAATTTGTGTAAACAAAATATAGATTTATTTCTTTCACCTAACGAAAAATTAACTCATACAAATACCCTATATAGGGGAGATACGCAATGAAACGGACATTTAAGTTTGATGCAATTTTTTTATTAGAAAAATAATCTTTTGAGAAAAATCAACAATACCACCAATATTTCTACATATTTTAGTAACATAAACTAAAAAAATTTTTCTCAAAATAATAAAAGAAAATTCATGGAAGCCATTTTAAAAAAAAATCATTTTTGTCCGTTTCATGACACCTTACGCATTGAAACGGACACTGGGTGTGATGAAACGGACAACAGTTACTAAATGAACATAATATACTTAAAAATAAACAAAATCATAATTAAATATATTCTGATATCAATATATAATTATATTAAGTATTTTTAACCCATTAGCGCCCGCCGTATTTAAAAAAGTAACTTCAAAGTGTTATATCAAATTAACATTCTATGTGAAGACTCTCTTAGAGACAATTCCGCCCACCGTACACGGCTCTGTGCACGTGTAGAAGTCATAAAGGTGTTAATAAGGCATGGGTGTTAATGGGTTAATATTAATAGTAACTAACACAAAATTGCTTTAATGCCTTATAACATAAATTATCCTTTATTAATTGCAATTATTGCAAAAAAAGTTACGAAGTCCTTTAAGTCCACAGGTCTCATGTGTCCATTTATTGCACATAGCACACTTCAACCAATCCTCACTGCTACTTGAATACGCCCCTTTACATACCGCGCAATAGCAATCCTTTTCAGCATTTTTTTCAGAAAAATCGGAACTAGATTCTGAAGAAAAGTTTGTTAGTTTTTTAATATTTTTAGTAGTTTTAAGCTTTTTTATAACAGGTTTTGTTTTTTTCTTGTTAGAGTCTAGCTTCTCAATAATTTTGTCCTTTTCTGGTGTATTCGTTATTATGGTACTTTTCATTTTTCGAGTTGGTCTTTGGGTTTGCTTTCTCGGTAATGCTTTCGGATATGGACGAACTTGTTCGGGTGAAAAAACTTTTGGTTGATTTAATTCAACCTTTTGTACTATTATTTTGGAAGTGCTAGTGCTAGCAGATGTTCCTGCAGGTTGTTCAGGAATAGGACGATCAGTAACGAATGATGTTAAAAAATCATCATCTGAAAATGCGTATCTGTTAAAGGGGTGGATTCCAGTCTTCCGAAACCCAGCAATGATGTTTTCCATAGAAAAAGCGCTGGTATAGGCTGTATTAGCGAACTGAGCCACTTCGTAGATAGTTACCGGCTTGCCTGGATTGGAAATCATCCAGAAATTCATAGCATCCCTATAACGATTTTTAAAAGGCGCATATACGGAAACATCCAATGGTTGTAGTCTGTGGCTACAGTGAGGTGGAAATGTTAGTATGGATATATGATTTTCCCTGGCCAACATGACAATATCAATCGTTATATGAGTTGTATGATTATCACATAATATTAAACATGGACTTTCTTCCGATGGTTTAACAAATTTAATAAAATGTTTCATAGCTTGATAGAAACCTTCTTCGGTTATCCAACCGCTAGGATTTGCTAACCCAAGGGCACCTTTAGGTCCTCCTTGTAGCATGAATTCTTTGAAGTGGACCCTTGGATATACAAAAACCGGCGGAATAGTACCACCTGAAGTATTAATAAATATAATAAAAAAAAATTTTTCCATATGGTTCCAATGTTTAAAAGGATTAAAAAAGTTCCAACAGTTACTTAAGAAAAACGTAGATTTTATCAATAGGCGCAATGAAATGGACATTTAAGTGCATTGAAACGGACGTCCGTTTTAATGCGCCGACAGCTGTCCGATTCAGTGCGTAACTAACCTTAAAATTAATTTGACAAAATGAGCTTGTTTAAAATAACATTTTAAAAAGTAACTTAATGTTAATGTTTGACTAAAGTATGTGCAATATCATATAAATCATCTAAAATACAATTAGTATAATAGCTTACCTTTGAGAATTTATTCAAAAAAACACTTTTTTTTACTTTTTTGCAACAAAAAATTTTATGATGCACAAAATTAAAACAAGTAGTTTCCGGTAACTGTCGTCTTTATAGCATAGTCTATGGAGGTCAGTGCTGCCAACATCAAAGTTTGATTTTATTTGGTCAGTAACTTTCGCTAAAACAGATACTGCCCGTTTCAGTACGAGTCCGTTTCATTGCGTATCTCCCCTACACGTAAAAAATTATAGATTGCCGAAAATTCATGAAATTGAAGTGAAAAGACAGATCAAAGAGATGCTTGACAACGGCATAATTAAGGAATCAAACTCTCCATATAGTGCACCTATATGGGTGGTTCCAAAAAACTTGATGCCAGCGGTAAGCAAAAATGGCGGATCGTTACACATTACAGACGACTCAACAACGTCAGTACAGAGGACAAATACCCTCTACCAAACATTGAGGATATCTTATCCCATCTTGGTAACGCCAAATACTTTAGTACTCTTGATCTCGCGTCCGGTTTTCACCAGATTTTAATAAATCCCAAAGATTGTCACAAAACGTCTTTCACAGTTCCCGGAGGACATTTCGAGTGTGTCCGAATGCCATTTGGATTACGTAACGCTCCGGCAACTTTCCAACGCTTAATGAACATAGTTTTAAAAAAAAATTTTTTACGAAGATTGTTTCGTTTACCTAGATGATATTGTTGTCTTTGGAACAACAATTGACGAACACAATCAACGATTACAAAAAGTATTTAACTGTTTAAGAGAGCACAATTTAAAATTGCAAATCGACAAGTGGAAATTCCTTCATGACAATATCGAATATTTAGGGCACGAAATTTCATCAAACGGTTTACGACCTAATTCCAAAAAAATTAAAACTATACAAGACCTAAAAATTCCAGAGACCACACAAGACGTACAATCTTTTTTAGGGCTGGTAGGCTACTACCGGAAATTTATTAAAAATTTCTCCGAGAAAGCAAAACCACTAACGATATTACTTAAAAAAGATACAAAATTCAAATGGACAAAATTCAAAAATCATTTGACACGTTAAAAAACGCCCTAATCGAGAAACCAATATTACAGTACCCTCACTTTGATAAAATGTTTATTCTGACAACAGACGCATCAAATTTCGGGATAGCCGGTATTCTTAGTCAAATGAATGACGACAATACACTCGACTTACCCATAAGTTACTATTCGCGCACCCTAAACTCGGCCGAAGAAAGTTACACGACGACCGAGCAAGAGCTACTTGCAATCGTAGAATCAGTAAAAAATTTTCGGCCATACCTTTACGGGCAAAAATCCCTTATACAGACTGACCATAAAGCCCTGGAATGGCTAATGAACAATAAATATCCCTCTTCACGACTTATTAGGTGGCGTTCGATCTGATTGGCCCTTTTAATGTTACTGAGAATAATAATAAGTATATTTTAACCATTCAAGATGAGCTAACAAAGTACCTACAAGCATACCCAATCAGCAATCAGCAAGCAATTAATGTAGCCATACCCTTCATTGATTACTGCACTAGGTTTGGGCTCCCCACCACCATCCTAACTGATAGGGGCGGAAGTTTTACATCTGACCTGATAAAAAAAATTAACAAAGTACTTAATATACGGCATAAACAAACCACGCCTTATAATCCATCTACCAATGGGTCGTTAGAACGTGCACACGGTCCTTTGAAGGATTACTTAAGAATATTTACGAATGAAAATAAAAACGACTGGGACCAATACGTTCACTTAGCTTGTTTTAGTTATAACGCCCACATAAACCGATCAACAGGCGAAACACCTTATAAACTTGTATATGGTAATAATCCAAAATTAATTTCTAACACAACTCATACACCATCTTATCACCAATTTACAGAAGAAATCACAACTAAATTAAAAACATTACGTGAAATAGCTAAACAAAATCTGCAAGTTTCCAAAGAAACAAAAAATACTATGACAAAAACAGTAAACAATATAATTTTAAAGTAGGCGACAAAGTATTGCTCGAAACGAAATTACTAAAAAAAGGTATCAATCCAAGATACAAAGGCCCTTTCCAAATTTTGAAAATAAATAATAATCATACAGCCACTTTCATAACAATCAATCAATCAATAACAATCATACAACACTTAAAATTATTTGTTTCAGGTGAAGAAACAAATAATTAGGAGAACAATGATGATCAGAATCATCCTCCTATTGTTGAAAATTCTATCAATGAACCAAATAATTCAAAATCGCAGTTACGAATTAACAAAATTAGATAATAATCCCGGTGTCTATTATAATGTAGAAGGATATGTTAAGTTAGTTACTAGTTTTATAAGTCTTTTACATATCTATAATATTAGCTATTTAACTAAAACAATATCTAGTATAGGAAATATTTATTCTCAATCTACTCATATGTGTAATTTAATTAAAGAAAATATTAATTGTAAGCGAAATTTCCTATTACTTCATAACGAGTTAGCGGAACTAAAAATAAAATTCAGTGATCTGACAAATCTTTATAATTTAGATAGCACTCATACGCGTAAAAAACGGTCTGTACAAGTAGAATATGAACATGGATAGTTTGATGTAATTGGGTCTCTTTGGCACAAGATTACTGGAAGCCCATCCGTAGAAGACGTGCAATATTTCACTGACGCGATAAATAACCTAGTTAATAATCAGGATAAGATTCATATGATGGTACAGTCCCAAATACGTCTTATAAGTGATTAATTGTCAAAAATAAATAAAACGCAAAATGAGATCAGTACAATCGAGACTAAGCTAAACTCGTACATAACGATATACAACAAAAACATAAATCAAACAAAAATTGCACTTGACCGCGAACTACATAGTATTAACATAAATGAACATATCATCCTATTAAGAAATTTGATTAATTAAATTTTCAAAGAATTAGAAAACTTTGAAAATGCAATAACGTTGGCTAGGCATAATTTAGTAACTTCAAAATTTTACCACCTAGAACACTGTTAGATGAATTAATTTAGAGTCAAAAGTTTAATTTGCCATTCGAACCTAAATGGGAAAATTTAGAAAATTATTATAAAGTTATTAAAGCTAAACCAATTAACTTAGGTCATACTTTAGTTATTGAAATTAAAATACCAATAATAAAACTAGATCAATTCATCCTTTACTATTTGTTTCCACTACCTAATCACAATCCAGTAGACCTGAAACAAATTTCCATAATCCACGTTAATTACCCTTACCTAATAATCAATTTAAGTCGGACCACGCATATTACGCTAAAGACAAAGGATAAATGCCAAGAGTACGAACAAGGAAAATACCTGTCCAGCGACATCCATACCACGTCAAGCTTAACACAACAAAATTGCGAAACAAAACTGTTGAATCCCACCGTGAAGAAAATCCCAAAAGAATGTGAAATCAAGACATACTACGCCGAGCAAGAGATATGGCAAGAAATCAACGACAAAACTTGGATATGCTCCACCAGTGAACCAACTGCATTGAATATAGTCTGCCCAAACGAATCCGATGCAATCGAGCTACTGGGAACACAGAAAATTCAATGATAAACCAAATGTAAAGGCCACACGATTACACACACAATTGAAACGTACCCAACCATTAAAAATCACTCTATTCACGACTTCATCCCTAACATCAACCTATAAGAGGAAGATGATTGTATAAAAAAAATTAAATAAATCAGACATCGAACTATCTTCAGTCAGTCCAATCAAACTCGCTCACATCAACTTGGATGAATTAAACGAAAACCAGTACAGAATCAAGGACCTGAATAAAGAAGTTGAAAGAAGACTCGAAAACACCATCAAAATAATTGGACAGCGCATCTCCATATCCACGTGGACATACATAAAAAAATACGTTGCTCTTGTTTTCTGATTTAGGTACAATATTCATCCTCTACAAGTTGTCATTTTTCTCATTTATTAAGAGCCTTCTCAACAAATCATGTACCAAAGGCTGCATCAACATATACAACTGTGTTCATGGCCCCAGCATCAAAAACGAGCCGAACGTCCAATTCACGCCAGTAAATTCAGAGGAAAACCAACTCATTCCTTGTGCTCCGCCTCGCTATGACGACATCAACGTCAACCAAACCCACATACCAATAAGAAGACAACTGTCACGAGCAACCAGTCGGTCAAGACCCCTGGAGCCATTTCTTTAACGATCAACCTTTCAAGTTGTAATCTACTCTAAACATGGGGGAGTGTGGTGCCCACAACGAAATACATTCCACGCCAGGACGTCGCCAATATCATTAACTACACACAGCAACTAGCCAAGGACAAATTCCAATCTGACATCACTAGAAAGCGAACCATTAGAACTTTCCAGAACGATTTCCCTTTGTTTTAATGATAATAAAAATGATTTTTGATATTTTGACCTGTTTACGTTGGACATTCATGTATTTTACACGTGACCGAAACACGTGTTAGTTATGTTATGACAGTTATAATAATTGAATTTTTACACGTGACCGAAACACGTGTTAGTTATGTCCTAAAAATATAAAAGCTCGGCAGTCACAATGGTTATTAGTCAATAATCAGCAGTGATTTCATGTGTACAGATCTCTTGAATATTTATTAGTTACAAATTTAGCACCATGAGTTCGAAGCGAAAATGTTTAGTAGAATTGACCATTGAAAAGAAAAAAAATGTTATAGACTTAGTAGAGAATGGTGTTAGTTTAAGAAAGGCAGCCGACCAATTTGGAATTTCCAAATCAACTGTTGGGAATATTTTGAAGTGTAAAGACGAAATTTTGACAGCTTACGAAAAGAACTGCAGCGCCGAACGAAAACGAAAAATTCGTAAAACTGGTAATGAAGCAATAAATCAAAAAGTTTATGACTTTTTTGTTAAGTGCCGTTCATCGAATCTTCCAGTATCCGGTCCTCTACTGCAAGAAAAAGCAAAAGCGATAGCCTTAAAATTAGACATTAATTTTCAAGCAAGTAATGGATGGTTAGAATGGATGGTTATTCAAAATTCAAAAGAAATTAGAAAGCAAAATTTTCCTAAAAATTGTATCCAAACAAACTAAGATAAGTGATTTTTTTACGAAAGATAATGTTTAAATATCTATAATATGTATGTATTACGATTGTTATTCGACAGTTTATTTCAATAAATATTGATACGTAGATGTGTGTATATGTATTACTTTAAAAATAATTAATTTTGCATTATATTCTAAATTAGTGTTAACCTTAAAATTACTAAGCGTAAATGATTTTGGTATTTTGCATATGTTGGACACCTGTTTATGTTGGACAGTTTTTGATTGCACCGCGGGTGTCCAACTTAAACAGGTTCTACTGTATTTGCTCTATAACTTCTGCTGAACGGGGCACTAATGTGACTGTTTCTGCAAGTGGAAATACAGTACCTCCGATGTTCGTATTTCCACGAAAAAGGTATAAAAATCATTTTATTAATGATGGACCAAAAGGCTGTACTGTTTCCGGCAATTTAAGTGGCTGAGTAACAAATAAAGAATTTTTTATGTTCATGAAGCACTTCATCGCACACGCTAAACCATCTATCAATGACCCAGTATTACTCGTTTTAGGGCCATTTCTTAGCCATAATCGATTTATGGCTAAGAAATAATCAAGCTAAAATGATAATAATGTATGATATTCCAAAACTAGTAGCAAATTCCATTAACTACAACAATTTTCATAAAAAAATTTAAAAAAAAGAAAAAACATTTCCATATAATACAGTATTTGTTTGATTATATGTAGGTAAAAATTTACAACAAACAAAAAAATGCTTTCGATGAAAAATGAAATTTTCGATTTCAAAATTCAGTTTGAGTAACATTGGAAAGGGGGTGAGTCACCCTCTCATATTACATATTAGTTAACATACACTCATTTTTAATATTATTAGCACACTGACAGTGGGTAATAATGTCACAATAAGTGGTTCTGAAGTTGGACTGGAATAGATAGCTCTTCAAAAAAGAGCAATATCGCCAATTTAAACTTTTGCTCTATCTTTTACCGTTTTCGAGATATTTAAAAAATTAAATTTTTACCCCAATTTTTGGAGAGCGATTTCACCCCTTCAAACCGTTTTTCCGCCGATAAAGAAAAATACGTGTCGCTTATTTTTTAGTGTTCTACAACATATCTAAGTTTCATCAAAATCGATAAGTCCGGCCTCGGGACGTTTACTTGTGAGTTAAATACTTCGGTTAATAAAGTCAGAAATATTGTATAATGGGTGAAGCAGTTTGTAATACTTAGCCCCGATCTACACTATAGTGGCGATCCCGACCACGCTCCCGCTCCAGTCTCGCTCCAATATAATTTTGTTGTTTTGCAGATAAAAATTTGATTCAACAAAAACATAAGTTTTGTTTCCTTTTTCTGAAATTCTAATTAAACTTTGTCGGCACATTTATTAAATTCTAAACCAAAACATTTGATTCATGTTAATTTCATGAATATTTATATACCTATATACTTGTACAGTATCCGCCTGAAAGTTGGTTATATGTGGAAAACTATTTTATATCAAATTTTTCAGAAAATTTTATTCTTGATAAAAGCTAGTACTTGGTCTTAGGCTAAAAAAGCACCCACAGAAATTTGGATACATCAGGTTGTATCGAGGGTGGGCATAAAAATGTAAATATGGCCTAAGAGTAAAGTACTATAATTAATGAAAATATAAGAAAATGAAAGAAGTGAAAGTTAATTCAAAATACAGAATCACAGCTAACTGCCCCAAAAAAATAAATTTAGATTTTTTCTTTTTTTGTATCATACTGTACATCATAGGACCAGAAATATCTTTTAAAGGATATTATGTGTCATGTACTGTAAAAATTCATTCTTAGTTGTAAGTTACTAATTATATATTTAATTTTTTGCAAATATGGCTTATACGCTTCAAATTATTATCGTAGCGTAGGGGTATTAATTGATTTCTGGTCATTGTAAAAATTTGTTTACTATAAGTAGACACTCTAAAGAGTTAGAAAATCAATTCTAAGGAAAAAGGGCGTAAAACGACTACGCCCTTTCTCCACCCAGCTCCTCAATTATTGACTATTTTACATGACAGTTCATGAATTGCATAATTTTCATTCAAAAGTGATATGTAAAATTTATTTTCATTTTATAATTAACAAATACTTCGTTGAAAAACATTGTATGTGTGTGTAAAAAATATTTTCTTCGGTTACTAAATTTATCTACCCTTCTCAATTGTAATATACGTGCTCCTCTTTTCATGTCATTATAATATTTTGTTTTGAAAAATGTATTACGTTACTCAAAAATAAAAATTTTCTGAAATAAATTTTTTGAAATAAATAGTATAAATAATATTTTGTGTTTATTTTTTTATTAATTTGTTTGGTAAAGCTAAAATTTTCTTTTAAACTAAATACTGTTATTAAAATTAAGTGCTTACGATTTTTGTAACAAAATTTTAAGTGCTTTCCCGGTGTTTCGTACATTTCCCTCGGTGTTTCCTTTCGTGCTTTCCCTCATCTGAATCGTCCGATTCAGATATGGATACAAAGATGATTTTTGGGGCTATCACAAAAAAGGAGAGTCTTAAATAAAAGTGATGAGCTTTCTTTGTATTCAGCTCACCCTGTATCACTTCTAAATCAAAATCCACTAGATGTATGAACGAAATGAAATATATTTTATCCGACATTATATCCCATTACTATAAAACATTTACCAATTGTCGCCACGTCGGTGCTCAGTAAAAGATTTTCAAAGGCTGGCAATATAATTACTAAATCTAGAAACAGAATTTTAAAATCACGATTATCTAAATTATTATTTTTAAGTTCAGTTCATATCGATGATTGGAAATAATGTAATGCATAAATATAATATAAGCACATGAAGCTATTGCATTCTCTATTTATTCAATTGAACTTAAATGATTGTAGAGGCCATGAATATGACAATGGCTCTAACATGAAGGGAAAAAATAAAGGTTTTCAAGCTCGTATTTGTAAAGAATATCCTCGTGCTTTTTTTATGCCATGTGGATGCCACTCCCTCAATTTTATTTTATGCCATGTGGATGTCATTGGGGATGCAGCTATATCTTGCACACAACCAACATCTTTTTTGGTATTGTACAGCGTTTATACACAACTCGCTGAGAAAGTCGAATTGATTGTATCAAACCTTTGAGATTCCAAATAACTGAAATACACGATGCACTTTTACAAGTACACGAAAATTCCAAAAATGCTGGTGCACGACATGAAGCATTTACGCTATCATAACAACTATGCGAATATTCATTTCTAGTATCAGTAGTTATTTGATATGATCTGTTGTCCCACATAAACATTGCTAGTCAAGACTTACAGGACAATTTAATGGATTTAAATAATGCTGTTAATTTATTACAATATTTTTCTAAATATCTTGAAAATTATCGTTCCAGTGATTTTTAAAAATGCTTGGTAGATGCGAGAGAGCTAGCAGAATTAGTACATACTGTGGTGATGCAATCAACCACCAATTTCAATGCTAAAAGCAAGACAGGATGTCATCACCCCACCGGCCAAATTCCTTAACACTGGAACCTTGTCTATGTATTATCATTAATGCATTTTGAACCTCACTTTCACCTATTTGTAAAAAGATAATTACTTTTAAAACTACATATAAATAGGACAAGACATCTAAACAAGACAGTTACATAGTCAAAAACTCAGTTGTCATTATGCCCAACTATTGTAATAATTTGTTTTAATAAATAAATGGAATTTTAAAAAAAAAACTTAATTGTTTTCAATACTTATAACACCTAGACACAAATTGTGTTAATAATAGGAAAGTGTTAAGTGGATATTTAAATTGGGTCTTAGTCCTAAATAAAAATAATTGATTAAGTGGTGTCAGAATCCCTGAAATTTAAAACAAGAAAACCTCGGATATACAAATATTTGAAGAGTTTCCATTCACTGGCCACTGGCACGATAAATTTTGGTGTCAGAAGTGGGATACATCGTTCAGCTGTTGAAGTTCAATTTGTAGAATTTATCAGCGAATTCCACAATCCGTTGGTGAATAGCATCAAGAAATTGTTCCAAGATCAACGCGCCGATTCAGTTACTGAACATTGGTAGAATTCATCAACGAGTTCCACGATCCATCGGGAGCCAACATCACAGAATCGAGCCGTCGAAGAATAGTTCATGAACATTGGTGTATCCACTGATACGCCTTGCTTACCGCTCTTCTGTGCTTTCTGGAAGCTCAACTTCAAGTACAAATAGCCAAGTAAGTGATTGCGAATTTACTGGTTTTCCTATTAATTCAATCCCAAACCGTAATACTTTCTACATTGAATTACAAGATGGTTATTACTCCAACAGACAAAACACAAGAGACAGCACAAACTGACGAAATTATCACAGATGACGAATGTAACTCACAAAACACACAAATGACATCACACTCACGAGGTGCACGCACACCCACATTTAACTACACACACTGGATAGATACTTTTCAGAATACACACAATGGTGCATTACATTTCTCTGCGCAATTAGGAAACACATTACAAATTGCTCCAGAATATTTGCACAAAGAAGTTTTAATTTATGCACATAACAAATTACCTATAGATATTCAGGAAGAAATCTTTTCAGTAACACTCACTACAATAAAATTATAGCCACTCTCAAACGCAAATTTCAGACAAATCGTACTCAATACTTCATTGATTTAGATCTTATAAACACTAAGCAAGGTAATAATGAAACAGTAAATAGTTATTTCGATCGATTTAACAAATTGCGCCTAGAACAATTAAAATTAGCTAGGGAACAAGATCCAATAAATTATGTATACTAATACAAAGCATTATATAGAGAAAACAATTGCTAGTAAATTTTTAATCAGTGTAAACTCACAAATTTCTGTTCATTTAATGGATAAAGATTTTTCTAAAACTGGCGAAATATTACCAATCGCCTTACAATTAGACAATAAATTAACGGAATTAAATTTATTAAAGACACATAATAGCTCAGAAAAATTTTGAAAAAACTGTAGGACTAAAACACACAATACACGCGACTGTAGGCGACGCAATTTAACTTCTAATCCTAATTCCACCACTAGTCAACCCTCTACCTCATACAAAAACAATACCAAAGTTTGTAGTTATTTACAATATAAGGGTCACACAATAGATGAATGTCGAAAAAAGAAATATAACGACAACCTTAGGTCACAACTTCCGCCACAAAGGCAATACCAAACTATTTCTGACGATCACTTAAACTTGAACCCATCCGACCTGCGAGCCACAAGATCGGATCAACCTACATCAACGGCTCAACAATGAAAATTCCCTACCCTTCCAATAATAGAATAAAATTAACAAAAATCTATCTCAATTTAAACCAACAGGAACGCTCCTTCCTTATAGACAGAGGTGCTTCCTTATCTCTGATTAAAGAACAATTTACGGAAAATATCAACACAAATGAAAAAATTCCTATATCAGGCATCGAAAATACTACCCAATTAACTAAAGGCAGCACACAATTACACCTAACAGAGGACGAATACTATTTCCCTTTTGTATTTCACGTAATCGATAATAATTTTAATCTACCAACTGACGGGATGCTAGGAATCGACTTCCTATCTCATTACCATGCGAACATGGATACAAAAGTAGTTTTATTAATTTTAATAATCCAATAATCATCAACAAAATAAATATTGTAGACAATTCAAAAATAAAATTCATTGAAAATAATCTTAGGTTAAAACATTTAAATGAGACCACCTAAAATCAAATAAAAAGAATTTGTATTAATAACGAACAAATATTTTTAAGAGAGGATGAAAAATTGACTTCAACTAACATCTTAAAGCATCAAATCAAAGTAACAGAGAACGAACAGTTCATAGAACCAATTTACTTCAATTAAGTTAACTTACCTTTAGAGGATTTAGATTACCTAGTTTAACCTTCTTCTGTAGATTCCTCAAATAATAACAAATTCGCTGATTTTATTAAACGAAAGTTAACTAATACAAATTTAGTTTTTAACCAAACAGTTCTTAACCCTATATACAAATAATAAAACCTCTATTGTAGTTCTTCAATTCCACCCCCTTGCTGCGATATTACCAGCTCTGTTTTACGGTCCAGTTTATTCACTTTTTCTAGCTGTATGTTATTAGTATTGTATCGACTACACTGGATTTTTTTCAAATTCGGATCTTTTTTAACGCAAGCCTTCGCAACCACAATAGCTCTTAAAAGGCATAAATTATCTTCGTTTTTAATCAAAATTATTCCACGACGCATCTCGCACTCTTGTTCATACGTGTTATAAGCTGAAGTTCTTACTTTTCCACTCCCTTTGGGCATTTTCACATATGTGACTGTCATTCGAAATTTGCCCGTAGCCAGACCTTCCGAATTACTTTGAAAGATGGCACTAAGTAATTTCCAAACGTCCTCAGAAGTTACATCTCTACCGCTCCGGAAAGCCAACCAACCAGTTCTCTTTTCGAAATTCTCGCTGCTAAAGGTAAATCCAACCTTATCTTCTGGTTCAATATCTTTTGAAGCATGCTGTATAATCTGGTTGACAGTATTCCGAATCCATTTTATTTAAATTAATCTTTCGTACCTGATCTTCCACCAATTCATCTAACACATGCCAAGAAATTTCTTGATTAATTTATTAATTTTAACATTTCCCTGTGTACCATTCTCAACACCACACACATTTATTTTGTTGTTTGTGTTGAATTTCATTTTTTACAAAAATTAAAAATCTGACAATAATTTAAAAATATTATTTACAAAAATTAAAAACTTACCACAGAATAATTTAAATTTTTCTTCACAATGAGTAAAAATTTGTTTGCAAAAGAAAATTTTTAAGAAAGTCTTTACTAACTACAGTTCAATATTCACTCACAACGATATTTATGAGTCCTTTAATATCATCCGTGTACATTTGAGTAGTTGTTAGTGGATCATTAGATGCGGCTAATTCTGCGGTACAGGACTTGAATTGATTATATTCTAATACATAGTTATATTTATTTATTAAAGGTTTTAATGAGGCAATCAATTCGTTTTGGGGTTTTCCTTCACCTGTCGGTTTCGTTCCCCTTATAGTTTGGCTTTGATTTCGTACTTTTCTTTGTTGTGTTGTTTGTGTTGGTATCTTTATTGGTCTGTGCAGGAGTTTTTATTGGTATGGGATTCTCTTTTAAATACTCTGTTATATTTTCGGATGTTGATGATTCTGACGATATTCTGCTATCTACTAGGCGCTTTGCGCCTGGTTATATTACTATAATTTCGTCGAGATTGATACTTTGTTTTTGAATTGGTTTGGTGTTTTTCTTTGGTGATGTTGGTGTAATATTAGCATAATCATGTTCGCTGCTAGCGACTGGTATTTGGTTACGACAATTTTCTTGAATATGTTGATCTCAATTACAATGTTTTCACGTACGTATTTGTCCTTCGTATGTTACTAAAGTTTTTCTTCCAAAGACTATGACGAAAGATAGGATTGGTTTTTTGAGGATGATTTTCAATCTACGGACACCGTTTGGTACTTTGTAGTACAGTGAATTTCCCCATATTTCATTTTCTATGGTCGCTACTTCGCCAGATTCTTGGAAATATTTGGCAATTTTTGTGTTTGGTGTATGTATCGGTATACAGTGTGTGCGTACTATTGTCCATTGATCTTCGTATACCACTGGGATGTTAAATATTTCATTTTGCTAGTATATGTATATTACGTTACTTCTAATTTTTTCTAACAATTTCTCTAAAATTTCGGTCTTAATAATTTTTATATATACTTTGCTGCCTATGATTTCGAATGCTTCTACATCTTGGTATTAATTAAATTAGATCGACTGATGTTGACTGGATGGATTTCAGTAATCGAATGATACAGTAATTGGTACTAAGCCTAAACATATCGTATCACCTTTAAAAACATTAGGTAAAACAAGAATTAACATAAATCATGAAAATAAAAATTTTGAAATAACCCCCTATATAGTTAAAGGGAAAAAATATAAACTTAGACTCTGATGGAATATTAGGAAATGATATTTTTACATATTGTCAAGCCACAATTGACTATTCTAAACATATATATTATTTCTAAAAACTTTAAAAATCCCATTAAAAATTTTTGAAAACCTTAATACAAAAGGAAATGTTAACAAATTGATAAAAATTAATGAGGACCATTCTAATTCTAATTCCGGAAATCATTATAACGAAAACAGCAAAAATAATGATAGCAAAAATAGACTTCTTGATATAAAAATTGAAATTTAACTTAATCTTTTAACTAAAATTGAAGAACTTCCATTGATAAACTTAATTATGAAATATAATCAAATTGCGAAGTTAGAATACGCTTTACCAGTTAAAATAATACATTACGAAATTCAGTGAAAAGATGACACGCCAGTTACTTCAAAATCTAAAAAATATCTTACCTGTAATGATTCAGTATATCTTTAAAGATATTAAATTTTAACTGTTTGGAAGCCCTAAATCAAAAATTAAATTAAAAGATATTATAAATGATATTAATCCTGGTACTTTTGATAACAAAAATTATATAATTTTCTCTCTGAATACACACTGGGAAAGACCCCCTGAATACATAGAAGCCAACGCAAAACAAATGGGTACAAACTTTCAGATAAAAGAAATACAGTTCTTAAAAAAATATTAATAAACCTTATCAACAAATAATAATACTGTATAATAAAGAACATAGTGAAAATGAAACAAACATAGATGATTTAGTGAAATGTTTAAATACTTTCAAAGCTAAAAATGTGTAAATGACGAGATAAACGAAGTTTATTTTAATTATGAAGAGATATTTATAAAGAATCAGAATAAAATAAAGGAAATTCTAGGAGATATAGAATTTAAAATAATAAAAAATATTAAACCTGTAACCAGCAAGGAACAACAGAAGAAAATTCTACAACAGTTTCATGATAATCCAATAGGAGGACATCAGGTAATAAGTAGGATCTATGACAAGATTAAAAGCTACTAGAGTAAACAGTATAGTGATTGACACCTTGGGGTAAATTTTTTTTAAAACGACTATAATTTGGAAAGTATATTGATTTTATAGAAATAAAAAAGCGTATTATAAAGACGCGATTTTGTCTATTTTCATGGAGTATACATCTAAATCAATTTTATAAAGACAGATATATAAATTAATAAAAATGAATTAATGTAGAATTTTCAGTAATTGACACTTTGAAGATAATCACTGACAGTCGGTAAATTAGTTATTGACATCTTTTCCTGTTTCAGAAATACCATACTTATAAGAAAGAAAGCAATAGGAGCATTAATGAAGCAATTATAATACCTAGCTAAACATTTATTTTAGAATTAAATTATAATACATAGGTGAAAAATCATTTTCCGATATATGTATAATTGTATATACTTTAAAAAAAATTTATTTTCTTACTTTTACGTAAAATTAGTTTTGTTTTACAAATAAAATGAAGTAATTCATTTGTAGCATAGGCAGACACGCATTTTTTTTATAGATAACTTACGTTTCTAAATACTTCTTTTTTACTCAAACCATTCATGACAGTTTGGATGTCTAACTCTAAATCAACCTCAGAATATTGTTTTAAATATGGCAAGTTCTTTTTAACCTTAAGCATACCTTCAGTTAAAATAACATTAACCACATGTTAAGCTACGAATAAAAGTATTCTTGACGCTTATGGTAGATTTTAATATTAACAAGCAACTAACGAGTCTTAAAACAGTCACTGACACAGCCGAATTATAGTTAATGACAGACCTGCACAACATACTTTTGTCGGCAATATGGGTAAATCGGTTATAGATTTATGCTGGGTTTCTATTCCGTTCCTTGAACATATCCTGGACTCTAAAGTGTTAGATTCATTTATTTTATCTGACCACTTACCATATCTAATCTCCTTAAAAACGAACGATATAATTAGAAATAAAGGGAAGAGTGATAAGGCCCTAAAAGTTTATTCTAAAATTTGGTGGGGTGACCAGAAATCATTTAATTACAAAAAGTTAATTACAGAAAAATTATCCAATTTAGATCAAATAAAAATGAATGTGGATAACTCTTACAAACTACTAATTTCCGTAATTAAATCAACTGCCCAGGAGTTGTTTATGGAAAGGAAATTTCATATATTTAACCATTTGGTCAGAACCAATAAACCATGGTTTAATCACGATTGTGTCAGCGCAAAACGAAAAGCAAAAAGTTTATTTAAAATATGCAAACAGAGTTCATTTGATAGACTCTCGGTAGATAATTATTTAAAAAGTACAAAAGAATATAAAAATTTGTTGAGAAATTGTAAGAGACAATTTTATGAAGATTTACAAGAAAAAATTAGCTGCATCCAAAATGTCAAAGAATTTTGGCTTGCAATTAAAAAATTTAATTACGTTAAAAAACCAATGAAGCCAATCGAAATAAACAACTGGTATAACTATTATTTAGAGCTGTTTAAAAACCCAGTGGTCATGGAGCTTCAATTTCATGACCGTACTCCACATCCGGAACTGGACTTGCCTATTGATATTAACGAGATTGAATCAGCCTTAACGAGTCTGAAGAACAGCAAAGCTCCAGGTCTGGACAGGGTAACGAATGAATTACTTAAAAATCTACCTGTAGAAGGTAAAGAATTCATAGTTAAACTATTCAATAATATTTTAGACACTGAAGTAGTCCCACCTCAGTAGTCCAAAGTTAAATTGTGGCTAATTGATAAAAAGGGGGACACCAGTTTACTTGAAAACTACCGGGGTCTAGCTTTAATAAATACATTGACTAAATTATTTACACGTATTATAGCAAATAGGATAATCGTCTGGGCGGAGGGAAATCATATTTTACCAGAAATTCAGTCAGGTTTCAGGAAGAATCGTTCATGCATAGATAATATATTTATCTTGAATACTGTCATCGGGAACAATCTTTGTCAAAAAAAAGGCCAGCTGTTTTGCGCGTTTATCGATTTCAAAAGAGCGTTTGACACAATCGATCACTCAATACTGTGGCACAAACTAACATATCTAGGACTGAGTAGAAAATTTATAAAAATAATAGCTTAAGTTATATCAGAATGCAAGTTTCACTATTCATGTAAATGATATGTGCACAAACGAAATACCTATTCAAAAAGGTGTTCTCCAGGGTGACAGTTTGAGTCCATTGTTGTTTTCACTGTGCATCTCCGACTTCCAGCAATTTTTAATTAACGAGGGTGTAGAGGGGACACGTATCGACCACGGACACAGGATTTTTTATGCGGACGATCTTACACTTATGGAAAATAACCCTTACAAATTACAAAAATCCTTAAATTGTCTTGAGAGGTACAGTGAGAATAACAAGCTAACGGTCAACATTAACAAAATTAAAAGTTGTTATTTTTAAACGCGGTGGTAGATTGGCACATAATTGTAAATTTACCTATGGCAACTCCAGTTTGGAAATTGTGAACCAATACAATTATTTGGGAGTAAATTTTAGTAATTCCGGTTTATTTTTAAATGCTAGTAATATGATGGTATCCAAAGCTAACTCGGCAATGTCAAATGTAAAATTAGTTACAATGAAGTCTAAAATGCAATCTCACAATACAAGAGTTACCTTGTATAATGCGACAATACTAGGGACACTTTTATGCGCTTCTGAAATTTGGGCACTCAATTATCCAGACATTATTGAAAAAACCCAAGTCAAATTTATTAAAAGTCCATATCTGCTGGAAAAGTCTACCCCTGGTTATATAATCCGCAGAGAATTTAAACTAGATAAACTCGTTGTTAAAGCCGTTAAAAGAGCAATAAAATGAGTATGTAAAATATTATTGATGCCTCACAACCGTGTACCTCGTATATGTTTTAACAGTATGATTGCATTGGATACTTACGACTATAATTTATTAAAATATCACTAGATTTACCAGATAAAAAAATACTTTACCTTAGTGAATAAAGAAAATTTATGGTTACGTCAAAATCCAAACGAAATTAAGATGAATATAAATAATATTATAAAAAATTTAAATCAACTTTACGAAAAACTGGATCTAGAATCTATTTTTAATTCATCATATGCCACAATCTACAAACGCTTAATTCACGGAAATTTAATGGACTATTCTGTTCCCATTCATAAAATTAGAATAATATACCAGCTCCGCACTGATAATAATCGTGTACTATTTTTTTATATCAAAGGGAATTCTTACAAGATTGACCCGAATGAAATTTGTTCAATATGTAATCAACAACGAATTGAGACACTTTTCCATTTGTTGCTGGAATGCCCAGTTTACAAATATTACCGTGACATACATATTTCTAGGTATCTAGTGAATTCAGACCCATCACTTGTGAAAACTACGCTGAAATACTGCTGAATATATCTAACATATACCAGCTGAATGACGTATACTGGTTCTTTTATAATATATTAAAAATACGATCATTTATATTAAATGAATAATATTATTGTCTACTTCTATTAGAACATACTCTATGTATACTATGTAATTTTGCTGCCGCTTTAAAATTTCAAAACTCCGTTATCCGTTCGTCCCTCTGGAGTGTGCGTGTCCTATCTCCGACTTTGAATGTATCTTTTTGGGGATATCGGCTTCTGGGTATCCGATTTGTTGAGGTCGGAGATGGAGCGCTTGCATTCTGGAGCGACGGGCTGATGAGAATTAAACATATATTTTGTTTATTGTGTTTAGCATATGAATCTGTTCTGCAAAACAGAGAAAGAAATATGGTGTTCATAGGTATAATATATATATATATATATATATATATATATATATATATATATATATATATATATATATATATACCTATATATAGCTTTTTGTTTTGTTTGGAATATGAACACCTGGAATGAACACTATATTTCCTTCTCTGTTTTGCAGAACAGATTCATATGCTAAACACAATAAACAAAATATATTACTATGTTCATGTTACTGTTATTATATTTGTTTTTTTTAATCATGTTGTTTCTATATTGTTGTTGTTATTTACTGATATTTATTAATTGTGCTGTAACTGCCAACCATTGTAATAGGGCGTGTAACGAATCAATTCGTTACATTTCGTCAGACACGTCAATTTATTCCATTTTATTTGGAAAACGATACTAAAAATTATTAAATTAATAATATGTCGATAAATTTAAAGAAAAGGACGTATAGGTAATGACATCTAGTTGTTTTACTTTGGAACTAATGTAAGTTCGAAATATCAAATCATCGAATTTCAATATAAAATTAAATACATACTAGTGACCCCTAGTATTATAGGTTTCAATTTCATATTTATGTCAAATGTCAAAATTACGAATGCGTTTGCAGAAATCTGAAAATTGGTATATTCTATATATATATATATATATATATATATATATATATATATATATATATATATATATATATATATATATATATATAAATGTGTATATTGTTTAATTAAACATTTTTATTTAAAAATAATTAACAAACAAATTATATAACAGATAATTAAACAAATAGGTAACTGATATGAATAAAAAAAAAACAGTCTATCTCTTGCCGTGTGATCGTGCTAGCGTTAACATCAAAGTGGAAAAGAGAATAAACCCTTATAAAAAAAAATATGTATTTAAGGTCGAAACGTTATTGTTAAAAAAAAATGCATCAATCTTCAGATAAGTAATATTTTATTTGTAATTTAAGTATGTTTTTAAACTTTGGAAATTTATTTAATTTGAAATTAAAAGAAAAGAAATTTATACGTAAAGATTTAGTTAAAGTAGGATGTAATGTAATTTAGATTTAGAGATTTAACGTCGTATTTTATGGCGGAGATTAATATTGTACATATAATCTAAATATATTTTTTAATTTGGAAATTTATTTAATTAAAAAATGAAAATAATTTATATGTAAAAAAATTTAGCTATAAAAAAGGGAATTATAACTAGTAAACGTAGTAGCATGTAAAATAATTTATATTTCGATATTTAACGTCGTGTTGTACCTTGGTATTCGTCCGATTTTCCAAAAGAAATTATCCGGGGATTTCGCCAAAAAGGACAACGACTAAAATTTAGATAATTTAGTAGTTTTAAAATATAAGATATTGTAGTTAGATGACTCTAAAAATTTCAAATTTTGTTAAACAAGTTTCCAAAATATATATAAATAAAAAAAAAACAATTTATAGTGTTTACGGTTTACTCATTATTAGATTATTTACTTATTTCCTTTTGGGAAAAATTTGAAACACGTGCAACCATTTGCAAAATGTTTCAATATCTGTGATATATGTGTAAATCTTTGAAATCATATAATTCATTTCATAAAATTTACTCGTAACATAATTTTTGAGAGAATTTGAATTCAATTTTAATAGTGTTTTTTGCCTTCCATATTTGTTATTCTAAAAAAAAAATTAACGTACAAATTGATGAAACATATTTTTATTATATATATATATATATATATATATATATATATATATATATATATATATATATATATATATATATATATTATATATATGTATATATATATATATATATGTATATATATATATATATACGTATAGATACATATATGTATAGATATATATATGTATATATATATATGTATATATATATATATATATATATATATATATATATATATATATATATATATATAGGGCTCGATTTGAGACGGAACGCAGCGGAACGGCGTTCCGGGACTTCTATCCTTCAAAAATAATAATAATAATAATAATCTGTACCAAAAAGCCACTGAAACCAAAACTAAATTTTTGGTTGGTGAGTTAATTACCAAATTTATTATGAACATCAAATTCTTAAAATATATGATTACTATAGTTTACCTCGCAATCAATAATAAAACATTCAAATGTATCACGAAGCTATCTCGAAGTGCCTACAGTTTTTAAAATGGGCCAAAAGCCTCTTAATCTTTCCTCCTCCACATGCGTCCCCCCCTCCCTCAGTGGCATATAGACTCGCCCGATTACTAACTTTCCCCCCACATGTTCCCTCTCCTCCATCAGCGACGTATAGACCCGCCCGTTTGGCTGTGTCGACGTGTCGTATTACGCATTCGCTCAGTTGCTCAGTAGTAGTGGTTTCAAATGTGTATGCGCCTCTCCATCGAAAACGTGGTTTTCTTGCATTTATTATGTTACTTCATTGAGGTTACATATTTTTCTGTGTTTGTATTTGTTAGTGAAGTGTTTATTGTGAAGTAAAATGAACAAAAAATTAACAGATTACTTTTCGTCTTCGGGTGACAGTAAAAGACTTAAACGAATTGTTGCATGTCCAGACAATCATGAACAACAGATTTCATCGACGTCACAACCATCTTCTAGCAGTGAAAAAGTAACCATGTGAAACCCCTTGAAATTAATGTGAAACCCCCTAAAGAAAAAGAAGAGCAGATTGAATGCAACAATGACTTGCCAGATTGTTGGAATAACTCGCAAAAAACAGAATTTTGCAAAAGGTATGACTGGTTGTTTATTAAAAATGGAATGTTAGGATGTAGGACTTGTAAGGAAGTTGGGATCTTATCTGTAAAGAAAAAAACAGGCATGAAAATTTCAAAAGAATGGGCAAATGGTGAGATAGACAGTTATGGAGACACAAAAGAGAAAAAACAAACTTCATTAAGGAAAAAAATTCATGACCACAAAGAGAGTGCTGGCCATAAAGCAGCAGATGAAATTTTATCCGAAGCTAAAGACGGAGCACTGGAGAAAAATATCTTGAAACAGCGTTCCCAGGAAAAAGAAGTGACTGAAAAAATATTTCGAACGGCATGCAAGGTTGTTAAAGAAAATCAATCCTTTAATGATTTTGAAACAGAAATAGATTTGCAATAACTTAACGGGATTAACATGGGTCGCATTTTACATTCTGACAAAGCTTGTGCTAACATTGCTTTGCAGATCAGTAAGGAAATGAAGAAAAAATTTGTAAGTGAAATTATTGAGAATGAGACAAAAATTGGTCTGATAATTGATGAGTCCACTTCCTTAAGTAATAAGTCAAGTTTTATTGTATACGTCCGGTGTTCTTTGAAAAAAACTGGTATGTGTGGCTCCACTAACGTATTTCTGGATCTGGTAGAACTTGATGGCGTTACCGCTAAAGAAGTATTTAACTCTTTAATGAACTGCCTTCATTCAAATGGGTTATCTGAGCAGTTTTTAAGCGATAACTTGACAAGCTTAACTTGTGATGGTGCTGCTACCATGCTCGGAAAACACAAAGGAATTGGGGCATTATTTTGTCAGAAATTCCCTTCTATTATTGTCTGGCACTGTGCAAACCACAGACTTGAGCTGTCAGTTTCAGACGTTATTAAATCTGTTTCAGGAGTAAGCAGATTCAAATCCTTTATTGATAAACTCTATGTTATCTCACGCCTCACCAAAGAACAGTAGAGAACTCCGGAACTGTGCGAATCTATTAGAGGCAGAAATTTTAAAAATTGGAAGAGTTTTGAGCACCCGTTGGGTCGCATCTAGTTTCAGATCTGTCTCAGCTGTATGGGAGTCCTACGAGGCGTTAGTACAACACTTCAAAGAAGCTTCAAATGATACAACTAGAGAAAACAAAGAAAGAAGTACTTTTTCTGGCCTCCTCAACAAAATCACAGATACAAATTTCATATTAAACCTGGGTTTGATGGCTGACGCTTTACAAGAGCTTTCAGAACTAAGTGAAGCTTTATAGCATTGCAACGAAGATTTGAGCTATGCAAATAGAAAATTGCAAATCGTAGTTGCTTTATTCGAAGAAAGGAAAACAACTCCTGGTCTATACTCTAAAATGGCCCAAGAAGCAGTTGACAACTTGTCTTTTTTCAGTGTTCCTCTCCAAACAAAAGCTGGTCGAGTGAACGACCAACCGATGAACCTGAAAATATTTTACGGAGTACTGAAAACGTCTATTGAAGCGAGACTGTTAAATGAAAAGACACTAAGTTAGCAGAAACTTTCAAAGTTATGGACACTAGAAACTGGCCTGAAAACATCCCAATAACGTTCGGAGAAAACGAAATGAGGGAACTTGCTTCCAGGTTTAAGCTTAATGAAAGGCAGTTAATAACGGGTTTCAGAGAATATATCTACTCCAGAACGTTACCAGACAGCCTCTGTCTGCTCGAGCAATCGATCAACTCGGTTTCCATTTCATCAAGTGAATGTGAAAGAGGGTTTTCTCAAATGAATTTAATAATAACACCTCTGAGATCGTCACTCAAAATTACAACGGTGTCTGGCCTGTTGTTTGTAAAAATAAATGGACCTCCTCTCCGGCTGTTTCAACCAGAAAAGTACGTTGACACTTGGTTTGTTTCTGGACACCACTCAGCGCTAGCTGTCAAAAGTATAGGAGAGATCAAGAGAAAAGAAATACGATGAAAACAAGTTAAAGTTTTGGACTATATTTTAAAAAGAATTCGAATACAAAAAGTAACGCTGTATTGCTCTACTGCTATTTATGTTAATAAAAGAAGTTTGAGTTCTATAAAATCTTCTTGTTTCCTTTCAAGAACCTAATTCTTTACACAGGCAAACACTGTTTTGTGGTGATGGAATGATATATAATAGAAGGGGGTGGGGGGTAAGTCTCGGCAGGTTGTAGTTCCGGTACCTCAATTTCTAGAAATCGAGCACAGTATATATATATATATATATATATATATATATATATATATATATATATATATATATATGTATATATATATATATATATATGTATATATATATATATATATATATATATATATATATATATATATATGTATATATATATATATATATATATATATATATATATGTATATATATATATATATATATATATATATATATATATATATATATATATATATATATATATATATTTCTAGTCATGGTTTTAAATGATAAAGGTAATTTGATAAAATTTCTAATCATCTATATTCATTTAAATCTTAAATTTATCTCATTTGGTACGACATTTTCTGAAAATACATTTGTAATGGTATTTAAAAATCTTAATTTAAAATTGTATATTTTTAGTAATAGGTGTGGTTATATTTTTGTCGAAATTGCACACGCAATATGTTTTCGAAATTGTGCACCGCATACAAAGAAGTATGGCCACACAAACAACTAAGATGCAAATTTGTTCTGTGTAAATGTATATATAATCGATACATTTGGTATTCTATTGTAAAAAAGAAAATATTTATTCAATTTTCCAAAATTTGTAAAGATTTCATTGTCAAAATTTAAATAATTTTCGACCATTGTTACTAAATAGCTTGAGTCTTTTAAATTCTAATAAATTCGTATCTTGGAAACTTCTGTATTTCTGATTTATATTCTTCAACTTCGTGAAAGGAAAATCTCAAAGTATTTGGGGATCTTTATGGTTTTTGGGAAAACGATCCGCGACCAAAGCTTTCCACTGCCACACACTCTTTTATCTCCCTAGCACCTTGGAGATGCTCTGCTGATCGAAACCCGAATTTCGGAAAGAATACGACCCCAAATGCGAAGTAGCAATTAACCAATACGGATCAATAAACACACACTGCACCTCCAAATAATTAACCCCAATAAAAGAACAAAGACCAAAGCCCAAAATAATATTAATTTTAATTTTTAATTTTTATTTTTTGCTACAGCCGACTGGCCTCAAATACAATAAATTTATTATCATAGACTTTTACGCCAACCTGGCGCTCACTACTCAGTAGGACAGTACTGGGTAACATTCACCTATACCGGCATTATGCAAGGTATTAGGCTCTGTGGAAGGGTAATGTGCCAAACCAATCCGTAAAAGTACCGTAGTACATTCACGGACGGGTTTGTCACATCACTCCTTATATTGTTGTTGTTGTTGCTTGAAACGAGGTGTTATACGTCTATTTTGGTGTATACTGGTTCGTACGACGAGACTTTTGTGGGAGCGTAGATGTTGGCTCAATGACAGAGGGCTGTGAAAGCTTAGTTCGTTTTCGTGTCCTCAGATGGTAGGTAGGAGTAGGGACAGAGGGAAGGGAAAGGACTGTTTGTGTTTGTGTGTGTGTTTGTGTATGTGTGTGGATGTGTCTTTCTATTTTACGTTTCTTGGTGTAGATGTTTTCTGGTTCATCAAATTGCTCATTAAGATCGGGTGTTCCTGGAACTGCGCGTTTAGATGGTACAGAGGTTGACGGACCTTGTGTGTTATTGAATTGGGGAGGATTGTGCACCAGAGCGGTAACAGTGACAGTGCGGCAGTTGTTCGATCCCCCCTCTCCATCAGACGAATCTGGATCTGTATGTGTGTTAAGTGTTTGTCTTTCAGTGTTAGTGTATTGTGTGTTTATGTATGTGTGTTGTGTGTCAGTAGGATGAGTGTCAGTGTATTGTTCGCTCACTGTAGATGGCTCAGATGGAGTAGAAGCAGGTCTTGTGCTTTCACATATCGCAGTCGGATTCGTATTACTGAGGAACTTCCGTACTATACGACACGTGTTTATGATCACTGCCTTTTGCATAGTGACATATGTGTATTTTGGGAGACCCAAGAGGCTCAAACTATTATGTAGTGTGTGTGGAATGACCCCGGTGGCACTGAGCACTATTGGAACGATGTGGACATGTTCCATTCGCCATTGTTGTTTTATTTCGGCTGCGAGGTCAGTGTACTTATCCAATTTACCTGCGTGTGTTTTTTGTAAGTTGTGTGTATTTGGAACCGCAATATCGATCAGATAGGTTGTCTTAGTGTTTTTCATTACGAAGGTGATATCTGGTCGATTATGATTTATGGTCTTATCTGTAATAATCGACCGATCCCAGTAAAGTCTACAGGAGTCATTCTCCGCTACTACTTTTGGTGTGAGCTTGTAGTAAGGTGTTTTATCGGTTATAAGGTGGTGCTTAACCGCTAGTTTCTGGTATATAATTTTGCCAACCTGGTCGTGACGGTGTTTGTATTCAGACTGAGCGAGCTGAGTACAGGCAGCTGTGATATGTTGGATAGTTTCAGGTTTGGAATGGCATCTCCGGCATGAGTCAGATGTTATTGACGAGTCACGAAGTATGTATTTTGAGTAATTCTTTGTGTGAATTACTTGATCTTGTATAGCTGGCATAAATCCTTCAGTCTCCGGGAAAAGACTTCCTTGACTCAACCAGGCGTGCGACGTTATTATTATTATTATTATTATTATTATTATTATGAGAAAGTTTAACGAGATAACGCGACTGCACTTCAAAAACCCCCAGGCGGAGGGAAAAGTGTCCGTGCAGCGTACCAGGTCAGGTACTTCTAGGTCAGGTACGTAATGTCCGTCATACAGCATCCCCTTCCTGGTCTTCCCTACCTAATAAATCCCCGAACCTCGCTGCAAAACCATGGCAGTGGGAGATTCGAGGGCAGGTCCAATGGATGTTCGAGGACCCGCTCTAAACGGGGCATGGGCGTTCAAAGGTGCTCATGAACTCCCGGAGAAAGTCGTCTCGTGCGACCGGAGCGTGCGGAGCGTCCCGATAATAACTGCTTTTTGCATTGACGCCGCTAACATGTTGGCGTGAGATCTACAAGCCGGAATGATGTTAAGATTGCGCACAAAGGAGTTATGCATACCCCCCAGACATCCGATTATAAGTACGACCAAGCGGACCGTATAGCCCGGGTACAGTTGTCGCAGCTCGTGTATTAGATCTTGATATTTAATCCTTTTTTGCTCCTCCTTTTCGACTATGTTAGTTTCCGCCGGAGCAGAGAACTCGATAACATACATAGTCTGAGATGTTAAATCTTGGAGCACAACATCAGGCTTATTAGCGCTCAATTGCCTGGTAGTTGCAACCGGCATGTTCCAAAAGATCTTGCACTTTTGGTTGGCAACAAAAGATTCTACTTCCGCAGGATCGTAGGGCAAGACTGGTGTTTTGTCAACTTCGTAATGATGACGAAGATAAAAGTAGAGCACACGCAACGCTGCATTATGGCGATGGATATAGGTGGATTTAGCATAATAAGAACAACCTGAAGTCAGGTGCATTAAGGTTTCCGGGTATGCTTTGCATGCCCGACACGAGGTACTCGAAACCCCTTTATTACCCATCACATATTTTTGGTGTGTTAAAGTGTTCCACACTCCATCTTGAGCTGCCATGATAAAGCCCTCCGTTTCCGATTTAAGTCCATTAGCTCTCAAGAAAGCCCAAGTGAGTTCGCTCGAAAGGCCAAGGTTGTCAAGATGACGGTAGAACATACCCTGGTGAACTTTGTCGCGATGTTTATTGAGCAGATGTTGTTGCTCGGCTCTCTTGATTGTCGACTTTTGGCGCGACTGTGATAGTGAAAGAATGTTATCATCACCGTCGCGATTACGCGGATCGAAGGCTAAGCCCAAGATATCGGCGGCACGTTGCGCTGCTGTGAATAAAAATGCGCCTACGCCAGCAAGCTCGTGATCCCTGACGAGTTGCAATAGCGGGTCTGAACTGTTAAGTACACGACAAGCTGTACCCAAGACTATACGATCATGTAAACGTTCGACTGACAGGAGCCCCCTCCCCCCCTGGTCTCGTGGGAGGTAAAGTCGTTGTGTCGATGCGCGTGGGTGCAAACTACGGTTGATATTCATTATTTTCCGCGTGTCTCGGTCTAGTTCCTCCAATTCATTCACATTCCACTTAATTGAGCCAAAAGTATATAAAAGGATGGGTATGGCTAACATATTTGTAGCGCTGGTCTTGTTCTTCGCCGACAATTCGGAACTCCAAATCTGTCGGAGACGGCGCTTATATCTACTACTTAAGGCGGCCTTCATGTTCTTCACGTCCTGGATGTGACTTTCGCCAACACCAAGGTACGTATAGGTCGCTCCTTCATCAAGATGTTCTATGATGCTTCCATCCACTAATTGGGCGTGTGAATCAAAATTCGGAACTACACCATGCTTACAGTGCACCACCGCGCATTTGTCCAGTCCGAACTCCATACCGATCGCGTGCGTGTATTTGTGTGTTAATTTTAGAGCGCAGTTGAGATCACTCTCCGACGAGGCATACAGTTTTAAGTCATCCATATAAATTATTATTATTATTATTATTATAGACTTTTACGCCAACCTGGCGCTCACTACTCAGTAGGACAGTACTGGGTAACATTCACCTATACCGGCATTATGCAAGGTATTAGGCTCTGTGGAAGGGTAATGTGCCAAACCAATCCGTAAAAGTACCGTAGTACATTCACGGACGGGTTTGTCACATCACTCCTTATATTGTTGTTGTTGTTGCTTGAAACGAGGTGTTATGCGTCTATTTTGGTGTATACTGGTTCGTACGACGAGACTTTTGTGGGAGCGTAGATGTTGGCTCAATGACAGAGGGCTGTGAAAGCCTAGTTCGTTTTCGTGTCCTCAGATGGTAGGTAGGAGTAGGGACAGAGGGAAGGGAAAGGACTGTTTGTGTTTGTGTGTGTGTTTGTGTATGTGTGTGGATGTGTCTTTCTATTTTACGTTTCTTGGTGTAGATGTTTTCTGGTTCATCAAATTGCTCATTAAGATCGGGTGTTCCTGGAACTGCGCGTTTAGATGGTACAGAGGTTGACGGACCTTGTGTGTTATTGAATTGGGGAGGATTGTGCACCAGAGCGGTAACAGTGACAGTGCGGCAGTTGTTCGATCCCCCCTCTCCATCAGACGAATCTGGATCTGTATGTGTGTTAAGTGTTTGTCTTTCAGTGTTAGTGTATTGTGTGTTTATGTATGTGTGTTGTGTGTCAGTAGGATGAGTGTCAGTGTATTGTTCGCTCACTGTAGATGGCTCAGATGGAGTAGAAGCAGGTCTTGTGCTTTCACATATCGCAGTCGGATTCGTATTACTGAGGAACTTCCGTACTATACGACACGTGTTTATGATCACTGCCTTTTGCATAGTGACATATGTGTATTTTGGGAGACCCAAGAGGCTCAAACTATTATGTAGTGTGTGTGGAATGACCCCGGTGGCACTGAGCACTATTGGAACAATATGGACATGTTCCATTCGCCATTGCTGTTTTATTTCGGCTGCGAGGTCAGTGTATTTATCCAATTTAACTGCATGTGTTTTTTGTAAGTTGTGTGTATTTGGAACCGCAATATCGATCAGATAGGTTGTCCTAGTTTTTTTCATTACGAAGGTGATATCTGGTCGATTAGGCTTTATGGTCTTATCTGTAATCATCGACCGATCCCAGTAAAGTCTACAAGAGTCATTCTCCGCTACTACTTTTGGTGTGAGCTTGTAGTAAGGTGTTTTATCGGTTATAAGGTGGTGCTTAACCGCTAGTTTCTGGTATATAATTTTGCCAACCTGGTCGTGACGGTGTTTGTATTCAGACTGAGCGAGCTGAGTACAGGCAGCTGTGATATGTTGGATAGTTTCAGGTTTGGAATGGCATCTCCGGCATGAGTCAGATGTTATTGACGAGTCACGAAGTATGTATTTTGAGTAATTCTTTGTGTGAATTACTTGATCTTGTATAGCTAGCATAAATCCTTCAGTCTCCGGGAAAAGACTTCCTTGACTCAACCAGGCGTGCGACGTTATTATTATTATTATTATTATTATTATTATTAGTTAATGACAGATGACAATAACTGTTAATTGATAAAATTATCACTCCTATAGTTATTGACTTCCCCGTTAATGACTATTTGGAAGCATTGAAATCATGACAGTCGCAAACACACCAAAAAATAATTAAAATTTAACTTATTGATACTAAAATACGCAATTCAATATTTGTTAACTTATAATGTTTTCATATAAATTTGAAAAAAAATTTAAATCGCTAGCAAAACCTGTATACAAATAAAATATTAGAACCACCCGCTTAACAATTTGTTTACATATTCACGAATTTGACTGTAGGTTACACACGCGGCTATTAACCCTTTGCACTCGAACCATTTTTTAGTATGGGTACTCAGCTACTCGACAATAGTTTTAATAAAAAATTGTAATACATCAAAGCTAAGTATTTTAAACAAAAGTAGCTTACTTATATATTTTATTTTTATTTGCATATTACAAACATTATGTTTTAATACTAAATTTTATAATTTTCTTTAGTGTGATATTTGAAGTAAAGAATAGGATGGCGCCTGAGAGACGCCTTTCGAGTGCAAAGGGTATTTATTGTGCCGCCGTGGCGGCGCCTATCGAGTGCAAAGGGTTAAAACAGTTACCGACAGAACGTTTATAAACCTTCTGTAACAAGACTTGGTTAGATATAAACTAACACAACAAATAATTCGTTGATTCGTTTTTTAAAAATAATCACCACTTCAGTTGTTAATAATAACGGTTTAAATTTATACGTGTCAATCACTATAGGGGTTTATAGGGGTTTAAATTTATACGTGTCAATCACTATAGATAAATGAAAAAACACAGAAGATTATGTTAAAACCTGCAAAGAATGCCAACTTACGAAAACTGATTGACATCCAATACGCAATAAATTAGTAATTACCACAAATGCAGAAAACTTTAATGACCAAATCGACATAGATCTGATAGGACCGTTAAAATAAACAAAAAATAGTAATAAATATATACTGGTTATAAATACTTTTTAACTTTCGGATTTCCAAAAACTATTTTGTCAGATCAAGTTAAAGAATTTTAAACGAAACTTTGAATTATGTAATTAATAGCTTACAAATAAAGCATAAAACTTCTAGCTCATATAGGTCTCAAACTAATGGTTCCGTAGAAAGAACTAATCATCTTATCAAAGAGTACCTAACACACTATGCAAATGAAGAAAGTGAATGGGATGAATTTTTAGAGGTTTGTTCATTTGTACATAATACTAATAAACGTAAAACTACCGAATTCGAACCCTACAGGTTAACTTTTGGAAAAAATTCTAATATACCTGTTCCTGAGAATATGAAAACTCATAACAAATACCTAGATGAAATAAATGATAAATTTAATAAATACCGTAAAAACGCTTGTGAAAATTTACTCGCCAGCAAGCCAGAAGAAAAAAAAAGATATGATACTAAATATAATATAAAACCTTTAAAAATAGGCCAAATGGTTTGTGATGTAGGTTTCGCTTTGCGTGATTAAAATTGTTACAGGGCTGTCCAGTTTTTCATCACAGGTTATTGGCCTTGTATATAATACACCTGATATAAAATACACCGCGTTGCGGGAAAGGGATAGAAAACAGTGTTCTTACTCTTTTAATGATAAAAATCCACGTATTTACAGGTGATTTTTATTGCTATTTACAGGATGATTTTTATTGTTATTTACATGATGATTTTTATTGCTATTTACATAAACATATGTGATAGTGATTAGTAATTATTACTGATTATGTATTTTAATAAACTTGCAATATTTATTTAAGAAATAAATATATTTAGATACAATATACGTATAAATGCATTCATCAGTTACATAATTTATGATGTGTATATATTTGAACTGCGCAGTACGCACTAGTCCAATATTTATAAAACACGCATATAAATGTACATATTGTATTTCAATTTTTTCGACCCTCAGTTTTTTAGAATTTGATTTTTTGCGTCGCGTATAACCATTTTTGAAAGTATGTATTGAAACATATGTACTAATACGTATTTAAAGAATTACGTAGATCGTTTTCATTGTTCTAACTTCTAATTAAAATGCAATACGAATACGGATACTAAATAATAAATGTTATTTATGTGACAATGTCACATAAATTGTACCCAGTATTTCATGGAATAAGGCATTTCACATTACAACCTGAACCATTGCAGGTATTCTTCAAAATAGGTAGGTATGCAATTATGGCCTATGCAGTTACATAGTTACTCATTTATCACTGTCAATATTTTTCCTAAAATATTTATGCTAGCTGGTTGTCTCTTAAATTTTAGCACATATTACATCCATATTTTTTAAATAAATAAATAAAAAAATTACTCGAGATTTCATATTATTTATCGTCACCAGAAATACCAATATTATTTGTATTCTTGCCTTCGTGCGATTCGTGTTTATTTTCATTGTTATCAGTTCTATTCATTCGTTTTTTCTTATTTTTTTACCATACGGACAATTTATTTTTATATTTAATGTATTTTAAGTTGCAATTCTAATTTATGAACAATTCGCCTTTAATTTTTAGTGTTTTTTAAATGTTGTTTAGTCTGTTTACTACTGATAATATTTCAGTTTTTATTATTTAATGCATTATAGTTAATTTAATTTTCATTATTATAATTATTAATTAATATAAGTAATACTGGAAGTGCGAAGACAAAAAGAAAAAGCCTGCCCGTACAAGTGAAATTGAACATAATAAGTGAGTTAGAGAAAGGTGCATCACTTCGCACACTATTCAAAAAAATAAAGACAAAATTAAGCAGTTCGGTAAAACTTACCATAAAAAGTTTGTTGCCAATCGGTGACGAATATCTACACCACCAGCCGAAGAATTAGAATGTGCCTTGTTTCAGTGGTTTCAACAAATGAGAAGTTTAAATAACATAGTAATTTCATCAATACTGCATGCAAAGGCGATCGAATTTAACGAAAAGTTGGGTGGGCCTTCTAATTTCGTAGCAAGCAATGGGTGGATTCGAAATTTTAAAAGACGGTATGGTTTACGGGACCTAAGTGTTAAAGATGAAAAACTTTCGTCGGATGAAAATGCTGCTGCCGACTTTAAAAATACTACCTTCATACAAATTTTGAGCGAAGGCTACAACCTAGAAGATATTTATAATGCGGATGAAAGTGGTGTTTTTTTGAAAACATTGCCCAAAAAAACGATTGTACTGCCGACTGAAACAGAAGCACGAGGATCAAAATTACCGAAGGATAGAATAACGATCATGTTTTGTGCCAATGCTTCTGGTATTCATAAATTACCCCTTTTTATTACTGGGAAAAGTAAACAGCCACGCGATTTTAATACAATTATTTCGTTACCCGTATACTATACCGGGCAAAAGAGTGGATGGATGGACGGCACTTTATTCCGAGAATGGTTTGAAAATGGTTTTATTGCGGAAGTACTGGCATATAAGGCAAAAACTAACTACAAAAACAGTTTTGTTTGTTGATAACTGCCCTGCCCACCTTAACGAAAATATTTTATGTTAAATATTAGTGTATAAGTATGTGGTTGTGTGCTTTGTTTAAAATTATTATTTCCATTGACCGTATTTTGGTCTTTTTTCGGTTGAAAAACACTGTTTGGAATTCTACAAAATTCCTTTGTTCTCGCGTTTTGGTTACTCCATACCTTTTTTGGTGTGTAGTTTTTCACCTATTTTGATATTTCGTTTGAGTAAATTTTTTGACCTTTATAATTCTTTTAAAAAAAAAAAATAAAGGAAAAAAAATATATATAGTTATATATAAAAAAAAAAAAAAAAAAAACAAAAGGCAAAATATTTTTAGAATTGTAAGGTAATTGTTAGGCCATTTATTAAGAAAAATATATTTCTTGGTTACAAAAAAAAAAAGGAAAATTATTTATTCAAAATTAACAATTAAATTAAAACCTAATACTAAAATTATTTCAAATTGTAATATAAAAATATGTGCTTCAAAACTTAAATCTAGTCAAATAATAATATAAAAAATTTTAATGTAAAATTTGTGCAATTTAAAATTTAAATTTACAAAACATTTTGGGTACTTATAATTTCCAAAAGGTGTTTGGTTAAATGTGGGCAAATGGTTGTACACTGTTGTATTCCCTCGAATTGATATTATGTCGAGTTCAGTTTACAATCACTCGCCTCAGTTAAATTTAGTGTAAGTAAATCCAAATCTTTCTAATTTAAGTAAATACCTAAATATACTATACGATTTGTAAATGGAATTTTAACTTTGTATATTTCGTACTTAATTACTTAATAAATAAATTGTACATTGTGGTTTGGAAAAATTGATTTTATTGTTTAATACCTCGTATCTGTAAAGTAGCGACTGAGGGCACATTTTTGGTTGGGGAAAGATCCACAGGCAATTTCGACTTCCACTGCAACTTTACAAGCTCACTAACACCTCGAGCCCACTCTGTGAATACTTTCTTATTCTAAGTGCGCCCTCACAACAATCTCACCTTCAGTGAAAATCAATCAATTCAAGATTAACCAACTACGAAATCGATAAATAAAACCTTTAATTTTTATTTTTAAATTTTTTTTTCGCTACATAGGTTTTCTTTTATAAAATAATGATTTTTGCCATAATCTTTTGAAGATTGACAACCTGATGGCCGAAACATGTTAGATTGACAACTATTTTCAATTGTTTTTATTTTTTGACATATAGATCCTGTTTTTAGTTTTTCGATCTACACTCTTTGATTTGTTGTGCAGGAAGTCGTTTCCTTTTGATTATTTCATGCAAAACTAATTAGTTTTGCAAAAATGCAAGATTTGAAAAAGATGCTACGATATATGCCACCATTATACCATTATTTTTATTTAAACTTACCCTACATACATCGTAGAAGTGCTATTGAACTAGGAAATGACGCTGTTCTCTTACCCAACGCAACGTATTGGCAAATGAAGATGAGGAAAACGTTTAATTTTTATCATAATGATTAATAGACTTTACATTTAGTTTTTTGTTAAATCAGTTTGGAATAAAAAATTTTATTTTAAAAAAAAATCGTTTTTTTAAATGCAATGCAACGTTTTCAAATTATTAGCAATAGGTATTTCTGATGAAAACTGTTAATGTTAGTTTCATTTGGATCACATCTACCTCTCTCTAAAATTCTGATTGACAGAGCAGATGTGATCCAAGTTAAAATAACTAACAATTTTTAATACAAAATCACAAACTTTTGAAACACTATATGCATATAATATTAAGTTTTTTGAATGTTTTTTGAAAATATCAGCACAACTAATGAAAATGCGTTTTGCTCAAATTTTTTGTTTTATTTTGTGCTTTGTATTTTGTATTCCTTTTTTTATTGTTTTTATTTTTTTGTATTATGGCAGTTTTTTATTTTATTTAATATTCTAATTTATAATAACGGTTTTATAATTTTACATTTTTATTTTTATTTATCAATTTTAACTTGTAGATTTCACTTAGTAGATTTCACTTATATATTTACTTTTTATTTAGATATCAGTTTTTATCTTTTTATCTTGCTCATTTTTAATTGCTTTTATAGAACTGTTTTATTTCTCTAGTAGTTTTTTATACTTTTAATTTCAAATGTTATCGAGTGCCTGTGAAATATTATTAGTGTATGGCGGATTTTTATCCGTATTTAAACATACACCAATATTCATATGTTCACTCAATGTCCAGCTTTTGGCTGATACTAGAACACTCGATGT
Organism: Brachynemurus nebulosus; assembly: GCA_035578155.1. Taxonomy (NCBI): domain Eukaryota; kingdom Metazoa; phylum Arthropoda; class Insecta; order Neuroptera; family Myrmeleontidae; genus Brachynemurus; species Brachynemurus nebulosus. The sequence continues at coordinate 13,563,788 of JAPWDM010000007.1, forward strand.
ACTTTGGCAAATGGCCAATTCATTATGTTAATTAAAATTGACATAGTGTTTGAAAAATTACCAAACTGGATCGGCTGGGACTCGAACCCGGATCTCTTGGTTACCAGTCAAGCCTAGTTGGTAAAGCGCTTGGCTGGTAACCAAGAGATCCGGGTTCGAGTCCCAGCCAATCCAGTTTGGTAATTTTTCAAACACTATGTCAATTTTAATTCTCTAGTAGTTGTTAATATATTTTTATTTTCATTTAGGGTAGACCGAGGCGAATTGGATCACAGGGCGAATCGGATCAAAATAGCAAATAGAAGAAAATTTAAATAGCCGCGCTAGACTGAACGCAGCCATAACAACACATAATTCGGTCTCTCCCCACGCATCTATAACTATAATATAATCAGTATTTTGTTACCACTTGTATTTTCAGTACCGCTAACGCTCGCCAGTTATGTAGATGTAAGGTTATTACAGTTTTAGTGTCAATTGTAAGATACGCAGTTATTATTGTTAGTTGTTTTAAAGAAAAAATTTGTTAAATTGTAATTTTTTTTGGATAATATTATTCGGTAAGAGTCTAATTTTAGAAATTCATTTGGTTTTTAATAATACTGTGATAGGTTTTCTAATCAACACATAGTTTCTAACGACCTTTGATATGAGACGAATAGGATCATGTCTTTCGAGGCGAATTGGATCAGTACTTAAAATGTTTATTACTTATTTATAAATATGTTTTCATTGTTTCAGATGGTTCGGACATATGTAAAAAAAACTCACCAAGGTTAGTGGGATCAAGAAGATATGAGAAAAGCTGTAGACAAAGTTCTGACTAAAAAACTTACTATACGTAAAACAGCTGAGACTTACAATGTGCCTTATACCAGTTTGCAAAGAAGAGTGACTTCTAGTAGGGGTGTACTCAGTAGTCGAGGTGGTCAACCAACAATGAACAAGGGCACTGAAAAGAAGTTTGCTGATCGATTGTTACATTTATCAAATCGTGGGTTCGGCATAACTCCAAAAGCTGTTCGTAAATACGCTTTTGAATATGTCGAACGTCAAAATATAAAACATAATTTTAATAAAATATCTGGGATGGCCGGAGAAGATTCGTTTCATCGATTCATGAAACGAAACCCACAATTAAGTATCCGAAAGCCAGAAGGGTTGTCAAGGGCACGAATAAATGGTATGAAAAAGGAAAAAATTGCAGATTTTTTTAAAACGTTAGAAAAGGTAATAGATGACAATAACTTGAGAGCAAAACCTGAATGTGTGTATAAGGCCCGGCATACACGTTACGGTATACCGGAGAGGTATACCTGTACAGGTAACCTGCGCAGGTAAACCTGAACGTGTATGCTAGTAAAACTGTACAGGTCACCAGACCTGAGAAAGAATTGAAAATCAGTATTTTCTGCCTGCGCAGGTATGTATACCGGAGCGTGTATGTGAGTCAAAACAAGACCTGCACAGGTTTGTGGTGACATGTGTGCTGAACGCTGATTGGTTTCGGTATTTTCTATCCAAAGTTTGCGTAAAATATATTGGAAATAAATTAAATGTTAACAAAAACTATTTAGTTTAACTTAGAAAGGATAATTAAATAAAAAAATTGTAATTGTTCATTAATTCATAACTTATTAACAATAATTATGTACTTAAAAATATTTACTCAAACATGTGATAATTAATTTTGAAGCTTCCCGCTCTGTTTTGGATACAAAATGGATGACATGTCACGACTCTATTTATTATAGGGTCTCTAGGTTTGATCGGTTTGATTTCAGTAGTTTATACGTATTCAGTAAAGACTGTAAAGACAGAAGTTTTTTTGTGACTGATTAATTATTATATTTTTCAAAATGTCAAACAGAAGGCGAAATGAAATTATAGAGGAATTTATAGAAATTTATAAATCTGAACCTTGTCTTTGGCTGGTAAAATGTAAAGATTACCATAATCGTATAAAAAGGGATGCTGCTTACGCAAGATTAATCACAAAATTAAAAGAGTTGGAGCCGGATGCTAGTAAAGATACAGTAGTTAAAAAAATAAATAATTTAAGAAGTAACATTCGTAAAGAAAAGAAAAAATACGATGCATCAAAGAGGTCTGGAGCAGGGGCCGATGACCTGTATAAGCCAACGCTCTGGTATTACAATTTATAATTTCCTGGGGGATCAAGATTTGCCTAGTACATCAACATCCAATTTAGATGATGAAGAAAAAGCGGGAGTGATGACGTAAGTAAACAAAAAGCTTATGATGTATGTTTTTTTATACTATTTATTTGAACCAGAAGCGAATACATAGTTGTAATAGTTTATAAAAAAATAATAAATTAAACTAAAAATTTTAATTTACATAACAAATTATATGTACAGCTAAACCTTTTTTTATGCGGTCTTTTTTGTGCGATTTTTTTTATGCGATCTTTTTTATATGGTTTTTAAAAAAGGCCATTAAAATGCATAATATGAATCAAAATCCCGATCCATCGCATAAAAAAAGTTTTTTTTTTACAATTTGAACTGAACTAATCATTTTATAGCTATTTATGATATTTTTGAATATATATTTATTTGCGATTTTTCTTATGCGATCCCTATCTACCGTATAAAAAAAGGTTCAGCTGTAGTTGTAAATGTAATTTATAGAAATTTTGTCTATGTAAAAAAAATTTTTATAGTAACATGTTAACGTTATTTGTTTTTAAGAACATGTTTGTCTTGCCATGGAACTTTTCCTTCGTTCATGAAATAGTTACAGAAATCCTCTCGGACTTTTTTAGCACCACGAGTTACATTCCCCTGGTTTTGATGATTCAGGGCAATCATGTTTGATTGGGAAGTATCGTCACCTGTACAAACAATAGTCCCGTTTTCAATATTTTCTTGATACAAACTGTTTGGGGGTGCATAAGTGGATCCATGTTCCATCAAAAAATTATGTAAGACACAAGTGGCCTTCACTACTTTTATTATATTTTTTGGTTTTAAATTAATTTGTGTATGGTATATACGAAATCGTGAAGCAAGAATTCCAAAACCATTTTCCACAACGTGTCTTGCTCGAGACAGTCGGTAATTAAAAATCTCTTTATCAGGTGAATCTAACTGAGCTTGTCGAAATGGCTTCAATATATCGGTTCTAAGGGGAAATGCGTCGTCAGCAACAATCAAATAAGGAACATTTTTGAAGTTTTCTGTAACATTGTCAGGCTGTGTAATGTTTAATTCACCATTCTGTAGTTTTTTAAAAAATGTAGTATTCTGAAGAACACCTCCATCAGAAACTCGTCCATTAGTTCCAAAATCTATTAAAAGAAATCGATACATTGCATCCACTATTGCGAGAAGTACCATGCTATGTCGGCCTTTATAATTGTAAAAATACGATCCGGAATCTGCTGGAGGAACTATGTCTACGTGTTTCCCGTCCAGAGCTCCAATACAATGGGGGAAATTCCATCGCTCTTCAAACAATTTAGCAATTCCTTTCCATTTTTCCACGGAATCAGGAAACTAAAAAACATACAAGTTAAAATTAACACATGTTACATTAAATTTTTTTTTTAATTAAATGAAGTATAAAAGTAAATATAAAAAATGAAAAATACATGGAAAATTAAAATGTAAAAGTTCATACATATCCCCATTATATTATATATTTGTCTAAATAAGATTAATTTTTCTAAATAATTTTGTTAAAATATTTCAGGATAATATTCAAAAGAATATACAGGAGACTCAAGAATCTAATATACAGGAGACTCAAGAATCGCTACCGCTTTCTCAAAACTTTACTGACGTGGTAACCGTTATTGATGCTTCAAGATCACCAACTCCAAATGTAAACGTACGTGGCACTAATTCAAGGCCCAACACAAAAAAAAAATGGTGATTTAACTAATGATGTGTTGATCTCAGTACGAGATCATTTGAAAAGACCTCCAGCGCAGGAAGATCGTTTTGATCTCGTAGGAAAAACTGTAGCTATGAGGCTGAGGGGCCTGGAACATCGTCAGCGTTTGATTGCTGAGAAAAAGATTAATGACATTCTATTTGAAGCAGAAATGGGTTGTCTTCATTTACCACCCATTCAGTATGGGACTTCATTTACCAGCCACTCAGTAACTCCCAGCCCTACCAACTCACATACGAGTCCCTCACCACCATTTCAATATCAAATAGTTCATCATCACGGAGGACAAGAAATAATTGAATCACAAGATGTATACCCAACGTCTTCACATAGCACGGCTGCATCTTATTTATCTAATTTCAGTGAACATAATTCTGATTGTTAATTTGAGTTACATGTTCTGTTAAGAATACTAAATACCTAATAAACTATTTTTATAATTATTAAAATTTTGATTTTAATAAATGATAAGCTGAATTACATGTTTTATTGTACATACCTGTAGGTAATCTTTTCGCAGCACTTTGTATATGGCATCACACGTTTCCGGAATAATGCGACCAAGAACTTGAGGCGATATTAAAGTTGAATATTTGAGACATTCGTATGTCCGCCCTGTTGCCAGGAATCTCAGGGTAGCTGTTAGCCTTTCATGCGAAGAAATAGCAGTTCTCATAACGGTATCATTTTTTTTAATTAAAGGAGTCACCAATAAAAGCAGTTTATTGTACACTATTTCATCCATTCTTAAATAGTTACGGTAATCTGTTTGTTCTACACTCAATTCTTTTAATAATTTAACATGGGTATACTGACTTCTTTTCATTAACCAATCTTTGCACCACGCTTTACGTTTTTTTCTTTGTTTTTTGCAATTAATTGCTAAAAATAAACCAATCATCGCGATTGCGTCATCCGTGGTTGCCATGATAAAATCTACTAAAAAACTGATGAGTCAAACCTGCGCAGGTTACCTGTACAGGTATACCTCTCCGGTATACCGTAACGTGTGTGAGCTCGTTGCCTGTGCAGGTAAACCTGTGCAGGTAACCTGCACAGGTTTACCTGCGCAGGTATACCGTAACGTGTATGCCGGGCCTAAAGTGGACGCAACTGGAGTTCCACTAAATAACCGCCCCCTAATATTGTTGCCAAAAAAGGATCAAGGGACGTTGTCAGTATGACGAGTGTAGAACGAGGTGAAAACGTAACTGTTTTAGCCTGTACGAATGCTGCAGGACAGTACATACCACCGTTTGTTCTTTTTAAAGGGGTGCGGAAAGGAGATGACTTTATGATAGGTATGCCTTCTGGAACTGAAGTTGTGATGAAAGAAAAAGGTTGGGTCACTGAAGAAGCATTTAAGCTATGGTTACAACATTTCAATCGATACCGAACTAAAGGAAAAGTCATTTTAATTTGGGGTTTAATTTGGGATTTGGGGTGAATCGGATAATTTTCGGTGTTCAGTTTTTTGTTTGTCGAAAAGAAAATTTAACTAATTTATAATTTTAAGTTTATACAACATAAAGTAGAATAAATACTGATTATAATTAATAAATATAATTTTTCTTTAATAAAAATTGTATTTTTTTAACCTCAAAGTCAAATTGATCCGATTCGCCTCGGTCTACCCTATTATATTTTAATTTAGTAGCGTTTGTAGTTTTTTGTGTTTTATTTTGTTATGGTAATTAGAAGTATAATTTTTTTTTTAAATTTTTTCGTGTATTTTATTTGTTATTTTATTTTTTAATTAATAGCATGGATTTTGCTAATAACAATTTAATAAACAGCAACAGAATTTTCCGCGATTGAACAAATCCGTTCGAATTGAGCGATTCAATGTTTGTGCGATTGTTTCGTTTAAATAAAACATTTAGCGAATGAATTGATTGCCGACTTACGAGAACATTTGCCACCTGCAACAAGGGTATCATGTCTTACTCCCGAAAATATGGTGAGTAGATATCCATAAACATTTAATATTTTTTTTTCTTTTTTAGTTGATTTACTATATGTATGCATATTAAAAATTACTTTCAGATTTTCGCAACATTGCGCTTTTACGCCCAAGGGAGCTACCAGTTAGCTGTTGGGCAAGACATTTCAATTCCCATGTCGCAGATGTCGGTAGGCCGAAGTATAGACAGAGTTACGAGCGCAATCAATGATGTAATATGTCCGCGGAAAATTCAGTTTCCTTTAGCGCTAAGGGAAATTGCAAATGCTAGGGAAAGATATGTATGTATAATTTAAAGAAATTATCACTCGGTTACAAACTTTTCATTTGTTTGAATTGATCAATATTTGTATTTTTGTAGATTTTATAAAAAATACGGATTTCCCGGGGTAACTGCTGTAATTGATGGTACACACGTCGCTATTAATTCACCATCAGCGAATCATCCTGTATTCCTGAAGCATTTATACATCAACCGAAAACAATATCATTCCATAAATGTGCAATTAGTGGCTTACGTGGACGGCAAAATAGTCAATGTCAACGCTAAATACCCCAGGTCAATACATGATTCTTTTATTTGGAGCAACTCGCGATTAAGGGCGTCATTAATGGAGTTACACCAACGTAACCAGCTGCCTAACGTTTGGTTGTTAGGTAAGAAAATATTATTCAAATCAATGCATTCATACCAACAGTGACCTTTTTTTCAGGAGATAGTGGCTACCCTCTGGAGTCGTGGTTAATGACACCATTTCAGAATGCGGTTGAGGGTAGCCCTGAATATCGCGACAACCAAACTCATAAAAGGGCACGCGCTCACACTGAGCGCGTAATTTGTAATTTGAAAGCACGGTAGCGGTGTCTATTAAGGCACCGCACATTCAATTATTTGCCTAATAAAGCTTCAAAAATTATAAATGCTTGTGTCGCTTTACACAATATGTGTGTAGATAACAATATGGAAATTGAAAATAATGAAGACGCAAACGAAGACAATTTTGAAGAACACCACGGTGAAAATTTCATCGAAAATAATGTGGCAATACATTTGCGAAATAACATTTTAAATTATTTTTAACAAATAAATGATTATAATATATTTTTTAGTCTTTTTTTATTTCTTGCCCCATCCCGTCAAATTATATAATATAATAATTATAATAATAATTTCTTTATTTGCTTATAAGATTTTACAACTTTTAGCAAAGGAGTTCAGATTATGTACAATCACTACCATATAGTTATACAAAAAAAGAAGAAAAAAAAAGAAAAAAAAATTATTAGATAAATAAACAGAGAGAGTATACAAATAAGGAAAATAAAAAACAAAAGAAAATAAAAAAATAAAAAACGTTTAACTCTGACAATAGTAAAAATAAAAATAAAAATAATAATAATAATAATAATAATAATAATAATGAAAATAACATCGAATACATTAAAAAAAAATTACATTAGTATATCTTCAGTAACATAAACAAGGAGAGAAAAATTATTCGTTTAAAACAAAGGAGCGAGTACACATGACTGTTTTAATAAAGGCAAAGATCCGTTTTAACTCTGAGATACTTCCGACACTAAGCAATTTTGGAATAGTGGCTTCTTCTGGGGAGATACCAATTTTATCAAAAAGTTCTTTTCGAGTAAAACTGTACAAAGGACATTTTAATAAAACATGGGTTAGATCCTCCTTTTCACCCAAGTTACAGAGTGTACAGTTTAACTCACAGTAAATATTATAAGAGATTCCATTTAGTACCAGTCGCAACACTTTCCTACCAGCTACTCGAAGTTGCAATAATACTCTTATAAATGAAATAGGGCACCGAAATGTTAAATACCGCTGAGTATCCTCGTCAAATTGTAATTCATGATAAAAAGTGTTATACGTTGAACACACAGCTTTTTCTTGATCAGCGTAATATAGCTGCCTTGAATATTTTGAAATGATGTCCTGAATATCTTGTTTTGATACGGATTGAGCAAACCAATAGTTTAAACAGTCAAGTGATTCTAGGAAATTTTTTAATTGAAGCGCCCAGTTATATTTGACATCGAGCCTATTTTCATCTTCGGCTGTAGAAATCAAGTGAGTCAGTCGGTCATAACATATTTTCGGCAATCTATGGGATTTCATTTTTAGTAAACGGCGCCACCAACAAAGAATTAAATAAACTGCCTTTACCGAAACTTGTCGAATGCCAGTCTCTAATCGAATAAGATAACCTGGAGTGTTTTTAGGGAGTTGAAAAAACTGTTTAAAAAAATTGACTTGAACTACCTCTATATTTTGCAAATACCTTAAACTCCACGCAGGAGCACAATACAAAAGTGAATTTAAAATAATCGACTCATAAAGTCGTAATCTTGCTTCCCAAGAAACACGCTTAGAGCTGCTTAAAGTGGATATAACACTACTAATAGAAACTCTAGCTTTTTGAATACAATGTTTAGATGCTTCGCAGAACAAGGATGAACAAGTAAATGGGACGCCAAGATATGTATATTTATTTACAGCTTCTAACATTGCTGCACCACATGGGAAATGGCTAACTCTTGAAGAACCTCCCTCTTTATGAAATACCATAACCTTCGATTTGTTATAATTTATATGTAACCTATTTTGTTCAGCATACTTATGTAGAAGATCCAGTTTTCTGATGATATCTCCATAACTTTCTCCCACAATAACCAGATCGTCCACGTACAAGAGTAAAAGAACATCATTGATTCCATCAATATTTAAACCTGACGCCCCTCTAGCCCGAAAAAATTCTTCAATATCATTAATGAACACTGAAAAAAGCCAAGGGCTAAGTGGTTCACCCTGTAAAACATCCTTAGTTACTTTAAATGGTCTGCTAAGAATTCCATTCACCTTAATTTGAAACCTTGCATTGTCATATAAGCTTTTAATAATCCGAATTAGCTTAGCGCTCACTCCCACACTGAAAAGTTTGTACCAGAGAATATCATGGCTAACAGAGTCAAATGCTTGTTGAAAATTGACAAAAACTGCATACACATGCCTCTTTGGTAACCGTAGATGTGACTGTACAGCGGTACTAAGAATAAATATATTATCCAAACAGCCACGTCCTGTTCTAAAGCCTGATTGGCCCTCTACCAGTATCCCATCAAATTATAAAAAATACATACATTTCAAAAATGAATAAAAATATAAGAGTGTCCATATCAAGTGACCCAAATTTGAATTAATTTTTTACCTAACCACACTCAATATTTTTTTTCTTTTGATTTTCTTGAAGAGCTACTCTAACTTAGTACAAATTTCAAATTTCAAATTTTTATCACTTGTGGTTGCCTTTTTAAACAATTTTGAAATTTGGAAAATTCGCAGAGTTTGACAGTGTAACATAATACGTTCTTTATTGTAACTCCGTTTAGGGTTGTGATAGAAATATAAAAAAAAACACCATTTTCTTCAGAACTGCCTAAGCTTTAATTTGATATAAGTGTGTGTTTAAAGCAATTAAAATTTTTTACATAAAAACTCAAAATTTCAAAAAAGATTCCAAAAAAATAATGTCAAAAATTTCGAAAAAAATCCTGGTTATTCTTTTAAATTTTATAAACAAAATTTAAAAAAATCAATTTGGGACCCTCATGGGGTCATATATAATTTTAAATATATCTATGAAGAGACATTCAAAAACGCATTTAAAGGATCTTGAAGCTAGTGTGTTCTGATGATTATAACTCAAAATCAGTTTATTAACAGATATATAGGGTTTGTATGTGTAAATGGTAATTTTATGTATGTAAGAAATTCATTGGCGTCGACGAAAATGGGGAGTGGGCAAGATAATTCGGTGCATTTTGGTGCAATTTGGTACATTTTGGTGTCATTTTGGTGCATTTTGGTGCATTTTGATGTCATTTTGGTGCATTTTAGTGTCCTTTTGGTGCATTTTGGTGCAATTTGGTGCATTATGGTGTCATTTTGGTGCATTATGGTGTCATTTTGGTGCATTATGGTGTCTTGGTGCATTTTGGTGTCATTTTGGTGCATGTTAGTGCAATTTGGTGCATTTTGGTGTCATTTGGTGCATTTTGGTGTCATTTGGTTCATTTTGGTGTCATTTGGTGCATTTTGGTGTCATTTGGTGCATTTTGGTGTCATTTGGTGCATTTTGGTGTCATTTTGGTGTCTTTTGATGCATTTTGGTGTCATTTGGTGTGTTTTGGTGCATTCTGGTGTCTTTTTGGTGCTGCCTTTTTCGTTACTTTACGTTAATTCTGCTCTGGTTGTACTATATAAGACCATGTCGATATAAAAACTAATCAGTGTTATGTTATAAATCAAACTATTCACATCTATCAAAATGTTTAATTGTATACGTTTTGACATTTTCGCGGAAAAGTTCTCTTTTACGTCATATGAAAAGAAGAGTGCATACTCAGGAACATCAAACAAACAATAATGGCCAGATCGCAAATAATCAGTTTGAATATACCACGGTAAATAATGGCACACATGTGAACAACGCGGAGAACAGGGGACTTTTAATACAAAATGAATCGTCAAACTCTAATGATGAAGATGATGATAGTGAAAACGAATATAGCTTTGGAGCAAGAAATGACATTGAAGAAGAAAAGAAAGATAAACCAGTATTTCAAAATTAGGACGAAGATGACAAAAATGGATCTAAAAGAAACTTGAATTCTTTTGATGAAAGTATGATAGCTGCAACAGAAGCAATCAAAAGTAAATTTCATGCTTTAAAAAAATCGCATAATATGTTGAAATTTGTGAATAACGAAAACAATGGATCTGGTGAACAGAAGTATTTATCATCGCCTGATAATTACAAAGAAACAAGTTTTACTCCAAAAGTGGCTAGTCTCTTACAAACTGCTCTAGACATATTAATGACTAAAGAGCTTCAGAACGCATGCGCAAAGGATGAAGAACAAAAAGATTACAATTTAGCAGAGAAGGAACAACCTTCAACATCAAATTCAATAAATGAAGAAGCTAAACGTCTGAGGTATGATGAAAACGCTAGCCTTCATAATGATCATTCGAAACCCGTTGATGAAGTAGAATATTTTGATGATACGAACCATTTAGTAGATGAACTAGGAAGTTTAGTGACTCAAACCCAAATTGGAGAAGAAATGGTTAATACTATATGCAATTTACTATAATACTATAAGCTTTACGGATCACATCGAAAATGAGAAAAAACGAAGCCATTTTAATAATTTAAAGAAAAGTGACATTGGGAGGCGAATTATCTCCATTACTAGGAAATTGGAAAAGCGTGATATTATTGAGCCAGTGTTAAAGTATATATCAGATGATGACGAAGACAGCGATGAAAAAACATCTGTTAGCGATAACGAAGATATTACGAGCGAAGGAGAAGTTGATAATGATGATGAGAATACAGTCGCTAACGATAATGAAAAAATTGTGGGTAAAGGGTTATACTTACGACCCTATAGAAGGCGTTAAAATAAACTCATAACATTTAATAAGTTGTTAAAAATCTTTATAATAATATGTAATTTTTCCAACAGCTGCATACTAAAGTTAATTTTTAATAAATTTTCAAAAAGATTTGACATATTATTTTTTTGAAATAAAATTTTCAAAATTTAAGTTGAAAAATTAAAAACTATAATTTTTTTGAAATTAGCTTGTTGCATATCATTTTAAAGCTTGTAAATTTCTAAAAAAAAATGGTATTTTGCTCCAAAATATATCTTCATCCTAAGCCGAGATATAGCTAGAAACGTAAAACAATGTGTGCTTACATTTCACATTTTTCACAATTCAAAAAATTGTTTAATACAATAAAAAAGTACATGAGATAAAAACAAAATCTTTTGATTTCTTTCTTCTTTCACCTAGTATGACCAGAGGACAAAGTCTTAGGTTAATATAAAATAGTAAGGTAATTGTCTTTGGATCACTTGATATAAATAAATAATTGACCCATAAATAATTTTCCACGAATAAAGTAATAATAATAAAATAATTTTCCAGTCAATAAAAATGTAGATAAAATAATATTAATAATTTTATGCGAAAGTAATCTAAATACTTTCCTCATTATATTTGATAGATTTGAGCGTTACTTTATCGTATTCCATTTTAAAATAAAAAGACAAATTTTTACTTTACTAGTACCACTTTATTTAGAGTTTTTAATTGTCTGTGACATGTTTCGGCCCCTATGGCAATTGACGAACAGTTCGTCAATGGCCATACGGGCCGAAACATGTCACAGACAATTAAAAACTCTAAATAAAATGGTATTAGTAAAGTACAAAATTGTCTTTTTACTTTAAAATGGAATACGATAAAGTAACGCTCAAATCTATCAAATATAATGAGGAAAGTATTTAGATTACTTTCGCATAAAATTCTTCTATTTTCTGATTTTGGTTTTGTTTTAAGCTACAAAGTTCCCTAATTAAATTTGTTTCGTTTCGTAAGTTAATTTGTTTCATTTCGTAAGTTAATTTTATTAAACGAAAAGGATTCAATTGTAATAAATTCTAAATTACAATTATTTAAAAATTTGGCCAAAGATGTATTTTTAGCTCGACTTAGAGAACCTATCGGGTCAGTCGTCCGTGCACGAAACCCAGACACAATTCAAAACTCATTTGAATACGCTATTGAAGAGCAAAATATCCATTATCATCAAAACTCATATCAACAAATTACAGTTAAACCTCCAATATCTGCACTAGTACAGTAAGTGAAACATTTGGCTATCAATTTTTTCGGATGGGATGAATTGGCTTGAAATTTGAACTGTTGCTAGAGAGTAGCCCAAGAAACAAAAGTTATATAATACCGATGTGTACTTTCACTCTAGGGGTGGAAGCCACTCCTTCTGGGGATTGGAAATTTTTTTTATAAAAAATAACCCCACCATTCGATAGAGAGACAAATTCTAAGCAAAAAATGCTCTATAAGAATTTTTTGTACAATCAACACTTTTTGAGATATTGGTGCCTAAATGTGGTCGTTTTTAGCCCAAAAAGTGCATGTTTTGAGGGATTTTTTGCAAATATCTCAAAAAGTACAAGTTTTACCCCAAAAATGGTCAAGAGCAAAAATAAAGATAATTAAGTAACAATGCGATTGCATTTTTTTTAAATTTTTATAGGTAGAATAGAACTCAAAGTATGACTCCTTGAAGTTGAAATCGATTTTGACGATAATTAAAATCGAAATATTCAATTTCATTTGGCGGAAAAATGAAAGGTTTTTCGAAAAAAACTCATATTGCACTTTTTAAAGTACTTGAATAGAGCTTTATTTTGAGTTGTGGTAAAAGCCATTAGTATGAAAATTAACGGACTCACATTCAAAACAAAATGATTGTCTTGATTTTTGAGAAAAAAAATCGGTATTAAAATTAATTACTTGAAGGCAAACATTGAAATTAAGCGTTATCCATCGCCAGTTTACTTTATTCGTATATAAACACTAGGTTCTGGGAGCTTGAACGGATTTAGAAGCTTAAATTCGAAAAAATGTTTGATTTACTCTTGAAAAAAAAATTTAATTTTTAAAAATTTTTTTTTTCAAACACTTAAAAAATTAACAAATTTATGGAAAAAAATTATAGAATAAAAATCGTAGATTTTTTCTTGCTGAACAATTCGCTTTTTTCCATTTTTGTATGTCGAAATTTGAGTTATGTCCAAAAATGTTATGATCGTTAGAAGCTCAAAACAAAACACGAAGACTACCTTTCCTAAGCCCTTTAAACTTACAAATCTAAAAACTGAAGGAGTCAAAAAAATTATAAATCATAAGACTTATAGTGCTTAAAATTCCCTACAAAGTGGTTTTTTAAGCGAATTGATAACTTAAAAATTAAAAAAGTTATAGTAAAAAAACCAATTTAATTTTTTCGGAAAAATTTTTGGAGCAGGTAAATTACCATCATATTTGTGTATTTTTTGTATTTTTTAATAATTTAGTTAAAAAATACTAAAAATAAATTCAATAAAATGAAAAAAAAAATTATTTATACCATCATGTTATGTATAATTTACATGCTATTTTTCCATACATATAATTTTTATGCTATATTTCCATAAATGGTAGGATTTTTTATAAGGGGTAGTTCTTCTATAAGGGGTAAGGGCTTTTTGAGGATTAAAAGTTACAATGTAATCATACAATTTAAAACTTTTAAAAAGTTACAATTCATTATGTGTATGCCAGTATACAATATCTCAAGCCTTCAATAATAGTTTTTTTCTTTATTTTATTATAAGATGTGGTTTATTTTTTAAGGGTTGCAGCTTTTTAATGAGTGATAAGTTTTCCAATGAATAAATAAAAGAGTTATAATACATTGTGAATGCACCAAAAGGTTATTTTAAGCCGCTAAAAACTTTTTTCCTATTTTTTTCGGGAACAAAGGAGTAGTGTTTAAGGATTTTTAGAATACAAAAGTAATTGAATTTCATAAATTATATTAAAAAAAATTAAAAGGAATTTTTCTAACATATTTGAACATAAATTGAATCTTTAAAATACGTAAATCTGGACTTTTCGTATTTTTTTCATACAAGGGTAATTTTTACCCCTAATTATCAAAAAGCACATATCGAGACAACAAAATTTTTGAAGTGTAGGGTCGGATGAGCTGGTATACAAATTTTCAGGAAAATCCATTCAATCCGAAAAAATTGAGAGCTTTTACCTTATTTTCTCTTTCAGTGACTGTACTGCACCTGTATCGATTAAATCACACAATTTTCATAATCCCATACAATATCAAAAACATTTTATTACGCATACACCATTTAATACACAAAATAATATACAACAAACGCGACAATTTAACACACAAAACAATACAAAACAATTACCGCGACCAACACCTATGGACATAGGCAGTAATAGGTTAAGCATTAGACAACCTAACACACAACAGCAACAATCACGCCCTAATTTTCAACCACAACAACCAATTAGACGTAATTTTCTCCAACCCCAAAGTAGACCAACTTTTGCTTCAAACGAACTTTTTAATACAGAGGCATCGGGATTTAGTTCACTAAACGAATATGTATGTAGTCGAGGAAAATTATGACAAAAACAGTTATTTGGGAGACGAATACGAACAGACAAACCAAAATAATCAAAATGAGATTGATGATCAAAATTTTCGGTTAATCTCGGACAACAATTTGGGTACATAAATTTAAATCTTCACGAATCTACCTTACATTCATATTACTGACCAAAATGACTGTACCCCCTTAAAATTTTTAATTGATACTGGTTCTTCAAATTTCTTCCTTAATCCTGAATTTGTTCATCCAGACTTTACAACCGAAATTAAACCTACCACAATTAAATCACTTTTAGGATCATATAATGTTACAAAAAAGGCAAAATTACCCCTTTTTAGTGAATTCAATCAAACTAGTACAATAGACTTTCTTCTTTTACGATTTCACGGTTATTTTGACGGACTTATTGGACTTGACATACTTACCCAACTTCAAGCTCCAATTGATATTCCCGGTAAACGACTAATAACACCATTTGCTACAAACAGATTGTTGTTCAAACCCAACATCACAAGTGGCATACACATAATTGAACCAAATTGCAAACAATTAGTCAAAATTCCAACAGAAGTACAATCAGGCGACCAATTAGTACATGACATTAAAATTCAAAATAAATTTTCGATTCCTTGTGGGGTATACAATGTTAAAAATTGGCATATACTCGCACCTGTTTTAAATCACACAACTAGTGCACAAAAATTTTTAATCGAACAACTACTCAAAGTAGAAATTTTAAATCACGAAATTATTGACTGTAACTTTAACCAATTTCAAACTGTTAACGACACGGAATTACCTCCGATTGAATCCCTTATTAGGACCGAACATTTAAATAGCGAAGAAAGACAGGCTTTGTTTAAACTTTGTCGTAAATATGGAGATATTTTCTATAAAGAGGGTCAGGATCTTTCATTAGGATGAGGATTAATTCATTAGAATGAGGATGAGGATAAGGATGAGGTTAAGAAGCAAATTGATAAGATGCTTCATCAAGGCATCATAAGATCGAGCTACATATTCTCCGTGGAGTAGTCTAATTTGGATAGTTCCTAAAAAACTAGACCAAAGCGGAGTACGAAAATGGCGGTTAGTGATGGACTATAAAAAACTTAATGAAAAGACCATAGGGGATAAATATCCAATCCCAAACATCACAGATATATTAGACAAACTCGGTAAATGCATGTATTTCACTACTCTGGACTTAGCATCTGGTTTCCATTAGATAGAAGTTCATCCTAGGGACATTGAGAAAACTGCTTTTACTGTAGACCATGGACATTTCGAACATGTTCGCATGCCTTTTGGATTAAAGAACGCCCCATCAACTTTTCAACGAGTTCTGGATAACGTTCTAAAAGATCTGCAGGGTACAACTTGTCTTGTATACATGGATGACATAATTATCTTTTCCACTTCGCTTCAAGAGCATATTATTAATCTCGATTTTAGCAGATTAGAGGACGCAAATTTGAAAATTCAGTTAGCCAAAAGCGAATTTCTAAAACGGGAAGTATTTTTTTGGGACATATAGTATCAGAAACAGGAGTAAAACCTAATCCTGATAAAATAGCTGCTATTAGGAAATTCCCTGTATTCAAAACACAAAAAGATATTAAATCTTTTCTAGGACTTCTTGGATATTACAGGAAATTTATTAAAGACTTCGCTAGGTTAACAAAACCAATGACAAAATGTTTGAAAAAAGGCGAAACAGTTAAACATACACCCGAGTTCCTTAAATGTTTTGAAACATGTAAAGACTTTTTGACAAATGACCCAATCCTTGCTTATCCCAATTTTAACAAAGAATTCCTATAGACAACGGACGCAAGCAATGTAGCAATCGGAGCAGTCCTTTCCCAAGGACCTATTGGTAAAAATAACCCAATATATTACGCTTCTAGGACTTTAACGGGCTCAGAATCAAATTATTCGACCATTGAGAAAGAACTTTTGGCCATCGTATGGGCAACTAAATATTTCAAGACTTATACGGACGAAAATTTACAATAATTACTGACCATCAACCACTCAGATGGCTCATGTCACTTAAAGAACCAAACAGTAAATTAGTAATATGGTGATTTAAACTTGAAGAATTTGAGTACAGGATTCGAATTTCAACCTTGAACACGAAAGGTTCTTAATTGTTGTAAATTGTCAGTTTAATCCTATAATTGCATAACTAAATATTTATAATTAACTAATTATTTTATACAAATCACAATAACAGTGAATAAAAATAGTGTTTAATTCATATTATGAGTGGACATATACTCGCCTGTACGGGTAAATACAGAAGCAAAACTTAATTTATTATTATATAATAATACCTATATAAGTTATAACATAAATTATTAATAAAACTATACCTATAAATTGTCTACTAAATTTAAAAAAAAATACGATGGCCGAAAATACTATTCTAAGTCATAATATTAACATAAACGCAAATAATACACGAACAAATATCAATACAACACATACACCCACACAATACAGAGACATTTTAACAAAAAACATTACAAATATCCATTATTTTCCAAAAAAAAGACCAAACAGTGGTATTAGATGCTGTTGATAATCTCCCATTACAAGATTATATCATAGCACTCAGTAACATTATATACCAAAATACTATACGCATCACGTATCTCAGCAAATAGAATTTGTATTTATTTAAGATCACAAGAACATGTACAACTCATCACACAAAAAAATAAAACCACTAATGTAAAAACCATGAATGACAATATGGATCCTTCCATCTGTGCCACATAATGTAATTTTGAAACATTTAGAACAAATGGGTATAAAACCTATGTCAGACATATATTTCTTATCAGCTGGTCCAACAGATAAGCAATATTCACATATTCAGAGTTTCAGGCGATACTTGTTTATCCATACCGATCATCCTGACCTACCTGAATATACCCAAGTATTATTTGAAAATGAAATATATAGAATGTATATATCGGAGGATAAAATTAGATGTAGCTTCTGCAATAGATTTGGTCACGAGTCTGAAAAATCCAAAAATAAAATTTAGAAAATAATCAGAATACTACAGTAAACAGCAACCAGACACCAACAACATCCCTGCAATTATCTACCTTAGATTTAAATTCCCAAATACATACAAATACTAATGAGCCACAATCATCCCAACAAAATATACAACCAACAAACAAGGTATCTATTACACAATCTTCCACACAACTTACACACCCACAAACTACTCCCAGCAAAAGCAATGAAGAATTAATCCCAACTCATATACATTCAGAAAAATGTAATATAAAAGAAAAAAACAAAATACAGCGATTAGCCTTAGTAGTAGTCTGGACTCTGAGTCTGATTCAACAAAAAGACCACATATTAAATTATCAAGCACCGAAAGTCAAAATTCACAATTTGAACATAGCGAAACACAAAATCAGCCAACAATTTTAACGAATGTGACACAAACATATCAAAAGCAACAAACAGAAAACACAAACTCCCAAACAAATACACCCAAAGACCTAACACTGCCCCCACCAAAAAGTATTAAACACAAAAAAACCAAACGGAATAAAAAAAATATAGAACAAATCATACAAACCCTCGAAATACCTATTGAACTTGCGCAAGAAAAGTATGTACTTACATTCAATCAATTTAGGGATTTTGCAATAGCTACACAGGGAAATACTAAAATAGACCATATTATTAAAGAATACAATGTGCAATCCGAACACTTAATTCAAATGATAGACACGTTATATACTACATCATATGCTAACAAGTTAAATAGAATGATGTTAACTAGATTAAAAAATAAAATATTGCAGAACAAAATAGATGGTTCGACCGACTCAGAACTTGCATATGCCAGTTCTGAGGACGAATTTTAAATAGTGTCGGAAAAACTATGGGAAACTCCATAATCCAATGGAATGAGAGGGGATTCTATAAAAGACTCCCCGAAATAAAATTGATATTAAATAAGGAACAACCAAAAGTGCTATGCTTGCAAGAAACCCATCTCTATTACCGAAACATATTACTCAAATTCACGGTTATTCACAATTCAGATTCGATTATCTAGAGGGTATAAATACCTGCGATGGTGTTGCAACATACATACATAACCATACACACGCAGAACAAATAGAAATATAAACCCATTTACAAGTAGTAACAACAAAAATACATTTTTCACAATCAGACATAATTACCATATGTAATATCTACATACCACGACACATCAGATTTACTGCAAATGATATCCAAAACATTACTAATCAACTACCTCGCCCATTTATTCTTCTAGGCGATATGAATACCCATATTACCGCAATAGGGAGTATGTATACCAATCCTAATGGTAGGCAAATTGAAAAGTACCTACACGATAATAACGATATTATCACATTAAATACGGGAAAAGCCACTTATCTCTCTTCGAACGGCAACTTTTCATCAATAGACATAACTATATCCACAACTGGTATAGCTACTAAGTTGGACTGGAATACATACGATGATCTTTGCGGTAGTGACCACTTTCCCATAACTATAAAATACAGCACCCCTAAATCAAACTACACGATAGAAAAATATCAGACTGACAAAGCGGATTGGGAAACATATACTCACCTCACTAAAATAGAAAATTACGAAAGTAGCAATGAACAAAATCTAACTATACTAGAAAACATTATGAAAAATGCAATTGAAAAATGCAATTGAAAAATGCATACCAAAACAACAAATAACCAATAAATTTAAACAAGTCCCCTAGTGGACTACAAGCATAGCACTTTTAATTAAAACATGTAGGAGTAAATTAAGAAAATATAAAAAAGCCAAAACCCAAACTGATTTTGAACAATATAAAATAGCAAGAGCACAAGTCAGACGGGAAATAAGTATACAAAAACAAAAATCCTGGGAACAGTTTATAAATTCCATAAATAAAGATACACCGGAAAAAGAAATATGGGCCAAAATTAAAAAAATAAATACCGGTATTACCAAATATGAAACAGTAAACGCCCTAAAAATAAATAATAATATAAGAACAAACCCCCAGGATATCGCGGAATTTCTCGCTGAACACTTCTACAAAATATTAAGCAACAATCAATATAATAAAACTTTCATTGAATACAAAGAAAACCATGAAAAGAATACACTAAACTTTCAAACAGATATCCATCTCGAATACAATACTCCCTTCACATTCCAAGAATTCAACAATTTTGCATTAAACAATATCAAAAACAATGCCGTAGGCCCAGACAATATCAGCATAGAAACGATAAAGCATTTACACCCAACTGCACATACACTACTCCTACAAATCTATAACGAAATATGGCTATCTGGGAATATTCCCAGCATCTGGAAACAGTGTACAATCATCCCCATTCATAAAACCAATAAAGACAAGCTAGATCCATCAAGTTATCGCCCTATCTCCCTATCAAATCATATAACTAAACTAATGGAACAAATGGTATATGAACGTCTAATATGGATTATAGAGAAAAATGACTATTTTAATAAAGTACAATATGGTTTCAGAAAGTACAGATCCACCACGGACTGTCTCGCTGTCCTTAACACTGATATTAAAAATGTATTTGCCGCAAATCAAAACTTATATGCCATTTTCTTCGATATAGAAAAGGCTTTTGATACCACTTGGCGCTATAAAATTATATCTGAAATGCATAAATGGGGACTACGAGGCAGGCTTCCAATGTACATACAAAACTTCCTCACTAACAGGACATTTCATGTACGAGTACATAATAAATTTTCACAATTATATGAACAAGTGAATGGGATACCGCAAGGATCTGTACTTTCTGCAATCCTTTTTAATACTGCTATAAACAATATTATAGAAAGAATCCATTTTCCTATTAAATCAATACTTTTCGCAGATGATCTAACTATATATGTTTCCACCAACAATCCTAAATACGCAAAAAAATACCTACAACAATCAATTAATCAAATATTAGAATGGAGCGATGAAAATGGCTTAAAAATATCTATTTCAAAGACTAAATACATGTGCTTTAATAGAAGAGCAAAACATAACTTATCATTACGTATTCGTAACCACCTAACAGAAAACACTACCACGTACAAGTATCTTGGCCTTGACTTTGACGAAAAATTAAAATGGAAGAACCATATTAACATTCTGAAAGGCGAACTTACAAAAAAACTAAATATAATGAATATTATCCTATCACACAGGTGCTGATAGAAAATCTCTAACTTAAATCGAAAATAGATTATGGTTGCCAAATATATAACTCTGCTAAAAAAAAGTATACTAAAACCACTTGACACAATTAACAATACTGCACTTAGACTTGTGTCAGGAGCATACAGAACTACTCCAACTGACCGTATCTACTGCGAATCCGGTGAAACAAAACGAACGTAGAGATTTTTTAACACTTAAATATTATATAAAAACATATGAAAAACAAAATGCAGTTATCATGAATAAAATAAATAATACACCGTACCAAAATATTTTTGAATCAAAAATTTCCCTTCCAAAACCAATCCCGATCATTATAAATCAAATACTCCGAAAAATTAATATAAATAAAGACTCAAATACACAACATATACAACACACAACAAATACCACCCTGGAAAAAAAATTTAATAAAAATAGACTTCACACTAAGTAAACAAAACAAACTAAATACGAGTGCCCAATAAATACAACAGACTTTCTGTGAAATAATCAGTAAAAATTACAGTGACGATTATAAAATTTATACCGACGGCTCTAAAAACTCAATATCAACATCCTGTGCATTTGTAGCCGGCAATAGAGAATTCACATATAAACTGAATCCTATTGCAACAATATTTACAGCCGAAGCAACTGCAATAGAAAAGGCTCTCACATATATTCAAACACATTCAGAAAACAACAAATATGTCATTGTTACTGACTCAATGAGCACATTAAAAGCCATTCAAAACACACACTCAGCAGTCAATAATTCAACTTATACATAAAAAATACAATCAATTGCACCATAATCAAAAAGAAGTTATATTTTTATGGGTCCCTAGCCATGTGAATATAACTGGAAACGATCTAGCAGACGAAGCCACAAAAAACTCACATCAGTCGGAAAACACAATATCGACAGTTACCATGCAAGATATAATTAAACATATCCAACAAATACTACTCAGCCAAAGAAATCACAAATGGGAAAATAAAACTGGAAACAAATTAAAACAAATAAAATCAGACACACTACTCTGGAAAACGTCCATACAAAACAATAGAAAAAACGAAATTATACTCACCAGACTCCGCACCGGCCATACTAAACTTACGCACGCTTTTTTATTATCAAGAACCCAGTTTGCCATTTCTGTCTAATTCCTACCACAGTAGAACATAATATACTGGTATCATGCAGAAAATTTCAAAAAGAGAGAGATTAAAATAAACTGGCGAATAATCTACAAACAATATTATCTGACGATAATGATCAAGTACAAAAGCTACTTTCCTTCATCTAGAAAACATCACTCCATAACCAAATATAAGCTACACTACCAATAAACATTCATGAAACACTCTATATGCACTAACTTGTTATTTTTTTATTTTTTTTTTTTTTAATTAAAATTGAGGTACTGCTGCCGGTGGATGGCGCGGTCAGCAGCACCCAGCGGCATCGCCATCGAAGGGCATGCGCCGCCACACACGATATATATAAAAACAACACGTAAAGACAGGGACACATAAATGCACTAGACAATGGACAAACATACACATAATAAAATTCACCGATGAGCCCTGCCATCCCAGGGCTTCATAAAGAGCGGACAGTCCTTGGTGGCGGTACGCTAAGTACCAGCCAGAACGCCCGGGCACCAAGGACTGAAAACCAACGATGCAACTCCCCCCGAGGTGTAAAGGGCCTCGGGGTGGAGGAACCTAACTAGACAAACTCAAAAATAAATAGATATCACAGTAGTCACAAAATCAGCAGTATCACAAAAAAGTATCACAGAAGAACTTATTGCGTCACTGGGAAGCCACAGGCCGACCAGTGATGCAAGAAGGAGTTAAAAGAAAATACCGCTGTAGACCCATAACAACAGGCCTACAGCGGCAAAACAAAATATCACAGATAAGGAACAAAAATAAAAACAGAGCCAAACAAGAAATATCACAGTAACCCATCGCACTAGAGGGGAGCTTGGAGCCACCCAGTGATGTGATGGGGATTATAACAACGTTAATGGAGATACAATATCACAGCTTAAATATCACAGAGAGCCCGTTGCACCCCGAAAGTCCAAAGCCATTCAGTGATGCAACGGGAATACTAACAACACCTTTGGGAACTCGAGGGCTCCCAGCGGCCGAAAAACACAAACACGGGACAACAAACAATAACAAAACTTATGTGTTAAAGGGATCTGTGATCGTCCTATTTATTAACTAACCAGAGCCTCGTCTGCCAGCTAGCCGAAGCTAGCGCCCACCAGGCACGCCGTGGACGTGAGGTTGGATTTATACCCAGCAACTTGTTATTAATTTAATTTATTATTCATTTTATATAATATGTATTAATATTTTTTTTTTATATTATCTTACATATCTTTATAATAAATACCAGGGGTGGCCATAACGTGGCTCGCGAACCGCTTGCGGCTCGCGAGTCGGTCTTGTGCAGCTCTTTAATGCTTCCCGAAAATTTGTTTTGATAGGTCTATTTGAAATAAGAAAAAAATCTAAAATTTCTCGCAAAAAATCAAATTACGATCTTTTTAACGAGCCTAGCCTTGGACGAGTCTACCGATATTAAAGATAAACCACAGTTAGAAATATTTGTGAGATATGTATCAAAAAACTTTGAAATCATGGAAAAGCTCTTAGACCTAGTTGCATTGAAGGATACTACTTGTGGTTATGACATTAAAGAAGCCCTGGTTGATGTTTTAAAAAAAAATTTAGTGCCTATCGAGAATATCGGCAGCATTGCTACCGACGGTGTACCGTCAATGACAATGAACAAACAAGGATTTATTGGGCTATTAAATGCCGACAAATCATACCCTCCTTTTATACGTGTACACTGTATCATTTACAGAGTACACCTAGCAGCAAAATATTTCCAATACCCACAAGTTATGCCAGTAGTTTTTAAAATTGTAAACTACATTTGTTCAAGTGCTAAAACACACAGACAGTTCAAATCCTTCATAGAAGAGCTGGACAATGACGACCTTCCTGATGATGTATTCTTGGCAGATTTTTTCAGTTGCTTGAACCCATTAAACAATTTATGCAAGAAAAGGGAAAATGTTTCCCTGAACTTGGTGACCTACAGTGGTTGTTAAAGTTTGTTTAAAGATGATGTTCAGTATTTGCAGCAGCTGAATATGTCACTACAAGGTAGGGAAAAGCTTATTTATGATTTAGCACAGAGTGTATTTAACTTTCATAACAAATTGAGGCTTTTTTAGAGAGATCTTGAAACCAAAACGTTCGCTCATTTCAAATATTTAAAGAAAACTTCTAAAAGCCTTATTGACGATGACGTCCAGATTGAAATAAAAGGTTATTTGTGTAAATTGATCGGTCTTGCTGAAGAAATCAATGACAGATTCACTGATTTGAGAAAACTGAAACCTTCTTTTTCCTTCTTAGACAACCATTTTGCTGTTGCTGTTGTAAGTGACGGCTGCTCCTTTCATATCCAATAACAAGGTATATAGCAGCAATAGAGTTAAAAATACTTGAACTGTAAGAAGACGAAGCGTTAAAAGGACTGAAAAAAATTGGCGGTTCCACTGTTGATTTTGGAAAAACGTTCCAGCAGAGAAATATCCACTAGCAAAAGAATGTGCTAAGAGACTTACTTCAATTTTTGGAACTACTTATGCCTATGAGTCTTTGTATTCAACAATGAAGCTTATTAAATCTAAACATCCATCTGAACTAATTGATTAACACTTAACTGAACTCGTACGAACTGCGCTCACCAGTTATAAGCCAGATTTCAAACAGCTCGCGGCCAAAATTAACACAAGAAAAAGTACATCTCAAAATTAAGTTTTAGGTACCTAGGTGCATGTACTAACTAAAACAAAGTATGATTACATATTACATAAATTTTTCATTATCATGTCATAAATATTCTTAGTTTCATAAAAATGTAAAAAGTGTATTCATTGTGAGAACCATCAATCTCAGAATGGCTTGGCTCGCTCCGAATCGGCTTTATGGGTTTGCGGCTCCCAAAGGTAAAGTTAGTGGCCAGCCCTGATATATACTGTATAAATGACTTGACTGTTGCAAATACAATATAATAAAAAAAAAATTTGACTACAAAATTATACACAAACCAGGTCGACAAAATACTAACGCAGACGCCCTCTCACGAATTATAATTGACAGTAACCCCCATACTAATGACGATTCCACACAGGACACTTCTAGACAAACAGTACATAGTGCATCAGAGGATGATACCTCCTTAATTCGAATCTCTGAAAACCCTCTTAATGATTTCAAAAATCAATTAATCATATTAAAAGATGAAAACATTCAAACTGCTACTAAACGCAAATTCCAAATTCTTTTTAACACACGTCGACATATTACAATTACTCTATCTGCTGACGACGACGATATTTTAATCTCAGTTATAAAAGAAAACGTGCCACCCAAGGTTCTTTTAGCTATTTACTGTCCTAATGACGAATTATTTATTAAAATTCAAAGAATATATTCTGATTATTTCTCTCAAGGTAAACAATACAAAATTATTCGAGCAACTAAACTTTTAGAGGACGTTTTAGAAGACGAGCAACAAGACAAGTTAATAAAAAATTATCATGACTTTATACATACACGAAACAACGAAGCTTTTAATCATATCAGACGCGAACACTATTTTCCAAATTTAAAATCAAAAATGTATTATTATGTTAATAATTGTAAATTGTGTAATAAAAATATGACAGACGACCACCAAAACAAAATTTTGAGTTAACAGAAACACCGTCACAGCCGCTCGAAATTGTACACATTGATAAATTTTATTTAAACAAATTAATATATTTAACAACTGTAGATAAATTTTCACGTTTTGGCCAAGCACACCCAATCGAAACAAGAAATGCATCCCATATTCTTGAGGCTCTAGCACAATATATACCCCAATACGGTAGTCCTAAAAATATGGTAGTTGATTCAGAAAAAGCATTTGACTCAATACGTTTTCGACAATTTTGTGACACGTACAGTATTAACATACACATAACAGCTGTTAGAAGTTCTACATCAAATTCTCCTGTCGAGAGATTCCATTCTTCTATCCTTGAAAAATATCGTATTACTCATGCAACTGATAAAACCAGCTCAGCTACTAATTTAAAAATGTTACATACAATCTTTGTATATAATAATTCAATTCATACCGCGATTAAATGTACACCATATTAATTATTTTTCGGATGTAAATATGATATTAAATTAACTGCCGACCCAGCAATAGTACAACAAGAACGCGAAAAATTTCAACAAGAATCTTATCAAAATCAAATTCAGCAAAAGGAAAACAAAATTAATCTTTTAAATAGTAATCGCGAACCTCCAGTTGATTATAACGAAAATCAAACTACATATTTTCAAGAAAATAAACATAATTCCAAATTACACCTAAAATTTAAACAGATTACAGTAAAAACTAATAATAAGGTAACTGTAACAGACGATAAAAATCTTAAAATTCGCAAACAAAAATTAAGACGACCTTTTTTTCAGGGCAATATTGACAATAATGACAATGGTGACGACACAGAAAATTGAGATACGCGACCTAACGAACAACCCGGGACTAGTGGCTGTAGAACTAAGACAAGCCAAACTTAACCAGGAATTTAGCAAATTTATGCACATAATTAACCTTACAAATTATAGAGAAAATATAGACAAAATTGGCAATTCATTAAAATGTTTAAACGAAGACGATCAATTGTTGACTAACACGACTATCAAAAACATAATTCAGTTAAAATTTAAAGAATTTAGAACCATTTTCAAACAAATTTACCCAACAAGTACAAAACGGGGCCTTGTCAGTGCCTTGGGGTTAATCATCAAAACTATAACTGGTAACATGGATGAAGAAGACGCGTTAGCGATAAATAAAGAAATAAATAATTTAAAAATCAACCAACACAATTTAATTTCGGGAAATAATAAACAAATCAAAATCAATAAAATTATGATTGAACGTTTTAATAACATATCAAAGCATATAAACATTCAGCAAGATGCCATAAATAAAATTCTCTTTACAATGAAAACACAAGTATCAGGCAGTTTAACAAATCGTGAACAAAAATTTCTAAATTCAATACAACACGCTTATCATATAATTTATAATATCGGCCTCTTGCATTCGCATTTGGTTCAACTAGCTCAAGCTCTAAATTTGGCAAAACTTAATGAACTTCCTACCTTAATATTAACTCCTGACGAATTGGACCATGCCTATAAAATCTTAAAATCCCAACGCTTACCTATTAATTCCTTACATCAAGTATACGAATTATTAACCTTCCAAGCTTATTACATAGGAACTCCAATATAACGTAGTGGCCGGTACAAAATAAGGGGAAGTACGTTATATCGGATCACCAGGGCCGTCAGTAAAATTTTTTTAAGGCGGTACAGAAATATAATATGCAAACACATACGTATTTCATTATTGATATACACACGCATATACACTTCCTTAAATGCATGTTTACAAGAACATATAGGTAGTTGCAAAGTTTCTGAGCGACTAAAGTCCACTTCCAGTTTTACTACAGTACCGCGTTAAATAAATGAAAGTAAGGGTCTACACCATTAAAAAAATCGTATTTATAAATACCAAAATATGTTATTATTACTATGTAAGGGTATTTTTCATAAAAAATTTTCCTGTTAGTATTTAATATTTTAAAATTGGTAGCGTTAAGTCGTTTTGAAACATTAAATTTCTTATCATAGGTATTTCTAGTTTTAATTATATTACATATTTCTTGTAGTTTAGAAACGTTTAATTTTTAATGTTTTATACTTTCTGAACAATTTACTAAATATTGTAAGTAATAAAACGGTCTATAATTTTCTCTTTTAAAGTCTGTACTTTTCAGTGGTTAATTAATTGAAATGTATTCAATTTTATTGAACTACCTGATACAGTCATAAAACCTGCATAAAACCTACCTTTGTAAATATTGCTATTATTATGAATTTTTCAATAAAATCTGTTTATTAGTTTTACAAAATTTGTATGTTTACAAATAAATTTGTAATTTTTAGAATCAGTACTTTTACTTAGGTTTGGCTAGCCAAGTGCTTTACCTGCGAGATACAATTTTCGATATTTTAACAATTTTTTTTAACTTATCGTATTCTTGATTATTATTATACTTTTTTAATCGGGTTTTTATCTATTGATATTTAATTAATTTAAATATGGAAATGAATATGAGTATTAAAAATAAAATGTTAAGTCCACAAGCAAACTTATCATTTTAAATGTGTTAGTGTTTATGAAAAGTGAAAGTGATGGTGTGAAAATCCCATTAACTCAAGTTTAGTAATAGGTGTGTGAGGAAAGTTCAAGTGATAGTGACTAACAATAAGATAACAATAACAACTACTTAATTTTTTTACTTCGAAGTATTCAGAGTTAGTAAAGGTAATTTCTTAATATTATTTATTTAATTTAAAATTACTTATTTAAGTAGGTACATCATTGCATTACTATATAAATAAGCAAACTATTTCAAAATCGATTACTTTTTTTTACAACGTAGTGTATTTTTGTACATTGTATATATCGTTCAATATTACCTGAGTGAGAGATATAACAACTAATAGGGGGAGTTTAGACATAATTACTCTATATCCATCTTTATTGCAAAAGTATTTTATCTTTTTAATATAATAAAATATGTATATCTCTTACTAAAAATACATCTTTCCTTTTTGTTGGACTTTGATACCTCAAAAACTCTGCAACTAGTTATACGTCTTCAACTAAATACATACATATACACAACTGTTGTACATTGTAGTTGTAAGTATATCAGAAAAATGCATAAGCTGCAAAATTTGACAACAATTTTAGAATACTCTTTTTAGAAATCAGTCAAAATATTAAAAAACCGATTTCACTATTGGTTTGCAATTGAAAAATAGACCGAAGAGTGGAATTTAATAATAGTTTTAAAATATTCTATTCGGAAACTAGGAAAGATATTTGAAAACTAACTTTACTATGGGATTTGCCATTAAAGAAATGGTTGAATAGCGGAATTTGACAAAAGTTCTAGATCATTCTATTCAAAACCTAGAATAGATATCAAGAAATAAACTTTACCATCAGATAGGTCATCAAAGAAAATGCTAAATAACGGAATTTGAGAAATGTTCTCGAATATTCTATTCGGAAACTAATAAAAATATTGAGAAAGCGACTTCGTGAGTAGATTGCTCCTTGGCGAAAAAGGTTAAATAGCGGTGCTATACAAAAGTTTTAGTTATAAATTTACGCCAACGTATACAATTGCAAAAAACTATAATGTTTACATTTTCCTTAAATAAAGTATCTTAACTCTTGTTAGATTCCGCTATTTGATATTTTATTTAATAATTAGATGAGTGATAAAATCGGTTTTTTTATATTTCTGCTAATTCTCGAATAGAACATTCTAGAATATTGTTCAATTTTTGTTATTTAGGCTTTCATTCGAGGTCAAGTCCGATGGTGAAATCAGTTTTTTCCGATATTTTTACTAGTTCTCGAATAGAACATTTTAGAACTTTGTTCAATTTTTGTTATTTAAGCTTTAATTTGATGACCAATTCGACGGTGAAGTCAGTTTCCCGATATCTTTGCTAGTTCTCGAATAGAACATTCTAGAACATTGCTAAATTTTTTGTTATTTATGCTTTCATTCGAAGACCAATTCGACGGTGGAGTTAGTTTCCCGATATCTTTGCTAGTTCTCGAATAGAACATTCTAGAACATTGCTTAATTTTTGTTATTTATGCTTTTATTCGAAGACCAGTTAGATAGTGAAGTTAGTTTCCCGATATCTTTGATAGACCCCGAATAGAACTTTCTAGAACTTTTACTGAGTTCTGCTGTTTAGTCCCTTCTTTGGTAGACCTTCAAATGATGAAGTCGGTTTTTCGACATCTTTGCTATTCTCCGAATAGAATATTATGGAACTTTTATCAAAGTTTATTATCTGGCTTTTTTTCCATAACCAATCAAATCGTGAAATCGATGTGTACTCGTATATGCACACATATTTGTCTACGTATGGATATACGTGAAATAATATGTACGTGTATGTCTTTATATTGGTGTAATTGTTTGTTGGTGTTGATAAATTTACTGTAAAAGTTCACAGGAATCTGAATATTTTTGAACAAGTTCATACATAGTTGTAAATGTGTATATATTCACACTGATTATATTTATTTGTGTAGAAGTATCTATGGCTATGTGTAAATGCTATACGTGTGTATGTGAGAAAATATATGGGAACTTCTCAGACCATCACATAAGTTTCCTACGCCCCTGAATTGATGATTATGTATACCTTGACACAAATACAATCTCACGTCTTCAAATCTGTGAGAGGAGTGCCCCACCACTCGCTACGTTATAATGGAGTACGTTATATTGGAGTTCCTATGTAGAATGATACCAATATTATATTCAAAGAAGACCTAATCAAGTTGCCTACATCGGATCACTGCTTTAACCATGCAATTCGTGGACAAATGGGAAGTTGCATCTACGAGGAATTCAGCGAACAAACAATAGTTAAACGTCTAACACCACAGCACGTTATATTAAAAAACGTTAAAAATCAATCAATTTCAACCACTTGCGGCCCGTAACAGGGACAGTACTCATCTATTTTCACCAGTGTGAAATTAATATAAACAACGTCGTGTACAAAAACCAGGAACTCAACAAAACACAACAACTTCATATATTACCTCTACACGAACTCCAAATTAAGGAACAAAAATTGTTACCCAAAATTAACCTTCAAAAACTCAACTCCTACTACATTGAGAACAGACAAGAAATAGAAGAATTCAAATCCAAAACAACCCGACACATATCCGGAGTGTATATAGCATTCGGCATCGCAATAGCAACATTTATTATATTCATTGTAATCAAATGTATCAAAAACAAATGGAAATCAAAAAATTCATCACCAACAACAAAAATAAATTATTTGCCATCTGGCCATCCCAATGAACCAAGGATCATCTTGTCTAGGCCAGACACTCATAGGGGAGGAGTCATGAAATAATCACATCCGCCCTAATACTTAATCAACACACATTTTTATATATTTAATCAACATTTTTGTAATATTAAGAATGTACAATGTATTTAGATGATAGGTAATAATTCAGAAGTTTATAGGAAATTCATATAATTATTTTTTCATTTAACTAAATATAAGTAACATTTGCATCCGTTTAAAAAGCTTAAATCATCAAAATTGTCACAATCAAGCTCTAAGCGTGTTTGTAGAAAACTGTGGATAGCAGTGTGCCAACGAGTGGTTGATACCGCTTAAGGCATTTAGTTAGTCGCTGTCGGTCATTCAATGCACAACGCATTATGTTGTATTGTTGGACCATTGTTAGCTTGGACCCCACCTTGCTCCGTCCGACAATACGTGTTTTGTAATTGTGTCTGTGACAACTAACACAGTTGCAAAAATCAAACCAACACCACTACACACAGTGTGTACCTACACAACATAGTGACGGGAAATAGACGGGATTTTTTGTCTACATTGGTATCACTAGCAGAGATAGCAACTTAGCTTCTGATTATTTTGTGGTTACAATGTATTAAAACAATAGAATTATGATGATATTGTGATATCATTTTAGCGAATTTCCAGAAATTCAGCTATTCCAGTAGGTCTCATGACATGACTTGAGCCCGGGAATATGGCAGAAATTTGTTTTGAGGTCCCTAGAAACCAAAAATAATATTCACTAAAATTTATATATATATATATATATATATATATATATATATATATATATATATATATATATATATATATATATATATACATATATATATATATATATACATATATATATATATATATATATATATATATATATGTATGTATGTATTTATGTATCAGCACGATAACTCTCGAACGAAATGTCCTAGGTTTACCAAATTTGGTGAGAACGTTGGAAATCCAAAAATCTTGGATGAGTTCTTCAGCCAGATACGTCGGATGCCAGGAACATGGTTTTTGTTCTTGCAAAAAATTTGTTTTTTGCCAAAATTTGCTATAATTTACAAGTTTTTGCCACATTTTTTTACACCATTGCAAAGACGGAAAAAAATCACAAAAAAAGGTTTTTGAACTATTATTCTAGGTTAGGTAGTTTTTGAGAAAATAAGAAAAAAAGGTCAGTAGAGGAACTGGACAGTTCTGGACCCTCCCTCCGATTTTTTTGAGCGGAGGAGGTATCACTTCAAAAAATGAAATACACTAGATATGATAATTTTCAGGTCATTGACACTTCAAAATATTACAAACGCACTATATATATATATATATATATATATATATATATATATATATATATATATATATATATATATATATGTATATATATATATATCCGCACGATAACTCAAGAACGAAACAACTTAATTCCGGACGGAAAAAATCACATAAAAAAGATTTTTGAATTATTATTCTAGGTTAATTAGTTTATTGCTTGAAACCAATAAGCAATAAAGCTCTAAACAAGGTTATTAGCATAGAACACTAGAAGCCAACTAATATCAAAAAAGTGTAATTCGCTTGGAGCCATTTGTAGGCCTGTCACAGCTTAAGGCATGTAGTGAGTCGGTGTCCGTCGCCAAACGCAGAGTGCATTGTAATACATTGTTAGACATTGTTACTTGAATTGGACCGGTTGGTCTGTCCCATAATACGTGTTTTGTAGTAGTGTGTGTGAATACGCACACAGAAGCAAACAACAAACTAACACAATTGCAAACAGTGTGTGCCTACACAACATAGTGGAGAGATTTTACGTCACCCACTGATTACAGGTGGAACAGAGACATAGACATTCTAGTCTGACCCCTTGCTTATTAGCTATGTAGGGTAAATGGTATAGTTATTGGACAGTTAAGAAAAATTTTCAAAACAAAGTACAGAAAAAGTACGTGTTGTAGCTTTATTTTTAACGAAAAAATTCATAAATAAAGTAAGACCTGTCTATTTTAATGTACCATATAAAACTTTCATATTACATATTGGTAAGTCTCTGAAAAAAAAAATATTAAAGTTGTGCGTGTAGAAAAATACAGCTATTGGACAAAAATTCCATTTATTAATTTCTGGTATATTTCCACGATCCACAAGTTCTGTAGATACTAGAAGGTTCTGTTTAACTAAAAAATCAGGCAGTTTGCTTTACTAGTCTATAAGCCTTAGAATCTTAAAAAGAGAGTGTCTTGTCCAATAACTGTGAACGTCCAATAACTATACTGTTTACCCTATATTACTTTTTTTTTAAATATGATGATTTATAATGCACAAAATTGCCCGACAAGACGTTGCGACAAAGATGGAAAAAATACTCTTTTTATAGGCATCTATGTAGGTAGTATGTGTATATGCATTATTAAATGCAGTCATCGAGTTCAATTGTATACTCGATGACTGCATACTGACTTCTCATGTATGTAATCCACACTGTACTGGATACATTAGAAAGGGTCCTTATAGTGGAGATTAATTTTAATATTTTTGTTTTGTTGTATACAATCACCGCATTACTGAGATATTTTCCATATGGATTATCTGTATATAATATAATGAGATATTGGGTAAAGAGAGTGATAATTTTGTCGTTACCGGCACAAATTTTTTTTAATTACTGTAGATATTGAATTTTGGATACAATTTTTTGAAGCAAATCTTTATGGTTCATAAGATACATGTAGTTGACAGATATCCATCTTACCTTCAAAATGACTTAGGCTGTATACACAATCAATGAAATAAGATTTAAGATTTAAGAAATAAGATTTAAGATTTAAAATTTAAGATTTAAGATTTAAGAAATAAGATTTAAGATTTAAGGAGTATGCCATCTAGTGACGTTGAATGGAACTTTAACGTAACTGGTCATAGATATAAATATGTAGGTATTTTTTTACGTCAAAATTCGTGATTTTTTTTCACTTAGGCTGTATACACAATCAATGAAATAAGATTTAAGATTTAATATTTAAGATTTAATATTTTAAATTTAAGACTTAAGATTTAAGAAATAAGATTTAATATTTAAGGAGTATGCCATCTAGTGACGTTGAATGAAACTGTTAACTTAACTGCTCATAAGTAAATGTATTTAGGTATTTTTGTACATCAGAATTCATGAAAAAGTAACGTTCGTGATGACTATTTTGTCACTAAGTGAAAAAAATCACGAATTTTAACGTAAAAAATTACCTACATATTTATATCTATGACCAGTTACGTTAAAGTTCCATTCAACATCACTAGATGGCATACTCCTTAAATCTTAAATCTTATTTCTTAAATCTTAAGTCTTAAATTTTAAATATTAAATCTTAAATATTAAATCTTAAATCTTATTTCATTGATTGTGTATACAGCCTTAGTGACAAAATAGTCATCACGAACGTTACTTTTTCATGAATTCTGATGTACAAAAATACCTAAATACATTTACTTATGAGCAGTTAACAGTTTCATTCAACGTCACTAGATGGCATACTCCTTAAATCTTAAATCTTATTTCTTAAATCTTAAATTTTAAATCTTAAATCTTATTTCTTAAATCTAAAATCTTATTTCATTGATTGTGTATACAGCCTTAGACTGATCCATTTTAAAATGGGTTTCTGCGCATCTCTCAATTCATTTTCTGCCGGGTATAAAATATAAATATTTCGTCATTTTTCATCAAAGGGTCGCTTAAAATAATTTGAAAATAAATTAAATATTTTAAAAAATTCATTTAATTTAATCTGGAAAGAATACAGTGCGAAAAACTATGAAAAAATTTATTACGTGCATTAATTCTTGTATCAGAGCCCTCTGGTTTGTAACGGTGCAAGCTAGGTTAGCTGACGTTAAACTAGTTAAACTAACAAAAAAAAAAATTTTAAAGCCTTCTAATAGACCCTCGTGCGAATAGCCAACATAAATTTAAAAAAATGAGATTTTTTTATTTTTGCTTCGATCAATCGTTTATGAATCGTTTGTGAATGTTTGTGACGCTATTATTTTCGTTTGTAACTAATTAGTTAATTAGTTATTTAATTGTTAATTACGAGTGTGTGAATAGTCAAAATTTTTTAAAATTTATTGCAATATTGACTTCTAGGTACTTAATTGATCCAATATATTTTACAAAAACTTTGGATACAAAATGCCGGAACCTATCAGCGTTCAGCACACATGTCACCACTCTATTTATTATAGGCACTCTAATTTTTTGAATCAGAGAGAGCCCCCTGTTTTGTAACGGTGCAAGCTCCATTAGCTAGCGTTAAGCTAATAAAAAATTTTTTCAAAACAATAACAGATGGCATATACTTTGCTTAGATTTTACAAAATTTCTAAAAATTGTCGTCTGGGCGCCAGATGTTCAAAAATCTGAAACGACGCTGTTAACAGTTTGGGGTTGTTTAGAAAAATAAATTACAAAGCATATTCATTTTATTTTTCGTACCTGTTTTGTGAATTACAAGAAGTTAAAAAAGAGAAAAGGAAAAAAAATGGCTACACAAAATTCTGAAAACCGTAAGTTAATTGTTAATATTCATATAGTTTTCAGCGAATTTCCAGAATGGAATTCAGCTATTACAGCCATTGTCATGACGTGACCTGAACTCGGGACCATGGCAGAAATTTGTTTTAAGGTCCCTAGGAACCGAAAATAATATTCACTCAAATTTATATATATATATATATATATATATATATATATATATATATATATATATATATATATATATGTGTGTGTGTGTGTCGGCACGATCTCTCGAAATAAATGTCCTAGGTTTACGAAATTTGGTGAGAACGTTGGAAGTCCAAAAATCCAAAAATCTTGGATGAGTTCTTCAGCCAGACACGTCGGATGCCAGGAACATGGTTTTTGTTCTTGCAAAAAATTAGTTTTTTGCCAAAATTTCCACTTATTCAAAAATTTTTTTACACCATTTAAAAGAGAAGAAAAAATTACATAAAAAAGGTCTTTAGACTTTTTTTCTATGTCAACTAGTTTCCGAGAAAAAAGATGTTGTTTAGAATGTTATCATTTTATCGTATAAAGTGTGAATCTAAGCACAGTGTAAGAACATATTCGACACAATATGGATATTTTGTATATAACATATATAGTACAGGAGGTACTGGCGCATGAGTACCGAAAAGTATTCCACCTCAATTTTTTTATACGATCCTGTTGACATTGCCCTACTGATGATATAAATGTATGTTGACAGGGGGCAACCCGAGGCCATATTTTTTAAACCGGAAGTTGTTTAAATAATTGCAATGAATTGTCATTTTTCAACCGGACAAATTTTTTTTATATTCTTTATTGAAATACAAATAAAAAGGTCCTATGACTTTTTACGATAAAGTTAATAGTTTTCGAGATATGAATTTTTAAAAGTTCGAAAAATCTCAAATTCGGGTACTTTTGACCCATGAAAAATATATTACAAAACAATAATAAAATATAAATAATATTTTTTTTAAAATCTTTATACAATAGTTAATAATATCCTTAATAGAGATTTAAAAAAATTTTATTGTTTATACCTGTTTTTTAATTGTTAATTTTGCGCCTTCACAAGTATGCGTCCCCTATCTTTAAAATACCTTTAAGTATTTTTTCAACCGGACAAATTTTTTTTATATTCTTTATTGAAATACAAACAAAAAAGGTCCTATGACTTTTCACGATCAACGCTGTATTTTGGATACAAAATGGATGACATGTCACGACTATTTATTATAGGGACTCTAGATAGAATCTATTTCAGAGCCATCTTTTAGATATTTTAAAATTTTGCCTTTTGTGACACTGTGTTTCAGGATGCTGTTTTTTTTTTCAATATTGACTGATAGAGGGTAGAAGTGCTTTAGCTATTTGATAGAGTTCCTATAATAAATAGAGTCGTGACATGTCATCGATTTTTCCAGTACATAATTATTGTTAATAACTTATGAATTAATGAAAAATAAAAATGTAATTATTCTTTCTAGGTTAAACTAAATGATTTTCGTTAATACAGCACGGAGCCTAAACAGGGAAAGGTAAACAACAGCTTTCCTTAAATAATGTCTTATATACAGGGTGTGTAAAAGTATTAATTACTGTAATTTTATGTGTATTTTTCTGAATAGGATTGTAGTCGACAAAAAGTATATTTTTAATGCGTAATCAATAAAGTACAAAATCTAATGAATTTGAAAATATTAAATTACTTCTTTAGTAATATTAAATATAATAAACATCTGTAATATGTACATATTTTGTGTATTTGTAACCCAAATTGTCCTATTTCTATTAAAAAAAAAAGTAAAAAAAAGTGTTTTGTCTTACTATTACGGATAGTTGTTGCATACGCAAGAGATACCTACAATGCACATAGATTGATGTTGTCCTGTGATAGATTGACTATATGTATAGCCATACATATTATGTATGTATGTACTTACTACCTATGTACGTGTGAGAAAATAATTTACGTATGAAGAATACATGAGACAAGACAGTGTTCTGTGGTGGTTCTGTGGACAAGACCATACAAGACACGCCGAACGTGCCACAGATAATAGCTACGTAATACATACGTATATCTGCAAATATAAGCGATTAAAATTTACACAAAAGTTGACAAAAGATATTTCAAATTACTTTATATAATACACATTATATCTAATTAAAATTAAATACATATTAATTAATTGATTTTTCCCCTGAATATTAAAATTTTTTAGAAAGAATTCTCATTTAAAATAAATATATTAAAATATTATTAAATTTCTTTAATCTGTCACACCTTTTATATTACAAAAATGTTAAATATGTTGATTAAAAAATGTTTATTTTTGTTATGTTTTGTTTACATAAAGAATAAAAAGTTACGTATGTATTAATCTGTGTCAATACCTTTCCTTATATTAGGCTTTCTCTAAAGAGGCTCCGTGCTGTATTTAATTTATTTATTAACTATTCTATAAAGAATTTAAAAAAAATATTATTTATATTTTTTTGTTTTAATATATTAACATAAATGTATTTTCATCACTATGAATTTAAGATTTATGTATGTTACACTTTTTGATGTTTGCTACCTATGTAGACATAAAGCAGACATTTAAATACTTTAAATTACAAGCTATCGATGTTTTTAGTAAATACGAGTTTGCTGTCCACTTTTTTTTTCAATATACGAGTTTGTGAAATAAATCGATTTTTTTTTTTACATATTCCGGTAGTCTAACCAGTAACTTAAATTTTAAGCGCGTTTTTCTCGAAACTACATTTTTTCTGATAGTTTTCTGACAAAACCTGGTATATGGTATACGAGTTTGTGTAAAATTATTTTTTGAAATAGTAACATTTTTATCAGCATACCCAAGTATGCCATATACACAAACTCGTATACCATATACCAGGTTTTGTCAGAAAACTAAATTTAGTTCATGTGGTACAAGTTTGTTTTAAACTGAATAATTATTTTTCCAATAACTATTTTGCAATATTTCTTAGTGCATCACATGAGGAAGTGTATTATGTACATATATGACTTTCTAACTCAAAACCGTCAAAAAACCTTATACGAGGTTGAGACAGAAAACGCGCGATATGTATATGTGAATGAGTCGCAAATATTTACAAACGATTGGAATTGGTATTTTAACTAAGAAAATTAAAATTTTAAAATTCATGTTTTAAGTTTTATGTCTTATATTTTCTATTCGATAGAATAGAGTGCCTATAATAAATAGAGTGGTGACATGTGGGCTGAACGCTGATTGGTTCCGGCATTTTGTATCCAAAGATTTCCTAAAATACATTGGAAATAAATTAAATGTTAACAAAAACCATTTAGTTTAACTTAGAAAGAATAATTAAATTAAAAATTTTTAATTGGTTAATTCATAACTTATTAACAATAATTATGTACTCAAAAATATTTACTCAAACATGTGATAATTAATTTTGAAGCTTCCCGCTGTGTTTTGGATACAAAATGGATGACATGTCACGACTCTATTTATTATAGGGACTCTAGATAGAATCTATTTCAGAGCCATCTTTTAGATATTTTAAGATTTTGCCATTTGCGACACTGTGTTTCAGGATGCTGTTTTTTTTTTTTTCAATATTGACTGATAGAGGGTAGAAGTGCTTTAGCTATTTGATAGAGTTCCTATAATAAATAGAGTCGTGACATGTCATCGATTTTTTCAGTACATAATTATTGTTAATAACTTATGAATTAATGAAAAATAAAAATGTAATTATTCTTTCTAGGTTAAACTAAATGATTTTTGTTAATATTTAATTTATTTTCAATGTATTTTACGCAAATTTTGAACAGGAAATGCCGAAACCAAGTTCAGTACACATGTCAGGACTCTACTTATTATAGGGACTCTATTACTCAAAACTCTATTTCAAAAATCTGGAATTTCCAAAAAACTGGCAATTGTTGACCAGATGTTTTTGTTTTTGGATGTTGTTTCATAAAATTTTACAACATAAATAATATTCATTTCATTTTTAAAGTGAGAGTGACTGAGTACAGTTAAAAAAAATTGTTTGAAAAAAATGAATGTAAATAACGAAATGAGAAGCGGTAAGTACATCATTATTTTTTTGAAAATATTTAATAATTTTTTTTATAAATATGAGAATACTATTTAAGTGTACAATAATTTATAAACGAAAACTTAATTTTTAGTTTTTGTTTGAAAAAAATAAATAAAACACAAATTTATATTTTCTTTAAAATTATGTTAATATTTGTAGACAAGCAACGAAAAATTGTAAGAAATTATTTCTGTAGAAAAATTAAATTTTTAAATTTAAAAATAATTGTTAAAACTCATACAGTTTTATTATTCTTGTAATTGACAATTCTCTAGAAAAATTAAATTTTTAAATTTAAAAATAATTGTTAAAACTCATAGTTTTATTATTATTATTTTTTTTTTAAATTAATATTATTTAAATATAATGACCGGATAAAAGAAATATAGAGTTGATGCTTTTTTGTCTAAACTCTTCGATACCAAAGAGATTCAATAATGCATTTTCATCGCTGTAACTTTAATATTTTTTATGTTATTATGATTTATGTATATTTTCTCGACAAGAAGCAAAACATTTAAATATTTTTTGACTGTAAGGAAGCCTTTACTGTTTTTATGTAAATTAGTGTTCGCTTCTTTTGCACAAAAATTATCAATTACAAGATTATTCTTAAAAATATACCGTATTATTCAGCGTGTTATACGCTGAATAATACGGTATATTTTTTATAAGTTGATGGTCATGGACGCGGTATAGTTTTAACACAGTTTAACTAATAGTTTGTTTCACAAACAGTTACGAAACGAGATAACTTGAAAAGTGTACGCCTGGAATTTAAACATTCCAAGGGTTTTCAATGTTGTGTATAACGATAAAAGCATAACGATATTTTTTTATTTTAGATACAATCGTTGCGTACCTACATACTACACACTGGATTTTTGTTAATTTTATCAATGTTCCAAGTGTGAACATGATATGCATAAAAAATTTATAAAATAAAAAAAACCTATTAACCTTTCTTTTAGAGAAGGTATTTACTTGCGAAAATTCACAATTATAATTATGTCAACGATTTACTTTGTCTAATTTTCACTTAGATTTTTAAAAGTTTTTACAAGCATTTTTCGTCTTTTTGAAATATTAACAAGTTGATTTTGAAATAAATGTTATTATTGAATTTTAGTTAAAATCACAGCAAAATTATTTTAAAGTGATTAAATGGACCTCAATAAATCGTCTCACCTAAATGTTTAAAGTGATTGTTTATGATAGCAATAAAAATTTTTGGATTTTACAAAACTTTTTATATTTTTATTTCAATTTCACTTTCTTTTATACTGCTGGCTAATCATATTTACCCTTATTTGCATTGGGTCATTAATGACGTATACAAAATTTCCAAATTTACCTTTTTTTATGGCACCTCATTGTAACAATTTCGTTTTAGTCGCAAAAGCATATAAAGTCGAATTTTATTAAACATATTCATTTCAAAATCAGTTTGTAAGCGTTTATATTTGATACTTTTTGCAATCTTTGTGTGTTTTGTGATTTTTGAATTATAAGTTTATTTGTTTTTGCTTAAAATGTCTAGAAACGGTGGTAACTATTGTATTGCTAAATTGTGTTCAAACAATTCAAAAAACAATCCAAATTTAAGCTTTTTAAGCTTATTTTGGCTTGTAAAGAAAAATATACATTAAATAGATATTCAAATAATATTTTAGATCTCGACACTGGTTGGTGGCAATAGGTCGTGAAGACCTTTTAAATTATAGTGTTGAATACTGCCATAATTTTCGGGTTTGCTCGATTCATTTTGAAAAAAATTGTTTTAAAAATCATACTAATCGTTTAAAACCTGGCGCAATACCAACACTCCTCTTGGCTGTGTCAAAAGTTCCAGCAGCAGTTACTACTAACTCTGTTGAAACTCAAACCGAATCGAGAGCTACTACAAGTTCTGCTACTCAGACAATTGTAACATCCGGAAATAGTGAAAGTCCCGAAAACATCATTTCGAAAGAAGTATTTTTGGAAGAATGTCAAAAGCTTTTGCCACCAAACCTTGTAAAATTCATAAAATATCAAATCAATTTGAAGAGAAATTCTAAACAAAACAGGTAAGTTA
Source organism: Brachynemurus nebulosus (assembly GCA_035578155.1). Taxonomy (NCBI): domain Eukaryota; kingdom Metazoa; phylum Arthropoda; class Insecta; order Neuroptera; family Myrmeleontidae; genus Brachynemurus; species Brachynemurus nebulosus. The sequence goes on from JAPWDM010000007.1 coordinate 13,605,870, forward strand.
TTAATTTCACATTAGCAAATACAAATTACATAATGGGGTATTTGACTAATTTTAGAAACTTTTTTAAAATATGTATTTTAATGCATTATGGATGTATATACCTATTTGCCTTTTCTAAAAATAATGTCGAAAAACATCTTAGAAAAAATTAATTTAATCCTTGTTCTCAAAATTCCCAGGAAAATGTTGTTACCTTTATTCTTGAGAAATATCTCTATATACCGAATCTAATAGCCTTAATTGGTAACGCACAAAATTTGAAGTTCAAATTCTTTAGCAACTGAGTGTCATTATTTTCACTGCAGCACTTTTCTGTTTTAATTACAGGTATGACACTGATTTCAAAATGATGGCAATGTCTATTAATTTTACCAGTCCGCAAGCTTACAAAATATTATCTAAATTTTTTATATTCCCATCCGTCCGAACTCTCGAAAAAATGTATATTCAGATTTCAAGTGGCATAAATGAAAACATTGTAAAAATTTTAACCATAAAATGCCAACAGATGGACGACTTAAATAAATATTGCATTGTTTGCGTTGATGAAATGAATATTAAAACGCATTTATTTTACAATACAAAAGAAGATAAAATAGTGGGTTTGCATGAAATTTCCGGTATACAATCACCGAAACCGGCAAATTATGCTTGTGTGTTGATGGCAAGGGGTATTTCCAGTAACTGGAAGCAACCCATAGCCTTTTCGTTACTAAATAGTACAAAAAATTATTTAGAATTAGATAATTTCATATGTCATGCCATCTATATATTAATTGAAATTGGTTTTAAAGTAGTTGCTTTTATTTCTGACCAAGGTCTCAATTTCATTGATTTTGCTAAATCGAAAAATGTAAGGGCAGATCAACCCTATTTTTTTATAGAGGGTCAAAAAATTTATTGCTTATTTGATACACCCCATCTTTTTAAATCAGTTAGAAATAACTTAATAAAATGTAACTACACCTACGAAGATTCGATTGCTTCATGGGACCACATAAAATGTTTTTATGATCAGGATAAAAAAAGACAATTCAGATTGGCCCCGAAATTGACAGATTCGCATTTAGACCCTTCCCCATTTCAAAAAATGAAAGTAAAGTTAGCAGTTCAGGTACTAAGCCATAGCGTAGCTGCTGGTATGTCTACGTACCTGTCATTCAGACAATTACCTGAAAGTGCTGCTGGAACGGTAGTTCTCATAGACTTAATGGATAAATTATTTGATTTATTTAATTCAAGTTTGGTTAAATCAAAAAAAATATATATAATAAAGCATTTTATGGGGCTCCTTATCAAATACATAGAGTTGCTCAACAAATCTTTACAATTTTTAAATTCCATCAAAATCATAAATAAAAGCAACAATAAAGATACAACAAAATCTATGAAATTCGTTGAAGGTCTGAAACAAAATATTGCAGCAGTATTGGCTCTTTGGGACGATATAAAATCAGAGAAGATTAAATTTCTTCTCCTGCGAAGATTTAATCAAGATTGTTTAGAATCTTTTTTCGGAGCCATAAGACAACAAGGTGGCAACTGTCGTGAGCCTACATCTATACAATTTTATAGGGCCTTTAAAAAATTATTTATAAATAACATGGTAGAAAATTCCGCAAACGCCAACTGCGTGGATGATTTCGCTTCTTTTCTATGCCAGTCAAATTACAAAACTTTAGCAATACCAGTTGTTGAAACAACTGAAGCAGAAAATAAAGAAATATATATCGATGTTACTGACTATGTGCTTAGTATGGATGGTATTGAAAAAAATGGCCTTACATATGTTGCCGGTTATTTACTAAATAGATGCTTACTGAAACATGCTACCTGTAAAATTTTTGAGAATTACACGCAAATGAATGTAGCCGTATCTCCTGAAAATATACATATACATTTTAAAGCCTATAATAATGAAAAATCAAAATTTGGCAATTTGAAAGTACCTCCTCTCGACTTTTTTGAATACATAATTAAATTAAAAGAAATATTCAGAAATAATTTTGAAAAAAATATTACATCACACGTTGGCAATGCAATATTAACTGATATTAAAAAACTTGTTTTTACTGCTCCTTGTAAATGCTTTCCATTAGATTTTTTACAAAAATTGTTTGTTCGTTTAAGAATTTATTTCACCATTAAATTTAACAACAGAGACTTTAAAAATAAAACAAAATTAAATAGAAAAGTCATATCGGTTTGTAGTTTGTAGGAAATACATTATAGGTATAATAATATACATTATACTTAAATTCTATGTATATACATAATAAAATATTTTTAAGCATTTATATATATATATATATATATATATATATATATATATATATATATATATATATATATATATATATATATATATATATATATATATATATATATATATATATTGTTTTTATATACTAACCACACTAACTATCCCTATCCACCATTTAATCTATCATTTCAGCCTTTTATTAATTATTTACAGTAAAGAAAATTTCAGTAAATAATTTTTGTTAGAATAAAATAATACATTTTCATTGCCAACCCTGAATCTCACATGTATAAACTCATACAGTCACATAAACGAAAAAGTAGGATGCTTAAGTGTTTGTACTTATATCAAAAAAAGACAGAGAAGGCGATTCCATACTGTTTGTAACTCTTATTTATACTGTGGTTTTAAGTTAAACCTAACTATCTTTAAAAATGAGCATCCATTTGGTCGGAAACGCGGCGCGGTTCTTAAGGTATGAATCCACCAAGCGCGCACAAAATTTGCTTGCGAACACAAAATTTGCTTGGTGGATACGATCGTCACGAATGTTTGCTAATGTTTGTCAGTGTTCCAACCATAACGACCATAACTGTTTGTTCAGTGGAGACAGTGCGTTCGCAAACAGTTGCAAACATTTGCAAACAACTACAAACATTTGAAGCAAATGTTTTTTCGGTGGATTTGCACCGTTACATCAATAAAATCTCCGGGGCGGTACTGCGCCGCTCTGTTGATTTAATGGATGCACCTGCATTTATATTTTTTAAACTCTTTCCTAATTCCTTTTTTTATTTTAATTTAAAAGCGAATCTTATGTTAATGTTTTAAATTAATTTAGAAAATTCCACCCAAATGGAGGAGGACAGGATCCCCTGTAATCAGCAGGAAAGGGCAGAGGAGGTACCGGCGGCAGAGACGGGGAATGGGGGAGAAGAAAGAAATGGGGGAGAAGGAGGAAGAACAAAATGGTATACATATTTCTAGTAATTAACTAAAATTGCTATGATTTCATTAACGAATGAAATAAAATTAAATGTACAACCTTAGATTGCTATTGTTATTTTAATTTAGATAAAAATGACAAAAACAGAAAGAAGTAAAAGTAAAAAAAATTAACGAAGGTGTGACAAATTTTGCTTCATTTGTTACATTTCGTTGATGATATCATAAGACTTTTAATTAATTTTTAGGTTAATCCATATCAAATCATCGAATAAAACAATTATTTTGTGCATAAATGTTTTTGAAATGCATGATATTTAACAAATAGTTTATTTAAGTCAGTGTGATCAAATATATATATATATATATATATATATATATATATATATATATATATATATATATATATATATATATATATATATATATATTTTATTAAAAAATTTCAATGTACTCGATATTTTTATATTTAGCCGCTTTATTGTCGGTACATATTAATAAATGTGTACCACAATATCATGACAATATCCCATTAAAAAATTTAGGAATTTTCGATGTTCACATGGGGAGTTTATTTTTTCAGCGGTTGGCAACTTTGACATCCGTTTACTAGTATCCGATCAACAGATTTACATATACATAATATCTTAAACAGACGTTAAGTATAACAAAGATTTTTATGTAAACAAGTCTTAAATTTTTAACATATACAGGCGATTATTTTGAAAGTTAACATAAAAAATATATGATAAAATTTCCAGAATGGAATTCACCTATTACAGCCACTGTCATGATGTGACTTGAACCCGGGACCATGGCAGAAATTTGTTTTGAGGTCCCTAGGAACCGAAAATAATATTCACTCAATTTATATATATATATATATATATATATATATATATATATATATATATATATATATATATATATATATATATATATACTTTTTGTTAGGACTACTACTTTTACTTTGTTAGGACTACATGAAAGTTTCAACTCGACTTATTATTGCCGATTTTGCCGAGAACCGAAAATAACTATGCAAAAACAAGTTTTGGAAAATAAAAATGCTCTACGCACAAAATTGAATTATGATGACGATTTGAAAAACAAAAACTTCGGTGTTAAACAACCATGTATGAACTGTCAAGTTTTCATGTAGCAACAAATTTATATGCAGATGTTATGCACGATTTTCTTGAGGGCGTTTTGCGGTATGAGATTCCAATAATTATAAATAACCTTATAAAAGAAAAAAATTCACAACTAACATTGGAGTATTTAAATGAACGAATAAAAAATTTTAATTTTGGCCGTAATGTGTCGAACAAATACATTCCTGCTTTTTCACATACTCATTTACAGAATAAATATTACATTTGTAGCTCCTCTGAAATGTTAAATTTAATTAATTTACTTAGTCTTATGATCGGTCATCTTATTTCTCAAAAAAGTCAAACTTGGAAAATGTTCTTAAAATTAAAGCACATTTCTCAAATTATACTGAGCAATTCAATTGACAATATAACTGTAGATACACTAGAAAACTTAATTTTTGAACATCATAAATTGTATATTAAAATCTTTAATGAAGATTTAAAACCCAAGTTTCACTTTATGTTGCATTACCCACGAATTCTTCGTACAGTCGGTCCTCTCTGGCCATTATCTTGTATGCGCTTTGAAGCAAAGCACTGGGATTTACATCACCATGCCCAAGTTATTAAAAATCGAAAAAATATTTGTTATAGTTTAGCAACAATGAATCAATTTGTGCTTAATGAACGATTTACATCGGTAAGAGATTTTGAAGAAAATTTATCTTTAGGTCCATCGAAAATTGTAACATTGGAAGATTTACAAACATATAAAATATTTTGGAATGAAACAGTAAAAAAAGGTATTTCGTTAACTTGTCCTTCTTGGGCTCAAATCAATGGTATCAAATATATGGATAATATGATTTTAAATATCAATAATTCTGGTTTTGGTAAAATTATTAATATTTTAGTCGATGTTGAAACACTGATGTTTCTTGTTCAACATTTAAATGTAGATTTTGATGAACACTACGATGCTTATGCAGTTGTTTGTACACAAAACTTTAGTATTATAAAATATAAAAACTTAGTCGATCTTAAACCAAGAGATGAATATTTGCTACCCAATGGAAAAAATTACATAATTTGTTAAAATTTAAACTTACATACATACATACATTTGTAATGTATTATTTATTTTTATGTACATAGTTGTATTTTTTTTATTGTAATTGTAAAAGAGTGATTCTCGTGCGACATTTTTGTAACAAAAAATTCAATTAATAATAAACAAAGCAAATGTTCTGCAGCAACCGTGTTAAAATTTTTTAAGTATATCCTAATTTATATCTGAAATCCAGTACTCAAAATATGAGCCATAAACTTTGTTTCGTACAATATCCAATGCGTCACGCGAGCTTGTGTCTTATATCTTGAGTAGTGGATTTCAGATAAAAATTAGCATATATGTACTTAAAAAATTGTAATTTATTTTCTGTGTATTAGGTACAAACATTTTATATTATTATTGATTGTATTTTTAGAAAAAAAATTTCTGTCGTAAAAATGTCCCGTACGTCACGCGAGAATCGCCCATTTGATCTAGAATTTTTAAAAGAATTATGTCAATTTATTTTTATACCACAACATTTAAAGAATGTGAAAATTCCAAAATAAGACCCCAAAAGTATTTTCTACTAAATAAGTAATTTTTTAGATTTTTTTAAATTCTAGACCTGATGATACCGTAAAATATAGACTTAAATAAAAATAAAAATTTTCTGTAATTGTTAATAATTTCAAAAAAATAAAAATATTTACGTTTACTAAAGAATACTTTTATTCGCATGAAGCTTTGATGTGATTTACACAATCCTTTTTCCAGTTTACCTTAGAATGAAAAATCATTTCAACAGAGCAACAAACAATTAGTATGAAGAAATTTTGGGTTTCATAAAAATAATTTTTTTTTTAATTGGAACTTAGCAATCTTCAGTTAACTTGTTATACACTTTGAGATAATAAAGAAATTAACTTGAGATAAACGGATAGATTTTAAATCAAAATTAATTTATTTCATTGGAAACAATTTTAACATTTAAAAGAAATACAAATTGTTTCATATAAGTAAATGTATATTCTTAAAATAGATATGCAATACTTATGACAAGAAAAGGCAAGTTGTCTAAAGATCTTCTAACTGTTCTCTGAAGAATAAGATTCTTGAGCCAAGAATAACCATCAACCCCGTAGAGCACTTGATTTGAATGCGTGATGCAATTGCTACTATACAAACGTACGGAGAACTTGAGTAAAGTCATATTGATTTCAGCTCAGGGATCTTTTTTACGGTATATATATATATATATATATATATATATATATATATATATATATATATATATATATATATATATATATATATATGTGTGTGTGTGTGTGTGTGTGTGTCCGCACGATAAGGCCGGGCATCAATTGCGCGTGATTACCGGTAGCCGGAGTTTCCTTAATTGCGCGCGATACTCGAAAGGACCAAAAAAATTTTTCCTGAATTGCGCGCAATGTATTAAATAATATTTCCTTAATTGCGCGCAATGTATTAAACAATATTTCCAACATTGCGCGAAATGTAACGTGAATTATAATGTAATAAATATGGCCATATCAAGCGTACGTACTATATTTTTTCAATAATTAACAACCACAGACTAACGAACATTATTATATTATAATAAACTGACAGCGCGTAAAGCCAGTTTGTGGGCTATTTCCCTGAAGCTGATTTCAGTATTACAAAGTAGCAATTGATCTTGAGCGTATCTTTTGAGGCTTTTAGAGATATACTAACAATAAGTCTATACACTATATATAATATTATATGTTCAATTGCCTATGTTTTAACAACATTATTATTAACCCGTAGTAAGGCAATTAATTACAGCTAATAAATATAATGTTCGTTATAATTTTCAATTTGAAAATGCAATTGTTCACAAATTATTACGTTAACAAGCCAATGTTCGTTATAATTTTAAATTTGAAATGATTGTTGTTATTCCAAACAAAACAAACGCTGTTGTATTTTTTGTGAACGTGTTTGTGTTTTAACACGCTAACGGTCACGAACGCTGGATCCTGGATCACATCACAGTTCCATATAATGTGTACACGTCCAGATGGTTGTTTGAGGTATGTAAACAGACGTGGCGCGCTTTATCTTCTCTAGGCGCAACATATAGTCAGTGGTACGGTTTGCTCTACAATAAATTGCGCAATTGATGTATGATCGTTTTTATTATGGAAAAGTCTCTTACCGAGAAAGGCCAACCTTTAATTGTTAAAAAAGGTTTTAAATACAGATTTGAAAAGAAACTAAAAACAACAGACGAAGACCGTTGGCGGTGTACTGTAAAATCTTGTAAAGCTAGTATATATACGTTAGAAGAAGGAAATTTGCTTTCAAGAGTGGGAAATCATCACAACCATGAACCAGCTTCAGATCAGCTGATGAGTCGTCAGCGTATAAGCAATACCGTTAAAAGGAAGGCAGTAGACAATATTGAGGAGTCACCTGCAAAACTGATACATAGAGAAATAAAGGATCAGAAGATGTCAGTAGAATCATTGGCGCGGAAAGACATCAAACTTATTCAAAATACAATATCCCGGACAAGGATCAAAGCATTTCCAAAGTTGCCGAAATCATCCTCAGAGGTGAGCACAGTTAAAATAATAATTAAAATTATTATTGTGTTACGTTTCATGTTTTATATTTACTGTTCTAGAAAATAATATTTAGTATATTTAGAGGTTTTCGCGTTGATTCAGCGATAGGGTATATACCTTTGAGAGTTATTTTAAAATTTTAAAAGAGCATCAAATTTTTACCACTCTAAAAATAACGTCATTAATATTTAAATGTTTAGAAATATAAATATTTATTAAGTGACAACATATGAAGTTTAGTAAATTTCTTTAAAGTCTCTTGTATAATTTATTTATCTTCAGGTGTTTGCGGCCCTCAGACAAATGGAGGTAAAAACAATAAAAGAGGAAAGTCTTTTAATCATGAGTGATGAAGAGAAGGGAATCGTAATGTTTTCATGTAAAACAAATCTGGAGCATCTATGTAAAGCTAAAACTATTTTAATGGATGGAACTTTTGAATATTGCACAAAGTACTTCACACAGCTTTTCACTGTGCACAGCTACGCAGATAATCTATACATCCCATTAGTGTATTGTCTCCTAAAAGATAAGAAGAAAAAAAGTTATACAGAGGCTTTGAATACCATTCGAAGTGTGTGTTCCGAAAGAGAACTACACTTTCAACCAGAGTGTGCAGTGGTCGACTTTGAGGAAGCCATCCATTACAGTTTGAGATCTACGTTTCCAGGAATCAAACTTGTTGGATGTAGATTTCATCTAGCTCAAGCCTGGTAAGTGTGTGCTTACAGTCAACTGCAATAACTCGAATGTATTTGCCTGTTTTTAACTGTACCAAATATTTTGTCGAAATAATTTGATATTTGAATGTTTGTTATACAGGTGGCGAAAGATCCAAAAACTCGGATTAGCACCTGTCTACAGAGACAAAAAGTCAGAAGAGGGGAAGTGGCTTCGGTATTGCTTTGGCCTCACTTATTTGAGCTCTAATGAAGTTCCAGACGCTTTCTGTGACCTAGTCAGTATACAGCCTTCCCACGAGCGACTTAGTGAGTTTGCTGACTACCTCCTGGAGACGTACATTGAAGACGTTCCAGAAACATTGTTTCCTCCTAATCTGTGGGCGCCGGCATCTGCCGATTTGTGGAGAACAACCAACGCTTGTGAGGCTTTCCACTCCAAATTCAAAGCAAGTTGTCCAACGCCTCATCCCAATATATTTGTTTTTTTAAAGTGCCTGAACGACATACAGACTGACACATACATCCTTCTGAACAGCCCAGGACGTGTATCGACACGGGACAAATGTACCCGCATCAGGAAAGAATTCATAGAAAATAAACTGATGCAATATATGTAGAATCCAAACAATAAGCAGATTGGAATTTGTAAAGTGCGTGTCCCACAGGGCCGTCCCTAGTATTCGCGGAGCCCAGAGTAAAACTAAAATTAGGAGCCCTCAAAATAAATAGAAATCAAAATTTAAAATTGAAGAAACTACTTTCGTTTAAAAATTGAGGAAGCTGTTGAACTACTTTGTGAACTGGTGTTAACAATAGCTAATTCTTGATTTTCAATCTTTTTTGGCTCAGCTTTTAAAAATTTTAATAAAATTTTTTTCATGATGTTTAAATTATATTTTCTTGTTGGCCCATTTCCTTTTCTGCACATCACTTAAATATTTTCTATTTTTGTCACTATCTCATTGTTTGATTTTTACTTTTTTCAATTCTATAAATTGAACTATGAAGATATGTGCGATTAAGAGAGTTTGGTTTAAAGATTGATAAACTTTTCAATTGATAAAACTTTCTTTTTCAGAATTAATATTGTTTAAAAAAATGTAATATCATCCAGTTAATATTTATTGCATTATCATTCGCGTTAACATTGTTTAATACATTGAGCGCAATTCAGGAAATATTGTTTAATACATTGAGCGCAATTCAGGAAATATTGTTTAATACATTGCGCGCAATTCAGGAAAAATTTTTTTCGTCCCTTTTAATATTGCGCGCAATTGAGGAACTCTCGCGCGCAATTGATGTACGACCCACGATAACTCTCGAACGAAATGTCCTAGGTTTACGAAATTTGGTGAGAACGTTGGAAGTCCAAAAATCTTGGATGAGTTCTTCAGCCAGACACGTAGGATGCCAGGAACATGGTTTTTGTTCTTGTAAAAAATTAGTTTTTTGCCAAAATTTCCACTTATTCAAAAATTTTTGCGAATTTTTTTTACACCATTCCAAACTGCCGAAAAAGTGAAGTCAGATAGGTTTTTAAACCAGTTTCCTACGTTAACAAATTTTCGAGAAAAATAACTTTTAAAAAAATTACCAAATTCCCTATATGTTATTCAGACGGTTACCGTTGTACTGTGTAAACTGTGATGTTCGTCACATTCTAAACGATACAACGTGGTAAACAGTTGCGACATAGTATAGCAATGCAGTGGTGATAGCCAATAGCTTGGAGTATAAATATGTATTGGTATTTCTATATATTATATACAATTTTGTTGTACAGTAAGTATTTACCGTAAACTGGCATCAATAGGCATGAATTAAGACTTCACATTGTAATTATTTTGTATATCTTTTACGAGTACCTATTCTTTAAATATATTAAATAAAAACTTACGTAAACATTTCCACTTTATTATAGTAATTAAAAATTTTTTGAAAATATCCTTGGTTATTGAAAAAATAAGAAAAATCTGTAATTTCTACTTTATAGTAAATTGAGATCGAGAAAGGTGATGAAAGTATGACTGGAGACTATCTATAGGGCTGACCAAAATGTGTCTGTGTTCGAACAACATTTTGAACGAAACATTTTATTTTTACAAATTTTTTATTTTTACAAATTTTGGCGAAAAAGTTGAAAGTCTCGAACTCTTGAATGAGTTCTTTAGCGAAACACTTCCGATGTCCAAAACATCAAATATTTTACCAAAAATCGCCGTTTGTAAAATTAGAGCTTCAAATTAGATTGCAGTTAATAAGTCAAATGGAAAAAAAGCACTGTCAGTCGGTCAGAATGTATTTGCTTCTAAATATTTTTTTAGCGAATTTCCAGAATTGAAAGGTTCCTAGAAGTCGAAAATGGCATTTATGTATGTAAAGTATATATATATATATATATATATATATATATATATATATATATATATATATATATATATATATATATATATATATATATATATATATACTAAAAATTCGATTAAACAATACTGTATTCAGAATAATACCAAAATAAATTATTTCTAGTTAAAGTTTTAAGAAAAAAAAAATAACACTGTTTGAAGATGTCACTCTAAATTGATTTATACATATTTTTCTTTCAACTTCAAGCTTATTTACTATTGCTGCTCAAATAAATAGTTATTCTACTGTTTAAGAAATATATAAGTTCACTGACACGTCTAGTGGTTTTTAAATCAAGTTTTGACCTTATTCACATCCTTATGTTTCGATTGGATCTCTTTTACGGTATTAACAGAGCAAATGTTACTTTAATTATCTTGATTCACCTATAGAGTCTCTATACCAAATAGTCATGATATGTCAGCCATTTTCCGTCAAAAACAGAGCGAAAAACTTTAAAATTAATTATTACATGTTTGAGTACATAATTATTGTTAATAAGTTATGAGAATGAACAATTAAAAAGGTTTAATTTAATTATTCTTTCTAGCTTAAACCAAATGATGTATGTTAAATACTTAATTCATTTCCAATTTATTTTACGCAAATGTTGTACATGTATTAGATATTAAAATAACAATTTCCAATTTGGTGACTGATTGTTTTGGTGCCATAATCTTTGAATGTGGCTGTACTTGAGAAGTATTTATACCGCGAAAAACCATGAAAAAATATTTACGGTGTATTAATTTTTTTGAATCAGAGACCTCTGGTTTGTAACGGTTCAACTTCTATTACTTGAATCTACATTCATAACTCAAAAATAGGTGGTAGTTGATTCGTTTACTTCTTAGAGTCCCTATAATAAATAGAGTCGTGACATGTCATCCGTTTTCTGTTCAAAACAGAGTGGGAAGCTTCAAAATTAATTATCACATATTCGAGTAAATGTTTTTGAGTACAATAATTATTGTTAATAAGTTACGAATTAATGAACAATTAAAAATGTATTTTACACAAATTGTGGACAGAAAATGTCGGAATCAATCAGAGTTCAGCACACATGTCACGACTCCATTTATTATAGGGACTCTATTACTTCGGGTTTGTTGTACACAAATGATTTTTTCAAATTTTCACATGTTTGCCATATGTTCAAATATTGGAGGGACAATAAATTTTATTTGAAAAAGTTTTACAAAAATATTCATTTTATTATCGGTGTTATCAGTGTACAGTGGTCACAGTGAAAAAAAAAAGAATAAAAGGAAAAAATGGCTACAGAAAATATTGAAAGCCGTAAGTATATAATAAATTGTTTTAATTGTTATAAAAATAGGTATTACATAAATATTTAATAATTTGCAAAGAAAAAATTTGGATTTTGCTTTTTGTTTGTAAAAAAGTAAATAAAAATTTCTTTTCCATTAAAAAAAATATTATTATAGATGACCAATCAAAAATTTAAAGAAAATATTATTTCTTTAGAAATATTAAGTTTTTAAATTTGAAAATAATTGTTAAAATTCGTACAGTTTTTTTTTTTTATATATAATATATACTATTTTTTTACAATTCGGGATAATTGAAATTTTGAAAAATTTATAGTAATATTCTATTAAGTATACTTTAGATAAATCAAGAGAATTGTACAACATATACCTAACCGTTTTTGCAAACTCGGGGCTAAAATACGTGATTTAGTTCCTCACAATAGGAAGTAAATTTTTTAATCCCTTGGGACTAAAAGTGGCATTTTACTCCCTGTTATGTCTTTTAGTCTCGGAATTGCAAAAAATCTTACCCAACTTTTATTGCGACAACCATTGGATGTAAAGTGTATTAATTGCCAAAATGATGTATCAGTTGCAGGGTTGGGAAAAATATCATCAACAGTAGTCATTAAAAATAGAAAATGGTTTCCAAAAATGCATTTAAAATATAAAATGGAAAATGGTTTTGCTGAACATAGCACACAACTTGAGTTAGAAAAATTTGACTTGAGTTGAGAGAACCAGCAGCTCTAGTGACAAATTTTACTCAAGTGACATTGAAACTCGAATTATAAAAAATTAGAGTCAATTGAATCGACCTACATTTAACACAATTTGTTAGACTGCGTTTAATTCGAGTTCTATGATTAATATGAGTCATAAGACATGTCATGCATATAAATTTGAGTGTACATGTATTTTCATTTTAAATGCAAAATGCTATTTTGTATTTTAAATACATATTTAAAACGAAATCGTTTTAAATAGTTCCCAGCCCTGATCAGTTGAGCGTTTCGCCTGCGTTAAAATAGAAAAATTTTTTCATTTATAGAATTTTTTTTAAACTTTTTTCTAATTCTTTTTTAATTATTATTTAAATTTAAAAGTGAATCATATAGGTGTTCATGTTTTAAATTATTTTAGAAAATTCGGTCGAAATGGAACAGGAAATTCAGTGTGGTCAACGTCAGGTTGAAGAAGGGAGGGAAACTGGAACTGATCTAGAGTCAACAGCAAACTGGGAACGGAGAACCGACAGCGAACAGGGAAATGATAATCAGGAAAAGGAAGGGACGAAAGATGAGAATGGTATATTCTATAATTCAAATTAAACGTATATTAAGCTGGAACCTCCACCAGCATTAAATGATATCGCACCTATTAATTAATTTTGTTCTAATTCATTGTCGTAGTTTGGATTTTATTGCTCTTTTCGGTTAGCAGGAATTTGCATTTAAATTTGGGGGAGGAAGGGGTTGTAGCTTAATATAAGCTGAACCTCCCCTCCGTAACAAAAACATCAAATATAAAAAAAATATTTAGACTAGAATTTGTTGCTATTTTGTTACTCTAACATAATAAAAATTGAAAAAATTGCGTAATTTACACCAAATGTTATAATTAGTTCTCGACAACCTGGTGTCTATTTTTGATACTTTAAAACGAGCATCAAATTCAAATTGTGACGTATTTTAGTAGCATAGACTCTGAACATTCATTTGGCATTTAAATCATACGAGCAACAAATTCCTATAGGTACCTAATTAATTAAAAAGGTCTTACAAGTAAACGTCCCGAGGCCGTACCTATCGTTTTTGATGAAACATAGATATGTTGTAGAACACTAAAAAATAAGCGACACGTTTTTTTCTTTATCGGCGGAAAAAAGGTTTGAAGGGGTGAAATCGCATTCCAAAAATTGGGGTAAAAATTTAATTTTTTAAATATCTCAAAAACGGTAATATATATATATATATATATATATATATATATATATATATATATATATATATATATATATATATATATAGTTACGTTTCGTAACAAATAAAGTTAGTTTTTAAAAAATTTAAGTTTGAAATTACAATTTTGTTACAAAGATATGACACACTGGTGACACGCTGACACAAGGAAGTCATAACACACTGACTTCCAGCTAGATCGAACAAAAATCAGGTAAGTTACAAAGTTACATTATTTATACATAAATTAAACAAAGGGATTACTTAATAGGCAAAAATGAGATAGATTCAAAAAAATGTAACTTTAATACCCCTGCCGCAGCATCCTGCATAACATAGCGAATTTCCATTTACAAAAGTACGTTTTTCTCGGAAACTAGTTGATATAGAGTAATTGTAAATAAAAAAAACCTTCTTTATGTGATTTTTCCGCCTCACTCCGCCAAATTTTTTTCACGAAAAATGTCCAAAACCCCGTAAACGTTTTCACGAAATTTCTTAAAAATAACATGTTTCGTTCTTGAGTTATCGTGCGGACACTTAGTAAACATATATATAAATGTGTCCGCACGATAACTCAAAACGAAACATCTTATTTTTAAGAAATTTCGTGAAAACGTTTACGGGGTTTTGGACATTTTTCGTGAAAAAAATTTGGCGGAGTGAGGCGGAAAAATCACATAAAGAAGGTTTTTTTTATTTACAATTACTCTATATCAACTAGTTTCCGAGAAAAATGTACTTTTGTAAATGGAAATTCGCTATGTTATGCAGGATGCTGCGACAGGGGTATTAAAGTTACATTTTTTTGAATCTATCTCATTTTTGCCTATTAAGTAATCCCTTTGTTTAATTTATGTATAAATAATGTAACTTTGTAACTTACCTGATTTTTGTTCGATCTAGCTGGAAGTCAGTGTGTTATGACTTCCTTGTGTCAGCGTGTCACCAGTGTGTCATATCTTTGTAACAAAATTGTAATTTCAAACTTAAATTTTTTAAAAACTAACTTTATTTGTTACGAAACGTAACTATATATATATATATATATATATATATATATATATATATATATATATATATATATATATATATATATATTTATGTATACATATATATATATATATATATATATATATATATATATATATATATATATATATATATATATTTATATATATACAGGGTGTAAAGTAAATAACTCCCTTCCTTTTAACAGATGGTTTATCTCGGTGTATAATTGCCGAAGACATAATTTTTTTTTCAGAATTCGCTATCTGAAAAAATCGCATCCCAGCCAACTCGTCGTTTAATATAAATTTCCCTGAATACGCCTCTGACCAAACTAAAATTATTCGCACCCTGTATAATAAAAATTTTTTTAAAAATAAACAAAATTTTTTTTTTATTTTACTATATATAATATGTAAACATGTGTTCATTGTCGAACTTATATGTACTATATTGTACACAGAAAAGCGAACAGTTTTTCATAAATTTTGATTAAAATAAGTTTATGAATTATTTTTTTAGTTTTTAAAATTTTTTAGTTTTTTATATCACAGTGCATTATGAATACTGCAAAAACCATAACTCTGATATTAGTATTTGCATTGCACATTATTAATTTAGTAACAAATTACGTTAAAAACTACACTTATAAATTACCAAACAAATAAAAAGAGAACAGAACAGAACAGTGAAAAAAATACAAAAGAAAAATTTCCATGAGTTGTAATTTTTCAAAAATTAAAAATATTTTCTTTTAACTATCATAAAAAATGAATTTTTAATTGTTGATACATTGGTACACAACTTCTTCACTATCTATAAAAACTAAATACCCGTTTTATGTATGGATTAGTATGTACATATTATGTCAAATCTGTACAATGTGTTCCATATTCAATAGTTTTGCAGCTAAAGTACATAAGAGAAAAACAGAAATTAATAACAATGTTTGATAACGACTTATTTTTTCTTCTCTCAATTTTCTCACTAAGATCAAAAATTAATTTTTAAACGATTTTAAATATAATCTATTTCACTTAAATTTAAACATTAGTCATCACTTACGAGTTTGAGTAATTCCCGTTTTCTTAGCTTTATCTCTTTCATTGTTTCAAATGCGTAAATTTTAAATTTGCAGTTTGTTTTTAAAAAAGAATAGAAGACTGATTTGTTTCGAATATAAGATTTAATTTTTTAACGAAAACTCATGATCAATTGTATTTGAAACAGGGTATAGTTAAAAGTTTGTAAAGAAAAACAGATGTGACGAAAGGCCAATTATATTACAAACAAAAATGTATTTCAATTATCAAAAAGAAAATTTTTTATTCATAATTGAGTAACTTTAGAGGAAAACTAACGGAAAATGCGAAACTATCTGCATCAGTTATCATTATCGTAAAATTTTAAATGTTCACATGAAAGTCTCCGCTATAAATTTTTTACCAAATTTATTCTTTTATTTCAGCAACACTTTGAAATACCAATTTACCTGCAACCCCACCTAAGCGAACTCAAGTTTCAGTGGACACACAGGCATCGCATACTTACAAACACACAGACATCCATATCATCGTCACACGCTTAAACAAAAATTTTTTAAATAAATAAACAACTATATCATTCATAGCACACACATACAATCATACATACCATCCGATCATATCACAACTTAAAAGAGTTGTCCAAGTGCGTTTTATACACACATTAAGCAAGGTTCCTGACTTATTTGCATTTTTGTAGTTTCCGAATAAAATACGTGGCATTATATTATTTTCTACGGTTTACTATGAAAATAAATAAATATATTCGACAATCACAATGTTATTTCTGTTTGTGTTATTTAAGGGTCAATTAAGTGGTAATTTGATTCCTTACAAATCACATAGACTTTGAAATACAATATTTCTGAAACGAGATATAAAGAATAAAAGTTGTTAAAAGAACTTTAACTTTATTTTAAAAGATTTTTCTAATGGTAAACCGCAAACAGTATACGTAGAATTATTTTTCAACATTTCTCTTAATAATTTTGATTTGAATTTTTGGAAATGTTATCAAATATCAGAATATACTTTGACGTAAAATTGACGTTTAATTGAGATATCTGTCTGTAGCATGTATTATATTTGTAAAATTTCGTGTTCCAAAGGCGTAGAATTTCTGAAAATGTTATAACCCACTCACATTAAAAAATTACAAAAGCTTCTAGAGTTCTTCGGAACCCTAAAAAAAAAAGATTGAAATATGTAATACGTATGTATGTGTGTGAGTGTTACTGTGTTATGTTATGTATTTCCAAGCATTTTTACAATACATAGTCAATAAAATAAGTATCAATAGTATCATATACATATTGATATTATATTGTATTTGTACACATGTACACAAAACTTATAGCCCGAGAGCCCACCGTATTCAAAACCTATGTATAAGATAGATGAACGATTTTTTGTAATATACCAATTGAAATTGAAAATCTTCCGGAAATTCCACTTGTAGAAGAACAGGATACAGGACATACAGAAGAGCAAGATGAGGAAACAAAATATAAAGATTATTACGCGGAAATGATTGAAAAGATAAAAATAAAATGTAATGACCCATCCATAACTATAAATGAAAAACTTTTACTTATGTCAGTTTTACCTGAGAGTTGGAGTATTAGAAAAATTCAGAATTATTAATACCACTGATTACATGGCAAGAAAACTGAAAGAAATCAGTAAAGAAGAAAGTATTGCAGCGACCCAAAAAACTCAAACAGGACGACATTTACCAAATGAAACTATTGAATGTGTTGTACGATACTACAATTCAGATGATGTAAGTCGAACAATGCCAGGAATGAGAGACTACAAAATCATTAAACACGAAGAGCGGACAGAAATAATTCAAAAACGATTATTGTTGCAAAATTTAAAAGAATTATATTTGAACTTTATCAAAGAATATCCAGAAAAAAAGATTGGATTCACCAAATTTTGTGAGATAAGACCACCTAATTGTATTACCGTAACAGCCAAAGGAACACACATTGTTTGTGTGTGTATTTCTCATCAAAATATTAAATTAATGTTTTCAGCCTCACGTCTTTCTGAATTAAGTCAATATACAAGTTGCCAACACTATTTGTCGGCTATTATGTACAATTCACCAGATAAGATTTGTTTCTTTGGAATCTGGGTTAACTGTAAAAATGTGAACAAATTTAAAAAAGAATTATATAATATTTATGAAGGCGCATTTACAAAATGATCAAATTATTAAATTTAAACAATGGGTGACAGTTAACAGTGTAGCTTGGAAACACTGGAAAAACCTATTACAGATTTTATTCATCACTTTCTTGAAAGCCTAAATAAATTACGAGAACATGATTTCGTAGCAAAAATGCAATCAGCATTTTTAACCCAAAAAAGGACCAATTAAAAGAAGGCGAAATAATAGTATTAGGCGACTTTTCAGAAAACTACGGTTTTATCGTGCAAGAGTCTGTGCAAGAATTGGTCAAACAATCAATGTACCATCCATCCGTTTATCTGTTATTTTAAAACTAGTGAAAACACTTTATCCCATTCAAACTATGTAGTTCTTAGTGATTATTTAAAACATGACATTTTAACCGTTTATTCATTTCAAATACCCTTAATAAATTTTTTGAAAACTAAATTTGAGAATATAAACTATATGTATTATTTTTCCGACGGGGCCGCATCACAATATAAAAATAAAACAAATTTTTTAAATTTGTGTTACCACCAAAGTGACTTTGGAATTAAAACTGAGTGGCATTTTTTTGCCACGTCGCACGGCAAAGGACCATGTGATGGCTTAGGTGGAACTATTAAAAGAGGTGCACGCCGAGCTAGTTTACAAGGGCATGTTATAACAACTCCTTCTGAACTTTATGAGTGGTCGCAGACATTAGAAAATATTAATTCTATATCTACAGTCTGTTAAGTAAGATCGTGGTCGAAATAATTTATATAAAAATTTATTTTGATGAGGACTACGACGCAATTAGCTTAATAAGGTGTCCAGTCACCACCGGCGTCGACAATCGCCGGTGGTGATGCTATTTTCGAGGCATACTTTTAGTAAATTGACGAATTTCTTAGATTTCAATTTTTTAGATTGAGACGAATCTCGCGAGTTAACTGCTTTAAATGTATATATGCGTTTTCCTCGAAGTTTGTGCTTGATATGTGACCTAATCGGATTGGTATCGGGCGACTGTGACGGCCAGTCGAATGTAACGATGCCAGATTTGGCATTCGTGTCGCGTATTTGGCACCCATGGCTCTTTACTTGTTATTCTAACAAAAGACAAACAACTGAGTCTTTCTTTAAAGTGCGTGGTAGACAAAGGTTTACTCTATCTGCTCACAAAATATTTAGAGAAAAACTTTTACCATTTGTGAGTATGGTCGACCACGATCTTACTTAACAGACTACATTTCAAAAAGTGACATTTTACAAAGCCAAACTCTGATCAGTGATACGCAAAAAAATGCAAAAACAGTTCCTGGTACCAGAAAATATCATGCTTTTATTCCGGATTTAAATTTAAATATAAAAGCAAAGCTATACTCGTTGTCAACAACTTTCCAAAAATTTCAAATTCGAAGTTCCTAAGGATAACGAAAATCTGTAAAATAAAAAAAAAGTGAGTATTTTTATTGTACATATAAAAAATTAGTAATTTATATTTAGAAAGCAACATTAATAGATATTTAAAACGCTAATTCTTTTGTAATTTTATACAGACATTGCATAATTAGCGTCCTTATTTAATACCTTCTAACATCATATTATATGGTATAATCCAAAAAGTGTTAAGTACTAAATATTAATACGATTTTCAGCTGTAGAGATTTTAAAGGCACTTGTATATTGATTTAAAAAGGTAAAGTTGATTTTATAAACCAAAAGTCTACATAATAATAATATTTTACTCGTCAATATTATCACTTTAGTGAAATTTCGAGAACGCATAACTCGAAAACAGTAAGTTTTAGAATATATGTTGACCGGAACTTTTTTACTTATTTTCACATAAAAAACCGATATATCCAACAACCACACTTGACCCGTGTCATTTTGTACTTCATGTATTCGCGTCACTTTATCGCCATTTCCATGAAAAGTCCTGAAGATTCCATCACAATTTTTATATATTATATTCTGTAGGGTATGGTACATATACTGTACAAATTTTAAGAAAATCAAAGTAGGCGCTTTTTTGCTATGAATGTCCAAATTTGGTCATGTTTGGATACCTATAAATCTAACCATATATTAAAGACGGGAATAATTCTTGTACACATACCTTCCCTATAATGTTCCCTAAATACGTACAAAATTTGGTTACATTATCTTTAATAACTTCGGAGATATTCAACTTTTTTTATGAAAGTGTCGAAAATTGGAAAAAATTTAGGCAAATTTCATTACACCATAACTTCCGTATTTGTTAAAATTGAGGAAAAAAAATATGACATTTCAAAACTATTGGTATAGTAGAACATTATTACAGAATATCATCAAAATCGGTGACACCAAGATTTCGGGGTGTGGTAATCGTACGTGAAATAAGCCATATATAAATTTTAGTGAATCTTATTTTCGGGTTCTAGGGACCCCAAAACAATAGTCCCTGGCGCGTATATAGAAAAGCTAATCGAATACGTACATAGGCGTTGTGACAAACTGCAATAGCATTTCCAGACAATAAACACCATAAAACACGCGTAAATGCTACCTCAGTTCGTCTCGGACGGTGACATACTGCAGTAGGGTATCTAAGTTTTGAGAATTTCCATTAAGAAATTAACATTAAGTTAAAATTAACATTAAGAATTTCCTGAATTTTTTAACTATTTAAAATAGTTTGGCTCTCTAACAGTGAAAAAATTTTCAAAATCGGTCGGCTAGTTTATTTTGCACTTTTAAGATCCCAGGACCCTGACCGATCTCATACAACATATAAGCTATATCCATCTAAAATTGTTTACCTCTGTAACAGTGAAAATTTTCAAAACCGGTCATTTATTTTATTTTTAACACTTTTGGGTCACATGGACCCTGACGGATCATACATAGCGTAATCTATATCTATCTAAAATTTGCATTTTTTAGTTCCGTTTGTGAAATATTGCGCTCCAAAATAGGATTGCTATTAATATGTTAAGTGGAAAAAAACCTTGCCATACATGCGATGCTCGAAAAATGTTTTTTTGGGCATTTTTCGTGAAAAAAATTAATTTTTTGCCAAAATTTCCCCAATTTCGAAAATTTTTGCAACATTTATCTACACCATTGAAAAGAGGCGGGAAAATCACATAAAAAAAGGTTTTTGAATGATAATTATTCTGTCAACTAATTTCCGAGAAAAACTAATTTTTGTAAACGGAAATTCGTTACGTTATGCAGGACGCTGCGACAGGGGTATTTTACTTTTATGTGCTACATATTACATTAAATCCATAATAATCACTGACTGTACGGAACACTACTGGCGCAAGTACAACTTGCACTTGGCGAGTTTTTTATTTCATAAATATACACTGTAATGTAAAAATTGATTTTTCTTATTATTCAAAAATTGGTAAAGTACATTAATGATTATTAGCCCTTCTGTTATCCTAATCGAGTACATGAGTGCACCGTGTCGTTTGTTCTATTTGTTCGGCGAGTGGCAAGTTGCACATGCGCCCAGTAAGGTTCTTTGTTATTTGTAAGCTTTGATTCAGTATAACAGATCGTAAAAGATCACATTTGAATTTATGTCCGTTGCTGGAGTATAAAACCTAAAGATGTAATTTATATTAAGTTGCAAATGCTTTACTTAAATATTCTTTTTTTTGTAATAATGTTTTGTCACTGTTTTTTTTTTTTTATACAATGAATTAAGTTATAATGGCTGTTTAAACTTATTTCATATTTGGTTCGATACCACCTTTGGTGAGTTCTTTGTTTAAAATCTATTTTATTGTATTTTTTTGGTGTGTCCATTTATTACGTAACGTTTTTATGTTTTCTTTTGAAGAACACAATTTAATGCTATGTTTCATTTGTCACAAATCTGTGAAATTGGCTTGGTCTTCATACATTGAAAGTATTGAATTATTATTTTTATGAAAGTATTTAATTTTAATTAGTTGTATTCCGTTGTTTGAAATTTTTCCGTATCTTTAATGCATTTGTTCACAGTTGAAGAAATATACCGTGTGTTTCGTGTGAAAACCATGCCAAATATTTTATTGTATATTATCAGTATTTATTTGTTACTTTTTATGTAAAAGTATGAACGACTTGCTCGGATAATTTTCGCTTTGCTGTTTTCTTATTATTTAGGTTTCGGTCTTTCCTTCGTTCTTTCTTACGTAATGTTTTACTTTTGGATTATCTTCATTCGGGTAAATTGTCACATAACTGATTCGGCAATATGTTACTAATGGAGTTGTTCGTTTAATGATGGATTTCGCCAATATAGTATGGATTTTCTTTTTGCCGCGGGTGTCGGAAATGGACGCGCCAACCTACGTTCCTGCCTGTACAAAGCTGTCACAGCCGGTATGGTTCCTGAAGTGGCGAATTAGTTGCGTACCATCGTGTTTGCCGGGAGTTTTGATATTATTTAAGTTGAGTAAACATTGTAATAATCTAATTCATTTTATTTTTGATTCGTGTCGCTTGCACTAAACTTAAAGACAAGGCGTATCTCCTGAACTCTACCATCGAGTCTCATGCATATTTAAATTGACTTATCTGAGCTAGTCGATTCACAAGGGCTATCAATATTACAACCATGTAAACTGTGTAAATTGTATAAACAAAAGGTAACTTTGTAACAGCAAATTTCTACATGGCAATAAACTTTAATTCAACATGCAACTAAAAGAACCTTTTTTTTACAACCATTATAATACATGCACATAGACCTTTGACGAATATGTATATAGTATCGTAGTACATATGGACATAATTCTATAAATCATCATTTGATTTCAATAAGGAAATATATAGATAATCCATATCAAATATCTCAGTATTGAAAAACCATGTTCCTGGCATCGGACATGTCTGGCTGAAGAACTCATCTAAGATTTTTGGATTTCCAATGTTTTCCCCAAATTTCATAATAGTAGAAGTTTTCGCTCGAAGGTTATCGTGCTGAAACATATATACATACATACATACGTATTATGCGTATATATTATATATATATATATATATATATATATATATATATATATATATATATATATATATATATATATATAAATTTTAGTGAATGTCATTTTCTGGTTCTAGGGATCTCAAAACTAATTTCTGCCGTAGTCTCGGGCTGAAGTGTCATGAAAAAGGCTGGAATAGCGAGTTTCCATTCTGGAAATTCGCTAAAAGGTAATTCAAAAATTATCATCAGCCGAGTGTGGTGCTACTATGACAGTGGTCGCCTGTATGCCTGTAGCTAGACGTCTGTAGCTTTTGATGGAGCACCACCCATATCAACTGGTTGTTGTTCAGACTCTGGTTGGATTTCTCGACCTCTCTTTGTAACGTAGCTGGAACATTTTATCAAAATCACTAAGCTGAGCATTGAATCACCAATCGTTCTTGTACTAGATGGTTATTATTCACACACTCGAAATATCGATGTCACTGAGAGAGCACGAGAAAGAGGGTTGTTAATAGTCTGTCTTGCCCCTATTCGACATCAAAGATGCAGCCACTGGACGTCTCATTCATGGAATCACTAAAGAATTATTACTCTCAAGCTATTGAAAATTGCGTATCTAACAACCCAGGAAGAGTTGTGAGAAAGTTGCAAATTGCGCGACCTCTTGGAATAGCATACATGGAAACTGCAACAATGCAAACTGCTGTGAATGGATTCATAAAAACTGGGATTCTGCCATTCAATCGTGATTGCTTTCCAGATAGCGATTTTGTTGCCGTAAACGTCAATGCCACAGAAACTGTCGGTATCCCAGATAAAATGCCTGCCGCTATTCGAGATGAAACGCCTAACGCTATTCCCGATGAAACGAATGCTGCAGATATCTCACCCATTGCTCACTGTTCAACTTCCATGAGTGCTGATCGTATTGACTCCATTACAATTGCGTTCCCTGAAAATATCAAACCTGTTTCTACATTTGAAATCGCAGATGACGCTAGACCCGGTGGCTCAGCATTTGTTGTTACAAGCACACCGCATATGGAGAAAGTAAAAGCAGCCGAAAAGAAGAAAGAAGAAATGGAAAAAAAGAAGACTTTGAAACCAGAAGCATCGTTTCAAAAGAAGAAACCAATCAAGACAGAGAAAGGTGAAGTAAAAAAAGGTAAAAACAAAGCAAAGTGAAGAAAACTAAGCAAACGTCAATTTCCATCTTCTAGTGGAGAAAGTGATGGTGTTATTTCCGCTATTTCTCTTGTCAGCACAGATGACGAAGATAATGATGATGACTCTGAGTGCAAAATATGTGGCAAACTTTATTCAAGTGACGAAGAGGGCCAGAAGTGGATAAAATATTCACAATGTTTCATCTGGTACCATGGTAAATGTTGTTCCAAATAAAAGACCATTCATATGCGATATTTCCCTCAACTGAAACTATAAACTAGGGTAGGAACCTAGAATTAAATTTTTCCTGAAATAGGTACCTACATGAAGTTACCAAAGTTTCTTTCTTTCATTAAAAAAAGCACTTTTCCCAGATGACATTTTTATTATATTTATTAACCTTTAACCGGTAAGGTGATGTCTGTGAGTCGTATACAAATATATTCTTTCAGTTTTGGTAGGTAGCTTGACTATTGTCTTGTGAATTCATTTATAATGTTACATTTTATGGTTCCCCTTTTTGCTAACATGTAGTTTATCACTAACGCCATTTATGCATGTTTGATATAAAGTAAAAATAACTGAATGGTGGGGTGAAGTAGCGAATTGGTTATATGTTGATGAAAATGAGGAATCAACTGAGACGGTGAGAAACCATACAATGAAAAAGAGATGAGAATTGGATTCGTTTGAGATAGGCCGGAACAAAGTAATTGTTGCTTTAAGGGGGGGGGGTAAGGATTTTAAAAATTTGTTTGCATTTTTTTTTAAAATTTTTTTTTTGAATGTACAACATGTCGAGCGTGTTGTGTCAAAATTTCAAGTAAATCCGAGCAAAACTAATGAAGATACAGCGTTTCAAGCGACCGGCCCTCATGCTCGATTTTTATACCTGTCTGGTAGCTGCGCGACGCGCCTACCTGCTAAGTTTAAAATTTACTTTAATTTTATACTTATAAATCTTATACAAAACAAATACTTACTATAATTACTATAATTAAATAAAAAAATTTTTTTTTTGCTATTTTTTTCCAGTTTATAATAACAAATTAACCGAAATTTTTAGCAAAAATTGTGTTTTTCACTTCAAAATGCTACCAAAAATAAAAAAATACAAAAAATACAAAAAGCTCTTCCTGACTCCCTAGGGAAACATATCGCCTTTTAAACGCATTTCGATTTTTTTGTCTCGGATGATCCGGTACCAAGTTATGATGTTCACCGCAAAACAATTTTTTTTTGAGGCGCCTCCGGAAATTCGCTGTCACGGACTTATTTATCGATATTTGTAATTGATAATTTTTTCAAAGATACTTCAGATTTTATACTATAACGTGTACATAAAATAAATAAGCCAACATTATTCATATCTCCAAAAAAAAATTATGAAAATATGCCTTTTTTTCGCTTTTAAAACCTTATCCCCCCCTTAAGTCAAATTAAAAATGTAATTGATTTTTGTTTAAGCGTTTTTAAATCAATAAAACGTAAACTGGTTTCGGAAGTGATTATTACGACACAATCGTTATTTTATATTTTATTTACATTAAAAATATTGACTTTTTTGTTAAACAATGAAACTGCTATTTTGGAATTTTCTGTAAAAATATTAAATAAAGTGATTTCGCAAAACACACAGTGGAGTATAATACTTCAAAAGAACCTGCATCTTTGAAGTTTTATAGGCATCCAATTCGCTAATTCTATATGGAGCATTGTTGTGAAAATTTAAATAACGGTATTGGGCGCGAAATTCAAGTATTTTAAATATAAGGAAACCGCTCCAACTGTTACAAGGTGACACCAACGAGGCAATTATTATCGAAAGTAATAATGCAGTTAAAAATGAAATGAAAGAATTAGACAAAGATAAAAATAGTACAAGCTTATCAGGTAATCAGTTGGGAAACGATGAATTTACTGTAGAAGTATGTATATGTTAACCAGAAAAACGGTGAAATTTTTACAAGTAATGATAAAAGTGATATAGTAGAAATAGTAGATATGAGAAAAGTTGTTAAAGAAGATAAAGAAGAAGCTAAGGAAATAATAAAGGAAAATCATTCTGACGCTGATAAGCTAGAAGCTAGGTTAGTTAAAAATACAGAGAAAGTATTAAATAAAATAGGTGTCAATAACGCGTTAGAAAAGCAATGTGAAACGTCTAAGTCATCGAATAACTACAATCGGAAACGTGATAGTAAGGAAGCCTTCATAGAAACCCATAGTCAAGTTAATTTAAAATCACCTCATATAATAGAATACAGAGAAATGCTTGGTATGATCAAAAATAAGGTACTTAGTAATGCTGTTAACAATGAAAAACCCTCATCAAAACACCTAACGAAATTAATTTAGAACCGTTAAATAATATTGAAATTAGAGAAATATTAAGTAGAATAAAAATTAAAAATAATGTACATAAAGATTCCGATTACGATGAAGTGCCCATAGAAATACATAACGAAATTAATTTGGAACCATCGGATAATATAGAAATTAGGGAGATATTAAGTAGGATAAAAAAAATGTACGTAGTTAGCAAAGTCGAAACATCAGATCAACATGAACCATCAGACGTACAAGAAAACCATGCACCAGAAATACAGTCGAATAACAAAATAGGTCGAAAGCATATACTACATGTGAAATTAAATTATGAAACATTACTAATCAAGTAATCAGTAATCATTTATCATACATACAAAAACAGCCAAGTTCTTTGACTCATACGGGTTTACGACTTAACTGAAACATTCCATTAACGATATTGACACATATATATATATATATATATATATATATATATATATATATATATATATATATATATATATATATATATATATATATATATGTACATTGTGAGATCCTGACCACACACAGAATTCAGAAGAAATTATCTAATCTTTTATTCTTTAAATTTATTTCATATCCTTTATTTAAAATTTACATCCTATACCTAAAATGTTCTTAAATATCTAAATGTTTATAATTCATATCCTTTATTTAAAATTTACACATTGTATCTAAAATTCATATCCTGAACATCATGTGTGTCCAGTTGTTAAAATATCATAAGTCCTTGTAAATTGTTTATCTTTTGCATCCTGCTACGCCCTATGCGTCCATTTCATTCCTTTGTTTCAAACTAGTATATAAGTCCTTACTGAACAACTTCAATCACGATTCGTGATTCGTAGTCAAACAATTGTAAATCGGAACTCTGTTAAACTTAAAACTGTAACAATTAAATAATTGTAATTGCATTTGAATGATCAAATAAATATAACTTAAAGTACTCGCGACTTATTCTAATTGCAATTAAATTTATATTAAATAAATAAATGTTTGAAAAGTGACTTCAAGTGTTATTATTCGAAAAACATTGAAAATCTTTCAGATAAACTTAAGTGACAAGTTAAGGTGAATAAAAACATTCACCTTTATATTAACCTCGGGATAAACGGATGAATAAGATAAGTGAAATATAAAAGTAACATCTAAAGTTAACTCAAAGGAAGAATAAAAGACTTGGGTTCTACTTCTCAAGAGAAGTAATTAAGAGTATGGTGACAACCAGTGTTGGCCAAAATATCGAATTTTGTTATCTAGATAACAGATAATAAATAACATAATTTAAAACATCTAGATAAAGATAACAGATAATTAAACCGTTATCTAGACAAAATTTTAGATAACAGATAAGATAATATTTACAGAAATAATGCACTAGGTCAGTGTTTCTCAACCGCCCATCCGTGGACCGGTGCCGGGCTACGAAAGTAGCTTACCGATCTCCAGAAAGATGTGTTTATTATTATAAATTACAAAAATGAAGTAGCTCACAGATCCCCAGAAAGATATGTTTATTATTATAAATTACAAAAATGTTCAAGAAAGGTTTTTGGCGACAAAATTACATGTTTTGGAATTTAGTTTCTTTATTTACGGCCCATTATAGCACACGTAGAGTACATTTTTTTACTTCAAAAAAAGTACTTAAAAAGTGTCGATATTCATCTATATTACATGATCGACCAAGTGGTCGGAAAACGACATTTCATGTTACACGACTAAATGTTATTCCAACTAATGGCCGAAATGAATCCAGGCTATAAGAATTCTATTTACAATTAACGAAAAGTTCTTAAACATTTCTCTTTCTAATGTTTAGAAAATTATCGATACTTATCTAAATTACATGGTAGACCAAGTGGTCGGAGTACGACATTTCATATTACACGATTAAATGTTATTCCAACTAATGGCGGAAATGATTCCAGACAACAAGAATTCTGTTTAAAATTAAATAATTACTTTTAAAAATTTTTGTATTTCTTAAGAAAGTGTCAAAATTTATCTGAATTATATGGTCGGCCAAGTGAATAATAATATGTAAATGGTGAATTTAGCTACAATTTTCTTTTTTTTAGGAAAAATAAAGATGTATTCTTATTATCTTATCTCTTTCCTTCGCTTAATAAAAAGATAAAAGATAACTTCTTTTAAAAATATCTACATAAAAGATAGTAGATAACGAAAACGTTATTTAGATAAAATTTCAGATAACGTTATCTAAATAAGCACAACACTGGTGACAACACATGCCTATTTAAATTGCCTACCTAACCAGGGGTACGACAACATTCAAGGATTATTACATATTTATTAGATAATCATATGTAACTAATGAAGTGCAGTAGGCTGCATACAGGTTGGGAAAAGAAAAGTAAGTCAATAAAAGAAAAACAAATATTAGTAATTAAATAATTTGTGATGTGTTTCTCAATAGAAAAAAGGAAGATATAGCTCACAAAAAAATAGTAAGTTCATGTTCCTATTTAATACAAATTAGGAAGAAAATGGATGAAAATTTTTTTATATTTTGGATCACCTATATTATACAACACATACTATACGTACGCATTGGTGATGCACAGGAATTATTTTTTAAATAAATAAACAAGATTAATAGAATCATTTAAACATTAGGGACACTTGTGTTATTAAATTCCATTATAACCTTGCAAGTTGCAGCTCGTAGGATAACTGTTCTTTTTATTTTGACAACATACCACAAATTATAGGTGCGCATTTGCGATGTTCCGACGGTTAATGATGTTTCGCTTATATATGATTTAGACAATTACTTAACCCTAGAATCATACATACTCGTCAAAACGACGAACGAACTTCTCTACCTGCTCCAATGCTACAACTTGTCGGTACCTGCTTGCTGTGAAATTTCTGTTATCTAATTTATTTGTTATTATAACACATAAGACGTATAAATTTTGTTTATAGCTATTGTCGTTTTTTTATACTGAAATAGTGTGCGTCAAAAGGACGACGATGTATGATTAACATATATTTTTTTTTAAAGATTTTGTACTACACATATAAAAGTTTTCCTAATTTTTCTAAAATTTATTAAAGATATGGATGTTATAATTAATTTATTCAATGATTATGATAATATGAAAGATGATTACAGCTGTTTGACTTATAGAGACGACATAATACTGAAGTTTTAATATATTGAATCGAAAACTAAAGAATGAGTTTCAAGTGACTTAATAAAAGGTTAACAATTTATTTTGTGGAGTGCAAAATATTTTAATTTTTATTATTTTTTGAGATCTTATTCGAAAAATTACTAACAAATTTTAGAAAATTTACAAATGTGCCTAACGGGGAAATAACTACATATCTAAAGGAATATTTATGGCTGAGAAATTTCACATTCTGTAAAGTCACACATGTCCACTGACTCATAATAATTCATAAATTAATTATTTGAAAAACATCTTTTATGATACAACTGATGTATTTATCTATTTTTTAATTTTTATAGTGAAAATATGCTTTGATAAAAAGATTAAAAAATTAATACATATTTATATTAAGAAATTTTTCCAAATCCAATTTTTTTAAATATTTTGTTCGTTTTTGTAGTATTGTTATGTAAAAAAAATGGTTTTTGCAAATAAACTCTAAAACACCCCGTAAAAAGTCCATTTGTCGAAACGACGCCGATGTATGATTAACTTGATTCGTAGACCAACGTATGATTCTAGGGTTAATAGCAGACCTATTTGATTCCCTAGTTGGAAAAGATGACGCTATAATTGACGAATATTTAAACGAAAATTAGACTGATAGATCATTTTTTTCGTTCTTTGTTTTGCGAAAAAAAGAAAGAACGGATAAAACCGCAAAAAAGAAAACTTTATTTTTAGTTAGCATTTAGTAGTGGAATTAGTTTAAGTATACCTTTTTACCACTATGCGATTAAATGATTATGGAGAAACATATGTTTCGTTACGATGGCGAAGTTCTGAAACAGCCCGAAGGGTCTTCAACCCGTTGCTCTTCGCCTGCACTTTGATAAATTGAAAAACATAATAAGCAGTAATACGGGTCGTATTATTGCAAGGGAGGGAAATATCAAAATTCTGTCTCGATTTAATTGACCTATAAGCAAAATTTTGTCTTGGCTCTATTGGGATTTTTAACGTTCGTATGATTCGTACTCGGTTTAAGGGTAAATTTCATACAAACTAGAGTGTAAGCAGCTCTAACCCAGGGAATGATGGCCACTAAAGCGCTATATTCTTTGGAAAAAAATCTTAATTTTAGTTATTTTTCTTTAAAAAAAAAATATTAATACAAGTTATTCTGAACAATGTTTAATGTGCTGTTCGTTATTTCATGTACCATGCGGTACATACTTGAACCGAAACGACAAACGATCGAGAAGTATAGACACAATGTAGTATAATCTTTTGGGACAACACTTATTTGGAATTTGCCCAGTATCATAGCAGTTGCGAACGATCGTCGGAATGTGAATCTCAATATGAACAATTACAAGTTAGAAAACGTTGGAAAAATGCACCTGGATTTACAGCCATCACCTACGGAGAAGTTGTTTATGTCATTCATTGTACGCCTGTGTACAAGTGTTTCTTCGATACATGCAAAATTGCTACTACGAAGCACCAATCACTTATAATAACCGTTCAATGTTTATGGCACCTCGAACGTAAATAATTCAGAAATGCGCTACAGAAATAGATTGCAATACGTTCTTATATCCGATGTACCAACTTAGAAAACAGTGGTATAAAATAACAAAAGAGTTGTATGAAACTGTTCCTCCTCAGCTTCTTTCACCGAATAATCCACACGACTGGCAGTACAAAAGTCCAACCAATCTGTTTAATGGAAGGATATATTCACGACAAGACATGGAAGCACCACGACGACGTCTGATATTGCCATCTGAACGCCAAGCGTTAACAGGAATAATGGCTCGTGGAATGATTGAAGCTGTGATTGATATGCAAGGCACCAGTTTAACGAATTTAATTGATGAAAACACAGTGAAAACGTAAATAACGAAATCCTGTACTTTTGTAATAGATTGGTTTATGACCTTAGGAACCGTTACCGCCAGATTAATGGGATTGTACCTTTGTGCAAAAATTTTCAAGTTTCTGGTAGATACTATCATTCATGGAGTAGTGTTATATGACATATTTGGATTTAGTCTACATCTAATTGGAGCACTATTTGACAGTCTTACCATGTTCTGGGTACACCGAAATCAACGACGTCAACGAGCATCGAGTGCATCCGTGCATCGAAATCTATATATGCGAAAAACTAGATATTATAGCCGTCCCGCAACCCGGCGAATGTTTCAATAACACGCTTCGTGGTATACCTGGTAACTGCGTATATGAAGAATACGAAAACCGGGTCGAAATCAAACCATTAACATTTCAACACATCTTAATGAAAAATGTAAATAACCAGTCAATATTAACAACTTATGGAATCGATCAGCGAATAATCACTGGATCCGCTTTCATCTATTTTCGCAACTGCACCGTCACAATTAATGAAATAACTTATAAAAATCAAGAATCAGTCTACATGGAACCATTGTACGTCATACCATTGTACAGCTTAAAAATTAACGAAACCAAAGTAATGCCAAAATGGGATCTACAGAAGTTAAAACAATACCATATTGAAAATCGCCAGCAAATCAAGGAAATCAAGTCCTACAGTACCATACATACAAGTCTATATATCATAACTGAACTTATCATCGTAGCTTTCACTATCTACGCCATTTGGAGACATAAGGATAAGCAGAAATCCGAAGCAAGAATTACATTTGTCCAAACCGCCGCTCCAGCACAAGAGCCAAATCTCATCTGACCTACGCTTGCGAATAAGGGCGGAGGAGTTAAGAACGA
This sequence comes from Brachynemurus nebulosus, assembly GCA_035578155.1. Classification (NCBI taxonomy): domain Eukaryota; kingdom Metazoa; phylum Arthropoda; class Insecta; order Neuroptera; family Myrmeleontidae; genus Brachynemurus; species Brachynemurus nebulosus. The sequence continues at coordinate 13,638,810 of JAPWDM010000007.1, forward strand.
TAACACACACTGAGTCAGCAGATACGTGACTTAAGTCAAACTCTCTTCACTTTCACAGATATCAATTTCACTTATTACAATTTCAACATTTAGCATTTTTGTAACAAATTTTTGTAATTCTATATTAAGAAACTTCACGTATATTTGTATCAACATTTCCTGTTATGTGAATCTATATCCGCATTTTCCGTGAGAGATCATAAAGTTGTTTCTTTTGTGTTCTGGAATGTAAAAGTATCTCCAACAAACTCAGCACTTTTACACTATATAAAGAAGTGAGAAACTGAGCTCGGATATACTTGCCAGGACTTAGTATGCGAATTGTAACAGTCGAAACCATTATTGTAATATTTTAATTGTAGTAATAAAGTGAATAAAGGGAAACAAGACAGTTTTATTAAACAAAAATACTTAATATAACACAGGCATCGTAAGGAACCATCACAGTGTGTTCCGACGAAACATAGTCAATTTTGGCAATTTTTTTTCGAATGGGTAGGATGGGGGATTGGGGATGAATTTTTTTTATAATTAATACCACTATTTAACAATACAGAAATATTTGTTTATTCATTTTTACTTATTTTTTATAATTATTATAATTTTTTGAAATCCTAGGCACCAATTTCCGCCATTTTTTCAAAAACTTATAATAATTATAAAAATAAAACTTCATAGAAACCCATAGTCAAGTTAATTTAAAATCACCTCATATAATAGAATACAGAGAAATGCTTGGTATGATCAAAAATAAGGTACTTAGTAATGCTGTTAACAATGAAAAACCCTCATCAAAACACCTAACGAAATTAATTTAGAACCGTTAAATAATATTGAAATTAGAGAAATATTAAGTAGAATAAAAATTAAAAATAATGTACATAAAGATTCCGATTACGATGAAGTGCCCATAGAAATACATAACGAAATTAATTTGGAACCATCGGATAATATAGAAATTAGGGAGATATTAAGTAGGATAAAAAAAATGTACGTAGTTAGCAAAGTCGAAACATCAGATCAACATGAACCATCAGACGTACAAGAAAACCATACACCAGAAATACAGTCGAATAACAAAATAGGTCGAAAGCATATACTACATGTGAAATTAAATTATGAAACATTACTAATCAAGTAATCAGTAATCATTTATCATACATACAAAAACAGCCAAGTTCTTTGACTCATACGGGTTTACGACTTAACTGAAACATTCCATTAACGATATTGACACATATATATATATATATATATATATATATATATATATATATATATATATATATATATATATATATATATATATATATATATATATATATGTACATTGTGAGATCCTGACCACACACAGAATTCAGAAGAAATTATCTAATCTTTTATTCTTTAAATTTATTTCATATCCTTTATTTAAAATTTACATCCTATACCTAAAATGTTCTTAAATATCTAAATGTTTATAATTCATATCCTTTATTTAAAATTTACACATTGTATCTAAAATTCATATCCTGAACATCATGTGTGTCCAGTTGTTAAAATATCATAAGTCCTTGTAAATTGTTTATCTTTTGCATCCTGCTACGCCCTATGCGTCCATTTCATTCCTTTGTTTCAAACTAGTATATAAGTCCTTACTGAACAACTTCAATCACGATTCGTGATTCGTAGTCAAACAATTGTAAATCGGAACTCTGTTAAACTTAAAACTGTAACAATTAAATAATTGTAATTGTATTTGAATGATCAAATAAATATAACTTAAAGTACTCGCGACTTATTCTAATTGCAATTAAATTTATATTAAATAAATAAATGTTTGAAAAGTGACTTCAAGTGTTATTATTCGAAAAACATTGAAAATCTTTCAGATAAACTTAAGTGACAAGTTAAGGTGAATAAAAACATTCACCTTTATATTAACCTCGGGATAAACGGATGAATAAGATAAGTGAAATATAAAAGTAACATCTAAAGTTAACTCAAAGGAAGAATAAAAGACTTGGGTTCTACTTCTCAAGAGAAGTAATTAAGAGTATGGTGACAACCAGTGTTGGCCAAAATATCGAATTTTGTTATCTAGATAACAGATAATAAATAACATAATTTAAAACATCTAGATAAAGATAACAGATAATTAAACCGTTATCTAGACAAAATTTTAGATAACAGATAAGATAATATTTACAGAAATAATGCACTAGGTCAGTGTTTCTCAACCGCCCATCCGTGGACCGGTGCCGGGCTACGAAAGTAGCTTACCGATCTCCAGAAAGATGTGTTTATTATTATAAATTACAAAAATGAAGTAGCTCACAGATCCCCAGAAAGATATGTTTATTATTATAAATTACAAAAATGTTCAAGAAAGGTTTTTGGCGACAAAATTACATGTTTTGGAATTTAGTTTCTTTATTTACGGCCCATTATAGCACACGTAGAGTACATTTTTTTACTTCAAAAAAAGTACTTAAAAAGTGTCGATATTCATCTATATTACATGATCGACCAAGTGGTCGGAAAACGACATTTCATGTTACACGACTAAATGTTATTCCAACTAATGGCCGAAATGAATCCAGGCTATAAGAATTCTATTTACAATTAACGAAAAGTTCTTAAACATTTCTCTTTCTAATGTTTAGAAAATTATCGATACTTATCTAAATTACATGGTAGACCAAGTGGTCGGAGTACGACATTTCATATTACACGATTAAATGTTATTCCAACTAATGGCGGAAATGATTCCAGACAACAAGAATTCTGTTTAAAATTAAATAATTACTTTTAAAAATTTTTGTATTTCTTAAGAAAGTGTCAAAATTTATCTGAATTATATGGTCGGCCAAGTGAATAATAATATGTAAATGGTGAATTTAGCTACAATTTTCTTTTTTTTAGGAAAAATAAAGATGTATTCTTATTATCTTATCTCTTTCCTTCGCTTAATAAAAAGATAAAAGATAACTTCTTTTAAAAATATCTACATAAAAGATAGTAGATAACGAAAACGTTATTTAGATAAAATTTCAGATAACGTTATCTAAATAAGCACAACACTGGTGACAACACATGCCTATTTAAATTGCCTACCTAACCAGGGGTACGACAACATTCAAGGATTATTACATATTTATTAGATAATCATATGTAACTAATGAAGTGCAGTAGGCTGCATACAGGTTGGGAAAAGAAAAGTAAGTCAATAAAAGAAAAACAAATATTAGTAATTAAATAATTTGTGATGTGTTTCTCAATAGAAAAAAGGAAGATATAGCTCACAAAAAAATAGTAAGTTCATGTTCCTATTTAATACAAATTAGGAAGAAAATGGATGAAAATTTTTTTATATTTTGGATCACCTATATTATACAACACATACTATACGTACGCATTGGTGATGCACAGGAATTATTTTTTAAATAAATAAACAAGATTAATAGAATCATTTAAACATTAGGGACACTTGTGTTATTAAATTCCATTATAACCTTGCAAGTTGCAGCTCGTAGGATAACTGTTCTTTTTATTTTGACAACATACCACAAATTATAGGTGCGCATTTGCGATGTTCCGACGGTTAATGATGTTTCGCTTATATATGATTTAGACAATTACTTAACCCTAGAATCATACATACTCGTCAAAACGACGAACGAACTTCTCTACCTGCTCCAATGCTACAACTTGTCGGTACCTGCTTGCTGTGAAATTTCTGTTATCTAATTTATTTGTTATTATAACACATAAGACGTATAAATTTTGTTTATAGCTATTGTCGTTTTTTTATACTGAAATAGTGTGCGTCAAAAGGACGACGATGTATGATTAACATATATTTTTTTTTAAAGATTTTGTACTACACATATAAAAGTTTTCCTAATTTTTCTAAAATTTATTAAAGATATGGATGTTATAATTAATTTATTCAATGATTATGATAATATGAAAGATGATTACAGCTGTTTGACTTATAGAGACGACATAATACTGAAGTTTTAATATATTGAATCGAAAACTAAAGAATGAGTTTCAAGTGACTTAATAAAAGGTTAACAATTTATTTTGTGGAGTGCAAAATATTTTAATTTTTATTATTTTTTGAGATCTTATTCGAAAAATTACTAACAAATTTTAGAAAATTTACAAATGTGCCTAACGGGGAAATAACTACATATCTAAAGGAATATTTATGGCTGAGAAATTTCACATTCTGTAAAGTCACACATGTCCACTGACTCATAATAATTCATAAATTAATTATTTGAAAAACATCTTTTATGATACAACTGATGTATTTATCTATTTTTTAATTTTTATAGTGAAAATATGCTTTGATAAAAAGATTAAAAAATTAATACATATTTATATTAAGAAATTTTTCCAAATCCAATTTTTTTAAATATTTTGTTCGTTTTTGTAGTATTGTTATGTAAAAAAAATGGTTTTTGCAAATAAACTCTAAAACACCCCGTAAAAAGTCCATTTGTCGAAACGACGCCGATGTATGATTAACTTGATTCGTAGACCAACGTATGATTCTAGGGTTAATAGCAGACCTATTTGATTCCCTAGTTGGAAAAGATGACGCTATAATTGACGAATATTTAAACGAAAATTAGACTGATAGATCATTTTTTTCGTTCTTTGTTTTGCGAAAAAAAGAAAGAACGGATAAAACCGCAAAAAAGAAAACTTTATTTTTAGTTAGCATTTAGTAGTGGAATTAGTTTAAGTATACCTTTTTACCACTATGCGATTAAATGATTATGGAGAAACATATGTTTCGTTACGATGGCGAAGTTCTGAAACAGCCCGAAGGGTCTTCAACCCGTTGCTCTTCGCCTGCACTTTGATAAATTGAAAAACATAATAAGCAGTAATACGGGTCGTATTATTGCAAGGGAGGGAAATATCAAAATTCTGTCTCGATTTAATTGACCTATAAGCAAAATTTTGTCTTGGCTCTATTGGGATTTTTAACGTTCGTATGATTCGTACTCGGTTTAAGGGTAAATTTCATACAAACTAGAGTGTAAGCAGCTCTAACCCAGGGAATGATGGCCACTAAAGCGCTATATTCTTTGGAAAAAAATCTTAATTTTAGTTATTTTTCTTTAAAAAAAAAATATTAATACAAGTTATTCTGAACAATGTTTAATGTGCTGTTCGTTATTTCATGTACCATGCGGTACATACTTGAACCGAAACGACAAACGATCGAGAAGTATAGACACAATGTAGTATAATCTTTTGGGACAACACTTATTTGGAATTTGCCCAGTATCATAGCAGTTGCGAACGATCGTCGGAATGTGAATCTCAATATGAACAATTACAAGTTAGAAAACGTTGGAAAAATGCACCTGGATTTACAGCCATCACCTACGGAGAAGTTGTTTATGTCATTCATTGTACGCCTGTGTACAAGTGTTTCTTCGATACATGCAAAATTGCTACTACGAAGCACCAATCACTTATAATAACCGTTCAATGTTTATGGCACCTCGAACGTAAATAATTCAGAAATGCGCTACAGAAATAGATTGCAATACGTTCTTATATCCGATGTACCAACTTAGAAAACAGTGGTATAAAATAACAAAAGAGTTGTATGAAACTGTTCCTCCTCAGCTTCTTTCACCGAATAATCCACACGACTGGCAGTACAAAAGTCCAACCAATCTGTTTAATGGAAGGATATATTCACGACAAGACATGGAAGCACCACGACGACGTCTGATATTGCCATCTGAACGCCAAGCGTTAACAGGAATAATGGCTCGTGGAATGATTGAAGCTGTGATTGATATGCAAGGCACCAGTTTAACGAATTTAATTAATGAAAACACAGTGAAAACGTAAATAACGAAATCCTGTACTTTTGTAATAGATTGGTTTATGACCTTAGGAACCGTTACCGCCAGATTAATGGGATTGTACCTTTGTGCAAAAATTTTCAAGTTTCTGGTAGATACTATCATTCATGGAGTAGTGTTATATGACATATTTGGATTTAGTCTACATCTAATTGGAGCACTATTTGACAGTCTTACCATGTTCTGGGTACACCGAAATCAACGACGTCAACGAGCATCGAGTGCATCCGTGCATCGAAATCTATATATGCGAAAAACTAGATATTATAGCCGTCCCGCAACCCGGCGAATGTTTCAATAACACGCTTCGTGGTATACCTGGTAACTGCGTATATGAAGAATACGAAAACCGGGTCGAAATCAAACCATTAACATTTCAACACATCTTAATGAAAAATGTAAATAACCAGTCAATATTAACAACTTATGGAATCGATCAGCGAATAATCACTGGATCCGCTTTCATCTATTTTCGCAACTGCACCGTCACAATTAATGAAATAACTTATAAAAATCAAGAATCAGTCTACATGGAACCATTGTACGTCATACCATTGTACAGCTTAAAAATTAACGAAACCAAAGTAATGCCAAAATGGGATCTACAGAAGTTAAAACAATACCATATTGAAAATCGCCAGCAAATCAAGGAAATCAAGTCCTACAGTACCATACATACAAGTCTATATATCATAACTGAACTTATCATCGTAGCTTTCACTATCTACGCCATTTGGAGACATAAGGATAAGCAGAAATCCGAAGCAAGAATTACATTTGTCCAAACCGCCGCTCCAGCACAAGAGCCAAATCTCATCTGACCTACGCTTGCGAATAAGGGCGGAGGAGTTAAGAACGATAACACACACTGAGTCAGCAGATACGTGACTTAAGTCAAACTCTCTTCACTTTCACAGATATCAATTTCACTTATTACAATTTCAACATTTAGCATTTTTGTAACAAATTTTTGTAATTCTATATTAAGAAACTTCACGTATATTTGTATCAACATTTCCTGTTATGTGAATCTATATCCGCATTTTCCGTGAGAGATCATAAAGTTGTTTCTTTTGTGTTCTGGAATGTAAAAGTATCTCCAACAAACTCAGCACTTTTACACTATATAAAGAAGTGAGAAACTGAGCTCGGATATACTTGCCAGGACTTAGTATGCGAATTGTAACAGTCGAAACCATTATTGTAATATTTTAATTGTAGTAATAAAGTGAATAAAGGGAAACAAGACAGTTTTATTAAACAAAAATACTTAATATAACACAGGCATCGTAAGGAACCATCACAGTGTGTTCCGACGAAACATAGTCAATTTTGGCAATTTTTTTTCGAATGGGTAGGATGGGGGATTGGGGATGAATTTTTTTTATAATTAATACCACTATTTAACAATACAGAAATATTTGTTTATTCATTTTTACTTATTTTTTATAATTATTATAATTTTTTGAAATCCTAGGCACCAATTTCCGCCATTTTTTCAAAAACTTATAATAATTATAAAAATAAAACTTCATAGAAACCCATAGTCAAGTTAATTTAAAATCACCTCATATAATAGAATACAGAGAAATGCTTGGTATGATCAAAAATAAGGTACTTAGTAATGCTGTTAACAATGAAAAACCCTCATCAAAACACCTAACGAAATTAATTTAGAACCGTTAAATAATATTGAAATTAGAGAAATATTAAGTAGAATAAAAATTAAAAATAATGTACATAAAGATTCCGATTACGATGAAGTGCCCATAGAAATACATAACGAAATTAATTTGGAACCATCGGATAATATAGAAATTAGGGAGATATTAAGTAGGATAAAAAAAATGTACGTAGTTAGCAAAGTCGAAACATCAGATCAACATGAACCATCAGACGTACAAGAAAACCATACACCAGAAATACAGTCGAATAACAAAATAGGTCGAAAGCATATACTACATGTGAAATTAAATTATGAAACATTACTAATCAAGTAATCAGTAATCATTTATCATACATACAAAAACAGCCAAGTTCTTTGACTCATACGGGTTTACGACTTAACTGAAACATTCCATTAACGATATTGACACATATATATATATATATATATATATATATATATATATATATATATATATATATATATATATATATATATATATATATATATATATATATATATATATATATATGTACATTGTGAGATCCTGACCACACACAGAATTCAGAAGAAATTATCTAATCTTTTATTCTTTAAATTTATTTCATATCCTTTATTTAAAATTTACATCCTATACCTAAAATGTTCTTAAATATCTAAATGTTTATAATTCATATCCTTTATTTAAAATTTACACATTGTATCTAAAATTCATATCCTGAACATCATGTGTGTCCAGTTGTTAAAATATCATAAGTCCTTGTAAATTGTTTATCTTTTGCATCCTGCTACGCCCTATGCGTCCATTTCATTCCTTTGTTTCAAACTAGTATATAAGTCCTTACTGAACAACTTCAATCACGATTCGTGATTCGTAGTCAAACAATTGTAAATCGGAACTCTGTTAAACTTAAAACTGTAACAATTAAATAATTGTAATTGTATTTGAATGATCAAATAAATATAACTTAAAGTACTCGCGACTTATTCTAATTGCAATTAAATTTATATTAAATAAATAAATGTTTGAAAAGTGACTTCAAGTGTTATTATTCGAAAAACATTGAAAATCTTTCAGATAAACTTAAGTGACAAGTGATGCACAGGAATTATTTTTTAAATAAATAAACAAGATTAATAGAATCATTTAAACATTAGGGACACTTGTGTTATTAAATTCCATTATAACCTTGCAAGTTGCAGCTCGTAGGATAACTGTTCTTTTTATTTTGACAACATACCACAAATTATAGGTGCGCATTTGCGATGTTCCGACGGTTAATGATGTTTCGCTTATATATGATTTAGACAATTACTTAACCCTAGAATCATACATACTCGTCAAAACGACGAACGAACTTCTCTACCTGCTTCAATGCTACAACTTGTCGGTACCTGCTTGCTGTGAAACTTCTGTTATCTAATTTATTTGTTATTGTAACACATAAGACGTATAAATTTTGTTTATAGCTATTGTCGTTTTTTTATATTGAAATAGTGTGCGTCAAAAGGACGACGATGTATGATTAACATATATTTTTTTTTAAAGATTTTGTACTACACATATAAAAGTTTTCCTAATTTTTCTAAAATTTATTAAAGATATGGATGTTATAATTAATTTATTCAATGATTATGATAATATGAAAGATGATTACAGCTGTTTGACTTATAGAGACGACATAATACTGAAGTTTTAATATATTGAATCGAAAACTAAAGAATGAGTTTCAAGTGACTTAATAAAAGGTTAACAATTTATTTTGTGGAGTACAAAATATTTTAATTTTTATTATTTTTTGAGATCTTATTCGAAAAATTACAAACAAATTTTAGAAAATTTACAAATGTACCTAACGGGGAAATAACTACATATCTAAAGGAATATTTATGGCTGAGAAATTTCACATTCTGTAAAGTCACACATGTCCACTGACTCATAATAATTCATAAATTAATTATTTCAAAAACATCTTTTATGATACAACTGATGTATTTATCTATTTTTTAATTTTTATAGTGAAAATATGCTTTGATAAAAAGATTAAAAAATTAATACATATTTATATTAAGAAATTTTTCCAAATCCAATTTTTTTAAATATTTCGTTCGTTTTTGTAGTATTGTTATGTAAAAAAAGTGGTTTTTGCAAATAAACTCTAAAACACCCCGTAAAAAGTCCATTTGTCGAAACGACGCCGATGTATGATTAACTTGATTCGTAGACCAACGTATGATTCTAGGGTTAATAGCAGACCTATTTGATTCCCTAGTTGGAAAAGATGACGCTATAATTGACGAATATTTAAACGAAAATTAGACTGATAGATCACTTTTTTCGTTCTTTGTTTTGCGAAAAAAAGAAAGAACGGATAAAACCGCAAAAAAGAAAACTTTATTTTTAGTTAGCATTTAGTAGTGGAATTAGTTTAAGTATACCTTTTTACCACTATGCGATTAAATGATTATGGAGAAACATATGTTTCGTTACGATGGCGAAATTCTGAAACAGCCCGAAGGGTCTTCAACCCGTTGCTCTTCGCCTGCACTTTGATAAATTGAAAAACATAATAAGCAGTAATACGGGTCGAAAATGGATGGACCAGCAGTATTATTGCAAGGGAGGGAAATATCAAAATTCTGTCTCGATTTAATTGACCTATAAGCAAAATTTTGTCTTGGCTCTATTGGGATTTTTAACGTTCGTATGATTCGTACTCGGTTTAAGGGTAAATTTCATACAAACTAGAGTGTAAGCAGCTCTAACCCAGGGAATGATGGCCAGTAAAGCGCTATATTCTTTGGAAAAAAATCTTAATTTTAGTTATTTTTCTTTAAAAAAAATATTAATACAAGTTATTCTGAACAATGGTTAATGTGCTGTTCGTTATTTCATGTACCATGCGGTACATACTTGAACCGAAACGACAAACGATCGAGAAGTATAGACACAATGTAGTATAATCTTTTGGGACAACACTTATTTGGAATTTGCCCAGTATCATAGTAGTTGCGAACGATCGTCGGAATGTGAATCTCAATATGAACAATTACAAGTTAGAAAACGTTGGAAAAATGCACCTGGATATACAGCCATCACCTATGGAGAAGTTGTTTATGTCATTCATTGTACGCCTGTGTACAAGTGTCTCTTCGATACATGCAAAATTGCCACTGCGAAGCACCAATCACTTATAATAACCGTTCAATGTTTATGGCACCTCGAACGCAAATAATTCAGAAATGCGCTACAGAAATAGATTGCAATACGTTCTTATATCCGATGTACCAATTTGGAAAACAGTGGTATAAAATAACAAAAGAGTTGTATGAAACTGTTCCTCCTCAACTTCTTTCACCGAATAATCCACACGACTGGCAGTACAAAAGTCCAACCAAGCTGCTTAATGCAAGGATATATTCACGACAAGACATGGAAGCACTACGACGACATCTGATATTGCCATCTGAACGCCAAGCGTTAACAGGAATAATGGCTCATGGAATGATTGAAGCTGTGACTGATATGCAAGGCACCAGTTTAACGAATTTAATTGATGAAAACACAGTGAAAACGTAAATAACGAAATCCTGTACTTTTGTGATAGATTGGTTTATGACCTTGGGAACCGTTACCGCCAAATTCATGGGATTGTACCTTTGTGCAAAAATTTTCAAGTTTCTGGTAGATACTATCATTCATGGAGTAGTGTTATATGACATATTTGGATTTAGTCTACATCTAATTGGAGCACTATTTGACAGTCTTACCATGTTCTGGGTACACCTAAATCAACGACGTCAACGAGCATCGAGTGCATCCGTGCATCGAAATCTATATATGCGAAAAACAAGATATTATAGCCGTCCCGCAACCCGGCGAATGTTTCAATAACACGCTTCGTGGTATACCTGGTAACTGCGTATATGAAGAATACGAAAACAGGGTCGAAATCAAACCATTAACATTTCAACATATCTTAATGAAAAATGTAAATAACCAGTCAATATTAACAACTTGTGGAATCGATCAGCGAATAGTCATTGGATCCGCTCTCATCTATTTTCGCAACTGCACCGTCACAATTAATGAAATAACTTATAAAAATCAAGAATCAGTCTACACGGAACCATTGTACGTCATACCATTGTACAGCTTAAAAATTAACGAAACCAAAGTAATGCCAAAATGGGATCTACAGAAGTTAAAACAATACCATATTGAAAATCGCCAGCAAATCAAGGAAATCAAGTCCTACAGTACCATACATACAAGTCTATACATCATAATTGAACTTATCATCGTAGCTTTCACTATCTACGCCATTTGGAGACATTAGGATAAGCAGAAATCCGAAGCAAGAATTACATTCGTCCAACCCGCCGCTCCAGCACAAGAGCCAAATCTCATCTGACCTACGCTTGCGAATAAGGGCGGAGGAGTTAAGAACGATAACACACACTGAGTCAGCAGATACGTGACTTAAGTCAAACTCTCTTCACTTTCACAGATATCATATTTCATTTATTACAATTTCACAACTTAATGATACCAACACTTACAAAAAAGTTAAAAAAACCCTCACAATCTCTTCTGAAAAAAATGAATGGCTACATATACAAACTCATAAACAAGAAATTTATAACCATTAATACCGCCAACAAATTAAAACCTTCGTATCTCTTCCTTCCCCACATGTACTTTTTCCCTAAAATCCACAGTTTTCCGCGCCCCTGATGAGATCCCTTTTCGCCCCGTTTGTGCCACGAATAATTCCATCCTGAACAACACTGGCAAGTTTTTTAGCAATATAAGAAAATCCTTCTACAGTAAATGTGACTTAAAAAATTCTTTTGAGTTTGTAAATCAAATCAACAATTTCAGATTTCCAATAGGTTACAAACTTGTTTCTTTTGACGTAGAATCTCTTTTTACCGATTGTCTAGTATATATTTTTCTTGATCAGGTTAGGATAAATTGGGACAACATTTAAAAAAAAACTGACTTGGACTATGACACTTTTATTGAGGGTTTACAATTGATTTTAAACACTAATATTTTCACTACAAAATCCCAAACTAGTTGTTTCCACCAAATATTCGGTTTTCCTACGGTGGGTCTCACAGACTCTCTGTAACAGTTTGTAATATTGTCATGGGTCATCTAGTTGACAGCGTTTTAAACAGGTAAGACTGTACTGTCCTCTTTTTCTATAAATATGTTGACGACATTTTTACAGCCATCCCTTTTGATTTAATGGACCATGTACTTCATAATTTCAACACCTTTGACCATAACCTAAAATTTACAATAGAATTAGAAAATAATAATCAACTAACATTTCTCGATACGCTTATTTTCAAAAAACACAATCTTCTTTCTTCGATGTGGTATAGAAAGCCTTACGCCTCCTCCCGTATCCTAAATTATCACTTAGTACACACTTCCCAATTAACATACAACGTAGCTTCAAATTTGATGAATAGATCACTCAGACTGAGTCACCACTTGCACCGTCCCCAAGTGCTGAAAAATGCTCTACACATTTTAATACTTAATAACTAGTTAACCACCCCAAAAAATTAATACTGAATATAACTAAAAAGTTAGAGTTGACCGGGGTAATTGTGAATGGATTTTAGATAAAAGCTTTAAGTATTTTTTATTTTATATATCATATTATGGTTGATTTATTTTTAATTCTGCATTATTCAGGATGCACCACACAAATTTTGAGAAAATTCGTATGAAAAAAAAAACTTTATAAGCCATTCACATTTCCCCGGTGCGGTTTTGCAAGCCTTATGAATTATGGGGTAAAAGTGAATGCCATCAGAAAAATTAATTAGAATGCATTACAAGAGAAGTGAGGTATATCAGAGTAAAGACCAACTCAAATTCTTAACATTTACCCCATTTTCAAACTTTTCATCATACTTTAGCGGTCACAATTTCCCTTAGTTTAATTCAAGTTACTCATACCTCAAATTTGTATAAAAATCAAGGTTAAATAAAAATAACAAAAATTGTAGGAACAAATTTATTACAAGCTAAAAATGACATTTTGATATTTTGATGATATTTTGTCATTTTATCATGTAAAAAATCTAAAAGTTACATGATTTTCACACAAAAACAAGAAAAATTAAACTTTTTCAAAGGAATACATTTAGTTAACATGAATAAAAAACAACAATCTATTAGGTCTAATACTGTAAATGAAAAAAAAAATGGTTTTGTGTTAATCCTACTGCCCTTGGACACTCACAGAGATACTGAAAACAAGTAATTTTTCTGTTTTTGTAAGCTGCTATTGGGTAAGGGAGCACAGTACTGATTTCGTAGATTGATATACAAAACATATCGCTCTTTACACAATTTTTTTTTTATATTGTTTATACAACGGAAACTTGTAAAATAATGTTACCACCATCTTCAACAACATTTTCAACTCTGAAAAGAACACTACTGAAATTTTTGATCGAATGGTGGCATTTATCAATGACGTTCATGGGGTAATTGTGAATTGGTAATAAATTGTCCAATTTTTTTAGCAGTTAATAAGGAACCCTCTCAGGGTTTAGACCACTTCTTTAGAAGTACTTTTAACCATCTCTTACCTTTTAAAAAAAGAAAATGTATTTAAAAAAAAATTTTTTTGAAGATTGGTTGAAGTAAGATACATAAAATTTTGCAAGGGTTTTTTCAAAATAAAAAAAGAAGATACTAATACTTAGAGAATTGTTATCAAATTTTAATAGCGTATTAAGAAAGGGCAGAAAAACATACTAGGAGTTGATTTTTAACAATATCAATGTTATTTTAGAAATTATAGGCGCCGTTCACAATTGTCCCAATTCACAATTATCCCGGTCAAGCCTAACTGACAGACTTTTCAACCAATGTTCCGATAAATCCTTGAAAAAGAATACTTTCAGCAAACATTACTTTTCTCTTCCTTTTACTGGGCAGTACTGTGAAAATTTTAAAAAAAATTTAAAACCTTTTAAGGTGAATAGATTACTACTGACTAATAAATTACAAAGTCTATTTTTTTCTCTATAAATAAATATAATTTATGTGTAGAAAAATAAGTTAAATTTTGTAATAGACGTAACAGTATTAATATTTGATTATTATTCAATCTTCTAATTTTAATAATTTCAAAAGTAATGAATTTGAATCTGGTAGTTGACAAGTACGCACACATAATAACTAATATATACACAAATATATTATGGATGTATTAGTATAGAATGACATTTTTGTAGTTTTTTTTCTATTTATTACAATAACTAAACGTCCAATATTAAACAAAATAGTTATTTTAATGATTCGAAAATATAATAGAAAATCATTTTCAATTTTTTAAATCTTAAAGTTGGTTTTTAATGACACAGTTTACATAAATACATACCTCTGATCCACCTCTGATCATACTTTTGCATTCACGTCAGAAACACATCGGGACTGGAGAAGTGAATGAATATAGAATGAAATAATATAGAATGAATGAAATGAGAACTGAAATACATAAAAAATACATATGTATGAAATAAACTCTTATAGTTTAAATTACTTTATACGGCGAATATCCAATGGTACGGACTCCGATTTTACATAGTGACGTCAGCGAATTATATAATATACAATGTAAATGATGCGTCGCAAAATAAAAATTGCTAAATTTATTTTAAAACGATCGAAAAACCCACTAAGCTGAACATTAAAAAAAATTCCAAAATATTCTATTCAAAAGCGAACAAAGATATAGAAGCTAGCGTTTCTATTTGGGATGTTTCCATTTGAGAATAAGTACTGTACCGGTTTGGTGCACAAGGAACACTAATGCGCTCTTATTTTTAGACGCTTTTTTGCATACACTGAGTTTGGTCACCTTTATCTAGACACGATGCAGCCTATGTTGGAAACACCAAAGAGAAACTGTCACATAGACTTAACCAGCATCGTCGGAATGTCCAACGTGGCGACACCAGCTCCGGCTTAGCACAACATTCATGGCATAACAACCATCGCTTTGATTTTGAAAACACCACAATAGTACAAACGGAAGCACATTCTAGAAAACGACTTTTTCTAGAACATTGCTGGATACGTTCCATAATTATATCCTAACGCCAACTCAGCAACTGACTCGTCTCAACTTGATAACCACTATAGTCATACCTTCAAAAAATTCACGCCCAATATTTTCCCGAAAGATATATGAACCCGTCAACTTCTTCGCACGTTGTCATTTCGTTTTCCAACACTATAACCTACGGAAAACTTGGGTTAATTTTATCATTATTCTCTAAAAAAATTTTTCACAATATAATTAAAAAAACAAAAAAATTTTTTCTTTTGTACAACAATGTTTTTAGTTTTTAAATTTTAATTTCAATTTTATAAAAATTTTTAAAATACTTTTCCATGTAAGTAATTGCATGTTTTTGACAATTATTTTTTTGTTTACTAGCAATTTCATAATTACGCATTGTATTTTTATTTTTTTATTTTTAATTCAAGGAATCGCCAGAAGACGGAAGCATATGCTCTCCCGAAACCGGTAGCGCAATTTTTAAATTAATCTTCTCTTTTATTTTCTTTTCCTGATAACTGATTACTCCTAATGTTCGCTTTATTATAGTGATAAATTAATTCTAAAAAAAACTAAAAAAACGTGATTCTTGTTTTATGTGATTGTATCGAAATCCTTTTACATATTATGATAAACCGACTTCAGAGCTTATGAATGCTCAATTCCATTCCATTTTAATTGAAATAAATACACATTACATATAAATGTATATGAAATGGAATCCCGTCTTGTGTAGTCTCGAACAACAGTGTTTCAAAGAACACAGAACCAATTAATAATGTTCTTCGAGGGACTGCTGTACATCGCCGTAACAAAATTTAGTATTTCAGTCTCAATCAATTTTCGTCACCTCGGTTTCAAAATATGTTCAAGTATGGGTGGTATAAAAGCGGATATATTGACCAACGACCAGAAAGATTTAAAAATTCTGTGACGTATTGCTTTCTGAAGAAAAAAGAAAAGTACCAAACTATAAGGTAAACCGGCTTTTATAAGATGCGCTTAGTGTGGACAATATTTATGTTTTGAACATTTTTATGAACAATACCATTATTGCGTACAGTACAAACCTTAAAATATTGACAACTGTACATAAATAAAAATAAATAAATAAATGGTGTAGACGATGTAAAGAAAAAAACGATGTAAACGTCATCCTTCAAAATTAAGTTGTAATTATTTCCAATAACTTAATAGAGCTTAATGAAACACAAAAGCAGATAAAAAAATCTCGAAACAAAGTTAAATTAAAATATTATTCTTAATACAAACGCTAAACGACCAAGAATTATCAGGTGAACTGGAAACAGGTGAAAGTCCAGTAGGTAGATGTTTTTGACGAAATTGAATTTAAAATACGTTTTTGTTTTACCAAAGCAGTTGTAAACGAAGTATTAAAAAAGATCCAAGATGATACTGAGCATCTAATACAGAGGAATCAATCAATACCAACAATTATACAATTGAAGAGCTCCATGGGAAAACGTTGTAAGCGACAAATTTTAATAAAGCGTGTTTTTTGTGGAAAAATGTTGCTTGCGTCACATTCTATTAGTGAGCGACATTTTATTGGCTGGTTTAAAAATTTTTTAAGTTTCGATTTAAAAAAATTCAAATGGTGGAAAAACGTTACATGTATTAGGCTTGATTCACATTATCGTGCCAATCACAGTCCATCCCCAGTCCAGTCTCGTTCCGGTCAAATATTGGGTAACTTCAAAAATGTAAACTTTACCGCATCGATGCAACATCATGACTTTTCTGATGCGTCTAATACTACATGATGCGCTGCTAATGCTCTCTTGAAATTTGATGCACATTGATGTTTTTGAACGGGATATTGGCATCATCGGCACCATTTAGCCTCTGATTTGGCTATAGATAATGTAGCATGATTAGACTATAGATAGTATAGCAATGCAGTCTTTGTATATATTATCTTCGAATTTCAACTTGAAGTTACTTGAAATTGAAAATATTCAAATTATTTGACTAAAAAAAATTACATATTTTGAGTGCAAGATGTATTCAAATAGTTTAAACAATTTTAATGAAAGGTAAATACATTCATCTTTTTCAGCAATTCGTTTTTCGGAATTATTCCTATTGGTATTAATACATAATATGACAAGTAGTTATAATTCACGTATAATCTTAGGCTAGTCGTCCATTGGTTGCGGACAACTGTGAAATTCGATTCAGACGATTACGCACTTTTGTCATTCGTCCGAAATGATATGTCTGCTGTCCGTCTACTAGCCCAATATTCGTCAGTATTTTTCTTTTTAATTCTTTTTTCTCAAGCTATAGATGCTATGAAAATACGTAAAAAACAATTTATGGCACGTAATATGTAAATGTACACAGTTATAATTGTAGTGTACCCTCAGTTTCATTTTAATAAAAGTAAGAATCTCATGAAACGGACTTTTTCGTGCGAAAAAATCCAAACAAAATTGGTTTTGTTCGCACGTTGCAATTATACGCACGGAAACGGATGAACGAGACCCTTTCAATGGACGAGGATGAATAGCTTCACAGCTGTTTGGATCGTTTGTCCGTTTTTATGCGTATCCGTCCGAATTAAATTTCGCACGTTTCCGCATCCAATGGACGACTAACCTTATTGTTATCTATAATCCTTTATTCACTTCACATTACCATAGCTACGACAGCCACCTATATTTAAAATTGTAAGTGGCTGTGATATTACATTATACGCATGACACGCATCACCAAATTTCTTAATGCATTGTTTTGACGCATCAAATGCAAAAATGAGCTATTGATTTTTCGTTGTGATGCGTCTGATGCGTTTTTGAATTTTTGACTCTGCCTCATTCAAGCAGTGATGCATTTTTGAAGTTAGCCATTCTTAAATGAGAAATAATAAGTGTATTCTCACTATCATCAGTCCAGTTCCAGTCCAGTCACGGTCCAACACCGATCCATTCCAAAGAATATTTGACTGAGAACGGACTTGTCCATAGAGAAATAATAACGCAATTTCTCTATGGACAAGTACGTTATATTTCTCTATGGTTTCACTGGCTTCAGTTAGTCAGTGTCACTTATATTATTTGACAGTTATATCTGATTTAAATCCTGAATTTTTATTCATTATAATTTTGCAATATGACAACTGAAAAGTATTGGAATTTTGAAAAAGGTAATTATTTATTAATTAAAAATTTATTCTGTACATTATTGGGCGAGCGAAGCGAGACCACTATATCCGACTGCCAGTACATTTTGCTTTACGGAAAAACTATAAGACCTTTGGGTTTGGGCATTAGCATAGTAATTTAAATACATGTCTAGATGTGTTATCTAATATTAAAATCAAATTATAGAGAATAATTAAAAAAATATTAACTTTAAAAATTACATACTACTAACGCCATCTATGATTTAAGATGTACCACTGCAAGAGTAAACCTCTTTGGCATAAACTAAACGAAGTAGTATCTAGAACCGTAAAATTTTATTAAAAAAAGAACTGACACAGTCACAGAATAACCTAGAAAACCGACTGTCACATTTCGTGTACTTGAAAAACGCCAGTTTTAAATTTTTTATTCACTTTGGTGTATTGTACCGCGTCAAGAGTGTATCCCTTATAATTTGTGGTGTATTATTGGTGTAACAAATTGAAGACTTGAAGTGATTAGAAATCAACATTCAGTAAGTTTCTATGACAGAAACGTAGGTTATAAAATTTATATTTTATATAGTACTTACAAGGAATGTTACGGAAGTACACCCCTGCGATTTTGTTCATTTTAAGATATATTGTAGTACTTGACAAAGTAACAAACATATTTTAATTATACGTGCCCAATCCCATATTTAGGGGATAAAACACCCCTTCAAAAATTTCCTGAAAAATCATATTTTGGTATTTTTCCCATACTAGCCCTTAAGCAATTTTGATGAAAAGTGGTCAAAAGATTTAGACTGAGGTTACATTACTATAGAATTTTTTTCATTGGGGTCACTTAATTTTTAAGGGGTGAAATACCCCTAAGTGTTGGTTTTTAAAAAAATTTTTAGGGAAATCATAGCTCAAATTCTTTAAAATTCTGTAAAAAGACTACAAGTTATTAGTTAATAAATAATACGTGTTACCCACTGGTAACACTGGGGGGCTATGGGGGGGGTCTATATGAGAACGAAATTTTTAACAAAAATTAAATATTTTGGGTTTTACTCGCTATAAAATTTATAAAATACCAAAAATAAGGTTAACTGGCAAACTCCTTAACTTGAAATAGATAGGTCTGAAACACTGAAATAGCATTATGAAAAGAAATTTCGATTGTAGCTTGTAATTAAATTTGATAGATTATGAAATAGTGGAAGAATATACAAGTAAAAATATAAATTAAGTTTTATTTATTATTCTGATTGGGAGTAGATGTTGAATAGTGGTACAATGAACAGACGTTAAAGTGCTTCAGTATGCCTGTATTTTACAATGTATTTATAAAATATTATAGAAGTATTAAAAGATGTTATTTAGAATTATGGGTTACCCACTGGGGGGCTATGGAGGGCTATATGAGAACGAGACTTTTCGCAGTAGTGATATTCTTCAAAGAAGTGTCTTAAGCAGAGCAAATTCTTGCACCAACAACATCTTATAATAGATAATTCTTCACAAACTTCAATTTCGCATTTGGGGACAAATTTTCTTGGAGAGCAAATGCAGCTGGATTCTCAAATTTTTCTGGTTTCTTACTTATGTATCCGCTTTTGTACCATGAATAACGGAATAAGTTTTGATATCGAGGAGAAGAAAATTGGTTATGAATCAGTGATTGCAGATTTATTATGTTGTTACGAGAATGAAGATTGATATCGTAATTGAGTAGCGTTATACTATCCGAAAACCGCTTGATAAAATTCTTCCATATTCGGAATCCGTATACATCTAGTGGTTGTATCTTCCCTGTAGCCCCTTTAGGTAATATCATGACTGTTATTTCTCTGTCGGTAGATGTTAATTCGTTAATGGTACTCGGACAATGTCCACTACACGAATCGACTAAAAGGACACTTTTTTTACCGGTATTTGGCAAAAAAAACCTCTTTTATCCACATTTTGAAAAGATCTGCAAACCATAAAATAAAGATTTAAATACTTTACTAATAATTAATCTTAAAAAATTTATAAATTTTATAGTGAGGAAAACCCAAAATATTTTTGTTAAAAATTTCGTTCTCATATAGAATCCCCCCATAGCTTCCCAGTTACTCCGCGCCACTACAGTGAGTAACACGTATTATTTATTAACTTATAACTTGTAGCCTTTTTACAGAATTTTAAAGAATTTGAGCTATGATTTCGTTAAAAAATTTTTTAAAAATCCACTCTTAGGCGTATTTCACCCCTTAAAAATTAAGTGACCCCAATGAAAAAAATTCTGTAGTAATGTAACCTCAGTCTAAATCTTTTGACCACTTTTCATCAAATTTGCTAGTGAAAAGGACTCATATATGTTAAAATATAAAAAAAAGAAGAAATGCGTATGAGAAATTTAAAGTGAAATAAAAACACGTTAAAAATGATTTTTTGTGTAAAATAAAATTATTTATAAAAACCCCACCAATATTAATAATATAGGTATTGATCTACAAAAAAAAAAATATAAGAAATATTTAACTAGACTTAAAAAATCTCGCGAGCCCCTATAAAGCTGCGCTTTTTGCTAGTTTATAATAAATTTACATATTTGTAATGAAATTTGTTATTTTCTTTTTATTAACTATGTATTACAAAGTCAAAATATTTTTAACTAAATAACATTAATAATACATACAAAAATTTTCTGATCTGGACATCAGATTACCATAACCAATAGTATTTTGACCGGTCGAATTCAAATCTGTTACCACATTTGAGCCAGTACGTCTTAGAATTGCAGGAAATGTAAAAAATTTGAATTAAACTTATCAAAATGCTATATGATATGATAGTCTGATCCTTAGACCGGAAGAAACAATTTTCTCTGTGGCTTTGAATGAGACGTACTTTTAAATAAAAAATTACATTTTTTAGATGAATTACTCATTGAAATGGTAAAAAGTAGACCTGGATTATATGATCTACAGTCACCGTATTACAGTGACAGTAATTATAAAATGTGGGAAGAAATTGAAGAAGCAGTAGACTTCACTGGTAAATAAAATTATAACTTTTATTTTGATTATGAGTATAATCTATTTTTATTAGACAATAACATGTTGTTGCCATGGGACAGCACCTTCAGCAGAATTAAAAAAATTCTTAAAAATTTCTCTGGTTTGAAACGCTTCTATCTGTGCGTTAGCTTCTTGTCTTCTTAAATTCTGTATAATATTTGCATTATTAGTACAATTAGGATTATTTTCGATGTTAAACGGTCTGGTGTTTCTAATAATATTGTGCAAAATATTATTAAAACGATGGTTGTTGGATTTTAGGGATCTACTTTGAGTCTTCTGCAATATACTCGAAAAGTTTGTGATAAAATACCGAAGGCACATTCAACTAACCGTCTTCCTCTACATAATCTGTAATTAAATATTCTTTTTTCATTATCTTGCGCGATTGATCTTGGGTAAGGTCGCATCAAATATATCCTTAAAGCAAATGCTTCATCTGCCAATATTACATATGGAGCTAAAATATTTGTCCCTGGTAGTGGAGAGCTTTCAGGAATATTTAACGTTCCATTTTCCAGTGCTCTTTCGAATGCTGAATTAGCAAAAATACCTCTATCGCTATTTTTGCCGTAAGATCCAATATCAACAGCTGTGAATTTATAATTGGCATCTACCAATGCTAACAACACTATTGAAAAGGTTTTCTTATAGTTAAAATATAAAGATCCACTATAGGCTGGAACTTCTACAATTACATGCTTGCCATCTAAGGCTCCTAAACAATTAGGAAAATTCCACATAGTCCACATTTCTTCAGCTATTTGTAGCCATTTTTCTCGAGAAGGCATTGGAATGAATTCTGCCAATAAGGTTTCATTGATTGCTGTACACACTTCAATAACAATGTTTCGTACTGTGGAATGGCCAAGACGATAGCTAAAAGCAATTGTCTTATAAGAATATCCTGTAGCCAGAAATCTAAAAAGAAATAAATGCATGATATAACAATAATAATAATTAATTCACCATTATACAATTTCAGTATATTTCATTACATTTACTATATAAGTATTTTATATATTAAATTACAGGAGCAAAGATACGGTGGGAATCCCTACGAGGTCAATACAGAAAATATTTAGGAAAAATAAAAACAAAAAGTAACCACGCCAGTGTCAAAATTAGTAAATGGCGATACTGTGATCAAATTCAGTTTCTCAGTGACTAGCTAATAGTAGATAGATCACGAGTATCTTCAATTTCAGTTACGGATGAAGAATTAGAAAATCACGAAGAAATACAGGCCTCATTCAAACAAAATGATGATAGGGAAGAAGTTCAACCGATCAGTGATTCGATAAATACATCGGTAATTGAAGCTATTAATGCAAAAAGGTGTTAACTTTCATTTTTGTAAATTTGATCTTATCAAATGCAAAAAGGTGTTAACATCCATTTCTATTAAGTAGTAAAGCCTTTTGTCAAAAGATGGCATTAATAGCCCTAAAAATGTATATCAAAAAGGATTTAATATCCTTCGAGTTCTAGTCAATAAACTTTGATCTTAATAATTATCTCACATTATGTAATTTGCTAGTTAACACCTTCTTGCATTAATAGCTTCAATTAATCCATCAATAATAAGAAAAAAAAAGAAACAAAATAATGCAAATTTTGAAAATGTATTAGCGTCATCAACTTTAAGGAAATACATTTTAGAAAATTCTGAGTCAGATCGTCTAGACGCAACTGATCATTTTTTTCAACTAATGGCTGCCACTGTAAAAAAATTTTCCGCAATTGACCAACATACTTAAAAACAAAATATTTAATCTTGTAAGTGAAATGGAAGAAAAATATTTGAGACAAACTTCTTCACCATTTTCACTATCATCACCTACCTGTTCTATCTTCAGATTCACCATCACCATCAAATTTTTTCGAAAGAAATCAATTTAATTCTCATATTTCAACACCATCATCACAACAAACTACATCGCAAAATTTTACCGGCAGAACTATATGTAATAAATCTTTATAATAAAAATTATTATTTACCTTAGCCATACAGTTAATTTTTCTCGTGGAGAAATCGTTTCACGAAATTTTGTATTTTTCTTTAAAATTTTAGGTCCAATTTTTTTTAAAATCATTTCGAACGTTCCGGAATCTATTCGACAATATTGGAAAAATTTTTCTTCGTCGTCTATTAAATGACGATATAGGGTATGGTATTCGCCTTCCACTTTCCTTTGCAGTAAGCTGGGGTGTACCCACATTCTTCGTCTTGCTACATATTTTTTCCTTTTTTTCTATCATCTTCATCAAGAAGAACAGCCATAACGGCTAATTTTTTTAATGAAAAATTAAATGACATTTTTTCGTAGGAAAAATTGTTATATACAATTAATAATAATATAAATATCTTGCTGTAAACGTCAAATTCAACTTCAAACATGAAACAATTGAAGTACATAATTTATAATGAATGACAATATCTATGAACATGGTAATGACATTGAATCGAGAACGAACTGTACCGTTCATGGAACGTAAGTGTGAATGTAATAGGATTTTACCGGATCGAGACTGGAGTGGGAATAGACTAAGATTGGCACGATAATGTGAATCAAGCTTTAAACATCATGGCGGTCTGGTACCCGATCACCTGTCGTTCGTGTATTAAAACAATTAAATAAAGGAAAAAAACGTAAGATTAATATAGAAAAATGGAAAAGAGAAAACCAAAAAATATTAAGGAATAGTGGGAAATCATATTTAAATTATAGCAATATTCCAGTACCAGAAAAATTAGGACCAACTACGATGAGTGGAAAAACATTGCATAAACATTAACACTATGAGGCCCGAGCACTTTCATAGTAAACTTCCCCGGAAGCCGGCAATATTTAAAAAAAAAAAAACTTTATACATATCAACAAATACATAAAATAATTCAAACACTGAATAGATTCAACACAGTTCAACATGTATGTGTAAAACTGTAAACATACGTACATACTACATATATACTGACATTCAAATCAATTTTATTTAAAAATATAAATTATATTTTTTATGTATTTTTTGTTTATCTTAAAATTTTTTATACATTAGAAAGCATAGAAACGAAACGAGTAGTGTGTGTTGGTATGTATTTGTGTGAATAGGAACACATCCGTGTGATGAATGACGGTAAACAACGTAAACATCGCACACATAATGCGTAACCAACTAATCAATTAATCATTGATCGCGGTCGGCCTCTGGGGATGTTTTGTTTGGTTTCGGATGCCGAAGCCGTGGGACTGAAAGTGTTAATATCTGTGTGTAACACTTTGAAGTTATGAAGTTTGTACTTGATTATTGTATTAATGTGATTTTTATTTTAGGCTAGATCTTGTTCTTGTAACATTGATGGATGTAAAATAATTATATTAGAAGAAAGAAAAATTTAATGATTTTTACATGAAATCTTACAATGAACAATCGCAGTTTTTGAGTTCATTCATGGAGTTATGGGAACTAGTCAGAAGACGCAATAAGCAATATCGCAACGACAGTGTACCGTAATATATTCCCTTATTTTAATAGGTCAAAGGTAACGAATTTGCCAAATGATGCTAACTTCTACTTTTGTTATGACCAGACGACGAATTCAAATGTTAATAGAAATATTAAAATCAAATCAGAAACCTAATGATTTACGTGGGACTCATAATAAGAGACCTCACAAAATTGAAAATAATTATAAAAATCTTGTGAAATCCATCCCAAAAAGCCATTATTCACGCCATTCAAATAAAAAAATTATTTCAAAAAAGTATCCTGAAGCAAAATATATAAAACTTTATACACACAGAGACATACTTTTAGGCAAGATTTTAATCTACGGTTTGGAGTTCCCCGTTCAGATATTTGAAAGGTTTGCGATAAAAATTATGTTAAACTAATTGCAGCAGAAAATGATACTGATCGTCGTAAAATTGAAATCGCATCAAAATTGCACCATCAAAAAGTCGAAAAAGCTTATTCTAATTTGAAAATTGACGAAGAAATTGCAAAAAGTAATCCTAATGTAATAGTTATTTGTGTAAACTTACAACAAATGATTTTTACACCAAAAATAACACACTCGGATGTATACTATCAGCGCCAGTATGCAAATTATAATTTTTCTGGAGAAGATCGAAAACTTATAATTTGGTCTGACCGATGTGTTGGTCAGAATAATAATTGGAAAATGATTACGTTATGTCACTATCTTATGACCCAAATTTTTTTCTCTGAGATTAATAAAAAATTTTAGTTTCTGATCATAGTTTCCTACCCTTTTTTGTAGTAGGGTAAAAATCTTCCGTAAGACGCCAGATCTCGTTGGCGAGTTGAACTTTTACCAACTAAAAAACCCTACTTTCCCCCTCGGTGTATCGTGGAATCATCGCAGGCGCTACATACCGAGCAAATTTACGATCGCCTATCTGCCTTGATGTCCTTGAGGGGACCCCTCCTCCCTTTCCGCCAGTTCCTTAACTTGCATTATTCTTCTCATGGCATTAGTAACTATCTTCCAATTTTCACGGCTATGTATCATCACCTCCATGGTATTGTGGTGAACTGAGCCGGACCTGGTAAATTAATTACGTCTTATTTAATTAAATTCATTTTAGTAACACTTTAAAATCCTATCTAGCATTCTTGGAAAAATATCAACATTAAATTTTATTACTTTAGAACGGTCTGAATTGCAAAACTGAAACCGCTAACATAAATTAATAATGCTAATAATAAAAAAATGTTTACGTTAAGCGGCGACGGGCTGTCGCTCACTGATAAAAATAAGTCTTGAATGCGCTGATTTTTTAAGACGCAAAAGGGTGAAGAGTCGCTTCTTGGACGTCGAGAAAAAAAGTCCCAATTTAACCGGTATAAAATGTAGACGTGTTTTTGTTAACTCATATAATTATAATTAAGTGTGTGAAAAGGATAACAGTGTCGACTCAACAATGTAAGAACAGTAACAATGTAGAGTTTTTTTTTACTTTTATTTTATTTTACTTTATTTGTTTAAAATTGTAACAATACCAATGATTATTACTTCAATAATTGATTTTCATATTTTATCTTGATTGTTGATTTCAATTTTATTGTTCATTCTATGATTTACACCCGCAGTTATCAAATGTAAGTTTAATTCGGGAATTTTATAATAAATTTATAATTAATTTTGGTAACTACTTATTTTTCTTAAGCGTACCCAATGTACCATTAATTTTTAGGTAGAAGCTATATTATTCTGATTCCTTCCGGATAATCAGCCCGAAATGGCATCGAGGGTGGATTTGTTAGAGTCAACCACCAGGTGTTACCGTTCCTAAATTACCACCCTACACTGAAGAGTCATCACATTTGGGTAGCACCGGTGGGATTATTCGACTAGTCCCCCTGTGCGACCAACCCTCACAACCCCAAACCATCACATTTGGTGAAAGCGGTGGAATTGAATTGAACCAACCATCAATTCATTTCACACACCAACCATCACATTTGGTGGCAGCGGTGGGATACGACAAAAAAGCGTTTGTTTTAAGGAAAATTTGTTGGGATACGAAAAAAGTTTTTTTTTTTTTTTTTTTAAGAAAAATTTGTTAGGATTCAATACACAAAAAAAGGAATTTAAAAAAGAAAATTTTTTTTTGTTGAAATTCGCCCAAAAAAGGGTTTTCAAAAGAATTTTGATCAGAAAATTTTTTAATTTTTATTTACACGTATCACGCAACCGTCGAAGACACGAAAATAACCAGCTAACCGCGAATAGCCGTGCTACTGAAATTTAAAATTCTAAACCATAAATAATATGTTAATTTAACTTATCTTGTCGTCAAATTGTTGACTGGTGGCAGCCTACCGATTAATTTTACTTTGTTTCTTTGTCTTAAATAAACAAGCAAACAAAAATGAACGAGGAATCAGAAAATATGGTAACTGTAAATGTACCTATAAGTGTACCCCAAGCGATTAATGTACCTAAGTAGGTATTAGGGCACTTGAGGGTGCATGTACGATTGCCTATCTGTAGGGGCAGGAAGTTCGTTTGGCGCCGGAGTCTTATCAGTTCGGGCACTTGAGGGTGCATGTACGATTGCCTAACTGTAGGAAGTTCGTTTGGCGCCGGAGTCTTATCAGTTCGGGCACTTGAGGGTGCATGTACGATTGCCTAACTGTAGGAAGTTCGTTTGGTGTTGGGGTTCTTATCAGTACATTGATGGCTAATTAAAAATATTTGCTGACCTTCTTACGCTTCCGGTCGCGTCACATATACGCGCGTTATGGAACATTCTCGATATATTTTCCCGCCAAATAGTGCTATATAAGCAGATCGAGAATTAAGTAATTTATCAGTTAATATCAAGCTGTACTGAAAACACTTTCTGAAGAAGTCAATAATTTTGTGGGTAAGTTTTATTATTAAATTTTTATTATTAAAATATTTTTCTATTATTTTTAAAATATTCTTCTATTATTATTATTAACTAACTGTTATTTTTTATCTTAAAATTTTTGCATGTGTTCACTATTACACATAGATTTTTTATTGTTACAGAATTTATCGAGAAAATGGAATCATACCGAAATAACATCACTATCGCTCAACAGGTTTGTGATCAAGATCAGCATACTACCGACCAATTGATAAGTGAACTTAATGACATTGGGAAAGTAAAACCATGGATGAAGGCGAAAGATATGATTGTAAACAAGGCCTACAGAATTTTGGGTGCCAAACAAATACAATCGAAATTCGACCCGACAAGAATGCAGACGGTGTTGGAGTTGGAGGATGGATATCTTACACTCCCGGCTCGCTTCGATAATATGAGTATCGACCGACTAAACCTGTTAAAATACTCACCGCAACTAGGCGTTATCAACACCGGGGAGGTTGGAAAAACCAGCTCGATTGAATTCAAACAAATAACATTATTTGAATATTACAATTCTCATTCATATTGTAATGATAATAGTTAAAACTTATAATAAACGTAAACGTAAACTGAAATAAATAAATGTTTTTATTTATGTTAACCCATTCCCTTTTAACCCTCAAAAAATAAAAAAAAAAACATCAGTAATTTTATTAAAATAGATATTTATTTATAAAGAAGTATTTTTGTTAATACAATAATGTTTAAATAAAGAAATTGCATTTTGTAAAGCACAAAAACCATTTTGATGTTCGCCACAACGGTAGGTATTGTACATTGTTACGATGAATGCCAATCTGGGACAACTGAAGAGTTCTTCCATATTCATAATTGATGCTGTTGGAATAAGTTTCTTGAGATGTCGGACTTTTTCCTCTCCCTTGACGTATATAATTTGCGTTGAATGTAATGTATTCATTAAAATATACTGTAATTGCCCATAATCAATATGACCGTCCGTCCAGGAGAATCCATGATGTTTGGATCGAAGCCAGCGTGCAGTTCGTTGATCTTTTTCACACAGACCAGAAAACGGTATTGGTGATTTAAAAATGTAATGTTGTAACGTATAATCTTCGTTGTAATTTTCTTTCCACGAAGCAAACTTAAGTATGGCCAATTCTTTTATATAAAAGGATCCCTTGACTGTATTCGGGAAACCCTGAAAGTCAACAATGGCCATATCAGTCATTTTCACAAACGATGATCGATGTGTGTAGAAGGCGGTTTGTAAATGAATCGAACTGTAGATGAGTACCGTGTTTTATATAACTCTTGTAACGATGTTTGTCAGTGGGTTGTATTGAATTGCTCGATCATGTGATAAAAGACAAAACGCCGCCGTGTTAGCTGGTATTTCTTTTGTTGTTTTAAATTCAATTCGTATATCGACAGCCCCACTTTTTAGAGTTTCGTTTTGACGAGAACAATCAATGAAAATGATGGGGGCAATATCTTTATATTGTTTTCGATTGAGCAACGGTTCATTTTTGTTAAAGTTGTAGTAACCCTCTTGAAATTTTGAAAACATATGATACGCCAATGCAAATTTGTCATTAGAAAAATCCAAATTTAGATCCATGTACGGGTACTTTTCTGAATTCAAATATACTTTGACATCAAAGAGTTCACAGTGATCAAATATGGTGACATCTTTATCTTTCTTATCGCGTCGATCTGTTTGTAATGCAAATATCACATAACGCGGTTTCTCCACTTGTGATGTTGTTTTCACCGTCCAAATGTTGTGTTTCGTTGTTGGAATCGATGGGTAAATATGCATATCCCATGTACGAAAACCAATCGGTATATTTTGACTATTTTCCACATATTTTAACAATTGTAGTTTCGCTTCATCAGACACCGATACATGTGGAACCATCCATTGAATTTTTTGTATATGAAATACGACGTCATCAGTCGTTGACAATACTGCATCATTGTCTGTTCTTGCACGAATCAAAACCAGCTGATGTTTTGCATTGAGAATAACTCTCTTATAATGGTGAGTAAAGCCAAACACTCGATCCAATGGTAGACAGAAATTAAAGTAGCCTTTGCTGGATACTTTTATAGTTTCACCAGGACACCACCCCGCATTGTGTAGTTGTTTACTCTGATTTTCATTTAAAGATAAATAATTCATTAGCGTGGTGGTCGGTCCCACATATTTGCATTGATCAATTTCCACATCGTTCAGTTCGTAACGCATCTCGTCAAACAGGTACGCCATTGAATTATTGCTTAGCTCGGCCGTGGTTGATACTGTTCCATCACTCTTCAACAGCTGTCCTTCTATGTATAGGTAGCTTTTATGCGGCAATAAAATCACGTCCTGATTTTGAATACAGATCGTTATCTGATCGTTAGTATTATAATTATTCAAGAAAGGTGAGTACGCATGCTCCTCCAATTTCGTAATACTCTCATCGAGCTCACCTCCACCAGTACTAATTTGTAAAATATTATTCATTTCTTCGTTTCTTCAAAACTAATCCGTATCGCTGTATGTATTGCTGCAGAAATTTTGCGTTCGCTAACGTTAATGGCGGCTTCGTCGTCGTCGTCGTCGTCGTCGGTCCGCACTGGTTGGCGGTAAGTTGTAAACTGTTTGACTGCGTTGGTTTATCGTCGTTAAATACCAACATAACTTATGCCGGTTTTAAATGTAATTTTATGGTTATTGTTTCGCCTCGAAAATTAACTGGGTTACCGTCTTGATCCACAATGCGCAGCACTAGAGATGTTATCCGTTGAACGCTTACAGGCATATAAATGATTGTAGCTGGTGTCTCGCTTATTTTATACCCAGGCTCAACCTGGATTGAAAACGAATAAATATTGTGCGCTTGGACGTTGTTCAAATAACTGTTTGTCGTAATATTCGTCTCAATTTGCACCAGATTGACTTTCATAATATTCGCCGGTTTATCTGAATAATGAGTATGACCCGCCTCGAGTTTTCGTTTATTAAAACCCAGCAGTGAACCGATCGTTCGCTCTTTATCAAAATGTATTGTTTCCGTACACTTTATCGAACTTTTCAACGTGTTGTTATTTGCATGTAATATAAGTTGTGCATTAACACCTGCCCCACTCGGTGTTAACATGTCATCAATATAAGCTTCCAAATCTTCTAAATCATAATTGCCGGTAGGTATCTCGATGCAGTGTGGTTCATGAGTAGGATCAGTACTAAAATGAAACAAATTATTTGTTTCATCGACATTCGGCACCGAATTATAAGTTTCAAAATTCACCAGCCCACAGACGTATTCCCCCACTAATTCTATAGGCGGAAAATACTCAGCACTGAGTGTTGAAGTATCACCGCTTAATGTTAATGTGAATGACATGATGTCTAGTACGTAAATGAAATAAAGTAGTACTCTACAACAATATTTATTTACATAAATAGATTTTTATTACATAAAAATTTTAAACAAAGGTGACCACAATTAAAATCATTATACTTTTGATAAACATTATAATTATATCTAATGTCGTTTCCACGTAAATATCTTGTTACTTCAACAGGTGGCGGTAAATTCCCATAACTGTCGAAGTATTCCACATTCTTATTGTCTTTCACGTACGCCACCCAATGAGTTCCACGGCCAGTTGAACTATCCAAATTAACAACAGCGCACTCTTTTCGCCACGGTCGTTTTGGCAATTCATCTCTCATGAATACACCGCGAAAATTTGGTAGATGTTCCTTTCCAAACTGATAGATGTCGTGATCAGTTAACGGTCTGTCACGAGGCAGCTTGTTCAGTAGTTTTTTGAATCGATATAAAGTCCCAAACCCTTTCTGTACGGTTTTAAATATAGACCAGCACCGGATTTTTTCGATCCAAGAGCGATTGCTTCCATCATTTTGTTATGTCGCTCGCTTTCATCTAGCTGCTTCTTAGCTGTTTTATAGGTATTTATTGCTTTCGCAACACCCGCAGCGCCACCAGCAAGTGATCCAACAGCTGATAGCCCGGCAAAAAGTGGAACTAAAAATGGTAAAATTCCACCAGTCTTTGGGATCGGTATAATTCTTGGCGATGTAAATTGTTTTTTATTTTTCTTCCGAAAAATCTTCCTAGCAGCTTTCAAGGCTATGTTGATCGTATCTTTAACAGTTTTCGGTTTATTTTTCTTCAGTATGTTTCTTATATCACGAATACCGGCACCAAATATCACCTTCTTTTTCTTTGAATGACCCATTCCTAATTTTACTTTTGATTTCATAGCGTTCGTTACGGCCCAAGCAGCGGCTCGTTCACCAAAACTTGCGTCTGACGATTTAACTCGCTCCCACGCTTTGTCGGCTAAAGCTAAATCGGCTTTGTGTCGATCGTTGATATCTTTGAACTGTGAATAGGCGATATCGTGTTCTTTACATGCAGCATCCAATTTATTGATACCTGGGTCGCCTCGTAATAATCGTTCACGTAGTCGTCTTCCAGGCCCACAATACTGATAACCAGGTATATGTAGTTCAAATGGTAACTTATTAATAGCAGAGTTTATTAATCCACGACCTGATGTGTTCGCTCCCCTAACCCGTCTGCAACTGACGCCTCGTTGTTTTCGCATAGACATTTTAAGGTGTACTGAAAACAAAAAATGTATGTTAACTATTTTATAGATATTATAAATATATTAAAATTCTATGTAGCTTGTTAGTATGCGATATAGTCTAATTCGGTCAACATCGGAAAGATGTCTTCGTTTATCAAACAACGAAAAACACTACCAATAGACAATTTTGAATTTTCATCCAATAACGACAACAAAAAGAAAAACGGCCCGTTGCTACCGAACAGCATCAGAGCAATCATTTGTGGCCCGAGTGGTTGTGGAAAGACTTCACTGCTTATTTCACTAATACAACACCCCGACGGTCTGACGTTTGAAAATGTATACATCTATTCCAAATCACTGCACCAGCCGAAATATGAATATCTAAAACAAAGTATTAAACTTGTTAAAGGTATGGGCTATTTTACATTCTCCAATAACGAGGACGTTATACCACCAATGGATGCTCTACCAAATTCATTGATAATATTCGATGATGTATCTGCGCGGGAGAAGAAGGCCATTATAGAAGAATATTTTTGTCACTCTCGACACTACAACGACGATTGCTTTTACCTAACACAAACGTATACAGCAACACCAAAACACAACGTACGGGATAATACAAATTTTATTGCTGTCTTCAAACAAGATGATCTGAATCTTAGACATATTTACGATGATCACATCAATTCCGATATGTCTTTCACAGAGTTCAAAAACCTATGTCAAGAGTGCTAGCGAGATAAATATGGATTTTTGACCATCTGTAAGGAGGATGATATCCACAACGGCAGATATCGAAACAAGCTTGATAGCTTTTGGAGAGGGCACAGATGAACTGGCTATTAACCAGAGCAGTAGCTGGTTTCAACAGGCAGTTAACCGCTATTAACCAGAGCAGTAGCTGGTTTCAACAGGTAGTTAACCGCTATTAACCAGAGCAGTAGCTGATTTTAACAGGCAGTTAACCGCTATTAACCAGAGCAGTAGCTGGTTTCAACGGGGCAGTAACTGACCTGTTGTATAAATAAACAGGTGTGTAAGATAAACATGCAGTTCTTGAGAGACTGTTGTATGAAACAGTTGTCAAGATGGATAAGAAGAAGGAGCTTGTTAAAAAGAGTATCATAAAAACGGCAAGTAATATACGAAAAAAATTTAAAGCCTTACGATCTGGGAAGGTGGAATCAGACATGTTGTTACAAACAACGTTCGAACCAGTAACCGCACCGCTCAAAGAAATAGCTACAAAATTAACTGAGAAGAACAACCAACCTATCAAAGTCGAAACGAAAGAAGAACAGACACAAGTAATGGATACATTTACACCTAAAATTAAAAAGAGAAAACAGGAGTATTGCTATTTACCAACAAAAGAGGAAGAGTTGGAGGATGAAATGGTGGAAGAGGAAGAACCTGATCTCATGGAAGATGTTTTTGAATCCTCTGCGATAGATGAACAAAATGCATTTGAAACACCAAAATTTCCCCGATCGGCACAAAGTGTTGCTAGAAAACTAATGACGACGACGACGACGTCTGAAGTGTTTGGACCGATAGCAAAAAAATACTTACAGCTGTACCTTCAACCAAATAGTGGTATTGATACAGTATATGGGCCGTACAAAAAAGATGACGAATGGATGATTGGAAATCAGCCGTTTCAAATCGACGGTGATGATATAATAATCAATGGTATTACGTATAAAGGAACACCTGGTTTATATGAGCTGATTTTTATGAAAGTACCAAAACGAAGTGTATATCGCACCGAAGATTTAAATGAGTACAAACGAATTTTAAAGCAAACAAATGCTCATCGACGAAATCACAGCCCAAATCAACAAGTTAAAGGCAGCTCAAGTTATAAATATCGAAATATTATTAGTGAAATGGTACCAATCCCAAGATCAATTCCAAGATATAAAACACGAAGCCGTACGGCTAGTGCTCCAGTATTTGGGACTGGTTTGATGCGATTTAACAATATGGAAAAGGAGCATATATACTGGGACAACCCCAACGAACTGGTCAGTCGACTTCGATTACTCGCAGGATCACAATTAGCGGGGCACACGGGGCACGACGGCGAAATAATTTCGATCTTAGAGGAGTTGATGGAAGCAGGTTTTATTGAACATGGATAGATTTGGTCGTACGCGTAACAAAAATATAACCGTCGACAAGTTTGGACGTGTACATGACAAAAGCATTAAGAAAGAAGCTCTTAAATCCATTTGTTTAAAGATGACTAGCAGGGGAAATTACGATATTGGAAATAGACAGCTAACAAATGTAAAGGATCCGGCTGGTGATCGAGATGTGGTGAATCTGAAATTTTTAAAAAGTTTTGAATTGGAGAAATTTTCCGAATTAACACAAACAGTCGAAATGAACAAAGCAGAAATTGAAAATGCTGTGTACAAGTTGGTCCAGGCTGTGCAACTTTTTATATCGTATAAAACATCGATAGATCAAGAAATTTCCACATTTAATCTTCGAATATCGAAGATTGAAGAACGTCTTGATGAATTACTGAAACCCGTTAAGAAAAATGAGCAAACTACAGGTGGTACGTGAACTACACAGACCCGCACGGAAGAATTTCCCACGTAGGCGTGTCATTGTAAAAGGAATTGACGATCTATGGCAATGTGATTTAATTGAAATGGGTGCTTACGCTTCGGTGAATAATAACTACAAATTTTTACTGACAACGATCGATGTTTTTTCCAAACGTGCGTGGGCGGTACCGGTTAAAAATAAAACCGCAAAAGAAGTGGCAGACGCATTTGAATCGATACTTAAACAAGACCGTGTTCCGCGATCAGTTTAAACAGACTTTGGAAAGGAATTTTATAATCACCTGTTTAAAGCACTCATGAAAAAGTACAATATTAACCATTATTCGACATTTTCAACGAAAAAAGCATCGGTTGTTGAGAGATTTAACAGAACACTGAAGACTGATATGTGGAAAATGTTTAGTTACAATGGATCGTATCGTTGGATTGATATATTGGACAAGCTGGTGGATGATTACAATTCGCGTAAGCATAGAACAATTAAGATGCGACCGCGCGATGTAACACCAAGCAAGGAAGATAAACTTCTCTCAACCGTCTACAATTATGTAAAAATTGCTACAAAACCAAAATATAAGGTTGGAGATATTGTTCGCATTAGCAAGTATAAATCACAATTTGACAAAGGATATCAGCCATCATGGACGACTGAACTTTTTAAAATCAACAAGGTGCAATTAACCAGTCCGATTACATACCTACTAGAGGATTATCAAGGTAACCCTATTAAAGGTGGATTCTATCAAGAAGAGATCCAAAAAGTGAAATATCCGGACGTATATTTGGTGGAAAAGGTGTTGAAAAAGAAGAAGGATAGAGTGTATGTGAAGTGGCTCGGATTCCCAAAAGAACACAATTCATGGATTCCGACCACACAGCTATTATAAATACACTGAGCTATGGTGCTCACCAATTAGTCATTCTTGGTGAAACAATGGAAACCATCCAGGACCAGATAACAATGGAAGAAACTCGTGCGCGACATCGATTGTTGAACAAAATGTTGGATAATGCCATTAGACAGCGTGATGTGGATACAGTCAAGTGTATTGCAATGAAGGAGCGCCAACTTTTCTGTCCTGGAAAAATAACATTTGGAATTAAACACAATACATCGGTAGAAGTGTTGGATACATTATTCAATTATACCTTTGATAGGGACGAAAACCATATATTTGGAGTTGAATCACTTAAAGATATTATTACTAGCTGGTTACGGGTAGCTGTACAATATGTTCGTCCGAAACTGTTGAAATACGTTCTCGGCATCATTGAAAAATACGGTATTCAAGATGTTCGTTTGACTGAAGAGGAAGAACATGACGATGATGCTGGTGATGATGATTGTTTGGTTTGCTGGATTTGGCAAAATATTGAAAAAGGCCTCGACGACCCAACCGCTCATCTCGGTTTTGATTCAGGACCGGACTCGGGTCCATGGGCCTCCAGTAATTTGCAAGATTTTATAGATGTGGATAAAATATTACGAAAACACTTGTATACATAATAATAATTTTTACATGTACATCTGTTAATAATAATAATAATAATAATAAAAAATTTTAACTTATAAAAATAGCTATTTTTATTTCTTAACCCCAACCTTTACCGAATAATGACATATCTAAATTTTTCAACTAATTAAAATATTTCACTTATGTTCATATTTTTAAATACAACTTATTTACTATTTACAGAGATAAAAATTAATTAACGGAAGTTCTAGTACACACACATATTTTTTATCACGATACAATTTATTTACCACATATTTTGAGGAAGTTCAAGTTCACAATATATTCTTGTCAACATACATATGTTTGATGTTTTTATATATAATAGTTTTACATTTTATATTTTAACCCTAACTTTTACCGACTAATGACTTAATCTAAATTTTTCAACTAATTACAATATTTCACTTGCGTTAATATTTTTAAATACAATCTATTTACTATTTACAGAGATAAAATTTAATAAAACGGAAGTTCAAGTACACACATATTTTTATCACGAAAAATTTATAATTTTACGTTAATAAAATTTATTTAGTTCAAGTTCAAGTTCACACTATATATTATTGTCAACATACGTATGTTTTATTTGAAATAGTTTTTATTTACACAAGGTGTTTTATTCGGTTCTTTGTCTTTTAAAGCCGTAAGGAACTGAATCGAAATCGTCTATTCGCCTGCGTTTATTAAATGTTGGTTTGAAAATTTTCTTCTCCGTTTTAGTTACTATGTCGTGTTCTTCAGTACGCCGAATATTACGAGATGTTATTGTAACTGGTGGAGCGTCTTCAGTGATCATCTGCTTAAGGGTATTAAAATTTGCCAACTTGCCTGACTGATAGTTTATTGTTATTCCTTTAATTTTACATGAGGGTGGCATAACCTTCTTCTCCAATGTCGAGTATACAGAGTACCCATACATTTTCGGACCTCCCGAAACAAACTCGGTGATGTAACTTCCCGCTCCATAGTCTGCTAGTTCGTCCGTCATATCGCCGAGGAAAGAGCCTGTAGGGACGTCATATTCGGTCTCTCTTGAGACGAAAATTACGGAATCGGTGTCATAATACAGAGCCCTTTCTTGTAGTTGTTCGAGATAACTGTATAACTTGAGTCGGGCCTGAGTAGTTACATACGCGGCGATGACACAATTGACCGTAGACAACAGATCAGCTGCTTCATCTTTATGCTCCCAGTTGACAATAATGATTTTTTCATTCACTTCTTGAATGTAATTTACGTCAATAGCAGGGTTGGTGAGTAGGTTGTACAGGTCTTTTGGTTCATGAATAATACTGGTTTTCGGTTGGTTTTCCCGTTGACCAAACTTGCCCCAGAAACTATTCAACATCAATTTGGCCAACGATCGTAAGCCAGGGTTCTTCAAAATTTTCGCAGATTCCAATTGGACCCCTTCATTTTTGAAGTACTCTTCAATGTAATTATTTCGTTCTTCCACCGTGTTGCAGTTTGATGGCCAACCAGACGCTTCTTGTTTCATTTTTAGAAATTTGTTTATGAAATCGGCAAACAGTCCACCAGTACCTGTTTCTCGATTGTACTGAGTAACATCGTACTGCCAAATTTCATAAACATCAATTAATTTGTAACCGAGTTCGATGGCTTTTTTCACTTCATCAGTTACCCAGGTACCAGTGAGTGCTCTTTCATCAACTGAATGTGTGCAGTCATCGTCCTGATTGCATTCGTTACCACACGTTCGACACAAAACAAACATAAGTTTGTTGTTCTGTTTCATCGGCAACACAGGATGATACAAATTCTGTGGCGGCAAAATTTTGCATTTAATTAAACCGTTAACATTAGCACCCAAGTTGTTGTCATCTTCAATTAGTTGTTTACAATCATCACCAACATAAATCCTCGGGTGGCGTAGCGGGAATTTTCCGTATTTGCATACCCACGGGTACAGAGAACAGACATCGACGTATTTAATTTTTTCACCATCTTTAACTTTATAATACAATTTTGTACAACCTGTACGGCCACCATAAAATGCATCTCGTGGGTTCAATGGAGTGGAGTTTATTAACGAATGATTTTCCAAATATTTCAAATCGGTTCTGGTCTTTATCATTTTTCGAAACTGGCACTCCCACATTTCGATGACGTCGTAACCCAATTCTTGCATTCGTCTTGTTTTTACCTTTGTTCGTTCGAATCGACTATTTAAGGTATCGTCTGGTGCTTCATGTAATGGTTCGTTGCGTCGAGTCTGCTGACAAACATCGTGCCCATGGAAGTAGCATCCGTGAAATTCAAATACTTGTTTCGTTTCTTCACAATAACCGTCAACTTTTAAACTGGTACCTGGTAAAATCACTTCTCTCTGTCTCCCGGCGTGTTTAATTAATATTTGTCGTTCATTTTCCTCATATATTAACCACTGGAGTGCAATTTTTGATTGAATATCCGCCAGTCGGTAACCGCCTCGAGGTAAAATTCCAATAGTGTTTGGCTGTAAAAACTTGCGCCGAAACACCAAATTACACGATGATGCGATTGTTATTGCCTCTGTAAACGGGCAAACGTTACACTCTTCCAGAAACACTCCTCTGAACTTTAAGCAGGCTCTTTTTAAAATATCCACATCGCTGGTACAGTATTCCACAATTTCTTTTTCCATGTTAAATACGTAACCGCTCTCTTTTGTTTCATTATACCATCTGATGAACTTTTTTCGTTCGTCATCTCCTTCAGCGTCATCTGTACCTTTCATTGTGTCTGGCGAGTAATATGAGATGTCGGGAAGGGGACCGATATAGTCTTTGTTTGATATTGTGTTGAATAGATGCGGAAAGTATCCTTTTTTCGATGATGGTGGGAGATCAAATGCTTTCGGGAGCGCCGCTAATGCCATGGGAAAGTAGTTCAGAGAATCGTACATTATCGAAAACGTACATTATCGATCTCCAACATTAATATCTTCGATCCCCTCATAATAACATCAGGTTGAAGTTGAGTATTTTCGAAAACATATTTCAATATGAATTGGTTGTCAAACGCTTGCCCGTTATGTGCAATACAAATGACTTTCTTGAATTTTTTACGTATGTCCAATATCTCCTTCATAAATTTTTCAATCACATTTTCTTTTAAAACACCTTGTCGCACTCCACATTTTTCGCAATACATTCTTGTTTCATCCTCAATACATACGTCACAACATTTCATGTAAACACATAGGTTAGCTTCATGGATCATCGTATCGCTGTCTTCATTTAACGGTTTTTCTTGCCTTGTTTCAAGATCAAAGAAAATAAATAACGTGTTGTCTAATTTTGGTTGGTTTGTATCTTTCTTGATATAGCAGAAGTGGTTGGACGGAGCATAACAATCGCACATTTTACAAAAAATTTCGCCGCACACATGTTTTTGTTTTCGTAATTTCATATTGATTGTCTTAAAACATTTTTCACATCGTTTAACTACATTACAAACAGAATTTTTGCCCAACGATCCCTGTTTGCAATGATTATCAAAACATGTCTGACTACGAAAGTCGCGTTTACAATTGTCACATCCGATTTCTAGGTTTGTTTTTTCACATGGTGGGGCTTGCTGACAGCATGGACAGCGTGTTCGTTTCTTCCATTAAAAGGTGTATGGCATGCCTCACAGTAATAACTACAACAAAACGCCGCAGTCAGGCTAGTTATAACGTTATAGTGGTTTTCGTGTAGTAGTAAATTTATTTTGTAAATTGCGTCATCATTTTCACCCTCAAATATAATATCTCGACCTTTTGATTGATGCTTGTATACGGTAATTTTGTATTTTCGAAGATGGCGTTGTAAAACTTGTAATTCTTCAATACCACCACCTTGTTCCGGCATCACCAACCCTGTTTTACGGAGTAATTTGTTCACTTTCGCCGACTGAATTTGATTAGTATTGTATCGACTACACCGGATTTTTTCATAATTGGGATCTTTTTTCGCTAGAGCCTTTCCAACAACGATTGCTCTTAGTAGACATAAATTAT
Source organism: Brachynemurus nebulosus (assembly GCA_035578155.1). NCBI lineage: Eukaryota > Metazoa > Arthropoda > Insecta > Neuroptera > Myrmeleontidae > Brachynemurus > Brachynemurus nebulosus. Next base: position 13,679,775 of record JAPWDM010000007.1, read on the forward strand.
CATTGTTTTTAATAAAGATGATCCCCCGCTTCTGTTTGCATTCTTGCTCATACGTGTTGTATGTCGGTGTTCTTACCCTCCCCACCCCCCTCGGCATCTTGACGTATGTGGCGGTTAATCGGAATTTGTCGGTAGCCAGTCCTTGTGAATTGCTTTGGAAAATGGCGCCAAGTAATTTCCACACGTCCTCGAAGGTAACATCTTTTCCATCACGAAACGCCATCCAGCCGGGTCCTTTTTCAAAATTTTCACTACTGAATGTAAAGCCCACCTTGTCGTCCGGTTCAATATTTGACGATATGCGCTGTATTATATCGTTCACGGCGCTTTTAACCCAGTTCATATTGTCTTCACCGTTGGGTACGTCCTTAATTTTGAAAGTTATTCTTCGCCCATGTAAATTATACCGACGAACTTTGGAATTCGATTCGGCTACAATCTCATATTTTTCCATCGGGTCCACATTATCTTCACCGCCCTCGTCTGGTGTCTTGTTACGTCCTATTTCATTCAGCTCCTCCAACAACTTCTCCCACGACTCTTCATCAGTAGCGAGATGAAGGTTTCGCCGCAAATCTTCCAATTCTCTTTCAAACTCTTCCATAGCTTGCGGGTTTTCAAAGAAATTGTTTGATTGTGTCTCATCACCATTATCTACTGTCGTATTACGCCCTAATTCATCCAGTTCCTCCGGTAACCTCTCCCAAGACTCCTCATCGGTGACAAGATGAAGATTACGTTCCAACCATTCCAACTCTCTTAAAAACTCTTCCATAGTGTTCGAGTCTTCAAAGATGTTGTTTGAATTTGTTGCGTTAAACTCCATTTTTCTACAAAAATGTATTTATTTATTTACTTATTCATAGTATTTTTAAAAAATTTTATAAAAATAAAAACTTACCAAATTAATTAAATTTTTCTTCACAGCGAATAAAAATTTTATTATCAGCAATCGGAAATCTTTTAAAGATATTTTCACTACAACTTGGTATTAACTGATAAATTACTTGATTCTCGACCTGTTTATATAGCACTTTTTGGCGGGAGAATAGCGTCGACGATATATGTGTATGCAATGTGATCGGAACCGTAAGAAGGTCATACAAACCAAATTTCAGTATGTAACAATTTTTAAACAAAAAATATATTTTTAATTAGGCGATAATAAAAATACAATTTTCATACAGAAATACATTTCCACAAGTCTGCAATATTTTTTAACTGATACGAACTACGAAAGCCGGATGTAACAACGGTTTTCATTTATTTTCAAACTGATAAACTTTTCTGGCGGGAAAATATATCGAGAATGTTCCATAACGCGCGTATATGTGACGCGACCGGAAGCGTAAGAAGGTCAGCAAATATTTTTAATTAGCCATCAATGTACTGATAAGAACCCCAACACCAAACGAACTTCCTACAGTTAGGCAATCGTACATGCACCCTCAAGTGCCCGAACTGATATGACTCCGGGCCAAACGAACTTCCTGCCCCTACAGATAGGCAATCGTACATGCACCCTCAAGTGCCCTAATACCTACTTACCTACAAGTGCACCCCAAGTGACAAATATAACTGCAGGCCCCCCTCAACATCAAATACTCAACATATTTATTCTGTATCAGCAGGGCATGTACGCGTAGCACTACCCGAATTTTCGGGAAAGTCCAATGAAAATATAAAAGAATTCATAGATAAAATTAAACATAGGGCGATACTCGATCGATGGGACGAAAATCAAACAAAAACGGTTTTAAAATATAAATTAACAGGCGACGCATACAAATTCGTGGAGTCGGAACCACATTTATCAGACGACAATGTAACTTTTCAGGAACTGAAAGACGCGCTTTTAAAAAATATACGCCAACTATTATTCCTGGACAAGGATTGGAAAATTTTCATAAATGCTATCAAAGACACAGCGAAACTATTGACCAATTCACTTCTAGATTAAAATTATTAGGGAACGTAGTATTACAAGAAGAATTAAAATTAGACCCTCAAAATAAGGATAATTAAAATCGTTAAAGAACGCCACAATCGCGATCTCATTTTGCAATTTAAGAGGGGTGTGAAAAAGGAAATTGGGCATTTGGTAGTACAAGACATAAGTAAAAATCCGCAAATTAGTTTTGAGGAAGTAATAAGTTTAGCTCAACAGGCACAAATAAATTTAAAAATACTTAACCCCGGTAAATATGCAGAAATAAATGCAGTAGACGAGACGAAATGACGTTTTAATTGCAACAAATACGGGCATTTCCATCGCGATTGCCGAGAAAATAGGTTTAGGATAGACGAGGATAGGAATCAGTCTAATAGTACTCAAACACGCCGCTATAATAGTAACAATGTGGGTCGTAATTACAACAATAACACTCTTAACGTTAGAGATAGGGCTTACGACAATAAGCATGACAACAGTAGACAATATAAAGATCGGTTCAATAATAGACGATATAACAATATAAGATTCAACAATGTGGATCAAAAAGTTAGACGTAATAATTATCAGTCTGAAACCCATTCCACCGAAGTACCGCAATCAACCCTACCAAATCACTCTTTTTTAGGACAACGGAGTGGGAGCAATCCCCACCAAACGAATTCTTCAGTGAATCAGTCACCAGCTGTAACAATGAACAACCAATAAAGCAAACATCGCCCGCTAATAATTTAAATACTCAACCCCAGAGTATCAATAATGTTCAGAATTTTATAAGTAATACTGGAAATTCTTGTAGGCTTAAATTAAGAGTAAATGGGCAAACATTAATATTTTTGGTCGATTCCGACACAGCAATATCTTTAATCGGGGAAAATTGTATTAATAACCGTAATGTACTGTGTTCGAAATTTACACATACCTTACGAAGTGTCTCGGGAGAAGTATTACAGAGTTTAGGCACAGCATTTGTTGAATTCGATTTAATCCAAAGCAGTTTACCTTTTAAAGTAGTAGTTATGAAATCTGAGCAATTAGCGATTGATACTGATGGCATATTGGGGCGAGATTTTCTCGAAGAATGTAAAGCGGTTATAGATTTTTCGTCTAACGACATAATGCTAAATGGTGTTAAATTCGCATTTGAAAATGATAGTTATTGTACTACTGAAACCCGTCTTAATAATATTATTAAAATAAATGAACGTGAAAATGCTAGTAGAGAATTAACTAAAGATACAAATAACGAATGGTTAAAGGAGGAATTAAGTAGGTTAAATATTACGTTAACAAACTTAAATAAGCAAGTAAGGAGTGTGCGTTTAACCAATCAGGTAGATTTAGGAATAGGGATTTATACTGATTTACAAAACGGTTTTATACTAGGGATTTATACTGATTTACAAAATTAGAAAACTACGAAATAAAGAAACATGTAAACGATTTGGGCTTCATTGTTGAGGAATTAAAGAATAACATTACAAAATTTAAAAACGTTTACGAGGATGAAAATCGCGAATTAAAGTTAAAATGTAAAGAAAATGAGGGTACTAAAAAAGAATTAAGGAAATTAAAAAATGAATTAGTTAGCTTGAAGCAATTAGTAAAAGTCAGGTATGAAGAAAACCCTGTTAAAATAATGAATAACGAGTTTAAAAGAAAATGTAATAATATTGTTACAAAGGAATTTAAGGACTGTGAGGTTAAAAGATATAATAACAGTAACGTTAATGTTAGTATTGTAGGTGACACTAAAGACGTAATTGTTAGCGAAGGTAATAATGCAGTTAAAAATGAATTGAAAGAATTAGACAAAGGTAAAAACAATAGCTTATCAAGTAGTCAGTTGGGAAACGACGAATTTTTAGTGAAAGTTAGAACTAGCACCTTAGTTAAGGTAGAGGATAACATTAGTAAGGAAAATGAAGTATATGTTAATGAGAAAAATGATGAATTTTGTACAAGTGATGATAAAAGTAATATAGTAGATATAGTAGATATGAAAAAAGTTGTTAAAGTAGGTGAAGAAAATGTTAACGAGATAATAAAGGAAAATCGTTCTGAAGCTGACAAACTAGAAGCTAAGTTAGTTAAAAATAAAGATGAAGTAATGAATAAAATAGGTGTCAATAATGCGTTAGAAAAGCAATGTGAAACGTCTAATTCATCGAATAACTACAATCGGAAACGTGATAGTAAGGAAACCTTCATAGAAACCTATAGTCAAGTTAATTTAAAATCACCTCATATAATAGAATACAGGGAAATGCTTGGCAGGAACAAAAATAACGTACTTAGTGATGCTGTTAACAATGAAACACTCATCGAAACATCTAACGAAATTAATTTAGAACCGTTGAATAATATTGAAATTAGAGAAATATTAAGTAGAATAAAAGTTAGAAATAGTACCTAAAGATTCAGATTACGATGAAGTGCCTATAGAAATAAATACATAGCGAAATTAATTTGGAACCATCGGATAATATAGAAATTAGGAAGATGTTAAGTAGAATTAAAAAAAATGTACATAGTAAAGCCGAAATAACCGAATAGTTAGATCAAAATGAACCATCGGACATACAAGAAAACCATGCACCAAAAATACAGTCGAATAATGAAATAGGTCAAAATCAGCCATGTTATAATTTACTTAGTAAAGGTAATGTTCCAGATCAACCCTGGATATCAAAAAGCCGTATTTAAATTTATAAATAGGTGTCCAAAGAAGGTAATAAAATCGTACATATTCATTATACGCGCACACATACATACGCGAAACATTACTCAGTAATCACTAATCACACATACAAAAAAAAAACCAGGTTCATTGACTCATACGGGATTACCACTTAACATTGTATTAACGACATTGACACATATATGCATGTTCAAGGACTGTTAGATAATCGCATGTAACTAATTAAGTGCAGTAAGTTGCATACAAGGTTTGTTGCATACAACCATCACAGTATTACTGAACTCCAATTCTGTTCCCAGCTCAGAATTCATTTCATGTCTTATACGCTCCTACCTTGGACTTCGGTAGAATGTATGTTCTGCGGAATCTCGCTCTCCACAATATATGCATTGGTCATTTGTGGCTTTGCCAGTCCGATGTGTATAGGCCCTAAAGCTCCCATGGCCAGACAGAACTTGTGTACTAAAATACTCTAGCCTTTTGAACTTACACCGGTGCCATAAGATGACGTTTGGTACTAGGCGCCTGGTCCACTGGCCTGTCCGCTCCAATTCTTCCCAGCGTCGCTGCCATGTTTCAAGAACATCATTTCTGATATCTTGCTTAGAAACATCTGTACCACTTTTCGCTTCCTCATAAGTTCTTGCTCTTTCCAGAGCCTGCAGGTCTATGGGTACAACCCCTGTAATTACTTGTAAGGCAGCAGACGACACCGTCCGGTACGCCCCTGCCATTCTGAGCAGCACCTTTCTTTGTGCCATTCCGATCTTTTATTGGTACTTCGCAAAATGTAGACTCCTTATTCAAATCGGTGCTCCATACAGTAGTATCGAGTGTACCACACCACATAGGGCTTCACATTTTTCGCTACTAGGATCTCCTATATTGGGCATTAGCCGCATTAGAGCTGATATTACTCTTTCAGATTTCTCCACCGCGCTCTCAATGTGTCGCCCAAAAGTTAGTCTATAGTCGATCTGTACGCCTAGGTATTTGACTTGCTTACTCGGTACCACCCTTTGATTTCTGATATTAAATTCAATGCCAGTTCTATCCCTTTTGCCCTTTAAAATTGCCGATTCTTCTAGTAGTTTCCTACCCTGTGATAGGGATTTCGCTTTAGTCGAAAAACAGAAAATGTCGGGGCGATTATGTACACCATATGACGTAACTGAAATGATTACAGCTGCAAGATCTAACAATCCATTAAATACTATTGAAATGACACAAAATGACTTTGTTGATTTACATTAAATCGAATGCCAAATTAAAAAAGATCCAAAAATAAAAAATAACAGAAACCTGATCGATCCAGTAACTAACAACGAACCAACTACACTAACATTCGGAAATGCCACAATATATTAGAAACTTGGTCAACTTACGAAATTTTGCGTAAACCAAGGAGACGTGTCCTACCATATTTAAATTTATAAGAAAATCGAGTCCGAAAATTTGCCACCTAAATACAATGAACTTTTGCCGAATTCCAAGAATAAAAAGGACGAACTTTTAAAAATGGCTGAATTATTACCAGAAAGTCAACGAGAATTCTACATAAATTTACCATTTCTTTAAATTTTGAATTTCCTTCTTAATTAAAAATGGCAATTGAATTATTAGATTTTATTTAATTTTTTTTCTCAAAGAAGATATTTTTTATAAATAAAGAATAGAAAATGTTTAAACTGGCTTATTTGTTTTGTAATTTCAGTATTATTTAATGATTTAACTATAAAAAAAGAAGGGTTTCGAATTCTGGATAATGTTAACCAAGCTGCACATTATTTGGAGGAGGCAGTGAAATAACTTCTTACCTACGGAAAGTCGAAACAAATTGACAATTCCAATATCCAGTGATGCAACAATACTCTTTTTTGTTTCACTGACAAAAGAATTGAAGAAAAATCAAGACCTGATCGACAGGTGTTATTATTATTATAATTAGGCAGTATTTACAAAAAAAATACCAGAGGATATTAATTCACTTCTGTTTTAAAAGGTAAGCCATTTCAAATTATGCAATACACTCTGACCTTAGTACATGTACCCCTACCTGTGGTGAGTCTCTCTCTGTGGTACAATTATCAAAGCACAAAAACAAATTATACAGGCTGATCTTATAGGTATAAACGTATCAAAAAAAAAAAATTACTACACACTCACTTATGTTCGTATACTGACATGTGCTACGTAAACAGAATATAGAAAATATAATACACATATTGTTTAATAATTGAATAATAATAAGTCAACACCACAAAAAATAAGTTTTATTCAACTCTGTATTAGTTTATTTATAAATATGTAATGTAATTGTAACACACATTACAATTTTGGTTTATAAGTAATAGAATATGTATATATTTAATTAAAAACACTCATTTATAAAAGTTTTTTAATCACTAAAATATTTGTTACCTATATAGTATATAGGTACAAACCTGCAAACAATTTATATTTATGCATAATTATGGTACATACTTTTTATTACAATGGTATGTGTAATGTTCATCTGTTTAAACTGTATATAAGAAGACTAAAAATGAATCTGTTTTAATTACCTAATATCTAATTTACAAAAATAAAGTGTTTAGTTATTTACAAAGCACACCCTTTATAATATATTTTTCTGATTTTTATATCAGAATATTGTACACATGTTATTGTTTGAATAAGAAAATTCCCACGGAAAATTGTTTATATTATTTTGATGGTACAACTAGCGAGGGGTCTATATACCGCGGTATGCGTGTATATTTAAAGGTGTTTATATATATATATATATATATATATATATATATATATATATATATATATATATATATATATATATATATATATATATATATATGTATATATATGTTGGATATAGATGCTGACATTTTGTAAAAGGAAAACATTAATAAATAGAAACTTTTGAGTTGCATTTTTTTAAAAACATATTCATTGGATTAAAAAAACTTCCTTTCACGCTTATTAAGAAAAAAAAATGGGTGTTTATTTGACAATTTTTATAAGCCAGTTTAATTACACACCCAAAAATAGAAAAATTATGAATAGAAAAATGAAAAAAATTGAAAAATTAATTTTTAAATATCGTTTTCGTAATTTAGGACTGAAAAGGTTAATGTAGTGATATCAACATTGGCAAGTTCATCTTATTCCTTTTTTTAATCTTTAATTATATTCATATTACTAAAAATTCTGTTAATATCGGCATTGGAGTGAGGTAATATTAAAAGAGACAAAGCAAAAAAGAAACCAGTTTTTTGAATTTTAATTGTACTTGAGCATCCTTAAATTCTAAAACTTTATACCAAAACTTTTTAGTATCCCCAGTTTCTTTCCACGTTAAAGTATGAATCTGACACTATTAATCGTCTATTCGAGCTATGAAATCTTGACTCTTGTTATTGTTAAAATAAACAATTAACCCTTTCCCGGGCAGTACTATTTTCGTAGTTAATTTTGGTTTTAAGAATTGTAAATGTTTCTGTAAATTATTTTTAAAATATTGACGGTCGATTTAACCCCTCCCCCCACCACGTCCCCTCTCATTTTTTAGGGCATGGCAATATGCCTGCCAATGCCCGATTATGCATCGATTTGTAGCAAAATTGTTGCCAATGCACGACTACATTTTTTAAATTTCTTCTTGCCAATGCCCTTATGTGACATAATCATGCATTTGTTTCATAGGTTTTATGTAAGTGTAGTTTTATTAATAATAAGAGGTATGCATAAATAAAATAGCTTTTAGTAAGTACTTATGTTTTTATTTATGAAAAAATTAAAAAATTTCGGTAACTCACGTTTTTATCTCAAAATTTTATAGAAAAATATACTTATTATATTCAGACTCAACGTAGATAGTTGTATTGTTTAGTCTTATATCACAAATAATAAATCATAAAAAAGATCAAAAAACAAACTTATCACTCTATAAATTGTAAACAGCATTGAAATTATTTACTGTAAAATACTTCAACGTTGGTGAAACTTGTGAAAACAAGGAGTAACACAGAGTGTTACGAGGCATTTGGAACACTTGAAACGAGATCTTTTGTTTTTGGTTCTCGTGCTGCATAAGTAGCATCTTCTTAAAGTAGGCAGCTCTTCAGGCCAAGTTGAGCATATCCGATCTCTTGGGGTAGGTACCCGGATTTTCTCTGAGGTTTCATTATTCAGGTCTCCTGAGGTTTCATTGTTCGGCTGAGATACTGTAGATTTCTTCCAGCTGAGATTATCTATCCGCTGCCTTGAACTGTAGCCATCAGTCAGACCATAGGCCAATTTTTCGCGGAATTTAATTTGACTAATTTTTTTTATCTTTGTGAATGGATTTATAGAGTATGAATGTATTTATTGCACTACTCTCCAGCAAAAAGTAAAATAAACGCATCCACCACTTTTTTGATTTTCGTCCTAATTTATAATGAGATCTATATTGATCAAATTGATCTACACCGCCCATCCTTTTAGTGTACTGAGCAACAGCGAGAGGACATTGGATATGGGCTTTATTTCCGTCTTTTTGTGTTCTCTGAACAATGACGGTTATTTTTGGATCAAATCCCGTAGTAAGAATACTAACAGCTTTCGTATCCTTCCACTGAACATAGCTGTTGTACCTGTGTAGTAGAAACATGCCATTTACTAGCGTGTTTTTCTATTGAAGTTTTTTTGTTCGCCAGTTTAGGCAAACCTACTCGGTCTGTTCGTACTGTTCCTGTGCTGTATATTCCTCGAAGGCACAGTTCACGCATCAAAGCTACTGATGTAAAAAAATTATCAAATGTTACATGACAATCATTATTTTGTATCGCTTCTGTAAGCCGTAGAACAACATTAGGGCCTAAGCCAACCTCCACATTCCCTTCAGATTTGCCATAATATATTTCAAATTGGTAAAAATATCCGAAAGCTGAATCTGTTCTGGCCCAAACCTTGTAACCTCTCTTTACCGGTTTCATGGGCATGTATTGTTTCAGTGACGATCTACCCTTAAATTTTATCATGCATTCGTCTACTGATTGGGATTTTGAAACAGAACACTCTCTCATGAACCGGTCATTCAGAAGTTCTATAAGAGAACGCAATTGGAATAATTTATCATATCCTGGTTCATCTCTCTTTGGCATCTTCGAATTATCGTTTAGATGAAGGCACTCCATCAGTTTCTTCTACCTTTTTAGGGACATTATATCAGCTATTGGCTGGACATGATAAAAGGGGATTTGATGACATATATATATATATATATATATATATATATATATATATATATATATATATATATATATATATGTATTTAATTATATAAGATTAAATGCGAGGTGAATTTAAACTGAAAAATAATATTTTTTGTTATTTATCAGAGGTTTCTTTCAGAAATAACTTCATTAACCCTAGAATCATACGTTGGTCTACGAGTCAAGTTAATCATACATCGGCGTCGTTTCGACGAATGGACTTTTTACGGGGAGTTTTAGAGTTTATTTGCAAAAAACATTTTTTTTACATAAAAATACTACAAAAGCGAACAAAATATTTAAAAAAATTGGATTTGAAAAAATTTCTTAATGTAAATATTTATTAATTTTTTTAATCTTTTTATCAAAGCATATTTTCATTATAAAAATTAAAAAATATATAAATACATCAATTGTAATAATTAATTTATGAACTATTATGAATCAGTGGACACGTGTGACTTTACAGAATGTGAAATTTCTCAGTCATAAATATTCCTATAGATATGTAGTTATTTCCCCATTAGGCACATTTGTAAATTTTCTAACATTTGTTAGTAATTTTTCGAATAAGATCTCACAAAATAATAAAAATTAAAATATTTTCCACAAAATAAATTGTTAATCTTTTATTAAGTCATTCGAAACACATTCTTTAGTTTTCGATTCAGTATATTCAAACTTCAGTATTATGTCGTCTCTATAAGTCAAACAGCTGTAATCATCTTTCACATTATCATAATCATTGAATAAATTAATTATAACATCCATATCTTTAATAGATTTTAGAAAAATTAGGAGAACTTTTATATGTGGAGTACAAAATCTTTAAAAAAAAATATAGGTTAATCATACATCGTCGTCCTTTTGACGCACACTATTTTAGTATACAAAAAACGACAATAGCTATAAATAAAATTTATATGTGTTATAATAACAAATAAATTAGATAACAGAAGTTTCACAACGAGCAGGTACCGACAAGTCACATTATTGGAGCAGGTAGAGAAGTTCGTTCGTCGTTTTGACGAGTATGTATGATTCTAGGGTTAATATGCAGGGCGTTAGTGAATAAGTGCGAAAGATTTTAACAGGTAATTGCTGAGGTTCTTTAATGTAAAAAAGTTCATATAAAACCAGGTCCAAAAACGCATCCAAGATACGGGTGTTCAGTTTTTCATCTTTTTTAATATTTTCTTAAATATTTCAAAAACGTTTTGAGATATTGACACAAAATTTGGGACACGCTATGACAGTATAAATACCCATATTCTGAAGTAGAGAGAATATTTTTACTCAAACTAGTGGCGTCCGTACGGCCACGTGATGACATATTTTTAAAGAAAAAAAAGGCAAACCAATGATTTTTACAAATTTGGAAATGTTTTTTCAAATGTCCCATAAATTGTTGACAAAAATTACCTCTTACTATTCTGTCGCTCATGTAGCTGTTTTCAAGATAAAAAATAATTTCCAATTACTGTTCCTATCACAAAACCAGTATGGGCTATCTAGTAGCCCATCTACTCTGTATCTTGGAAACTAAGCGTTTTCGGACCTGAGTTTATACGAACTTTTTTACATAAAAGAATCTCAGCAATCACCTGTTAAAATCTTTCGCACTTATTCACTAACACCCTGTATAAATGTTACAATTGTTCGGACATGTGATCGCGTTCCGGTATAGGGGCTTTTACGTTATATTGTCAATTTTTAACACAAAAAAGGTACTTTTATTATAATTAATTAAATAATTCATAATAAGTAGAGTGTTATATAGATACAACACTGAATCTTTAAGGTTTAACCTTCCCACTAAAACAGTTTGTTTTTATACATGTGAGAGACTCCTACCACCATCTACCGGTAGAATATGAAACTAACATCTATGTTGTAACCTCCTTAGACTAACAAGGAAAGGTACCCAACTGTATCCTTCAAAAATTTTTGAAACTTTGGTGGATTGTAAATTTTTAAAACTAATCAGAAGCCATATTTCGTTCGTGCCCATAAACGGGTCAAGGGGATGAAACTCACCCCTAAAAATTAGAGTTCTTTTCAATTTTCTTAAATATCTTGGCAATGGTAAGAGCTTTGGTAGGGAAACTACATATATTTATAAATGACACTTTAAGATCTTTATTATGATACCAAAATTAAAGTTATAAAATCATTGGGGTTTCATCCCCCACCGCGACCTCCTAATTTTATTAGGCATTTTTTGGTAAAAGAGGAGGTTGTTATGTGTAAATAAAATAATTTTTAACTAATATATTTTACATCACACCAGTTTATTTCTTTTTGCATAAATGCACCCTTTGCTAATATTATCTTTGGAAAAATTTTAACTTTTTGATTTAATAATGAACAAAAATATGGTCAAAGAATCTCGTATTTTTGAATTGTGATTGAATTGTTACAAACTTACGATATTCTCTAAAGCACATAATTTAGAAAGAAAAAATACACTGCAACCTCCCCCCTCTCCATGCTTTACTGTGTTACAAGCCGGGTTTATTATTCAAAATTTAAATATTTTTTTTAAATTTATTTTATATGGGAATAAAAATAATTCCAAATTAAAATGTTTGAATCGAATGGTAAGTTTTATTAAAGCAATGCATGTACATATTCTAATCTAATTGAACACTTGCATAAACAAATGATTATTAAATATTTATATGAACAAAAGTGACCGTTCATCGAAGTAGCGGTATGAGTTAAATAAAATTCTGGAGTATTTGAACATGTTTAGACTATAAACATCCGGGCGACAAAAACCGCTGGCGATAAATAATAATTTAATAAATTAACGAGAAATAATTAATTGCTGATAAGGATTTTTGCTATGGAACATTCGAGAACAAAATCATAGACCAGAGGGGTATGAGGTAAAGGGTATGTAGACCCAAGCCAAATTGAAAATGAAAACGGTTCAAAAAGTCGTTCATGAGATTTCAAAGCGTAAAGAAGTCGGTTTGTGGGTTTTTGAGTGTTAGAAATTTTGTATTTGTATTAAGGGATTTTGTTGTGTAGTTTGGGTAATTGGGAATTTGGTGTGATATTTGTGGATTGGACCGATTGTGTAAATTTGGGGTTAATTTGGGTAACGTTGACTATTTAATCGGGATATTTGGGGATTATTATTGTAAACTTTTAAGGGTTATAAACTTGTATAATGTTCGTATAAGTATTGTGTAGCAAGTAAGTGTAGTTTATAAGAAAATAGTTTAGTGTTTCTATTCTAATTTATAAGGAGAATTTGGTGAGTACCTACCTAGAATTTTGTAATAATTTATGGTTCTTATTTTTGTTATTAAAGAAAACCTCAAACATCAGTTTTTGGGACCGATTGTGAAGATAATACTAATTACGGGAATCAGCGGGTACAAAGGGTTAAATTTTTATTTAGCAAGCGTATTGAATATTTTGATAGTTGACTGTAACAATGGGTCCGCAAGTGATGTTTGAAGTTTAATCAAATTTTATTGGGTTTTGTATCATTTTTAAGGCGGGTTATATTGTTTCTGTATAAGCTGGGCTAAATAGTTTGTATAAATTTTATATATTAGACGGGTTAGAATAAATTAGAAGAAAAAGGAATTTCGGTTGTTTTATTTCTGTAATTTTTAGATCTTGTATTTCAGCCAGAAGATCCACTTTTATCGCCAATTAATCCATCATGGTTTAACTTTGGCAGGAGTTCGAACCCATGCTTCGATATTCGGCACATGAAAATTTTCGCTACCCTTGTGCCGAATAAATAATATAATTCGCTGTCCCTTGGTTTTCCATATACATATGGTTAACTAACGGGGCACGGTAACATTTTGGTGGCAGCGTCTATGGGATAAAAGTAGGAAATTTTCTGGCGAAAATCAGTCATTTGGGGGGAAAATTAAATAATTTTTGAGGGAAAAATTTTTTGTTTTCGGTCAATTTTTAACACATAATTGATGTAATTACATTTTTATTGCTTTAACTGGGGTAAATTTATTTAATTATTTAGTTAATTGTTGAGAATTTTTTAATTGTTGCGTAATAGAATCTATTGTTGGGTATATATTTTAATTGTTGGGGGTAACAATTGTAATTGTTGTATATAGGATTTGTATTGTTGGGTATATGATATTTTAAACTGTAGTTAGTTTTGGTTTAAAATTGTATTTAATATTATTGCATTTATTTTATTAACAATTATATTTTATTCAATTGTTACATGTTTCTCGATATAAATTTTTGGAGGGGATATTTTGGGGCTATTTACAGGTAATTGTTGTGATATTTAAGGGTTCATTATTGCGGTTACCATTTATTTATGGTTAATTGGTGATTTTATGGGTCATTGTTGATTAAACAGCTGATTTATTCAGTATACATATAGGCTAGGGACATATACACACATATTGGGTACATTGTGAGATCCTGACCACACACAGAATTCAGAAGAAATTATCTAATCTTTTATTCTTTAATATTAAATATTTATATTTCATATCCTTTATTTAAAATTGACATCCTATATTAAAAATGTTCTTAAATATTTAAATGTTTATAATTCGTATCCTTTATTTAAAATTTACATATTGTATCTAAAATTCATATCTTGAACATCATGTGTGTCCATTTGTTAAAATATCACAAGTCCTTGTAAATTGTTTATCTTTCGCATCCTGCTACGCCATATGCGTCCATTTCATTTCTTTGTTTCAAACCGGTATATAAGTCCTTGCTGAACCACTCAAATCATGATTCGTGATTCGTCGTCAAACAAAAGTAAATCGAAACTCTGTTAAACTTAAATTGTAACAATTAAATAATTGTAATTGTATTTAAATGATCAAATAAAGTACTCGCGACTTATTTTAATTGTAATCGAATATATATTAAATAAATAAATGTTTGAAAAGTGACTTCAAGTATTATTATTCAAAAAGAAACTTTGAAAATCTTTCAGATAAACTTAAGTGACAAGTTAAAGTGAATAAAAACATTCATATTTATATTAATCGCGGGATAAACGGACGAATAATATAAGTAAAATATAAAAGTAACATCTAAAGTTAACTCCAAGGAAGAATAAAAGACTTGGGTTCTAGTTCTCAAGAGAAATAATTAAGTGGATGGTGACAGCACATGCCTATTTAAATTGTCTACCTAGCCAAGGGTACGACATATTTTTGGTGACAGCGGTGGGATCTCTCAAAGGATCAACATTCAAGGGACAACAATCCAATAGGTAACTTCCATCATCGTGTATTTGGCCGAGCTGGAACGCACCACGGATACCTGTCCGAATCGACATCCGAGAGATCGCTGGTAAAGAAACTACGTCAAAGCCGACGACGCTCAACGCTTCCAAAACTGGACAACAATCCAATACGTAACTTCCATCATCGTGTATTTGGCCGAGCTGGAACGCACTACGGATACCTGTCCAAACTAATTACATTAGAGCCAACGACGCTCAGCACTTCCAAAATCGTGAGTTATTTCTTTAGTATTTTATATTTTCTGCTTATATCACAATGTCGAACCAACCCGACACTTCAAACCTTTATCCCGATATTCCTGACGACGAACGCGAATCATCACCTCTTGTCGAACATGACACTAATACTGACGGATAAGAAATTTCATTAAATTTCCTCGCACAAATTGTTACTCCTTTTAACGGTGACCCTAACGAAGTAACGAATTTTATAATTAATGCCAATTCAGCGTACGAATTAGCTTCACCGCAACAAAAGCGTGCAATTTTATTGTTAATTATTTCTAAATTATCTGCCTCAGTAAAACAAAAGATAGGCATTAGTAGACTTAGAACGTTTGAAGAATTGAAAGCACAAATTAAATTATTATTTACGCCTTTAGAAAGTGATGATTTCTTAATGGAACAATTAGGTACTATGAAACAAAATAATACGGAAACAATCCGCGAATACTATACACGTCTAGATAATTTAGTTAATCGTTGCTTAAACTCGTTAGAAAAGGATAATTATATAGCTACAGATAGCGAGCGAAGATCAATTAAATGTACCGCTTTACGTAGATTTATATATCATTGTAAACCTGAAATTTCAGCCATGCTTAGGCACAAACAATTCTATTCTATTAATGAAGCCTTAAGTTTAGGGTTAGAAGAGGAAATGTATTTAATTCAACAAGGTGTCATTTCGTACAATAAATCTAGTAAATACTGCAATAATTGCAGAACAAATTCTCATGCTATACGCGATTGCAGACGAAACAAAAATAATTCCAATCGACAAATTAATCATAATTCTAATCCTGCAACTCGCGTCAATGAAAAAAGTTCTGATTACAACTCAAAACGTTGTAATTTTTGTAATTATCGCACATCGAATCCGAGTGCCGTAAGAAAAAATTTTCACAAATAACGGGTAATAATAATCCCCGCATAGCTACTGCAATTCAAAATTTGCAGCATTTAAACTTGGAAACGTCCGACCTAATGGCCGAGGAAACGGACAAACAAGCAATGGCCAACAACAACACACAGAGCGACAGGTTGCCGCAACCATCGACATCCTACACGCTCGAATAAAAGACAAAAAATTAACATTCGATAGTCCCAATTCAACAAATAAAAAATTTTGCTTTTTAATTGACACCGGGGCATCGATATCTCTAATAAAAAATAATAAATTAATTAATACTGTTATTGATAAAAGTAATATTGTACATTTGAATGGCATAAATCAAACTTATGTCCAAACAATCGGAACAAGTGAAATAAAATTAAATAAACCAAATGATGAATTTATTTTTACATTTCACACAATTGATCAAGATTACAATATTCCATACGATGGGCTAATTGGCCACAATTTTTTAGAACATTTTGGTGCAACTATTTGTTACAATACAAACACCATTTCATTCAAAAAAAAATAATAACAGCAAATTAGCACCTGAACAAATAAATCATATACCGGTTAACTTAATAACCCATGAAAAAAATGTAGTTATTGTAGAGTATGAAGACGACAATATCTTTATACCAGGTAATATACCGATTACAAAAAACACAATCACCTACCCCGTCATAAATAAAGTAAATAGGACTATTCAATTTAACAATGCTAATTTACAAACGATACCTATTTACAATGCCCAAATATTTTACAATAATAATAAAGATCGTAAACAATTATTAGAAGATAACTTACGTTTAGACCATTTAAATTTAGAAGAAAAAGAATCCATTAAGGAAATTTGTATAAATTTTATAGATATATTCTTTTTAGAAGGCGATCAGCTTACAGTAACCCCAACTATAGAACACGAAATTAATGTAACTGATCCCACACCGATATTTGTAAAAAATTATAGGTCCCCTAAAGTCCACCAAGAGGAAGTCAAAAAACAAACAACTAAAATGTTAGAACAAGACATAATTCAACCTAGCGATAGCCCGTATTCAGCACCCATTTGGGTTGTACCCAAAAAATTGGATGCGTCAGGCATTCAAAAGTGGCGTATTGTAACGGACTATAGAAAACTTAATGACGTCACGATTGAAGATAAATATCCGTTACCTAATATAGATGACATTTTGGATAAATTAGGAGAATCGATATATTTTACGACTTTAGACCTCGCGTCCGGTTTCCAACAAATTAAAATGAAGGAGGAGGACCGACATAAGACTGCCTTCACTACCCCTTCCGGGCATTACGAATATAAACGTATGGCTTTTGGTCTCAAAAATGCGCCTGCAACGTTTCAAAAATTAATGAATAAAGTTCTTAGCGAAAATTTAGAAAACGATTGCTTCGTTTACCTAGACGATATAATAATCTTCGCAAAATCGCTAAAAGAACATAATATCAAATTAAATCGAATATTTCAATCTCTCAAAAAACACAATTTAAAGCTTCAACCAGATAAATGCGAATTTTTACGCAAAGAAATTTCATATTTAGGACATACCCTATCAGATAAAGGTATAAAACCAAACGCTCAAAAAATACAAGCTGTGGTAGATCGCAAACCACCAACAAACGAAAAGGAAATAAAATCATTTTTAGGTTTAACGGGATACTGTCGTAAATTCATACTTAATTACGCACAAATTACTAAACCATTAACTTCCTTGCTCAAGGCTAATACAAAATTTGCTTGGACCGAAAAACAGCAAAACGCGTTTGATAAATTAAAGGAAATTTTGACATCCGAACCTTTATTACAATATCCCGATTTTAATAAAGAATTTTTATTAATAACTGATGCTAGTAACGATGCTATAGGTAGCATATTAGCACAAGGTGAACTTGGTTCCGACAAGCCAATCGCCTATTACTCCCAAACTTTAAACGACGCTGAGAAACATTACAGCGTTACTGAAAAGGAACTCTTATCGATCGTAAAATCAGTAAAACATTTTCGTCCTTATTTATACGGTGTCAAATTCACGATAATTACCTATCATAAACCATTACAATGGCTAATGAATTGTAAAGATCCTAGCTCCCGATTAGTACGTTGGCGACTCAAATTATCTGAATATACTTATACAATAAAATACAGGCAAGGAAAAACAAACCAAAATGCCGATGCTTTATCAAGACCCGTATTGTTTAATTACGAATTAGACCAATTACAACTTTCCCAAACATACGAAGCATTTAAGGAATATTATTATAAAAATATTGACGAAAAACCTACTTTTAATAAAGTTAATTGTCCATTAGAAAATATAAAAACATTAGCATTATTTTTCACGACTGACTTAAGTAAAAATAATCGTTTTAGTTCAATGTTAAAGAAAATTTTGTTTTCTCCGATACACCCCGACAACTTAACGAAGTGTCACGTATACAACATAAACATAACGATAATATCATCTATTTAATGTTTCCACGTAATCACATAAGCGAAAATATATCAATGGAAAATTTATTTCAAACTTTAAAAAATTTATTTTTAATATTACATGCTAATAACGAACATAGAGTTCATATTTTCGATTGTGCTCGTATCACAAACAACATTAAACAAGATATATTTGAACATATGTTAAAATATTTAAATTTAGAAAACCGAATTAGCATCCATATATTAACAGGTGACTTGATACACCCCAAACGTCATGAAATTCCACAAATTTTAAAAGAGTACCATGATAGTCAACTCGCCGGACACCCGGGCAGTAAGAGAACATGGGAAAATATAAAGAAAATCTATTTCTGGAAGGGAATGAAACAAGAAATAGAACGTTACGTAAGAAACTGCGATACCTGTCAGGTAACCAAAAAGATACCAAACAAACCACCTATGGTTATCACTACCACTGCTAAATCATTTAACGACAGTATAGCATTAGATATTATGGGGCCTTATCCTGAAACTTGTAACGGTAACCGCTACATACTTACTGTGCAAGACGAACTTACGCAATTTATTCAAGCCTACCCATTACGTGAATTTAGCGCAGAAACCACTGCCATTCACATGTTTAAATACTTTTCTATTTTCGGGTATCCAAACTCTATACTCAGCGACAACGGAAGTAATTTCACTTCAGAATCAATTAAAGAAATAAATAAAATTTTAAAAATTAAGCATAAACTTACTAGTCCATATCACCCACAAACTAATGGTGCTTTAGAAAGGACACACGCGTCCATTAAAACTTTTATCCGATCGTATATTGAAAATAATCCAAATACTTGGGATGAGTACGTATTTTTAGCGTGTCACGCATATAACACTCATATTAATAGAAGTACAGGTGAAACACCTTACAAATTAGTTTTCGGAGAAGATCCAAAAATTTCCGATTCCGTGAAAAGACCAGATTCGGTACCTACTTATAATCATCTCACCGAAGATATAATGAATAAATTAAAAATTATTCGCAATACTGCTATAGAAAACTTAGGGAAATCGAAAGAGAAAAATAAATCTTATTATGATAGGAACACCAAAGAAGTAAATTTTTACGAAGGGCAAAAGGTGTTAATTCAAAACAAACGTAGCGAACAAACCAATCAGAAATTAGCTCCGTCCTACCTTGGACCCTTTACTGTTATCCAAGTACACGAAAATAAAACAGCATCCGTTCAATTATCAAAAAATAAAATTCGTACCTATCATTTCTCACTACTGAAACCTTATGTTTCAGATAATCTACGCGATGAAGACGTTAATCTTGCTACTATTTCTCTTACACCTGACAAACGCGACAAAAGGTCATTCAAAATACCAGGTACACCAAATCAATCCTAATCCTGGAATATATTATAATCATATTGGGGAAGCACATATCTCCGTTAGCAATATAAAATTATTACACTACTATAATATAAGTAATATAGAAAATTTATTAGATAAGGCTAAAACAGCTTATAGTTCAAGTTTAAACATATGTAAATTAGGTAGTAGTCAAAACATTCGATATAAGCAATTAATTACACTAATTCATAATACACTTATAGATTTAACTACTCGGACAGAAGATATAATTAAGCAACTTAATAACACAGAAACAAACCGCGTCCGAAGAGGTTTAATCAATGCCTTAGGAAAACCTTTTAAATGGTTATTTGGCATCCCAGATTCAGATGATGCTGAATTTTATTCAGATAGTATAGAATCATTAATTAATGCACAAAAACAAACCCATATTTTAATGCAAAGTCAAATACGTGTCATATCTGATACAATAAAAAATTTTAATAAAACTTCTATTGAAATCAATGATTTAGAAAATAGACTAGCTTCTAATCTAGATCAATTTAATAAATACGCATTAGATAGTAGTAAAATAATTAGCAAAGATCATTTACATTTAGAAATAATTGATCATTTATTTTTAATCAATAGAATTTTGCACATATTAGAAAAACAAATTAATGACTACGAACAAGCGATCACGTACGCTCGACACGGAATTATTGATTATAAAATTCTACCACCTTCCACACTAATGGAAGAGCTTCAAAACTCATTTAAATACCAATTACCAATCAAACCTACTTGGGAAAATTTAGAATGTTATTATAAAATTATGACAACAAAAGCATTACATAATGGTAAAGAACTAATAATCATTATTCAAATACCAATAACAAAAATAATGACGTACGACTTATACAAATTATACCCTTTACCTATACTTTCAAACAATTTAGCTCAAGTAATTTACATACCACGGAGTAATTACATACACATTGGGCATAAGAGATACTTCACAAAAAAAAACACACACCATATCACCGGTCAACAACATCATGTAACATACATATTTTTAAATATTATACCCTGTGCCAAAATATACTCCGTTCAGGTAAAATGGGAAACGAAATTTAATTTTATTATAATGTAATTTTCTTTTATTTCATATTGCACATGTGGACAATACTACTACTTTTTTTTACTTTTATTGTGGGGATATTTTGTGTATATAAATTAGGAAGGTTTTATAAAATGGAGCAGCCAGTGATAAACATTGAAGCTCCGTGGGTGAGTTTAAATGCTCTTGCCAATGCAATGGACAATTTGACAGGGAGGGAAAATGTGCGGGAGTATTTCGATAAACTTGAAAGAAGGGCAAGGTTGGACAATTTAACGGAGGACCAAATTTTAATGGTGGTAAAATGTAAACTAAGTGGGAAGCGTACAAATATTTTAAAAGTGAGCCGGGGTTAGATGAACTAAGTTATGGGGAGTTTAAGGATAAGTTAATTAAAATGTTTAGGCCAAAAAGAGTGCCAGGGTCGGGGTATCATAAACTAGCGGGGACAATACAGCAGAGTAAGGAGTCAGTGCGAGAATTTGTGACTAGGATTAAGTTGGCGGGACAAGAAGTGTTAGAGGAGGACTTGGCAG
Organism: Brachynemurus nebulosus; assembly: GCA_035578155.1. Lineage (NCBI taxonomy): Eukaryota > Metazoa > Arthropoda > Insecta > Neuroptera > Myrmeleontidae > Brachynemurus > Brachynemurus nebulosus. The sequence continues at coordinate 13,701,541 of JAPWDM010000007.1, forward strand.
GGGCATAACTTACGGAAGTGCCGGGGATTAAAAAGAAAAACGAACAGTTGATATTGGAACAATTCAAAATGGGACTCAGACGGGAATTATTAAAAAACATTGGGGTGGCATTTATGCGTGAGGGGCCGGGATTGACATTAGAAGGGGCGTGTGAGTTGGCGGAGCAGGAAGAGCTCCACCAGCAAATATTGAGTAGTGTGGGTCGAGGGGTACAAGCCCTAAGAGTTGACTCGGGGAAAGGGGGTGCTCCGGGGTTGACAACCCCTCGTCATACAGAAACACGACCGCGGGGGATCCCACCCAGATTCCAGGCGGCCGCTAGGGAAAGGGTGATGGGTAGGCCAAATGCGACGGGCGGAATACGGCCAAACAACCGGGGCGTCGGGATTTGTCGGCGGTGCAGTGCCTAAACTGTTTTGGGTTCGGGCACTTTGCGAAAGAGTGTCGGGCACCAATGGTGTGTCGTTGGTGTCGACGGGCTGGACACATTGGGAGGGAGTGCCCTAATCCAACAGGGCAGGTAGTACCGGCGGGAGTAAGAGGGTTGCCTCGGGAAGCGGGACCACCTCCACCAGCAGGAAGTTGGCAAGGGGCGGTACCGAAGAGGGGTCGTGGCCGAGGTGTACCGAGAGTGTTGGGACGGGTGAGAGCGGATGAAGTGGCACCCAGGGAAATAACCGTTGAGACGGCTGATGGGGCAACTGTGGGGGCCAAAGAATATTTAAACCGGGTAGGCGCCTCGAGTGGGCCCCAAGCCGAGGATGCCCAATAATTTTAATTCCGCAAGTACAGGGTGTTTCTTGGGATATACCTTATATTGTACAAGGTATATATAATGAACAAATTTTAAATTTTATTGTTGATGCGGGATCAGCAGTGTCAATTTTGAGGTCAGAAATTTTGGGTAATGAATCAATTCGGGATATTGGAAATATTTTTCTAACGGGAATTACAGGAAACACCTTGTTACCGGAAGGGGCGGCAATAGTGAAATTAAATTTTGCGGGTGTATTATATTCTGTGGATTTTATTGTATGTACGGGGTTAAAAATCGAGACAGCTGGGCTGTTGGGTCGTGACTTTTTGAGTAAATTTGGTGTTATTATTGACTATAAAAATAATTTATTGAATTTGTGGGATAGAACAATTGAGTTGATCGCTGGAACTGGATCTGCAGTGGATCTGGTGGGTCGTAATACGAAATTTTCACAAAATAAGGGGAAAGCTGACTCCAAATTACCTGCATATGGGAAAAATGATCTTAAAATGAGTGAAAGTGGAGGAAAAGTGCGTTTGAATGATTCGGGTAGTGCGGGGAAAGTGCGTTATGAGAAACTGGGTCGAGTGGAAACATCCGTGGGGAAAACTCGGAGCATTCAGCATACATCGGGGGATACAAATGAATGTGCGAAGCAATCAGTAGTAGTACAGCGTGGAAGCAGAGGGCCACATCAACATCAGGAACATCATGCTGAGGCGTCTACTAGTTCAGGGAGTACTAACAACGTGTCATTTCGGGAAGGAGATGCGGGGAAATCACACCAACATTCGGAAAATAGTGGGAAAACATCAAGAAAACCAATCCACACCAAAATTAACAAAAATAAAAATTTTGGAGGTGCGGGAATATAAAAAAAAAATTTGGGAATAAGTTTTGGAGGGTGGTTGCTTTGGCTACGTGAATTAAAAATCATAATGATATGGGGGGTTTTCGGCTATTTAAATCGCTAATGTTAGATGAGAAAATCAAAGGGATTCCTAATAGGGGCTCATGGCTCTTAGAAACTCGTGTTGCGCTAGTGGAAATTTGGTGCCTGTCCAGAGGTAAAGAGTGGGTCGCATCCCCGTACCAAAATATGTCTGAAAATATTTTGAAAAGAAGAAATAGGGAAACGAAAGTTATTAAACATGACTCTCAAATTATTAACAATATTTATTACAATTTTTAAAAACTTACGGAATCACAAAATAACGCGCTTAAAAAATCTAAATTCAAAATACAAAGTTGTGGTACAAGATCATCTATAAAATGTTGCGTTTAGCAGAGTAAGTTTTACTGTAATACATTTTGAAATATAATAATTTTTACCTTAGAATGAAATATTTCTTCAAGTTAAAAAATTTTTTTTTTATTTCCTTAAATTGAGAAATGACAAAAAATTAAGAATTGATTAAGTCTTATGGTAGAATGAAAAATAAAATTACTAGGGCGTGATTTTGGATCACTTGAATTTCTTCAAAATGACGCCCGCTGTAAGGGTTGATTAGGCCCTGTAGAGATATACACACATGTAAGTGAACCAAACAGACTAAACGGTTTATGTACGAAATTAAGAATTGTCAAAGAAAATACGTTGTGATTGAAACGTTATTAAACTACCTTTAAATTTAAATTTACATAAATGATTTTTACATTTCGAATAAATAACCAAGAATTAATAACAAATATGCCTAGAATATTTTGAATAAAGTGGTTTAAAACAAACATCAACGAAAATATTTAAAATTAACCTCGAAATGAGATTGTGCAAGTGTTAGTGTTTCTACATTATATTGCATTGCTATATGTAATTTAATTCCCTTTTAAAATTGAGTTTGATATGAAATCAACTGAATAAAATAACATTATTATGAATAAACTCAAAACTAATTTAAATGTGATATACGAAGTTAGATATTTGAATGAATATTACAATAATTAATTGTGCATGATTACATTTGTGACATTTTGAAATTTAAATTTTGAAAAATGCAATATACTTTAGACACTGATTTTAAAAAAACAAAATTACGAACATGAAATGAAATAATTACTGAATACAATAAGTGTATTGAATAAAGATGAAATCCAAACTTAAGTTTTATTTTAATTTAAATTTTCATTTTTTTTTTCCTTTTAAAAGTAAATTGAATATTTGAAAATATTACTTATCTTGTAAGTGTAGAGTTCAGATTTCCTGACTGTAATAATGATTGAAAAAAATTGCTTCAAAAATGATTCCATTGTGCGAATTTAGTTAAAACGTAATCCCGTCTTCACGGTAATCTTGATTGTGAATATCCCATTGTGAAAGTGAATTGTATACTGCCGAAAGTTCTATTTTTCAAAAAGAAAAAACGCTACCGGTTCAAATTTGCTTACGTTATGTAGGTTATTTGTTAAACTTTATGAATCGACCAATAAGATTTCGTTTTGTGAAACATTTCCTTATTTGATTTTTAAACAAATAAATTTTTAAATCAATAAGTTTGAGCTTGTAATTTTTAATTTTATAAAAAAAAATATTTTGCTTGTGTTTTGGAATCATTTATGAAATATATGTAACTTGAATATTAGTTCATTAGAAATTTAGTAGATGGCCATAGCATTAATTTTTTTTACATTTGATCGTAATTTGAACAGTAATATATCGATATTGTTTTTATACAAATTCACTAGATGTCTAGATATAAATTTGGTAAGATTAATTTTGAATAATAATGTACATATTGATTAAATTTTGACTTTATAAAATTATCCTTTTATTATTTTTATTAATTTTGTTTTAAGAAATTATGAAATCATGCCTTACGAGATAGATGTAGGCATCGCTACAAGCAGTAGTTACTGAGGAATCTATCAGGAAGTTTTTTAATGATCTAAAAGATTATTTGACATCAGAAAATGCTGTTGATTTATTAGACGATCCGCGAAGGATTTTTAATGGAGATGAAACAAGTGTTATGATAAATCCCAAAACTGGTAAAGTGGTTGCTCCAAGAGGCTACAAGAACGTTTACCAAATTGTCAAAAGTAATGAAAAAGAAACAATTACCGTACTGGAATTTTTTTTCAGCAAATGGCGATATCTTACCACCGTGTTGTATTTCCGTATGTTAGACCACCAAAAGACGTACTAAACAGTATGCTGGATGACTGATTTCTAGACAAGTCAGATAGTGGTTAGATAAAAAGTGACATATTTTTCGATTATATTTCAGAAGGTTTAAATAAATGGTTGGAAGATAAGGTACAAAAGCCAGTGCTAGTCTTTGTCGATGCCCACAAAAGCCATTTTACTATGAAATTAAGTCTATTCTTTTGACAATAACATTATACTCTACCTTATTGTATGCTCTACCACCAAATTCAACACATATAATGCAACCCGCAGATGTTAGCGTTTTTAAGACTTTGAGGTCCAAATGGAAGAATACAATCCATAACTGGTCGCTTCAACTTGAAGATGCTAATAAGAATTTAACAAAAATCACATTTTGTCCACTACTCAAAAAGATTTTGGGGAAAGAAAGTTTGAAGAACTCCATAAAAAATGAATTCCGTAAATGCGGCCTCTATCCTTTTAATCCTAATGCTGTCGATTTCACAAAGTGTGTTCAAAGTAATACTGAAAAATTGAACATCAATAAAAACATTGATAAGTCACCAACTAAACGACTTAGAAAAAGGAATTTTGGTACAGCATTTAAAGTTACCACACAATGAAACAATAATTTATCTGAACGTGGTGTGGATACAGGAGCTGTATTAGACGTCATTAAGACAGCAAAAAACACTCAGAATTTAAATAGTTCTAACGAAAGCAACAGTGCATCAGGTATTATAACTGTGAGATTTCTAATAAACAACTGATAAGTGAAAATATTGAAAATAATACGGCGCTCTTGGACGAAAAAAATAATCCGGATAATATTAGCTTACCGTTACTTGAAGAAATCACATTTTTATACAATTTGGGTGTTGCATTAAGTACTATGGTTGATCTTTCTAATACCGCGATAACTGAAAATACTGTAAATAACATTACATTCATGGAGAAAGAAATTGATACTAATTGTAGTATACCATTACTTGGAAACAGTACACTTTTAAATAATTTAGATGTTGCTAAAGTATAAACGGGTATATTTGAAATTAATGAAGATGCAATTTTAATACCTTTAAATGCTGATTCTCAAGTCCCAAAAAATGGAAATAATTCCAAAATTGTTTCTGATTTACTGACTGTAGCACGAAATGTATCACCTTTATTGAAAGAATATTTAAAAATACCATCTCCAATAAAGAAAACATTTACACCAAGAAGAATCTTGAATAGAATTGGTGCAATATCGTCTACAGAATGGAGAAATTTCAAAAAACAAAAAGACGAAGAAAAAGAAAAGAAATCTGAGATTATGAAAAGAAAATTACAAAGAGAGAAAGCTGAACAGAAAAGGCAGGAAGAAGCATAAAAACGAAAGCGAAAAATCCCTAATAGAAAAATTGTTGGAAATTACACAAAAAAAGGAAAAAGGGGGAAAAGGAAGAGGATAAGGAAATCAATGAAGTCGACACTAAAAAAGGGATTTCTACTGATTTTGTCTCATGTAAAACACCAAATAAGATAACGGCCGAACTCTGGTCACGATAACGCCGACTATTAGAATTTAGTGGCCGAGTACTGGCGGAAAGTGTCTTTTGTTTTTAAGATTTAAATATATTTTTTAATAAGAAATGTAGTCCTTTTTTATTTACTTTTTATAATAAAATTTTAATAAATGGTTGATTTAATAGTAACTATTATTTATCAATTCAGTTTTATTTTAAAAAGTTACAATAATTTAAATTTTCAGTTTTTGTTAAAAGGCTGACTACTGGGTGTTTTACCTTAGGTATAGCAAAAAAAAAGTACATAAAAAATAAATTCAAACCTGTAGGGTGATTTCGCTAGTAAGCCGGCCACCCCCGGTGGTCGACCACAAATCACTTTAGAATGAAATAATTTAAAATTAACAGTAAGTTCATGTTCAGTTCTGTATTACCTGTGTGCTGGCCAACTTCTCTAAAAAAAAGGCGCCAAATATTACCTTTATCTATAACTTATAAAATTATTTATGTGTATTCAAAGCTAGTGTGTTGTGGATGTGTCAAAAATATTCTACAAATATCTTTAAAAATTATACAAGTGTTTTTTCTTGAAGGTGGGTAAAAATTATATTTTATTTTTTAGAAATAATTTTATGTATTAGTATATTAAAAGACATATTAAATTATCAAGTGAAGTGAATAGAAATGCGAGTTTTTACTTGTAAATATAAAAATTTTGATGGCCGGTTACTAGTATAAAAAAATTTAAATATTTCAGTGGTCGGCCATGGCGGCCGACTACTGAAAAATTTGTCTTCAAATTATTCTACGTAACACTTTTTTTAGTAATATAACGTATAGATGTTTGTTCAATAAATCAGTTTCGTTGAATTAGTTTTACCTTATTTTTAGTGGTCGGCCACATACAAACGATCTTTACGGAAAGATAATTCCATTTGATTCTAATGGCCGACTACTAAAAAAATTGTAAAACTGAATTTTGTTAGTAGTCGGCCATGAAATTTTTAGATGAATTTTAAAAAAAAAGTTATGGCAAAAAATTTCATTTTTTTCCTTTTGAACTTATCTAGATTATGGAAACGAAGGAAAAAAGAAAGTTTCATAGTTACAAGGAACAATCTCTACAAGAAGCTATACAAAAAATTCGAAATGGTGGAAAAATACGAGAAGTATGTCGAAGTTTAGGTGTACCACGAAGTACTGTTCAGGACCGGCTCAAGGGAAGAGTTCAAGAAAAACCGCGCCAAATGGGACCAAATCCAATACTAACCCAAAAAAATGAAAAAAGAATTGTCGACTGGTTGATAGAACTATCAAAATGTGGATTTCCTTTAAAAAAACAGGAGTTGCTTTTAACCATTCAAAAAATTGTCAATGCCGAAAATATTAAAACTCCGTTTAAAGACGGTAAGCCCGGACAAACTTGGTATTCAGCTTTTTTACGTAGACATCCGGAAATTGCAATAAGAACAACAGAAAGTTTGGAAAAATCACGAGCAAAATTAACCGAAGAATTTATTAGAAAATGGTTTATGGATCTAAAAAATTTTCTTATAAATAAAAATTCTGCAGATATTTTAGAAGATGGAAGCCGGATACTAAATGCTGATGAGAGTGGGTTTAATCTTTGTCCTAAAACGGGAAAAGTATTAGGACTGAAAGGTTTGAAAAATATGTATGAAGTAACACGGAGTAGTTCTAAAGAAAATTTGACGGTTCTAGTTACGTTCACAGCTGATGGACGAGTATGTCCACCTGTTGTAGTATTTCCGTATGTGAAACCTCCTCGCGCAATTGTGGAAAACATGCCAGCTTCATGGATACTAGGAAAATCAGAATCTGGTTGGATGAAATCCGACGTTTTCTTTGAATTCGTTGCAAATGGTCTAAACGTATGGCTAAATCAACAAGAAATTAAGAGGCCTGTTTTGTTTCTGGTGGATGGTCATCGGTCACATATGTCCCTTGAATTGAGCACATTTTGTGATGAAAATGGTATTATCCTGTATGCTTTACCACCTAATGCAACACATCTAATTCAACCAGCTGATGTGTCTGTTTTCAAACCATTGAAGGAATACTGGCGTCAATCAGTCCGGAAATGGCAAAATGAGCATCCAAATTCTGTTGTTACAAAATCAGACTTCTGTTTAATTTTTCAAGATGTAATAAATCATCCAAGTATTCCAAAAAATATAAGAAATGGATTTGCAGCATGCGGCCTATTTCCCTTTAATCCAGATGCTTTAGATTACTCCAAATGCGTTCAAAATAGACTTGAGGAAATAAATCCAGAAATATCAAAAATGGAAATACGAAAATTAACATCAGATGATGTCTTAAGTACAATCAAAGTTTTAACTACAATAAGAAAAACTTGTTTTAATAAAAGAATTGACGTTAATCCAATCTTAGACGTAGTGAAATCGTTAGAAGTTAAAAAAAATGAAATCGCAGAAGAATCAGTTAATTATAATAGCGATAGTGGAAATATAATGGAATATATTGTAAATGAAGACGGGTCTCTATGTCTGATAAACGAGGCAGATTTTATTATTATAACTGATGATCAATTGACAACCCTTGGGGTGGATTCCGAATCTGTATCCCAAACTCAAGGTATCCTAAACCTTATAACCCAAAAAGTAGATAATACATCCATATCTTCCGAATCTATATCTCAAATCAAAAGTACTCCAAAGCTTATAACCAAAGAGTTAGACGATACATCCATATCTACCTGTTGTAAAGTAAAAGAATATGAAGAATTTAAAACTGAGGTTATAACCCAAGAAGCTACTCCTTCTGCTTCGCCGCAGGTATCACCATTTAAAAAGCATTTAAACTTTCCACGTCCATTAGAAAAATCTACAAAACGGCAAAAAGAACGGTTACCAAGTGCAATATCTTCCGAAGAGTGGAGAAAATTTTATAAAAGGAAATCTTCCGATAAAGAAGAAAAGGAAAATATAAGAAAGCGAAAAAGGGAAGAAAAGGAAAATATAAGAAAACGAAAAAGGGAAGAAAATGAAAAGAAAAAGCAAAATAAAAAATCTAATAACAAAGAATCTACCAAAATGAAAGGAGCCAAAAGAATTTTAGAAAATAACCGTCTTAATTAGGAATTCCTGTAATTTTACTTTTATAAAATACAATTTTTTTTTAAATAATTATTATTTATAAAGTATTTTTGTGACATTCAAAAGAATATCTGATGTTGATTTATATAATTTTATTTCTACTAGGTATTATTATGTATAGTTTTATGAATAATAACTGAATAATTTACTTTAATTTAACTAAATATTTTAAATTGTAAGTTCATTCTTCCTTTTATAAAAAAAATCCTATTACTACCCTGCTGAAAATTGTATTAAAATCATAGGGCCGACTACTGAATCAAGGGTGGCCGACTACCGACTTCTAACGGCCGACAACTAACGAAAATGGTAATTTATAGAAAAAACCTTTATATTAATTAACTGGCGAAATACATTTGTCAATATTATATCTACAACTTAAGGCAAATCGTCAATGTTTCACCTTATCAAGTTTTTATAATTATTGGCTGCTACCTAAATTAATCACAGATTAACAAAGTCAGCTTTCGTTTAAAATGGCCGACTACTAGCGAAATCACCCTATGTATTTTGAATTTTCAGTATTTACTGTAAGTTTACTTTTGTTTATAAAATTACAATTAAATTAGGTTCTCTGATTAGTTATTTGGAATAATTTGATTTTTTTCGTATCCATTTTGATAAGTTAATCTTTTTAACTAAACATACTACCAAGTTTTATCGTTACACTGCAAACAAATAGGTATCTTAAAAAATAATGGCGACAAGACGGTGATGAGTGTAATGCGATGCAATGCATAACACAAGAGTTCTTTGGGGCGATTTACTTGCAGCGGGGAAAGGCGACTTATGACGTACACTTATAGGCCGTGTTCCAGTTACAAAACATTAATTCATTTTTATGCAAAAGAAATGAATTTGATATTGAAGAATATTTGTTAAAATATTTACTGTGGAAAAACGACAAAACGGAATATAGAAACTTCTGTAGGATGGGCATTACCGAATTTGAAGAAATTCATTCTTTAATATTATTTTAAATACTATAATTTAAGTAATAATCACGTCTAAAAAGGAAAATACCACAAATGGCAAGTTAACTTTCACCATTTAAACCAGTGTTGTGACAGAGGAGCTACTATATACGTCCTCTTAAAGTTATATATTTTATTGTTACTATTCTTGCTATATACCTGCATTGTATAACATTTTGTACTAATCATCCATATATCGATAAATTTTAAAAAAAAGTAATATTCAAATCAAAAATGTATTTCAAATATTAATTTTTTTACAGGGTGAACGTACAATACAAAAACAAGATACACAAATGAGATACGCCATACCTGAAAAACAAAGTTAACAATAACTTTAAAATTCTTGTTCTCAGGTGATTCATTTAGATTATTGGAATTTTTAACAAGACTTTCTAGGAAAGCAATTAGTTTTTTTTATTCCAGATGTTTTATCATCAATAATGAGGCACTAAAGCCTATTTATCTGAAAGTAATAAAACTGTTTTATTTTTTTTAAATATAGTTTCTATCTTATGAAGATCAGTGGAAAGATATGGCAAATGATTTCAAAAGAATTTGGGACTTTTCTCACACATTAGGCGTGCTTGATGGAAAGCATATTCGAATTAAAGAAGGCATCGCCTAATTCTGGATCAAGGTTTTTTTAATTATAAAGGATTTTTGAGCACTATTTTGTTTGCCATGGTAGACGTACATAATCATTTCGTTTTGTGTAGACAGTTTAACAGTTTTGTGTATCAAGAACTTCAAAATGGAAATATGAAAATTCCTTCCCTATCTTCTTTAAAAAAAAATTAAGTTGTAGTTCCATATTATTGGAGATGATGTTTTCGCTTTAGATAAGCATTTGATGAAGCCTATATAACATATTTCAATAAAACTTCATTTCAACAAAAGATAAAATCAAATTTCATTTCAACAAAAGATTTTTAATTATGTAGAGCAAGAATGCCCGTTGAAAGGGCTTTCGACAGGTTAGCTAAAAGATTTAGAATTTTTAATCGTCCTCTAGAGATTTCATTACAAACATGTGATTTAGTTATGTGCTGTTGTGCTCAACATAATTATTTGACTGTAAAGAATGAGCAAAGAAGCAAAAACGGATTTTTCTTGCCAATTATTTAAACTACATCATCGTAAACTTAATCTACTGTACTTTATTTACACTATATTATGTTTTTCCTCTTTTAGTTTATTTATTTGCATATTATCCTAAAACTAAATGTAATTTTGTATTAAAAAAAAAAAAGTTATAATCAGATACGTAGCTAATATCTACTTTACCAATGCCTCCTATACTTTACAAGCTGTGTTGTAAGAAGTTTGGCAACACTGTAGGTAGTTCGATATCTTTTTGTAGCTAGGCTTGTTGGCGTGGATGATATCAATGTTTCTTGCACTTTACAAGTGTATGTTACAAGTTATTTATTTTGTAAGGGTTGACGGTTGTACCGGTAGTAAAAACCCTTACAATAATTTTAATTTTATTTAATATTGTCTTGTAAAAATAGCACTTAATGATTGTGTCCCTGTAATTGGCGATAGGTTCTATTTAATTGAAACGGCGGTAATTTTTGTTTAATATTAAATTTATTGTTAAATTAAAAAAAAAAAAATATAAATTTTCAGATACTATTAAATTTATTGTTATAAAATACAATAATAAAAATGGCCAATCGCCCCTATCGATATGCACAACATGAACAGCAAATAATCTCTGACTTCTCCCTGTTCCACCCGTCACCTTTAATCCCTATTATTCCCAATTTTATCCTTTTGTCGCGCATACTTTCTTGCGCATTGATATAGATATTTTATAGTTTCCTGTATAGTATATGAAAAGATACTACTTCTATTATGAGGTAGATGTCTCTGTTTACCAAAGCTAATTATTTAATATTTTAACAGATGGCGATATTTGAACCGGTTGACAACCAGGCTATCCGCTATCGTACCCGTTATAATTTATATTGTTTAAATAATAAAAGTGGTTTTATAATTTCAATTTTATATACATATTTGTTACAGTATAATACACTGAATAATTTTTGTGCTTTTTTTCTCATCATAATATAAAAGAGTAAGTATTTAATATTTTACAAAAAAATAAATAACCTAATATAAGTTATGCTTGTTTGTGAAGATTTTTATTCCATAAAACTGTTGCCCTTCTAAAATTTTAGTAAATGCTGATTGTGTAAATATTAAGGCCAACTGTTTTTAAAAAATATATAATTTAATTTATTTAGTAATAAAATTGTGTACTTATATTAATTTTAAATTATATTTTTTCTTTTAGATGCCTCGTCGTTGTTGTGTACCAGGATGCAAATCAAACTACGACAGCTCACTTAAAAATGAAAGATCCAGTGTCAACTTTTTCGTTTCCTAAAAATGAAATGAAAAGTGTTTGGTTAAAAGCAATTCCCCGTAAAAACTGGAAACCAACAGCTTCTTCAGTGGTGTGGTAATTCGGTAAGGAAACCACCAGAAGAGCGAAGAGAAATTATTGCAAAACGACACGAAGAAGCAGTTGAAGCCTTTATGCAAGAAGATATAATTTGAGATTACCAAGATTTCCTAAATAAATTTCTAATAAAATTATCGAGTGAGCTTCAGGTGAATTGGAGCTATAAAATTGTGGAAAATACTGTGTTTTTCTTTAGATTAAATTTAGATATAGACTTAAATGATGGTGTTAAAGTGCTATTGATTGTGATTGTGGACAATAATTTAAAAATTAAAGTTTATATTGGAAATAATGAACTTGCAGTAAATGATTTAAAGTAATTGTTTCCAAGTAGCAATTTAAAGTTGACTTTCTGGTCATAAATTGAAAATTTGTTGGCTAGATATAAATCTGAAGCCAATGAAAATTTAAATTTTTTCGAACGTCATTTAAGTGCCGCCTGTAAACACTTAAATTTAGCCCTACTTGCCTGTAAGGATGACAATAATGATTATGAAAAAAATATTGAAATTATTAAGAATCAGTTGGAGTTGATTTTAAATGATAAACATGGTTATTCCCATGTGACAATAATTTTTTCGTTTTTATTATTTACACAATCAGCTGTTACTTACAATATTATAAGACTACTTAATTTTGCCCCATAAAAGACACTTGCAACAAATATCTTCAAACTTTAATATTTCGCCCGGAACACGGAAGTAGTAATTTTCATTATTTAAAAGAAATGAAATAAAATTTCATATTTTGCTTTATTTATATTCTTTCATTTATCTGCAGTCTTTGAATTTATCATTACTGATTCAAACTTAAAACAAGTTTTTCTTAAAAAATATAATCAAAAAGATATGTAAATTGACTTTTCTTAGTTTAAAATCCGATAATTTTTATATAAATTTAGATTTATTATGTAGCTGTGCAATTATACCAAAAATAAAAATCACAATAATTGTAACAAACCAAAAAATTTAAAAAGAAAATTGTCAACTTTAACAAATTAAATAAAATGTTTATATTAAAAACTGTTTCACTGTTTTTTTTCTTTTTTTGTACTTATTGAATTTATACCTTTTTAAACTATTCCCTTTATAATTATTTTTTACGGCTACTTTCTACTTATTTCTTTTAAATAAGTTTAATTTTATTAATGAATTTTAAAAGATTCAAGAACTATGTACATATTACGAGCATATAAGCCATATAATTATGTACATGATGTACACAATAGAGTTCGCAAACGAACTATCCCTAGGACTACTTGTTTCAGAAGTTACAGTGTTGTCAAATGTAACAGTACGGCTTGTAAAGTATAGGAGGCATTGGCTTTACCCACTGTTGTTGTTAGTTATCAATTGTCACTGTCAGCGTTAATAGTTTTAGCATCTCTACTTATATTTCGTCTATGATATGTGTATAATCTATGGTCTGTGATTAGCACGAGCGAAGATGAAGAGAGAGGTTATGAAAAATTACTGTCTTGTTGTAGGGATGGAAAGATTTCTCAAAGAATCGATTCTCGAGTCCGATTCTAATTTTTTACGATTTTAACAATCGATTCTGAGAATCGATTAATCGATTGAAAGAATCGATTTTAATCGATTTCTTACGTTTGAATTTTTTTTTACATATTAAGCTGCTTTAACAAGGTTTAAAATTAATTACTAGTAAATGGGCTATTGATGATTTTTGTTAATGAAATATTTGTGAAATAAAAGAAACAAGTAATTTTAGCAAAATTTATATTTTTGTATTGTTTTTCAATATTTTATATATGACCTATTGCAATGAGACATAAATTATAAATGTATTCCTTTTTAAAAAAAAAATTAACAATTAAATTAAGTAAATTTTGAAGGAAAAATTATCAGCTAGTTTTAGAAAACTATACATTTTCTGGCCTGATCTTAAAACTAACAGCATATTCAAGTGATCAGGTCTTAATCGACTACGAAGTTGATTTTCAATATGGCCAGTGTGCGAAAATAAACGCTCACAAGGGGTTGATGTAGCCTTTTTATCTTATATGACTAGATGGACGACGGATGACGAACTAGACTCTTGCCCTGTGTTCGATTCGTGGTACGAAAAATTCTCACGCATGTGTACTACTAAACCGCGCGAACACGTACTAGTAAAAAATTTTAATTGAGTGCCTTCGTTGGCCTCATCACTTCTAAATGATGTAGACGCATGCGCACACTTTTAATTAGTGTGCGCATGTGCCTACATCATTTAGAAGTAAGTGATGAGAGCAACGAAGGCACTCACTATTTGACATCTATTACCAATATTACCATATTTGGAGTCTTGTATACGTTACATATTTAAATTTTTGGCTGTGTTTGCGCGATTTATTAATGCACATGCGTAAATGCACGGGAATCAGGAATCGAATACGGTTTGACAATTTTAAACAATGGACGGTCACACTTATAACAGAATCGAAAAGTCGAATATTAAGAATCGATTCTTGATCGATTTTGAAAAATCAGAGTCGATTCTCAACAATCAATTCTTTTACGAGAAGAATCGATTCTCGAGTAGAATCGGAATCATTGGCTGCTGTCAACTTATTTTTGGGAACAAAGAAGAGGATTCTTTGTAGTGCGCACGCCATAAATTTAATCACGGAGTTTTGAAAAACAATAAAAATTTTTCAAACTTAGCTGATCAAATAAAATGTATTGTGACCCAATTTCAAACACTCAGTTAGTGCTTCTGATCAATTACGATCTGAGCAATTAACAGAAGGAAAGAAAGAAGGCCAAATATTGATACTCATTCAAGCAGTTAGTACCCGTTGGAATTCTTGTTTGGACATGATGGAAAGATTCCTGAAATTTTCTTCAATTGTCTTCAAGAACTAAGAATAATGTACCTGATATGGTACCTACTTCGCAGTTAACTATTTTGCGCGATTTAGTTTCGCTTCTTGGTCCATTTAAAATAGTAATAGAAGACTTGAGTGCCGAGAAATATGTCACAGCTAGTTTAGTAATACCACAAATTTATTAAAATAAAAATCGAACAAACTAAAACATCAACAGCTATTGGAGTGTCAGTGCAAAATGATTTACTCAAAGGTGTTAAAGATAAATTAGTGCCTTTACAAGAAAACCTTTTTTGGCCAAAACAACTATCTTAGATCCTATCTTAGAGCATTGGCTGCTGCCAATACAATGTCAAATCTATCAAAAGAAATAATTGCAGAACATAAAATAAGAGGAAATCGTTCACCTACGGTAGGCGCTTCTCCACACGGAGAAAAGGAAACAACTTCATCATTATGGGACAGACATGAAGACATGCTCTTGAAAAATAGGTTTAATGCCAATGAAGTTTTGATACAATGCCTGCTGAATTAAGCAGTATTTAGATCAGCCAAATATTTCTGTCAAGATATGACAGCTCAGTTGGCGTGTAAGGTAACATTACGTATTTTGTTGGCAGTTTTTGGTGTTACATTGTATTGATGCGATATAGATTTTAATATATAGATCCCTTCTCTATAATATGTAGCGCGCAGGCTCGAAAAATATACGGGTCTTGTCTGACGCTACTGATTAATAAAAAATAATGGATAATAAAATATAGTTTCTTTCAAGGATTCATTCAGAAAACAATTCCAACCGAAACAATTTAAATAGCCAGTTTAAATATTTCTTTAAAATTAAATAATCTGTATACTCGGTTTTAATATATTGGTTGGCACGAATAATTTATAAGAATTTAAAAACGAACTGTTTATATACGCGCATTAGTATTGAACGTAGTACATCATATAGCCGTGTTGTTTACTGCTTAACAACTATACGTACGTATTGACTTCTCATACAATGATGGAGTCAACCGCATGTGTTCATTATTCGCTCGCTAATGTTATTATACCGAAAATGGATAATGTTATTTTTTATTCTTTTGCTTTCATTTTAAATATAAGTAATATAACAATTCCAAAATTGTAATCAAAATAAAAATAATATGTCGACATACTCATTGGAAAGTTCCTCATGTAATGTATTTTAAACTTATTCTTCAACATGGCGTCATTCGCTTTTTTGGATTTCGGAAAGATAAAATATAAGAGTTTAGGTAACATTATAATCATTTATTTATATACATATATATTTTTAATATTTTGCATGCCAGTCATATTATTTCTTCATTGAAACTTTGTCCTGTTTCAAAATTTAAAAGTATCGCCACCTCAGATAGTGTTAATTAATCACTTCTGTTGGGTAAAGAATGCGATATGAATATTTAATATTTAAAACACATATATAATCTTATTATTATTAAAAATTTCATTTGTAGTTAATATAAATTTCTCTCTTTTTTTTAAAATTTATTACGTAATCCCTATGTCATTTTTGGTATTCAAAACTGTTGCTAAAATTATCAAATTTTTAAATATTACGTAAATTGTTTGTTAACTTGCACCTTTTAATTCAAGTTTAAGTTTCTTGAATATTTTACGATATTGTTAAACTTTATATGGTACTTATATTGTTAATTGTTAAATATTTGTTACTTAATAACAACAATTACTTAAATTTAAATAAATTTAGATTAAAACTTGTTCGTTACTTGTTTTTCTACATACACGCCATATATACAGAATAATCCCGTTATTTTGTCAGATTTAAGGCCTATTTGTAAAAGTACATGGATTCTTTCCAAAACCATATTTCAATTTATATCGGCCTTATCTCCTGGTGTACATGGACCCGCACCACGTTGTTATAATTATCCGCACGCACCCACTGTCATTATTAATATTGTAATTAAAATTTAAATAATACAATTTAGAGATGTCGACTCTCCAAAAAAAAGATCGATTTTTGGATCGATTTAAATCGAAATCAAAAAAATCGATTCAACAAAAAATCGGCTAAAAAAAAATCGATTCTGTGAGATCGATCTAAAAAATCGAAATTTTGAAAAGTTTAATAAAAATAGCTGATAATTTTTGTTTAAGAGACTTACTTGATAGTACATAGGTAATATCGGTAATATCGTGTAAAAATGCCTTACATTATATTTGTAAAGGCGATGAATGAGTTAACTTTTCAATTGTAATTATAACAAATAAGGCAATCGAATATGTAGGACGAATACCACGAATTGAACCAAGTTTATTCAAAAATTTCAAACAAATTGACAAAAAAATGTTTTCTAAATAAGTCGCTTTTGTGGGAAAGAGATCGTCGTTTGCACAGATAGATAGAGTCTCTTCCTTCCTTTTGTTTTAATAGTCTGACTTATATAGAGCCATAGAAGGGGTTCGTTGATATAACGAGTAAAAAGTGACAATTGACAATAGAGTTTTTGGTGTTTCATTTTAACACATGTTTCTTTGTAGAATTACTATTAAAATGAAATTATTTTTGGAAAAAATCGGTTATCGATCTCTTACTTTTAATAATCGATTCATGAATCGATTCAAATAAAAAAAATCGAAAAAAGAATCGATTTTTTAAGCTTCGATTAATCGATTTTCGATTAATCGATTTAAAATCGACATCTCTAATACAATTATCATAACCTTGGGGCATTGACTTTAGTACAGGAGCTGAGCACCCTTGTAGTCGAGGAGCCCCGGCCTCTTAAAATTTAAAATTCTTTAAATTTCCTTTTTTTAAATTCAATTTCCAATGTCACTACCATTTAGTATTTAGTATTATTTTACTACAATTTAATATTTTATTTTTTATTGTGACAATTTCAAGGTCATCAAATGCACTAAAATTTTGGATTAGTAGTAGACATTTCACTCCTATGCTTTCAGAAATAGCTGTTAAATATTTGATTTCCTCTGCTACATCTGTAGCATCTGAACGAATTGTTTCTACAATCAATCTTTTAATACCTAATAATCGTAGCAGTCAAACAGCTGAACATATAAAACAACGAGTACCATCAGTTGGGGCGAACCGAGACAGTAGGGACGAATCTAGACAGAGCTGCTTCTCGATATTTCTTCGTCAGTGTTATGACCGCACAAGGTCATAGATCAATCTATGCTACTGAATTTTGTCAGTTATGAGTTAGTCATCAAAGAAAAGCGGTGAACGTGACATCTTTGTATTTTATTATTTTACAGGTGCATTGTTTATAATTTTTAAAAATAACGCGTGTTTTGAAATCTTATAAAGAAACTGCTGTACAAAAAAACAATTATATATATATATATATATATATATATATATATATATATATATATATATATATATATATATATATATATATATAATGAAAACAATTTTTTAGCGACAGCCTGCATATAAATTATTAAGAACAAACTAAAAGAAAAGAAAATTGTTCTACATGTTTCAGTCATTTAAACGACCATCTTCAGGAAAAATCAATAATTCAGTTGTGAAACAACTGAGAAAAAATAATATCAAAAGGACATAACCTCCAAATATCAAATGGATGTCAAAAATGACAGACGAAATTAAAAATCAAAGAATCAAAAAATTAACGGACCCCATACGAAATAGGGAAAGTCAAAATCATGATAAAATATTAGAAGACGAGATGCGACCAAATACTTACCGTATCAGGAAACATCAAGAATGTAAAATTCCAACGAAGTCGTAGAATTCAATTCAGACTCAAAAAAAAATTGTCTTCTACTCAGTTTCGATGTGGTCGATTTGTTCACACAGCGTCCCGACCGATGAATTAAAATCTCTCCTTCGCGATTTTCTTACTACTAATTTCAACAACAACTCTGACGCCCCCAATATTGAAGCTATGTTGCAGTGCCTCAATCTTTTACTAGACTATAACTATTTTTCTTTTGACAACAAAATTTATCAACAAGTCAATTGCTTAGCGATGGGCGCTTCTTGCTCACCGTTCATGGCCAATTTTTTCATGAATTATCTAGAGGGTTTAATTTTCGATTCAAATCACCCATGTTTAGAATATCTTGGTTTCTGGAGGCGTTATGTGGATGACGTACTTGTAGTTTGGACTGGTACTCGGGACCAGGCATTGCAGTTTTAAAATTTCCTTAACAACCTGCATGACAGAATAAAATTTACTCTAGAATTTGAGGAAAATAACAAAATTAATTTTTTGGACATCACCGTGAAAAGAGACCATTATTCCAAACGTTTTGAAATCTCTGTATTTCGTAAATCAACACATACAGACCATTGTATTCACCAACTTTCTTCTCATCCTATTTCTCACAAATTAGCTTTTTTCAACTATTCTTTTAATAGATTATTTTCCTATCCGCTTAACACCACTAATTTTCTTCGTGAATTATCCATTATTATACATATAGGGCATGCTAACGGTTATGAAACCGATTTTATATTTAAAATTTTTTCTAAACATTTAAATAAGCACTTTGACACATCGCTGTTTCCGAATTTAACTAAATCTATAAAATCACCTAATTTGAGATATGCTTCTATTCCATATATATCCTCACAAGTGAACGAGTTCCGTAAATTTTTTCATGAAAATGGCGTTAAACTAACTTTTTCTTCTTGTAATACCATCGCAAGTCTTTTCACTAAAAACAAAGATACTATTAATCCTTTACACAGATCAGGCGTTTATAAATTCGAATGTCAATGTGGGGCCCTCTATGTTGGTCAGTCTGGCCGACGTCTCTGTACTAGATTTTCTGAACATTTAGCAGCAATTAAGGCTTCTAATTTAAAAAATTATTCTGCAATAGCTGAACACATTTTGGAAACCGATCACGAATTTGTGATCGCTGATAATTTTGAACCGTTACATTTTGCTAAAAAGGGGGCACTCTTAGACATGCTGGAAAAATTATATATTGCATTTTTGACATTTTTGACATCCATTTGATATTTGGAGGTTGTGTCCTTTTGATATTATTTTTTCTCAGTTGTTTCACAACTGAATTATTGATTTTTCCTGAAGATGGTCATTTAAATGACTGAAACATGTAGAACAATTTTCTTTTCTTTTAGTTTGTTCTTAATAATTTATATGCAGGCTAATTTTTTCATTATTCATTTTACCTGTAGTTGGATTCTAATAATATATATTCTAATATATATATATATATATATATATATATATATATATATATATATATATAAAAGGTAGGGACTGGCAACAAAATGTTTGGCGTTTTATTGACAATATATGTACCAAAAATGAAAGCTGTATTGTACTTTTTTAAATAAATTAATTAACAAAAGATTGTCTATGGGTGAAGCGAATCCGTACCATGGTGCG
The DNA here is from genome assembly GCA_035578155.1 of Brachynemurus nebulosus. Classification (NCBI taxonomy): domain Eukaryota; kingdom Metazoa; phylum Arthropoda; class Insecta; order Neuroptera; family Myrmeleontidae; genus Brachynemurus; species Brachynemurus nebulosus. Next base: position 13,721,737 of record JAPWDM010000007.1, read on the forward strand.
TCAATATAAAAAGAAAGTAGACATAAACTGCATGAACTATAGTTTAAATAATATTGAATCGGCACTTTCCGATGTCAAAAATAAAAGAAACTCGGTCAGACAAGCTGCTGAACATTATCATGTTCCAATATCTACCTTGTATAAGAAACTCAAAGGCAAATCGACTTTGAAACAAGGTGGACAAAGTGCGATTTCTACACAAGAAGAGAAAATGTTCGCTGAAGGTATCACAAAATTCAGTGAATGGGGGTTTCCCATGACACGTTGGGACATAAGACAGTTGATAAAAGATTACCTAGATAGAAAAGGAAAAACTATTAAAATATTTAAGAACAATCTACCCTGAATAGATTGGTTTTATGCATTCCTTAAAAGAAATAATGTCTTAACAGAACGTATGGCCCAAAATATAAAGCAGTGCAGGGCAAATATCACACAAGAAACAGTTTTAAGCTATTGTGAAAATTTAAAAAAAAAAAACGCTTGAAGACGTTCCCCCCTCTCACATCGTTAATTACGACGAAACAAATTTAACCGATGACCCGGGTAGGATAAAAGTGTTATGCCGCCGTTGATCAAAAAGGGTATAATGGATTCGACAAAAGCCAGCACATCAGTTACGATGTCTATCGGTGCATCTGGGGTACTTTTACCCCCATATATGGTGTACAAATCAGTACACTTATATCCAATATGGATAGAAGCAGGGCCAGAAGTGTGCATCTACAACAGAACAAAATCAGGATGGTTCGATGCAGCAACATTTGAGGACTGGTTTGATAAAATTCTCCTTCCATATTTTAAACAATTGCCAGGAAAAAAAGTAATAATACGCGATAACCTAGCTAGCCATATATCTATGCATGTTCTTGAAAATTGTGAAAAATATGACATACATTTTGTGTTGCTGCCTCCAAATTCGACACATTTATTACAGCCCCTCGATGTCGCTTTCTTTGCTCCATTTAAAAAATCGTGGCGAAAAATTCTTACCGAATGGAAATCAAAAAATAGAGGATGTGTTCCAAAGTCCAATTTTCCTGGGCTTTTGAAAAAAGCTATTGAAGCTGTTGTTAATGTGGAGGAAAACATTAAGTCTGGTTTTCGATCCTGTGGAATCGTCCCATTAAACTCAGATGTTGTGGTGAAAAAATTACCAGCTTCTGAAAACTCATCAGAAATAGAAAACCAAGAGCACTGGACCGTCACTCTTCAAAACTTTCTTCATGAAAGTAGGCTGGGCACAACACAAGAAAGTCTCAAAAAACGGGACAAAAGGCTACAGGTTCCTGCAGGTAAAGGAATAAGCTTTGTAGATTTGGAACAAACTTCGCAAAAGAAAGAAAATCGCAAAAGAAAGAGAAACTGAAGAATAGAAAGAAACTAGTGATGATGACCAGAGATGATACAGAGATGCACAGTGAGAGAGAGAGAGATTGAAATAAAAGATGAAAGTATAATTGAAGCCCTCATATTTTTAAAATGTTAAAAAAGGTAACTGAAATGAGATGTCAAAGATACCATTTTCTAATTCTTTTACGAATGGAGAATATTCGATTGGAATAGATATTTTTCGAGTGAGGTAAGTTTTAGTTAATAATGTGGAATTTGGAATACTTTTTTTTTTAAATTTCATATTAATTCTATACTTTATAAAATGTTTTTAAACTTAAGGCACCTTGTTTTAATTGATAATCTTGTTATCATGATGATGTATGTGTTTTTGGAATAAAGTTTATTTAAATCCGAAATGTTTTATTTCACCCATCAAAAGTCATTCGCTGATGTAGAAATTTATTTTTTTATCTTTATATATTCGATTTCACCCACAAGCATGACTATATATGATTTATATTGCAAAATAAAGCACTCTCTCGATTCGCCCCACACATAGGGGCGAATCTAGACACTATATAACCAAAAAAAAAAATGTTGCAGTACCAATTTTGATATTTTTATTACTGCCCTATATGCTCGTGATATTAAAGCATTTAAATTATTTTTTTAGAATTTTTTAGATAAACTGTAAACAATTTATTGCCAAAAAAACTGAAAAAATCGTCTAGATTCGCTCTAATTGACGGTATTTTTAAAAACTCTTACTGAGAAATGGAGGGGTCAGCGTAAAAGTGAACCAAAGTCCATAACACTTTTTTTTCTAAAAATGCGTTTCAAGTTTGAGAAATTACAACACTTTAACGAAGAAAGCATTTTTTTAAAAAAATTTTATGGACTTGGTTCACTTTTAAACTACGATTGGGAACTTGGGAACTACGATTGGCTGAGTTTGCTATTTTATTCTTATATATTGAAAATAATTAAAAAAGGAAAATGCAGCAATGTGGACGTTTGCCTTCCACAATTTTATTATATACTTACTGCCCTCAATGTAATATATCAAAATGGAGACACGATGATATCATTTAAGAGATCATCTTCAAAATTTGTTACCGAAAAATATCAGTACCATCTAAACTCCTTTCTAATTTTTTCTTATTTGCACAATAGTAAACTACATGACATATTAATATTAACCACGGTGAAGCCATACCGAAATTACCACCAGCTTCCTAGCTATGATAACCCGCGAAAAAAATTTGTATAAGTATATATAAAAACATTTAATAAAAAAAGATGAATGTATTGTTTACTATTAAAATTGCATTTAACTTTATTTAAACTGTTTAGTACTATTTTTTTACAATTTTCAAAATTGTACCCAGCCACCCCTCAACTTTGCCCCTAAACAAGTTGTTGTAGCAATAAATTCGTACAGTAAGCCACGGTTTCTATAGTTGAAATTATATTAACTTTCATTGTTTCATAATTAAATTTCGTTTTGTAAAGATTTTCGTTGAATATGAATTTAAAATTGAGAATGTTTGCTATGCGCTCACAGAACGCATAAGGAAAATAGATTGTTTTTTCTTTCGCGTCGTGACCCTATACCACCCAATGGCTAAAAGCTGTAGAGCTGGATAAAATTCAAGATAACGAAAGGAAATATTTAAAAAATAACTTTTGTTTGTGTGGGATATATTTCAAAGACGATTGTTTCACAGATATTCGGAAGTAAGTATATAAAATATTAAACAGTGGTTGAAAGACAAAAATACCTCTGTCGCAGCATCCTGCATAACATAGCGAATTTCCATTTACAAAAGTAGGTTTTTCTCGGAAACTAGTTGATATAGAGTAATTGTAAATAAAAAAAACCTTCTTTATGTGATTTTTCCGCCTCATTCCGCCAAATTTTTTTCACGAAAAATGTCCAAAACCCTCGTGGAAAAAATTATTTTTTTGCCAAAATTTCCTTTTATTTAAAAATTTTTGCGAGATTTTTTTCCATTATTGAAACGAAGAGAAAAAATCACACAAAAAAGGTCTTTAAACTATTTTTCTGTGTTAACTAGTTTTCGAGATCCGATGCCCTGAACGTCGAAAAATGAGTTTTTGCTAATATTTGCCAAAATTCAAAATTATTTCGAAATTTTTTTACAATACTTTTTATTAAAAAGATAGGTTTTTAAGCCATTTTCCTATGTTCGTAGATTTTCGAGAAAAATAACTTAAAAAATAACCAAATTCACAAACTGCTATTATTAAGCTTTGAATAAACTCAAATTTCAAATTGAAATAACCTTGAAAAAAATAGTAATTGCCACTTTTTTTTACATAAATTGATGGAAAATTTAAATAAAAATTAACCTAATGTAATGTATAACTCATTTTCGAAAATTTTGCGTGTATTGTGTTTTGAAAAAACTGTACTTAATAATTATAATACTGGACTAGTATGTACAAATTTATACATATTACTTTCGTATCTATATTTATTCTTGTCTTACTAATGGCGGGATGTAGCATACAATGCATATATTGTCGTATCCCGATGTTGTATACGGTATAATGCGACAACCATTAAAAAAAGTAAGCCTAATAAAACTTTTAACGTTTAACACGTTAACGGTTATAAGAGATTATGATTAAACATCCAGCCAATACAATATTTTGATAATTAATGTATCAATTACTATTATACGTCATAAGGTACATATAGTGCTTAGATACGGAACGAGTTTGTTTATGTACCGTAAACTGGGCTGAATCAGGGAAAGACGAGTAAATACCTTTTTTGTGGGATTTTTTTTTTACGATTTTTTTTATGCGGTTTGTAAAAAATTGCCATTAAAATGCATAATGTGAATCAAAATCACGAGACAGTAAGAAACCTAGACAACAGTAACTTTCTTTGATAAAAATACTTTTTAACGGCTTTTAAGCATTTAATCAATACGTTGCATAAGAACATAAGTTATTGCATCGTATAATTTTGTTACAGATGTATTTTTTAAAATTTTCATAATATAAAATTGAAATGAAATGTTTCTACCTGTAAATTAATGCTTTATCTTGTTGAAAAGAAAACTGGCAAACAATTAATTATTTTTATTTTTGGATAAGTTGGAAGTTAACGGGCGGGGTGAACAGAGACAGGAAATGTGTTAATAGATATGCAATATTAAGTATAAAGGAACGAATGTGGTATGATTAGGGGTGGATAGAGACAGGATATGGGTTAATAGGGACGCTATAACAAGTATAAATGAACGAATATACGGTGATTGGGGGCGCATGAGATATGTACTGGAACACCGAAGAAAGCACTTTCAAGGTTATCAAGCCATTCAAGATTTTTATAAACACATTTAACAAGACATTTTTATACCTTATCTCTTCGATCCTAATTTACCATAGAGTAGATATTACATGACTTTTGTAACTTTTTAAAAAATGAGGAATATTTTCAAAAATTTTGATTACTGTCATAGTTAAAGTGATCATCCTTATGTAAATTTTTAATATAATAAAGAATATGTATTCGTAAAAGAAATATAAAAAAAATGAAGTCTAATTTCGTACTTATTCATATCTAAGGTTTACGATACCTTATAGCAATAAATACCTTATAGCAATAATACTTACAGACACTGAACGTCAGAGACACGTTTTGTGGCAGAGAGGACAAATTTAATATTGTTTAATGCTTTTCTTATGAGTGTATTCATATGTAACGTAACCTAACCGCACAGACACGGATACACTCTATGTATGAATATGTTCATAAGAAAAACATTAAACAGTATGTCGTGTCTATCATGATACGTACCTATTCGTATCTCATGTGACGTTCAGTGTTTGTAGATATGAATGAAGTTTAATTCCTGCAGTAAGTAGTTGTTACAACAGTGTATCAGTTAATCGACCGTCAACGTGTTAAGCATACAAATCCTTTGAAAAATTTTATTATGCCGACTTTTTTTCGGGATGGTCAAGTTTTTGTTGTAGGGCTCGCTGTCACCAGGGCAGAACCAACCGGTTCTCCGATGGAACTTAAGGATTTCAATATCCTTTTAAAATGTTGATTAAACACTTTCAATTAATGCTTGTTTCATTAATTGAAATAATAATCTTATTACTTCCTTGCGATGGCACAATTAAAATTTTTGTAATTTTGATGACTCAGTTGTGTATTAAATTCATTTTAAATATAAATATTATAATATACATAAACATATAATGTTGTTTTACTGTTTAACATAACTGATATATATTCAATAAATTTAAAAATGTATGATAAAATGTCCTATAGGTTGTTCAAAAATAACATATAATATAGGTCACAGAATATTCACGTGATTCATAATGTACCCTCTGTACCCAATTCAAATTCCAGGAAAAAATGTTTGTGTTCAAATTCAAATTCGTTTCTGAACCTAGACTAACAAAATATGTATTTATGACAATTTTAAATATCATGTTTTTTTAAGCGATCATTTGACCTATATTATATGTTATTTTTGAACAACCTAGGATAGGATACTACAATATATAGGGCTGCCATTAGAAAATTTATTAAACCCGGACAATGAGCCCCAAAAACCCGAATTTCAGAGTTTAAAACCCGGACATCTTTTCAAAAACAATATTTTGTTTCTACAAAAAAACGTGGATTTTAGTTTTGTTTAGAATGAATTTCCATAAAATAACGTAACTCTTATTTCTGAACACATTTAAAACCAAATAGATAATGGATATTATGTCAAGTATACAATACAATTACTTTATTGATGTTCCGATCTGACCGTACTGGTCTGTTCTCACACTAGCTGATTTTATTCAATTCGTGCGTATCTTTTTCAGGTGATGCTTATTGATGGTAATCCCAATTTTTAAATGTATTTTATTATTTTATTGTACTTTTAACATACTTTAAATTATAAACCATTTTATCGTTATTCCCAAAAAAATTAGTAAAATGTTATCATACGAACTCATTGGTTATTTAGTTATTTTAACTAATTGCATTAATATTTGCTTTGAAAATCGTTAACTCAGGGCCGGCATTTAAAATTTTTCTTATATATTTCTTATAGTTATGTCTGGTATACGGTGTTCTGTGTCGAGAAATTCATGGTATAAGACATTAAGTAAAGATGTTACCTAATTTCCGAAAAAGGATGTAGAACTAAAGTGAAATGAGTAAAATAGAAAAACTGATCTTTAAAACTGATCTTTAATAAAGGAAATTTTGTATGCAAGTGGATATATTGGTATTAAAAAACATCTTCCAAAAATTTAAGAAAATAATAATTTTTTTTTTTCGCTACTAAAGAGATATAATTTTTCATACATGATTTCCTATTGTTGGAAAGTGTTTTAAAATAAAACTGAGATTAATTATTCAATCACTTTTCATCTTAAAATCCTGTTAGTAAAATACTGAACGTCAAAGTGTTATATTATAGAATTTGTCCCTCCACGAAATTTTCAACTGTGAATCCAAAGATCTGGAAAAAGGGACACAGTAGGACTTCTAAGAACTTTCGACTAAAATTATTCCTGATTAGCTGAGTTAAAAACGTAGAGAAACACAAATTTTTCCGTAATTAACCAGATAAGACAGAGTATTTCATTAATGTTTTTTTTATAAATAATTCAATTGACGAGTGTGCATTGTCTTATATCGATAACTGGAGGCTGTATAGTAAAGAGCGGTCATACTGTAAATAAATTAAACAAAATGTACCAAACTTGCAATTAAACTTATAGAGATATTAAATTTTTTATCTAAAAAATTGGAAAATATGGCGGTACTAAACCGGTTAATTGAAAGAAATCATATTAATCATTTTTTATTTTTCTTTTCTGAAAAGTTGAGTCAGGTATTTTATAATGTCATTAAAGTAATTTAAATATTTTTGGTCATTTTAATCTAAATAAGACAATAAAAAAAAAGATAGGTCAGACCTGGCTATATTGCAGTAGGTACATGATAAAGTATATTTGTCCTCTGATTAATATTTATGGCAAGCCTCATAAACATATATATAAACCTTCGGTTTTGTTTAAAATTTATGGAATTTCCCAAAAAATGGCAAGTGTTCGCCATATGTCTCATTTCATTTTAGCGAATTTCCAGAATGGAATTCAGCTATTTAAAGTTAGAATGATTTAATAAACAGGGTGGGGAGGTCTGAAGTTTTTTGGGGAACAACTCATTATAGTGGATTATTTACAATTTAAACAACAAACCAGCAAGAATTCAATTGCAACAATAGTGAGAAAATAGTGAGAAAAATGGAAACCGACAATGGAGGAACCCGTAAGTACATTACTTTAATTTTTTTGAAAATATTTCATAATTTTTTTTTTTTATAAATATAAGAATACGATTTAATTTTTTAATAATTTACAAAGGGAAAAACTTGAATTTTATTTTTTGGGGAAAATTGCAGTATGGTATGTGGTGCGATATTTTTTTTTTTAACCGGTAAAAACGAACCAAAGCTGGTGGAAATTTTTTATTGTGAAAAGTTAAAGCGCGGAAGCCTATTTTTGTTTTCAAAAACTCAAATTTATTACTATTTTACACATTTTTTTAATATTGACATTTGTATGGTATTATTGATTTATTGTAGTATTTATTTATAGAACACGATAAAAATAACAGAATAATGTAAAACACAAGTGAGTAAAGCGTATATACTAGTATATATTACTAATAAAGTTTAATATACTAGGCAAATTAGTTTGTATATCAAAATCCGTTTTTTAATTGTCCTAAACTATATACTTTGACCCCTTTTAAAGTGTGATAATTAATAATAAAATGCAATTATTTTTAATAAAAACATGTGTCCGGGCTTTAACTCTTTAGATACAATAATTTCCAGTTACATTTGTTTCTTTTTTGCGACAAACATCTAAATTATTGAACACATACCATATTGCAATTTACCCATTTTTTGTTTGTGAAAAATAAAAAACAAATTTCTTTTCCATTTTCTTTAAAATTATGTTAATTACTCTTTGTAGATGAACAACTAAAAATTTTAAGAAAATATTATTTCTTGAGAAAAATTAACAGTTTTTAAATTTAAAAATAATTGTTAAAACTCATATAGTTAAATTATTATTTTTTTTCGTTTAAATTTTTATTAATTAAATATAACGGATGAAAGAAATTTATAAAGTTGATGCTTTTTTGTCTAAATTCTTCAATACCAAAAAGATTCAATAATGCATATTCATCGCTATAATTTTGATACTTATTTATGTTGTTTAAGATACCATCACAGTGTGATCGGCCGAAAAGTAAGTTCCCATAGCTATCCATTCGAAAAAATCGCGAAAATTGACTATTTTTCGGTCGATCACACTGTGATGGTACCTTAAGATTTATATACGTTTTCTCGACAAGAAGCAAACATTTAAATATTTTTGACAGTAAAGAAGCCTCTACTGTTTTTTTTTTTTTATAAATAAGTGTTCGCTTCTTTTGTACAAATGTAATCAATTACAAAGTTAATTTTAATGGTTTTGATTTTAATAATGAAATTTCCTCGAATAGCTGGCGGCTCAAAATGCTGGAATATCTATATATATACTGGTACAGATGCCGCCATCTGTGACAAATTTTCGAAATACGGTATAATTCTAAATAATGTTCAAATTTATCAACATAGTTTAGTATAATTTATATTTTGTAAATTTCTAGGATTCACTTTTTTGATGTTGGGATCATTGATGTTTTTTTTATTTATTTTTTTTCTGTTTTTTGTAACCTTATCTATTGTACTTATCACTGGCAGTAAAAAGTCCGGCATTTTGAGACAAAAAATTTTTTCCATATTGCTCGTTTAAAAGATTAATGTTTTAAATTAATTTTGAAAATACGATAGAAATGGACGAAGAAATCCCCTGCAACCAGGAACAAAGAGATGAGGTGGCGGTGGTTGAAGTTGGGGCCGCAAATGAAAGGGGAAATGATGTTGGCGGGACGGTGAATGGCGGGACGAAAAATGGTGTGATGGAGAATGGCGGGACGGGAAATGAGGGTACACTAGGAAGAAATGAAAATGTGGAGAATGGTAATTGCATTTTTCCAATTAATTAAAAGTGGTATGATTTCATCAACAAATTAAGTAAAATTAAACGTACAACCTTAGATTGATATTGTTAAATTTTAGTTTAGGTGTGACAAATTTTGCTTGATTTGTTATATTTCGTTGATGATATCATACGACTTTTAATTAATTTTAGCTTTTTCAATTTATTTAATATTACAATAAATTGATGTTATATATAACGTATATTTTTTATTTTTAGTTAATACAAGGCGGCGGGGGACGGCTGCGGGGAGACAGCGTCGCCAATGGCGGATGCGACACCGAGGAAACGGTCGCGGGCGTCCGTGGGGGCGTGGATGCGGACGCGGCACAGCCATTTATAATATTACATTCCAAAATGGTGGTGTTATTTATTTATAAAAAATTAATTTATTTAATAAATATTATAAAATAGAATGAATATAATAATTTTGTTTTATTTGTTTTTTCCAAATTAATATTACTTGTAAAATTTCAAAATATAGAGAACTTGCATTATCACTAGTGGCGCCTCTATAAGTTTACTTAAAAGTTTTCACTGAATAATGAGAATTCACTGAATAATGAGAAAAATATCCTTAATCAATACTCATAGGTATACGTAGGTATTTTTCTATCTACCTCCATGATTACATTTTATTATTATTTATACCTTTTTTTAAATTTGTTGATATTTAGTTTCTACGCCATTGAAGTTACATTCATTTTAAATCACAAAATTTGCGATTTTTTATACACATTTTCTTGTGTCCATATCAATATAAATTTAGCATTAATTAGTTACATATCTTAAAAAAGTAATTTACAGATAAAATATAATAAACAGAAACTAAAGTATTTTAAACAGTACAGAAAATATGCACTAAACTTTTCAATCCGAAAACTTTTTTTGGTAGTCCACGTGTTATGTTTTTGGTTTTGGGTAGACTACCTACTTACTTAAAATCAATGGCGAAAGAATATAATATATATTATATACCCCTGTCGCAGCATCCTGCATAACATAGCGAATTTCCGTTTATAAAAGTTAATTTTTCTTGGAAACTAGTTGACATAGCATAATAGTTTGAAGACCTTTTTTATGTGATTTTTCTCCTCTTTCCAATAGTGTAAAAAATTTTTACAAAACTTTTTGAATAAGAGGAAATTTTGGCAAAAAGTTAATTTTTTTCACGAAAATTGCTAAAAAAGACATGTTCCAGGCATCGTCCAACGGTTTTGGACTTCCAATATTTTCACCAAATTTCATAAACGTGAGACATTTCGTCCGAGAATTATCGCGCGCACACACACACACACACACACACACACATATATATATATATATATATATATATATGTATATGTATATAAATTTTAGTGACTATTTTTTTCGGTTTCTAGGGACCTCAAAACAAATTTCTGCCATAGTCCCGGGCTCAAGTCGCGTCATGACAGTGGCTGTAATAGCTGAATTCCATTCGCTAAAACTGTCAACAGTTATGTACTTATTTGAAAAATATGTATATTAGAGGTACAAATACATTCACACACATAGATATACGTATATATACATTTTGTACTATATAAGGCGTTAAATTGGTTCCATATCAATATACCTATCATCGTTTCATCAATAACACAAATAATGCATTTAAACAAAATATCTAGTAGTGTTTCTTAGCTTATGGGGTAGACGTACCTAAACTGGATCTATATTTTTTCTTTAAATAATAATAAATTTATAAACTTTATATTAAGTTTCTTAGGATAATACAATTACGTATATGTTTTTTAAACCGAAGTTCCCTATTTTTATGGACTAATTTCCAAAGGATATTAGTCCATAAAAATTGAGAACTTCGGTTTAAAAGAACTTATAAATAAGAAATTTATTTTCTATAAATGTGTACATGTTTGAAAGCAGATGATTTTATTAAAAGAATCCTCAATTTGATACATTATAAGCACTAACTGGTTTATTTCGGCTTTTTCAGATTATTTTGAATAATTTTGTAGATTTATATTATTAACATTAAATACGTCTAGAAAGTATTTTTCGTCTCCAGATCAATATTTTATTTGAGGATTGTTCACTTTTTACGGCAAAAATTAAACCAATTCTTTCAAAGAAATTAAATTATTTTTTATTGATTGCCATCAATTAGTAGTACTCATGTTAGTATTCATATTATGCAACTAATAAACGTTAACTTTTTTTAATGTAGGTCAATCTTAAGGTCAAGAATATCCAAAACTAGCAACATGACACATGTGACCGATTTAGAAAAAAAGTAAACAGGTTTATTAATCAGTCTTATAATTTAATTACTTATTTCAAGATTTCACTTGAATTGAACTACCTGGAAACGATTCTACAATAAAATTGATAAGTAATCCGTAGATCCTCTATTAATTGAAATATATAGTTGTTTATATAATTGATTTTGTATTTTAAAAGTACCAAAAGGCTTTACTGACCAACTTTTGGTACATTCATCCTATAAAGATTTTGTTTCACAAATACATTCAGATGCAGACATATAAGTAGGTATGTATATCCACATACGTATATCTCACTATTGCAGTTATATACAATACATACATACACATTATATGATTATACACATACAACATAGTTGTAAACACACTAAAATTATAGAAAATAAATTGACTTTTTTTCTTATTTTCTCAAAAACTAGCAAACGTAGAATAAAAGTTTAAAGACCTTTTTTATGTGATTTTTTCCCGTCTTCGCAATGATGTAAAAAAATGTGGCAAAAACTTTTAAATTATAGCAAATTTTGGCCAAAAACTCATTTTCACGAAAAATGCTCAAAAAACCATGTTCCTGAGCTCCGACGTTTTTGGCTGAAGAACTCATCCAAGATTTTTGGACTTCCAACGTTGTCACCAAATTTCGTAAAACTAGCAGTTTTTCCTGAAGAGCTATCGTGCTGATACATAAATACATAAATACATATATATATATATATATATATATATATATATATATATATATATATATATATATATATATATATATATATATATAAATTTTAGTGAATGTTATTTTTGGGCTCTAGGGGACAAATTTCTGCCATATTTTCGGGCTGAACTTCAACTATGGCTTACACCATAATAGCTGAATTTCCAGAATTCTTTCTGGAAATTCGCTAATATATTAGATATAATATATTAGACAAGAATATTCAGAAGACATGATAAAACCACAGTTGTATGAAATTTTAACGCGTCATAAAAGTAAATATATGCAATATACTACTGATCTACTAAGCAGAGAAACATGGCATAACAGTTTTAAGATTACTACCTCGGCACTGCGAACTTAATCCCATTGAACTAATTTGGGGACAGGTAAAATTTTTGAGAAGTAATTATAATTACTATAAACATTTATATAAATATATTACATTTTTTTTTTTTGTAGGTAAAATCATATATTGAACGAAACAATAAAACATAATTATAAACTACAAGATGTTGAAAAACTATTACTGAAAATTATCCAAGAAATTACGGATGAAAATTGGCAAAATGTTATTAAGCATGTGTGCTATCAAGAGAAAAAAATGTGGGACCTAGACTACATTATAGATGATTCTTGTGACAGGTTTATTATTAATTTAGGAGAAAGTTCCGACGCTAGTGATGATGGCAGTGATATGGATTGCTTGAATTGTATTTAAATAAAACCATTATATTTAAAGTTTGCAATACAGTTTTTAATAAATTTTATAAATTTTTTTTCGATCGTGCGTCATTTTTACTAAAATAAATAATAAATATACACTTAATATGTCTTTTTACTAGTAAATATACATATGGGTAGTTCTTCAAACGATGGAAGAAAATAGACTTAATTCCGGCCACACATTTTTTTCATGCATAAGCTTTGGAAAGTAGTTTTATTTCAAGGTGATGACATTTTTTACACTATTTGTGGCCAGTCAAAATATTAAAAATTATAAATTTTATGGCCATTATAAAAAAAGAGACATCCAGGAAAGTGAAAAAATGAGTAAAAAAAAAAAATTAACAAAAGAGAATTTCTTATATTCATTTTTATTATTAAGCACAATTTATTAAACTATTAAACAATTTATTAATTTTTATTATTAAACAATTTTTATTATTAAATTTTTAATTATTAAACAATTTATTATTTGTTTAATAGATATTATATATTATATTAGTAGTATATATATATTAGTAGTTATATAGTGTATATATGAAAATATTAAAAAAAAAAAATTTAAAATAATTTAAAAAAATAACTAAATAAATAAAAAAAATTGGGAATTTATTATTTATTAAAAAATATTGGAAGTCATTTACTACAGTTTAATACATATTATATATTATATTAGTAGTATATAATATGTATCACTAGTTATATTAATTATATTGTATATAGGTATTCTACAAAAAAAAAAAAAAAAAAATGGGAATTTATTTTTTATTAAAAAATATACGGAGTCATTTATTACAGTATTCTGATTTATTACCTAATTTATTTACATTTTTTAAGTTAAATCCCCGTTTTCGGAACTGCCAGGAGACTGAGCCCAGGAGACTAAGACCAGAAGACTGAGACCAGTAGACTGAGAATTTTTCAATATTCTTTAAAAATCGGTTAAATAACGTTTTATAAAAAAAAGACAGGTCCGCTATTCCAATACAGCATATTTACAACTCACAAAACTGAAAAATTTCTTATATCCACAGTATTTTTCACGAAAATGCTGACCAGGATACTGAGAAATTGACTGGACCGAGTACGATCTCACTTACAATGTTAACTGAATTAATTGATACAACCCCAAATTAAATAAAACATGTACTTTATTTTATTTATTAAATTTGAGTTAATTATTATGACAAACGATGATTTAATCGGAATATAATTTTTTTATATTTTTTAACTGTTTTGGTTTGATAGGAGAATGATGCAAAGTTCGGGAGACAAAATTCAATAGAATATTTCTTAAAAAAATATAAAAAAATTCAAAAATTATTTATACAGTAAAAAAGTACCAATATTATAGATTACTACTGCAGTGTAAATTTTTTTTTATACATTCAGAAAAAATAATTATTTAGTCTGCTGTGTTTTACTTTGGAGAGGAGATATACCAGGAGGCTGAGAATTTTACATTTTGTCATTTTTTATAAAAAATATATTTCGAAACCGGGTTATTTTGAGTGACCAGTTAGATGCAGTAATAGTTTACAGTTTCCATCTAGAAAAAATGTATTTTTCGAAAAATTAATATACAAAATGCGTTGGGCCGTCCAAAATTCCGTAGTTTGAAAAACTACCCATATATATGTTTTTTGTTCATCTAAATGTGAAAAGTAAACAAAATAAAACTCCCAAAATAATACTTCTGTAATTTGTTAATAAACTATGTAATTCCACATAAATTCTATCTAAAGTCATATTAATTAAAAGATTTTAAAGAATTCACTTCACGAATAATAAACCTAAATTGCGTTGTAGACTGAACTAGGCCGGGTATCACTGACAGCTACTGCCATGTGCAATGTTTTGGTCAGGCTTAAGTTTAACTTGAATACACTATAAGTGATAAAATACTTAAAAAAAAATATTTCAAGTAGTCAAACCCTTGAAAAGTGATTTAACCCTTAACTGCATATTGCTGCAATTTTGCAACGCTACTTTTCTTTTATTGTAATTTCATATCCAGTTACATATCCATACTTTTATTGTAATTTCATACCCTCAATTTAATATCCAGTGTATAGCAATTCTATAACATGTATTAAATATATTTAACTATTTTTTCTTCACAGATGACAGTAAAATATTATAATATTTATGGTATTATAAACGTCACTGTCATCTTCGATAAAGAAGACAATTTTATTGCATAAAGTTTTTAATCATTTTTTAAGATTAAATTAGTGAATATTGTGTTTTTTTTGCTTTTATAAAAGGTACGTATGTATAGGTAGGTAAATATGATAATGCTATTTCTTTTAACAATATAGACCAATCAATGCATGGCGTTGCAAATTTCCAACGAACCTTTTTCCCTTAATAAAAATCTTAAACCTGAATGAGGATTTTTTTTATTTTTCCCGTTACATGTAGTTTTTTGTATCGAAAAAAGTTTTTTCCCGATTTTTAAAAAATCATGCAAGTAAGGGTAAGAATAATTTTACAGTTTATTTTGTCACGTATTTTGAGTATCGAATTTTATATTTTTTATATATTTATATACCTGCATGTTTTTTAACCCTTAATTGCATGATTTTTTAAAAATAGCGGAAACATTTTTTTCGGTAAAAAAGCTCTACATATAACGGGAAAAATAAAAAAAATCCTCATATAATAATAATAATAAAATAATAATAATAATAATAATAATAATGCTGGGCTAAAATCCATTCTTCACGTCCCCGTTCGTGCCCGGCGGGCAACTGTTAGCCTCGGCTAGCAGGCTGACGAGGCTCTGGTATTTTTTTCGACAAGGATGAATGTCGTAGGATCGACAGTGTAGCATTCCCGTATTGACCGAAACTTCACCGAACGTACAGATTGTGTTTTGTTGCGAATTGGGGCTGACATATACTCAATGACTGACGGATGGGAATGTAGTAGCTGGTATGGGCATGTTTGCGTTTTTTCGTGAATCGCGTCAAACGAGTCGAAAAGCGTGATATTTTATCTGTGATTTCTGGTTTTGCTGATCTGTGATTATGTTATATCTGTGATATTTGTTATGCCAACTAGGGTTTTCACGCCTTCGTTGGTATTGTTTTAATTTTTTGTTGCTGTGATATTTTCCTGGCCCGGTCCTTGCCGTCTCGATGGGTAGGAATGCGGCTCCCGACGAACTCGTTCTCATCGGCCACGCGTAGGAGTCGGCGTCTGCCCGAACAGCTTGAGCGAGCTTGCCCAGTAAGGAGACGTCGTCTTCCCTCGTACGGATGCGTTCGTGGGCGTCGATGTGACGGCTTCCGCCCCGTCGAGGTGATATGAACACAGGTCAGATGTGGGTCCTGTGATACTCTGTGGCATTGTCCCGTTCTCTATAGCCTCGACTCAGACGAACGTGGCTTAGTCATCGTACCGGTCTCCCGTGGGGGTTGACCCCAACATCTGACAGAACGGCACATGTACCCAGTAATCAGTTATCTGACAGAACAGTACATGTTGCTCAGTAATCAGATGTCACTGTCCGTACACGTGTGAGTTCCTAGGTGTTGACGAAGCCATTTCGGAATTGTCGAGACTATGGGGGGGGGGGCGGAATCGTGTCACAGAGCAAGAAATTTTGAAATCTGTGATATTGTGGTTTTTATTTTTTAATAAGATTGTTTTTAATCTGTTTTGTTTTAACGATGTACCACTGAAGGCCTTTTCCACCCGAGGTGGTACATCAATTGTTGTTCTTATCTGTAATATTTTGTTGTGCCGCTGTGGGCTTGCTATTGTGACCCTTCAGCGGTATTGCTTTTTAACTACTTATTGCGGCACTGGTCGGCCTGTGGCTCCCCAATGACGTAATAAGATTTTCCACTTATTTTTTTCTTTCTTTCTTATGATATTACTGTGCTCTTGTGATCTTGTGATCTGTGATATTTTTACGCAGTATTCTCCACTCCGAGGCCCTTTACACCTCGGAGTTTCATCGTTGGTTTTTAGTCCTTGGTGACCGGACGTTCTGGCTGGTACTTAATGTACCGCCACCAAGGACTGTCCTCTCTTTATGAAGCCTGGAATGGCAGGGCCCATCAATGGATTTTATTATGTGTATGTTTTGTCCGTTGTCTAGTGCATTTATATGTCCCTGTCTTTACGTGTTGTTTTTATTTATATCGTGTTTGGCGGCGCATGCCCTCAGTTGGCGATGTCGCCGGGCGCTGCTGACCGCGCCATCCACCGGCAGCAGTACCCCAATTTTAATAAAAAAAAATAAAATAATAATAATAATATTTGGTGGTGAGGGCACCTATAGCAGCTACCCTTGGCATCCGTGAGGGATATTTATCCCCCATTGGTGTCAAGGAGGCTAAGGGTCCCAGGGCTAGTTTATGCGCAATATAGAAATCTTCGGATTCCATTAGCCTCTGACTACCCAAGATCGGCACCTTTCCTTCTCGAGGTACCACAAAAGATGCCGGATCAAAATTTTCGACGAGGACGAACGTTGTAGGATCGACAGAGGTTTCCACCGTATGTGAAAAATACCATCGTCTGCTAGATGCTTGTTATTCTCGCCCTGATGTCTGGCTGTAGCGTCGTATGTGTTTAGTATCCATATGAGTGTGAATACCGAAATCGTGACTCGAATTCGGAGGAGTCGAAAAAGTGATATCGTTCTGTGATTTGTGGAACTCTCGTCTGTGATAGCCTTGTACCTGTGTTTTTGTTTTATCTTTTTACTTTGCATCCACCGATTGGTGCACACCGATGATGCATTTCTGTGATAAAGAGCCGTGTTTTGTTCTCATCATGTCGATGGGTAGGAGCGCGGCCCTCGACGCACTGGTTCTCCTGTGTGAGCGACGTCTGTCTGAACGGTTCGAGCATGCTCACCTAGTAAGCAGAAACATCGGTCGTTCCTCACATGGATACGTTCTATGGGGTCGATGTGGCCGCTTCCGCCCCCTCGGTGTGATGGGAACAAAATGGGAATTTCTGTGATACTCCGTGGGATTGTCCTGTTCTCTGTAGCCTGGACTCGGACGAATGTGGCCTAGTCAAGTATCGGTCTCCCGTGTAAGTTAAACCCCGACGTCTGACTGAACGGTTGTAAGTTATTCACTTAGTAAGCAGACGTCATTTGTTCCTTATACGGACGAGTTCCTATGAGTTGACGAAGCCGTTTCGGAATTGTCGAGAGTATGGAGAGCAGGATCTTACCACGGAGCAGTTATTTGTTTTTTTGTGCTGTGATAGTTATGTAACCAGAGCTGTGATATTTCTTGTTTTGTCTTTTTTTAACTAAGTCTTGCGTTGTTGCTTCCTTTTTTTAACCATTTGTGTTTTTGTGTTGGTCCCTTTTAACTTTGTTATGCCACCAGAGGCTCTTTACACCCCTGGTGTTATTGTTTTAATTCGTTTTTATACTTTTAGACAGAATGCTCCTAGTCAGCTGGTCTGACTGGTGTTTGTTATCTCTTTTTTAAGCCTGTATTTATTATGCCACTAGATGACTTCATGCCGCTAGTGGCACTTGTATAAAAAAAAAATTTAATTTTGAAATAAATGGGTAAAATTATATATATGAATGTGGAATTGCTTTGCATCGCTGGGGGGTTCATCCATTCAGCGTTGCAAAGATCTCATACCCATCTGAGGCAGGGCACTTCGTTGGTTTTGGCGTTATACGCTCTGCCCTGTCCTTATAGAGCATTTCCCTAGACCCTGGGATGGCAGGGTTTGCTTGTTAGTTTGTTTTTATTGTATGTGTTTGTCCGTTGTCTAGTGCATTTATGTGTCCCTGTCTGTTTTGTGTATGTTTTTTATTTACTATCGTTTGTATGGCGGCGCATGTCCTCCGCTGGCGATGTCGCCGGACACTGCTGACCGCGCCATCCACCGGCAGCAGCGCTCCAATTTAAAAAAAAAATAATAATAATAATAAGGTGGTTTGCGGTACCGCGTATCCAAATCACTAAGGTAGTTTGAGGTACTTATAACTGTTTCCCTTGGCACCCGTGGGGGAGAACATCCCTCATTAGTGTCGAGGATGCTAAAAGGGTCCCCAGGGGTAAGTTATGCGCAATATAGGAATCTCCGGGTTCCCTTAGCCTCTGACTACCCAAGATCGGTATCCGCGACGAAGAGTCGCATCCGTCTCGAGGTGCCACCGTTGTTAACAAAAGATGCCGCTCTAGAGGAGTAAACCTCGATAATAAATCCGTTTGTGTTCCAGGGGTTTGTTGTAACACCCGGTTGCCTCGGTGGTCGGTTGCTCCCCGAGCTAAGGCCTGGTGCTGTCTAAGTACCAACCCTTATACGTGTGAGTCAACCAGCGCTAAATGGTTGTCCCTGCGACCGGGCTAACTACCCCCAGCAGGTATCTACTAGTTCCAAACGGTAACAGAACTAGAAAGGCTGGTCGTGCCGCGGGTGTCTCGGATGGGCCCGCACAAAAAGACGGAACCAGTCAAAATTCATCTTCTCGTCTCGTGCGCCTGGAGTGGATGGACAGCTTGAGGATAGATTTGCTCACGTGCCGCACACAAAGTGAGCCAAATAAGAGAGGGTACATGACAAGGATGCACGCCATATGGTGCCAGATGTATCCCGAACACTCTAATTTAACGCCACAAAATCTGCGTGACTATGTAGCCCGAATCATTAAATTAAACATACCTACCGGACATGACGATAATCGAGAAGCTCGCGAAGAAGCTAGGGTTGCTGAAACTGCGGTGGTGGAAGTTGAACAGGATTCTGCGGTCCACGGTGAGAGCTCGACCAATAACATCATAGAGCGGGATCAACCGGTAACTTATGGTGAGAGCATAGTTACTGAGACACAGACGGACTTGTTAAATGAAGCCAACACAGACACTGTGCTAGAGTCTAACACCAGAACGAGTTCAACTCCCACACAGAATGATGCCGATCTAAATAAATCCCTTTCTGTCTCAGACAATTTAAGAAAATAATTTCGCGATCTTCTCGATACCGATTTAGACTTTGACAAACGACCACGTTCCAAACGCCGATGAACGTTAGTAAAGGACGAACAACTGACCCGACTAAACGAAATTTTGGACGATCATCTATCCCCATCCAGTGATCTCACCGACGTCGACAACGCAGTATATGCAGCGATGCGTGACCTGACCCCATGTACTAAGCAGTAAAAGACTGCAGAGGAGAAGGCACGTATTCGTATTAAACAAATTGACACTAAGGTGAGGGCACTACGACAGCTGGTATCGCGTATCCAATGTGTGATAGAATATATTCAGACCAACTGGCGTTTTACGCGAAAGGTACGGGCTTTTGCCAGAGAACTAAGGTACCGCTATCACACGATAATTTTGGGCAATCTGTTGACTCAAACAGACACATTTGGATAAGATACGCGCATTGGCCCTGGCCAAGAAGAAAGTAGCCCGGAGTGAACGGTGTGTTAGGGAAAATAAGATCTTTAACTCGAACCCTTCACGCCCGTTCGCATCTAAAAGCCCTGTCGTGGAGTAACCGCCGACGGTCGACGCAATAGAAGATTATTGGCGGGGGATATATGAGACGACTAAAGAGACTGACTTGGACTGTATTCTCATCAGCCAGTTTAGATGGTACTGCAAACAACAGCTTGGCAAAGTGCCATCTCATACCATTGTAACATCTGTTGATAAAGAGGAAGTCGAACTTGCTTTCAAAGGCAAGAAGAACTATTCGGCTCCGGGCATTGATGGAATAACGAATTTTTGGTGGAAGAAGCTCACTAGTACCCACCGCCACCTTGCCCGTATATTTTCAAATTGGTTATTTAACTGTGAGCCAATACCATCGTGGCTCGCTGAGGGAAGAACGGTCCTAATACCGAAAAAAGGAGACCTATCACAACCACAGAACTACAGACCGATAACGTGCCTGAACACTGTGTATAAAGCGTTCACTTCCATCCTATATGAACGCATCTTGAAGGCGATTGAACCAGTGTGGAGTTCAATCTATGAACAACGAGGTTCAAAAAGAGGAATGTCGGGTTGCAAAGACAACTTGCTGGTCGACAGATGTATCTGTCAGGACGCTAGACAGCACAAACGTAACCTGAGCATGGCCTGGGTGGACTATTGAAAAGCATTTGACACAACGTCGCATGAGCTCATTATCTATTTGCTCCATTGTCTGCGAGTCCACCCCGACATTATTAAATGTATTGAACACCTGTTGCCGCTCTGGAAAACAAGGTTCACAATAACATCCGGTGAGCACGTTGTGTCAACGGAGTTGGTGACATACAAACGAGGCGTATACCAAGCAGACAGCCTCAGCCCACTTTTGTTTTGCATCTCGTTGTTACTCCTGTCAATCAGCCTGAGAGAGGAACCCGGCTACTTGTGTGGCCCGGTAGGAAATCGCGAGCATAAAGTCACACATTTATTTTATATGGATGACTTAAGTCAGAGAGTGATCTCAACTGCGCTCTTAAATTAACACACGAATACACGCACGCGATCGGCATGGAGTTCGGACTGGACAAATGCGCAGTGGTGCACTGTAAGCATGGTGTAGTTCCAAATTTTGATTCACACGCCTAGTTAGTGGAT
This sequence comes from Brachynemurus nebulosus, assembly GCA_035578155.1. Classification (NCBI taxonomy): domain Eukaryota; kingdom Metazoa; phylum Arthropoda; class Insecta; order Neuroptera; family Myrmeleontidae; genus Brachynemurus; species Brachynemurus nebulosus. The sequence goes on from JAPWDM010000007.1 coordinate 13,743,462, forward strand.
GGAAGCATCATAGAACATCTTGATGAAGGAGCGACCTGTACGTAGATTTTAAGAGAGTCGTCGTCTGATCTGCCTACAGAACGGAGGTCAGTTATCAGTTGGCTTGCCTACAAATGGGAGCTCAAGTAACTGACACAAGCTTTTGTTTTTCTATGTATAATCATACCATGTCTTAAGTTATACGTATTTACATTATTTATAACATGAATTCCAAAAATTCGGAATTGTCCGAGGTCACAGATTTGCTGTTATAACTAACTTATATTGGTTTTTAAAACAAACGTACTATAAAACATTCGCATCTATGGTTTTTAAGGTATTTATTATTTTTGATTCCTTTTTCGGCCATCTGTCAAAGTGCATCATTTTCTCTGTTTTTTCAAAGCGTCTTTTCATTAATTAGATATTTCTTAAGTATTACATTCGTTGCTGTTAATTCTTATTATCATCAGGTAAGTTATTTGTTAAAAATTACAATATTTAGTTTAAATATGAAAAATTATTTTCTAATTGTGAAAGATTCAGCCATGTTGGACTTTCTTGAAATAACAGTGGGGCTATTTATACAAATTTTTAAGTAATCAAAATAATAATTATAAATTTAAACGTTTAAATTAATAATTAAAAATAAATTAAATTTATGTTTTGTTTTATCGTAGCATGGTTTTTAACGAAGAACACGATCGTTTTTTATTAAAAGCGTATTACAGAAGTGCGACAGAAACCAATGAAAACGTGTGGAAGTACGACTATGACATTACACTACGACATTTTAACGTTCAATTTACCGAATTTGAATTAGAAATGGACAGAAGTACTTTCAGATAGTATATTTAGCGTCTGGCTGGAAGATTTGAAACAACGAGTTCTGTAAAAAGAGGATCTTCGACAGGTTATCATTGATTATAAATATTTCAGAATTTTTTTAGCGTGCTTATTTATTTAACCTGTTTGTACAGGCAGACCAAAAATCGTTACAGCCGAAGTTGTTGAAGATTTAAGAGCACGAATAAATCGCAGCCCAAAATAATCTCTATCTCAGCTATCAGCACAAGTTGGGATTTCCAAAACAAGCTGTCATAGAGCTCTACATAAAGATTTAAAAATGCGTGCATATAAAGTTTCAGTGGTTCAAGAATTACATCTGTTGGATTACGGTCAACGGGTATCATATTGCCGTTGGTTTCAAAATACTGTGGACGACAATTTTTTGAATCACTGTTTCTTCTCTGATAAAGCATGGTTCCATTTAAGTGGCTATGTAAACAGTCAAAATTATAGAATATGGAAAATCCTCACCAATTTGTTGAAACCACATTACATTCAATAAAAATTGGAGTATTTGTTGCTATGCCGCGACAACGTATCGTTGGGCCAATCTTCTTCGAGGGGTCACATGTACACATAATCATAAAAAATCACATGTACATAGTTGATAATGATTTTAAAAAAAAAAAAAAATTTTTTTTAAAAATAATCCCAACATAGTTGTAACCACATCAGATAAGGGTAACAAAACAGTTCTTATAGGTAAAACTAACTACATAAATAAAATAGAAGAACACCTAAATGATAAACACACATATTTAAAAATAACTAAAAATCCCTTAAAAAAAATAAAAAATAAAATCAAAACATTTACTAATGGCCTGTTTAATAGAAATCTAATTGATAAAAAAACTAGATATCATCTACAAAATAGCGGACAAACAATTCCAAAGATATACTTTAAACCAAAAATTCATGAACAAAACTACCCTCTGAGACCCATTGTGTCAAAAATTAACTCACTTACAAAAAATTTAACTATTTACATTACAGATATCCTTCAAAAAAGTTTCAAAAGCAAATACAGTATAAAAATTCTTATGATTTTAGTAAAGAAATAAATAATTATCATATAAACCAACAACAAGAACTTATTAGATGTAAAAAATTTATTTACTAACATTTCCTTAAATTTCGTAACAGCCGTAATTAGAAAAAACTGGCATACAATAAAACAATTTATACAATTGAACAAAGAAAGCTTTTTTGAGGGATTAAATATGATTCTAAATAACACATATTTTCACACCAAATACTCAAATAATTTTTATTTACAACTTATAGGGGTACCCATGGGTTCCCAGATAAGCCCTATTGTTGCAGAGTATGTCATAGACTATTTAATTGATCAAGCTATAAAAAGATTAAATAAGAAAAAATATTGTAATACATTAAATCTATAAGTATGTCGATGACATATTCGCAATAATAGACAAAAAAGATTCCATAGATATCTTACAAGAATTCAATAATACACATCCAAAACTACAATTCACAATAGAAAAAGGAGAAAATAAAAAACTGGAATTTTTAGATACAATGGTTCTCAGAAGAAAGGATACACTAATCACACTATGGAACACGAAACCATACCACTCAAATAGAGCTATAAACTACCTATCCAACCATAACGAAAACATAAAAATAAATATAATACAAAATCTATTAAACAGAGCCATAAAACTCACTAACGTAAAATATAGACCAGAAGCCATTAATAAAGCCAAACAGATTTTGCTCAATAACAATTATCCACCAGAACATATATATAATGTCCTACATCAATTAACAAACCAATATTACAACACACTAAAAACCAAAAAAGCTACAAATATATCTAATACAACAAAAAATTATATAATATTACCCAACATAAACAAAAAAATCAATAGAACTTTAAAAAGCTTACTCAATAGGAATAATAACCAAACAGTATTTAAATACCAAAACAAAATAAAAAACATATACACAAAATTAAAAACCAAAACAAATAAATGGGATAAAGATAATATAGTATATAAAGTCCCCTGTGAATGTGGGGATAACTATGTGGGACAAGCCAGGAATTTTCTAAAAAATAGGATTTATACACACAAATATAGTATAAAAACAGGTAAAAATACTACAGGTTTACAGTTACACACCTATAATTTATCACATTCTTTCAATTTTGACAAAACAGAGATTCTTGATGTCGAAAGTGACTTGAAGAAAAGAATTTACTCAGAAAGCTTTTACATAAATACGATACAAAATTGCAATATACAAATAGAAATTGATAACTAAACTCAAACAATATTACAAAAATACTTTAAACTATGTTAGCGAGACCTCCAACCACTAAAATACAATCTGTAACTTTTTATATTTCATATGTCTTATCAATGTTTATCAAATTTTTGCATTTTCATAATCGTTAATCTAAATCAAAATTAGCGCTAAACAGAATATCATATTACAGTCATGCGCATTAACGAATACTCACTTACTACACAACAAGACATACAAGAATACGCCATCTTATAAATTAGTTTTACTTAAAACACCACACAAACATGATGTAACTCCAATTTTCATTTTTTATTATCGTGAATATATCACATCAATCAAATAAAAATGTACAATAAAAATGGTTCCATATCTGTGATTAATACAATTGTCATTACGATTTTAAACAAATTACGACATATCAATCAAAAACGTAAATCTGATACTGCTTAGAAATAAGGTAACCTAAATTAATCATATACTAATCACACTATCACTTAATGATAATCCTTATTATTTCCAGGTTATAAAAGTTTAAAACATTGATGTGACACATGAAAACTTTAACTTAAAAATGATATTGTATATAAATAATTTATATTTTAACCTTTTTAACAAAAACGTCAAAAAAATTTTAATTAGTATGTAAAATTTGACCAACACATTTGTCAAATGTGGAATTTATACAGTATATAATGGTGCTTGAAAAATTCGTAAAAGAATGAAATACATATCGTAATTTTAAATTAATCGTTGTTTTCATAAAACTGGTGGAAAAATAAACACATCCCTACATATTATAAAATTATTCCACCGAAAGAAACTTGTTATAAACAATTATAAATTCAAATTAAATTATAAAAACTATCAACAAAAGTGTAACTGATAATAAAATCAATTATTTTAATAAACATAAAAATAAATCAATTGGTGTTGTAATTCTTACAAGGATCTTACATCAACCTTACAAGGATCTTACATCAACCCATAGACCCGGATTTCACAATTACATTACGTAGTATTCTGTTTTTTTACGTAAAACAATTTTTTGAAAAACAAGTAGTTTGAAGAGGGATAAAAAAAAATGTACTCTCTCTTACATGGTGAACGTCGAATAGAACGGATTCCAAATGTGCTATAAAATTTAATAATAAAAATTGGGCGGTAATTGTTATCAAACTTCAACATGTTAAGTATTTTTTTTTTTTTTAAATTTTGATTATGTTGTCGGAAATTTACTCAATATAACGTAAAAACCCCTATACCGGAACATAATTTTTAAGTGTGTCATTAAACTGGCTTCTAAAATTTAATAAATACCCATTTTTTTTTTCTTAATAAGCATGGAACCAAGTTTTTATAATCCAATGAATATGTTTTTAAACAAATACAATTTCCAAAAAGCTGAATATTCTTTCATGATAATTAACCCTTTCGCGACGTGCTATTTTCCTATTAAGTATGTCCATAAGACGGGCAGTTTTCGAGGTTTGCGGAATCGTATGGTCTTCTAAAGTTCAATATAAATTTGGTAATTACATACTTGTAAAAAAATACTTTTTGAAAAAAAAACTTCTTTATTGTAAGTCGGATAAATACGGTCTTCGACTATTTGTCACATTTTTTTATCACGGGAATATACGGTCTTCGGCGCGAAAAGGTTAAAGGAATGAAACGTGTTTCACATTTTGTCAGCTTCATATAGGTTCACTTTGGGCACGAGGCAATTGTGAGTCGATAGGCTCCAAATAATGATTTGGATACGCTAGTTTCTGAGCACTTACTCAGATGTAAATTTAATAAGTGCTCTCATATTTGCTAATCACCTAAAGCATCTTTCGTATTTGCTATAAACTTTCTTTGTCTTTTGGAATTGTCTTTTGGATTTTTTGGACGGACGTTTTACTCAGACTGATAAGTCAAATATGACTAAAAATTTAGAAACCAAACCTACAAAGAAAAAGGAAATGAAACGATTAGAGCCATGTGAGGTCTAATCGGTCAGGGACGAACAACAGAAACAGTTCTTTACAATACTTTTACAAAACTGATCAAAGTGTGCAACCTCTAAATATTAGCCAATCTTCTTGAAATTTGGCATATATATTTTTTATATCCCTGAGACTCGGGGCAAAAGCAAAGTCTGCAAAGTCCTTACAAAATGAAACACCCTAACATATATATATATATATATATATATATATATATATATATATATATATATATATATATATATATATATATATATATATATATATATATATATCCTACTATCGTTAGAGCGTCCGTAAATTACAATATTGCATTGCATAGAGCGTCCATCATCACGGACGCTTTATGCATATCACATGTAAAACTTCACCAGTTGATTAGTGGCACCAAATGGAGTGTAATTTTAAAATATTGTGTGACGCTTGATTTTCGTTAGAATGCAAGGAAATATTCATCTCCAAGTATACTTAAGTTCAGTAAATTGCCGTAAGAGTTGTTACTATCGTTAGTGTATATTCTACAATATATATATATATTTCTTTTATGTTCTCGCGAGTAGAGCGTCCAGTAAATTTGGCAATCTCTTTGATGTTTTATATCCATTTACGTCTCTCCAACACCAACTCCAATCGCAATACATACGTATTATTTTATTATTATGTATGTATTTTTAAATTTATAACGTAATAATTTATAACGTATTTATTAAATATTATTGTTGTTGATACGTAAGTATAAGGTTATGTTTTAATAAATTATTATTACTTGCTAAATAAGTTAAATTATTGACAATATCTGGTATAAATAACTTCAAAGGAAAATTTTACATATTAGACAATTACTTCAATATTAAATATGAGTAGTTGTTAAAAACATTTTCGTTGCAACCTGATCAAAAATTTTTCATCAGCTTCAGAATTAGAGCAGTATTGTTAACAATTGTAAAGTACTTATTTTTTGGTTCAGAAATCTTGAGATATTTTCATAATATTTATTATTTTAGTTTTTTTCGACCGTTTAGTTATGGAAAATAAACACGGTACTGGACGGCTATTTCCTCCTGAATATGTAAGTTGTAACAAAATTACGAGAAGTTAGCTTGCTTGTTTTAAACATTACCTGTAAAATATTTCTTTCAGTATAGCACCTGTTCTGCTAATAGTAAGCGTAAAAATGGTAATTGGTTTTGCAATAAACCGTTATCTCCAATTCAAAATCCAAATATTTCGTCCTCGGATGATTCAATTTGTTATTCGATTAAAAATAATACCATGGCGACAATTAAGGAAAAAAATGTTGATTTCAACAATGATGTGGTACCTATATTTTTTAAGTTTTTTATATAAAATATACAAATTTTTCTCTCTTAAATTAGATAAAAATGAAGTAAAATTTAAATAATTGTATTAAAAGTTCACAAGTAAACTATAGGTTGTCTCAGAGATATAAAAATTTAATTCAAAACATGAGATGTACAAATACATAAATATCTCTTGCAATTTTAGGATGAACTATGTGAAAGTTATTCAGATGATCTTCAAAATGATCCAGATTTTGTTCCCTTCAGTGATTCTAGTACCGAAACTATCAATGAGGATTTTACATATAACGAGCAAAACCGCAAGGTTTGTTTCTTTCAATAATTTTCTACTACATTTCTTATTTCCTTTTTCATTTACTCTCGGAAATAAATAATTTCGGTTAGAAAATCCTATTTGTAAAACTAATGAAAGAATATAATGAAATGTAATAATAGTACAACAAATAATAGTACAAGATCCGGTACCAAAATCCTGCAGGTATCTGTTTTATATATATTGCCTAAAATATAGCCACAATTACCTTTAATCACAGGTTTAAAGTGAATTAAGCGTCATTTGATGGAAAATGAAGTAAAGATGTGAAAAAAAAGCAACCCAGTCATAAAGTGTAATGACCGGGTTGCTATCAATAATCTTTCATTTGAATCAAATTTTATTTAAAAAAAAAGAACAGATATCTGCAGGATTTTGCTACCGGATCTTAGACTTTAACGTGAATATCATACGTAAACCTAGAGCATATTTTAAGCTGATTTCTTTTACGTTTTAAAGGAGGATGAAACCAAATCACAAGAAACTGTTGTAGCAGAACCATGCTCATCTACACAGCTTTGTCGATCTAGCTCAACAGATTTGGGAAAACTTAAAAATAACGGTGAAATTCGCAAAGGTAACAAGAAGAAAGACTTTTGTTTTTTTTGTGAAAGTTATGTTCTAAATTTCGCTAGACACATAACTAGGAATCATGGAATGGAGCAAGAGGTTCAAAAAATTAATACATTTCCTCTTAAGAGTGATGAAAGAAAAAAATTGCTCACTAAGTTAAGAAAAAAAGGGAATTTCTTGAACAGCAGTTCTGTTTGCAAGCCAGTGAGAGAATCAGTAACAAACAATAAATTATTTATTACCGTGCACTAACTGTATGGGTTTTTATTCAAGCAAGCAACTTTGGCGCCACAGAAAAGATTGTATGGGATTTAGTGATAAATCACATCAAACTAAAGCGCAAAATTTCCTAATTCAAAATCTACCTGTTGACAAACAACTTAGAGATATTGTTTTTCCAAGGATGAGACCAGACGAGATATTCTTAACTGCGAAAAAGGATGTGTTAATATGCGCATTTGGTGCTAGATACTTGAAAATTCATCGAGAGAAGCATTTTGTAAATGTTACTTCACGTAAAATGCGAGAACTTGGAAGACTTCTATTAGAAATTAAGCGACAAAATTCTATTATAAAAAATCTTTTTGATGCCTTGAAGCCTGAACATTTTGACTTATTAGTGTCAGCTACAAAAAAGATATCTCATTATAATGAAGAAAATGATTTCTATGAATCAGCATCGACAGCTTTAAATATAGGAACTTCAATTAAACAATGTTGTGAAATCGCTATTGTTTTTGCCCTCAAAAGAAAGCAAATTTATTCTACAATTCCAGCAGCAGAAGCAGAAGCTGATTTAAAAACTTTAATTCAACTTATTGAAAATCATTGGCGTTTTGAAATATCAAGTCAGGCGTCAACTGATCTAAATATGAAAAAGTGGAATAAAATTACAATGGTACCACTGGCCAGTGATTTGAAAAAATTGAAAGAATATTTGACTTTGAAAGCCAATATGGCAGTAAAAGGCTTAGAAGCTAATAACGCAGATGAAAATTCCTATACTACTCTATTAGAAACAATTTTTTGTAGAGTACTCTTACTCAATAGACGACGGCCAGGAGAATTACAAAGACTGCCACTTCATTTATACGAGCGCTCTGAGGAACAGTCTCAACATTATGAAGAATTTTCACATATAGTGACACCTTCAGAAAAAATATTACTTCAAAGCTTCAAGAGAGTTGTTATAAGAGGAAAAAGAGGTCGGGGAGTTCCAGTACTGTTCAGTCCAGATGTGCAAGAACATATAAATATTTTACTCACTTTTAGAGATAAATTAATGAAGAATAATAACACTTATCTATTTGGGAAACTTAACTCAGTTGAGCCTATTTGTGGCTATAAAATTATTAAAAAATATGCAACATTATGTGGTGCCAAAAACCCTGAAGCTATCACAGCTACTAAATTACGTAAACATCTAGCCACGCTTACGCAAGTATTAAACATGTCTGATAGCGATTTAGAACAATTAGCGACGTTCATGGGACATACTGTAGGAATACACCGAAGTTCATATCGATTACCAGACGATGTATTTCAAACTGCAAAAATTTCGAAATTATTATTACTTATGGAAAAAGGTGCAGCAGCTGAATATAAAGGAAAATGTTTAGACGAAATTAATATTGATTTAAATATAGATTTAGATGAAAATCATGAAGCAGATGACGACGATAATCAACCGTTACTACTACCAGAAAACATTGAAATCAATACTAATACTTTACTATCGGTAGAAAATCCTACATATTCTTCAGTGGATGTACTACCGAAACAAAAGAAACAAAAAAGAATATTAGTTACATGGACTAGTGAACAAAAAAAAGTTGAATCCGTGAATTTTTCATAAATCATATCAAAAAAAGAAAGGCACCAAAAAAACATGAATGCGTATCGCTTAAAGATAAATACGAAAAGTTATTTGAAAATAAAGATTGGCAAAAAATTAAAGTATTTATACAAAATACGTACACAAAGCAAAAATAAAACTAATAATCAGTGGTACAATTTTATCAAAATGAATACATTTTATTCATGTATTATATTGAATGAAAAATTGAATTACTTATTTTTGAATCCTCTGAGGTCTTCGCTATATTCTAAACATGATTTAATTTTTAATGATACAAAAAAGTAAAATAAAACAATTAAAAGTGAAATGTTATCATTTAAATCTTAAGCAAACTTGAAAAACTAAAAATTAAAATTTAAAAATAAAAACTAAAAATTTGAAACAAATGTAAATCCTGAATTTATAAAAATTGAATGCTAATAGTAACTTAAAAGGAATTTTAACTTAAACTGGTTATAAACCTAAATATTAAGTGAATTTCGAACCGGCTTTTCATGCAATTTCTTTAAGCTACGAATCAAATGATAATATTTTGCTAAATTTTTTGAACCTTTGCTTTTTTAATTTACTGACAATTCTGTTTTTCAGCAATTATACATTTATATTAACTGATACCGTTTTCTTTATTAGTCAAGTTTTGAATACAATGAAATTTTTTTTTTTAATTTCATATGTTAGAAATAAATTGAAAATTTTAATTGAATTCTGCGTTCTTATTTTCTTAAATTTATTTTTCTTCTATTTTTACACATTTAAATTTTGACAAAATTTCCCATCTTTTATTATCAATTTTAGATTATTACAACAACCTAAAAAAATAAACGTTTAAGCTCATGATAACCGATGTCCCATATAGGGGACAAAATATTCTAGGTACGTTGAGCCAAATTTTTAAATTGATGGGAATAAAAATTTTTTTTGGGTTTAAAACTCTTTCAGTTCAATCTTACGACCATTTGGAACTATGACAATTCAAAAAAGTATTTTATTTAACAGATTTTCAAAATGTCCCATATGTGCGACATTAGTTATCAGAGGTTGTGATTTTCGTCATACAATCTAAATAAAAAAGCATATTTAATAGAAAATAAAATATATATTCTTTAAATAATAAAATTATATATTTATTTAAAAACAAAAACCAAGCGTATTTAATCGAAAATAAAATATTTAGTTCTTAATTAACAAAAATATTCAGCCTTCTGATTATTAGAGGCAGGTTTTCTAGCGTCATTGTGAAAACTAAAACGTAAGTAAACTCATTTTTTCAAATGAAAATCTTTAAAACAATTTCTATCCTTTGCAAGACATAAACGCATATCACATTTCGTACACTTTAAGATTGAATTACCAATACAATGAGTATTAGTGACTCAAACTGGCACAAATTGAGCATAGCAATACTAATACAAAATACATAAAAAGTATTTGTTACCTTTAACACACTTTGTCCCATATATGGTACATTAACTTTATACAGCTTATAAATTCAAAATTTTCTGATAATTTACTTCGAATTTATAATATAAGTAAAATTTTCTCTCTAAATAACTAACTGATAACGAAAGTTTCACATAGCATGTAATATTTTCAAAAATATAAGTAACTGAAAATAGACATACATGCGCATCATATAAAACATATCAAAGGTGTTTGTTTGAATGCGAATTTTTATCCTTGTTATCAACAGTAAAACTAAATCTGATTTACATAAATTTATTAGAGGATTCAATTTTAAGATAAAGCTTACAAAAATAAAAATCGAATGAAAACACACAACAATATTTTTGTTTAAAAATGAATGTCCCGTATTTGGGGCAAAAGTTCTCAACGGGTGTGAAAAATTGTTGAACGGCTGGGACCGAAGAGGTTAACTTGAAATTTGGCTACTAAAATTAATTTCATTATCAAAAGTTTAATGTAAATGAATCATCAATGATCGTAAAAACGAAATTCAAATATTACCATTTACATAATGCATAGGATACACATGTGCCATGAAGTGCTCTAATCCGAACCTATTGACCCTAATTCGGTCCTAGTGTATTTTGTCTATGGTCGTGTTAAAAAATCAAAATTTCATAGCTTACAATATCTGTAGCATCTTTTTAAAATTAGAGAGATATTTCTAACAAACTACTAATGTTATATAAATTTTTCTGGCATGAAATTTTGATTTTTTAACACAACCATAGACAAAATACACTAGGACCGAATTAGGGTCAATAGGTTCGGATTAGAGCACTTCATGTTATATACCCATAAAACTACTAACTTTATTGTGAATTCAGTAACTAAAAACTGCGAGTATTTCATTTCATTAATCATCTAACTATCAAATAATATTATTTAAGAATTGCAACAACAAAAATAATATGCACAATCTAAGCTATTTGATATTACTAATGTATCACAATAATCCGGCAACACCGCTGGACGCCCAATAATCGACTACATATAATTTCATATATTTAGTGGACGTTCGATGAGCTATTAACTGAAAAAAAAATTGTATATCAACGACGCCTTATAGATAGACACATAAAAGGACGCTCTACGTATACAATATTGAAATACAAAATTTTATTTTGCTTTTGAATTTGGTAAAGCGAAGGTAATAGTCACCACTTGAATAAAAATAAAAAATATTCACAAAAAATATAAAGCAATATAGTGTTTTAAAAATAGTTAGAAGGGGACGCTTTATTAATGTTTTCTGAAAGGACGCCTTAATGTTAGTAGGATGTATATATATATATATATATATATATATATATATATATATATATATATATATATATATATATATATATATATATATATATGTATGTATATATATATATATACATATATATATATACATATATATATATATATATATATATATATATATATATATATATATATATATATATATATATATTTCTTTAATTAAGTAAGGAAACAGTAAATGCGAAGTGAATTTAAATTGAAAAACAATCATTCTATTAATAATAATTTTTGTTATTAGACGTTTCTTCCAGAAATAACTTCATTAATATGTAAATGTCAAAATGTCAAAACTGTTCCAGTATTGGATCCCGTTCCAGTATGGGAGCTTTTACGTTATTTAGTTTAGGATTTCATAAATAAAAAAAAAAAATAGTAAAAGAAATTTAAATGTAAAATCTAGTATGTAAGGTAAAATTTTCAATTCATATTTACATTCACGTTGTTCGACTTACAAGTTTTCATTTAGACTTAGCATTACCTGTTTCTGGGAAAACTCGTCAGCGACTAAAATTTAATTAGCATTAGTATAATTACTTTCGTTTTAGATTAAGAAAATTTTCTTTACTGAATGAGTTTCCGGAAAATAGTTAGGTTATTTAGTAAATAAGGTTGTAGTTTAAATATTACATAACCTTATCCGTCCATTTCCGGTTCCCCGTGCTGTATATCCGTGTATATTATAGCCATCCGTAATTTAAATTTGGCGCAGCATCCATTTAGTCATTCCGAATTAGTAATGCTATCTTTCGTAGTACCGCTTTATTGTTAATTCCTTTTCAGTAAAATTTCCCTCATAGCGTTCAAATTACCAAGTTCTCTTTAACCAATTTAACTTAAATTTAACAGATTAGTGTAAATCTAACGACAATTCAGTACTTTTATTTATTTATTTATTTAATTAATTTTTTTAATAGTTTTTCTATAGGTAGAAACATAGCCCCGATCTTGCGATGAAATAACAGAAACTGCCGACGAAAGGATTCAATCCGGACCGGGGCAATTTTTAGAATTGCTAGTTCCATTAGATAAAATGATACAGTAGACTCTCGTTAATTCAAACCTGCGATAATTCGAAACTCTCTATAATTCAAAGGTATCACGAGTTCCCTACAAAATCTCTTTATATTTCGAACTAAAACAATACATTTTTATACACTTGGTAATTCGAACGAAAAAATCATTACTACGTAACAAAACGACGCGTTAATTCGAGCTCATCAGCGCCAAACACTCGACAATTCAAAGTTGCAGAGAGAAAGAGACAGAAAGATTGTAAGTATATTTTGAGACAAATTCAATTTAATTCATCGTAAATGCTTAAAAAATTAAAATTGTTACCTGTGATAATTCGAACCTCTCTATGATTCGTAATATTTTAAGAGACCCTCGAGTTTCGAATTAACGAGAGTCAACTGTATTAGTTTTAGTACATATAGATTGGATCTTGAAATACTCCCATTTGACGATCGTAAAAGAAACTGGCTTAGATGATCGAACAGAAAGAAAAATTTTGACTGGATTTCGAAATATTTTAACCGTTTGGTTATTTGAATTGAGCACAGAATTAGGAGAAGTAAACCGTATTGTAGAGGTTGATGAGAGTGTTTTTGGGCGTAGAAAATATAATCGGGGGCGGTTAACAAAAATGAAATGGGTTGTCGAGGGAATAGAAAGAGGCAATTCAAACTGCTTCTTGAAGGTGGTAGCTAAAAGAGATATGAACCCTTTAACTACCATAATCTTGGATTATACAGAACCCGGCACAACAATTGTAACTGACAGTTGGCGGGGCTATAATAGCGAGATACTTGAAGCTTGACAGTAAACCACAGGTACAACTTTGTAAACCCAAATAACCCTATTGCCCATACCCAAGGTATTGAGTCCCATTGGTCTAAATTGAAAAGGGATTTGCGACGAAGAATTGATAAAACAACCCCTCAAAATATTGATAATTATTTAACAGAGTACATGTGGAGGAGCCTCCATAATAACAATAAAGAATTATTCAGAGATTTCACACAAGCAGTTTAATTACTTTTATCCACTGTAATTTTGTATTTGTATATACAGTCAGCCACACTCGTATTCCTACAGCAGCATATTTACTCATATGACAAAATTTAAACCAAACGGATTCCCACAATTTCCCACAAATTTGAACTTTTTTGTTTATAATATTAATATTTGGATCTTTTACTTCATTAATTTCATTAATAGTTTTTTTTAAAAATTTTCTAAGAAAAATGTTACGCATGCAATTTGTATCAACATGTCCAACGCCACATTCGTATTCGTACACCTTAAAATTTGATAAATATTTTTATATGTTTCAAAAATAAATTACTTTATTTTCAAATTTAGAAGTGTATTTACGTAGGTATGTACCTTTATTTTAAATAAGCATAAAATATAATAATCCTCAAGGTCAATTTTTCCATATATTTACTGGAAAATTAAAGGAATTTCAATAGAGTCCAAGAAATCGATTATTGATCTATGCTGCCAAAATAAATTCTTCAGAAAGGGCTTAAATTGTAATTAGGCGACTATTTGACACTTAATATGTCATAAAGGACCACAAACAGGATAATAAATTAGAAAATAATTCTTGAAATAGGGATAAAAAATACTACATCTTGTTCTAAATTGTCATTTTTGAATGAATAAATTAACAAAAATCCACCAAAGAGCCCTAAAATGGTCAGAATAAGGTAAAAAGATTGCATAGTAAAGAAATTTCGCACTGAAAGAATTTCTCGTGTTATTAAAAGACGTGATATATACCGTGGGAAAAAATGCATGTAAATAACATATGTATATAAACAAAGATAGATAGATTGTTCCAATAACTACGTAAATAAGGATTCTGAATCTCGATGTAACAAAATATTCACAGATAAACGTAAAATTAAGATTTTCATCATTGACCTTGTCCTTAAATCCTTATCTTCCTTCATTTTAGAGCAATATAAGTTTTATTATTTATTTATGTTACCACGTACATTCCCACGGTATATATCACGTCTTTCAATAACGCGAGAAATTCTTCCAGAACAAAAATACTTTGCTAAGTAATCCTTTCACTTAATTCAGACCATTACATCACTTTTTTATGGATTTTTGTTAATTTTTTTATTAAAAAATGACAATTTAGAGTAAGACGTAATATTTTTTATCCCTATTTCAAGAGTTATTTTCTAATTTATTATCCTGTTGGTTATCCTTTATGACAAATTAAATGTGAAATAGTTGTTCACGTATCATTTAAAAGGTTTAAGGACTTTCTGTAGGAATTCATTTTATTAGCATACATCAATAATAATTTCTTGAACTCCATTAAAATTTTTTTAAGTTTTCGGCAAATTAGTCAAAAATTAGACCTTAAAGATTATTAAATTTTATATTTATTTAAAATAAAGGTACATATCTATGTAAATATACTTCTAAATTTGAAAATAAAGTAATTCATTTTTGAAACATATAAAAATATTTATCAAATTTTATGGTGTACGAATACGAATGTGGCGTTAGACATGTTGATACAAGGTTGCATGCATAACATTTTTCTTAGAGAATTTTTTTTTTTAAAAACTCTTAATGAAATTTTTTAAGCTTATATAGGAAGTAGAAGATCAAAATATTAATATTACAAACAAAATGTTCAAATTTGTGGGAAATTATGGGAATCCACTTAGTTTAAATTTTGTCATATGAGAAAATATCCTGCTGTACGAATACGAGTGTGGCTGACTGTATGTATACAGAAAGAAACCGTAATGACTGCCCCAAAATAAAACTGATGATAGGCCACTAAAAGTTGTACAAAAAAATCCTAATACCATTTTTATGGTGCTTAGTTTTCGAAAAAATTCATTTTCAAAATTCGAGACCATGTGTTTTAGGGTCACTAGTATAATAGTTTTAGTATACATACATACATACACGCTGGTTATATCAGTATGTGCGGTGACTGTGTTTCTTCATTTCTAATAGTGTTAGTAATGTTTGTTGATCGAATAGCTAGAGCTTGGGAGGTAGAACTACAAAAATTATCTCTAGAACAACAAGTGCATGCCAAAAGGCTATATACAATATATTATACGTAGAGCAACTGGAACATTTATATGAAAATTCTGTGATAATTAATTCGCCTCTCACGAGTTTCTTCTCCACTTCTACCACCATTTTAAGCGCATCTCCTAGTTTCGTGCAACAAACTTTTGAAGAATATTCATCTGAATATACTGAGGAATATGCAGAAGAACATACTGAAAAACCTTCGGTTTCTTTTTTTTCTACTTTTCAATAAATATTTAAAAATACACTGTGAAGATTTGTTCTTTTTATTTTTATTTTTATTTAAAAACCTTTATAAATATATTATATGAGTGTACGTACTTATTTATTTTTTTTAAGTAAATACAAATGCCATTGAAATTATATACTTTTTTCTTACCTGTATAAATTCTTCAATCCTTGTATTATTGCCTTGCACGTTTCCATTACTATGATTCCGATACCTTGAGGAGATATTGCATTAATGAATTTTAGATTTCCAGTAGAAAGATATCCCAGTGTAATGAAAAGACGCTGACTTGGAAAAATCTCATCTCACATACAGTTGTGAACTGCATAATCTACAAAAATTTGGACTTACTTCGGCTTTGATGTAGACACTTTTTATGTAACACGAGGGATAGGAATGAGCAAAAGGGAAAACACTAAACTGTTAACAGCCAGCACGGTAAGTTTGCTTTGTCCGCGTCGAAGAAACGATTTTAAACACGGTAATTCACAGAATAATTAAGGTTGATTACACAAAATGGCGGGTAACAATATATCTGTTAGGTTATATCTATTAGGATCGAATACGTTGGCGACAAATTTACTACTGCTTGCCTATGGCAAACAGTTCCTTAGGGCCGATGAATTTCTACTATGTCGCAACTCGCTTTTCGCTGAAACGTTGAAAATTTGAAAATTCAGCTGCGCCAGATTCTTGTTTTTCCACGGTACAATATCAAAACCGCTGGACGCCTGGAGCGTGAGACGCCCTTTAGAAGTCGCAACTTGTTAGAAGATACCTTTCGGTAGGTTCCAGCTGGACTCCCGTAACTGATTCTGCTTGAAGAGTTGAATCTTGTTTGCCGGAGCAGTTTGGATTGCAGTATTCCTCTTCAGGAGCAGGAGAATTCCTCTGAATTCTTATGTTGTTGCTCTATCGGGGCGACGATCCGGAGGCTTGTGATTTCGATGTTTTTGTTTTCGGCGTTGTTTTTCTGTTTTCTTGATGATGATTAGTTTTCGGCGTTGTTCTTCTGTCTTTTTCGAAGTTCACTTTTACTTTATTACCTTTTTACTCGTAGGTATTTTATATTAACAACGAAGTTATTTTTAAGTTAAAATATATTTATTGAAGAATATTACTTACAAATAAAGTTTACAAAGCTTTCGCAAGACTATTATCACAAGACTAATGTTATGAATACTCTCACAAGACTAATGTTATGAATACTCTCACAAGACTAATGTTATGAATACTCTCACAAGACTAATGTTATGAATACTCTCACAAGACTAATGTTATGAATACTCTCACAAGACTAACTTTCTGAAAGAGAAATTAGCTATTTATATATTTTTTAATTATATGTGGGGATCCCTCGATGTACTTCCCGGTGCGGTGGTTCCCGGTGTTTCTGTTGACTCGGGGAATTCCATCGGTGATTCCCTTGTGGTATTTTTTGTTGTGTTTGCTGATTACAGCATACGACACTCCTCCTGGGGGAAGATCAAATTTCTTAAATTTGATTCCAGCTTTCTTCTCTGGAACTGGTTTCTAGGTTTCTTCGATACTGCACTCTGTTCCTTTGAATGGTGAGACACGGCTGCTTTGTTTCGAACGTAGTTGTTTCATCTTGGTCCTTGGTGTTGATTTTCACTCTTCCTTGTTTCCCGTAGAATATGTTGTATATGTTACAGGAACCATTTTCGTCGGTGATTGACTTACATTTGGCGAATGGTTTCTTGACGAGTAGTGTCCATAATAACTTGAACACCCCAAATTTGTAGCTGAAGTAGATGCCTGCTATTGATGCTAGCGTGATTGCTGCCCGTAGAGACCATGTGAGGATACTTGCTTCATATTTAATGATGAATGGTTTTTCCAGACTTGCGTTGACTTCTTGGTTGAGTTGATTTAACTGATGTCGTACCATATGTATTTCATCGAAGTTGATATTGTCGATTTTTAATGTTTTTAATGTAGGTGCTCTTGATAAAGTTTCTTCTTTGCATGGGACTGTGCAATCTTCTTTTGTGATGTCGAAATTCGGAATGTAAATATCGAAAGTGTGGTTTCTTCCATTTTCTTCTGGGTATAGTATTTGTGTTGACGTGAAGATTTTACAGGATGGGTTTGTTATGTGGATGATACCAATTTTCTTTATTTTGTGCACGATTCTTTTGTTTTCACAGACGGCGTCGATGTCCTTTTCCTCGTTGGTAATGTATAACCATTTGTTGTCCATTAGTTTGTAGTAGGTTTCGATAGATCCTAATATGCTTGTTGTCCTACAGCTCCTTGGTATGATTTCTGGATTGTTGACGAATATTTCAATTTCGCAAATTTCTTCTTTCTTCGTGAAGATTTGACGAATGTTAGTACAGATGTAATATCCTTCGATTGTTGTACATTTTTCTTCTTTTTTATTGATTAGGACGATTTTTCTTAAATCGTTGGTCGCTATGAAGTATTTATAGTTGCTGGCGATGAATTTGATTGTTTGGTAGTAATCATTTGACGGTGTTGGCAGCGGCATAATTTCATATACGTTGAAATCTTCTTTTTGTGTGACTGGAATTTTCATTATGATTGTTAACACTCCTTCTTTGATGAATGCTTTTACTTGAATTAGTTTGTAGTAGTATTGAATATTTTCTTGATCCAGTGTGATGGGAAACTCGTGTTTTTCTTTAATTGATTGTAGTTCCATTAGTAAGTTTTCTGGATTGACCAAATCTTCTGTGACGATGTTGCTTCGTATTAACACCAAGTTTTCTTTAATCTTCATGATTTCATTGTTGATTCGATTTATTAGCGTTTGGAGAAGCAGTATTTGCTCGACGATTAGTTCTTCTATTACTAGAGCGTTGATTTTTTCATTTGATTCGCCCATGTATTTGTTGAAAAGTTTTGTATTTTCGTTGAATTTTTCTTGATATGTCCGTATCCCTTGTGCAGTTAGATTGATTTGTTGCAGCGTACTTGACATTATGTGGATTGAGTTTTGTAGCATGAGTTTTGTATTTTTGTTGTCTTCTATTATTGAATTGATGCTATTTTGGTAGAAATCGGCGTCTTCTGAGTCCGGATTTCCAAATAACCATTTGATTGCTTTTCCTCCCAGGTTGAAGGCTCCACGTTTTCCACGATGATAGCTCTTCAGTATTCTTATTTCTTTGTTGGCTTCTTTTAATTCTTTGTTTATTATGTTGAGTTGAGCGTTGCATATTATGTGGCTTCTTTTGATTGTTGCGTTTAGTTTGTTGCAGAAATAATGTGTCTTGGCGAATTCTTCGTTTATTTCTTCTAAGTTTTCATTTAACTTGGATATATTGTAGTAGTGTACTAGGCTAATTTTTTCTACGCTAATTTTTCCTATTCCTAATTTATTGTAGAATATTCCGCTATTCTTCTCTATTGGCATTATTTCAATGTTTTCACTGCTCGTCTTCTTGATGATTATGATCATCAGGATCGGTAGAATTTTCATCTTCATCTTCGTTTTTCTTCCTCTTCTCTTCTGGAACAAATATTTTTATTCTATTAGTGCTTATTCTTTGCTTCTTACTTCCAACTTTTATTTCCACTGTATTATTATTAAATATTTTAGTTATTGTGTATGGTCCTTTAAATTTTGTATTTAATCCTTGTTTAATATTTTTTATTAATATTTTTTGCCCTTCTTTAAATTCACTTTGTTTTAAATTTTCGTTTCTATTCTTCTTTTCTGCTTGTATTATTCTTGCCCTTTCTAAGTTTTCTTTTGCGCTTTGTCGTAGTTTTTGTATTTTTTCTACGATTTCGTTGTTGATGTCGAAGTATGTTTTTCTTCTTATTTCTGTTTGTATTGTTCTTGCTTTATTGCCGAAAACTAATTCATATGGTGTTGCTTTTGTGTGTTCGTTGATTTTTGTGTTGTAGGAAAATGAACATATGTAGAGGTAGCTGTCCCATTGTTCTTCTTTTTCCAAATAGTTTCTAAGGAATTTCTTGATTTCTTGATTTGCGCGTTCGATACTTCCATTTGCTCTTGGATTGTATGCGGTTGTTGTTTTATGTTTCACTTTTATTATCTTCATTAGTTCCTTGATTATTTCGTTAATAAATTCTTTTCCATTGTCGGACAATATCTCTTCTGGATATCCGAAAATGTGGATGTGTTTGTAGAGTGCGGCTGCTACTTGTTGTGCTGATTTTTCAGTGATGGCGTAGAGTTGTATGAATTTGGTTAGATCGTCTTGGATTGCGACTATGTATCGGTTGTTGTTTTCTGTTATGGCTAGCGGGCCTATTAAGTCGATGTTGAGTTTTTCATTGAAGTTTTCCGGAGTTTCTTTTACTAGGATCTTCTGTTTTTCTGTTCTTCCTTTATTTAATTGACATTGGGCACATTTATTGACGTAGTTTTTCACATCTGTTGTCATTCCATTCCATTTAATATTGTTGAGCTTCATATCTTCGATCATTTTTGAAATTCCTTGATGATTTTTCTCTATTGTGTTGTGATAGAGATGTAGGTAATTCCTGATTTCTTCTCGGGATAAATTTTTCTTTTCTTCATTATTTTCTTTTTCATTCTTCTTGTTTTCTTGGACTTCTTGTGACTTTTCTTTTGATGTATTTTCTTGAAATTTTTCGTTTTCTTCTAACGCCCTTGGTTTTTCTTGAGTTTCTTCTTCTGTTGGATTTCCTTTTTCTTTTTCTTGTGTAGTATTTTCTTTTTCTTTGCTTTGTAGTAATTGGTCGGCCATTTCTTCGGTAAATAAATCTATTTCTTCTAACGTTGTTGTATCGTAATCTGGTAGTTCGTAGTATGAATGTTCGTCGTTTATGATGTACCAATTGTCTTCTTTTAATATGTATTGAATTGTATTGTAAAAATGTTGAGCTCTGATGTTGTTTCCAAACGAAAAATATTTATAGTTGGCGACGTTAAGTTCTGGTTTGTTTAAGTTTTTTAATTTGATTAATGTATTTGCGAATTCGAATAAGTTGCTTGGATCCTTTATGAAGATTATTACTTTTCCTTTTTCGGTGATGTGTTCGATGAATGTGAATTGTTCGATGTACTTTATTATTGTTCTTCGTAATTTTTCATCTCGGACTCTGTATTTGATTTGGTTGAAGGGTAGTACGATGTTGTTGTATGTGCGTAAGTGATCCCATTTGTAGCGTTTCGCGTTTACTTGTTTATTCGTGTTGACGTAGTTTCTTAATTCTTCTTCGTTGATTGCATTGATTGCGTTTATGGGTCTGGATAGGAAATCTGCGACTTTATTTGATTTTCCGTTGATGAATTGTATTTTGTATTGGTAGTTCATTAATTTTAATCTCCAACGTATTAGGCGACTGGTTGGATCTTTGACGTTGTGTAGCCATACTAGCGGTCGATGGTCTGATTTGACGATGAATTCTTTTCCATATAAGAAGTGGTGAAAATTTTTGATGGTTTTCAGAATTGCCAAACATTCTTTCTCGATAGTGCTGTAATTTCTTTCTGCGCTGTTGAGAGTTCTTGAAAAATATGCGATGGGCTTGTCTTTTCCATTTTCTTCTTGTGCTAGGACTCCTCCGATGGCGTCTTGGCTGGCATCGGTTATGATTATGAACGTTTTATTTTCGTCGGGATGGATCAGTACTGGGTTTGAAATTAATTTGTCGATTAATGTTCTGAAGGCTTTTTCTTGTTCTTCACCAAAATTGTACTTCACACTCTTCTTTAGTAGTTTTGTTAACGGTTTTGCGATGTCGGCGTAGTTTTTTATGAATTGTCGATAGTATCCAGTTAATCCTAAGAATGACTGAAGTTGTTTGACGTTTTTCGGTGGCTTGCATTCCTTGATTTTCGCTATTTTCTTCTCCTGTGGTTTTATTCCGTTGATATTTACTGTGTGACCCAAATATTCGATTTCTTTCATTAGATATTCGCACTTGTCCGTGTTGATTTTTAATCCATTGGTGTATAATTTTTTGAAGATGATTTCGATGTTTTTGAGATGATCCTCTAGGTTTTTTCCGAGAATTATGACGTCGTCAAGGTATACCAGACATATATTCTTCTTAATTTCTTCATTGAAGATTTCGTTCATCATTGTTTGGAACGTTGCCGGAGCGCTGACTAATCCGAACGGTAATCTTAGAAATTCGTAGTGTTGGCCATTGATGCTGAAGGCGGTTTTCGGAATATCTGTTTCTTTCACTGGGATTTGATGAAATCCAGAGGCTAAATCCAATGTAGTAAAATATTCGTTGTTTCCTAACTTTTGAAGAATTTCGTCGATCCTTGGAATGGGATAGTTGTTTGGGATTGTGATTTCGTTGAGTTTTCTGTAGTCTATTACCATACGAAATTTCTTTTTTCCGGAAGCATCTTGTTTCTTCTCTACGATCCATACTGGAGAGTTGTACGGTGATTTCGATTTTCTTATGATTCCATCTTCTAATAATTCTTGCACTTGTCTTTCGGCTTCTTCTTTTAAATTAATGGGCAAGGGATATATTTTGTTTTTTATTGGCGTGTTGTCCTTTAATATTATTTCGTGTTCTATTACGTTGGTTTTACCAGGTTTGTCGTTTTTTAATTTAATTATTTTATTGTATGTTTTTAGTAGATTTAATATTTTATTTTTTTCGTCGTTGTTTAAATGTTGAAGTCTTGTGTTCTCTTCAATTTCTTTGAATCGTTCCTCTTCTTTATTCTTTGTTTCTTCTCTTTTGAATTCTTCTTGTTTGAATTTTTCTTTCTTGAATTCTTCATTTTTCTTTATTTTTATATTATTTATTTCTTCTGTGTTTCTTGTAAATTGGACGATCGATTCCTTGTAGAGGATATTTACTTGGAAATATTCGAGGAAATCGTTCCCAATGATGCCATCGTATAGGAAGTTTCCACGATCAACCACTTGAAATTCGAAATTTATTTTCAAATTGTTCGACTCCTGGATCAATGGTAACGATAGTGTTCCTAACGTTTTTATACTTGGACCGTTGATACCAGTTAAGTATTTGGACTGATGGCTGTCGATTCCTTTTAATGATTTTAGCGATGATGCTTTAACCAGAGAAATCATTGCACCAGTGTCCAGAAGAAATTGGAGTTTTCCATTTCTTGATTTTTCGCTTTCAAATGTTATCTTCTTATCTTTGACTTCTTCTTGTGTTGCTGGTTTCCTTGTTGTGTAGGACCTGTTGTGTTGAAGGCATTGATCAATACGAATATTTGTTAGCTTGCTTGATTCGGAGTTATTTTCTTCTTTATAGTTTTCTCTCTTGGGATCCATTCTTCTAAATGGCGACGTGTTTGGTTTGTTTACCAGTTGCTGATTATTTCTTCTAGTTCGACATTCTTCGTAGAGATGTCCTTTTCTTTTGCAGTAGTTGCAGAATTTTTGTGATTGTTGATTCTTGAAACGGCAATCGTTTGTTGAATGATTTGTTCTTCTACAAATCTTGCATTGTTGTTTATTTGTATTGTTTGTTTTGATTGTTGACCGAATGAATGCTTCTTCTTCTCTTGCAATGGATAGTGCTTCCATCATTGTTTCGATGTCCTTATGTCGTAGTATATTCGATATTTCCCGTTTGCAGTAATGGGTAAATCTTCTTAGTGTGTTTTCGTTGAGAAGCGCCAGTTTTCCGTCAAGTAGTTGTGGTTTGGTATTTGATTCGATGATTTTTCTTGCTATTTTATTCGATAGCTGATCCAGACGATTGAAGTAATCGAGGATTGTTTCATTGTCTTTTTGTTTTTCATTTTCCAACTGTTGCTGAAGGAAAGCCAGTGATTCAGTCGTTTGGTATACTGATTGGAGTTTTATCTTCAGTTGTTCCCATGTTTGAATGTTCTGAATGGAAATTTTCGTCTTCACATCGGCGGACAATTTGGAAAATATGAATGGAGTTAAGGCGTATCGTTGCTCTTCTGTAGCGAGTTTCAGTGCATTCTGTGCGTTCTGGAGAAAATTTGATAGCTCTGACGGTCTTCCATCGAATGGTGTGATCATTTGCGTTAGAAATAGTATTGGAATTTTTTCGCTCGGTCTGTTTGTTGAAGTTTCTGGAGCTGGATCCGACTCTTCTGTAAGTGATTCTTCATAATTTGTTGCTTCATTTTCTTCGGTCATTCTTTAGATCCTGAATTTAACGGTAGATGAAAAGTAGTAAATACTTTTCGATCCTGAAGTTTGCGATAGATGAAAAGTAGTGAATACTTTTCGATCCTAAGGTTTGCAGTTCAAGAGGTTCGTCTCTTTTGATAAGACTTCGTATCTTCTTTTTTGATAGAAGCTGAAGACTTCGTGTCTTCTTTCTTGATAGAAGCTTATCCTACCGCGCTGCGCCAATTTTATTATGTCGCAACTCGCTTTTCGCTGAAACGTTGAAAATTTGAAAATTCAGCTGCGCCAGATTCTTGTTTTTCCACGGTACAATATCAAAACCGCTGGACGCCTGGAGCGTGAGACGCCCTTTAGAAGTCGCAACTTGTTAGAAGATACCTTTCGGTAGGTTCCAGCTGGACTCCCGTAACTGATTCTGCTTGAAGAGTTGAATCTTGTTTGCCGGAGCAGTTTGGATTGCAGTATTCCTCTTCAGGAGCAGGAGAATTCCTCTGAATTCTTATGTTGTTGCTCTATCGGGGCGACGATCCGGAGGCTTGTGATTTCGATGTTTTTGTTTTCGGCGTTGTTTTTCTGTTTTCTTGATGATGATTAGTTTTCGGCGTTGTTCTTCTGTCTTTTTCGAAGTTCACTTTTACTTTATTACCTTTTTACTCGTAGGTATTTTATATTAACAACGAAGTTATTTTTAAGTTAAAATATATTTATTGAAGAATATTACTTACAAATAAAGTTTACAAAGCTTTCGCAAGACTATTATCACAAGACTAATGTTATGAATACTCTCACAAGACTAATGTTATGAATACTCTCACAAGACTAATGTTATGAATACTCTCACAAGACTAATGTTATGAATACTCTCACAAGACTAATGTTATGAATACTCTCACAAGACTAACTTTCTGAAAGAGAAATTAGCTATTTATATATTTTTTAATTATATGTGGGGATCCCTCGATGTACTTCCCGGTGCGGTGGTTCCCGGTGTTTCTGTTGACTCGGGGAATTCCATCGGTGATTCCCTTGTGGTATTTTTTGTTGTGTTTGCTGATTACAGCATACGACACTATGCAAACATAGGCAATGCATCGAACAATTAAGATATAAATATTGCATCGCTGCAACATCCTCCGGCGGGGCAAAATGATCCGTGTAACATATCACGAATTTATATATCATGTGAGTTTTTTGGAGAGTTGCCATTTTTATTACAACCAAATTTGTATCATAGAAATGCTACGGGGAAAAGTTCTTTTCTTGGATGCAATGGAAGTGTAACTAACCAAAACACTATCGGCTGACGTAGACTCAAGTACATATGCATATTTTTACCACCTAACTGTTAAATTAAAGAAAAATTAAAAAATTAAACTTGGGTAAAACAAACTTGCTCATTTATGTCATTAACTAATTAAATTAGATCAGTTAAATTGAAAAATTAATATATAGCCTCATTTGAAAATCTATAAGTTTGTATCATAGCTCAAAAACTATAAGAGCTATAAAGAGAGAGTATTCTCGCATTAGAGAGAGTACCAATACACATAGTTCATTGAATGATTGTCTGTATCGGGCGGCTGTCGAGCACAGGATCGTTGGTGTAATGGCGAACACACCTGGCTAGTTACCGGGAGATCTTGGGTTCGATTCCCCGCCGATCCGGATAATTTTTTCAATCACTTTGTGATTTTTAATTTACATGTGCTTTTTGGTCATACTAACCAAAGAAATCGACTGCTTAAAGTTTCAGTTTAGCTGAATGATAAGTGAACATATGAATACTGCGTGTGTTTAAATGCAAACAAAAGTTTGTCATACGTAGTAATGTTCCATAAGCACTCGATAATGTTTGAAATTGAAAAATTGTAACTGTTTCTCGCATTAGAGAGAGTACCAATACACATAGTTGATTGATTGATTGTCTGTATCGGGCGGCTGTCGAGCACAAGATCGTTGGTGTAATGGCGAACACATCTAGTTAGTTACTGGGAGATCCTGGGTTCGATTCCCGGCCGATCCGGATAATTTTTTCAAACACTTTGTAATTTTTAATTTAGATAAATAAAAGATTAAAATAAAATCTTTCACTCGGTTCACATGTTTTGTTTTCATAAATTCAAATGTTAGTAATGTATTTACACCAAAGGGGGCGAATGATGCACAAGTTTGTTTTGGTTATATCCGTCATATTATTAATGTTATCAATTATATCTACATGTACGTTCTGTATATACCGCACTGTGTTATGTGGCCCATACACGGTTCAACTTGTAAAACCTAGTTGTACAAGTTGAACTGTTTGCCATACACTTTTTAAACTATTCATTCAAACTGTTGTTCAATTTCAGTTATTCGCAATTTTTTAAAAAGAGATCTTCGTTAAAATTATGGATAAAATTCTTGCCTTGGCAGTAATTGCAGAAATTAGTGAAAAAAGCGTGAGTAAACGAAAAAAAAAAGAAAATGGAGCAAAGAGCATTAAAAAAAATTAGTGAATGTGAACCAGACGATTATAAAAATTATATGCGAATGAACGAAGACATTTTTAATGATAGGTATTTTAGTAAAAATAACACCTCTGATAAAAAAAAAGAAGATACATTTATGCGTGATTCAGTTTCTGCAAAAACACGCTTGGGAATTACAGCAGTCCCCCGAAGAACACGATAAATTCGTTCCGTGTTCTCTGAAACCGTATTGTTCGAGACCACCAAAAGATAGGCATTTTCTATTACAAGTGTGAAAATAAAAAAATATAAGTTTCAAAGAAATAACGCAACAAAATTTGAAATACTTACATACACATTTGTATGTAATGCGTATTTATTTCGATTAAAATAGAATGGAATTGAGCATTCGTTAGCTCTGAAATCGAAAAAGCTCTGAAATCGTGAACTCTAATTTTTAGTTATTAATTGTAGTTAATTAAACGTTATAAACTAATAACTAAATTTGTCCCACATATTACACACACAAAGCAATATTATGGAACCAAACTGAAAGCGCCTGATCTCAAAGTAGAGTGTCCCGGAGTCCCAAATGAAATCCCAAGTCCCAGTTTCGAAAGTCCCAAAACAAAAAAAATTCACCAATTTTTTGTATAATTTTTTAACTGGTATTAGAAGAACATAACATACTATATTGTTTAAATTTTAAAACAGTAATTTGCTTGAACTCTTTTACTATTCAAAAATAAACTCATGTTTCTCTGATACCGTACTGAGATTTTGTTAATACCGTGTTGTGGCGATACTGTATTTGCGGACAACCTTTTTTGTCGTTATCGAACGAAAATTATCGACAACGAATCTTACCACAAATTGAGCAAATAAAACTTATCAATTGATTTAATTTCAGGCTCCATTACCTAGTTCCCATTTATTGGGTCAGCAATACAAACTATTTATTATTTTTAACAAAATACTTTTCGTTACTTTTCGTAATTGTCTTTTCGTCGTAAATGCTTCTTATAATAGACCTAGGTACATCGTAATAAAAAAATAACGAAATTCTTGAAGGCTTAAGCGAAGCAAGTTGTGGGTATTCCGAACATATTGGGACTGTTCATTATCGAAAATTATCGATGTCGAAAATAACGACATTTTCAAAATTTAAATATGTAAATTTTTTACATATTCTTTATCATTTCTATTATAAAATTCTCAAAAATTTTAGTAGTTTTTATTTCCAGTATTTTTCTTTTATAATGACAGATTCAATTTACACGATTTTTATTCGTGTAAATCGAATCCACATGTAGTATACATATTCGCGTACATTGAGGACTGATGTAACTTTATATCAAATATATAATTTACGTACTTGAAAATCGTGTTGTTTGAAACCATGTAATTCAGGGGAAGGGTACCCGTGTTCTTTGAGACCCGTGTTCTTCGAGTACCGTGTGATTCGGGAATTACCTGTACCTTAAGGTTTCTTGCAACGGGAAATTCTTTTGAAGATTTAAAATTTTCGAGTGCGGTATCGCCACAAGCTATTGGAAATAACAAACAAAATCAAATATTTAAACGTTCCAATTGTTACCGCTGTAAATATTTTGTTGATTACACCCTTTACATCATATATGTACTGGTTTTGTTGTTCAACTACCCCACACACAGTACGACATGTTCGTAGACCATTTTCTCCACCCATGTAAATCAAAATACATATTTTGATTTTACTTCAACTGTTTATGCAACCATCAAAATAGTTGACCAACTGTCCCACACACGATTCAACATGTTGTAAAACTCAACCAAGTTGTAGAACAAGTTGAACCGTGTGTGGGCCACATTAGTAGTTGGATGTCCTTATATCTGATACAGGTGACTATAAAGTGTGGAATACATTGTAAAACAAGTGCCTATTATTTTTGCGCATTACAATTGTGCAAAAAATTAAATATATCTATTATCCTGGAATATGAGGCGAATATTGGATGAATGGGGCTTAAATCATCTAAAGCCCATTTTTGAATGTAAGTATATGAAAGTTTTGAAAATATTAGTTGTTAAAAATACATGTGCAATTATAATAAATTAATAACATTCATTATTTGATGTACCTAATTACTAACACAATAACACAATCTTATTACGCGTTTTTCGTATTAATTTAATTGTTCAGTGCCTTCAATTTTTAAATTTATAGATTTAAAATTATCTCCAGAAAATATTTTCAACGATATGGACATATTACATGATGTAATATTCCAAGATTCCGTTAATTTCGCTACATTTAAAGAAAATTTTGTGATTTGGGCTGAAGATTTAGAGAAAAGAGAACAGGTATTACCTACTTATTTTTATTTTATTGGCCTGTGGTAGGGTAAAAGACCCCATTGTCGATCGGGGTTATAAGTCCGATCAGTTTTGACATTTATATTTTAATGAAGTTATTTCTGAAAGAAACCTTTGATAAAAAAAATTATTGTTAATAGAATGATTATTTTTCAATTTAAATTCACCTCACATTTAATGTCTCCTCACTTAATTTAAGAAATACATATATATATATATATATATATATATATATATATATATATATATATATATATATATATATACATATAACAATTTTTGTTGAATTCGTGAATTTTTAATATGGTGGATGGTCATTATTCAAAACACATGGGTTATAAATTGTAACATTTTTCTGGCAAACAGAACGTATTAGTATGTTGGAAATAAATTCTATCATTAACGTTTACTATAAACAGCTTCTTGACGATGATATGCTGAGAGTGTCTAACTCTAGTTATAGTTTGTTGTATCAAAATCTTCCACTTAGTGAGGAAGTACAAAAATACTTAACATTTATATGTCCGATTAGTTACAGCCGTCTTTTTATGCAGTTACGAACATCTGGTAAACATCTTATTCGTATAGTGCTTAATAAGCATGTATATATAATTCACACTGAAAGTATTTGTGCCCTCTGTAGTTTAGGAGTAAATGAAAACCTAGAACACTTAATTTTTATGTTCCCAATATAATTTTATGCGTAACGAATTTTTTACTAAACTATCTAATAGACAAGAAAGCATTAGAAATCTGGCGGATCTATTTTGTAATGCTACGGTAGCAAAGTTAAAATTAATCTATAACTATGTTAGAACTTTACTATGCACCAGATCATTTATACTAAATGAGTAATTTCTCTTCCTTTTTGATCTTATGGCGAACAAATAAAGAACGTACAGCATTGAGTATGTCTGATTGAGATTATTATTATTCGATTATTATTTGTTTTTGTGTGTTAAATTTTTAGTTTTCTACATAACTTTGTAAGATAAGAATTGAATATAAGACAAGAATTACATATTTATATTAAAACTATTATTTATATTATTACTTACATATTATTATACTATTTACTATTTATAAGTATGTATTGTATGTATATGTATGTGGGAATGTGTATACATGTGTATATATATGAATGGGTATGTATATATGTGGGTGTGTGGATGTATGAATAAATGTGTCTTTATGTGGATGTACATGTATATACATAATTATGTATATGTTGCAGCTATATTGTCAAAACCGTTTTTTTATAATAACTCTAGTCAAATTATAAAAAAACCAAATATTGTCAACTAATGTTGTCTCTTACAATACACCTAGTAAATTTTAGTATTATTATAATTTCGCTAGACTCATTTAGAGAAATTGTGAAGTGTAATGCTTTTTGGCAATATAACCAAATCAACTTACAGGAAAATATGTATTGTAAAAGTAAACACGATATGAATACGAAACTAATGATGTCAAAAAACTACTGAATCGATTTTGTAAGTTTAGATATTTACATAAATATGCTTTGGAGTAACCGATAAGAAATTTTTATTCCCTTTAAAAGTTTCCGTGGGTTGTGAATACTAAAATAAATAATGTCTTTACTACTAAGCCTATTTCAATAAAATTTTGTGGGGATACTTATATGGTTTAGAATAATTAATAGGATAATTTATATCCTGGTTGAAGGTTCCTACAGGATATGAATACGAAACTAAGTGGTATCAAAACTACAAAACCGATTTCAATCAAATTTGGTATGAATACCTTTATACTTTGGAATAACAAATAGAAAATGTTTATCCCGATTATAGGTTCCCATGGGTTCCCAAATAAATTATTCAGTCAGCCCAAAATTATTGAAACGATTTCATTCAGTTTTAGTATGGATACTTATAGCTTATGGAACAACACATAGGATAATTTTCATCCTGATTAAGGATTCCGTCAGGGAACCAAATAAATTATTCAATCACGTCAGAACTATTGAACAGATTTCAATTAAATTTAATTTGGATTTAGAGTAACTGCTGGGATAGTTTGTATCCCGATTGAAAGTTCCTAAGGGATATGAATATGAAACTAATTAATGTCAAAACTACTGATTCCATTTCAATCAAATTTGATATGAATGCTTGTATATTTTGGAATAACAAACAGGAAATTTTTATCCCGATTATAGGTTCCCATGAGAAACCTAATAAATAGTTCAATAACGTCAAAACTAGGCAAGCGATTTCAATTCTATTCAGTACTGACGCTCACATGCTTTGGAATAGCTGGTGGCATAGTGCGTATCCCGACTAAACGATTCTGTGGAATATAAATACGAAAGGTCCCCGTGGGAAATAAACTAATCATTACATACAAAAGTTGTATTGTATACTTAACCTATATTCAAATTCAAATACTTACATTTCAAATACTTACATTCAAATTCATTTCACTTACATTTAACCATGCTTCATCACTGAATTTAAATAATTTCTGCTTTCTTGGTTTTATCTCTTTTATTATTGAATTTACGTAAATTTAAAATTTGCAGTTTGTTTTTAGAAAAGAATAGAATATTGATTTGTTTCGAATATAAGAATTATTTAATTTTTTAACGATAACTCAGGATCAATTGTATTTGAAATGAGGTATAGCTACATAGTAATTTCCGAACAATTAAAATTAAATAGAACTTGATCAGTTTGTCACGTTTTTCTCTTATGTCAAGTATATAATATAATAATAATTTTATTACTTTATGGTTTTGTAAATTTTTCGTGCAGTGATCCAAACACCCTCACCAGTCTAGTCGATCTTTAAATATAAATTTTGAACATATGGTTTGGGGCAGTTCAACATAACGGATGAAGAATACTTTTTTTTTTAAATACATATAACTAGTTGCAGAGTTTTTGAGGTATCAAAGTCCAACAAAAAGGAAAGATGTATTTTTAGTAAGAGATATACATATTTTATTATATTAAGAAGGTAAAATACTTTTGCAATAAAGATGGATATAGAGTAATTATGTCTAAACTCCCCCTATTAGTTGTTATATCTCTCACTCAGGTAATATTGAACGATATATACAATGTACAAAAATACACTACGTTGTAAAAAAAAGTAATCGATTTTGAAATAGTTTGCTTATTTATATAGTAATCCAATGATGTACCTACTTAAATAAATAATTTTAAATTAAATAAATAATATTAAGAAATTACCTTTACTAACTCTGAATACTTCGAAGTAAAAAAATTAAGTAGTTGTTATTGTTATCTTATTGTTAGTCACTATCACTTGAACTTTCATCACATACCTATTACTAAACTTGAGTTAATGGGATTTTCACACCATCACTTTCACTTTTCATAAACACTAACACATTTAAAATGATAAGTTTTGCTTGTGGACTTAACATTTTATTTTTGGACTGTATCAGGTAGTTCAATAAAATTGAATACATTTCAATTAATTAACCACTGAAAAGTACAGACTTTAAAAGAGAAAATTGTAGACCGTTTTATTACTTACAATATTTAGTAAATTGTTCAGAAAGTATAAAATATTAAAAATTAAACGTTTCTAAACTACAAGAAATATGTAATATAATTAAAACTAGAAATACCTATGATAAGAAATTTAATGTTTCAAAACGCCTTAACGCTACCAATTTTAAAATATTAATTACTAACAGGAAAATTTTTTATGAAAAATACCCTTACATAGTAATAATAACATATTTTGGTATTTATAAATACGATTTTTTTAATGGTGTAGACCCTTACTTTCATTTATTTAACGCGGTACTGTAGTAAAACTGGAAGTGGACTTTAGTCGCTCAGAAACTTTGCAACTACCTATAGTTTTATGATTTTTAAGTGAATGCTATTGTTTGATTTCTTTCTCCCAATCCGTATCCTATAAATCAGATATTTTTATGTGAATTTCAAAAGAAAACCCTGATGTCCTTCACAGTACAAGAATTTTAATTTGTATGTCATGGGAAGACTCATCAGCGATATAAACCAGATTAGTATCTGAGCTGTAAACCCTAGACTACCCCTTAATGAAAATTTTACTAGAGCTAATAATAAAAAGCTCGAGCTAATAATAAAAAGCTGAAAAATATTTTAAATTGAAATCTTATTATGTGTTCGGTTTTTCCTTTAGAAAACCGGGATAAAACTATTGTACATATTAATTCACAATAAAGTAGTTCAACCGCATTGATATAATTAAAATAAATTCCATGTTCCTACCGAACGATATCTCAGTAAAAACGGAGCAGCAATTTAATATTATTTCTAAATTCTTTAGTCAATCAATAAACAATCTAAAGAAAATCAACATTAATAATTAATTTATGAAATAGTAGCTCATTTCCCACGGGAATCTTCAACCTGTATAAAAAGTATACCATATATTTATTATTTTAAGGTATATGCCAATACTAAATTTGATTAAAATTGTTTCAGTAGTTTTGGTATTATTTCCACTCGTAATAGTAGGCGATAGGAACTTTCAAACGGAATTTTCAAACGAACTTTCAAAAATGGTTATTTATTAAAAAGTATATCATATAAATACGTATCTAAATCAAATTTAATTGACATTCGTTCAATAATTTTGAGGTGACTCAAGAATTTAGTCTGTGTCCCACTGGAACTCTTAACTTGGATAAAAATGTTTCTATCAGTTATTTCAAAGTGTATAAGTTTATATACGAAATCAAACTGAAATCGCTTCAGTAATTTTGACCTGACTGAGTAATTTATTTTGTATCCCTCAGGAGCCTTTAATCGGGATAAAAATTTCCTTTCTGTTATTTTAAGTATACAAATGTTCTTACTAAATTTAATTGAAATCAATTTTGTAGTTTTACACTAATTAGTTTCGTATTAATATTCCGCAGGAACCTTCACCCAACATATAAATTATCCTATCAGTTATTTTAAGCCATAAAATATTTCTACTAAATTTTGTTGAGATCGGTTTAGTAGTTTTGATACCCAATTAATTTCAAACTTCACAATTTCTCTAAATAAGTCTAGCGAAATTATAATAGCACTGAAATTTATTAGGTGTATTGTAGAAGACAACATCAGTTGACAATATTTGGTTTTTTTATAATTTGACTAGCGTTATTATAATAAAACGGTTTTGACAATATAGCTGCAACATATATATGTATGTACATATTATATAATTACTATTATTACATATATAATTATGTTTTAATCGTACCATTCTCCTGTAATAACTATGTATATTATAGTTTAAATACAGTACTATTATTATTATTGTAACATTTTTCACCGAATTTTTAAAGTTATTAGCATAATAAAAGTATACAAATAATTGTTATTAGTCCACTTAAGAGATTAGGATAGCTAAATTAAATTTTATATGTGTTAAATATTATTTATATGACTGATCCTTCTTGGGATCAAAGTTTTAGAGTTAGGTACAGCATTTTGAGAATTATATATTGCATACCTCTTTTATAAACATTTTTAATTAATTTTTGGGTTTAAAACACTTAACTAACCGTTTTTATAATTTCACTTTAATATTTTATTTATTTCAGAACGTAAAATCAATTGAAAAATAATTAATATTGAATTAAAACTTCGAAATTGAAATAAAAACGTCAGACATTTAGATTTGAAACGATATATAAATATATACGTCATCTATCTTCATATACTTAATTTAACTGTTTAAAAATTCACAATGGCGTATAGGTAAGTTAGAATCATGTTAGAATGTACACAATGTTTTTTAAAGCAAAATTAGATGGCGAAAGAAAAGACAGTATTTTAGTGGTTTATTTTATCGAATATTTAAACCCTTCTGTCATTGCTGCTATGTTTCACAAGGTGTCATTCTGTGATACTCTATGACACAGACTGACCTCTTGTAGTGGATAGAGTGTCAAAGTGACTGAAAGAGAATGGTTCAAATATTCGATAGTATAAGATTTACTACTGTACTGATGTACATTATTAATGGGTGATTCTTCATAGGGGTCAGTGTATTGATCTTTCAAAGGAGGTTAATATTTTCTGTATGCTTTTTAATAGACGTCAACAAATTATAAAACAAAATCATTAATAAATCAAAATTTTTGGGTTATATTTTCTTAAAAACATATCTATTGGATTAAAAAAACTTGGTTTCATACTTATTAAGAAAAAAAAAATGGGTGTTTTGTTTATTTTTTAATTTTTTTAAGCTAATTTAATGATACAGCTAAAAATAGTGATCGGTCATCGGGTCTCTTACCCTATTTACTTGTTATTATTTCTATTATTTTCTAGCAAAAAATTTTAGAATCATAATTTTCGTTTCCTTTAAAAAAAATAATTATGAAAAAATTAATATAAATAATGGCGTCGCATATATAGATATGCCTAGTGAACTACTACGCATATGCTAGTACGTCATCTACACGATATATGCGCGGTGGAGTTGGATATATTGTATTTTAAACTAAAGTAACATTTTTTCGCACGGCTATACAGAGCGTTCATAAAGTTCCGGAACAGCTCCGCAAAATCTCAGTTAATATTAACTATCGAAAAATAACCCGGACAAAAGTTTCATGGAAAGAAATGAGGAACTAGAAAATGACCTCGAATTTGACCTTGAACATGACCAACCAGTATCATATTTTTTTCGCTTTTATGACCTTCACACGACTTTGGGATATGAAGTATGAATATGGTTTTGAACGTAGAATTTCCCGCTCTTTTCGAATTCGAGATCAAAAATAGGGATTTCCATTTAAAAAAACAAAGTTGACTTCCAAATTTTGATCAAGGTCATGTTCAAGGTCAAATTCGAGGTCATTTTCTAGTTCCTCATTTCTTCCCATGAAACTTTTGTCCGAGTTATTTTTCGATACAGTCAATATTAACTGAGATTTTCAGCTGTTTCGCAACTTTATGAACGCTCTGTATAATACTTCATTTATCGTTGTTAGAACCTTTAGAACCGTTACAACTTTTAAAATATAATTTCTTGATAATTTTGAAGGAAGAAAAACAAATTTGTTATATCATAATTGAATAATATTTCATATTTGTAACAAATACTTTTTTATTTAAAAAAGTAACGTGATTTTTTTTAAAAATATTAGTGATACCACATTATACGTATGCGATATTTCTATACGGTACTTCTTTTATTTAAAATTATATATTTTACAGAATTCAATATTACCTACGTCTACAAATTGTTCTAATATTGAAGAGAGTCGTAAAATCATTGAGCTTGGTAATGAGATCATTGAACTAATCAAAATGTTAATTAAATTATTTTACTTTATACTATGTATTTTTACTTTGTATTAGAATGAACACCTCAAAATTCCTCAGAACTGTAAGAATATAATTGAAAATGAAGAAAACCATCCTGTCAGTACAACTAAAGTTCCATTGTCACCTGAAATCACTAATTATGGTACCATACCTATACAATCATCAGTAGTAACGGTTGATACAACGTATGTAAGTTGTAAATTGCTCTACTTTAAATGTCGTTTGATATTTGGCTTAACGACTCTTTTATTTTAAATGTAAAAAAAAATATCCTTTAGCTTGTAGAAAGGGTCCGTCAACCTTTTTAACGTCAAAAGAGGAAGGAACCCTTGTTAAATGGGTAGTCCATTTAGAAAAAATTGAGTTACCTGTATCCAAGATTCAAGTACTGGATAGCTCACAGTTGTTGATTAATTCCGGAAGAGAAACACCTTCCGAATCTGGTAGACCTGGTCGAAAATGATACGATTGTTTCTTAAAAAGATACCCATTAAAATCCCAACGTATTTCACAGAATTTAACACAGTCAAGGGCGCTTGTTATTGAAAAATATATAAAAAGTTGGTGAGAAGAAATTAATGATTTTTTAAAACAGCAAATCCCGAGAGAATTTTTAATTGCAATGAGACCGCTCTATTATAAGTCCCAACAGTAATAGAGTTGTTGTGAAAAAAGATAAAAAAATAGTGCACAAAATTATCACTATCAGTGAAAAAGAGTGCATCACAACGCTTTTCATGGAAAACGCTGTTGGAAAACTAATTCCACCTATGGTTCTTTTAAGTTTGAAGCGAGTGCCTTCTGCTTTTGTGGCTACTTTGCCAGATGAATGGGCTTTAGGAAGGTCAAAAAACGATTGGATAACTGGAGAAAACTTTTTCGAATATGTAACAAACATTTCGAATATAAATAATTAATAAAAAATAATCCAAGTTTCCACCGGTGTTCTGATGTGTATACTTGTTTCATATGTCATTTCCAAAATTTATCTGATAATTATTTTTTTTCGAAATATCACAAACCTGAAAAGAATGAAAAAAAACAAAATTTTAAATTACAAGTAAGTCATTTTACTACCTATATAAAATAAAATCAGAATATTTCAAATATCGTAAAGTATATACAATTCATATAAATCATAACCTTAGTTTACGGTTAGCGAAGAAACAAACCTCTCTTACCACCTATAGGTGGTAACAGAGGGAGATACATCAAATATCTATTATAAAAATCAAAATGATCCAACCGCCACCTATTACCTACGATTCCAACCCAACAACCATAAATAATACAGAAACCTTATATTCTAATCAGACAACACCAACTACATCTAATCAAAACATTGCTAGCTCAGGCAACACCAAAACCAATCAAAACACAATGCCAGAAACTATAAACAAACAATCATACGCACAAATAACTCAAACTCACCAAAACAAAAATACAAACAATAACACTAATACTGTAAATACAGGACGTCCCAATCGAACACACCAACCAAACATACCAAAAGCAGAACAAGGTATAATTTTCGATCTGATTGAAAATACCATACAAATAGATTATATGGTATAAATTGGATCGAAAATTGATCCAAAAAATATCATCTTTGCAGGAACTATATCATATTATAGCTAAATGGCAGACACAATGGTCTCAATCAACACAAAAATTAAAAACAATACAACCAACAATCAAAAAGTGGAATGTACCTCCACATTCTGATAGAAAAAAAGACACAACACTAACATGACTCCGTTTGGGTCATACCTATCTCACACACAAATATATTTTCAAAAAAACTGAACCACCATGTTGTGCCACATGTAGAACAAGACTTACAGTACAACATTTCATCCTCGAATGCCCAAAATATCACCAACAACGAATACAAAACAACATACCACAACAATTGGCTGAAGCACTACACCCAGAAAACAATGAAAAACTAATAAAATTTCTACAATCAACTCAACTGTTAGAAAAAATTTAGAACATACTGTACATTAAATTTAATTACCTACAACAAATAACAAACATTACTTAATCAAATACAATGTAATAATAATAATATTGTACAAGTGCTAATGACTATTATTGTCGATGCACTTTAAAAAAAAATAAAAAAAAAAATAATAATTTTGAATTTTCAGTTATTGTATTTCTTGACGGCCATAGCTCTCACTTAACTTTACCACTAAGTGAATCTTCTACTGAAAAAATTATTATTTTAATTGTGTTATATCCGAATTCAGCACACATTTTATAACGGTTCGATGTTGCTTTTTTCCATCCGTTAAAAACAAGTTGGAAAAAGGAAGTATACAAATGACGTTTGGAAAATTCAGGGAATAAAATACACAAAAATAATTTTTGTCCGTTATTAAAAAAGGTTCTTGATAAGATCAATAATCAGTCTATTCTTAAAAATGGATTTCGACGTTTTTCATATGACATGATGGCTATAGATTACTTTAAAATCGCACAAGAGAACAAAAAAATTCGGATAGAGCAGTATGCAACGAAGAGCCATTTAAAATTTATTGAAAAAAATATTCCACTTGAAAAACTTGCCACTTTTAGAAACAGTGGTGATGTGTGGACTGGGCAGGTGAAAGATGCAAGCCTATTTAAATTTTGGCAAAATGTTACGTCTGTTGGTTCATTTAATAATGATAAATTCAAGGAGACAACAGTAACTGATAATATTAATAGTAAGGAATTGAGAGCAGAATATTACTGATTTAGAAGAAAATGTTAAACTGATTTAGAGGGGAATATTAGTGATGAAATTTTTGAAAATATTTTACAAGGCAATGACTCAGTTATGATGGAAGTGGATGAAAACCGAGGATTAGTAATGTTAAAGGATGTTGAAATCGTCACAAAAGTTCTTCTACTAGAGGAATCTAATATCTCTACAATACCTTATGGTTTATAGTAATAACGTAAACTTACTGCTGGACACTACAGTGCTGATTATTTTAGAAGCGAATAGATTTAGAGTTATACAATGAAGTCTTTGATTAAAATCGCCAGATCAGCAAAAGTCCGGAAATAAGAAATCGAACTATGTGCGAGAGAGGAAGGAGGGACCATTAGCGACGCTTGGTTTGAGGCCCCAAAAACGGGTAGACATGGTCATTCAGTAATGTGCTCTTAAAGTGTAAAGTTGTTAAAGAATTACTTTTGTGTTGTACTTTGTGAATCCCTCAGGAATTTGATTGATTCGGTATTTTACTAAACACTCGATTTAATAAACTTTTTAACATATTTTGGATATTTTCTTTTAAGTGCGGAAGTCCGCTAACATTCACCAGTCAGCTTGTGTATGTAACGTCATTGAATTATAAGAAATTGACATTATTATTTTATTATTATCTTCCATTTATTTGAACAAACTTGATACGACAAACATTCCTATTTTGCATTGTTAAAATATAATTTTAATTAATTATTTTAATTAATGTAACTTTTCCTGCCCAGATGGTATTAACTTTTGTTCATAATAAATTTTATTCTAAAGTATAACTCAAATATTTTACTGTTAAATTCTAATATTGTTTCATTCGACTTCCTATAATTGCTTCTCTGTAATCCTTTTCCCCGTAAAATAGCCGCGTCCCGGAATCTTAAACTTCCAAACTAAAGGCAGGATAACTTTAATATAGCCACAGCTACCACTTTTCTTATCAACCCCAATACTTTACAAATATGGTGGCACCAATGGTATCAAAAAGGGATACCCAGCTACCCTCTTACCCCGTAAATATTACAACGCCACTTAGCCGCGATTTTGCTCAGTTTTATTAATTTTAAACTGAGCAAAATCTCAAAGAAAACAAAGTTGAAGTGAACTTAAGTATAAATGAACTTAGTCTTATTTCCGCTTTTGAAAATATTCTATCTGTATCATATGATGAGAAACAATTAGAAGAGATAATGACTAATGATTTACTTACAAGTAAAGGTCCCGAGGCCGGACCTATCGATTTTGATGAAACTTAAATATCTTGTAGAACACTAAAAACTAAGGGACACGTATTTTTTTTTATCTGCGGAAAAACGGTTTGAAGGGGTGAAATCGCCCTCCAAAAATTGGGGTAAAAATTTAATTTTTCAAATATCTCGAAAACAGTAAGAGATAGAGCAAAAGTTTAAATTGGCGATATTACTCTTTTTTAAAGAGCTATCTATTGATATGCAATTTGTTCAAATTACATCAACAGGGGTGGTTGGGGGTTAAAATTAGGGGGTTAATTTTGCAAAAAGGGGGTGAAAAATAAACAGTATAAAAATTTTGTTTACAGATTTGAAATCTACGTCAAAAAATCTAATTGACCTGTTTTTGCTCAATATCCTTATATTAAATCTAGGGGTAATTAACTAGAGGGTGACTATGTCGAATAATCGTACTATTTGGGTTTTCAAGAAGTTCTTCTTCATGGAAAATAGCTTAAGACAATTAAAATAACGTAGAAATGAAATTCTCGAATTCAAAATTGAGTTTGAGCAACATTGGAGAGGGGGTGAGTCACCCTCTTAAATTACATTACTAGTTTATATACACTAATTTTTGCTATTAACACACTGATAGTGGGTAAAATAATGTTACAATAAGTGGTTCTGAAGTTAGACTAAAATGAAATTTTCGAATCCAAAATTGAGTTTGAGCAACATTGGAGAGGGGGTGAGTCACCCTCTTAAATTACATACTAGTTTATATACACTAATTTTTGCTATTAACACACTGATAGTGGGTAAAATAATGTTACAATAAGTGGTTCTGAAGTTGGACTAAAATGAAATTCTCGAATTCAAAATTGAGTTTGAGCAACATTGGTGAGGGGGTGAGTCACCCTCTTAAATTACATACTAGTTTACATACACTAATTAACACACTGACAGGGGGTAGTAATGTCACAATAGATCGTTCTGAAGTTAGACTATCGTATGTAAGGTTTTTATTAGGTTTCGTTATTTTAGGTTAGGTTATGTAATTTTCGGTATCGATAATTTTCGATAAGGGAAACTATAATATCCATTAAAAAACAAACCTAATCAAGACCTGACATATGATAGTCCAACTTCAGAACCACTTATTGTGACATTATTTTACCCACTATCAGTGTGTTAATAGCAAAAATTAGTGTATATAATCTAGTATGTAATTTAAGAGGGTGACTCACCCCCTCTCCAATATTGCTCAAACTCAATTTTGAATTCGAGAATTTCATTTCTACGTTATTCTAATTGTCTTAAGCTATTTTCTATGAAGAAGAACTTCTTGAAATACCCAAATAGTACGATTATTCGACATAGTCCCCCTCTAGTTAACTACCCCTAGACTTAATATTAGGATATTGAGCAAAAACAGGTCAACTAGATTTTTTGACGTAGATTTCAAATCTGTAAACAAAATTTTTATATTCCCTATTTTTCACCCCCATTTTGCAAAATTAACCCCAAAATTTTAACCCCCAACCACCCCTGTTGATGTAATATGAACAAATTGCATATCAATAGATAGCTCTTTAAAAAAGAGCAATATCGCCAATTTAAACTTTTACTCTATCTCTTACTGTTTTCGAGATATTTGAAAAATTAAATTTTTACCCCAATTTTTGGAGGGCGATTTCACCCCTTCAAACCGTTTTTCCGCAGATAAAAAAAAATACGTGTCCCTTAGCTTTTAGTGTTCTACAATATATTTAAGTTTCATCGAAATCGATAGGTCCGGCCTCGGGACCTTTACTTGTTAGTAATGTAGAAGCTTTATGCAACAGTAATGGAAAAATAGATGAGAAGACTCCTAGCTCTGATATTAGCAACACTAGAAACAGCGTTCCTTCTCCTTTTAAGAATATACTTTTTGGTCGAAATCAAAAGAAAAACCTTGAAAATAAAAAGAGAAAGTAAAAATTATCGTCAATAATAACTCAACAAAGATACATGAAAAGAAAGGAGGAACTACAAAAAGGAAAAACAACTTGCAATTGAAAACATAAAACGCTAAAGGAAAGAAAAGAAACAATCAGCTCAAAAAAGGAAGATTCCGAATAAAAAGAAGAAAGCTACAAATTCTAAAATTACCAGTGAGACTTGGTATTGTATTGTGCGGGAAGAAGAACGAGAAGAAAACATAATTCAGTGTATTTATTGTATCCCGGATGGAATATTTTGGGTGTAATCAGGTTTTCTTCTGACACCAGGTTATTAGTTGTTTAAGGTTGAAATAACCATCAACCGATTGGTGCGGTGTTGGAAGATTGTAGCCAATTTGCAACCTTAGGTTTCTTCTTGCGAGCAGCGCCTTATTTCGAATC
Source organism: Brachynemurus nebulosus (assembly GCA_035578155.1). Taxonomy (NCBI): domain Eukaryota; kingdom Metazoa; phylum Arthropoda; class Insecta; order Neuroptera; family Myrmeleontidae; genus Brachynemurus; species Brachynemurus nebulosus. The sequence goes on from JAPWDM010000007.1 coordinate 13,786,242, forward strand.
GTTTATCTATTTCCACTTCGACTTATTGGTCATTGGTCAAGTAATATTAATAACAATAATAACAAACTGTTTTGTAAATTAACTAAACTTTATTTAATGAAATATTTACGGTTATAGATAGAAGAACGATGTTCCAACAATTTTGTTTTACAGAGTGACGCCTAGTGTTTATTTGTTATCCCGTATATACTGTTCCTTGTCATCTAACTCTATGTTGCTACTTAATTCTATTTTTGCAACCGGCCACATTGGTTCTTTTGTTTTTGATATTTTGTTAATTAAAATTCTTATTAAGATGTCTGTGTGTTCTATATTCTGATTAATTTTACGAAACTAAAACAAAATTATTATTACAATGTTGTATGACATTTCAACCTCATTTATCTAGGTTTGATAAATAGTCTAATTGATTTGCTGAATCTGCTTATTATTATTTCTATTTTCCCTTCGTTTAGTCATATGGCATATTCCATCTAAATTATGGTTACATAAAAAATGTGTTTCAGTTATTCCTAATTTTATTTGTAGAAATTGCACAAATCAACAATTTTTTTAATATCATGTTTATTTTTTTATTATTACTACCAGCTCGTCATATTGCACGTTCTCTGTTCCAATCTCGTATCTGAAAACTCCCAATTTTTGGACACACAAAAAAAAAACATTTTTAAATTTGTGTTTTCATCACTATGAACTTAAGATTTATGCTAATTACACCCTCTGATGTTTGCTACCTATACGAGGTGTGGCAATTAAATAATGAGAATTTATTTCTAGCTCCTATAGTGGTAACATTGACATCTTGAAAATTTGTTGACGTAAAGTTCACGAGATTATACACAACTCTGCCAAGTTTGATAGTGATCGGTGTAATATTTTGTGCTCTGCGATGTTTCAAAGTTGGTAGGGTAGTGTCCTGATGTACAAAAATGTGTGACGTGAAAAACGGGCAACGAATCGTCATCAAGTTTCTAGTAAAATCTGGCGAAAAACCGCCCGAAATTTTTCATAAATTGCAACGTGTGTTCGGTAATGACTGTTTATCAGAACCACGGGTGTACGAATGGGCCAAACTTTTTGCATCAGGCCGAGAATCAACGCAAGACGATGCAAGGTCAGGTGCCCCTAAAATCGTGCACACTAGGCAAAATTTCGAACGTTTGAGAGTGTTGATGCGGACAGATCGACGCCTCACAATCCGAATGATGTCAAATGAACTCGTTATTGATAAAGAAACCATTCGCCAGATGTTACACGATGATTTATTGATGCGCAAGCTCTGTGTAAAGCTTGTTCCGAAAGTGCTGATGGCGGAGCAAAAAGAATTGCGACGGTCGATTTGCGAAGACTTTCTTGAACGAATTCAGAGTGAAGGACGTGACTGGATGAATTCGATTATCACGGGAGATGAAAGCTGAGTGTATAAATATGACCCTGAGACTCGTCGATAGGGCAAACAGTGGGTTGAAGAGGGGGGAGAGCGTCCCACGAAAGCCCGGATGTCTCCAGCCCAAATCAAGACAATGCTAATCTGTTTCTCCGATAAAACGGATATTGTGCACCGAGAATTTCTTCCTCAAGGACAAGCGGTGACTTCGGTATTTTACATTGAAGTTCTTAAGCGATTGTATAAAAGAGTGTCTCGTGTGAGGCCGGAATTAGCCAAAAATGGTTGGGTTCTTCACCATGACAATGCACCTGCTCACACATCATTAAAAGTTTAACGGTTTTTGGCCAGTAGGAACATAAAAACGCTCCCCCACCCCCATACAGCCCTGATCTGGCTTCACCGGACTTCTGGCTATTTCCAAAGTTGAAGGAACTAATGAAAGGACATCGCTATAAGGATTTGGAGGACATTAAACGTACCGTAACGTCGATGTTGAAGAACCTAACTTCTGGAGACTTCCAAAATTGCTTCCAGAAATGCGAAGAACGCTGGACCAAGTGTGTTAGACTTGGAGGAGAGTACTGTGAAAGCATGGGTGCATAAATCGTTGTAAATATTAAATAAATGTTTTAAAATTTAAAATTCTCGTTATTTAATTGCCACACCTCGTATATATAAATATATATAGATAAGTATATATATATATATATATATAAATACAGTGTTTAATATGTTTTTTGTGTGTCCTCAAATATGTAGCTTTTGATATACGAGGTTGGGACAGAGAACGCCCGATATACTAAGAGGATGATGAATACTGGTATAAATTGAAAACGGGTATTAGTGCATTGCAAATTTGAAACTGACAGCTGCTGGTGCAAACACACTTTCCATTAATTTTTATTAATTATTTTATCTTTACTTTGATAATTAGTTAATTTCAATCAATTTATGTCAAAGATTAATTAACAAGCAACATGCTAAGATCTTAGTTAATAAGTTTTTTTTTTTTTTAAACTAAGGAAAAATACGAACTTGCAAAATTTATTTTTAGCTTAACATGACGACCATTGGTATATGGTAATTACCTGAGTTATAAAATCAAATGAAAATTGGCTTGGAATGAAATCAGTTCTTTTTTTAATGAATAAATGAATCTTAATGGTAAGAGAAAACTAGGAGAATTTTTATAAAAAAGATGGAATTGAATCCGGAAAAGAAAAAATATACCAATATGCAAGTCAACTAGAATTTTTAATTAAAAAAACGCCAAAGTCAACTAAAACGTTAATTAACTGGAAAATGATGCAAAAACTATCACTCCTGTCAACATTAAAAAATATTATCATAACAGTTAAATAAAAATTGTAAAAAAATTGAATAAATATAAAGGGTCTAGCAGAACTTCCCTGGTGAAACTGCCCCCAATAACAACTTATATTAATAGCTGTATTAACGGTATAATGAGGTTATATGATATCTACAATCTTGCCGGCTAAGACCGAGCAATTACGGAGATAACTAAAAAATAATCAACGATGACTGCATTATTTAAAAATTTTTTCTCGGTAAATACTTAACATAGGGAAATAATTCCAAATCCACATGAAGGCAAACACTCGCGAGAATATTAGACGTATTATCAACATCCCAGTCCTCGCTATTAAGGATATTAAGTAGGTATGTCGGCGATGAAGCTGGTCTATTCTACTATGGTCATGACGATGAAATAATTTGTTTTTATTGTGGTTTAGGGATGCATCAATGGAAAGATGATGATGATCCATGGGAACAAGATGCTCAATGGTATTCAAAATGTCCACATGTATTGAAAAATAAAGGTGCTAATTTTGTACAAGAAGTCCTTAAAAAAAAACCACCAATTTTATCAAATAAAGAAGCAGTAAATTTAATTAATACTTCGATTGAAGACAACTATAAATTTTCCATTAAATAAAACCATTAACTGATCAAACATTATCGATTTCAATACGTTTAAATCAAACAGAGAATTATATAAAAAAATTATTGACGATGTTGCAGTATCAATAAGTGATATTTTATTGTCAACAAATTCATTAATTATTGTAACAAATAACAATGTTAAAACATATTATTTGAATATAAAAGTTTTAAAGAAACTTTTTCAAAATTCATCAAACTGTAATGTTAATAAGCAACGATATTCATCGATTAATACTCAAATTAGTAATTGGGATAAGCCATCATTAAATATTGCAAAAAACAAATAAAAAATTAATAACACAACAATATAAAAAAAAATAACAACTGAGATGCAAAGTTGTATTTGCAAAATTTGCTATATCGAACATTGGAATATAGTGATATATCCATGTAAATATGCTTTAACATGTTTTAAATATATTACTCGTTTGAGTGATTGTCCATTGTGTCGTCAAAAAATTTTAAAAATTCTCAAAATTTATACTTCTTGTAGTTGTTAAGTTTTATATATATATATATATATATATATATATATATATATATATATATATATATATATATATATATATATATATATATATATTTAAATTAAATTATGGGTTATGGGTACCTATACATATGTAATTAATTAGGTTATTGGAATATTTTTGTAATTTTTATTATATTTGTTAAAAATAATTAATAAGGTAAAAGCACCTATTAACTACCCCCTTAAAATCGATACCCATTATCGACCTATTTACTAATTTGTTTTTTCAGTAATTCAGACACTTTTATACTGGTAAAAAAATACAAAGAGTACGCATCTGTTTATTACTCATCGACTGAACTAACACTGTGTGCGCTAGATACAAAAAAATCCCAGTTTATGTCATAATAGCGAGTGCGCGTGTTGTATAATCGTTATGCGTAGTTTCTCATGTAAGTACTCTGATATTTTACTTAAGAGATTTTATGTTTATCTGTGAATATCATGGAATCTATCTGCAAGATAAATTTAAAAATATATTGATTAATGTATTTATTGAGCATGCGATAAACTCTTTTTTAATTTTATGGTAATTTTATTAGTTAAAATTTAAAATCGGGCGGTGATAAGAGCATGATTTTAACAATGGTACCTATTACCGACTAATGAGTCGGTAATACGGTATATGGCATGTTGCTTTTCTTTCTTTTTTCAGAAATAAGTGCTCTTTAAATCATGTTTTTTTTAATTTAATTTTAATTTTAAACAGTCGAATCATTATATAAATCTATTAACGACATAAATTTTGTTGTACAATTTGTTTATAATTTTATTAAATATTTAGTCTTAAATCAGAATCTCCATCACTGATTCCATAAGAGTCGATAATCGGAACCATCAAAATCTGTCACCGACTGATACAGAAAAAAAAGTTTTTATTTTTATGTTACAGAATTTTGTGCATATTTGTCGGTTTAAAAAGGATAAAAAAGATAACTAATTTGATATTATTTACAAAAATGCACATAAGTACAAATTTAATACGATTTTAGTTGCAAGATTTATTTATTTACAGAAAAATGGAGCAACAAAAACGTAAAAAATATACAGTTGCACAGATTAGTGCAGCTGTTGAAGCTGTTGAGCAAGGAATGAGCATATATGAAGCCTCAAAGAAATTTAATGTGCCAAGGACGACATTACGTGATAAGCGCGATAAAAAATACTCAAATAAAAACTGTGGCGTCCAACCGGTGTTAAATTCAACCGAAGAAAGTAAACTCGTGGATTGGATTCATTATCTTGGCATGTCTGGATTTCCAGTCGTAAAAGAACAACTGTTAGAGTCTGTGGCTAAACTAGTCGCAAAGGGCATAGCCGCGTAAGATAGGGAAAACGGCCCTTGACGCAAAATTGATTGTGCTTATAGGAAATAATACTTCTTAGCCCCAGATAAATTTCTGCCAAATTTCAACCCTCTGAGGCTAATAGTTTTCGAATACACAAAAAGACAAAAATTTTCAAAAAAAAAATTTTTTTACGAAATTACTGAGCCGATTTATTTGAGTTTAATATATATTTTGTACTCACCTTAGGCAAAGTAATAAAAAAAAATTAACGTTATATCCCTTTATTATACTAATATTTTTAAATTTTTAAATTTAAGTAAATTTTTTTTGGCACTTACGCGTTAGCGACACCCACCATTTTTTGTTCAATAATATGTCTCTTAATACTCTATATCATATATTTTTATGGAAAAATTTTAGTTAGTAGAACATAGTAATATTTCAATACAAATGCATACCATGTTAGGTACTACATATATTACTTATGTATAAGAAGGGCTATAAAGTAAAATATCTACCCTATTTCTAAAATAATACAATTACATACGTTCATAACTACGATAAACTAGTTTAAATTTACTCAAGTCCAACATTTTCTGCCGTTTGTCTTTTTTTATTAATAAAACAAAATGGATATTGATTTCTCTTTTGTTAGAGTTGTTTTCTTTGTAAGACGTCAAGTGAAACTTTATTAGCTCATACACCACGTATTACGACGTCAACAATTTCATACAAAGTTTATTAGCTGTCAAAATAGTATACCAGTTGGTCATTTCGTTATAATTCCCCATGACGCGTCATCGTGTTAACAAAAGACGTTTGTCTAAGCTTGTTTGTCGTTGTTACGAACGTATGTAATTTTATTACAGAAAAAATCCACTTTTTGCACCTCCTTAAGAAGTGCAACAAAAACATCAAGTGAAAGGGTCTGTTCAAGTTAGTTATATGTACCTACATGTAATTTACCTACATATTTTTATAACTACAACAAGTTTTAGCCAGACTGTTGTTATTACTATACATTGTTGAAGTTTTTTGTTCCAATCTATTAAGTTGATGTTTATTATTATTAAAACAATATAACATTTAAGACGTATTATTGTTATTATTATTATCTTTATTTAAATAAAGTTTCGAAAACTTATAATTTTTGTTGAGTTAGATGTAATTTTAATTAGTAAGTATGCTGAGATAATTTTATTGATTTCATTAAAATATTCAGATTCATGGTAAAATTAACCTTGAAAATTATTTTTTAACAAGTAGAAACATATTTTTATAACAAGTCAAAATATAAATTTTTTTAGACCGCCACAGGAACTCCAAGAAATGCAACTCAGGGGGAAAGAGAACATTTTACTGCACTCCTCAGAGTTCTACTATGTTTTAGAATCAGGCAGATGCTTTACTTTATGGTGCTTTTTATACATAAGTAATATATGTAGTACGGAACATGATATGCATTTGTATTGAAATATTACTATGTTCTACCAACTAAAATTTTTCCGTAAAAATATATGTTATAGAGTACTAAGAGACATATTATTGAACAAAAAATGGTGGGTGTCGCTAACGCGTAAGTGACAAAAAAAAAAATTATTTAAATTTAAAAATTTAAAAAAATTAGTATAATAAAGGGATATAACGTTAATGTTTTTTATTACTTTGTTTAAGGTGGGTACACAATATATATTAAACTCAAATAAATCGGCTAAGTAATTTCGTAAAAAAAAATTTTTTTTGAAAATTTTTGTCTGTTTGTGTATTCATAAACTATTAGCCTCAGAGGGTTTAAATTTGGCAGGAATGTATCTGGGGCTAAGAAGTATTATTTCCTATAAAAACAATCAATTTTGCGTCAAAGGCCGTTTTCCCTATCTTACCCGGTTATGCCCTTTAAATCCTTTTAGAAATGGAGTGCCTGGAAAACACTGGTTAGTAAATTTTATGAAGCGACACCCAACTGTATCTAAACGCATAGCACAAAATCTTCCTACGAATTGGAACCAGGTTACGGAAGAAGCTAGACGAGCATGGTTCGATAAGGTGCAAAACTACTTTAAAACTCATCATTTACTTCATATTTTTGACGATCCGAAGCGAATTTTTAACTGTGATGAATCCGGTTTCTTTTTATGTCCCAAAGAAAAGCAAGTGATAGTAAAGACAGGCAGCAAATGCGTATATAATTGTGTGGCTAATGATGAGAAAGAATGCTTAACCCTCCTCGTTAACGTTTCTGCTAGTGGTGACGTTTCACCACCAATGTAACGTTTCCCTATAAACGATTGCCAAAGAACATTGTACCGACAATACCATCTGGATGGGGAGTTGGCACTACGGAGTCGGGCTGGATGAATATGGAAGCCTTTTATGAATATATCACTAATTGCTTTTATCCATGGCTTTTGAAAAATAATATAACTTTGCCAGTAGTTTTGTTTATGGATGGTCACACTTCACATATTTCGTTGCCGTTGACTACTTTTTGCAAAGAAAAGGGAATAGTTCTGGTTGCGCTTCTTCCCAACTCAACACATGTTTTGCAACCGCTTGATGTCGCGGTTTTCAGGCCAGTAAAAAGGGCTTGGAGACAAATCGTACATGATTTTAGAATTAAAAATAACTTTGCTAAGTTCAAGCGTATGGATTTCGCTTCAGAAGTTAAAAGGTTTTTTGACAAATGTCACAAACTTGAAACTATTAAAAGTGGGTTTCAGTGTTGCGGTCTCTACCCGTTTAACCCCAAAAACGTGAATTATAATAAACTACTATCCAAAGTTAAAAAAAAAACAGAAACTGAAAAGATTCAAACTGCTTCTCCAACCAGACCCATGAACTCCGAACAATTTAAGAAAGATTTTGAAAAGAGATTGTCTCCCACGACTTTACAGAGATTCAAGGATTCAGGAAGCCATTGGACAGGAGAACCTACGTATGAAAAATTGTTCCAGTATTGGAAAAAAATCATCCTAGAGACCCCTAAAAATGATGACAATACAGACCTTCCGCAGCTAGGTGATTCAACACTTAACAATAATCTTGAAGGCGAATGCACCTTAGAAATGATTATGGACTTTGACGTGACATCTGATGGCAACCTTATACTAACAGAACCAGAATAGGAAACAATTGATTTGGGAACACAAGAAACAAATATCGATTCCACCACAGCAGAGTTACAGTTACTGCTTTCATCAACTCCAGCGCTTAATACAGAATTTTTGGCGGAGGACGAAAGGTCAAATGAATCACTGTGGACATCGTAAACTCCCCTTTTTATGAATACTGTAGAGCTATCTGATGCGTTACCACTATCTCAAGATACTGAAGGCATTCCAGATAGTAGCACTGCTTTACCTACTCTACTGAAAAGTGTACCATTTAAAAAGGCCTTATATTTTCCGAAGTTAACAGATGTTGCAGCAAAGAAAAAAGTATATAAAAGAGTGACATCTACTGTAGCTATATCAGATGATTTTATGGAGCACCAATGGAGAATGGAAAAAGAAAAAGAAGATAAGGAAAATATAAAACAGAAAAGAACATTTGAAAATTTAGAAAAAAAGCGACAAAGCAAAATCTGTTTTACTGTTAACCTGAAAATTGCTTAAGGGGGTCGTTAATAGGTGCCTTTACCTTAAGTATTGTTTGTTAAAAATAATTAAATATGCATTTATATGTAGCTTACTGAAAATAAAAGAAAATAAAAGTAATTAAAATAATTTTTTTCAATCATTTTTAATATACTTTTATTAAAGAATAATAAGTGAAAAAATTAGATGCAAAAAAACGATCTAAAAAAATATCTACACACATACATACATAGATAAAAATAAAAAAAATAAGATATGTAATCAACCATAAACAAAAAGAAGTAATGCATAATAATTAAAGCCCGGACCTTTAGTGTATTATAAATCATCCTGTCAAAAAATTAATTAATCTTCAGGGGCGTAAAAACAAGTACGGGGGTCTAGAAATGACAAACTGTAATTTCAAAACCTATAGTTTTTTAAAAATTTGAACTGGTATTATATTTATATAAAAAAAAATGTTATATTCAATGAAATGTAGGACACCTTACTCACATATTGTTCAACAAGCCAACAGCTTCTGTGTCTTGAATTTTTTTACGGCGTTAAATTAATATTTTGTTAGTAGATAAGCTATGAGAGAGCGGGGGCACCGTAAAACTAATCAACTTGAACCCTTTTGCCAATGTTTGCAATCGTGTAACTTTACGGTACTACACATTTCGAACTAATGAGTCATCAAACTGTATCGATGTGCAAACCTTGACCTTTGACCCGGCACGTACCGAGTACCTGTATTTAAAATTTGTTGTTGACATTTGACCCCCACACGCGCTCATACTGTTGGCCTTGAAATTCCTAAGTCATGAGCAGAGATGGGAACAAAAGGTCCCTAACAGAGTCGCCATATAAAATATTTTGTACTGGGGGGCTACGAATAGAACTGGAGGGCTGTCATAAAACGTAAAAATATTATCAATCTTTTTAAAAATTAGTTTTACGACGTTTTACTATTAATACCACATCGTTAATGTTATTTTGTGTCTGTTTGTGTTTTTTAATTGCCAATATTATGAATCATTTTGCTTGTTATATGTACATACATATCTTTATATTTTTCTAATGCAAAAACAAAACCATGTTCAGTCTTGTGAGCGACCTACTAGAGTGATACAATCTACTAACACAATCAATTTTGTTTACGTTAAAGCAGGTATAAAGAAGGTGACATGTACATATTATTAAAATAATCACAACGGAAATAGAGATATTGTTTACAATCTAAATGTTTTGAATTCGTTTAAATTAATTTTTATTACAGTCGACCACTTATTTGTTCAACATTAATTTTTTTAAATTATTTTTAAAATTAAAATTATATATTAAATTATAAAAAATGGGTAATTTTTAATTTTTACTGATTTGTTCTTTAAAGCTTCCTTAGGCTAGTCATCAAATCCAGGGGAAAATCCTCAGCCTTCTAATAAAATTTATAGCCCCCCAATTCAAAATGTTTTATATGGCGATTCTGTTCGGGACCACTGTTCTCCCAACTCTAGTCATGAGTAATCATCACTTCGACAAAATAAATTCAATTATGCGTCATCACTATTTGGTCGTCACAATCTGGATTTGTGTTAACCTATTACCAGCCATAGTTTTTGAATGCAACCCTAACGCATGCGCAGACTGAATTTTAGTATACGATGCATGCGCAGACTGAATTTACGAACTCGACGCATGCGCTGATTAAATTTTAGGCCACAAATTGATAGATGGGGTACACTACCGCGTCAAAAATGTGGGAATACTCTAACTCGGGGGTGGCCCCAAACTTTTGACACCGTACTGCACTTAAATTTTTGGTACACTACCGTGTCAAAAGTGCGGGCCCCCCTGACCAAAAAGGTATCCGATCACTTTTTGAAGCATACTGTGCTTATTACGTGCAAATATTGGCCTCACTTAATTGCGTCATTCTTTGGAGCCCATCGACTTACAGCTGCCTCGGGCCAAAAGCGAGCACATATGAGGCTGACAAAATGTGCAAACCGTTTCATTCCTTTCAATTCTTCTTGAGGAATATTCAACTGTTTAATGAAAAGGACAATTTTAAGTGCATATATTGCCCTTGCCATCCACCTTGCTTGATACAGAGCCCCTGGAATCCTGAAACTGAAGTCGTTTTGAGACCAACCTCCTAAGTATAGTAGAGAGAGTTTTAATAACACTTTGTAGTCTTCTCTTGGATGACTTCCGTCTTCTAGGACATTTTGGATGTAATTAACCATTTCCACTCGTTGTTCTTCTAGAAAGCCTTGAGCGGGACTTTCTTCATCCAGCATTGTCGTATATGACTTCTTATCAAGTGAATCCCACTGTGTTTGGAACTTCTGAAAAGTTTGGATGTCAGGACCACTTGACGGCATACCATAACACTCCTCAAACACTCCTTTCAATATTAGTTCATGGATGTGATGACGGCAAGCCAACCACAACAATGTTCGTCCAAATTCCCTTTCAATTCTGGTACAAACCCCTTGAGTCAGCCCTGTGTTAGATGCTGTAGTATCAAAAGACATACCGATGATATTGTCACGTAGCCCAAATCGATCCACTTCCCGGATAACTACTTCAGCCACCTGCTCAGCAGTACCTCTCAGGGCAACAGGTACGCTAAGCAAATGCTCAAAATCTTTACCAGTCACTAGAACCGCAACTCTATCCTCCAAAGTTTTGACACTCCTATGGGCAACTGAGGGCAACAGTTTACTGTCCCAATGCAAGACCAAATCAGGAGAATTTTTGAAGAGTGACTCTTCGATTTTCTTTGCCATTTTACTTCTATTGATCGCCCGAGCTCGATAAACGGTAGCTGGAGATACGGAAATTTTTGAGACATCGTGGCCAAGACTCTTTGCAGTTACTATAAATGAAGTACTTGCTTGTCGAATAGAGAGCTGTTCTCGATCCCAGGTAGACGTGAGTGTCTGATCAAGAGGTCTTAATTTAGTTTTTTAGGTTGAACGTAATAATAATTATAGGTTGAACGTAATTTTTTCGTTACAGGAGGCGGAAACTCGGCCTCTTCATCACTAAGTGCTGATGATGATGGAGATGAGCTTTCCAGTTTAACTGTCTTATTGATTTCAGCAATAGCTTTGTAATGCTTATTCTTATATGATTCATTTTTGTCTTCTTTTGTACACTTAGTTCTTATTTCCGAGGCGAAAACCTTGTCTACTCCACTCATTGACGAACTCATACGATCTTCTTTTTGTGACCTAAGAAATTCTTTATCTTCTTGTAATACGCTAGTCATGTCCATCACATTTTGCCAGGCAATGTCAAATAACTCGACTAGATCACCTTTCCAAATTTGCTGTTTCATATTTGCTTTATCCGTGTTTCTCGATTTCTTTTTACCCAGATTTTTGTATTCTTTGTACAGCTTCTGTATACCAGCACGGATATTCTCCTCCGTCTTAACAGGGATATTTGCTTTCCTCCACACTTTCTGTAATTTAGTACTGGTAGATTTAGCAGCATCAGAAAGCGTTTCCTTCATTTCCTTATGATGATAAATAAAAACTAAAAGTACTATACTATGATTGCCAAATAATCATAATACATATTATACAATGCGATATCTTGTAGGTAATATTTATAAAATAAGAATTTCTTTATTTAAAATCAATAGCATACACATAATCAATATATTACATCGATACAATACTACACGTATTAATTTAAAATAAAATTATTTCTATGGTGACACCTACCACCGAATTTCACAACTACTGGTTGTGTATGTATAATCGTTATCCTTACTTATTTTGGTTTGCATCTTTGCTAATTACTCAAAACAATATTTGTTTGATTTCAAAAATAATAATTATGTATTATATTTGAAAAAACATATTTTTAACAAGAAAGGGTTTGAATAAAATTTGGGTAGAGAAACTCTCGCTCTCTTGGCTACGGACCGCGAAAGGGATCAGTTTAACAATAATAATGTATTTTTAAAAAACAATATTAATAGTGTGTGTTCAGCATGCATTAGTTCGTAACAATGGATTTTACTCAAACTAGTACCAACCCAGTGTACACCAAAATTGACACATAACACCTCGTTTCAAGTAGCAATAACAACAATACAGGGAGTGATGTGACAAACCCGTCCGTGAATGTACTACGGTACTTTTACGGATTGGTTTGGCACATTACCCTTCCACAGAGCCTAATACCTTGTATAATGCCGGTATAGGTGAATGTTACCCAGTACTGTCCTACTTAGTAGTGAGCGCCAGGTTGGCGTAAAAGTCTATAATAATAGTTAAAATTTATAATAAATGTAAACTTAAAAAATTTGTAATAAATGTAAACTAAATTTAACATATTTCTTTTTATTTATGTATACCTAACCCTTTCCGGACTAAATAAAACACAAATATTTTTCTATTAATAGATATTTATTTACAACATGAAAAATAGATATTTACATTTTATTATTACAATAGTGTTTATATAAAGAAATAACATTTTGTAAGGCACAGAATCCGTAAAGATGTTCCCCACATCGAGCGCTGTTGTATGTTGTCCTGATGAGTGCCAATTTCGGGCATGTGAATACTTCTTTTAGGTTCATAATCGTTACTATCGTTGTAAGTTTTTTGAGGTGACGTATTTTTTCTTCTCCTTTGGCGTATATTATCTGTGCACTACGGGCTATGTCCAGTAAAATATACTATAATTTTTTATAATCAATATGTCCATCCATCCATGAAAAACCATGATGTTTCATTCGAAGCCAGCGTGCAGTCTTTTGGTCTTTTTCGCTGAGGCCACAAAACGGGATTGGTGATTTAAAAACATAGTGTTGTAGTGTGTAGTCTTCGTTGCAATTTTCTTTCCAAGAATTAAATTTTAACACAGCCAGTTCTTTTATATAAAAGCATCCCTTTATTGTATTTGAGAAGCCTTGGAAGTCGACAATTAACACGTCAGTCATTTTCGATGATACGTGTGTGAGAGTTAATTTATAAATGAATCAGTCTGTAGACGAACGTTATATTTTATATAACCTTTGTAACGATGTTTGTCAGCGGGTTGTATTGAATTGTTCGATCGTGTGATAGAAGGCAGAACGCTGTTGTGTTAGCTGAAATTTCTTTTGTTGTATTAAATTAAATTCGTATATCCACAGCCCCACTTTTCAAAGTTTTCGATATTGTTTTCGATTGAGTAGCGGTTCATTTTTGTTAAAGTTGTAGTAGCCCTCTTGAAATTTTGAAAACATGATACGCCAACGCAAATTTGTCATTAGAAAAATCCAAATTTAGATCCATGTACGGATACTTTTCTGAATTCAAATATACTTTGACATCAAAAAGTTCACAGTGATCAAATATGGTGACATCTTTATCTTTCTTATCGCGTCGATCTGTTTGTAATGCAAATATCACATGTGATGTTGTTTTCACCGTCCAAATGCTGTGTTTCGTTGTTGGAATCGATGGGTAAATATGCATATCCCATGTACGAAATCCCATTGATATATCCTGACTATTTTCCACATATTTTAACAACAACAATTTCATCTCATCAGACACCGTTACATGTGGAACCATCCACTGGATTTTATGTATATGAAATACGACATCATCTGTCGCTGACAATACTGCATCAGTTTATGTTCTTGCACGAATCAGAATCAGTTGATGTTTTGCATTGAGAATAACTCTCTTATAATGGTGAGTAAAGTCAAACACTCGATCCAATGGTAGACAGAAATTAAAATAGCCTTTGCTGGATACTTCTATAGTTTCACCAGCATTGTACAGTTGTTTACTCTGATTTTCATTTAAAGATAAATAATTCATTAGCGTGGTGGTCGCCCCCACATATTTGCATTGATCAATTTCCACATCGTTCAGTTCGTAACGCATCTCGTCAAACAGGTACGCTATTGAATTATTGCTTAGCTCGGCCGTAGTTGATACCCTTCCATCACTCTTCAACAGCCGTCCTTCTACGTATAGGTAGCTTTTATGCGGTAATAAAATTACGTTTTGATTCTGAATACAGATGACTATCTGGTCGTTACTATTATAATTATTCAAGAAAGGTGAGTACGCATGCCTCCTCCAATTTCGTAATACTTTCATCGAGCTCACCTCCAGCAGTACTAATTTGCAAAGTATTATTAATTTCTTCGTTTCTTCAAAACTAATCTGTATCGCTGTAGAAATTTTGCGTTCGCTAGCGTTAATGGCGGCTTCGTCGTCGTCGTCGATCCGCACTGGTTGGTGGTAAGTTGTAAACTGTTTGATTGCGTCGGTTTATCGTCGTTAAATACCAACATAACTTATGCCGGTTTTAAATGTAATTTTATGGTTATTGTTTCACCTCGAAAGTTAACCGGGTTACCGTCTTGATCCACAACGCGCAGCACTAGAGATATTATCCGTTGGACGCTTACAGGCATATAAATGATTGTAGCTGGGGTCTCGCTTATTTTATAGCCGGGCTCAACCTGAATTGAAAACGAATAAATATTATGCGCTCGAACGTTGTTCAAATAACTGTTTGTCGTAATATTCGTCTCAATTTGCACCAGATTAACTTTCATAATATTCGCCGGTTTATCTGAATAATAAGTATGACCCGCCTGCAGTTTTCGTTTATTAAAGCCCAGCAGTGAACCGATCGTTCGCTCTTTATCAAAATGTATTGTTTCCGTACACTTTATCGAACTTTTCAATGTGTTGTTATTTGAATGTAATATAAGTTGTCCTGCCCCACATGGCACCTGCCCCACTCGGTGTTAACATGTCATCTATATAAGCTTCCAAATCTTCTAAATCATAATTACCGGTAGGTATCTCGATACAGTATGGTTCATGAGTAGGATCAGTACTAAAATGAAACAAATTATTCGTTTCATCAACATTTGGCACCGAACTATATGTGTCAAAATTCACCAGACCGCAGACGTATTCCCCCACTAATTCTATAGGCGGAAAATACTCAGCACTGAGTGTTGAAGTATCACCGCTTAATGTTATTGTGAGTGACATGATGTCTAGTACGTAAATGAAACAAAGTAGTACTCTACAACAATATTTATTTACATAAATAGATTTTTATTACATAAAAATTTTAAACAAAGGTGACCACAATTAAAATCATTATACTTTTGATAAACATTATAATTATATCTAATGTCGTTTCCACGTAAATATCTTGTTACTTCAACAGGTGGCGGTAAGTTCCTATAACTGTCGAAGTATTCCACATTCTTATTGTCTTTCACGTACGCCACCCAATGAGTTCCACAACCAGATGAACTATACAAATTAAGAGCAGCGCACTCTTTTCGCCACGGTCGTTTTGGTAATTCATCTCTCATGAATACACCGCGAAAATTTGGTAGATGTTCCTTTCCAAACAGATATATGTCGTGATCAGTTAATGGTCTGTCATGAGGTAGCTTGTTCAGTAGTTTTTTGAATCGATGTAAAGTCCCAAACCTTTTCTGTACGGTTTTAAATATAGACCGGCACCGGATTTTTTCGATCCAAAAGCGATTGCTTCCATCATTTTATTATGTCGCTCGCTTTCATCCAGCTGCTTCTTAGCTGTTTTATAGGTATTTATTGCTTTCGCAACACCTGCAGCGCTACCAGCAAGTGATCCGACAGCTGATAGCCCGGCAAAAAGTGGAACTAGAAATGGTAAAATTCCACCAGTCCTGGGAATCGGTATAATTCTCGGCGATGTAAATTGCTTTTTATTTTTCTTCCGAAAAATCTTCCTAGCAGCTTTCAAGGCTATGTTGATCGTACCTTTGATAGTTTTCGGTTTATTTTTCTTCAGTATGTTTCTTATATCACGGATACCGGCACGAAATGTTACCTTCTTCTTCTTCTTCTTTGAATAACCCATCCCTAATTTTACTTTTGATTTCATAGCGTTCGTTACGGCCCAAGCAGCGGCTCGTTTACCAAAACTTGCGTCTGACGATTTAGCTCGCTCCCACGCTTTGTTGGCTAGAACTAAATCGGCTTTGTGTCGATCGTTGATGTCTTTGAACTGTGAATAGGAGATATCGTGTTCTTTACTTGCAGCATCCAATTTATTGATACCGGGATCACCTCGTAATAGTCGTTCACGTAGTCGCGTTCCAGGTCCACAATACTGATAACCATGTATATGTAGTTCAAGTGATAGCTTGTTGATAGCAGAATTTATTAGTCCGCGACCTGATGTATTCGCTCCGCTAGCCCGTCTGCGACTGACGCCTCGTTGTTTTCGCATAGACATTTTAAGGTGAACTGAAAACAAAAAACGTATTTTAACTATTTTATAGATATTATAAATAGATTAAAATTCTACGTATCTTGTTAGTATACGAAATTGTCTAATTCGGACAACATCGGTGAAATGTCTTGGTTCATCACACAACGGAAAACGCTACCAATAGTCAATTTTGAATTTTCATCCAATAACGACAAAAAGAAGAAAAACGCTCCGTTGCTGCCGAACAGCATCAGAGCAATCATTTGTGGCCCGAGTGGTTGTGGAAAGACTTCACTGCTTATTTTACTAATACAGCACCCCGACGGTTTGACGTTTGAAAATGTATACATCTATTCTAAATCACTTCACCAACCGAATATCTAAAACAAAGTATTAAACTTGTTAAAGGTATGGGTTATTTTACATTCTCCAATAACGAGGATGTGATACCACCAATGGATGCTCTACCAAATTCGTTGATAACATTCGACGATGTGTCTGCGCGGGAGAAAAAGGCTATAATAGAAGAATATTTTTGTCACTCTCGGCACTACAACGACGATTGCTTTTACCTAACACAAACGTATACAGCAACAGAAAAACACAACGTACGGGACAATACAAATTTTATCGCTGTCTTTAAACAAGATGATCTGAATCTTAGACATATTTACGATGATCACATCAATTTCGACATGTCTTTCATAGAGTTCAAAAACCCATGTCAAGAGTGTTGGCGAGATAAATATGGGTTTTTGACTATCTGTAAGGAGGATGATATCCACAACGGCAGATATCGAAACAAGCTTGATTGATAGCTTTTGGAGAGGACACAGATGAACTGGCTGTTAACCAGACCAGTAACCGATTTCAACAGGCTGTTAACCGCTATTAACCAGAGCGGTATCCGGTTTCAACAGGCTGTTAACCGCTATTAACCAGAGCAGTAGCTGGTTTCAACAGGGCCGTAACTGACCTGTAGTATAAATAAACGGCTGTGTAAGATAAACATGCAGTTCTTGAGAGACTGTTGTATGAAACAGTTGTCAAAAATGGATAAGAAGAAGGAGCTTGTTAACACATTCACTGCCACCATGTAAGGTCATTTTCGGTCACCCCAGGCCACGTGCATATTATTGTTTCTTTAGGTACAAAATTGTGTTCTAAACAAGAATTTGTTGTTTTTGAGTGTTTATAACAGTTTTATTGCTTTTTTATTGATGTGTGCAAAATTGATACACGTGGCCTAGACCTTGCCAGCTATCACGATTTTTACCACTCGAGCCATGTGTATCACTTTTGCACACAACTAATGAAGAGTATCTATGGGCTGCATCTGACATCTTTTTGTTCTTTCTTTGTTCCAGTTGTCTTGTGGTGAAATATCAGTAGAGGTTATGTCTCAGCTAATGGATACAAAGTTCCCAATGTGTGTGTGTTTTACTTGGTTTGCTTATATGAAATTTTACTAATAAAAGTAATTGTTTTTAGGTTTGAGTTTTGAGATTATCAAAAAGCAATAATTGTTATCAAAAATGGACAAAGAAAAGTTGACTCCGAGAAAAATAAATAGATTACTAGACGATGATGACGATGAAGGTCCGACAGACTTGAGTGCTGAAAGTGAAGTGTTCGATTCGGATAAAGACCCTGATTATCGACCTAGCGATGAAGAGGATGGGATATACAAAACCTCGAGACTTTTTGAACTAAGATATCAGAGACAATTGGAAGCTGACCAACAAGCAGGTACGTCAAGAAGTTTATTCCAGTTTGACTCAGACGAGGAGTCTGGCCCAACCTGCGCCAAAAAAACGATGTTCAAAAAGACAGTCGTAAAGAAGACTCCCAAAAATACAATAAAAAAAACTCAAAGTAAGAAAAGAAAATGTGAAAATACTTTGGTTGAAAAGGCACCTAAGAAGGTACCTAAGAAAAAAAAAGAATGCAGACAGAGAAGAAATAGGTAGACCAACAGAAGAGACTAACCAAGAATTAGGCCTACAAGACGATGAGGAAACGGCAAACTCTGAGGATGTAGAACAGATCATGAGTGAAGCTTTTACTGATGGAGATGAAGCAGACGATGAAACAGAAGATGACATAACTGAAGGAGAAGGACAAGTTAATGGGAACAAGAGAAAAGGTAAGAAAAGAGAAAACCATTACAAATTCAAACTATTTGGTACAGAGAGAGATATAAAAATGGAGCCAGTGGCAAGGAAGACAAAAAGACATTCCCTTTACTGGAAATTCTGGAATGAATGCTGAATTGAGCGGACAACTGGCTCATGCAAAACCGATTGATTATTTCATGCATTTTATTGATGATGATATAGTGAATTTTTGATGGTTGAGCAAACGAATTTGTATGCGACTCAGCAACTAGAAAATCAGGATGATGTAAGACCTTTTTCACGACTGCATAAATGGACCCTCACAACTCATGACGAAATGCGTAAGTTCATTGCTTTGATTGGCTACATGGGTTTGGTGAAGTATTTGTCTTTACACGATTATTGGAGCAAAAGCCCTCTTTACGACAATAAACTAGTGATGAATACAGTGAGCCGCAACAGGTTTGAGATACTGTTGAGAATGTGGCACTTTGCAGACAACAATGAAGCAGATAACAACCGCCTTCATAAAATTGAAATTCTTATGAACATGTGCATTGAACGCTTCAAACAGGCCTATACCCCTGGAACCAAAATGTGCGTTGATGAAAGCATGGTTTTACGGAGGGGTAGGCTTGTCTTTTGACAGTACAATCCGATAAGACGCCATAGTTACGGAATCAAACTGTACAAATTGTGTGCTAGCAAAGGTTATACCTGGTATTTCTCTGTTTACATAGGGCAAGATAAAACAGAAGATGACTGGAGTGCGTCTGAGAACGTAATCTACAAACTCTTGGGAGGCTTACTAGATGGTGGAAAAACACAAGCACCAGGAGGCTTGATGGGAGAGGGCCGAACACTAATAACCGACAACTGGCACACCAGTGTACCTCTTGCAGTAGGTCTTCTAGAACATGATACGCACCTCATCGGGACCGTTAGAACGGATCGGAAATATTTGCCTCCCCAAGCGTCAGTCAAACTAAAGAAAGGTGAAACCGTAACGAGTGAAACCGGTGAGGGCATTGTGTTTTTGAAATGGAAAGACAAACGTGATGTGTCATTGCTATCCACAGTTCATACAAATGAACAGGTGGAAGTTGTTTCAAAAACTGAGAGAATCGTGACAAAACCAAAAGATGGAAAGTTTTCCATTGATATGAGTGATCAGATGGCAACATATGGCACAGCTTTGAGGTGAGGGACAAAATGGTACCGGAAACTTGCCGTAGAGATGCTGTGGGGAATGATCGTTGTCAACGCTCATTTCCTCTGCGTAGAAAATACTCAAGACAGAATGCCCATCAAGAAGTTCCGGGAAAGTATCATACTAACCATGCTTGGCTATGCAACAGAAGCACCGAGAAGATCGATCAGCAAAGCACCCCATCGGTTGATCGGTTGTGTGAAAGGAGATCCTCCAAAAAAAACCCATGGAAGATGTCGCAGCTGCTACAAAGCCAAAGGAAGATCTGGGACACAGGATGCTGATGGAAAAAAATCGATGGCTAAGCAAGTTTTCACAATTTGTGACTCATGTGAAGGAACTCCTTTCATGTGTCGACCATGTTTCAATGATCACCTTTGAACGTAACAAATGGAAATTGGACCCTCTTTATAAATTTTTACTCATTGGACAACTTTTATACCATTTATAGCTTCTCTTTTCTTAAGTGTTTACAATATTTGACAATTTGAATACCTCATTTGTATTTTTCTAACATTAAGGCTACTACTTTATAAAATAGCCTATCACTTGTTATTTCGCCCGAAAATTTACAACTTTTTTGCAATAAGATTTGAGACGGTAAAAATAGGCTCAGACAAAAGTTGCCTATATTTCTGTGTTAGCCCAGGCCATAGGTACGTCATGCTAATAATAATTCAATGTAACTGTGTGCATTTCAGATACACATGGCCAGAAGTAGAACACTGCATGTGTATCAGAAATGATACACATGGCTTGCGTGGCAATCCACCTGTGTATCAAATATGATACACATGGCAGTGAATGTGTTAAAAAGAGTATTATAAAAACGGCAAGCAATATACGAAAAAAATTTAAAGCTTTACGATCTGGGAAGGTGGAATCAGACATGTTGCTACAAACAACGTTGGAACCAGTAACCGCGCCGCTCAAAGAAATAGCCACAAAATTACCGGAGAAGAACAACCAACCTATTAAAGTTGAAACGCAAGAAGAACAGACACAAGTAATGGATACGTTTACACCTAAAATTAAAAAGAGAAAACAGGAGTATTGCTATTTACCAACGAAAGAGGAAGAGCTGGAGGATGAAGTGGGGGAAGAGGAAGACCCCGACCTTACGGAAGATGTTTTTGAATCGTCTCCGATAGATGAACAAAATGTATTTGAAACACCAAAACTCCCCGGATCAGCACAAAGTGTTGCTAGAAAACTGATGACAACGTCTGAAGTGTTTGGACCGATAGCAAGAAAATACTTACAGCTACATCTTCAACCAAATAGCGGTATTGATACAGTATATGGACCGTACAAAAAAGAAGACGAATGGATGATTGGAAATCAACCGTTTCAAATAGATGGTGATGATATACACCCTGTGTAAAAACTTTAAGGACACCTACACTTATGGAAATAAATAGCAAATGGGATCACGGAGTTTTTGTTGCAAATGATCAATACATTTTTCAGTTGGAGAGTAATGCTTTCCAATATTCGTCTTTAAAATACCCAGCTTCTTATTAATATATTTGAATGAGATATCAAATAACAATAATTTACTTATGTAAAATCTTTAAGGACACTAAACTAAACAAGTATATGCATGCAAAGCAATTTAATCACACATATGATTTCATACAAGTGGTAGTTTTATTTATCATTCTGAAGTGATTTGAATACGTCGAACGTATATTACTAACAAATAGCAACAATGCCAAAAAATAAAAGACTTTCCAAATTCGAAAGAGGAAAAATCACAGTGTATGCCAATGAAGGATTAAGTTGCAGAGAAATTGCAAAAAAAACTTAATAGATCTAAAACTGTCGTAAGCAGTTTTTTGCGTTTAAAAGAAAATTATGGGAAAAAGAACCCTAGCGGAAGGCCGAAAAAACTGTCGCCAAGAGAAGAACGGTTGGTTTTGAAACTTGCGTCCACTGGCAACTATTCAACGCGTCAAATATGTGGCGAAATTGGAAATAAAGTTACAAAAAAAAAAACTATTTGTAACATTCTAAGCCGTTCTAAATTCATGAAATATTCAACCATGAAAAAGAAACCAGAATTAAAGAAGCATCATATTGAAGACCGTTTGAAATTTGCAAGAAAAACAATGTCCTGGGATAGTGAATGGTTGCAAGTGGTCTTTTCAGATGAAAAAAAGTTTAATTTAGATGGTCCGGGTGGCTACCACTATTACTGGCACGATTTACGAAAAGAAAAGCAAATATTCTCTAGAAGACAAGGTGGTGGGGGGTTATTACTGGTATGGGGATGTTTCGGATACAATGGGGTCGGCTTCACTGATTTTCCAAACAGTAAATTAAATGCAACAGAATACAAAAAATTGCTGGAAACTACGAAAGGAAATTACGATACTGGAAATAGACAGCTAACAAATGTAAGAGATCCGGCTGGTGAACAAGATGTGGTGAATCTGAAATTTTTAAAAAGTTTTGAATTGGAGAAATTTTCCGAGTTAACACAAACAGTCGAAATGAACAAAGCACAAGTTGAAAATGCTGCATACAAGTTGATCCAGGCCGCGCAACTTTTTGTATCGTATAAAACATCGATAGATCAAGAAATTCCCACATTTAATCTTCGAATACCGAAGATTGAAGAACGTCTTGATGAATTATTGAAATCTGTTAAGAAAAGTGAGCAAACTACAGGTGGTACGTGAACTACACAAACCCACACGGAAGAATTTCCCGCGTAGGCGCGTTATTGTAAAAGGAATTGATGATCTATGGCAATGTGATTTAATTGAAATGGGTGCTTACGCTTCGGTGAATAATAACTACAAATTTTTACTGACAACGATCGATGTCTTTTCCAAACGAGCGTGGGCGGTGCCAGTTAAAAATAAAACCGCAAAAGAAGTGGCAGCCGCATTTGAATCGATACTTAAACAAGGTCGTGTTCCGCAATCAGTTCAGACAGATTTTGGAAAGATTTTATAATCAGCTGTTTAAAACACTCATGAATAAGTACAATATTAATTATTATTCGACATTTTCAACGAAAAAAGCATCAGTTGTTGAGAGATTTAACAGAACGCTGAAGACCGGTATGTGGAAAATGTTTAGTTACAATGGATCGTATCGTTGGATTGATATGTTAGACAAGCTGATAGATGATTACAATTCGCGTAAGCATAGAACAATTAAAATGCGACCGCGCGACGTAACACCAAGCAAGGAAGATAAGCTTCTCTCAACCGTCTACAATGATGTAAAAATTGCTACAAAACCAAAATATAAGGTTGGAGATATTGTTTGCATTAGCAAGTATAAATCACAATTTGACAAAGGATATCAACCATCATGGACGACTGAACTTTTTAAAATCACTAAGGTGCAATTAACCAACCCGGTTACATACCTACTAGAGGATTCAAAAAGTGAAATATCCGGACGTATATTTGGTGGAAAAAGTATTGAAAAAGAAGAAGGATAGAGTGTATGTTAAGTGGATACCGACTGCACAGCTATTATAAATACGCTGAGCTATGGTGCTCGCCAGTTAGTCATTCTTGGTGAAGCAATGGAAACCATTCAGGACCAGATAACAATGGAAGAAGCTCGTGCGCGGCATCGATTGTTGAACAAAATGTTGGATAATGCCATTAGACAACGTGATGTGGATACAGTCAAGTGTATTGCAATGAAAGAACGCCAACTTTTCTGTCCTGGAAAAATAACATTTGGAATTAAACACAATACATCGGAAGAAGTGTTGGATACATTATTCAATTATACCTTTAATACGGATGAAAACCATATATTTGGAGTTGAATTGCTTAAAGATGTTGTTACTAACTGGTTACGGGCGGCTATACAATATGTTCGAGCGGGGCTGTTGAAATACGTGCTCGACATCGCAGAGAAATACGGTATTCAAGATGTTCGTTTGACGGAAGAGGAAGAACATAGCGACGATGCTGCTGATGGTAATTGTTTGGTTTGTTGAATTTGGCAGAATATTGAAAAGGGCGTCAACGACCCAACCGCTCATCTCGGTTTCGATTCAGGACCAGACTCCGGCCCATGGGCCTCCAGTAATTTGCAAGATTTTATAGATGTGGATACAATATTACGAGAACACTTTTTAATATAATTCATACATAGTTTTATATGTATTTGTAAATAATAACAAATTTTATAATTTATACAAATTTTATATTTATTATTAATAAAAATTTTAAACAAAGCGGCCGTTTTTTTATTTTCTTATCCTTAAATTACATATCTACAAATATTTAAAAAAATTCACGGTCAAGTTTACAAACATTTTATTAGTAGACATACATATGTGTGTTTATAACGGAAACTCAAATACGTCTAATGTTTTTATCATAACTATTACAATATTTTCTTATCGCCAATAGTAATATATAAAATAGTTGTGGTTTATTTACATACATAGATACAAAAGTTTTATTCACTAATTAACAAAACTAAAAATTGTCTATTTTGTAATGTTCCTATAGGAAATTTATTTTTAGGTAGTATAAAGCGTTTATCATCAACACTGTTCGATAACGCGGCTTTATTAATTGGATGATACGAAACACACTCACTTGCTTAACGTACGTATATTATGGTGCTTAGAAGAATGCACCCCTAATTACCTAATTACCAACATTCCAACAACTTTACAAAAATACGTCACAGCGAACTTTCACCTAAATATTAATCACCTAATTAATATTTTTCCTTATACAACAAAGGGACTTAAAATCATATAAATTCAATCAAATTGTAACACATATTGTCATTCGTTATTAATATTCTAATCAGATTGTTACTCTGCTGTAAATAACTTCGATTTTTAAATAAAAGTACTTTAAACTTTAATTGTTGCTTGGTATTTTTTCTGAAATAAGTGAAATAGCAAGAAACTGATATTTTAATATCATTTCGACTGTAAAACATCAACGTTAAATCAATCAACGAGAAGTTCCACATCACGAAAAGAGGACCTTTGAGTACGTGGTTGCCTCTTGCCACGATAAAGCAAGTAATAGACTGGTGACAGCTATCTGCAAATCAATTAGTTGTTATCAACTTCACGTCTGCCCTCGATTGTCGCGACTTTGCCATCAATTCAAATTGGACAACGTCATCTCGGCACGACAAAAATTGGTGACAGTGGTGGGATACAACAGCAATCATCTTAGTGGAAGTAAGCCGTCCTTCAGAAGATTGTACGCTACCAATGGGACCTTGTCTGCAGTATCCAATAGGAAACGAACACGTCCGCATCAACGAATCCTATTATCATCAAATCCACTGTTGTAAGCCATCCACAATAACTGGTTCGCTCTCAAGATTTACTGAAACTGGCTTTCGTATTGTACAGAGAAAATAAACAGGTTAGTGACGATTCTAGTTATCCTTCTACTTCAATATCCTCACTTGAACCTACCAAAAATTCTATTTATTGTTCTTTAACAAATATATTTCACGATTTAAAAATGCCTTCTGATAATAACGATATAGTAGAGAGTACAAACCCCGAGGTTTTTACTAACGATAGTCAACCTGTAACGAGTGATCCTTGTAGTTATAACGGTAAACCATCCCATTTTTCGTATCAAGGATGGATAAGCGAATTCGTTCCTACAAACGAAGGAGCAATTCATTTTCTTATACAACTCGGTAGCACATTAAAATTTGCACCGCGTTCAATGCATCCAGAAATTCTTGTTTATTGTTATAATAAATTGCCGTTAGCACTACAAGAAAATATAGAAGAAATTAGTTTTGAAGAAATACAATCAGCTATAGAAACAAAATATCGCCATTATCGTACTTCATTTCTCGTGGACGAAGAAATTAATTCAATCAAACAACGTCCACAAGAAAGCATCCTAGAATTTTTCAATCGATTCAATAAATTAAGAAATGAACGGTTACAAATTCTGAGACGTGAAGTAACATCATTTGAATTAGCTGCAAATAAACGTTTATTAGAAAATATTATGTGCAACAGATTCATGAATTCACAAATTTCTATATGTTTAATTAATCCTACGCTAAAATTTTCAAACGTAGACGAAGTTTTGCCACATGCATTAAATTATGAAAATAAATTTAAAGAATTGGGTTTAAATAAATCACACAATTCACATTCTAATAATAAATATTGTAAATATTGTCGTAGTACAACACATAATACAAAAGTTGTCGACGCAATAAACAAAATACTAATACTAATTATCCTAATCAGGGCAATAATTATAACCAACAATCAGGTTCACAAAATAAATATGATAGTAAATATTGTAGTTATTGCAAATTCAAAGGACACGTAATGGAAAAGTGTCAAAAGAAAAAGTATAACGAATCATTTAAATCTAACGCTCCTCGCGTATCCAACATAATTGATAATGAGCATTTAAACTCCACAATGTCCAGTTTACGGATCGGGAACTCGGACAACAACGCGACTCAAACACAAGAAACGATCCAACCCCCGAATTTCTCTTATCTAACTTCTCCAATCGAAAACCAAATGTGGAGTTACAGCAAATAATTTTTTTATTAAAAAACAATTGTAGCGTCAATTTATTAATTGACACAGGTGCTTCAATTAGTCTCATTAAACGTGATAAAATTAACTCTTCAGAAATTCAACAAGATCAAAAAATTCAAATAAGGGGTATAGAAAATAAAATATTAACAACATGTGGTTCAATTCCACTTACTTTGTACAAAAATAAGGAACAATATTCATTTGATTTTCAAGTTATCGACGAATCGATACAAACACCTGTAGATGGACTAATCGGTATAGATTTTCTCAAAAAATATAAAGCTCAAATAGATATTGGTTCTGATACTATACATTTTGTACCAACAAAACCGGTAATGAATATTAGCATAGAACGCGAAAATAACTTCGCGAATAAATTATAGCACTTTTTAAATTTTTGTCAGCATAAGTGTATTAATAAATCAGTTAATTTAATTATGTTAGTTTTATTTATTATTCTTAGATAATATTTTTTTGACGTAACTATGTTTAGATATTTTTTTCATATAAACATTATTAAGTCGTAGATAAATTCTTAAAAGTGATGAGATGGCAAATTTGCTGCGAATAAATGATAGCACCCCAGAGTAAATTTTTCATTCAGTAGTGTTTTGTATTTTCGTTGTTAAACATTTTTTTAAAAATGATTAATTATAAAGTGATTTTACTGCTTGTAAGAGTACAATAATAGAAATATTCTTGAAAATGGGGAGAGGAAAAAGATTGAATAGTACAGAAATTCAAATAATTTTGAATTTGCATAAACAAAATAAAAAAATTGTCGACATAGCAAAAATTGTAAACAGAAGTAAAAAAGTTGTTATGAATTTAATAAAAGATCCCGAGAATTATGGAAAAAAGTGTAGTCCTGGGCGACCAAAAGCAATAACTGAAAGAGAAAAACGTGCAATTTTACGAATTGCATCGAATTCTAGTCTTACTGCCCGTCAAATTGCTGCACAAGCTGGTGTAAAAACGCATGTAAGAAATGTTCAAAACATTTTGCAAAAATCTAAAGTGATACAATACAAAAAAAATGAAGAGAAAACTTACGACAAACATAAGCAAGAAAGACTCAAATTTCCTATAAAACATATTCATTGGAAAAAAAGTGGCGTCATGTTTTATTTACCGATGAAAAGAAATTTAATTTAGACGGGCTGGATGGTTGGTGCTTTTATTATCATGATTTGCGAAAAGAGGAAAGCATGTTAAGTCGTCGACAGCAAGGTGGAGGGAATGTTATGATATGGGCTGGAATAGGCTACTATTGTAAAACTGAAATTAAATTTATAACAGGAAAAATGAATAGCCAACAGTATATTAATTTAATTCGGGATGAACTGTTAAACCAAGGACAACAACTTACTAAATCACCGATGATATTTCAACAAGATAACGCCGCTGTACATACTGCACGGATGGTCAAAATGCTCTTATCTGACAACAGCGTCAATATTTTAAACTGGCCAGCACGTTCGCCTGATATAAATATTATTGAAAATTGTTGGGGCTATCTGGCTAGGGCTGTTTATGCAGAAAATAGGCAATATAAGAGCATTGACGAGCTAAAAAGTAGTATAATTTCAAAATGGGACGAAATTCCACAAAAATAGATTAAAAACTTATTTAAGTCACTACCAGATCGAATGGCAGAAATAATAAAGAAAAATGGAGGACCTACACATTATTTAAATGCCATTATTTTATAATTTTTGAATTCTTTCTCTGAAAACTTCAAGAGTGCTATCTCTTATTCGCATTTTCCCCATGTTTAAATGAAATTTTTATTTTTTTAATGTTTTGTACTTTTTTGTAAAAAAAATTTATGTTATGTATTTATAATTTTTAATTTTTAAATTAAACATGTATGCGTTGACATCTGATATTGTTTCAAATAAACTGTTTTTATTTCAAATTGAAAAGTGCTATATTTTATTCGCGGAGTGTAAAATCAACGAAAACCTACGACTACCTCATCTCGACGATGATGTAAAAAAATAAAATTAAAACAATTAGTAAAAAAAAGTAATCAGTAATTTAAAAAAATAATAGATTTATTAATTATCACTCAAACCATAACATAAACATCAAGAAAAACATTATACAAAATTTATTCAATAGAGCTATTAAACTCACCAACATAAAATACAGATCACAAACCATAAAAAAAGCCAAAACTATTTTATTAAAGAACAACTACCCAATTAAATTAATCAACTACATTTTAAAGAATATAGTAGATAAGCAATACAACCAAACTAAATACACAAAAACAATAAATAATAAAAAATACATATCAATACCATATATAAATAATAAAATAAATTACAAACTGAAAAAATTACTTAATATAAATGACAACCAGATAGTTTTCAAATATTCTAATAAACTACATAAAATATATACAAAACTAAAAACACAAACTAGAACAAAGCAACATTGTGTACAAAATTCCTTGTGAAAATTGTTCAAAATGTTACATAGGAATGACAAAAAATAAATTAAAAGACCGTATATGCACACACAAATAACAAATTAAAACAGGAATAAATGCTACAGGACTACAACAACATACATATGATTATTCACATAATTTCAATTTCAAGGAAACTACCATATGTGACATAGAATTTAATTATAAAAAAAGACTCCTCTCTGAATCCTTTCACATAAACACTAACAATAATTGTAATATAAAAACCGAAATGGAAAACCCAAACATTGCAAAATGGTACGAAAACACAATAAAAAGTGTTAAAGAAACCTCTGATCTCAGTAAAACGTAGTTCCTTATTTTAAAATAAATTATTCTGTAAACGTCCATGTACCATCATCTCAAAACAAAATAGAAACAATACATACTTTATACTTCTACATAAATTAAAAAATAGACATCTAACAACTCAAACCAAAATCAATGTAAATAACCCATCTTCTATATTACAAAATTATTTGAGAATTGATCTATGGTCCAACAAAACAAATAACATAAGAATATTAAAAAATCTATATTTCAAACCAAAATTAATGAAAATTACAAAGCATAATAAACAAAAATAACTAACACATACAATATTTCTAAATTGCTACCAAAAAATTCACTTTTCAGTACTTTCAAGTTTAACTATATTCACAATAGACGACATCTTAGAACTTCCTCATTCAGTGATATGAACACATGTTCATATCCAGAATCACTCTGGCAATCAAAAATGGGGAGATAAAAGAATTAATATTTTATTAAAAATTTCATATTTACATATCTAAATTTAAAAAAAATTTTAATCAAAAAGAAATACATAATGTTTGTACAATCGGTAATCCAACTTAACATAACATTCATATTATTGACCAATGGATCAATCTCGTAAATAATGTAAGTAACTTTCCAAATACAATAACTTAATACAATATAATAGAAAATAAATTAACATAATCAAAATTTATCTCATTACAGTTTTAACAATTTTATTAAAAAAACTTCCATATAAATAATTACATATATTGGTTTAATGATGACACATGGACGTCAACAATAAGCAATTGCTTATTGTTTTAATAAAAAAAATTATAAAATTATAACTATATTAATTTATTCATTAACATAATGTTGAAGAGAAAACAACAGTATATATTTTAACTTAAGTTTTACTATAAAAATATACATAATGACTATACTATAAATATACATATAAATAAACAATATTGGCAAATGACATTTTCTGAGAAGAGAAACTTTGTTTCTAGTTATGTAACATCTTCAGATGTTAAACGTCATAGGTGTCCGGAGTCTAGAAGGAACAAGTCACTTAAATATTTCTTCAAGTGTAGTTCTGGGGAAAAAGTACAAGTTTGCAAACAATATTTTATATCGACATTGGGATACAGTAAAAATAATGATCGAATACTACAAGACTGCTTTTCTAGAAACTCAGAAAAAATTATCTGTCACAGTATTAGTAAACAAGGTAAGCATACCAAGACTCCCAAAATTGATAGAAATGTGATAAGAGCTCATGTTGAAAAGTTTAATCCTGCTGTATCTCATTATCGTCGCGAACACGCCCCAAATAAACGATACCTACCGAGTGATTTAACTATCCAGCTTTTGTATTCAGATTTAAAAGAAAAACACCCCAATTTTGTTTGTTCTTACGAAATATATCAAACGGTAGTAAGTAAAGAAATGAATATTTCATTTACAAAACTCGGCCATGAAGAGTGTGAAGCCTGTGAAATGTTTTTGCTACATAATCCGGAACATACAAAAGAAAATCCTTATGTAGACTGCGAAGTTAAATGACAAAACGGTGTATTTTTCGGGAGATCTTCAAAAAGTTATCATCCTCCCAAGATTGGATATGTTTAAAAAGGTGATATTTTGTCCAAGAATCATAGTATTCAATCAGTTTTGTTCCGATTGGCACAAAACAGAAAAAAGTTGTACCAATTGCCCTACTTTGGCATGAAGGCCTCGCAGGAAGGCAAAAAGAAGACTTGGTGACCATGTATTACAATTTCTTTTTAGAAATGAGAGATTATGAACATGTTGTGTTATGGGTAGACAACTGTTCGTCACAAAATAAAAATTGGACGTTATTTACTTTCTTAACTTACATTGTTAACTCACCAGAGGTCTCTATTAACGAGATTGTTATTAAATATTTTGAACCTGGGCACACGTTTATGTCGGCCGACCATTTTCATCATCAAGTAGAAGTTTCTATGAAAAAAATCCAAAGATATATGATTTTAAAGATTTTGTTGATGTTGTCCAAAAAGCTAATTCCAGCAAAGTAAAAGTTATTACACCTGAAAATTTTTATGAGTGGGATGATCATTCTTCAATTTATAAATTAAAGAAACAACAACCGCGCATTTATCTAAAGGATATTGTGCAAATTCGAGTAATAAGAGGAAAAAAAACTTTGGCTTACAAGAAAAAGTTTACCGAAGTTGAAGAACTTGAGCTAAATTTTTTGAAAAATGAGAACTTGAAAAATGGAGGGCTTTTTACCAAAAAGAATAAACCAATAAGAGGTATCACTGAAGAAAGAAAGGCCAATATTATTAAAACCTTATCTTCCTTAATGCCAGCAAATAGGCTTACATTTTGGGAAAATTTGCAAGTTAACAACAAGGCCACTAATTTGCTAAGCAACGTAGAAGATTAAAAAATATCCGTTGTGGTTATTTAAAAAATAATTATTCAATTTTATTTTCAAATTTATTTCTTTAGTATACTAACGTTACCTACATGTTTTTTTTTCTTTAATGAACATGAATAAACAATTTATATGTACTCGTTTACATTTTTTTCTCCTCCTCTATATAAATATAACAATTATGATTTTTCTTAACTTAAAAGTGGTATCTCCACAGGCAGTACGTTACCACTGTTAATAATATAAATAATTCTTGACTTAAAAGTGGTATCTACCATTTTTTAAATAAAAACCAAAGATAACTACTTTTTTTTATTTAGCAAGTTTAAATCTACCTATTACTAAATAAATTGCATCATAATATCACACAATATAAATTTACAAGGGGTCGGAATGAGCTTACAACTTTAAACCCCTTTTTCTCAGTTTCATAATTCTGGCAGATACCACTTTTAAGCAAAGCATGGCAGTATATACGTGTGCATATTATAGTAATGTATTAGCAATTTATAAATATGTATATAGGGTGTGTTGTGAAAAATGTTTTTTAGAAGTATCACATACATCATATTTTTATACAGTATGGCAGTGAAAATTCATAAATCGGAGGATTATCATAATTATTGCAAAGTGATGGTTGTAGATATTCAATTTGTTGAAGCTCCTCTTATCCTGGCAGATTATTAAATATCAATTTTAGATAAAATATTGGAATATTTCAGTCAAAATACTATAAATACAACTGAATTATTAACCGCATGTCATTTGTTGGTTAAGTTCCAGAAGGTAAACAATAACAGCAACATGCCGATTTGTGGTATTTGTAAATTTCAACCGCCACAGTGTAAGTGTTCCTTCCCCGAGTATTGTGATAGGTGCCGAAATGAAAAACGAATTTGCATGTGTTGTAAACGGTGTATGATGCCATTTCCAAACTGTGTTTGCAATTATGTAAACTGTCCCAGATGTAAAAGCCGCTGCAATTGCAAATAATTTAGTAAAATCAATCACCAGATTGCCACATCATAAGTATTGACCAATTCCACGGTTGCTAAAACAAACATTAGCATTTATTTAGTAATGAGGTATAACGTATATTTTGAGTAACAATGGAATTGGCCAGTACCTATTAATCAGTATTAAAGTTTTTGTTGAATACTCAAAATATGCATTATACCTCATTTCATTGCCGGCAATATCATTATAAATAAATGTTAATGTTTATTTGATATTTTCCATTGGTTGTGGTGTATAAACACTAATCATATGAAGGTGTGGTTGCTTCAAAGTAACTTAATTTGTAGCTGTGTGGGAATAAATATATCGGTGGGGTAAAATGAGCAACTCAAATTTTGTAGTTGTGTTGGGGTGGTGGTGGTAGTGGTGGTGGTGGCGGTGGTGATGGTGGTGGTGGTGGTGATGGTGGTGGTGGTGGTATTTGTGGTGGAAACTCATAAAATATTTAAGCGACGTGCTGAAACAGAAATTGGCAGTTTATTGGCAAAATGTCTGAACAATACGGTGTTAAGTATAAGTGATCTGTGGACCACTTTTACTGCCACTGATGAGACAATGGATCCGGTTTTGGAGAAGTTGAATAAACTTGGTGCTGGTAAACCATTCAAATCGTTATCTACGCTCAAACCGTATGAAACGTGGAAAATTCTTGACGTACGACGCATGGAAACTCGATATGGGTCAACGGTTGTGCTGGAACTTGCAGATGCTCAAGTGTTCCTTCCAAAACGATTCGCGGATTTGGATGAGCAGACTATGGAATGTTTACGTACAGGACAATATTTTATTACATATAAAGGCACTGATTCTAGTGGTTTTTTACATATTGTGGAATTTAGTAAATAGCTATCACATGTATGATGTTAGGTGTAAGATTAAGGTAACTGTCAGATGTGAAAATGAATTGATTTACTTTTTAATTTTAATATTGTAAACGTATATTTTATTCAAAAATAAATTATTTTACGTATAAATTCTTATATTGTTCTTATTTTACAACACATTAAAATCCTCAAATTATATCTTGAATTTTAATACGACTCTTAGTAGGTATGGGGCCAGTTGGCAACGCAATGTAATTGCCTATATTCAGGAGCAAGTATTTTAATGTTGGTTTTGAGTAGATATGTCGTCACCTGACACTTGCATATAGCTTTTCATTCATTTTTCTGAATTAATTTCCGAATCGAAAGAGCGTAATGGGGGCAAAATGTGTAAGTTGGATGTCAACCGCTACCTCATGGAGTAAAATGAGCAACTCAGATGTGGTGGTGGCGGTGGCGGTGGTGGTGGTGGTGTTGGTGGTGGTGGTGTTGGTGGTGGTGGAGTATATACATAAGTAATCGCTAACACAATTCTGAATTAATCTTGTAAGACTAGTTGAGCTTTACACATCTATTATAATGTTTGAGTGTACGCAGTTCTATAAAAGCTTCTCGCGGAAAGATTCTCTTTCACGTCATATAAGAGATACACATATGCGGGAATTTTCACCAAAAAGGTTTGGAAATAGTTACTCCCTTGATCCGCTAAAAAGACAAACATTAGAAACGGCTGATGACTTATCTAGTTATGATACCGGGAGGAATGATGTTGATGATGAATTTCTAACAATAAAGTTGAAGAAAGGGTCAATCCACTTGAACAAAGAATTAAAGCTGCATCAAAAGCAATTGAAACTAAATTTAATAATTTAAGAAATCAAAATGTTTACACACCCAGCGATGAGTCTAATAACAGGGTTTTAACCACTTCTGATAGTGGAACTGTTACCATTCCCAAGTTAAATACAGCTCTGCAAACTCTTTTGGATATTTTATTAATCAAAGAAACTCAAAATAAAGGTGAGGATTCTAATGAACGAATAGCAATAAAACGTCCAGTCAATTCAACGGACCAAGAACTACTTGCTAAGCGTATCAAATACAACGGTTCGGAAAATGCTAATGGGTAATCAAAAAAAATAAAATACTGGCATAACCTTAATACTTTAACAGATGAATTACGACGTTTATACGAGACTTCAGAGACTGGTGCAAAAATACTCAATATTATTCGGAGTTTAGAGGAAAATAAAAACATGTTTAACGTTGACGATAGTGAAGCTTTAATCGAAGAGTTAGATGCTTTAAGAGAAACTACTGTCGGTCAAGAAATTTTCTCTATACTTCGTGAACTTCAAAACGCTGATGTTATTGAGCCAGTAGGTGATTATTTGGATGAAACTGATAAAGAAGATGCTAGCGATTATGATGATGATCAATTTAGATATTGCGTTCAACAAACACCGTGAGATGTCACCACCGATTCATTGTCTACAGTAAATTGCTGCTTCGATTGAATTAATGATAAAGTTGTTCACTTCAGCTGCAAAAACCGCTGCTACCCCGCCACCACCACACAAACACCACCGCCACCGCCACACAAACACCACAACCACCACACAACCGCTACACAACCACCACACAACTGCCACACAACCGCTATACAACCACCACACAACTGCCACACAACCGCTACACAACCACCACACAACTGCCACACAAACACCGCCACAACCGTAACACAACCACCGCATTTGTGTGTTACGTCACCACCGCTATATAATTTATAGCTTTATACTCCAGCTCATACACCTTATAATGGTTAAAGGGTATAAAATAGTTGAACTTACATAAAATATTATCTATTTACCGGTGGTTGTCAAAGAGTTAACATCTCTTTCGCTGAAAATTATACTTTCGTGGTAAAACAATTACATTTTGGAACCATGTTAATTTACAATTCAGCGAAGTTCACCGCTAGACAACCTAGCAAAGGATTTTCGAAACCTAAGATTATTAAACGTAAAACTATTAAGCAACAACACATTTCACCTGAAAATTTAGCATTCCTTAAATCACTAGGTCTTAAAGTGAAAAGAACCTGGTACTCACCAATGTGCTAAATATTATTAACAGTTTGTAATTTGATGGTAAACTAGCAATAGCCACTTTAGTTCATGATGTCATTTTCGAATACATTCCACAAATTAACTAACTACCCCCACCACTTTTAATCTATATAAAATTGCGGATTGTGTGAATAATTTCAGTTCTACGGTGGCGGTAAAAAATGGCGTTTCTTGACATACAAGGCTATCAAGGAGCTAACAACGAATTTTATTTTAAAGAAGTTGGTATTGCTGCAGAAAATTCAGATGATATATTACATCTTATATTCGACGCACCGTTTGATTTCAACGAGTTGCCGAAGAAATATCAACGAGTAGCCCGTTGGCTTTGCCGAAATTGTCATGGGATACCTTGGTCATATGGATTTATTCCATACGAAAAACTTCATACCATATTGAAACCTATATTAAAGAAGTATTATGTCATATACGTCAAGGGTGGTGAAAAGAAGAAATGGATTTCAAATCTGTTTGATGACACCGAACACCAGCCATAGATTTTGAATTTATATGACTTAATACCAACATATGACTAATCAACAAGACTATACGTGGAGCGGAAAATTTGGGACAACGGAAACACTTCGAGTCATGTGCGGGAAAAATGAAAGGGTTTCGTATCAGAATGACGGCGCTACAAAAACATGGTAAGTTTTATTTTTCAAATATAAATTTTATAATTTCTTAAAGATTTTTTTATAATTTTGATATGTTGATTGTTTCAGGCGCTGGTATGAATCGAAACCAACGGAAAGAGTCGGACCGAATCTAATGGGCGGACGTTGAATCAGCATTTGCGAGCCGGATACGAACGGGAGTGGTTACCAACATAACGCACATAGAACCAAAGGATTTTTTAGAAGACGCCAGGTCAATGTTCACCCGACGAATAAAAAATATGCTGAAACAATACCTAACGATTAAAGTAAATACAACGTTTTGCGGGTTATTCGTTAAAACTGATGGTGATGAGGACAAATACGACATGAAACACTTCAATACACCAAATATCATAATAGATCGTGGAACAAACCTAAAACAATGCTTCGTGGAACACATACAGGAACCAATTCTAAGAAAACTGAGCGAATTTACCGAGTCGGGGAGCGGGTTGGCATTATCGTCCATAATTAACTTAGCCGTGAACATCAACAAGTAACACCGTTCCGTGGATCAAGCTACATCGAATTGCCGCAGGAAATAAAACATAAACAAGCATGTATCAACGTTAAAAACTTCAACGATGACGCCTGTTTCGCGTGGGCAGTGGTATCTGCACTTTATCCAGCTACATCAAATAAAAATCCAGCTCGAACCACCCCTTATCCACACTACTTAACGGTGCTAAATCTAGACGGGATACAGTTTCCAATGACGATCCAACAACTGAGCAAATTTGAGAAACAGAACCCAGCTATATCAGTCAACGTGTTTGTGCTAAAGAAACAAAATGGACATTTTGAAACCGTACCTACTGCGCTAACAAAAGAGAAGAAAAAACACCACATAAACCTTTTAATGATCCAGAACGAGTATTACGAGGATGAGGACAACGAACAGGACAACGACAACGATCAAGATTTACGCTACCATTTCTGTTAGATTAAGGACTTATCGCGACTTGTATCAAGACAATTATCAAAACGTGACCACCGCCATTACATTTGTGATCGATGCCTGAATTACTTTCTTACAGAGGATAAACTGATAAAACATGCAGAAGACTGCGTGAACATGAACAACTGTCGGGTGATAATGCCAGAAAGGAAAAGCAAATACATATCGTTCAAGAATTATAGCAACAAAAAACGTGTTCCATTTATAATTTACGCCGACGTGGAATCATTCCTACAACCTGTGGCGGATAACGGAAATCAGAACAATACAACAACGTACCAACAACATCGTGCATACAGTATCGGTTACTACTTTCACTGCTCCTACAACAATCAACTAAGCTACTATCGAGCATACCGCGGACCAAATTGCGAAAAATGGTTCGCGGAAGAATTGGCAACGTTACGTGAAAACATCTTAGAACCAATATTTGAAAACATACCAGTGAACGAGCTAACACCAGAAGAACAACAACAACTTAAACAACGAAGTACCGGGTGCCACATTTGCGAGAAACCATTCAAACCTGAGGATATTGTTGTTCGTGACCATAACCATTTCACCGGCGAGTACAATGGACCTGCGCACAAGGGATGCAACTTGAATTATAAGGACTTTCATATGATTCCTGTTGTATTCCACAATTTGAGTGGTTATGATGCCCATTTCGTGATCAAGGATATTGCAACAGCATTCGAGGGACGTGTCGACTTACTACCAATCAACAAGGAACGTTACATAGCATTCACTAAACATGTTACCGGCAGCGAAATTACATTCAG
Source organism: Brachynemurus nebulosus (assembly GCA_035578155.1). Taxonomy (NCBI): domain Eukaryota; kingdom Metazoa; phylum Arthropoda; class Insecta; order Neuroptera; family Myrmeleontidae; genus Brachynemurus; species Brachynemurus nebulosus. The sequence continues at coordinate 13,824,657 of JAPWDM010000007.1, forward strand.
ATTCATCGACTCTTTCCGATTCATGACATCAAGTTTGGATAAATTATCTTCATACCTCAACAAGTTCAACATAGTTAAATCGCAGTTTCCGAATACCGACTACAAATTACTTACGCGTTAAGGTGTTTTTCCGTACGACTACATATCAGGCTGGAATAAATTAGAAGAAACATGTTTACCATCACGGGAGAAATTCTACAATCAACTCAACGACAACGATATCACCGTGGACGACTACACACACGCACAAAAAGTTTGGGATACATTCAACATAAAAACGCTTGGACTAAATGAGAAAATACCCGGAAACGGCTACAAACATTTTCAAGTGAACTGGATAAACTACGTAAACGGGCTGATACCTACGAAAAAACAATTGATGCTCTTGTAAAAATGCAAAATTTGAAATTGTCTGAACCGGAATCAATGGACTGGGATAAAATGGATGTTTCAATTGGTGAATTTTTCGAACGTGAACCAATGCTGCTGAACGAAGTGACTTTGGAAACATTCCTTCAAATCTGCAAGTGAATCAGTTTGAATGTGTTGAAAAGTTATGGTGCGAAAATCATACAACGCGCCTGGATTTGGTTACCAGCCGATTATCGAGCCATGTTTCAAGAATGTGAACCATGTTTTGAACATTGTAATCGACCATGGCAACAAGATCATATTGATGGACCACCTGGTTTGAAAATTCGCTGTGAAATGTGCAAGAATGGTGTGAAAACGGAGGAAAAATTTTAACCGCCCGTTAGTGAACCATTGACATTTGCAACACGGATTTCACACGTTGAAGACATATTTCTGACTCATCCTTATTTGTATACAAAAGTCAGAAATTTCGATATGTTATTATACTTAACAAAACAACTGTTGAAATATGATATTTGGGTACAACATTTATATGCATATATGATACCCGAATATGCACAACGAATTTGTCAAGTATGGGATCAGTTACCTGAAAACATGAAACAATTACGTTCGGGTGTTATTGAATATATAAACAAATCATACAATTGTTAATATTTATTTATTGTAAAAAAAAAAAAAATATTTCATATACATTTATTGTAAAAAATATTTCATATACATAAATTTATTGTAAAAAATATTACATATACATTTATTGTGAAAATATTTTGTATTCATACTTATATTTTAAAAATAAAGAAAAAAAGTATTTACATATATGTGTTATTTATTTGAAAAAAACCTTTTTATCTTACAGGGTTAAAAAATATAAAAATAAAATATACACTTCAATGATAGATAACTGCTGCTTCTTATACGGTAGTGTTCTTCAAAATTCAGTAAATTTTTATTCATAATCATAATCACTAGCATCGTCCTTATAAGTTTTATCCAGATAGTCACCTAGTGGCTCAATAACATCAGCCTTTTGAAGTCGGTGAAGTATAGAGAATATTTCTAGACCAACAGTAGTTTCTTTTAAAGCATTTAACTCCTCGATTAAATCTCCTCGATCTTAAAGTTAAACAACATATTTTTATTTTTCTCTAAACTTCGAATAATATTGAGTATTTTTTCACCAGTCTCTGAAGTCGCGTATAAACGTTGTAATTCATCTATTAAAGTATTAGGATTATGCCAGGATCTTATTTTTTTCGATTGTATGTTAACATTTCTAGATTCTCTCAAGTTGTCTTGCTTAAAATGCTTAGCTAAGGCCCCGTTTTCGACATTTTCATTTAAAGCTATATGACATTTTAGGCTTATTGGTTTAACAGAATTGACAATTTTCGCTTCATTTTCCGAGTCAACGTTTCGAACCTCTTGTAACATTATAATATCTAAAGCAGTTCCTAAAAGGCATCATCATTATCATCAAATCTAGATACAGAGACATTATTAGTTTTGCATCCAGTGTTTGGTACAGTGCTTCCCACAAAATTTAGCGGCCTCCCCGATTTTCGTTTAAGATGACGCAATTAAGTGAGGCCAAGATTTGCACGTAATAAGTACAGTACGCTTCAAAAAGTGATCGGATACCTTTTTAGCCAGGGGGAGTCCACACTTTTGACACGGTAGTGTACCAAAAATGTAAGTATAGTACGGTGTCAAAAGTTTGGGGCCACCCCTGAGTTAGGGTAACCCCATATTTTTGACGCGGTAGTGTACCCCATCTATCAATTTGTGACCTAAAATTCAGTCTGCGGATGCGTTAGGGTTGGATTCAAAAACTACGTTAGTGCTGGCGGGTAATGGGTTAACACAAATCCAATTCATGATGAACAAATTGTGATGACGCATAATGGGTTAACTTGAATTAACTTGGTTGCTGGTGAGGACTCATCTCTTAGGAATTTCAAGGCCAACAGTATGAGCGCGTGTGGGGTCAAATGTCAACAACAAATTTTAAATACATGTACTCTGTACGTGCCGGGTCAAAGGTCAAGGTTTGCACATCGATAAATTTTGATGACTCATCAGTTCGGAATGTGTAGTACCGTAAAGTCACACGATTTCAATCATTGGCAAAAGGGTTCAAGTTGGTTAGTTTTACGGTGTCACCTTACCGGCCTAGCCATTCTACTCGATTGGGGTTATACAACGTCCATATCATTTACAAAAGATTTAGTAGTTGGTGCTGGTGTTAATGGCATGCTATAATCATTATTTGTTTCTGAAACAATTTCAGTGGATTGATGTTTTAGTCTGGGAAGTTGATGGTATTTGAATTGTTTGTGTAGCCGTAGATACTGATGGACTAAAAGTTACATTTTTATATTTTTTAGATGCTGATATTAAATTGTCGAGATTTTTTTGTTTATGTTTATTAATGTCGCTTATTTGTAAATTCTTATCAAATTTTTCTTTTTTACTACGTTCAAATTCTTCTAAAATTTTACGATCTTGTATCTCTTTTAATAAAGATTTTGAATATGTTTTATTTATTTCCATTACATTACATTTTTTACCCATTACATTATAATGGTCTAGTGTCATATTAACAGATGAATGATTATTCATTGTTTGTGCTACGTAAGGTGATCCAGATTCGACTAAAATGCTGGTAATATATTTACGAAATACATTAAAACCTAATGTTTTTATAGTTGTAATCATCATGGACGCTTTTAATTCATGTAATTTTTTACCCATATAATCAGCCGAAGATATTATAAGATACCCTTCGTTGTAACGATTAATATGATAACACAGACCTACAATGAATTTCCTTTTTGAAATTCAAGTAGTGTTTCTGCTAGATTTTTGTGTGCTAATTACGGGAAAAACAGTCAAAAAATTCCATCACGTCAGAATTTTGAGTAAATAAAATTTTTATTTTTTCATAAATTTTCCGATGGGAATAGTTTAAAGGCGATATACGTTTAGTAAGACTTATAATTACGATATAAAATGAAGTTTGTCTGATTGTAATTGGTCATTGTCCTATTAATTGACTAAAAAACAACACAAGCAGTCATGGGCACTGCCGACAGAAGTGTAAACTTAAAATACTTTCAATGTTATTAGGACAGTAAAGTGGTTATACAGAATATCCATGTTTTTTGTGTGAATGGGATGCCAAGAGCAGAGAAAAACATTATACAGCCAACAAGAATTAATTTGGAGTCAGGAAGTAAAAATATAGTTCGACAGAATTTAGTAGCACTTGATAAAATCTTACTCCTTTTGCACATAAAGCTTGGTCTTATGAAAAAATTTGTAAGGGCTTAGATTCCAGTATGGTGATGGGCGAATTAAGGCGATGGACTCAAGTATTTACAAACAGTATTCATCTTTGTCTGGAGCTAAACTGAAGGTATTTTTGTTAGATCCGAGACACGAAAACTAATGAAAGGTGAAAATTTCAATGGAAAACGGACTCCTATAGAATTGACAGCATGGGTTATCGTTGAAAAAAGTTATTAAAACCTTCTTAGGAAATTATAAAAGTTCCAATTATGAAAATATTATAAATAACATGCTCCAAACTTTTCAAAGATTAGGTTTAGATGTTTCACAGGCACTCGATAACATTTGAAATTAAAAGTATAAAACTGCGTCTCGCATTTGAGAGAGGTTGTGTTTGATTGATTACTGAATTGGAGTGGCACTCGAACAAGTGATCGGTGGCCTAGTTGGTAAGGCGCTTGGCTGGTAACCAAGAGATCCGGGTTCGAGTCCCAGCCGATCCAGTTTGGTAATTTTTCAAACACTATGTCAATTTTAATTAAAGATTAGGTTGTCTGATGAGTCTCTTACAAGGAGATGCACCCAGAGTGAAATTCGGGATTTTGATGAAACTGCGCTGGTGTGTAGTATAGGCAAAAATAAGGGACCCGTATTTTTTTTTATCGGCCATCATCCACGTTTAAGGGGTGAAACCAGCCCCTAAAGTTGGGGGTTCAAATCGTATTTCTTAAGATATCTCGAAAACTATAAGAGATAGAGGAAAACTTTAAATTGATGAAATGTTACTCTTTGAAAGACCTATTCACCTGTATAGGTTAAATCAGGGCTGGGTTCATAAGGGGGGCTGGAGGGGTGAAAATGGGGGTAAATTTTCTTGCACAGCCTGAATGGTTCAATGTATCAAATTTTTACCACTATAAATAGAAAGAGCACCAAAAATTAGGGGATACGTGTAAGGGGAATCAGAAAATAAGAAAATACATTTTCATGATGAAAATAAACATAAATATAAAAAAATATAGGACGTATTTGCAATCAATAATAATACTATAGAATCTACCCTATGTTATTCTTCCTTATGTGGCTTGGATACCGCACATATTTCGAAAAAACGCAAAAACACGTATCCCCTAATTTTTGGTGCTCTTTCTATTTATAGTGGTAAAAATTTGATACATTGAACCATTCAGGCTGTGCAAGAAAATTTACCCCCATTTTCACCCCTCCAGTCCCCCTTATGAACCCAGCCTAGATTTAACCTATACAGGTGAATAGGTCTTTCAAAGGGTAACATTTCGTCAATTTAAAGTTTTCCTCTATCTCTTATAGTTTTCGAGATATCTTAAGAAATACGATTTGAACCCCCAACTTTAGGGGCTGGTTTCACCCCCTAAACGTGGACGATGGCCGATAAAAAAAATACGGGTCCCTTATTTTTACCTATACTACACACCAGCGAAGTTGCATCAAAATCCCGAATTTCACTCTGGGTGCATCTCCTTGTTAGTTCATTTCCTTCATTCGCATTCAAGCTACTTTCCGGAAGACTTAGGAGCAGTTAGTAAAAAACAAGAAGAAAGATTTCTCCAAGATACAAAGGAATTGGAGCAAAGGTGCCAAGGAAAGTGGAATATTAACAGGATGGGTGATTATTTCTGGATGATGAAGCGTGATGATTCAAACCAGGCTCACAAAAGAAAACTGCTTAACAAAAGCTTCGTAGAAAAAAAGAAAAAGTTCCACAAGCCTCTGTAGTATTTTAAAACCTTCACCTTGACATAAACTATTCGACAGATAAAAATAATACTAGCCACTCAATTACTTTTTTGCTTCTGATTTTCTTTTTTGTAGAATACCCCAATTTTTACATGATTTTTATAAGTACTTATTGTGAAAAAATCTGATGTGATAGAAACAAACCGACTTCAAATTCGTCATCAGGAGGTCCCAAAACCTAATAAAACAGCACTTAAGTCAAAAAAGGAAACAAAATTTAAATTTGCAGGTCTGTGTAATTATTAAAATAATCAGTAGGTTTATGTGAAAGATTTTCTTTAACATACGTACGTTGATTTTCAATACATTCTAGAATATGTAATAATACATCGTTAACGGCCACTACACGTACATTATTATACCCTTTACTCTTAATAGCTACAGGTTCATTTAATCGTATTTGATTAATATATGATAATTTTAATTGTAAAATTTCAGTGATTCGTAAACTGGTACTGGCAGTCATCATTATTGCTAAACATGTATCATATAGTCCTAGATCTTCAATTTCTTTAGCTTGTGAAACATCATTAATAATCATAGAAGCTTTATCAACGATCCGTTTAATATTATAGACATAATCGCTTGATGCTCAACGAGTACTGGGCTTATTTTTTTTTTTTTTTGGATGAATTATAAACGGATAAATTAATTTTAATATCAGGAAACATACGATTTATAGTCATTCCAATTTGACGTTTATAGGCATCTGATAATTTTTCGTTTTTTATATTAACCAAACTATCAAGCATTTTTACTGTATTGTAGGCTAATGCTTCTTTTGTGATTGGAATTTTATTACGAAGTAATAAACTTATATGGGAAAATGATATATTAGCAGTGTTTGGTGATATTTGTGCAAGATTATATTCTAACTTATTACCAGCAAAACGTAGTTTTTCTTTCTGTTTTTCGGTGTAATTTTTATTTAAACTAATTTTATAGTCAGCCATTGGTGTTATTTATTATACCCATTAGAATTTATAATTAATTTATACATTAATTTATACACAATTTATATATAATTTTTAAACATAAATTTATTTTATACATATACATAAATGATATATTAAAAAAATTATAAACTATTAAATAAATTATGACTATTAAAAAAAATAAATTATAATTATTAAAAAAATAAATTATGAATTAAATAATCAATATTATAAATAATAATATAAATCATTAAAATCGGTTATATTGATATATTATAAATTATAAATCATACCATAAATACTACACAATACATACTATAAATACTACAAAAATTATAAACTATTAAATAAATTATGACTATTAAAAAAAATAAATTATATTTATTAAAACAATAAATTATGAATTAAATAATCAATATTATAAATAATAATATAAATGGTGGTGAGGACACCTATAGCAGCTGCCCTTGGCACCCGTGAGGGATATTTATCCCCCATTGGTGTCAAGGAGGCTAAGGGTTCCAGGGGTAGTTTATGCGTAATACAGTAATCTTCGGATTCCATTAGCCTCTGACTACCCAAGATCGGCACCTTTCCTTCTCGAGGTACCACTGTTTTCACAAAAGATGCCGGATCAAAATTTTCGACAAGGATGAATGTCGTAGGATCGACAGTGTGGCATTCTCGTATTGAGCGAAACTTCACCGATAGTCTAGATTGTGCGTAGTTGGGAACTGGGGCTGACGCTGCTCAACTGACTGACGAAAGTGAATGTAGTAGCTGGTATGGGCATGTTTACCAGTCTCGTGAATCGCGTCAGACGAGTCGAAAAGTGATATTTTATCTGTGATTTTGTTTTAACCAAGCTGTGACGAATCTGTGATCCTTGTTATGCCACCCTGGGTTTTCATGCCTGCGGTGGTATTTTTCAAATATTCCTGTGATATTTCCCTGGCCTTGTTCTTGTCATTTCGATTGGTAGGAATGCGGCTCCCGACGCACTCGTTCTCATCGGCCACACGTACGAGTCGACGTCTGCCCGAACAGCTTGAGCGAGCTCGCCCAGTAAGGAGACGTCGTCGTCCCTCGTACGGATGCGTTCGTGGGCGTTGATATGGCGGCTTCCGCCCCGTCGAAGTGATACGAACACAGGTCAGATGTTGACTTTGTGATACTCTGTGGCATTGTCCCGTTCTCTGTAGCCTCGACTCGGACGAACGTGGCCTAGTCATCGTACCGGTCTCCCGTGTAGGTTGACCCCGACATCTGACAGAACGGCACATGTACCCAGTAATCAGTTATCTGACAGAACAGTACATGTTGCTCAGTAATCAGATGTCACTGTCCCTACATGTGTGAGTTCCTAGGTGTTGACGAAGCCATTTCGGAATTGTTGAGACCATGGGGAGCGGAATCGTGCCACAGAGCAAGAAATTTTTGAAATCTGTGATACTGTTGTTTTTATTTTTTAATAAGATTGTGTTTAATCCGTTTTGTTTTAACGATGTACCACCGAGGGCCTTTTCCACCCAAGGTGGTACATCATTTTTTTTTATTCTTATCTGTGATATTTTATTGTGCCGCTGTGGGCTTGCCGTTGTGGCCCCTCAGCGGTTTTGTTTTTAACTACTTATTGCGGCACTGGTCGGCCTGTGGCTTCCCAGTGACGTAATAAGATTTTCCTCTTATTTTCTTTTTTTGTGATATTATTGTGATGTTGTTTTATTGTGATATTTTTACTCAGATTTCTCCACTCCGAGGCCCTTTACACCTCGGAGTTTCATCGTTGGTTTTCAGTCCTTGGTGACCGGACGTTCTGGCTAGTACTTAGCGTACCGCCACCAAGGACTGTCCGCTCGTTATGAAGGCCTGGGATGGCAGGGCTCATCGGTGAATTTTATCATGTGTATGTTTGTCCGTTGTCTAATGCATTTATGTGTTCCTGTCTGTTTTGTGTGTTTTATTTTTACCGTGTATGGCGGCGCATGCCCTTAGTAGGCGATGCCGCCGGGTACTGCTGACCGCGCCATCCACCGGCAGCAGTACCCCAATTTTAATAAAAAAAAAAAAAAAAAAAAAAAAAAAAAAAATAATATAAATCATTAAAATCGGTTATATTGATATATTATAAATTATAAATCATACTATAAATACTACACAATATTATAAGTATTATATATATAAATCATTAAAATCGGTTATATTGATAGTTTTATAATTTTTAGTTTTAAATTCGTGAGTTATATCTTGCGTTAATATTAAATAAGATGTTTGTTGATATAATTGTAAACGATCAATAAATTCCATTATTGATAGCATATGCAATGGGTGATCGGTTTTAACATGTTTTTTTTGAAAATATTCACAAGTATCGACTGTATCTTTGCTATATGCTGAATCTATTGCCTAATATTTTGGTGGATATTGAGTTGTTTCTGATTTAATAAATGTATCCATAAAATAATTATAGTATAAAATTAATCGATTTAGTAAATCAGATTCAATATTTTGTGGGAAATTAGATAATATTTCTGTTCGAAAAGTTGATTCCACTTTATTTGGATATAGATAGGTTAATGAAAAAGTTAAATATATCCATTTGGTAATTGGATTTTCTTTTATTCGAAATATTTTCATTAAACCAAGTTTTTTAATTTTTAAATATAATGCTCGTAAAAAATGATATCTACATCCAAATATGCAATTTTATATTAATATTTTGTTTATAAAATATTTGAAATAAACGTAAATTATTGCAATCAATTCTTGTATATTTATATTATATTCGTTAAAAATGTTTTTTAACAATAAATAGAGATAATCATAAGACAAAACAGAATTTTTTTCTATTAAACAAAAAATTAATGGTACACATTGTCCATTAATAACAACATCAAATGTGAAAATTTTTTTATAAAATTCCATATAGAAATTACATGAATCATTAATATACATTTCCAAATAACATCGAATAAAATTTAAATTATTTTCAGTAAAAAATACTATAATATCATTATTTGAAGAATCTTTAAGTAATATTTTTTCATTGTTTTAAGTTTTTAAATCCATCAATTTAAATATTTGATTTATTTCTTTAAAATTATTTGATATTGGCGACACATTAAAATTTAATAAACAATTTTCGACACTTTTAATTTGTTTATTGTTGTCTTGTTGTTGAATTGTACCGGCGATATTATCACTTCCACTCAATCCTTTTTTTTATTAATTATAATATTTTCATTGATTTTATCGATTTGTTGTTCACTAGTTTTAATCGGTTCGTGATTATGTTGAAAAATATATTTTAAAAATAATATTTTAGTATCCGATTTTGGTATAAACGTTACATTTTTTACAAACAGAACAACACCATTCTTCTTTTTTAGTTTTTCTTTTATTGACCGGTGGACACTATTCATAGGTATGACCATCTTTCATAAGTAAATATTTTGTTGATTGACATATTAAATATTTCACGTTAAAGGTATGTTTACACTATGTAGCAAAACGTGCTATATGTTACATATAGCAAAAGTTATATAACATTTTCGAAAAGTACGGAAAATACTTATAGCAGAATCTGCTACATCTAACATTTAGCAAAAGTTATATAACATTTGCTATAAGCAGAAAATTTCAGTTTTTAAACTGCTACACATAACCTTGCTATATCTAGCAGATTCTGCTGCATTTAGCAAAAATCGTGCTATCCATTCGGAGTCGGTAAAGATCAAAGAAAACCGTGTTACATATAGCTTTTGCTATATCTAGCAATGTTATACGCGGATTTTTCGTTTAGCATCTGCTACATGTAGCATTTTCTGTCAGTTCGTCAGTTGAGTGGAAGGCACGCGGTGTGGTAGTCTAGTGCGGAGGACTTTGTGATTTTTTGTTGTATTGTTTTGATTTTAATTGTTTAGTGATGGAAGATTGTGACGGTGTGTGGGATAGGGGCAAAATTATTAATTTAATCGAACTTTTCCGCGAACAGCCGTCATTGTGGGATCCGACAAACCCGGATTATAAAATACGGAATAAAAAACACGATGCCTGGGGAAGCATCGCGTTAGAGTTGAAGTTAGAAAGAGCCGTGGTAGCGACACCTAATTGGGCAATTTCAAAGATATTTTAAGAAGAAAAGTGGTTCCGAAGCTTCGGAAGTACATGTCAAGTGGTTTGCTTTTAATAGTTTGATGTTTTTGAAAGACAAAACTCAACCTCGGGAGTTTCGGTCGGCAGGAGGAATCGATGCACCTTTTCAAGAGACTGATGACACTCAGGTAAGAACTTAACCACTATATTTAATTAATAAGAACGTTATAACGTTGACTGTAAATAATGAAGTTGACTCCCCATTGTCATTGTAAAATCTGTGGCTAGTTTTTTGTGTGCCAGAATTGAAAGTAATCATAGTTCGACCAATATAGGTTGACTATATATTGTTATGTTCTGTAGAACGTTTTGAGAATTTTAAAAATTGTTAATTTCCTAAATTAATTTTTTTGAACTTTTTGTTGCCTCTAACTGTATTTTTGCTGTACCTTTTTGTTGACACCAACTGTACTTTGGTATGTGTCAAATTCATTAAATTTTTTTTTGATTGGTAGAACTGTGGTAATGTAATTTTCGCGCTAAACTCGGCCTATATATATCAGTTGATCCCTTGTGACAGCCTCATTTCTTTAATTCGATTTTTATCAATCACGATTGGACTTCTGTGAACAGGTATGTTAAAATAATTCTTTTAATATGTTTTTCTTATTTCAATTATTGCAATGATGTAATTGGATTTAACAAGTAAACTTTTGATCACATGTAATTTTAAAGGTTAGATATTGAATTCAAACTTTCCTTTTAATTATCATAGTTGACATTGTTAATTGATTGAATTTGCATTTTATTAATTCAATTTCTTAAGTATATTTCTGTAATACAAATTATATTTTCTATATTTTTCCAGTATTGTAATAATGAAATTGATTTTAACATGTAAAATTTTGGTCACATGTAGTCTGAAGGTTATATGTTGAATTCAAATCTTTTTTTAATTTCAACTTTGATAATGATTAATTTAATTAAATTTACAATTTCATTTATTCAATTTCTTAAATATATTTCTGTGAACAGGAATTTTGTAACTAAATATGTGAAAATTGGTATAAACTTTTTGGAAATGGATATTGAGTGACAAGTACCATAGTGGAAATTAGTATGTAAACTGGAAAGCACATGTTACCTTTAAATGGACAAATTCAGGATGAAATCAACTCGCTGACGGTTTAGATTTGGAGTTTACGCCCTTTTATGTGGATTACATCATACTTGGACAATCATCACAGTTTCAACGTTCTAAAGTCCATTTTACATCATCTTCAGTTTAGTTAAGTAATCTTTTTGGCATGTTTTATTTCCTTTTTTTGCAAATTAATTGCATGGTGCTTTCTTTAATTAATAAATTGACTTTTGTTTGGTGAATCTAAAGTGTAAAACAGTTGACTTTTCTGCAATCTAACTTTCTTGTAATGTGTAGTTTTCATTTAACGTAAAACAGTTGAATATCTATTCGTATTGACTTTTCTGTCACTCAAACCATTGTTAAATCTTTATAATGTTCTTTCATTTAATCGTAATTAAGGCTACCTACATGAGTTACATAACCTACCTAACCTAGTCATGAATTTTAAATTATAACGTGCATGTATATTAGTCAGTAAATATTTCTATCTTGTTAAATTTCCATATCTTTCTTACGTTCTTTTTGTAGTTTATTAAAATTATTGTATTTCGTAATTTTCTCTATATTTTCCTGCGTTATGCTAATTTTCTTGTCCTTTATTTTATCTTGCAAAAATATATATACTGACTAACAAACTTTTAATATTATGTAATTTATTTCTATACTTATTTGTTGCTATTTCAAAATTACTTTGTTGCTACTTTACAAATTTCCTAAATTTTAATAATTTACATTGTAATTGTTAATTAACCAAGAAATTGTTGTTAATTATTTATTGTAACAAATACTTTTATCACTCAATAATCTAATTTTTTTTTTTTTGTGCAAAACTTCATTTGGGAACAATCTGAAACTAACCTTCACGACCCTGAAATTGTACCAAAAATTGTACAATTAAACGATTAAACAAAAAAAATATATGTAAGACTGAACTAGCCAAGGCAAATAAATTTTAATTCAAACTGAAAATTTCTATTATTTAAAATTTTCCTTTTTTTTTTTTAAGGCAATAAGAAACTTTCTTAATTCAAACATTTAAAATTTTATTTAAATAGATTTATTTTATTTACTTCGAATTCTCTAACAATATATAGTTTCTGGCGTAAAGGCATTTATGAAATGATTCAAATAAATGAAATAAATAGTGAAAATAGCAAAATCTGTTGGTCACCATGTCAACTACGACCACTTAAAATTCTGGCACACACAAAAGTTGCCAGAATTTTTTTCTCTCTCTCTCTCTCTCTCTTTTGTTCTCTCTCTATTTTGATTGCTCCCTCGCAATGAGTAATTATGATACAGTTCAAACCAAATAAAAAAATAGATTGGGTTGGAACAATAATTTACCATAACTACAAATTAGTTTATTAGATTTATTCAATATAGAGTTTATTCAATATGACAATTATCAATCTGTTCCGATCCTTCATAGTTACACATTGTTTTGCCATGGAACTGATCCTTCGTTAGTTAAGAAGTACTCACTAAACTTCACACGGACCTGTTCCGCTACGTCTGAGGGTTTCCTTGGCAGACGTCGTAACTTAAACAATGTACCAGATGGTGAACCCTCTACCCTCCACTGACCCGGTATCAGTTCATACGTTTTTTCATGTTCCGAATCAAAGGTACCAGGTGGGGTGTATGTTTTACTGGAGGTGTTACTTCTAAGAAAATTGTGAAGATATGTACAAGTGAGAACCACTTGTTGAGCCTTTTCCGGCTCCAACAACATGGGCTTTCTCAAAACCCGGAACACCACCGATAATATACCGAAAGCGTTTTCTACCACTCTTCTACTACGCGAAAGGCGGTAATTAAAAATCCTTTCAGCACTGCCCTTTGGGTGAGTCCTTGGGAAAGGCTTCATTAGCCAAGATTTTAGGGGGAAAGCGTCATCTACTAGAAGCACGTGTGGAAAAGGGTACGTACTTCCGGGCAAACATTTTGCCTTAGGAGTGTTAAGCTGACAGTTTGTCATCATCTCTTTGAACTGCGTATGCTCGAATACACCGCCATCTGATAGTCGTCCTTGCCATCCAACGGTTACATATATGGAACAGTAGTCGGCATCAACAATCGCGAAAAGTACAATATTAAATGATCCTTTGTAGTTAAAAAAATCACTACCACTATGAACAGGCGCTTGCAATGTAACATATTTTCCATCCATGCTTCCCAGGCAATGGGGGAAGTTCCACTTGCTGTTATACTGCTGAGCAACTGCCAGCCACTCATGTTCTGAAGTCGGTACCTAAAACAACAAATACTTCAATAACCCTACTAATATTACAAGTGTGAAAGTTTGTGAGTTTGTTTGGATGTTCGGGGCCATACACATCTTACGTAACGCATTTAAGAGGGAAGGGGGTATGGTGCAGCGTTATGTTGCGTTATTTGGGGAGGGGGGGGGTTTGGGCTCTACGGTACGTAAACTCACACATTTTATCCCTCTTTAAAAATTCAAAAATAATCAAATTGATAATTAGATTCATTAATTGAGCCTCACGGCTATTTAGAAAGAAATTAAAAGAGACAAGCTTTTGAGTAACTTAAATTATTCTGATTTAACTTATTCAAAAGTGAATGATCACTGATCAGAATGTCTAATGGAGGGTAAAAAAATACAAGATTTTTATTTTTTTATAGGTTTATGTCATTAGATCAAGTAAGAAACCTTACAAAATCGTAAAATACAAATCATTTAACATCATACAGTATTTTTTTGGATTATAAATTCAATCATTTTCCTCGTGAAAAATGAAAAGTTTTTAGTTTGTCTGGTTTTTACAACGCCCTACCCTATTATATGTTCAGATGTTCATTAGCGATGTCAGATAACGTCACTAATACTGGTAATTTCCAGGAAATTGCATAATATTATTGCTAATTCGCATTGAATTATATTTAATTATCAATTATGAAATTATATAGTATTTTTCCCCTATTGTAGGATGATTTTAATGAAGAAGAATCTTCGATGGAAGAAGAATCACAAGTAATGAACTTACAGGTATACCTTTAATTTTTTGTTAGGTTATTTTTATATGCAAGGTAATTGGAATTTCTAATTGCAACAATAAATATTTATGGATACATACTTGTTAACTCGTTAACTGTACACCACAAATCCAATTTTACGTAGTGGTCGGTGCAAATTTAAGGGGAAGTACGTAAAATCGGAAGATCAGGGGCGTCGGTAAACTTTTGTTTCGGGGGTTGGTAAATATTATTATCTGAACTTTTTTAAAACAATATACTCTTAAGAGACAATTTACACCTAAAATTCGGTTGTGTAGACAAAGGAAATCGAATGTTATACTAATGAATATGAGTGACGACTTTTAGAAAACTGTCGCAAAATCAACTTCACTATCGCATTCATCAACGTAAATGACGCCAAATAGCGGAAGCTGACGAAAATTCTAGAATATTCTACTCGTAAACTAGTAAAGATATCAAAAAACAAACTTCACTATTGAATTAGGCACTAAAAATTAGATTAAGCAGCGCTATTTTGATAAATGTTCTAGAATATTCTATTCGTCAACTAACAAAGATATCGAAAGATCGACTGCACCATTTAATTGATCATCGAATAAAAGACGGAATAGCATATTTTGATAAATGTTCTAGAATATTCTATTCGTCAAATTGCAAAAATTGTTTGTCAAAATCGGATATTTGGTTTACATTAGTTTAATTTCGGTTGGACAATTAAGTGGTGCAGTAGATTTCCTAATATCTTTGTTAGTTGACAAATAGAATATTCTAGAATATTTTTCAAAATGTGTTATTTGGTCTCTTTTTTGGTAGCCAATTCAATGGCGACGTCTGTTTTTGAATATCTTTGCTAGTTGACGAATAGAACATTCCAGAACATTTGTCAAAATGTGCAATTTGACATCTTTTTCAATGGACAATTAAATGGCACAATTGATTTTTCAATATCTTTGCTAGTTGACAAATAGAACATTCTAGAATTTTTGTCAAACTACATTGTTTAATTTCATTTTTAATGACCAGTTCAACGGTGAAGTCTGTTTTTTGATATCTCCGCTAGTTGACGATTAGAATATTCTAGAATTTTACGTTATTTATTTTGCATTTGCATTTTGCATATTACGTATACAGAATATGTGCATATATATCTGCAGTGAAATTTTAAAATTTTTAAGGGCTACGAGACCCTCATACAATATTACCTACGGCCCTGACTCTGGCTTGGTACATAAATTTTCACCAACACAGACAAACAACAACATATCTGTGAGAGGAGAACCCCACTAAATCGCTGACGTCACTACGTAAAATCGGAGTACGTACCATTGGATGGCCACTGTAATATTACAACACAAGTAATGAACTTTCAGGATAACTTTGAATTTTTTTATGTTATTTTTATGAGGTGGTTCCAAATCCTATTTGCAACAATAAAAAATAACACATTTTTATGTATACATATTTGTTAACTCGTTAACTAACTGTAACGTTACACGCAAGTAATGAACTTTGAGGTAGCCTATATCATTAATTTTTTTGTTAGGTTATTTTTATATGTAAGGTAATTGCGAGTTTTATATGCAGCATTAATTAACATATTTTTGTATACGTACTTGTTAAAACTCTATTTTGTAGCAGTATAAATGTACCGTTATATCTACTAACTATGTAATAGGCTGTTTGATTTATTAATAAATTACAATATAAATACAACGATGAGTCATTACTTACTTTGATGTAGTACTTAAGCAAATCAATCAAAGCTTCACACACTTCAGGAATGAAAAGTGAGATGGCGGACTTGGAGATATTAAAAAGATAACTCAAACTCTGGTAAGAATCCCCACTTGCTAAAAACCTTAAAGTCACTGCTAACTTCTCGCGTACTGGTATGGCATCCCTGAATTTAGTGTCTTTCTTTCCAATTTTGTGTCCAATCATAAAAATAATAAACTCAAAATCTTCACTGGTCATCCTTAAGAAGTTTTTAAAACTATCGTCACACCGAATGTCACACCTCAATGAAGGATCATTCGTAACATCATCTGCATCAAGATCTTTTAACAGGTCAGTTCCGCTATACCTCACCCTCGCAGCAAGTGACGGCCTGACCCAAAACCTCCTTTCCCTCCTCTGACAGGCCAATATCATCGTTATCGCAGTAGCGAACGCTACATCTCGTCTCCGCGACATTTTTGACAATGGAGAAAAAGGTTTTGCTACATGTAGCATGTAGCGTTAAAAAATCTGTGATTTGAAATGTTATATAACATTTGCTACATGTAACATCTAGCAAGAGTAAAAAGTTCCGAATTAAAATGTTATATAACATTTGCTACATATAGCAAATGTTATATAGCATGTTTTGCTACATACAGTGGCCATCCAATGGTACGTACTCCGATTTTACGTAGTGACGTCAGCGATTTAGTGGGGTTCTCCTCTCACAGATATGTTGTTGTTTGTCTGTGTTGGTGAAAATTTATGTACCAAGCCAGAGTCAGGGCCGTAGGTAATATTGTATGAGGGTCTCGTAGCCTTTAAAAGTTTTAAAATTTCACTGCAGATATATATGCACATATTCTGTATACGTAATATGCAAAATGCAAATGCAAAATAAATAACGTAAAATTCTAGAATATTCTAATCGTCAACTAGCAGAGATATCAAAAAACAGACTTCACCGTCTTTAAACTGGTCATTAAAAATGAAATTAAACAATGTAGTTTGACAAAAATTCTAGAATGTTCTATTTGTCAACTAGCAAAGATATTGAAAAATCAATTGTGCCATTTAATTGTCCATTGAAAAAGAGGTCAAATTGCACATTTTGACAAATGTTTTGGAATGTTCTATTCGTCAACTAGCAAAGATATTCAAAAACAGACGTCGCCATTGAATTGGCTACCAAAAAGAGACCAAATAACACATTTTGAAAAATGTTCTAGAATATTCTATTTGTCAACTAACAAAGATATTAGGAAATCTACTGCACCACTTAATTGTCCAACCGAAATTAAACTAATGTAAACCAAATATCCGATTTTGACAAACAATTTTTGCAATTTGACGAATAGAATATTCTAGAACATTTATCAAAATATGCTATTCCGTCTTTTATTCGATGATCAATTAAATGGTGCAGTCGATCTTTCGATATCTTTGTTAGTTGACGAATAGAATATTCTAGAACATTTATCAAAATAGCGCTGCTTAATCTAATTTTTAGTGCCCAATTCAATAGTGAAGTTTGTTTTTTGATATCTTTACTAGTTTACGAGTAGAATATTCTAGAATTTTTGTCAGCTTCCGCTATTTGGCGTCATTTACGTTGATGAATGCGATAGTGAAGTTGATTTTTCGACAGTTTTCTAAAAGTCGTCACTCATTTTCATTAGTATAACATTCGATTTCCTTTGTCTACACAACCGAATTTTAGGTGTAAATTGTCTCTTAAGATATTGTTTTAAAAAAATTCAGATAATAATATTTACCAACCCCCGAAACAAAAGTTTACCGACGCCCCTGATCTTCCGATTTTACGTACTTCCCCTTAAATTTGCACCGACCACTACGTAAAATTGGATTTGTGGTGTAGTGTAAACCCGGCTTAACAATTTTCATATTGATTTTCTTTGAAAAATATCAATATAAAATTAGAATAAAAACAATCTCAACGGAATATAATAATAAAGTATTGTTAAGTTTTTATTTGTAAAGTATTTATCATTTAATTATTATAAAATTAAAATAATATATATGTAAATATATATATATATATATATATATATATATATATATATATATATATATATATGTATATATATATATATATATATATATATATATATATATATATGTATATATATATATATATATATATATATATATATATATATATATATATATTTACGTAATCTGTGTAAGTATATTGATTTCATCCATATCCACAAGATATCGTTTTATTACAAGCCGGTCCAGGAAATGGAAAATCATATACATTAAAAACTATTGCGTATCATTGTAAACAAACAGTAAATGTTATCATTTATAAACACAGTTTATTGTTTCCATTTCACTATTCAGCGATATGCTATACAGTAGCTCGATTTTTAATGGAAATATTCAATATCAATTTTTTTCAATTTCGTCAATTGGATACGCAAATATTGAAAAATTTCTCATCTATCGAATTTATTCTTTGTTTTGTAAATTTGTTACGTCGTGCGCATATATTTAGACGGTTCATTGGTATTCATCGATGAATATTCAGTAATATCAAAACTACTTTTGACTATAGTGTTAATACTCTTAAAATATTATAAAATTGGTGGAATAATATGTAGCGACAAAGATCAATTGCAAAATATCCACAATTCGAAACATGCTAAATTATCTGCATGTGATATAGTCTTACAATTTTCGAAAAAATTGTTTCCACTTTATAAAAATGTGCATTGTGAAAATTGGAAATATAACCAAGTAATTCAGTGTTTATCAAAATATTCTAGTGACAAGACTCTTGATCAGTTTGCTTATGCTATGATTGCGGCAATATTCCCTAAAAAAAATTAATACAAATATCCAATTATAATGATATACACATGGCTGAAACTCATCAAGAATTAACAAATTTGGCACATATATTTGTAATGAATAACGGATACCCATATGAATTTTATAATTTGGATATTAGTCATGTTTCAAAAACGGAAAGTTTATGCGGTCAAATGTTAGCAAATGGATTATTAGAGCCGATGATTACACAAGAATATCTATTGAATAATTAGTCTCCGAGTAAATTTTTACCATATTTACCATTGGTTATTGGTGCAAAATATTATGTTAACGAACATTCGGAATATTCAATTGGGATTTTACGTTATATCGATCCGAATAAACAATTTATAAAAATGGAAATGATAAATAATTATAATAATAGTATGATAATGGATTCATTAAGTGATACTGATGATGAAACTATGACAAAAAATGATAATAAGTTACAAATTTAAATCAAAATCGATATGTAACTTTAAAATAAGTAAGTGAAAATGATGTACTATTCGAAAAACATTTAAATTACATTTTAGAACCAACTAAAAATATTGGTGTAATTTATAATTTTCCAATATATCCGATTAATTTTATATCGATTCATCGATCACAAGGGCGTACAATAGTGGACAAATTAGATTTAAATTTACGAAATACAACATATTAAGGTTTGTATGTAGCTTTTTCACGTGTAAAAAAACCCAAACAAATTGTACGTATAACAATTAATAATCAAATTACACATTTAATTTCGGCAATTATAAACTTTCCAGAATTGATTGAATGTGTAATTAATGATAATGATGATGAGAATTTTCTGGATCCTTATTTAGTGGAGGAACGTTTAAATTCTTCCATTTATCGTTTATATTGTGTGGAAACAATTGAAAATATTCAACATTTGGATATTTAGCATTATTATTTTTATTACAAACTAATGTGGAAAATTGTATTAATGTCCGTAATGAGATTATAAGTAAAGCGAAACAATTACCACAAATTTTTTAAAAGATTGTAAAGATTATAAAAAAAAATCACTAAAATAATTATTATCAAAAATTAAAATTACTCGATGAAGAAATACAATTCAGTACAATTAATGAAATTATCAAATATCAAAATGTTTTTTTACTTTTATCCACTATTGATAATAAATTAGATCGTGAAGTATGGTTACATGAATTCATTATACATAACACTGAAATGTATTTAAATATCACAAATAAAAAATTTGAAAAGAAAATCAAGAAATTCTAATGATAAATCATTATTTTTATCGGAATTTACAGATTTACCTGATTTTAAATTAGGTTTAGACGATAAATAGTGTTATGTATATTAAAGATAAAGCTCAAATTGTAAATTTTTTACATCCACCTAATCCATCGGAAGTTTCTGAAAAATATTGTATTGGTCAAATATCAGAAACGGAATATTTATATACTACAGAATTTTGTTGTAAAATTTTTAAAAAATATAATAATTAAGAAGTGATAACTAGAGTCGAGAAAAGTTGTGCAAAGTCAGAGACGACTTAATAAAAAAGCAATAAATCGACATCGAATGTTTGGAAAATTTTTGCAAAAATTTTGCAAATCAAAACTAAAAACTACAGAGTTCTAAAATTTTTTTAAATTCAACATAAAGAAGCGAAAAATTTTTTTTAAAAATTTTATTATGTGACATTTATAGCAAAAAGATAAAAGGGCCCCAAATTTTATTGCATTAAAGTTTCGCATTATTTGTCTGGTTAGCTAGCTAAGCGTATATATACAAAATAAAATATTACCTGTCAGACTCATCATCGGCATTCTTTAAATCTGAGCAGAAAAACAAACGCTTTATCTCTCTTTAACTTTTGAAAATTTAATATGCGTACCTTGCTTACAATTTTTTAAATTTTTAATTGTCGTACACAGATACACCACTACACTTACATAAAGTGACTTACATGATATAGACCAGTGTTTTTCAACCTTTTTCATGGCGCGACCCCCCTAGAGTGGAAAAATATTTCGCGACCCCCTTACCTTCCGCTATTTTTAACTTTTATTTTTTTATGTTAGGTATCGATTAAATACGTAATTAGGTACCTGAAACATATTTTTGTAAGGACATTGAAGTTGACGTGATGTGATGAGCGCTGTGTGTGCCATCAGGCGAGTACTACGAGCACACTCTAACAATTTCGAACGCAATTCAATTGTTTGAATTCTTTGAATTGTGAACTTACGTTAGTATTTGAATTTATTGAATTGGGTTGTTGTTTGTTTAGCAGTTGTTCGCTGTCTTTTATTGTCTAATATTCAAAATTCTTATTGCTCATTGTAATTATTGAAAATGGATAAGTTTCTGAAAAGATATGCACAACCTTCAACTTCAAGTTCCAGTGAGGAAAATGTAACAAAACCAAAGAAAAAGCGTCTGTATGACGACAATTATTTAAAATTCGGATTTACTGTAATTGAAAATAAACCGCAGTGCGTTATTTGTTTTGAAACTTTATCACGTGAAAGTATGAAACCATCCAAATTAGTACGCCACCTCAATACTAAACATCCAAATGAAAAAAACAAACCGTTGGAATTTTTTGAGCGTAAACTCCAGGGCCTTAATCATCAAAAAACTACTGTAGTACAGTTTTCCAGCTTAAACGAAAAAACGTTACTAGCTAGTTATCGAGTAGCTTTTCGTGTAGCTAAAGCAGCAAAACCTCATACGATTGCCGAAAATTTGATTTTACCAGCGGCCTTAGATATAGCAGAGATTATGTTTGGCAAACAGGAAGTGGAAAAGCTGAAAAGTATACCTCTCTCAGATAATACTATTCAACGCAGGATAAGCGATATGGCGACTGATGTTCGCGAGCAAGTCATAGAAAAAATAAAAAAAAGTACTTTTGTGTCCCTGCAGTTTGATGAATCCACGGATATTTCGGGTTGTGCGCAATTTGTAGCTTTTGTGCGTTTTGAATCCAATGAGAGATTGATGGAAGAGATATTGTTTTGTAAAGCTCTTCCCACGAATACAACTGGTCAGTGCTTATATAATATGTTCCTTGAAGCTACCCAAGACTTCAATATCAATTGGGCGAAGAAATGCATAGCTATTTGTAGTGACGGAGCAAAATCCATGACTGGTTCGAAAAGTGGCTTTATTACCAAACTAAAGACACTGATGCCAAATGCTTGTTGGATGCATTGCTTCCTTCATCGCCAAGCTCTTGCGGCCAAAATATTGCCACAGGAATACAATGAAGTTCTCAATATAATCATAAAAATAGTAAACTCTATTAAAGGTAAAGCTTTACAGACACGTTTATTTCAAAAAATTTGCCAAGATATGGGTTCACTGCACCAAAATTTGCTTTACCATACAGAAGTTAGGTGGTTATCTAAAGGCAAAGTACTGACAAGAGTTTTTGAACTTCGATCTGAACTTTTGGTGTATTTACAGCAGAGCAAGTCAGAATATGGTAAATTTATTTGTGACCCGGAATTTCTTTTAAAACTGGCTTTTCTTTCCGACGTATTCGAGCATTTAAATACTTTGAATAAAAGCCTTCAAGGACGAGATGAAAATATCGTTACTGCTAAAGACAAAATGCATGGGTTCATAAAAAAAGTAAATCTGTGGTCATCATCCATAACCAAAAACAACTTTGATTCATTTGCTTTGACTAAGTCTTATATTGAAGAAGTGAGCTCTGAGATAAACATTAAATCATATGTACCTGGCTTCAAAAATGTCTTGCAAAATTTGACAGAAGAACTGGGTCATTATTTTTCGGTACAAGAACTTTCAGAAAATATTGGACAAAGGTGGGTCATAAATCCGTTTTTAAAGGCAACTACAGACGAAGCAAGTTTGGAAACCAACATAAAAGAAAATCTATTGGAATTATCTGCTGATGGAATGTTACACCTGGAATTCAAGTCTGTAAATTTGGACACCTTTTGGTTAAAAAGAAAAATAGAATACCCACAATTAACTACAGAGGCATTGAAGTGTTTGATCCCATTTTCTACCTCCTACCTGTGTGAGTTGACGTTTTCTTCGATGGCCCAAATAAAAGGCAAACAGAGGAATCGTCTAAATTTAGAAAATGACCTGATTCTCTGCGTATCAAGAACAGATCCACGATGGGAAAAATTGGTCAACGAGAAAGAAGCGCAACCGTCACATTAATGATGATTACTGTAACCTTTAATTAACCTTTTCTATATTAAATATTATATTTTGAACTAGAGTGGTTTTATTACTAAAATAGTTACGGCTCCCTTAAAATGGCTTCGCGACCCCCCTAAAAAGGCTTCGCGACCCCCCAGGGGGTCGCGACCCACAGGTTGAAAAACACTGATATAGACTATATATGCATAGAGTATAGTCGTCCATTTCATTCAAACACATATACAAAAAATAATTTTTGACGACATCGTAGGTATGAATGAATTAAAACAGAAGTAGTGAATATGTAAATACCGTACACGGAGAGAAAATTCCTATAAAAATTATTGTGCTCAGCACTACAATCGACGTGTAAAGGACGAACATATTAAATTCTGTAAGGTAAAAATATAAAGATTATAATTAATCATAAAAAATTTAAAGGTTGGAATGTTCTTTTCGTAATATTATCTCCGTAAAATTTGTAAAACAGCACAGTAAAAAGTTCCATTACCGACAAAAAAATAATTTTTAATTGTGTTTATTAAAAAAATTTCCATGCTAACATGTTAATAATAGAAAGAAAAAAAACGGTTGGTTGTGTTGGGATCGCTCTAATGAGATGTACCTCAAACAGCGAGTCATGGGTTACATGCGCACCATATAGGTGTGGGCTGTGGAAGAAACTTTGTCAGACAGCTCACATCAGGCACTTTGATGCAGCTATTGTCACTTGTCAGTTGCTTTTACACTCTCTTAGGATGATGTTATCGTTTAATTCATATTTTTGTTATTTACCCATCTTTAGTATATGTCGTATATGTATTAGAATTATATTGTTGGCCATCATTTTTGTATACATGTTTTTACAGGTTATGTGCAACCAATATAAGGTCGCGAGTCAGATGCGCAAATGAAAGAGTACGACAACAAGAATTAAACTATAATATACCTGCATAAGAATGTGATAAAAGTTGTGTTAGCACCACATTAAATTTTACCATGCTAGCACATATTTTTTATTTTGGTCGTCGATCGCGCACGTATTATAGGGGAGCATAGTAATTTTTCTGAAATTTTCTCTACAAAAATTATAGGATTTTTCTCTCCGTGTACCTACCATTGATGTTAGAATAGCTGGAGTACAATAAATGGAGTACATATTATTTTTTCCGAAGGAAAATCGTCATATGGGTTAACACCTTTTCGGTATTAAATATTTTTTTTAATTTGTATGTGATTTTTGTTTTAATTAGAGACGTCTTTATGTCTAGACCATAGAACATGTCTAGACTATTGAAAATATTTATATAATAATTTATCTACGTACTTAACATAAGTAGTTATGTTGTTATGTATTAAAAATAATACGTTACATAACATAAGTAGTTATGTATTAAAAATAATTGATACACATATTAAGAATTTATTATATAAACATAATAAATTACTTGATTAAAAGTTGCACTTGTACAAATTCCATAACTAAGTCAATGTAACCGAATTCAAAAATATAATGTACGTAGATCAGAAGATGCTCGTTGATGCATATTGTTAAAACGTTCTTCGTATCCAGTGCTTTAAAAAAATGCCTAAAGAAAGTGTTCCAAAAAAAGTTCTCGTTCAATCTTGGATTGAAAATAAAAATGAATTGACAATTGTTAGAGAAACTATTGTTTATTGTAAAATATGTAAAACTGAAATAAATTCAAACAAAAAATATTTTATTAATAGACATTTGGTATCAAAAGGACATGTAAATAATCGAAGTGGTAGTTCTAAAGAAGAGTTTTTTTACGATTTAACAGAAACATTTGTGGCATGTAATATTCCGTTAGAAAAACTAAACAATGAACGTCTAAATTATTCTTTAAAAAATATGTTGAAAAAGAACTTCCACATGCTTCTACATTAAGAAAAAATTATTGGGATCAAGTTTTTAATCATATCATTAATAATATACGGGAAGAAATAAATGATAATTACGTGTGGTTTTCGATAGACGAAACAACTGATTCATGTGGCCGTTTTGTTGCAAACTTTGTAATCGATAAATTAAGTGAAGACATTGCACATTCTACACATTTACTTGCATGTAAAATGTTAGAACGGGTAAATCATGAAACAATTGTAGATTTTGTGGAAAACTCTTTTTCAATTTTGTGGCCCGATTTAAACGAAAAACGTGAAAAAGTTTTACTGTTGGTAACCGATAGTGCTGCATATATGCTAAAAGCCGGAGAAATGCTAAAACAGAAGTATGTGAATTTGATTCATTTTATGTGTGTAGCTCATGCACTAAATGTTTTAGCAGAAACTGTGCGTAAAAACTTTTCAAATATAAATATACTAATATCAAGTGTAAAAAAAATTTTTGTAAAATCTCCGATACGATGCCAGTTATTTAGAGACATGTTACCAAATATCCCTTTACCACCTGAACCAGTTCTAACTCGATGGGGAACTTGGCTAGAAGCGGCATTTTATTACCAGCAATATTTTCACCAAATAAAAGAACTTGTAAACAAATTTGATCCAGATGATGCAATTGCTATAAAAATGGCTCAGGATGTATTAAAAAGTGAAACACTCCAGAGTGAACTAAATTTTTAAAAAAGTAATTGTTCAATTATTATTACTGGTATACAAAAATTAGAAACTTTTGGGTTGCCTCTTATAGAATCATTTTCTATTTTAAATTTAATTGAAACTCATTTAAATAATTTAACCAGTGATATTGGTGAAATATTAAAAAGAAAATACAATAATATGATTAAAAGAAATCCAAGTTATATTATTTTTAAAAAAATTTTTTGAGTTTTTCAAAGGTGATTTAGATTTAAGTGAAATTTCGTGTAATTAAATATTATAAATATAGTTCGATAACTTCTGTGGAAGTAGAACGATCATTTTCAATTTTGAAAATGATCTTAACTGACCGAAAAAGAAATTTAACTGTTGAAAATTTAGAAAAACTCTTAATCATTCAGTATGAATTAAAAATTACAGACGAATTTTAATTTAAAAACATAATACGTATGTATAAAAAAAGGTTACTTAAAAATATAACTTGTAATTAAAATCATTATTCTTTATTCAATTGGCTGACTATAAATACATATTTCTCGTAGTTATCTGTTTAAAAATCTATAAGTAAAAAAAAATAATTTAAACAATTAGTGTA
The DNA here is from genome assembly GCA_035578155.1 of Brachynemurus nebulosus. Taxonomy (NCBI): domain Eukaryota; kingdom Metazoa; phylum Arthropoda; class Insecta; order Neuroptera; family Myrmeleontidae; genus Brachynemurus; species Brachynemurus nebulosus. The sequence continues at coordinate 13,851,184 of JAPWDM010000007.1, forward strand.
TATTGTTTTTTTTTTTTTTTATTTAGTGTTTTCGCAAATATTTTTATTTGGTCAATTTATATTAATTTCGAGTATATTCTCAATTATTTTACAACTATTTATCAGGTGAGTAAATTTTTTCATTAAAAACCTATAATTTTGTTTATTATAAATATTTTTTTAAAAATTTTGCAAACATTTTATTGATTTTTTATTAATTCGTCTTTGACTTTGCCCAACTATTCTCGACGCTATGATGACTAACAATGAGTTATGGTTATATCCAGTGCTGTATAGATACTGTATAAAATGTATCTAGATACAGATACAGATACTCCGAGTAAATTTGTATCTAGATACAGATACAGATACTCAAAATAAATTTGTATCTAGATACAATGTATCTAGATACTGATATACAGATACTTTTTTTTAGATACTTTTTAGAAATAACTAGAGTATATTCCTTCGCTAATGCCATTAAATATACAAAATAGTTTCATTTGTATTATTCAAAATATGGAATATGAGAAGATAAAAAAACAACTAATTTTTAATTAACGTAAAAGTTCCTATACTGGAACGCGATCATATGTCCGAACAGTTTTGACATTTATATATTAATGTTTCCTTACTTAATTAAAGAAATACATATATAAACAATTTTTGTTGAATACAGTATTTTGATCCTTTATTTACGTCTGATACTTAAACCATTCTGTGTTCTCTACTTTGACGTCTAAATGTCACTCTGTGTCATATTACTCATATTACACGTCTGTTTGTATATAGGTTTCCAACTCCTAGTGTCATTAATATTTCTCTGTTTGGATATAGATGTCGACATTTTGTAAAAGAAAAACATTTATAAATAAATATCTTTGGGTTGTATTTTTTTAAAAACATATTCATTGGATTAAAAAAACTTTCTTTCATACTTATTAAGAAAAAAAAATGGGTGTTTAATTTATTTATTAATTTTTATAAGCCAGTTTAATTACACACCTAAAAATAGTGTGCCGGTATAGGGGCTTTTACGTTATATATTTAAAAAAAAAATTATTCGATTTATTTTGTAACATTAATTACACATAAGAATCACACATATATTAAAAATTTCATTAATTGTACTGTAGGAAAAGAAAGGAAACCAGATGAAAAATAAGTAAATAAACTAGCTTAAGCCGTAAGTTTCTCTAATATATTATGCCTTCAACCAACTCTTATGTTTCAAAACAATAAAGTTTCCAACATATTCTCTGATAGAAAATTTCTTCTCGCGGTAATAATTTGTCCAGCTATACTAAATAGTCGTTCAACTGGAGCACTTGATGGTAAAATTGTATTATATTTTTAAAAAATTGAATAAACTGTTGGAAATTGGGGCAATGTAGATAAATTTTTCTTGTAAAAATCTAAGAGCTTCAACCTCTGCTGAATTAGAATTTGTTTTAAATTATGTGTGCAATCATATTAAAGAATGGACCAACTGACCAATGAAGAATTTAGATACTTTTTCCACATGCACACATTAGTCATTACGGAATGTCATTACCACAACATAATCAAAATATTAGGTCTGTTCCCGTACTATAAAAAATTATAAAACATCCAATGCACAATAAAAATAGAAACTAGGAACTCGTTCCCTTACATTTTTAATCTTTTCTGACTATATTTAAATTTTAATTATATAATTGATGGTGAATTAACATAGGAATTTTCAGTGACGTAATACAATTATAAGAAGTCATGAACAGATCCATTGATATTGAAACTTAAATGTTTAAATTTGTTAATTACAATGAATTCATAATTTTCATTGTTGAATATTACTAAAATAACCATGATTTTATATTAAAAATTGCTAAATAAGGTTATAAAATGTATCTGTATCTAAAGTTTATAAAAAAGATACAAGATACAGATCAAATGTATCTAGATACTAGATACAGATACTTAAAAATAAATGTATCTAGATACAGATACAAGATACGTAAATTTGTATCTAGATACCGATTTCAGATACTTGTATCTAGATACTATACAGCACTGGTTATATCATGTATAGTTCATATTTTATAAATATGTATCGGGCATTTTTCGGATCAAACAGCATTCGTGTTTTGTGTATGCAAGTATATCGCACTTGATGTGATTAATGTGAATAAAAACGAATAGATATTTTGATAAAACATACATATATATATACAACTCACACATATTATCTGTCTATCTGCTTGCATATATACAAAACACAATGTTGTTTGATCCGAAAAATGTCCGATACCTACTTAAAAATAAATACGGTCCTGTTGCTGCCCATAAGAATCTCGACACTAGTGATAACATTAAATTGGCTATTACAAGAATTAGAATATATGGCAATAGAGCAACAAAAATTAAAAAAAAATTAAAATCAAAACAAGAAAAAAATTTACATAATGATAATGATAAAATGTTATAAATGAAAACCAACAAGAGAAAAAAGAAACTATTCAATTAAATTTAGATCAATATCGAATTAAAAACAACAACACATCTCTATTAAATTTTCAATCACAATTATTAAAGAGAAACAATTGTGTTAACGAGAATTCTGATAATGAGAATACGAATAGAAGAAAAATAATACGTCTTATGTAATAAATTGTAAAATTATGTATAAGTATGTATTTTTTATATATTATGTAAACATAATATAATAAATGTAATAAATATTAAAATCTTTTTTTTTATCCCCTATATGATGGTTTAAAGAAAATATTTTGAAAAATATTTCTAAAAATATAAAACCACCTGATACAAAAACAGAACGTAGGTTAAATAGAAAATTTTATAGTAGAAATCAACGACAAATTAACAAAAAAATTTATATGAAAAATCTTATTAATATTAAAAAGAGAGCAACATGTTATCTGTGTAAAATACGGAATGTTGCAACAATGTATAGATTCGATGAACTACAACTTTGTTTTACAGCATGTATTCAATGTGTTACATTATTATTTCTTTATAAAATAAATTTAAATATAATTATATATCGAGCATTGAATAATTATCCATCCCCAATAGTATTATTTTATAAATAAAATTGAAATTGAGGACCATCCAAAGAAGAAAATACTAAGATTTCCATGGGCACGAGTTATTACGTATCACCAGAAAAATTTAAATAATTTTATAATTTATTGTTATCCGAAATGGAAATACAAAACAGTTAATTGTTGTATTTTGTTTTATTATTATCGTGTATTGTTGTCTTATTTTATTATTATCTTGCGTAAATTAAAATTTTTTTTGCCGAGTGCCGACATACCTACTATAATAACAAAGATAAAATTCGATCCGATATCATTTTTATAGGGTTCCCATTGCGTTACCATCTCAAAAAAAACTACAGTAACTATGGCTTAATGTACTATGTTACCATACAAAGTTTCATTTAAAGGGTATATATAGCAAGATAAGCATACGGAAATGGCTCCCATAGCCGATGTCTGTAATATTATATGTAGGGACATTGGTACCACAAGTGATTGTCAAATATAGGGTCATTGACCTTAACCTTAACTTGCCTTGAGATATTAACCAAAATATTTGTGAGTGCTGTAATTTTTCAAACGCAATTGTGTCAAAAACTATAACACCTAGAAAAATAAAACCGACGCCAAAATTTAGATAATACTTGCGACTATATTACATATTTCTTAGTTTTCCCCTAGATTTTAAAAGTTCAAAATAATTGCATAAAAAATATATTTTATTTTTTAGTATGGTTCTAATACACCTACACCTTTCAAAAAAAATACAGAATACTACTTACCTTATGTACCTACAGCACACCGAATTTCATCAAAATCGAAGAGGCGGTTTTTGAATAATAAATAATTTATTGAGTATATGGTTGAACCTTAGAAAAGAGTGCTGAAAAATAACTGTATAAAAAAATTTTTAGTTTTTAGGTAAATGCAATATATTGTTTAGCCTATCTACTTATGCTCACCAAAACTCATCATAATAGAAGCTGCGCTTTTTGAATAATAATTGACTTATCGAATATTATTTAGTAGGTAGTAGGAGCAATATTTTGTGATTGATTTTGGGATTATCTACTTACACCGCACCAAAGCTCATTAAAAGCAAGCTTAAACAACTAAATATAAAACAATATTTATTTCAATTGCAAAACAAATATCTCGATGAAACAAATTCTGAAATTTTTTTTCAATGGAGCGATATCATTATAAAACACGCAAATAATAAAAAAAATTGGATGAAGAAAATGGTATTATATGAATTGTATGTTCACTATCCTAGTGCAATTAGTTATATTTTACAATCACTGTAATTTTTTTTGTTGAGTAATAAATATACATATATCTCATAAAAAAATGTTTTCTTTTCTTAGCCACTTTATATATATATATATATATATATATATATATATATATATATATATATATATATATATATATATATATATATATATATATATATATATTGTAATCACCAAAAAAAAATAATGTCCTTTTATTCATCCTAATTTTAAATACGATAGAAGTAAGTTCTTTTATTTCATTTCTAATCGCGAACCCGAAGTATCAAAAATAAAAATTTTAAGTTATAATAGAAAAAGTTTTTAAAAATGGATCAATAAGTCACAATAAAGTATTTTATGTTTTAATAATGATTATTATAAGTTTGTTTATTGTTATAATTAGTATGAACACTAATAAAATATTAAAAATCAAAGACAATTTAAATGAAATAAAAAGTGAAATTGTAAAATCTATTAATAATCAAACCGAAAGTAATTTAAAAAATATGCTGTTTAATAATACCACAACGACTAATACGCTAACTTCATCAATAAATGATACATGTTGGAAATTTTTTTTCGATTTTGAAAACGAAAATAAAGTTGATTATCAACAACACAGAGACTTTTGAAAAAGATACAACAACAATGTTGTTTTATAACCTGCAGACGTTAATTACAAAAGAAATTAAAAAAGACAGTAAGTTTTAATTTAAGATATTAATATATTTTTTCACTTAATTTTTTTTTTTATTTTAGATTTCTAAAAAAGGCCCAGATTTTTTTTTAAATAAGCAAGTTTAGTACCATTTAGTAAATGGTGAGTTTTTTATATTTCTTCTAATTTAATTTTATGTTAATGTCAATTTTTTGTTTCTAGGTTTTTATAAGTTTTAAAAAATATAATTTCTTAGGTTTTTTATAACATTTAAAATTAACACTTTCAGTCCCATGGCTTCGGCATCCGAAACCAAACATCCTCAGAGGCCGACCGCGATCAATGATTAATTGATTAGTTGGTTAGGCCTTATGTGTGCAATGTTTATCATCATCATTCATCACACAGATGTGTTCTTATTCACACAAATACATACCAACACACACTAAGTTATGACGTAAAAACGCCTTCGGTACGGTAACGCGGCTTCGGCCTCAGTGGTAACAGCATACGAGAGGGTTCTCTAATTTACGGGATCGGTACGGTAGCGGTATTGTAACGGGCGCCATGCATTCTATTGACTCCAGCTTCACCCCAGAATGCAAAACGAGTAAAACCACTTCTGAAACGTGACTAAAGGGGGTAGCGACAGTAAATCGTCACTACTATTACATTAGGTTTATTAACGTAAAAGAAAAATTACATACAGGACCGAAAATTGAGTTAGACGAAAAGTTAATATCGTGTACTTGAACCTTATAATATTTTCTCTAATAATTCGTTAATATTCAAGTGCTATACAATTTTTAGATAAATTAGTTAAATTTAAGAACGTTCTTGAATTTTCACAATGTTTGTAACATAAAATTCGGTAATATTTAAAATAATACAGGTTAAGTGTTCACAATAAATTGAGTAAATCTTTAAAAAATGTTTTATAAATTCAAGTTAGACGATGAACGTAATGTTATTCATATAAATAATATTTATTATAAAAAAAAGACGCTTATGGATCAGAAAACTCAAACTTGTTACCTCCCTTTGCTATGGGTGATTTAGTTGTACTTTCTGCGGAATTAATTTCGAAACATCGGAGTCCGCATGTACTAAATGATGCGGTAGTTTTCGGGAATAAATTGGCGTTAAGCAGTCGGTAATTCGGTAGCGATACAACCAGTAACCATCCAGAACGAAATACTTTATTGGCGGTAGACAATCGGCAGTTCGGCGACGATACAATCATCCAAAGCAAAATACTCGAAATATCGGCACGGTCCATGCAGTCACACGAAACACGGGAATACTCCAACCATTTCTCCAAATACAAACGTGTATTTTAATATACGGCATATACAATACAATTTTTCGAATTTACCTGGAGAGCACATATAGAAATGCGCAATTAATACACAGCCTTTAAATAATTAGCTTAACTTGCTATCGGTAACGATAAAAATGAACGAGAAGAAACAAGGAAACAATTTCACGTCGAAATGCATTTTTTTAACAGGTTTTAACAAGGCACAAAGAACTTTTTAGAAGAAATTACGACACTAAAATATTGTCGGAAGTATATGAAATATATCGACAAATCCGATAAACTTGAAGATAGCAATCGATTTTCAATACAGTAGCTCTCAAACAAACAATATAGGTAATTTACATTATTCGAAAGTCGCGAAACACTCAATCTTTACGGAAAACACTGTTCAATGTGTTTAGAAGAATACTAACTAAATAAAATCTTAATTTTCCCCGCAAAACAATGATTTTACTCGGTAATTAGCTAACCAAACTTTACTGAAACGTCATCAAACTTTGACAGTACTTTGAAAACTAACCACTGTTTGACATGTACTGAATGGTAACTCATATTTGTACGTAGAACAAAGAGACACACACATAGTGTACCTAATCATGAGGTGTATGTAGTACATGTAGTACGACATGGATCAATCCTCACAGAGGGGAAGAGCGGCAGCAATTGTAATCTTTCAAAAATACGATAGAGATTCGTTCCAACCACATAAAAGAAAATAGGGTTGTTCCAGTAAAAAAATAATTTATACGTAACAACATACTCTTTTGGTTTCTATGCATAAGAAGTTTTAAGATAAACAAAGAATACATAAAAAATATAATTTATATTTTTAAGTAAAATTGATTTGAATGTCAGTGTACATGTAGTATGTACGTATCACGTACTTACGTATGTTTACAGTTTCACACATACATGTTGAACTGTGTTGAATCTATTCAGTGTTTGAATCATTTTATGTATTTGTTTATATAAAGTTTTTTTTTTTTTTTTAATATTGCCGGCTTCCGGGGAACTTTACTATGAAAGTGCTCGGGCCTAATAGTGTTAAGAATAAGTAAAGAATTTTCAAATCGCGAACTCGAAATGTTAAAAGTAAAAATTTTAAAAAATGGGTTAATTAAATCATAACAGAATATTTTATAGTCCAAGAGCCGGCAATCCAAAAAACCCCTCCTCGCTTGCATGCCATTTTTTTTTATGTTAATTAATAGTATTAATAGGAACGACTAATTTATTCATATTTTTATGTACAGTTTAGAACAGAATGCTCAAAAACTATAGAAACGATAGTTACCTGCATCTGCTATAGGACATACATAATAGGTTAAGACAGAGATGACATTTATATATTTATTTCCCTTTTTCGGTACCGGTAAGGTTGTCCTAGAGCATTTATGAACGTTGAAGGTGGCTTCGCCTTTCAGTCTACTGTTCTATTGAGTGTCGAATATTTCGTCATTTCATATAGAGTGCTGCGCATTTGCATTATAAAAATAGTCATTTCTAAAACGAAACTCGTTGTCTAATAATTCTTTTCGTATTACTCATAAATTCAATGTGGCAAAACGCTACGGAACCAATTTGTATTTTATATGAACCAACTGAGTGTAGGTGGCAATTAAATGACGAAAAGAAATTAAAACCGTTGTTATATAAAGGCCCAGCAGCACCTTCAAAAGTTGAAGAAATTCTTCAAGCTGAATTAAATAATGAAGAATCAGAGGAAGAAAGAGAAGAAAATGAAGAACCAATCGTTGGGATTTCGATGAAAATGACTTCGACGATTAATAATAAATTAATGATAACAATGATGAATAATATTATTTTAATAATAAATAAAGTATATTTTATTATAATTTCTTGTTAATCATTTAAAATTTATTTTATTCATTCAACCTGCTAAAATTCCCTATCATTCTTTTGATCATATTCATCCTCTTATAATTCTAAGAAAAATGAGACATTTTATTTCATAAAACATTTATTCTTGAATAAATTTATTAACTAGGGGAGACCGGGGTAATAAGAGACAAGGTTGAAAAACCACCAATAATTCAAGATCAGAATTTTTAAAAAAAAGTAATGATAACTTCAATATGTTCACTTTATCACCAATAACTTGTTGATAAGTTTGTAATAGTTTTTGAATCTTCTTTAGTCAATTGAAAAAAACTTTGCATTTGAATTAGATTTAAAGTTCATGACTTCTCACCCATTTCATTTTTTTTCTGTTATTGTATTAAGTTTTTGAATATTTCTGATGTGTAATTTGTTGACAAAAAGCATGACAAATAATAAACAATTATTGAAAATTTTAAGAACCTTCTTTATAACTGGACTCTACTCTTGTCTCTTATTACCCCATGTCTAAATTTTTACGAAGTAAGAACTTTAACTTTGTTTTTGAATAATTAAAAAAAATTTCGTATCCATCTCAAATTCTTTTGTTATGTATCACACTTGCCTCTGGTCCATATAGATTGTATAAAATAACGAGAAAGTAAATTTTTTATTAACTGGTATTAAATATTAATGCAAACGAATTTCAGAACTTTTTTTTAACCTAAGATATTTTGAGAACAGCTGTAAATGTTACAAGCCCGGTTTATTATTCAAAATTTAAATATTTTATATGGGAATAAAAATAATTCCAAATTGAAAAGTTTGAATCGAATTGTAAGTTTTATTAAAGTAATGCGTAGATACATATTCAAATCAGAGTCACACTTGAATAAACAAATAATTATTAAATATTCCTATAAACAAAAGGGTCCATTCATCGAAGTAGCGGTGTAGGTTAAATAAATTTCTCGCGTATTTGAACATGTAAAAAAAATGTTTAGATTAAACATCCGGGCGACAAAAACCGTTGGCGATAAATAATAATTTAATAAATTAACGAGAAATAATTAATTGCTGGATTTTTGCTATGGAAATTTCTAGAACGAATTTATAGACAAAGGGGGTATAAGGCAGAGGGTATGCAAGACCCAAGCCAAATTGAAAATGAAAACGATCAAAAAAATCGTTCATGGGAATTCATGGAGTAAAGACGTCGGTTCGAGAACTTTGATTGCGAAAGTGTGTTGAGTAATTTTGGGTGATTGTTATTAAGGGCTTTGTTGTGTAGTTGGGCGATTTGGGATTTTGTGTGGGATTTGTGGATTGGGTTGATTGTGTAAATTTGGGGTTAAATTGCGTAACTTTAACTATTTGATCGGGACATTTGGGGAGTATTATTGTAATTCTTTAGGGTTGTAAACTTATGTGAATTAGTGTTAAGTATTTTGTAGCAATTAAGTGTAGTTTTATACAGTAGCCGTCCAAGATAGTCACACAAGTGTTCCTCTAGTGACTATTTTGGAAGTCATAGATGTCTGTCAGGTGGGGTAAATGTTTAGTTAACATAACAAATTGGAATTTTTTTCAACAATATTATTATAAAAATTATATTCAAGTCAAAGTAGACAGAAAAAGGTACACTACATTTGAAACCAAAATAAGCTTTTTTTACGCAATTTGCCATCTACGTCATAATTACGTCACATATTTGAATTTTTAGAAAAAGACAACATTACAAATATTTGTTATTTAAATTAGTATGAATAGTGAAGACATTGGTCCGCACAAACTTATTCCCAATTTTTTATAGTGGGTTCTAGCACACACTACGTCGTCAAAAGTATGGCGACACCTTGACCCAGGGGGAGGGTCCTACACTTTTGATACGGCAGTGTACCACAACATTAATTACAGTACCGCGTCAAAAGTATGGACACTCCCTTGGGTCAAGGTGTCACCATACTTTTGACGACATAGTGTGTACTAGAGCCCACTATAAAAAATGTGTGATCTCGTTTGTGCGGACCAGTGTCTTCACTCTAGACTAATATACGTATATACGTATCACACACGACACACATTACACGGTAGCTACCTCACAAAGTACTACATGGCATGAACACGGGGTATGTATGTAGTGAGTATGCAAGTATTACATGTGACGCACATGTGCGTATAGACAAGAGTAAACATAGTATGTGGATGACGTATGTGTATGTCTATTTCACTCGAAGTGTGACTATCTTGGAAGTGACTAACTTGGACGACTACTGTAAGATAATAGTTTTAGTGTTTATATCCTAATTTATAAGAACTTGGTGAGTACCTAAAATTTTCTAATATATTTTATGGTTCATATTCTTTTAACTAAAACCTTAAACATCAATTTCGAGGACCGACTGAGAAAATAACAATAAGTACGCGAAACAGCGGGCACAAAAGGGTTAAATTTTATTTAACAAGCGTATTGAATATTTTGGATAATTGAATATAACAATGGGTCCGCAAAATCGTGTTTGAAGTTAATATATTTTATTGGGTTCTGTATTATTTAATAAATCGGGTTATGATAATTTTGTATTAATTTGGGAAGACTGATTATTTTATTCGTTGATACGAGGGAAGATTATTTTTATTAATGTAATTTTATACGGGTTAGAATAAATTAGAAGAAAAAGGAATTTCGGTTGTTTTATTTCAGCAACCTTTAGATTTTCATTTTAGCCAGAAAATCCACTTTTATCGCCAATTAATCCGTCATGGATTAACCTTGGCAGGAGTTCGAACCCCTGCTTCCATATTCCGCACATGAAAATTTACGCTTCCGTTGTGTCGGATAAATAATATAATTCGCCGTCCCTTGGTTTTCCATATACACATGGTTAACTAACGGGGCACGGTAATATTTCTAGTGGCAGCGTCTAGGGAATAAAGGTAGGAAATTTTCTGGCGAAAATTGGTCATTTTGGGGAAAAATTAAATAATTTTCAGGAAAAAATTTTTAGTTTTCGGTCAATTTTTAACATAAAATTGATGTAATTACATTTTATTATTTTATCTGGGATAAATATATTCAACTGTTGAGTTAATTGTTGAGAATTTTTAATTGTTGCGTAATAGACTATATTATATTGTTGTGCATATATTTTAATTGCTGGGGAGTAACAATTATAATCGTTGTATATGTATGATTTTTATTGTTGGGTAAATGATATTTTAAAGTAAACTGTAGCTCAATTTGGTTTAAAATTGTATTTAATATTATTGCATTTATTAACAATTATATTTTATTCAACTGTTATATTTTTTTCAATATAAATTTTTGAAGGTCGGAAAATATTTGTCAATGAGTGAAGTTCTTAATTGTTAATTAAAAGTTATATAAACTAATCCTAAATAAAATAAATTTAATACATCAATTAATTGTTGTGTAACTATCATTAATAAAATTCATTAACAAATAGTGTTTTTCAACAATATGTTATTTCACCGAAAGGTGAGTAACACACAGAATAATTATTTCAAAACTTGTATTTTCGAGTACTATCTTTAAAACATAATAACAGTTACTAAATTTAAATATATAAAACTATATATTTCCTTTTCACTAAAAGAAAAAATATTTAACCTATCTATCTCAAGAAAAATGGCTTCAAACCTTACAAATACTTTCATTAATTACCAATTAAACTCAGAATCTTTAACAAATAATACTATCAATCCACAAAATCCTCTCTCCAAAACATACGCAATCGCAACCAAAAACAAAAATCGCACTCCATCAACAAGAACCCAAACAATGGCTAGAGATTATATACACGTAAACAAGGATCAAGCTATTATCTTACAACCAATCGAAGGAATTGAACATGAACAGTACGCATTAGCACTTAGCGAAATTATTGCTCCAGAAAAAATATTATATTATTCAACTATTTCAAATAATCGCATATTAATATTCCTAAACTCCAAAGATGATGTTTTGCATTTAGTCAGAAATCATAAATCCATTCGAGTTCAAAACCATGACGTCCCATTAAGAAGCTACATAACCCCAGCCCACCGACTTTTAATATGGATATTTCCAATCATTCCTCATGAGCTAATTGTTGAAGAATTGAAAAAAATTGGCGCAAACCTACAATCCAATTTACAGTTCTTATCTGCTGGATTCAAAAATGAAAAACTGGCTCACATAAAAGGATTCAGAAGATATGGATTTATTGATGCAGATCATCCAACACTTCCTGACACAATAACAATAAACTACAATAATGAACTATATAGGGCATTCATCACAGTAGATGAAACCAAATGCACGTATTGTCAAAAATTCGGCCATACATACAACCAGTGTAAGCAATTAGAATCTCAACTTCAGACAAATGAAAATACATCCTCAGAACCACCCAAACACCATTCACCATCTCAATCACAACCACCTAGCACCCCAACTAATAGCCAAGTCACATCAAACACAACTAAACCTCTTGCAAACACAGCACAAACTACAGAAAACAATACAACATCCCTAAGCTCCCAACCAGCAACCAGCAAAAATATCGCAGACAATGAAATCAAACAAAACGCATATATCTTCACACAAAACCAATGTAATCAAGACACTGTAGCACAATCAACATCCAACGCAACAAGAGACACACTGGAAAACAAAATAACAACCACAAATACATTAAATACAAACGAAACCAAATCCCAAATAATTACGAAACAAACTCAAAAAAGAGCACATACACATTCAAACAATACACAAGAATCGGACGAAAATATATCTGTGAACCTCGCTACTCAAGAAACAGAAACCAACATAAATACAGAAACATTAAAAACAAGGAAAAAAGCAAAATCATCTTTAGAAAAAGCTGATCAAAAAAGAACCCTTATCAATCAAATAACGGTCCTAGAAAAACCAATGAAAGAAGAACCTCACAAATACATTATCACTTTTGAAGAATTAAAACAAATAATCATGGAAACTCAAGGACGGAGGGACATTTCACCAATAATAAAAACATACACTGATGATCCTATGCATTTAATTGAAAACTTAAAATTGCTATATGAAATTCTAAAAGAACCTTCAGCAAAAGCTGGACTCACTAAACTAATAAATAAAATATATAGCGTGAGCAACACATCTACCGATTCCGAAGAAGAAACATACAAATAATGCACAACGACTATATAGTCCAGTGGAATGTAAATGGTTTCCACAAGAGATTGTCAGAAATACAATTAATCATCTCAGAATATAACCCGAAGATTATTTGCTTGCAGGAAACACATTTAAAGGAAGACCAAAACCTACACTTAAAACACTACACAATTTACAGACACGATCATACAGAGGGACTTATCGCTTCCGGAGGAGTTGCAATATGCGTGCAACAGCAACTTTACTCTCAACAAATCAATATAAACAGCCCGTTTCAAGTAACTGCAGTAAAAATCCAAATCACACATTCGCAGTCTATAACCGTATGCAATATCTATATCCCACCTAACCAACCGTTCACCACAAATAATATCCAAAATTTAATAGATCAGTTGCAAGAGCCATTCATATTTCTTGGGGACCTGAACACACACATTCAAGCCATTGGAAGCCAAAACACAAATCAAAGAGGAACAAACATAGAAAACATTCTTCTAAGTAATGATAACATAACTTTACTGAACAATGGAAGCCCCACATATCTATCGCCAGCCACTGGAAATTTCTCTTGTATCGATATCACCATATCTACGATAAATATAGCAACGAAACTGGAATGGGAAACACATTCTGACCTTGGATCAAGCGACCACTTCCCAATCATTATAAAATTTCAAGATCATAGAACAAATCACCACATACAACAGGATAAGATACTACAAATAAATAAAGCAGATTGGACCAAATACTATGAATTGACAAAAATTGAGATAAAACCTACAAAAAACATAGATACAAACCTAAACGTGTTATACGAAACTATCCATGGCGCATGTTCTAAATGTATTCCGGAAAAAATCACAACGAATAAACCAAAGCAAGTACCCTGGTGGACCAAAAAAATTCAACAGTTAATAACAGATAGAAAAAAACACCTCCGAAAATACAAGAAAACTAACTCACAAGAGGATTTTGAGAAATACAAAATGGCTAGGGCGAAAGTTCGAAGGGAAATATCAACACAAAAAAAAGAATCGTGGCAAACATTCCTGCAATCGATAAATTCCTCATCTACAGACCACGAGATCTGGAATAGTATTAAAAGATTATCCCACGGTACCAAATCCTCAACACCTCTTAACGCAATTAAAATCAATAATTCCCTAATAACAAAACCAGAAAAAATATCAGAGGAATTAGCAAAATCTTACTCAAAAGTAACAAACGACAGCAATTACTCTATAGAACATCTGAACTGTAAAGTGCAATTAAGGAATAGAACTCCGACTTTCAAACCAAATTCAGAGGAACAATATAACGCTTCCTTTCTAGAAACGGAACTACATGCAGCCCTACAGAACATGAAAATTTCAGCACCGGGATTAGATAAGATCCATGTTCAAATGATAAGAAACTTACATCCCACAGCAATAACTTTCTTATTAGTAATTTATAACCAAATATGGAATTCGGGAAATATTCCCGAAAACTGGAAACTATCCCTAATAATCCCTATCCACAAGCAGGGTAAAGATAAATTAGATCCTGCCAGTTATCGGCCGATTGCTCTAACAAGCCACTTATGTAAAATCCTAGAGAAAATGATAGCTAGAAGATTACATTACGAATTAGAACGAAACAATCTGTTGTGTCCGGAACAATTCGGTTTCCGAAAAAATCGATCAACTCTTGACTGTTTAACCCTAATTGACACTGAAATTAAAAATGCTCTCGTTAGATGTCAAAACTTAGATGTGGTATTCATCGATCTAGAAAAGGCTTTTGACACAATTTGGAAAGAAAAAATCCTAATTACTTTGGAAAAATGGGGTTTCAGAGGAAATCTCCCAACTTTCATACAGAATTTTCTTACAAACCGCACCATGGCAGTAAAAGTAAACAATACAATTTCGACTATTTACAAACAAAATAACGGGACTCCACAAGGAGCGGTTTTATCACCAATTTTATTCAACATTGCTGTCAGCGACATAACAAAGCAAATTCCCTACCCAGTTCAAACAAAATTATTCGCGGATGACTTAGTAATATACATCAATACAAGAAATGAAACTTATGCTCAAACATACCTACAGAAAGCTATCAACAAAATAAGCAACTGGTCCAAAGAAACGGGATTAAAAATATCTAAGACAAAAACAAAAAGTATGTCCTTCCATAAAAGGAATAAACACAACCTGCATTTACAAATAGAAAATCATCCTATAGACACAACAACGCAACAGAAATTCTTAGGCATGCTATTTGATGAAAAGTTTACATGGAAACCTCACATAAATAAACTAAAATCCGATTGTATTAAAAAGATAGATATATTTAAAATATTATCCAATAAAACTTATGGCTCCGATAGAAAAACGCTGAGAAAAATCTATTACGCGCTTATAAGAAGTAAATTGGACTATGGATGTACAATATACAGTTCAGCTAAAAAACAAACTTTAAACACACTAAACCCGATACATAATACTTGTTTACGTCTTATAACTGGAGCATTCAGAACTTCGCCGATAATAAGCATCATCAACGAAGTAAACGATACAACTTTAAATGAGCGAAGAAACCAATTGGTACTAAAATACTGTTTGAGGAACTTAGAAAGAGAAATTCCAGGTCTCCCAAAGATTGCAGTATCCCCCCTCAAGCATCTATTCGAAAGAAAAAAAAGCATACCTATACCTCTTACGATGACTTTTGAAAAAATTACCTCTCAACTTTCTATCCCAGCGCTTTTCCAACTAGACTTATACACAAAACTTCCTGTAGAATATCCCCCACCGTGGAAGTCTAACAAAATTAAAATTAATTTTTCATTAAATAAAAAAAATAAAAGTGACCTAAACGCGACCGAATTAAAACAAACATACCTTGAAATTATAAATACAGAATTTAATAACTATAAGAAAGTGTATACCGATGGTTCTCGTAAACGTAACTCTTGTGCTTGTGCCATAGTAACAGATGAAATAACAATTATGCACCAGCTTAATCCTCTTAGTTCAAGCTTCACAGCAGAAGCTAGTGCTATTCTTGAATCCTTAAAGTACATTCAAGAACAAAATCATACATCAAACTATCTAATAGTATCCGATTCAATGAGCGTCTTAAAAGCAATCCACAACCACAACAACCAATTAGCAATAGTACAAAATATTCTTCGCACAGTTTACCAAATCATGGAACAAAACACGAAAATTGAATTCTTGTGGGTCCCAAGCCATCTGGGAATAAGCGGAAACGAACAAGCGGACATAGCAGCAAATGTCGCTCACAACTTAGGGTCACCAATAAACAAAATTAGCTCACATGACATACTCCAAAAATCAAAGCAACAATTTTCCAAACTAAGAATTCAGATTTGGTCTGAAACTCCGCTAACCAACAAACTAAGAAGTATAAAAGAAAATATCGATGAATGGGAAACTTCTTACCACCCAAATCGAAAATTCGAGATAGCACTCACCCGTCTCCGAATTGGACACACACATCTCACTCACCACTTCCTCATGAAAAAAGAAAATCGACCTACCTGTCACATGTGTCAGCAGCCACTTACTGTAAAACACATTCTAATCGAATGTCCGCAATATTCTCAAGCCAGAATTTACAGCAATCTACCTAGAACAGCTCCAGAAATCCTCGGCAACAACCCAGAAAATATAGAAAAGCTACTAAAATTCATTACATGCTCTAAACTAATAGACAAAATCTGATGTCTCAACTCACCTTATTTATATAAGCCCTACCATACATGTTAATATAAGAATACTATGTAAGATTTTTATTTCATACTGCGTATATGACTTTACTGTTAAAAACGCAGTATAATAGTAATAAAAAAAAAAAAAAAAAAAAAAAAAAAAAAAAAAAATTTTGAAGGGAATATTTTGGGGTTATTTACAGATAATTGTTGTAATATTTAAGGGTTCATTATTGCGGTTACCATTTATTTATGGGTAATTTTTGTTTTTATGGATCATTGTTGATTAAACAGCTGATTTAATACAGTATACATATAGGCCAGGGACATACACATGGTGAGCTTGAAGACGGGGAAAGTGGACCTAAAACCGGCTAATGCAGAAAGTTTCTATATTGTTTCTAGATTAAAAAAAATGTAAAATGAAAATCCTAGCTGCTCGTCTTCGCTAGTTATGCACATTTTTGTGTTCAAGGGTTTTTGTGTTTTCATGCACTTGCATGAAAAGCAGAATCGAATATTCAAATACACATATTCATACGTGTATTACAAATACATACCAACACACACTACTCTTTTGGTTTCTATGTATAAAACATTTTTAGGATAAACAAAAAATACAAAAAATATATAATTTATATCTATATGTATTTTTAAATAAAATTGATTTGAATGTCAGTGCATATGTAGTATGTACGTATGTTTACAGCGTTTACAGTTTTACACATACATGTTGAACTGTGTTGAATTTATTCAGTGTTTGAATCATTTTATTTTATGTATTTGTTTATATGGATAAAGTTTTTTAGTTTTTTTTTTAAATATTGCCGGCTTCCAAGGAAGTTTACTGTGAAAGTGCTCGGGCCTCATAGTGTTAATTATTATTTTGATCAACAGCTCTCTGAATAATACCGTTTTTCCATTTTTTCCGTTTCTACTAATCATATCTATTGCGTAGATAAGTTGATTTAAAATTTAGTGATACTTTGTTCCAAAAGTATAATTTGAAAATCATGAGTACAAAAACCACTTTTAGCTTGACCCAGGACCAACGACGAGGACGTAGTGTTACATGATCCCATTTTTTTTGTGTTTTTTTATTTTTTTTCATTTTTTTTTATTTTTTACGTATCTATTTTTATGTTTTTTTATGTTAGAACAACTATGCATAATCTACTTTTTTGTTTTTACTTTACATTCAAGTTCAAGCTACTCTGTTAAAAATTATTGTTTCTTTACTTTTTCCAAATGCCCAATACTCTGGGTTCTCATAATGATAATAGGGCAAAAGTATCTAGTCCGTGTGGTAGAAAAATCGCGTTTGGTAAAATTAAGCCAGCAAAATTTTTAATAACTGAGCGTATTGAAAATCTTATAAAAGAGTTTATATCAAAGGATTTGGATTTAACAGATGGAAACTATCCTTTGAGCATATGCAAATCTTGTTATTTAACTTTAATTGATTTTGAAAAGAAAATTTATAACAGGCAGCTGCCAAGTATACCTGATTATGATCAATTAGTAGTAGGAAAAACCACTCGTTCAAATAAAGGATTCTGTACTTGCTATATATGTGAGACAGCTAGATTTACAGGACACATTAAAACTAAGAAAGGCAGAGGTAAATTTAGAGAGTTAAACAAGGAAATAGATATTTCCGCTGGATTTCATGAATCACAAAAAGACACAAAACGATTCCGTTGAATCCATTAAGCTATGTATTAAATGTTTCCAAGAAATCGGTAAGGGTATTAATCATTTATGTAAAAATTTTAAAGATAACGTGATGAAAATTGCGGAAAATTTTCCTGATAAAATGCAACAGCAAATTGCGACACGCGTAATAAAAAATAAATTTGAATCTGATTCTGATGTAAGCGGAAGACTTGAAAATATTGATTTGGTGTTACCTACTGGCGGACGAAATACAAGAATTACAGTAAATAAAATTAAAGATGATAAAGTTGTATTTGATCAAGAATGTTTAGATAATTTTCGAATTAAAGTAGGAGCTTCAACAAACATAATGAAAAATTTACTAATTATATTAATGTTGGAACGACGTCTATTCCTGCAAATTACTCTAAGCATTTATATAAAACAGGTACATACGAATTTGATTGTGAAAATGCAGAAGATAAACAATTACGACCTGTAGTTTATTCTGATGCCGAAGAACTTCTTGAGAATGTTATTGAGCATAGACAAATAGTAGGAAACGTTACTATTAAAGCCATGGCTGATGGAGGTCAAGGCTTTTTTAAAATAAGTTTAATTATATTGCCCGAAAATTATTCACCCGAAACAATTGATGAAAACAGCTTTGTGCAGGAAGGTTGTGAAGACGAAGATCATATACAAAATTCTGAGTATTTTAATGAATCAAAAAAAGAAAACTGTATTCTGAAGGTGGAAGTCTAAGTAAGAAAGCTAAGATGTCTAGTGTAGGTAAGTTAATATTGTTGTGTATAGTTCCTGGAATAAAAGAAACACATGCAAATATTAAATTTCTATTTGAGTTAACTAAAATTAATCGAATTCCGTTTAAATTTGTTGCAGATTTCAAAATTTTGTTAATTGTAAATGGGCAACAAACTGCAACAGCAATGTTCCCTTGTCCTTATTGCTTTATTTCCTTAAACGATTTAAGAGATGCTTCTAAAAACTCAGAGGTGGGAAGTTGTAAAAAATTGAAAACTTACGGAGACTTAAGAGCCGATTACGAAAAACATTGTAGTAAAGGGCAAGATAAAAAATACAGTAAAGAGTGTCATAGCACCATTAATGCTCCTCTTTTTGATGAAAGTAACGATATCAATGTTCTTCAAAAAATGCGTCATTCCTGAACTGCATATTCTAATAGGCTTCGCAAGCCATTTGTTTTTTAAAGGTTTAGTTCCCCCGTTAGGCGAAGAAAAAGCTTTGTTATGACCTAAAAAACTAAACATTATTTCAAAAAATTATCATGGTGATACATTTGAAGGAAATGCATGTAGGAAACTAATCAAGGAAGCTGATAAACTTGGAGATTCGAAAATATACAGGGATGTAGGTATTTTTAAAATTATGCCATACATTGCAGCTTTCAAAGCAATGAACAAGGTCGTAAATTGCTGCTTCATCTCAGGCAAAGTAGGACCTTCACTTGATGCTCATATTGAAGAATTAGATAAAGCTTTGAAAAGTATTGATAAACTTTCAGAAACATTAAAGCTTCATGTTATTTTTTCACACTTAAAAGAAAGTTTACAGTTCATCGACGGTAATCGTGGTTTAGGATATTGGTCTGAACAAAGTCGAGAGTCGGTACACCGAGACTTTTTACACTTTTGGAAACGTTACAAAGTCAACAGTTTTCATCATGATACTTACTCAATCAATTTATTAAAAACGGTAACTGAATATTCATCGCTTCATCTTTAATTTCAATATTTTTTTTTAAATATATTTATTATTTAAATTGAAATTAATTTTTATCCTTGGAGTTAAACAAAAAAGTAGATTATGCATAGTTGTTCTAACATAAAAAAACATAAAAATAGATACGTAAAAAATAAAAAAAAATGAAAAAAAATAAAAAAACACAAAAAAAATGGGATCATGTAACACTACGTCCTCGTCGTTGGTCCTGGGTCAAGCTAAAAGTGGTTTTTGTACTCATGATTTTCAAATTATACTTTTGGAACAAAGTATCACTAAATTTTAAATCAACTTATCTACGCAATAGATATGATTAGTAGAAACGGAAAAAATGGAAAAACGGTATTATTCAGAGAGCTGTTGATCAAAATAATTTTATAAAAAAAAAAAAAGAATTTTAACAATAATTCTTATATATTTACATATATTTCTTATATATTTTTATATAATTCTTGTATATATTCTTATATATAATTCTTATATATTTTGATCAAATTTTGTCAAATTAAGAAGAATGAACCGATTGAATATGTGTACTTGAATATTCGATTCTACTTTTCATGCAAGTGCATACCTTGAACACAAAAATGTGCATAACTAGCGAAGACGAGCAGCTAGGATTTTCATTTTTACATTTTTTTAATCTAGAAACAATATAGAAACTTTCTGCATTAGCCGATTTTGAATCCATTTTAGGTCCACTTTCCCCCTCTTCAAGCTCACCGTGTACATCCATATACACACATATTGGGTACATACATGGGTAACAGACTTTACATACACATTGGGCATAAGAAATACTTCACAAAGTAAACACACATCATATCACCAGTCAACAACGTTATGTAAGATACATATTTTGAAATGTTATACCGTGCCAAAATATACTCCGTTCAAGTAAAATGGGGAACAAAATTTAATTTTATTATAATGTAATTTTCTTTTTATTTTATTGCACATGTGGACAATTCTATTACTTTTTTGTTTCGTTGTGGGGATATTTTGTATATATAAATTAGGGAGGTTTTGTAAGATGGAGCAGCCAGTTATAAACATTGAAGCTCCGCGGGTGAGTTTGAATGCTCTCGCCAATGTGGTGGACAATTTAACCGGGAAGGAAAATGTGCGGGAGTATTTTGACAAATTGGAACGAAGGGCTAAGTTGGGCAATTTAACTGAGGACCAAATTTTAGTGGTAGTAAAATGTAAACTGAGTGGGGAAGCATACAGATACTTTCAGAGTGAGCCGGGACTAGATGAATTAAGTTACGGAGAATTCAAAGACAAATTTATTAAAATGTTTAAGCCAAAAAGAGTGCCAGGGTCGGGTTACGACAAACTAGCGGAGACAATACAGCAGAGTAAGGAGTCAGTAAGGGAATTTGTTACTAGGGTTAAATTGGCGGGACAGGAAGTGTTAGAGGAGGACTTGACAGGGGCAGAACTTACAGAAGTGCCGGGAATAAAAAAGAAAAATGAACAGTTGATGTTAGAACAATTTAAAATGGGACTAAGACGGGACTTACTGGAAAACATTAGGGTGGCATTTATGCGTGAGGGGCAGGGATTGACATTAGAAGGGGCGTGTGAGTTGGCGGAGCAGGAAGAGCTCCACCAACAAATATTGAGTAGTGTAGGGCGAGGGGTACAAGCCCTAAGAGTTGACTCGGGGGAAGGGGGTGCTCGGGGGTTGTCAATCCCTCGTCATATGGAAACGCGACCGCGAGAGATCCCACCCAGATTCCAGGCGGCCGCCCGGGAAAGGGAGATGGGTAGGAAAAATGCGACGGGGCGAGATACGGTCGAACAATCGAGTCGTCGGATTTGTCGGTGGTGCAGTGCCTAAACTGTTTTGGGTTTGGGCACTTTGCGAAAGAGTGTCGGGCACCAATGGTGTGTCGTTGGTGTCGACAGGCCGGACACATTGGGAAGGAGTGCCCTAACCTAACAGGGCAGGTTGCACCGGCGCGGCGGGAGTAAGACGGTTGCCACGGGAAGCAGGACCACCTCGACCAACGGGAAGTTGGCAAGGGGCGGTACCGAAGAGAGGTCGTGGTCGGGGTGTGCCGAGAATGTTTTGGGACGGGTGATAGTGGATGAAGTGGCATCCAGGGAAGTAACCGTTGAGACGGCTGATGGGGCAACCCTGGGGGCCAAAGAATATTTAATCCGGGTAGGCGCCTCGAGTGGGCCCCAAACCGAGGACGCCCAATAATTTTAATTCCAAGAGTACAAGGTGTTTCCTGGGATATACCTTATGTAGAAGGTAAATATAATGGACAAATTTTAAATTTTATTGTTGATTCGGGATCAGCAGTGTCAATTTTGAGGTCAGAAATTTTGGGTAATGAATGAATTCGGGATACTGGAAACATTTTTCTAACGGGAACCACAGGAAACACCTTGTTACCGGATGGGGCGGCATTCCGTGGATTTTATTGTATGTGCGGGGTTAAAAATAGAGACAGCTGGGCTGTTGGGTCGTGACTTTTTGAGTAAATATGGTGTTATTATTGACTATAAAAATAATTTATTAAATTTGGGGGATAGAACAATTGAGTTGATCGCTGGAACTGGGGTGGATCTGGTGGGTCGTAATATGAAATTTCCACAAAATAAGGGGAAAGCTGACTCCAGATTATCTGCATATGGGAAAAATGATCTTAAAAAAGTGGGAGAAAGTGGGGGAAAAGTGCGTTTGAATGATTCGGGTAGTGCGGGGAAAGTGCGTTATGAGAAACCGGGTCGAATGGAAACATCAGTGGGGGAAACTCGGAGCATTCAGCATACATCGGGGGATACAAATGGATGTACGAAGCAATCGGTAGTAGTACAGCGTGGAAGCAGAAGGTCACATCAATATCAGGAACATCATGCTGAGGCGTCTACTAATTCAGGGAATACCAAAAACGTGTCATTTCGGAATGGAATTGCGGGGAAATCACACCAACATTCGGAAAATAGTGGGAAAACATCAAGAAAACAGATCCACACCAAAATTAATAAAAACAAAAATTTTGGTGGTGCGGGGAAATTGCCAAAAAAATCAAATGGTACACCGAAAAACAGAGAAAACGTGATTTTAGCAAAATTGGAACCAAAACAAGATGTTCTACAGGATGTTCAGCATAAAGTTGGTTCGAATAACACCGAGACTATTGTACTACTTGATGAGGAGTTGGAGATACCATCACGATCTGAATGTACAACACGAGCAAAACTTAAAAATAAATTTCCAAATGGGACCTGTGTACTAGTGGAACCGGGGGAAATTTTAATTCATGGTGTCATGGCCGCTAGGGTATTATCCAGAGTAAACAATGGGAATCAAATTTTTGTTCGACTTATCAATACGAGTAATCAGTCAGTTACTATCGGAGTTAAAACATCAATAGGGGTAGCCCAAGAATATACTAATAAAACATACAACTTAACAACGGGTCACGAACAACGGGAGACACATGTACTACATGTACAGTCGGGGTCATTATTAAGTGAACAGGTCGACTTAAAATATTTATTACCTGAAGATAGGGACAAAGTTTTAAATCTTTTAATGGAGTATCGGGATATTTTCTACACAGAGGGCACTAAACTGGGAACTGCGAAAGGAATAAAACATCGGATTATTACTGAGAATGTACATCCAATTGCGAGGCGACCATGCAGGGTACCTCAGGCACAACGGGAATTATTACGACAGCAGATCAACGAGATGTTGGAAGATGGAATTATTACGCCATCAACTTCACCATGGTCTAAGCCATATATGACACCCTATAACCTAAAGAATTAAACTCCGACCGTCGCGTCGATTAAAAATTTTAGTGAATATTATTTTGGGCTTCTTGGAACTTCAAAAAAAATTGTCCCAAAAAACCCAAAATAATATTCACTAAAATTTTTAATTGATGGTCGGAGTTTAATTCTTTAGGTTACACGGTGTCATATATGGCTTAGATCGAGGCCATTTTATTTTATATACAATTTCGGATTTTATATACAATTTTCGCTCAATGTCTTAATATTAAGTCTAGGGGTAGTTAACTAGGAGGTGACTATGTCGAATAGTTGTACTACTTGGGTAGATCAAGAAGTTCTTCTTGATGGAAAATAGTTTAAGACAATTAGAATAACGTAGAAATGAAATTTTCGATTTCAAAATTCAATTTGAGCAACACTAGAGAGGGGGTGAGTCATCCTCTTAAATTATATACTAGTTTACTAAGACTTATTTTTACTATTAACACACTGACAAGTGGGTAATAATGTCACAGTAGGTGGTTCTGAAGTTGGACTATCGTATGTAAAGTTTTTATAAGGTTTGTTTTTTAATGGATGTTATAGTTTTCGTTATCGAAAATTGTTGATACCGAAAATAACGATATTTTCAAAATCAATGTAAAGCTAATAAAAACCTTACGTACGATAGTTCAACTGCAGAACCACTTATTGTGACATTATTACCCAATTTCAGTGTGTTAATATTAAAAATGAGTGTATGTAAACTAGTTTGTAATTTAAGAGGGTGACTCACCCCCTCTCCAATGTTGCTTAAACTGAATTTTGAAACCGAAAATTTCATTTCTACGTTATTCTAATTGTCTTAAACTATTTTCCATCAAGAACTTCTTGAACTACCCAAGTTACTACGATTATTTGACACAGTCACCCCCTAGTTAACTACCCCTAGACTTAATATTAAGACATTGAGCGAAAATAGATCAATTAGATTTTTTGACGTAGATTTTAAATCTGTAAACAAAATTTTTATGTTGTTTAATTTTCATCCCCTTTTTACAAAATTAACCCCCAAATTTTAACCCCCAACCACCCCTGTTGATGTAAATTGAACAAATTGCATATTGCAATAGATAGCTCTTTAAAAAGAGCAATACTGCCAATTTAAACTTTTACTCTATCTCTTACTGTTTTCGAGATATTTTAAAAATTATTTTATTTCAAACTATTCTATATTATTCTATACTATTGTATACTATTCAAATTATTATATATTTTATTTCAAACCGTTTTTCTGCCAAAAAAAAGATACGTGTCTCTTAGATTTCGACGTAGAATAACATAATTCAGCGGCATTGAAATCGGAGGCGGACATCTGGGAACCTTTTCTTGTTAGAAACCCAAAATAATATTCACTAAAATTTATATATGAATATATGTGTATTCAGCGGATAGTATGGGGACAAAATTTTAATATATAGTAGTTTTTGAGGACATTTGTAGAATATGAGGACGTCCTTAAATGCTTGTGAAACAGTACTACATATGACGTCATACGTAGTAGTGTTTCACAAGCACTCGATAATATTTGAAATTGAAAAATTGTAGCTGCTTCTCGCATTACAGAGAGTACATACACACAAGTGATTGAATGTTGTCTGTGTCGGACGCCTGTCGAGCAAAGGATCGATGGTGTAATGGATAGCACACCTGGCTAGTTACCAGGAGATTCTGGGTTCGATTCCCGGCCGATCCGGATAATTTTTTCAATCATTTTGTGATTTTTAATTTACAAATGCCTCTTATGTCCGTACTTCCACGAAAAAAAGTATAAAAATAATTTTATTAATGATGGACCAAAATATTGTTGCAGGAAACACAAGTGACTGATGCCCAGTTGCACCGTTTTCAGTTTTAAGTAAAACTTAGTTAAGAAACACTTAACTTTAAGTGCTTCTTATTTATTTTGTTTATTGCACCGTTCCAGTATAAGTAAAGCTTAGTAAAGTATTTTTTAAGTAAATGAAAACTTGGCAATATTGTTGAATCTAGTAACTTTTTGGTAATTTTTCATTTTTCATGTTGTCGAATGGGTACCGGATACATATTACCTAATATATTTAAAATACTGGTTATTTCCGTCAAACTATTAAACATTTTTTGTTTGTGAGCTTATTTAAAAAAATTTCTATTCTAGAAATTCGCTAAAATGGCAGAAATTAATCAAGTAAGTTTAGAAATTAAAACTTATCTTACAATTTTATTAATTTTAAAATTAGTTCTATATTAATTTTAATTATATGCCTACATATAATTTGTTGGTTATATCAATTTTTTTTACATTTTTTGTAGAGAATGAGAAATCCAAATTTTTCGTCAAACGAAAAACAAGTTCTTTTTAGTTTAATTAACAAATATAAAGATGTAATTGAAAATAAAAGGACTGATGGAGTGACAAACGAATTAAAAAATAAATGTTGGGAAAAAATTGAAGAGGAATTCAATACCTATTGCCCAGAAAATAGAAGGAGATGTCTAGCGACATTAAAAAAATGTTATAGTAATAAAAAAAAAGAAATAAGAAAAACTGTTGCTGAGGAAAGAAAGGAATTAATATTAACAGGTATTATATAGTTTAAAACGTGCAGCGAAACAGTTTTATATAGTTTAAAATACCAGCAAAAAAATATTTTTTTAAAATTTTTTTTAGGTGGTGGAACTCCCAAGAAAATTAAACTAGATGAAAATAAAGACCTAATTCTTTCCATGATTAATAAGAAAACTGTGTATGGATTAGATAATAATTTTGATAGCGATACCGTCATCCAAAAAGGAAGTGTATGTACATTTTATTTTAATATTAAAAACTATATTAACATTGTATTTTTTCTTTTTTTGTTTATTTTTTACGTTAATGTTTTCTTACTATGGGAAGTGACAGTAACCCCATTTGACAGCTTTATAATTCATAAATGATTGCAGCGCCCTCGGCAAAATTGCCATTATTTTTGACTATGTTGAATACCTTGGATTCCATATATATTAGTTGTGTTCCAGCATCGCATATTTGACAGTCCGCAAACTGTTTGCACATGCGAGACCGTTCCAGCAAAACAAAATGTACATTTTGTACAAAATGTACAACGTTCCAGCATCATTTTTGACATGTTTTCAACTTGTTCCTAACTGTCAGAATTGTCAGCGGACTTTTGAATGGACAAATTGTCCAACGTGCTATCTATCTCTATCTATCTATGCTATCTATCTCAATATATTTTTGTGGTTGTTATGGTACTGAAGTGAAAATCTATAGAATGTCAGAAACGAATTTAAACCGTTCCAGCACAGTGTACATTACAAACAAGTTCGTTACTTGTTTGCATTTTAGCATGGTTACAAACAAATTCGTAACATGTTTTGTACTTGTCCAAAAATAGATGCTGGAACACAACTATTATAAAAAAGTTGATTTTATATACCTCTACATATTTTTTTCCAGGTTGTAATAAATGACGATGAAGGTGACGGAAGTCCAGATATGGAAAGTGAACCGCCATTCGTAGTCATGGAGGAATTGGAGGATTTGCAATTACACGTAAACATGTTAAATTTTTTTAAACTTTTTTGACTTGTATCGACTGGGTAATTTAACAGTTTAGTAATTTTTTTCAGACTGAAGTAACTAACGCAGTTGAAAATGAAATCAATGAAGTTGAACAAAAAACAGAAAATTTTCAATCATCGGTACGTATACCTCATTTCAGATACAAATGATCAGGGCTGGGAACTATTTAAAATGATTTCATTTTAAATATGTATTTAAAATACAAAATGGCATTTTGCATTTTCTATTTTAAATTAGTTCGGTCAAACCATTTTCCATTTTGTATTTAAAATGGAAATTTGAATCCATTTTACATTTAAAATGAAAGTGCATGTATACTCAAATTTGGCTTAATGTATTTAATTTCAGTAAGTTTGATTTTTCATAACCTTTTCTTTTTTTAGTTAATATAAATAATGATAAAAAATTTATAGAATAAATTTAAAGTAAAAATTAATTTTGCATTTTATAATCCATTTTAAATAACAATTTTCCATTTTCAATTTAAAAATATGTTCAGAAAAACCATTTTCTATTTTAAATGCTTTTTATGAACCATTTTTCCCAGCCCTGCAAATTGATCATGAGTTTTCGTTAAAAAATTAAATAATTCTTATATTCGAAACAAATCAATCTTCTATTCTTTTCTAAAAACAAACTGCAAATTTAAAATTTACGTAAATGCAATAATGAAAGAGATAAAGCCAAGAAAACGGAAATTATTTAAATTCAAAGTGACGAAGCATGGTTAAATTTAACTGAAATGAACCATACTTAATTTAATAAATTAATATCTCGAATTTATTTTTCAGAGCCAGTCTGTCAGAACTAATCAGCCTGGGCTTTCTTATGCCTCCTGCGGATCTTCCTTGGACAGAAACTGTCTAAAGTCAAAGGTATAGAAAATTAATAGCTAGATATAAATTTAATAAAAGCTGAATAATTTTAATCTGTTTAATACAGCGGTTCCCAACCTTTTTACTTCCACGTAACCCGTGATTAGGCTTTTCATTTATAAGTACCCTTTATTTCCTAAAATGGAGCCTTCAAGTTCAGTTACTACCAAATTTTTCTAACAAAGTCAGTTCATGATAATTCAACACATTTTTTTACATGATTGTCTCAGAATTACGTGCACCATAGGTTGAGAATCGCTGGTTTAACATAATTTATTTCTGAATTCTTTTGGTGAATTGTTTAATTGTAAAAGCATCGATTAATACTGATTTTTTTAAATTTAAATTTTAGAAAAAATTAGAGTATAATCGGAGAAGGCCTGCAACGGTCGTTAAAACACTAACATCAACCTCGGTGGCGAAAAAATATGATCAGCTGCTAGACATGCGGCTGGCAATAGCAGCTGCTGAAATAAAAATAAATGAAAAAGAAGAGCTGTGGAAAGAAGAGATGAGGATGGCTGAAAAGAAGAATATGGAGGAGTTTCTATGGAAGGAGGAACGACATAATTTACAAACGCAACTTTTGTTGCTTGACATAGAAATAAAAAAAGAACAACTTAAAAATTTAAAAAAATAATATTTTATTATAAAATTATTTTATATGATGAAATAAAAATAATTTAAATTACAATTGTCCAAAATAATCATTTATTAATATATTTCTCACATTTATATTTTCATCCCCCACTGCAGCTACTTCTAGTATCTGTCCATTTTCTATTAAATTTTCCAGATTATCAGCAGCAATATCATCCGGTAAAGGTGGCGGCTCTAGATCATGCATCTGCCGTGCTATATTTTGCAAAACAGCAGTGGCAACAATAATTGCCATTGTCGTATTTAATTTAACCCGTAATCCATACGCCAGTACGGGAAATCGACGTTTCCAATTGCCAAATAATCTTTCTATAATGTTTCTGGTTTTTATATGAGCGTCATTGTATATCCGTTCCGCTCTAGTGGCTGGATTACCTAATGGAGTTAAGAAATATTTTCTTAATGGGTAACCGTTATCGCCTGCAAAAAAAAAATTAAAACCAACGTATAACATAAAGACGAAATTAAAAAAAATGACTTTCTTCACCTAGAAGAATAGAATCATGAAATTCTTCATTTTCAAACCGAGCACATAATACGCTATTATTAAAAATAGTTGAATCATGTGTCGATCCGGGCCATCTTGCAACTATGTCCATAATTTCCATATTTGCGTTGCATACTACTTGTACATTAAAAGAGAAGTATCCTTTTCTATTACGGAATACTTCCGCGTCTTCACCTCCTGGTGATAAAATTCTAATATGAGTACAGTCTACCGCTCCAATTATTTTTGGAAATCGTGCTATTTGAAAAAAATCATTTTTCACTATGAGTTTTTCATTAGCGGTTTCTGGCATTCTTATAAATTGGGGACGAAGCAATGCAATGGCTTCCGACACTTTTTTTACAATTCTTGAAGCCGTTGATATGTGAACACCAATAAAATCTGCTATGCTGGTCAAATGACCTGCAGAAGCATAAAATCTTAACGTTAATAATAATTGGTTCATTGGAGACACACTGTTGTTTCTGCAATGAGAAAATTTGTTGATATTAGATAAGTATTTGTTGATAATATAAAATATAAAATTACATATAAAAACAACTTACAAATCATTTGGAAATTCAATTCTCTCCTCTATCATAGCCAATACTTCTAAACAACATTGTTTTGTTAACCTAAATCGTCTGAAAAAATTATATTCGTCCATTTCATGGAAATAATTAGACCGAGTATAATTCAATCTCGGAAATCCAAAATCTATTATTTCCAGTACATCAATGTCGTCTTCCCATATGTCATTAATATGATCCATTTTTAAATTTTATTTTTATTATTTTTTCAATAAACAAAATGTATAACAAACACTATTATATGAAATATGTTTAATGTGTATGATGTTTATATTTTATAACCAAGAAATATAATTTCCGTTTGTCAAACGTAATGTATATATCTAGTAAGCATGCGTAAACAGTTGCTTATCTTTTAAAATCACTTTAAGTATTCAAATTCGGAGGCTTAAAGTTAAGAATTACTTTTTGATATTTAAGAATATCTTTGCAAACGATGCAACAAAATCAGTTGTTTTAAGAGTTTCTTAAAATTAAGTATTACTTAAACTGTACGGTGCAACTGGGCATCGTAACGAATAAAGATTCTTTATGCTCATAAAGCACTTCATTGCATACGTTAAATCATCTATTAATGATCCAGTATTACCCGTTTTAGGCAACTAATCCTCACATTTACCTGTATCAACTTTAAACTTAGCCAAAGATAGATCGTAATGTTCTCCTTTCCACCACACTGTAGCCATAAATTGCAACCACTTGATGTGGCAGTGTATGGACCATTCAAGAAATATGCTGCAACTGCACAAGATATGGCTAAGAAATAATACAGCTAAAATGATAACAATGTATGACATTCCAAATATAGTAACAAATTCCTTACCATTAGCTACGACAAATGTCATAATAAGATTTTAAAAAAACCGGAATATTTCCATATAATGAAAATATTTTTACTGAAGATGACTTCGCTCCGTCATTCGTAACTGATCTCCCACTATCGCGAACTTAAATATCACCGATAATAAAAATACTGAGAATACAGGTAGTGAAAAAGCAACTTTATCAATAAATACAAAATGTTACTCAACGCGTACAATATTTTCTCCAGAAAATGTTCGACTGCAAATCAGCTTTGGCTTAATTTTTTCAAAATAACGAACGCTCATATGCAGTCTTAATTACTGAAGACTGCACAGTATTTTTTTGCATACCAGCTCACACCGCTAATGTAGACAGATTGTTCTTTTTATTAACTTAACAGTGGACGAAAGAACGAAATTTACTGAGCATCTAAATTGTCTCGTCAATAATTAAAATAAAATTTTAAAGATTTTAAATTGTACTGACTTTTACAAATTCCTACTGGCCAAAAAAGATATTTTAAATTTTACACGAAAGACAGTAAAATATCAGTAGTATTATAAGAAGAGGACAAATAATTTATTTTTGTTCTTAAAGGAAAAAATTTAAAAATTTAATTTTGTTCCCAAAGAGATAATGGATGTACATTACAAAAAATTTTTACATTTCTGAATGATTTGCTTTCGTTGTTAAAGAGGTAATAAATAATTTATTTTAATTTGATGAATATTAAAAATTTTGAATGTATTGTTAATTTGTTTTTTCTAATGATAATTGAATAGTTCAATAATTATTAAAGCTTAATAAAAAATTTGTTATAAATAAACATTTGAAATTTTAATTAAAATTCACATAGTGTTTGAAAAATTGTCAAACTGGATCGGCTGGGACTCGAACCTGAATCTCTTGGTTGCTAGACAAACACCTTACCAATTAAGCTACTGACCGCTTGTTCGAGTGTCACTTCAGTCCGACAATCAATCAAACACATCCTCTCTATAATGCGAGACGCAGTTATATTTTCAATTTCAAATGTTATCGAGTGCATGGGAAACATTAATGTATGGCGAACTATAAGTATTTTTAATTTTGTGCAATATTTCCTGTTTACCATTACATCTATTAATAAAAATCAACTTACAGTACCGGTTTTACGCGAGTTTATGCCAGGTGGGTCCCATTTGTACGTACAAAAATTGGAATTTCCAATTTTGGAGCAGTAATAAAATATTATCAATCCTTTTGTGATATGCAACAGATAGATATTTAAATAAATAAGAGGTACATTTTAGTATTAACCTTTGTGGTGTTAACATTACTAAATACTTAGTAAGCAAAAAAACAATTTTTACGAAGTTTGAGAGTTCGTGAGAATTATTTAATTCAGATTGGTTTAATTCATTTTTTGTTAACCTATCGGTTAATATCGAGGCGCAAAGATTGCAGATCCTATGGGGGAAACCAGATGATGACAATTCAATTAAACGGTGAGTTTTAATAAACACACTAAAATAATTGTTAATAATTATTTCAATTAATATCCTTGTTTCATTGTTTTTTGTTAATTTCAAATATATCAATAAAAATTTATGGGCGCATTTTTTTTTAAATTACTATAACTATATTAAATTTTTTTAATAACCAACAAACTTTCAGGAACTCTGAAAAAATCTTTCTGCACCGATTTAAATCTTGTAATAATTTTTATTGTTGTCGTTTTATATTAAATAAAGAACATTACATTCATAGATGTGCGAACAAGAATTGTCGAAAAAAGGATTCAATTCGAAATGGAACTCTTTTTAACGGAATAAAAATTCCGATTGAAAAGGTAATATTTGTTCTAGTTGGTTGGTTGCTGAAGTATCCAACCAGAACCATAAAATTAGAAGCAGGAGTCAGTGATGAGACAGTAAGGAACATTCTGAATACGTTTAGAAATATTTTAGTTGTATGGCTAATGGAAACGAGTTCCAAACTAGACGGGGATAATAAAATCGTCGAAATAGGCGAAAATGTATTTGGCAAACGAAAAAATAGAAGTCGCTTGATAAAAACGAAATGAGTAGTGGGTGAGATTTAAAGAGGATCAAAAAAATGCTTCCTAAGGGTAGTGGAGTAGCGCGATTCTACAACACTAACTAATATTATTTTGGATTCTGTTTACAACACATTGAGTCCAACTGGTCAAAAATTAAAAGGGATATGAGTATAGGGATATCAGAATAGACAGAATGTCGTCGAATTCAAGAATCGAAAACTACCTAATTGAATATAAGTGACGAAACCTTCACGGCACTGAAGAGGAGCTGTTTCTCGATTTTATGAACGCGATTAATTACTTTTCGTGGAATTCGGCCACGCAGCCCGAAACTGCTACCTAAAAAGTCGATGCGTCAAATGCGCAGAGAACCATTCTGCTGACGAATGCTTACGAGACAGATCAGTTTCTGCAACCTGTGCGAACTGCGAGGGAGACCACCCAGCAAATTACAAAAAAAAATGTCCAAAGCACATAGAATACATTGAGCTACTGGAAAAGAAGAAAGAGGCAAAAATGGCTCGAGCTAGCACGCGGTTCATACCGGCAACAATCCCAACAACAAACCCATAGCAAACCAAAGCAACCACCACACCACAGACACCTATGAACAGCACTGGCAGCGTTCTGATGGAAATAATAAACGAAATCACATAACTGAATAGCATTTGCAACATTGGCGAACTTACTAAGCCGCAAGAAGAAACAACAGACGATCCGCTAACAAAATTTGAAGCAATAATGCAATTCGCAAACAATTTAAGCATCTAAAATGACGCTAAAAATTGTAAATTTCAATGAAAGAAGCATCCAGAAAAGGAAGCACGAATTAGAAGAAATGGTCAACAGGGAGGACGGTGACATCGTCGTAATTACTGAAACTTAGTTAATATTTATTTAAGTAGTCATTTTAGTTTCTAATCAGTTCTCATATAATTAGTAATTATATAATTGTTATATGACGTATTGTATCCTATTTCTTGGGTCTACACAATAAATAAATATTATTATTATTATTATCATTATTATTATTATTGTAGTATTTAGTAATTTTTACATTTTTTTTGTTAATATTGATATATTTTTAGTTTAAGTATATATTTATAGTGGTTTATCATATAGCATTTTTCATTCTGTTTCTATTTTTGCTTTATTTTTTAACATTAGTTTACATTGGTTCCTCAAATTACGCGGCCTTTTTTTACGCCAGTATTCATTTTACGCAGCAAGCCGAACTCAGTTTACGCGGAATTTTTTTACACCAGTATTCATTGAATTAAATTTACGCGGAATTTTTTATACGTGGATTTGATTTCAGCGATCTTATTTTCAAAAAATTGTCCATAGCGATGTGTTACATTTTCGAAGTGCTTCTGAATTCGGTGTACGTGAGTAAGGGGTTTTGGAGAGCTCTAAGCCATTCCTTTTAGGAATAAGATACGTATAGTATTACACTTCGTGTATACTATATGTACATATAGTGATATATAATGGGTGAGTTTTTCGGGAGTTGCCATTTTTATTACAGCCAAACCGTTGATTTAATCGAAAAATTGTTCAAATAAGAGTTGTAGATATCGACGGGGACAACCAACTGCGATAATCAGGAGCTTTATACCTCTTATGGTTTTCGAGCTATGACACAAACTTACCTTTTTTAAATGGAATAGTATACTTATTTGTTGATAAAAATTATTCAATAAAGCAACAGAAATAAAAAATAAAAAAATAAAAATTTTTACCTTAATTTTTTTTTTCAAATTTTGCAACTTTCGCGCTTAAAAGTGATTCATTTAAGTTAATTTTGTGGAATTTAAGAGTGCTTTATTCAAACAGCCATCGTTATTTACATTAAATAATTGTACAGCTAAACAGTAATTGTATTTATGCTACATAGATGGCTGTAGATGGCTTTACCGTATACAACACAAATGACTAATTCAAATGTTAGCTCTTTAAATACCAAAATTTTATTAATTTTTATTCAATATTTTGTGTTTATATTGATTTACAACTAAAATTTATCTACCTGGATTGTAACTAATTAAAAAAATAAATTAAAAAAACGCGGAACGTCATTAAATGGTAAAAAAACTGACTTTGTTTTAAGCAATTTTTTTAAAATTTACAATATTTCGATAATTTGTGTAATTCAGTTTTAGGTACTTTATTGGAGTATTTCTAATAACTTATTATTGTGTTTACTGAAAATAGAATAACGATTTTATTCTCATATTTAATTCAGTTTCATGGAAGTTTTCGAAACGACATAACTTCTAATATGTTCCTAATCATTGTTATTTTAAAAGGTAAGGATAATTTCACAATTTCAAAATAATTATTTACAATGTAAGTAACGAAAATTTTTATTTCATAGGTTCTGTAAACCTTTGGTTCAGTATGAAGTTGAAGAATCGATTCGAAAAATCGAACTCCAAAGAATCGATTCGAAAAATCGAAAATTGGCTCTCCAAAAATCGATTTTCGATAAAATCGAATCAAGATCGGAAACCCTAATGCCAAATGCTTTTTTTTACTTTAAATTTTATAAATTTTTTTATCAATATTAAAAAAAAAAAGTTAAGAAAATTTTGAACGTACTGAAATTAAATAAAGGCAGTCTTTTGAGAAAATTTTGTAAAGTTTACATGATATGAAAATGAAATTTAACTCTTGAAATATTGTTACTTTAAAATATTGTAAAATTTAACTCAGCCTTGACATATTCAAACCTTGACTACCCTACAACTGCGACTTCTAAATTATGAAAATCATCTACTTGTAACACAAAACATTTTTTATCGCCGTGTCTTAAAGATAATAGTACACAACTTGAGTCAGAAAAGTTTGATTTAAGAAAACTACAACTCTAGTAATAAATTTAACTCCCGTGACTTTGCAACTCGAGTTATAAAAAATTTGAATCAATTAAATAAACTTACATTTAACTTACAATTTGTTAGACTTCAGATCGTTCAGTTCGAGTTCTATAAATTATGCACATAAATTTGAGTATACAAGCATTTTCATTTTAAATGTAAAATGGATTCAAATTTTCTTTTTAAATACAAAATGGAAAATGGTTTGACCGAACTTATTTAAAGTAGAAAATGGAAAATGCCATTTTGTATTTTAAATACATATTTAAAATGAAATCATTTTAAATAGCTCCCAGTCCTGATCAACAGAAAATTATTTTATTGTAAAATTGTATAACGATTAACAGAAATTATGATTTTTTAATAAAACAGTAATTTGGATTTACATTGTATATTTATTTTTATTAACAATTTGACAAAATTTAGAATCTGTTTTTTTTTTTTGCTCGTCACTTACGTTTTTTAAGAAGGGCGACCATTTTTAGGGGCGGCAAATTTGGCAAAAAAGGGGGCAAAATTTTTTTTTACCTTTTCAGAGGCGGCATTTTTCACTGAGCCTAGAGCGGCACTTAAGGTAAATTGTCTTTATAAACTGTTTATGTTGAAACGGTTTTCAAACTTAATTCTGTTTTATCATCTGGAAACGGCATAGTATGATGGCACATTCCTGGAAAACCTGGAAATGTCAAGGAATTCTAAACCTTCTGGAAAAGTCAGGGAATTTTACCAGAAGACTGGAAAAAATTGATTTTTATAATTTCGTTAACTTAAGGGGAGCTACACCGAATTCCGGTCGAAAAAAATGATTTTTTTTTAACGTAGATGTTATCCAGAACACAACGGTCTTGGTCCCATGTGAATCCGACCACCAGAAGTCATCTAAAATGCATATTGAAGGTTAGAAAATAGAGCTTTTCTCGGTTGTTTTTAAAAAAAAATGTCTAACACGGAACCACATTTAAACTAAAATTTACCACGTAAAAAAAATTATTCATAAGAAAAGAGTAATTCAAACAAAACTTGAGTATAACCATTACTAGGAGGTTAACCAGAGACCTTAGAAAATTGATTTTTACATAGAAGTATAAGGAAAATAGAAGTTGGCAGGTGATGACTCAAGCTTTTTAGAAAAATGCTTCTCCTGAAAAGTAGCATTTTTTGATACTCGGGTACATATTTCTTCTGAACCATTGATGCTATGCGTATCAATTTTTTTATGCTAATACTAGACTACTAGCCCAACAATCCCAGCGGAAAAAAAGTATAAAAAATGGTAAACTTTTTTTTTATAAATTATTTTAAAAAGTTTTTTTTCGAGATTTTTTACGCTTCACTTATTACGTAATGAAAAAAAAAAACTAAGAATCCTACGGGAAAACCATGCGCTGCGATTATAGAGGACTGTTATTGTGATCAAACAAAAAAAATGAACTTAATAGGAGTTACCATTCCGAAGTAATGTGTACCTAAAATATGCCTTTTTTGTCAGGAAAACCGAGACGGTCGAGCTCCCCTTAAGGATAAAACTTCAATCAATTTTTTGACAAAGTACTTAGTTACTCAATTTTAGGAACACTTTTAATTTTTTCTTCATCTTCGGATTGTTGTACTATTAATTGAATCAGTTATTTCAGAAACAACACATGTAACAATTTCAGCTATTTTATGGATTTGTATATAGTTTACCAAGACGCATCGTTTGGTGCAGAAAAACACACATAACATTAACCCAACCCGTTGAAATCTAATCTTGAAGTTTGCCTTTAGAACAAAAACAACACGTGAAAAGAAACAAAAACTTGCCACCTGACGTAAATATAGTTTATTTACAATGTACATTTTTTTCAGATTTCTAGTGCACAAATTGAATGAGCTATACAGTTTTTTGTTGTTTACTCAAAATATGAAAAATGTAACATGTGTTGTTTCTGAAATAACTGATTCAATTGTACTTGATGTGAAAAATCAAAATATACACAAACACACATGTATTAGTCAGCTGTCACTTTCGATTATGCAATACTTATCGGAAGAATTGGCAATGATGAAGGTTGATATAACCATTTGTGTTTCCAGTGCCTCGTGTTCAATTTGTGGTATAAAAAATTTCAGTGCATTTGCGCATGTGCATTACTAAACCCCGCGAACATATTAGCAAAAATTTAAATATATAACGTCTACAAGTTTCCAAATATGGCAGTAAATGTCAAATAATTTGAATTTTTGTTTGCGCGGTTTAATAGTGCACATTTGCAAATTCTGATTGTTTGAAATAATTTTTAATATTCATAACGTGTAGAAACGTGTTTCTATACTATGATATTTACTTTCAAAAAAGAAAAATTATAATTTCGTTTGCGTAAAAATCACTGGAATTACTGTTTGTATTACATTATTTTTATATTTTATTATTATTTTACTTAGCTTATTTATAATTTAATAATGTCTATTTATACTAACAGAGAAGTTCTGGATATTATTTTAGTTTTAGGTTCGTTGTTTAAAAATACTAATTGCTTTTAATTTAAAAAAAAAATTTTTTAGGACGATGTGACATGAACTATCGTCAAGCGGCACAAGTTTATGCAGATAAATTCCCTGAATGGAGGCATCCGTCACACCAAGCTATTAGGAAAATTTTCGATAGAGTAGAAAATACAGAGTTTGATTCCCGTTAGAATTAATCATTCAAGAAACGCTACTGACGAATTACATAAAACTGTACATAGTTCTTGCATCTGTTGCAGTGAACCCACACTGTAGTACTACGGAAACAGCTAGAGATGTTGGAATTAGTCAACGCTCCGTCGTTAGAATTTTAAAACAAGAAAAATTCCATCCGTATCATGTTAGTTTGTCCCAACATTTAACTGAAGTAGATTTTAGAAGCCGAGTAGACTTTTGTTTATGGGTCCAAAATAAAGAGGATGATTATTTTAGGAATGTTTTGTTTGGTGATGAGGCGACTTTTAAAAGTACAGGTCAGGTAAATAGGCATAATTTTCATTACTGGGCGACGGAAAATCCGCATTGGATAGGTACGATCGACTATCAACATCAGTGATCGTTAAATACTTGGTGTGGAATTTTGAAT
The DNA here is from genome assembly GCA_035578155.1 of Brachynemurus nebulosus. Taxonomy (NCBI): domain Eukaryota; kingdom Metazoa; phylum Arthropoda; class Insecta; order Neuroptera; family Myrmeleontidae; genus Brachynemurus; species Brachynemurus nebulosus. Next base: position 13,890,418 of record JAPWDM010000007.1, read on the forward strand.
AGGAAAATTATAGGGCCAATGTTCATTGATGAGGTCTTAAATAGTGAAAGATATTTACATCTTTTAATAGAGGAACTTCCCGTTGCCTTAGAGGATGTTGATTTAGAAAGTAGGGTAAATTTAGTTTTTCAACAAGACGGAGCCCCAGCTCATACTAGTAGATTAGTTGCAAGTTATTTAAATGAAACTTTTCCCCAAAGATGGATAGGTAGGCACAGTGATTTGATTCACTGGCCTTCGATAAGTCCCGATTACCCCCCTTGATTATTTCCTTTGGGCTTACATCAAAGAAAAGGTTTACTCGGTTAAACCAACCACTAGAGAAAACATGAAAGATCGAATTCGTGAAGCAATCAGGAATATCCCTGAACAGACGCTAGAAAATGTCCACCAGGGGTTTCATGGAAGGGTAGCTAGCTGTATTCATGTAGATGGCAGGCATTTTGAGAATAATATAGTTTAAAATTTTATTTATTAATATTTTAATTGAAGGTGCTTTAATTAATTTAACTGTTTCAGAATTCGAAAACTGAAGAAGATTGAACGTGATGCAGTAATTGTTATAATTAAATAATAATTATGTTAAACAATGATGAAAATGCAAAGTAAATTGACAGATAAGTGATATCTGATTTTAGCTTACTCTGAGTTTAACATAAAAATAGAATTTAGAGATAGGAAGAAGAAGAAAATAGCGAATTAAAATTCATAAATTATGAATGCTCATATTAAAATATTGCATATTTTTTATTAAGTACTTAAGAATAAATCAATCTTATTCTATGAAAAATGTATTTAATTTTATATCCTGAAAAATTCTAAATAATAATCAAAACGAAATAATTAACGATAAAATGGCAAGGCAATACCAAGAAAATGATCCACGATCATTTGGTTACAAACTAAAATAACAAAAATTCGCAGTTTTGTAAAATACTAAAATACGCTGCCAATGGGGTGTGGCACACAGCTTCCTCATACTCGTAAATGTCCAATATATCTTTGTGTAATTAATATAGGTATATAAATTAATAGAAATAAATAAAACGATTCATAAAAAATTGAGAGAAAGTGGGACTAGCAGTAAATAAGATATTGACATTTAATGGGATTTCATGGTAGTGCCGTGGATACTATTACTCTGAATGTAATGAAATTTATAGGGTATCATCTAGGAAACAGAACGCATAATTTCTGATAATTTCATAAAAATGACTTGAATAGTTCAGAAGTTATGCCACTTGGTGCAAACGGGCGACACAAACGGACAGACATCAAACCAAAATTGTTCAGGAAGCTCTAAAACGAAAAATGTGCATAAAAAATTTTATTTTGGAGGGGAAAAACTTTTTTATTTCTCAAAATTGATGACAATAGTAGTAAGACTATTCCGATTCGAGCACTAATGGGTTTATTGACCCCTAGCCCACTGACCCATATTGTCCCGTTAATCCGCTAATCTATACTGACCTAGTCCGCTCCCATCCACACCACAAGTTCACCCAGTTTTTTTACACCCAGTTTTTGCATTTGAGTGAAAGCACAATTGTTAATTGAATACGCTGTTTAATTTTGAATCTGAATGAAAGTGAATTTTTTTTGTAGCGACCTTTTCTCTAGTTCGTTTATAAAAATGAATGAGTATTTTTTTTTTTTTTGTGTGTGGATTCTTACGTTTTAAAACTGGTTTTTGTTATGTATGCGTACGTGAAGAATGTGTTGTACACATAACTCTTTGTCCCGTTTGGGTATGTGGTTGACCTGAAATGTAAATATATAAAAAAAAGATTTTTATATAGAAAAAAATTGTTTTATTTACATACTTATTCTTACATAATTAGATACTTAAATACATTTATATTTCTAAACTAAAATTACAAATATACATATAAAAGAATAATTTTAAAAAAGTGCACATTTTTCTTTCTATATTATGTTTCTTATTCACTAAAACTAAACAAAATTTTTTTGTCTTTACGATTGTACATATAATATATTGTTATTACTAACATTGTATACACATATTTATGAAAAAAATCTTATATTAAAACTTTCACGTTACTCGTTAACACTGAATATTCAACTAATCTTTCGTGAATAATAAGACAATATGCGGTTGTTTTTTCTGCTGGTGCTTCTTTAAATGTGAATTCTAATCGCAAATCAACTGGACCCGTTTTTAATGAATCATTTTGACGACTAGCGTCAAATACCACAATGGGGGCTTTTGTGCGAAATTCGTTGTATGTTAGCATCGGCTCCGAACGTCGTTGATCATATGCGTTTTGGAACATTGTATACATATCATATAATTGTGCATATTTCATTCGATCAAAATCGGTTGAAATGTCATCATATGGATATACTTCAGAATTTAAAAATAGTTTTGCTTTAATTACTTTGCAGTGGTCTAAATGACTAACCACACCAGTTGCAATATCTCTACGATTTGTCTGAAAAGCTAGTATTACAAATCTAGGCTTTTCTAATTGGCTCGATGTCTTTACTGTCCATGAGTGATCTGTTGCTTTTGGCAAAGATGGATATTCATGTAGTTCCCAACAACGAAAAGGTACCGTAATCATTTTATTAGTATTAATAATCTTCATGAGATGTAATTTTTGTTTATCAGAAACTAAAATGTGAGGCACTCTCCATTGAATTTTTAAAATTTTTACTTTAACATCTCTTCCACCCTGTTTTTTAGTATAACAATTTGTATCATCTCTTGAACGAATTAAAACTAGTTCATGTCTTGAATTTATCATAATTTTTTTATAATCTTCACAAAATCCAAAAATCATTTTTAGTGGTATAGATAACTGATAACTATAATTCCAATCTACTATTTGAAGTTCTTCACCTTCAGTCCACCCAGCAACAGCCAAAGGTTTGCCTTCATTTCTGTTGTAGGAAATATAATTTTTAAGAGACGTACTAATAACAGGACATCTACATTTATCTATTTCTGTAGCATTCAGTTCATAACGAATTTCATCAAAAAGACTAACACCAAAGTTTCCACTAAGAACACAGTCCTTTGATTCGGCTTCTTTACTTTCATCCTCTTTTAAAACGACTTGAGCTTCAATATGGATATAGCTCTCAGATGGCAAAACATTAATGTCGACCTGATGAATCGGAATCCTTATTTCGTCTCCGTACGACAAGGAGTTCACATAAGGATTGTAAGAGTGTATTTCATTACGTGTTACACTGTCATCAAACAGTGGTTTTTCATCAATATTAAGAATATCCATAATTATATTTCTTTAATTTTGAATCCTAATGATTTTAAAAATTCTCTGTTTTTTTTGCTAAGCACACTTCTTATTTACTTTCTTAGAAACACTGAGCGACTGTTGTTTTGGTTGTTTCTTTTTATACAACAATTTTGCATCTGAACTTAAAATTAGCATTTTCAACTCTTATTGATACGAATTCTTAATGTAATCTCTTCACCATTAAAATTTACTAAATTATCGTCTTGATCAGTGATAGTCATAATTATTTCATCAATGTATTTTCTATTCATAGGAAAATAAATTATGTTTTTTGGTGTTTCAATAATTTTATAACCAATTTTCACATCAGGGTAGAAAGAATATAAATGATGTGTTGTATTATTGTTTAAATAAGCTCCTTTTACCAAATTCCAATTCAAAAAAATAACATTAATTGCTTGTATGCGAACAATTTCATCAGATGTATACTTTTTATTTGCTTCTAAGACGTTTGTTTTTGTAAAACCGAGTAATTTTCCAAACGATTCCTTTTCCGTAAACGTAATTTTTTCCGAACAATGAATTTCACTCTTTAAAGTCCATTAATTCACTTTTAAACTGAAGAATGGTTTTGGTTTTTGTGGTTTTTTATCTCCCTTTTTAGGTGCAGGTGGTGGGGGAAAAAGTTTGTGAACTGTTTTAAAATTTCATCTTCAATTTTAACAACTTCGTAACATCCAGTTGGCAATGTAATTGTTTTATTACCTATGGTTATCTTATTACGATGCGTATCAATATTCGGTATTGAGTTGTATGAGAAAAATTCAATAAGTCCAATTTCATAGACTCCATTTGAACAATCTATCGGTGGGAAAAAATGCGCTTCTAATTTTGACGTATTACCGCTTAGTGCTATACTATATGACATTTTTGATTTAAATATTTTTCGTAACAATAACACAGAAATATTAGAAAAAATGACCACAAATAACTTCATTAATTTTTTGATGAGTGTAGTCGTTGTATAGAATGTTTTTACCAAGATATTTTATAAGTTCTTTCGGAGGGGGTAGTCCAAAAGAATCGTAATACAACTTTTTTTCTCCCTTTTTAAAATACGACACCCAATGATTTTTTATAAATGTGTGAAAATACTGTTGTTGTCAATACACATTTCTTTTATTATTTCCTAGTGTGTGTGGATTTAAGTATAACCCATATCCCTTTTTATATGGCTTAAAAACAATTGCTTTTCCCTGTTTCAAATTTAATTCAACTTCTTTGTTATGACGTTTATTTTCTTGTAAAAATTCACAAGCTTTTTTAGCATCACTAATCGTTTTGGCGATACTGCTAACACCACCTGCTAAACTACCCACAGCGGAAAGGCCAGCAAGAAGAGGTATTAAAAATGGTAATGCTCCACCAATTTTTTTAGGAACCGGTAACACTCTTAATATTGAAATATTTTTTTTTTCCATATTTATGAACACTTCTTTTAGCTGCCAACAACGCATTATTTATAATTTGATTAATATTTTTTGCATTTTTTCTCTTAATGCTTTGCGAGACGATTGTATTATTTTACTTAACGGAATTTTCTTTTTTGTTTTCACTTTCAGTTTCCCACCCATCTTTGTTTTAGCCTTCATAATGTTTTTCACAAACCAAGCTGCTGATTTTTCACCCAAGCTGGCGTCTTTTGACTTAAGGCGTTCCCAAGCTTTTTCAATTAAACGTTTGTCGGCTTCCCTCCTTTCAAGTGAATCAGATGTTTTAGAATAAGCAATGTCGTGTTCGAGACAAGCTCTGTCTAGTTGATTTATTGGAATATCACCTTGATTTAAACGTTTCTGTAATTTTGTTCCTGGTCCACAAAACTTGTAAAATGGTAAATGAATCTCCACTGGTAATTTATCAATTAATGTATTGAGTAAACCTTTTCCTTATTGAGTAAACCTTTTCCTTGAATATCTTCTAATCGACTGATTGGTTTTTTTGTTTGCTTGTTCATTTTTTACAAAAAAACTTAAATTTTTTATTTCACATATATGACAATTTTTTTTCAATGGTAAAGGTCACAATGATCCAACCACGTTGGTAAATTGTAGTGTTCGAAACAGTGTTGTTCTTCAATTCGTTGTTTCTTCGCAAATAAATAGTAAAACACTCGGAGACACATTCTTAAAAGTAAATAAACGTATAAATACTCGAGTAGACTTGTTCTGTCTCAGTATATTGTAAAAATGAAATTTGTAAAACAGCCCGTGAGTTTAAAAGTGAATAACAACGACAATAAATTTTTTACAATTAATAATAAAAATTACCAACGACATAGTAAACTTTTTCCTAATACAGTAAGATGTATTATTGCTGCTCCATCTGGGGGTGGTAAAACGAATTTGATTTTATCATTGTTGGAAAGCGAGAATGGTTTATCATTTGAAAATTTATACATATATTCAAAAACTTTACACCAACCAAAATATATGTGGTTAGCCGAGGTTTTGAAAAATATAGATGGTACTGGATTTTACACGTTTACGGAAAATGATGAAGTGATTAAGCCGAATCAAGTTAAACCTAATTCAATTGTTATGTTTGACGATATTTCATGTTTTGATCAAAGTAATGTAAAATTATTTTTTTCTTATTCCCGACATTTTTTAACAGATATCATATATGCATGTCAAAGTTATTCAGCAGCCAGTAAACATTTATTACGAGACAATGCAAATGTTGTAATATTATTCAAATCAGATTATCGAAATATTTTTAATGCATACAGAGATGACGCGTTTTCGGATATGCCTTTTGAAAAATTTTCAGAAATGTGCAACAAGATTTGGGAAAATAATCCATATGATTTTTTGTTAATATTCAAAGAATGTGGTCTTAATGATGGACGTTATCGTAGAGGAATCGATGAATATATAATATTGTAAAATTTGTAATATTACTTCAAACAGAGATCAGATCTTTAAGAATACACTAAAAAAATTTTCAATCTACTCCAGAATTATGGATAAAGAATCAGTAAAAATTAAAAGAAAAATTATTGAAACCAGTAATGCTATTCGAAATAAATATTTAAACATAAAACGCGGACGTTTAGAAATGGAAAAAAATCTTAAAGATTTGTACAAACCGCTTACAGAAGACTTACAAAAGATTGGTGTTAGGAAAGTGGATATTGAAGATGGTAGTGAAAAAAGCGAGAATGGAAAACTTAAATTAGAAAAAAGTGAAGATGAAGCAGAAAGTAGTTTTACTGAGTCTTTTGTAACACCCAGAAAAGATTTAGATGATAAAGATACATTATTGTCACCACAAAGTTTGAGCAAAGCTATTGAATCACTTCTTAGTGTCAGTTATGGTAAACTTTCTAAAAAGTACATGAAGAGTTTGTTATCAAGGAAAGGTCATAATAAAGGGGATTTGGGAATAAGATTTGATCAAAATGAATGGAAAATTGGTAAAGAAAAAGTTTTTTTGATTCAGATGATAATTTAACTATTTAAAGATAATGTATATAAAGGAACACCCGGTTTATACGAACTATTATTTACAAAAGTGCCAAAAAGATACACTCAAAATGATTTAGTAACGTACAAATTCTTGAAGATGCAAAAGCAACAGATGATTTGAATATGAATACTTTTAAATACAAAAATATTTTTCGCAAGTTGTTTGCCAGCCAAAAAGGAAGTGGGATGTCTGATTTAGCTTTTAAGCAGCTGCATAAAACCAATTTTATTTATTACGATAATGTTAACGATCTAATAAACCGCCTAAGATTACTTTTTTTCGCTAGAGAAGCGGGAAATTCATTTTCGGAAAATCAATTTCATGAAATAGTCCAACAATTAGGTGAATTAGATATAATTGAATAAAAAAAGTAAATAATATGGACTCGAGAGAAGTTTTATTTAAGAAAGGAAAAGTGTATATTATTGTTGTAATCAGCGTGTGTGTTTTGATTGGAATAAGTACATGTTTAATAAACTAGAAATGTTAAGATTCGTTGATCCAAATTGATGATGAGTTTAATAAAAATCTTTCAAGAAAAACTGACGAAAATTTCAACAGAACTGTTTTATTTTTATTACAGTTTTCAAAATGATAATGTTGATTACGTAATTACAAAAATGTTAGATATGGATGCAAAAATTCAAAAAATAACAAATTTAACTAGTGTATTAATTAACCAAAAAACAGAAAATCTAATAAAACTAATGAACAATATTTCTAAAAGTATAAAGTTGAAAATTGACAATGAAAAAGAGTATATAATAAAGTTGCTGCAGTCTAATGTAAATTATCTACGTAGAGAAATTAAAAAGAACACACATCAAAGTAATCATGAGCAAAATGGACGTCGCGAATGAATTACATAAACCAGCTAGAAGAAAATTTAAAGAAAATCGAAGAGCAGTTACGACATACCGTTTATAATTACAATCAGTATCAATATCAAGATTCAAAAAAAAAATGATCATGTTCGTCTTAGTAAATTTAAAACTACTTTTGAAAAAGGATATACATTCAACTAGGCTCCTGAAATTTTTAAAATTTCTCAAGTACACAAAACTGATCCAGTCACATATTCGTTAATAGACTATGAAAATAAACCTATAGAAGGCAAATTCTACGATTTCGAGTTACAAAAAACCAAGAACCTGTCTTTATATCTAATTTCCAAAATTATTAAAAGAAAGGGTGATTCAGCACTGGTGAAATGGATGGGTTTCAAAAATCCTACTTGGCTTAAACAAGATGATATACTATAGTTAAATATAATAAAAAATTAATTATATGTATTTTTTTTTAATAAAAAAAGTAAAAATAAAATAAGACTTTTTTTTATTTTCCAGTTTTATTAAATTAAATATTTACAATAAAATTACAAATAAATGTTACAGGTTTTTCTTAAAATCGACTGAAGAAAAACGCTCATTTGTTTTTTTGTTTTTTTTTTTTTCAGTCTTACAATAGTGTTTTATAAAATTACATTATACGTATGTACTTATATACAAACAGTTATTAAAATTTGTAGTTAAAGTAATGCTTCAATATAGACAATGTTTTGTTCCTGAATATATGCAATTTCATTGTGTTGCCAAGTGGCCCCATATTATAAGAGGATTTTTTAGGGGTAATGAACCCCACTTTATCAAGGCCTTTATCAAACCCTTAAATTTTACACTAAATTTTATGTAGATACATATGTAAGTATATATATGTGCAAGTACTTATCTAACAATGACCTGTGTATTTTACAAGAGTGTGTACTATTACAATATATTATTGTTGTAATGTGTCTTTATGAAACCATGCTAAAGTAGTCATTTGTCCGTTTATCAATACACGTTTATCATCTTCGGCAGACAAAACTTTTTTATTAACTTTTATTGTAAAAATATTATGATACTTTGATCGTATTAAAGTCAATTCTCTGTACAATATATTATTGTAAAATAAAGTATTTAAATAATCATCAAACGTAATTTTTGATAAACAAGATTTTGAAACATCTTTAGCACGATTATCTACAATATCATCTGACGTAATATATGAATACATTTTTGGTCTCAAACCACAATAACAAGTTATTATTATTCCAATTAATTCATCTTTTAATAAACCAAATTTCTTTTTATTGACATTCGGAATTCCAAATATATTACTGTCATCATAACCTGATGTATCAAAATAATTCAAGTTCTTTTTTAACTCTTGATATGGATTTATGTTTTTCAACCCAACTAAGCGAATCTGTGTCACTATACAAAAGTTTAACTTTATTTTCAAAAATTTTCTTAAAAACATCGTAATATAAATAGTACATATGATACTTTGATAACTCTAGTATTGTCCATCCCACGTATATTGGTCTATTATAAAATATTTCGTCTCGAGCTTGTTCAATTAATACTAAATTTTCTGCTAAAATAGTGAATTTTTTACACCGTGGACTACAAATTTTTCTCCTTGCACCATATCTTCAATCCCATTTACAACAAAGTTTATTATTACACCGTTTTCGTAATGATTCTATAGATTTTCCAAATATAGCATTTAAAATAAATTTAAAAAAAAATTGATTCAAATTTTGATTTAGATTGTCCTCTCAACTTTGCATTTAATTCAATATAAGCTCTGAGCCAAAAGGAGTGTTTGAATCTTAAAACCCTATGTATTCGTTCTAAAACTAATCCGTGTCTTAAACATTGCTTTAAATTTCTTATGTGTGTTATATAATTTTGTTTACGTCTAAAGGAACCGATAAGTTTAGGTATATGTGACTTTGATGAAGGAAGTACAAACTTTTCCGGACAAAATGGAAAGTCGTTATGCTCGTCGTGTAAATATTCCGGGTAAAGCAAATCAACTTCGAGAACATACCCAAAATTCGGATCTAGCTCATCAATTTTATCTAAATCAAAATTTTACATTGTAAAACCATAGAGACTATTAGCATCATAATACATAATATATTGTTCCTGTTTAGTTTTGTCATAAAGATTACCCATATATGGATTATTAGCTTCAAAAAATCTTGTAGAAACAAAACAATTCCCGCCCCTTATGGAAGTTTCGAAAAAGTTTAATATGTCTATGTCTGTAATAAGTTAAAATTCCACATCTGCAAATTTTAGCATGGCCTCAGAGCTAAATCCCGGTAGAGAAAATGAGTGACAAACATCCAATTTATATGTTTTATAACAAAGTTCGCGAAAATTTTCAAATATATCAGCCATAAGCAAAACATCCGTTTTTAGATATACTTCTGTATATTCACCTAAATTTTTTATATTTAAATGCTGTCATACAGTCTGTGCATGTATATAATCTTCATCTGTAATTTCTTCATCTTTTATATCATTAAAAAAACAATGTTTTGGTGGAAGTTGTGTTTCTTCTAATTTTTCAATACTATCTACATATGAATACGGGTATACACCTTTCCTAATTAACAAGTTAAAATCGTCTTGTCGAGAAAAATGTTGTTTTAAAATTGTAAATTGATGAGGTTCTAATGTTTTAGCAAGTTCATCTAAAGACCAATTCAAAAATTTATAAGAATCTAAAAATCGTACATAAACACTACCAATTTTTTTTTTTGTATTGCTATATACTTTTGCGAATTAATTGGAATGGCATATATATTCTCGCTCGTAAAGTTAAGCTCTTTTAAAAATAAATGAAAATCATATCCGCTACCGTTATGAAAAAAAACTGGTATAAATCTCGACACCTGAAGTGCAAGATTACAATCTCTGTGACTAGCTCCCCTAAAATTTGGATTACCGGAATAGTCAAGTCTATTGTGATCGCGACATTTTAATCACCCTCTAAGAATGGTTTGTCACATATCTAACAGGTATTGGCATTTTGAAAATCAATTTCATTTTGTTCCGACATTACAATAGGTGCATTTGTTTCCAAAAATTGTCCAACACATTGAGCTAGTTCATAAAGGGCATAGCCGGGTAAGATAGAGAAAACGGCCCTTGACGCAAAATTGATTGTTTTTATAGGAAATAATACTTCTTAGCCCCAGATGCATTCCTGCCAAATTTCAACCCTCTGAGGCTAACAGTTTATTATTATAATAGGGTCGATATTTTACTTTATAGCCCTTCTTATACATAAGTAATATATGTAGCACCGAACATGACATGCATTTGTATTGAAATATTACTATGTTCTACCAACTAAAATTTTTCCGTAAAAATATATGTTATAGAGTGCTAAGAGACATATTATTGAACAAAAAATGGTGGGTGTCGCTAAAATTTTTTTTTTATTACTTTGTCTAAGGTGGGTACATAATATATATTAAACTCAAATAAATCGGCTCAGTAATTTCGTAAAAAAAATTTTTTTTTGAAAATTTTTGTCTGTGTATTTGAAAATTATTAGCCTCAGAGGGTTGAAATTTGGCAAGAATGTATCTAGGGCTAAGAAGTATTATTTCCTATAAGAACAATCAATTTTGCGTCAAGGGCCGTTTTCCCTATCTTACCCGGCTATGCCCTTTTTTTATAAAATGTTTACCTGCCATTGGTCCTATATAACTGTGGTAAAAATTAAGATTTGGATTAAAATGGCAAACAACTTGCACGCCTATTGCATATGGTACACGATATTCAACTCGTTCCTTATATGGTGCATTAGGATTCGGTTTGCATGTGCTAATTTTTTGCGTCAAAGCTTCAAAATCTGCGAGTACAATAACAGGAACTTTGAGTATGTGCTTAATGTTTTTAAATTTTAGAATATTTTTACCTTTTTCAGGTAAAACTGTTTTACAGCATCTACGAGTTTACATTTTTCTAAGTGACTGTTTAATAATGTGTTGGAAGTGAAATAATTTAAACATCTTTCACATATGTACTATTTATGAGCATTCTGTGACAACTTCGAACCACACAAACGTGCTAGGTTCTTAATTAAACAATAATGATAATTATTTTTATCATAAATTAATAATAAGTTAACATGTATATTTTTTCTGTTTTTTGTAAAATATACAGGTCCACAAATACGTGAATTTTCGTTAAGAGTGTAAATATTGACAGACACTGGATTTTTTGATTCAAAAGTTGCTATGTCTTTAAAAGTTAGTGGAAATGAAATGTTTTCCAAATTAAAAATTTCTCTAAAATTTTTCGGGTAATTTGGAACCCGATTTGGATTCTTTTTTTGAGGATAAATATGAGTTAATATTGACCAAATGAAACAACATTCGTCATTCTTTTTTACCTTTATTACAGAATTGTTTATAAGAATTTTCTTTGGTAAGGGGATATATGTTCCTCCATTTAATGGGTCATTTTTAGCCAAATTTAATTGTAAATATAAAATTCTATTTAAAGTTTTCCCACTTTCCCGTTTTTCAAATTCACCCATTTTTGTAAGAATCCCCTCTAAATGTTCTTCATATACAATTCAAAGATCGTCGGATAAATTTAAAGTAGTTAATTTATTTTGGAAATAAAAATCGTCAAGTATTTCTCCTTGATTTTTTAAAAGTTTATATTCACAGCATAGGGTAAAATTTATTTTTATAGATTTGTATTTGTTAATATATTTATTGTATTTTGTCTGAATTAACGGAAAACACTTTTCAAAAAATTGACTTACTGTTTTTATCCTTTGAGTATTTAAAATTTTCCCAACAAAAATTCGGTTATTGAAGGTTTTGGTAACTTGTGACCAGCATAGAGGCGTTGTAGCATTTGGAGTTGTTGATGTACTCGGTTCGGAAATTGTGTGTGCTGTTTCTACACAGAACGCATTTGAAGGTCCAGGTAAATTGTTTGTTGATTGCTCTGTTTGTGTAGACGCGGAGTCTGAAAATAATATAAATTAGTAACACATTCTTCATTAAAGTACATATTGTTTCTTACCAAGCATTTCAAAATATTTTCGCTTAATTGCCTTTTTCATTGTATACGATCCAAATACGACTGAAGATTAATGGAATGATTATTTCTTCCAATTCCAGAAGGTCCAGGAAAGATTTTCCAAATTTTCTAGTGGCTGCTCGGGTAGTATTGGTACTTCTAGTTGAATTGAAGGTGAAACTAAGAATAAATATAAAATAATTAAAATTATAAAAAAAGAAAAAACAATTTTTCTTACCTTCCGCTTGTTCCAAATCGACAATTTCTATTATATCTTGACTTTAATATATTTCACTGTTATTATTTTCAAATATATGGTAAGGTGATCTATTTGGGGATATATTGAAATATGTTTCTTGTGAGTCTATGCTATCATGCGATTCACTGCTGTCATCAGAAATAACGATGGTTTTTCTATTATAAATATTTTCTGATGAATAATCAAAATAATAAATAATTTTACAATTTCTATATAAATGATGTTCGCGCACATGTTTTTTTACTTCTTCGGATGGTTTAAACTCAGTTTCTAATATATTACGGATTTCATTATTACGTGAAAGAAATACATTTACTTGAAAATCTGAATGTAAAACAATTTTTTTCCATACATATCTATGGCGAATCTTTTTCAATAATTTTTATATAATCATTTGTTTCTAAACCGTTAACTAAACAAAACATTGCGTCTTTAATAAATTCTGGTGTAGAGTATTTAATTTGTGGGTAATCTTTTTTAAAATATAATAAATAATCAAATTTAACAGAGTGATCTTTTGCATAAGGGTAAATGCTTTTTATAAACTTGCAAAAATTATAATTGTCGCTGTTTTTCTGTATTTATTATATAAATAATTATTAAAAATTTTAAGTAAAGCAAACTTGGCATCTTCACACAGACACATTTTTTTCGGAATACATTTTTAATTTCAAATATTATCGAGTGCTATCGAGACAAACTTGCATTTCAACACACGCAGTATTGATATGTTCACTAATCGTTCAGCTAAACTGAAACTTTAAGCGCTCGATTTCTTTGGTATAGTATGACCAAAAACCACATGTAAATTAAAAATCACAAAGTGATTGAAAAAATTATCCGGATCGGCCGGGAATCGAACCCAGGATCTTCTGGTAACCAGAAGATCCTGGGTTCGATTCCCGGCCGATCCGGATAATTTTTTAAATCACTTTGTGATTTTTAATTCGGAATACAATCTTTAAAAATTTCTAAATTTGATAATTCATCATCTATTATTTCACTTTCCCAATCCATTTATAAAATCCTATATAAATAATTTAAATAGATCTATATAAATATTGTAAATAATCTATATTGAACTAACCCTACGTATAATTTAAAAAATTAAATTACCTTAAAAAAATTATAAGCACAGTAATAATACAAAAAAATTATAACAGCAGCGAAATACACAAATATCACAAACACACAAAAAATTATATTTCACCAACAAAAAACTTTATCAAAATTTTATAAATATGGTTGAAAATAATATCTGTATTCATATTTATACACTTAAAATTGAAAAACTGGAGGTATACACAATGTAATTTTAAAACAAGTTTACTTGTCCTACTTTTTAAAAAAATTTCTCTGGTATACAAGGTTATTAAAATGTTGACTTTTTTACCTTGAAAGTTTATTTGAGAATATTAACCCGACTGTTTTTTTACGTAATATACCTTACAATAATATTTGGATAATAAAAACATACAAGCATCTTTTAAATGTTTAATTATCATCTCCTCATGTGTGGGAATTGACTTTAAAAAGCTTATATCAAATGTTACATTAGTCCATTTAAAACATGTTTTGGAAATAAAAAAATTTCTCTTCCTAATATTCAGTTTACCTTATTAAAATATTACCTTGAGAAAAGTTTATTTAAGTTTGTTAACACTATACAGTGGAAACTCGATATTTCGTCACTTGATATTTCGTTATATTCTGTAGTTCATTACTCCTAAAAAAAAGTACGTAGTGACGTTGTTTTTCTAATTAACTTTTTAAAATCTAAATAGAAATAAATATGGAATGTATCGTAGATAGTTGTAAAAATTCCGTTAAACAAAAAATACTCAAAATAAAGGGATGGCTTTCTTTAAATAAGTAAAAATATTTTATTAATTTTTCGATATTTTCATCCCTCCAGCCCCTCTTATAAATCCGACCCTGGTTTAACCTATATAGGTGAATAGGTCTTTTAAAGAAGAACATTTCCTCAATTTAAAGTTTTCCTCTCTCTTATAGTTTTCGAGATATCTTAATAAATTCGATTTGCACCCCCCATTTAAGGGCTGGTTTCGCTCCATGAACGTGGGCCTTGGCAGATAAAAAAAACACGGGTCCCTTATTTTTGCCTATTCTACACACAAGTTTCAAGAAGATTGGTGCACTTCGCGAGTTCTTTGTCCTACAGACTTATGCAGAATACATCCACCTTACCGTAAGTCGGTACATTACAACGAATGCGAATCGAACCCTCAACTGGAATTAATGAAAATCCATTTGATTTATTAAAATTAAAAATTTCTAATAAGGGGGATGAAAGTAAATACTGTACCTTATGCGCTGACGAAATGTCGCCAAAAACGCACTTGTTTGCCAAATTTTGGGTGTCCAGAAAATTAATGCAACTCCAGTTCTTCGACCAGCAAATTATGCTTTTGTTTTAATGGCAAGGGGTATTTTCGACAATAGGAAACAACCAGTGGCTTATTGTTTTGTTTTAGAGAGTAGAAATTATGAAGAGCTAGACTGTTTTATTTTGCAGGTAATAGAAAAATTATACGAAATAGGACTTAAAGTAATGGAATTTCTATCAGACCAAGGTTCTAATTTTATGCAATTTGCAAAAAAAACGGAATATTAGTGTGGACCAACCATATTTTTTTGTCAATGAAAAGAAAATTTATTATATATTTGATATTCAATAAGAAATAATCTAGTATCTTCAGATTTTTATTTTAATAACATAAAAGTATCGTGGGCGATTATAGAATTATTCTAAAAAATGACGTGAAAAACCAAATAAGGTTGGCCCACAAACTAACGGACAGCCATTTGAATCCTTCCAAATTCCAAAAAATGAAAGCTGGCAGTCCAAACATTAAGTAATTGTGTTGCTGCGGGAATGTTAACGTATATTAGCTAATATATTACCTGAACAAGCAAACGGTACAGTCCATTTTATAGATCTCGTAAATGAGCTTTATGCTTTATGTACTAAATTCAAGTAATTTAAAAAGTAGCAACAAATATTGCAAAGCCATTTCTGGCGCTCCGTTCCAAATGAAAATATTTGACAAAATTAAAGAAGTTTACAGCTTCATTAAGGTAGTACAAAAATCTACAAATAAAGATATTACGAAATCAATAAGATGTTTTAATGGGTATGCTTATTACATGTGAATCCGTAAAAGAACTTTGGAAGGATCTAAAAGTCAAAAACTTTATATTACTAAGAAAATTAAATCAAAACTGTCTAGAAAATTTTACTGAAATGGTTCGTCAACAAGATGGTAACTGCCTAAAACCCACGGCAATACAATTTACGAGGGCGTTCCGCATAATTTTTTTTAAACAACTTTTTGAACCATTCCAGAGGAATGAATTGTACCGAGGACTTGGGTAACTTTCTAACAAAGTCTCTGAGCAAAATTACAGAGCACTCTGTTTAATCAAGAATGGGTAACATACACGCCAATTAGCGATATTCTAAAGGATGCTCATGCTCATGCTCATACTCATGCTTATGCTCATGCTCATGCTCATGCTCATGCTCATACTCATACTCATACTCTACTTGTTCATACTTACTTTGCTTCATTTGCTTACAATAATTTTCGTATACCTTTTCCAATAATTTTTGGGATGACTTTTCGAGAGGGTGTTATTAATGACCATAAACTTTCAAGATGTTAAATTATTTTTTATTACTCATGCGGGAGAAGTACTAACTTAGCGCACACATTTCTGTACGCAAAATAGCTGTTTGTCCACTGTACTCTTCCCGCATGCTTTTTTGCGTGTGGAAAGTAACTTTCCACACGCAAATTGACAATAAAACACGCAAAATTTAATCAAAACACGCAAAGCCGTCTCTTAATTTTTCATTTAATAAATATTTCATAATTATTTCTATAGAAACCACCAACAAAGTAATTTAAACGATAATTAATTCAGAAAAAAAGACAAACACTTAAAAATATTATTTTAAAAAGTAATAAAAATGTCAAAAATAGGTGATAATAATAGAAAAAAGTATGTGAAATTCGTAATAAAAAATAGTATGTGCAACTCGTGCGGGATTGTCGATTGCCCCACTCAAGCGAATGAGCGAACGTAGTGAGTGCGCTCAACTTCGCTTTCGTGGGCAATCGACAATTTCCCACACTTATTGCACAATATACTATTATTGCTTACAACAAATATCACCCTATGTTCACTCCAATTGTATTTAAATTTGTTACCTGTTTCACAAGCAACGGTTTCTTTTTGCATTCATACAGATAAGTAGGTAACATGCTGCCAACAATACTGCTGATTATTGCCGTACTTGAAAAGTCATCTCATTTAAATATTGAAAAACTATACTTACGTACATAAATTATATACCTACATTTTTTCAAAGTCTGCGTTGAAATGTATTCACAATTATTGTCAATAGTTTTATGAAGGGTCATCTTTTGTTATATTTTTTACAACTTGGACTAGTGAAGGTACATATTTGTACAGATTAATTTCTTTTATTTAATAAAAACAGGTAAATTTTTAAGAAATTGTTCTAAATAGATATTTATGATAATTGTTATTTTCTTATTTTTAATATGAATTTATATAAATATAAAATCCTTATATAGAGTCTATGTCAGACTAAACTTTTTTAGTTAGTTAGACTAAAGTTATATAATATTATGATAATAATTATTCATTCAATCATTTGTTGAAAGGTCTATCATTATGTGTGTGGAAATATTTGGATAACTAGTAACTTTTCCTATAAATTAAAATATATCAAAGAATGGACAGATTTTTATTTTATCTGTATTAATTATTTTGAGTTTAAGAAATATTACCCTAATTTTTAAAGTTTTATTTTTGTAAAATATTGCATTAATTTGAACATCGAAATTTGTATGTTTGACTGTATTGCATATTTGTATGAAATTTTTCTAATGCATAATCGTCGATTTTTAACTATCGAAAAATTTTCCAATGTTATTTATGGAAAAGCTTGTTAATTTTAAATAAAACAAGTAACCGATAGGTTAATTGATTGTTAAAATTTTATGTTACTGATGGGACTAAAATTATGTGCAAGCTTAGTTTTTAAAATTAAACATTTACAGATTGATGGTTTACATGATTTAGTAGCAAAACAGTAATTTTCATTATAATCAATAATTACCAATGCCTTATATTACATAGAATGTAAAAATGTACAGTATGAGAAAACGGTTAGAAATTACTGTCCTCCACTCTTAGCGTCAAAAGTACCGCTCAGAGAAATTTTGAACATAGAGAATACTTGATTTTTGAAAAAATATTTACAATAATAGTAAATATAACTTTAATCTAACTAACTAAAAAAGTTTAGTCTGACATAGACTCTATATAAGGATTTTATATTTATATAAATTCATATTAAAAATAAGAAAATAACAGTTACCATAAATATCCATTTAGAACAATTTCTTAAAAATTTACCTGTTTTTATTAAATAAAAGAAATTAATCTGTACAAATATGTACCTTCACTAGTCCAAGTTGTCAGTGTTGTAATCAGCAGTATTGTTGGCAGCATGTTACCTACTTATCTGTATGAATGCAAAAAGAAACCGTTGCTTGTGAAACAGGTAACAAATTTAAATACAATTGGAGTGAACATAGGGTGGTATTTGTTGTAAGCAATAATAGTATATTGTGCAATAAGTGTGGGAAATTGTCGATTGCCCACGAAAGCGAAGTTGAGCGCACTCACTACGTTCGTGCGCTCATTCGCTTGAGTGGGGCAATCGACAATCCCGCACGAGTTGCACATACTATTTTTTATTACGAATTTCACATACTTTTTTCTATTATTATCACCTATTTTTGACATTTTTATTACTTTTTAAAATAATATTTTTAAGTGTTTGTCTTTTTTTCTGAATTAATTATCGTTTAAATTACTTTGTTGGTGGTTTCTATAGAAATAATTATGAAATATTTATTAAATGAAAAATTAAGAGACGGCTTTGCGTGTTTTGATTAAATTTTGCGTATTTTATTGTCAATTTGCGTGTGGAAAGTTACTTTCCACACGCAAAAAAGCATGCGGGAAGAGTACAGTGGACAAACAGCTATTTTGCGTACAGAAATGTGTGCGCTAAGTTAGTACTTCTCCCGCATGAGTAATAAAAAATAATTTAACATCTTGAAAGTTTATGGTCATTAATAACACCCTCTCGAAAAGTCATCCCAAAAATTATTGGAAAAAGTATACGAAAATTATTGTAAGCAAATGAAGCAAAGTAAGTATGAACAAGTAGAGTATGAGCATGAGCATGAGCATGAGCATGAGTATGAGCATGAGCATGAGCATGAGCATCCTTTAGAATATCGCTAAATGTCTAACCTCAAAATAAGTTCGCAAGATTACAATTTTGATTTGCTGGAAAAAAACGGTCTTGCTTAAGTAAGTGGGTACCTCCTATCAAAATGTGTAAATTTACATTCCTGTGATAAATTGCAAGAAATTTTAAAAAAGCCGGAAGATATTTCCAAAACAAATAATATATTGGGTGGGCTTTTGGTGAGTAGAAGAGCTGTAACAGTTCTGCGGCAACCCTTTTGTCAATGATTGAAATCGTGTAACTTTACGGTACTAGATATTCCGAACTGATGAGTCATCAAAATGTATTGATGTGCAAACCTTGACCTTTGACCCGGCAAGTACCGAGTACATGTATTTAAAATTTGTTGTTGACATTTGACCCCAACACTCGCTCATACTGTTGGCCTTGAAACTCCAAAGAC
Organism: Brachynemurus nebulosus; assembly: GCA_035578155.1. Lineage (NCBI taxonomy): Eukaryota > Metazoa > Arthropoda > Insecta > Neuroptera > Myrmeleontidae > Brachynemurus > Brachynemurus nebulosus. The sequence continues at coordinate 13,910,096 of JAPWDM010000007.1, forward strand.
ATAAGTCATTACTTCGACAAAATAAATTCAAGTTAACCCATTATGCGTCATCACTATTTAGTCGTCACAATTTGGTTTTGTGTTAACCCATTACCCGCCAGCACTAACGTAGTTTTTGAATGCAAACCTAACGCATGCGCAGAATGAATTTAAGTACCCGACGCATGCGCAGACTGAATTTTAGGCTACAAAATGATAGATGGGGTACACTACCGCGTCAAAATGTGGGGGATACCCTAACTCGGAGTGGCCCCAAACTTTTGACACCGTACTGTACTTAAATTTTTGGTACACTGCCGTGTCAAAAGTGCGGGCCCCCCTGGCCAAAAAGGTATCCTATCACTTTTTGAAGCGTACTGTACGTTCAAACCTTGATCCCAACACGCGCTTGCCTTAATTGCGTCATTTTAAACGAACTACCGCATCAAAAATGTGGGGAATACCCTAACCCAGGGGTGGCCCCAAACTTTTGACGCCGTACTGTACTTAAATTTTTGGTACACTGCCGTGTCAAAAGTGCGGACCCCCTAACTAAAAAAGGTATCCGATTACTTTTTGAAGCGTACTGTACTTGTTTTTTATGTGTACGTGCAAACCTTCGCCTTTAATCTCACTTAATTGCGTCATCTTAAATTGGGTGCGGTCGCTAACGATAAATTTTGTCGGGGGCGCACTGTACCAAGCGCTAGATTTTAAGATTAGACTCCGGGGTCCAGATTTCTGACCGCTACTGTACTGTCGGAAATTTAGGTGTCAGCTGTACCTCAGGGGATATGTGGTCAGCACTTTATAAGTTGCTTATTTATTAAATAAACTCCTGACTTTTTATATGGTTTGTTTGTTTATTTAAGATTTTTTAGCTAACTATTTGTAATTTCATGATATGTTTGCATCATAGTCGGAGGGGAATTTTATTTAAAAACATGTCACAACTTGTTGAATTCAAATAAATTTGTTTACATTAATATCCTCATAAATTATTAATATAGCTGTGTGTTTATTTAAGATTTTGCTGACTCATACTCAGATATTTTTTTAATTTATTTATATAAGACATGTTTTAATTTTAAAAATGTTTATTTAAGATTTTGACAACACAGCAATTTCTTTGTTTGATCTCAAATACGAAATAATTTTCTCGGAATTTTTAATTTATGGCCTGATAATAATCGGGGGTTTTTTCAATTTGTTTATATAAGGTTTAATTTTAGAAAATGTTTATTTAAGATTAGTCAGCAATTCTTTTATTAGGTTTCAAATGCGAAATAAATTTCTCGGAATTTGACATTTGACCTTCGGTTATTTGCGTTGTAAAAATTCTGAGCCAGCATTTTTTGTGATTCCCCTCCAGAATTTTTCGAGCAGTCAAAATCGTATAAACTGAGGTCTGCGTGCCCCCTCAAATCACTTCTTCAGCAAACTTCAAGCAGTTAATATTGCTATTGTTGCAAGAATTTGTATCGAGATTTTTTTAAAATTAAAATACAATGGCTTCATTAAACGACGTGACAACTAGAATGGTGGAAAATGTACGCAACGCGCTATCATTACTGGAAATGGATACCCGGGATGCAGATGAACTGGAAAAATGGATGAAACATACAAATACCAATATACGACTAATCAACAAGGCAATTCGTGGAGCGGAAAACTTGGGACAACGCAAACATTTTGAATCATGTGCGGGAAAAGTGAAAGGATTTCGAATCAGAATGAAAGCGCTACGAAAACATGGTAAGTTTTTTTCAAATATAAATTTATTTTTTAATGATTTTTTTTTATAATTTTGATATATCAACATAGTAAGTTTTTTAAATATAATTTTTTTTTTAATGATTTTTTATAAATTTGATAAATAATTTTTTATGTTGATTGTTTCAGGTGCCGGCATGAATCGAAATCAACGTAAAAGATCTGATAGAATTCAATGGGCTGACGTGGAATCCGCATTTGCAAGTCGAATACGAACCGGGGTTATCACAAACATTAAACATAAGGAACCAAAAAACCTTTTTAGACGACGCTACATCGATGTTCACTCGGCGAATACAAAATATATTAAAAAAATACTTAACGATAAAAGTCAACACAACGTTTTGCGGGTTATTTGTGAAAACTGACGGTGACGAGAACAAATATGATATGAAACATTTCAACACACCGAATATCATAATAGATCAAGGAACAAACTTAAAACAGTGCTACATGGAACATGTACGGGAACCAATTCTGAGAAAATTGAGCGAGTTTACCGAGTCGGGGAGCGGATAGGCTTTATCAAGCATAATCAACCTAGCCGTGAACGTGAACAAATACACACCTTTCCGTGGATCAAGCTACATCGAATTGCCGCAGGAAATAAAACGAAAACATGCATGTATCAACATCCAAAACTTCGACGATGACGACTGTTTCGCGTGGGCAGTGGTATCTGCACTTTATCCAGCAGATCGAAATTGTGCTAAAAGAACATCGGCGTACCCACACCACTCAACGGTGCTAAATTTAGACGGGATACAATTTCCAATGACGATCCAACAACTGAGCAAATTCGAGAAACAGAACCCAACAATATCAGTCAACGTGTTTATGCTAAAAAAACAAAATGGACATTTTGAAACCGTACCTGCTGCGCTAACGAGAGAGAAGAAACAAAACCACTTAAACCTTTTAATGATCCAGAACGAGTATTACGAGGATGAGGACAACGAACAAGATAACGACAACGATCAAGATTTACGCTACCATTTCTGCTGGATTAAAGACTTATCGCGACTCGTATCAAAACAACTATCAAAATGTGACGGGAAAAAGTATATCTGCGATCGATGCTTAAATTACTTTCGCACAGAAGATAAACTGATCAAACATACAGAAGACTGCGTGAACATGAACAACTGTCGGGTGATAATGCCAGAAGGGAAAAGCAAATACATGTCGTTCAAGAATTATAGCAACAAAAAACGTGTTCCATTTATAATTTACGCCGACGTGGAATCATTCCTACAACCTGTAACGGATAACGGAAATCATAAGAAGAATACAACAACGTACCAACAACATCGTGCATACAGTATCGGTTACTACTTTCACTGCTCCTACAACAACCAGTTAAGCTACTATAGATCATACCGCGGGCCAAATTGCGAAAAATGGTTCGCGGAAGAACTGGCAACGTTACGTGAAAATATCTTGGAACCCATATATGACAACATAATACTAATGAACGAGTTAACACCAGAGGAACAACAACAACTTAAACAACGAAGTACCGGGTGCCACATCTGCGAGAAACCATTCAAACCTGAGGATATTGTGCTTCGTGATCATAACCACTTCACCGGCGAATACAATGGGCCTGCGCACAAGGGATGCAACTTGAATTATAAGGATTTTCATATGATTCCTGTTGTATTCCACAACTTGAGTGGTTATGATGCACATTTCGTAATAAAGGATATAGCAACAGCATTCGAGGGACGTGTCGACTTACTACCAATCAACAAGGAACGATACATTGCATTCACTAAACATGTTACGGGCAGCGAAATTACATTTAGATTCATCGACTCTTTTAGATTTATGGCATCAAGTCTGGATAAATTATCTTCATATCTCAACGAATTCAATATAATAAAATCACAATTTCCGAACAGAGATTACAAATTACTTACGTGCAAAGGTGTCTTTCCGTACGATTATATATCAGGCTGGGATAAACTTGAAGAAACATGTTTACCATCACGGGAGAAATTCTACAATCGGCTCAACGACAACGATATCACCATGGATGACTATACACACGCACAAAAAGTTTGGGATACATTCAACAGACAGACGCTTGGAGAATACTCGGTTTATATATGAAAACGGACATACCACTACTCGCGGATGTTTTTGAGAATTTTCGGGATACATGTACGCGCACACACGGATTGGATCCAGCTCATTACTACACGACGCCGGGACTTACGTGGGATGCAGCCTTAAAGTATACAAAAGTGGAGTTAGAACTGATATCTGATGTGGACCAATTATTATTCATTGAACGTAGTATTCGAGGTGGATTGAGCCAGTGTAGTAACCGATACGCGACAGTAAACAATAAATATATGAACACCTACGACCCGGACGAGGAATCAAAATACCTGATGTACTATGACGTGAACAACTTATATGGATGGGCAATGTCACAATACTTACCAACGGGAAATTTCAAATGGATGGAAAATACTGACATAGATGTTCAACAAATACCCGATGATTCACCAATAGGATATTTACTGGAAGTGGATTTGGAATACCCGAGAGAACTACACGATAAACACAACGATTTACCATTATGTCCAGAGAGAATGTGTGCACCCGGTACTAAACAGGAAATGTTACTAGCAACGCTATACAACAAACAGAAATACGTGATACCCTATCGGAACCTGAAACAATGTCTACAACACGGGATGAAGTTAAAGAAAATACATAGAGTGCTACAGTTTAATCAATCACCATGGCTTAAATCCTACATCGACTTGAATACAACTCTAAGACAAATGGCGGGAAACGAATTCGAGAAAAATCTCTACAAGCTACTCAACAACGCGGTCTTCGGGAAAACGATGGAAAACGTACGGAAACACTCGATTGTGAAATTGTTAACGAAATGGTATGGACGATATGGTGCGGAAGTTATGATAGCGAAACCGAATTTCCACAGCCGCACCATATTTGACGAGAATCTCATCGCTGTCGAACTACGGAAAACGGAAGTGTTTATGAACAAACCAATATACGTCGGGCAAGCAATTCCGGATATTTCGAAAACATGTGTCTACGATTTTCATTACAACTACATACAGCCAACGTTCGGGAACAACAGCAAATTACTCTACACGGATACCGATTCATTGATTTACGAGATAAAATGCCCAGATATTTACGAAATAATGAAACGAGATATTCAATACTTTGATACGTCAGACTACAGCGCAGATAATCAATATAACATGCCAAGAGTCAATAAGAAAATACCCGGGTTAATGAAGGATGAGCTAAATGGACGAATATTTACAAAATTTGTGGGTTTAAGGTCAAAAATGTACAGTTGTCAAGTGGACGGGGAGGATCACACGAAGAAAGCGAAAGGTGTAAAGAACTCTGTGGTTAAGAAAACGATAACTTTTAACGATTACGTGGACTGTCTAAAACACAATACAATCATAAACCGCCAACAAAACCTGATACAATCGAAAAAACATAACGTGTATAGTGTAACTCAGAACAAGGTGGCGCTCAGCCCGTATGATACGAAACGATATATTGTGAAGGGGGAAACGGATACTTTAGCATGGGGACATTACTCGTTAAATTAGTACGCAAGTGGAAATGACATCGTCATCGTCGGCCTACTGGAAACGGCTACAAATATTTTCAAGTGAACTGGAGAAACTACGTAAACGGATTGATACCTACGAAAAAACAATTGATGCTCTTGTAAAAATGCAAAATTTGAAATTGTCTGAACTGGAATCAATGGACTGGGATAAAATGGATGTTTCAATTGGTGAACTTTTCGAACTTGAACCAATGCTACTGAACGAACTGACTTTGGAAACATTTCTTCAAATCTACAAGTGGATCAGTTTGAATGTGCTGAAAAGTTATGGTGCGAAAATCATACAACGCGCCTGGATTTGGTTACCATCCGATTATCGAGCCATGTTTCAAGAATGTGAACCATGTTTTAAACATTATAATCGACCATGGCAACAAGATCATATTGATGGACCACCTGGTTTGAAAATTCGCTGTGAAATGTGTAAGAATGGCGTGAAAATGGAGGAAAACTTTCAACCGCCTGTTGGTGAACCATTGACATCTGCAACACGGATTTCACACGTTGAAGATATATTTCTGACTCATCCTTATTTGTATACAAAAGTCAGAAATTTCGATATGTTATTATACTTAACAAAACAACTATTGAAATATGATATTTGGGTGCAACATCTGTATACATATATGATACCCGAATATGCACAACGAATTTGTCAAGTATGGGATCAGTTACCTGAAAACATGAAACAATTAGGTTCGGGTGTTACTGAATATATAAACAAATCATACAATTTTTAATATTTATTTATTGTAAAAAATATTTCATATACATTTATTGTAAAAAATATTTCATATACAAAACATTTATTGTAAAAAATATTACATATACATTTACTGTGAAAATATTTTGTATTCATACTTATATTTTAAAAATAAAGAACAATAGTTATTTACATATATGTGTTATTTATTTGAAAAAAAAACCTTATCTTACAGATTATCAAAAAAAGATTGTTTAAACAATATCAGATTCTTGAATCCAGCTGTTGGTATCCGATGGGAAACCAAGCCACTTGACCAATACTTTCCCATCACGTCTCTTCAGAATTCGTTCCACGAGGTACACATCAGGACATTTAACTTTCTGTAGTTCATACTCGTAAAAGCTGCCTCGGATAGGCCGTTGATTGATATCTTCAAGTAGATATGTGACCGGATTTGTATGTTTAACTTTGACGATTTTAAAAATTTCCGTAGACCAATTCGGTGTGTAGACTTTTTCAAAGATTGATTTAAATTTACTAATTCGAACAAAGTCGTTAACCTTATACTTGGCTGCACCAGCAATTTTTATATTACTGTATACATTAGATAATAAATATGCTTCATTATCAGCAGTGACATCTCGTGGAGCCATTTTGATTATACGATGCTTTGTTCTATTATATTCATCAACTAAATCGTTAATTAATTGCAACCATTTATTATTACCGTTTAGAGAAAAAGCACGCCAAAGTTTATTCTTAATGGTACGATTAAAACGTTCAACGATTGAAGCTTTTAACGTACTATACGTAGAATAATGATTAATATTATGTTTTTCCATTAACGCCTTAAAGTTACTATTAAAAAATTCTTGGCCGTCGTCTGTTTGAAGGTGCGTCGGTGTGCGCTTGCTCTGTTTGAATATTGATTCCATGGCAGCAGTAACAAGCGCTCCAGATTTATCTTTTACCGGTACAGTCCAAGCATACTTCGAAAATGTGTCAATAGCTGTCAACAGGTACCTATATCCATGATTTTCTTTCGCATAAGCACCCATTTCAACAAGATCAGCCTGCCATAAATCATCGATACCCTTAGTTATAACACGACGCCTTTTGAAATTTTTACTAGCCGGTTTGTGTAATTCGCTTACAACTTGTTCTTTAACTTTACTCATCTTGAACTGTTGGCATGGTATTTACAGTGAGTTGCTTATATAGGTTCGAAATAAATTGTATTTTATTTTCTAATTGCTTAAATTTAACGTGAAATTCCTCTTTAAATACCGCATTTGCAGTAGTTTCCATTACCATTTTCAACTCATTATCCATGTTCTCCAAATGACTAAGTTTTGCGGTCACAATTGATTCAAATTGTTTATGTGAATTTTCAAGTGTTGTCATACCGTCCGAAATTTTAGCAAGCGCTTCATTAAGAAAAGCCAAGTTAACAGCATCAGCTTTACGTTTTGGTGTGCGAACGTTTGTCAGACGTTTACCTTTCATATCGTAATCACCATTCGTTGTTAAATTAATGGAAGCGGCCTTTCCGCCACTGCTGAATCGACCGAATTTGTCAACGCTCATGTTTGAAATGACTATCTAATCAGGTTGATCACCTGTATTTATTCTATTACATCAGCCTCACGCAATTCCTCTAAAATGGCTTGTATCTCATTTTGATGATTGGTGTGTCCAGCTTGCTGTGATGCAACCAGTAATATTAGCCTATCGATAAGTTCGTCTATATAATTCCAATAACGATAATCAATCGTTTGATTAGCATCATAATGCATTAAACCGGAACCGGTTGGTTGTCGTTTGGGTGTTGACGTGTACCTTGGTGACGATGGAAAAAGTTTTTTTATAATTATTCTATACTTATAACTTTGATTTGAATTAACTGGTGCATTAATATTATAACTTCTTTTATGCGCATTAGTACTTTTTAAAATGGTCTCATAAGTATCTAAATCCGACTCTGTGTATACATGATGATTTGGATATTTTTTAAACATTAACTCAAAGAGACCTTCAGTGCCGGGGTAAACGATGTTGTTAATAATAAAATTATCATCAATTATATCCAATTCAGAATTACCAATCATCCATTTATTTGTTCGCTCATCTATACGCGGTCCATAGGTACGATCAAGGGTTCTTTTAGCTCTACGTGTGGTTGCTAACGTGAGATATTTTTCAGCTAGTGCACCAACATAGGGTTTTGCTGTAGGTTGACTACTTTGTTCCATCACATAAGGTGTTGCTGTTGGTTGACTTGTTGTAGGTTGACTACTTTGTTCCATAAGCGTTGACCTAAATATCTCAGTATCATCATCATCGTTACTAAGAAAACGTGATTTTATATCGATATCAGAATCAGTTGAAAGACGTGCTTTTTTAATTTTAGGTTTTTCATCTTTAAGCAAGAAACTTTTTATTGGTTCGTTTCTTATTTCAGCAGCTAGTTCCTTAAGTGGCTCCGTTATTGACTTAAATGATTCTTGTAAATTTTTTTCTCGTTTAAACTGACTATCTTTGAGCGCACGGTATTTGGCGCGTATAGATTTTGTAGCATTGATGATTTTTCGTTTCAGCTCCCGTTCGCTATCCATAGTGTGTGCGTGCTTAGGCTATTACAGTTTACTAGCAAATGTGCAGTGTGAACGTGTACACAGCCATTTTATAGCTTTCTCGAACCGAATTGATGAACTGAACAGAGATTTCGGTCGAACTGCACACTATTTCGGTCGAACCGCACACTATTTCGGTCGAACCGCACACGTTTTCGGTCGAACCGCACACTATTTCGGTCGAACCGCACACTATTTCGGTCCAACCGCACTGCATCAGTAGGTATGGGGCCACTTGGCAACGCAGTGTAATTGCCTATATTCAGGGGCAAGTATTTGAATATTGATGCTGAGTAAGTATAGTATCATCTAGCAATGAACTATATGTAAATGGTAAAATGAGTTAGTCTGTTTCGGTTCGAAACACAATGGTATTTCATATAGAAATAATTTATAAGTTATTGATCAGTTTTTAATTTGAATAAAGATATCGAAATTTTTACGATACCTTCCGCTATTCAACTCACTGTCTTTATCTATAACCAAAAAGTTGAACCTTTCACGCCAACATTCATTGCAAATTTCTTTGAACTGATCGAATGACATGTCACTACCTACATGTTCTTGGAAAACATGTTTGATATTAGTTAAATCTTGTTTAAATAAAACTAGTAAATTAGCATTATCCCTAAGTAATTGTTTTGGTATGAAACTGTATGTCTGACAAAGATAGAAGACTGAAACATCTTTATGACGTCCCATACTGAAATATGCTCTAATATTATTTTGTTTATCCGTTGCAACATCGTCAAATATAAAAATTGAATTATTTTTTACATCTTCTGGTTCTATAACATCATCATTATTAGAAAAAGTAAAATATCCTAAACCCCTTATTGGTTTGAGAACGCGTTTCAGATACTCATACTTTGGTTGGCAGAGTGATTTTGAATAGAGATAAACATTTTCAAAACTTAATCCATTCGAATGTTCTAATAAATTTAATAAAATGCTAGTCTTGCCACACCCCGAAGGACCAGTGATTATACATCTTATACTATCCGGTAATAAGGGGCCATGCCTTTTTTTAGCTAATGTGGTTGACACAAAATACATATTTTTGATTGGTAGTTCAACATCTTGTTTTACGTAACGCATTTTTAACGCTACTGATTTATTATATAAGCGCTAACCCCCTTATATACTTACGCGCAGTAGTCATCATGAATCACTACAGCGTGGATCGGCGCACCTTAGGTCTTGAATGTATACTCGTCAACAATGAATTTAATTGTTGCAGTGATCCACAAGTTACCGACAACAATGAAATTAAATGGTTTAACGATTCTGATGAACCATTGTTGTCAATAGTTTTTAGTCATATTGAAAAGGATGATGTTATGCATCTATGTATTATAATTTCTAATTGTTGTGAAAAGAGGATTTATTTGATTGAAAGTGATCAAAATTGTAAATTAGCTGTTCATGAAATTGATTCTTTTCAATTTTTCATGAATCTATAAATAGCTCGAATCAAATATTATCAGCATTCAGTTCTAATGTTACGTCACAACCGGCAACAACAACGAAGTGGTCGTGGACTTGTTAATTCATTAATTAACAAATTACCGTTCGAACTTCACATACCCGGCTATCAGTATTGTGGACCGGGTACAAAATTACAAGAAAGATTAGCAAGAGGTGATACGGGAATCAATAAATTAGACGAAGCTTGTAAGGCACACGATATCGCTTACTCGCAAAGTAAAAATCTCTCTGATCGACATAAGGCGGATTTAGTTTTAGCAAACGCAGCCTGGGATCGATTTAAATCTTCAGACGCAAAATTTGGTGAAAAAGCTGCTGCGTGGGCCGTAACAAACGCAATGAAAGCTAAAGTAAAACTTGGTATGGGTGTGAACAAAAAGGCTACACTCGGTCAAGTGCGAAGAAGTGTACGTGGTACCGTTAAAAAATTAAAACGTGAACCAATTAATAATGCTGTAAAGCTTGCTCTTAAAGCGGCTAAAGTTGCAGCTAGGGGTAAAAAAATTAAAACACCACGTATTATTCCAATACCTAAAACGGGTGGTGTTCTACCATTTTTACGGCACTTTCGGCAGCTGGTGCGCTAGCCGGAGGTGCATCAGGAATTGCGAAAGCTATTAATGATGCTAAAGCGGCACAAAAACAGTTGAATGAAAGTGAACGCCATAACCGAACAATGGAGGCTATTGCTATACGTAATGGCCGGGGTTTGTATATAAAACCATATAGAAAAGGATTAGGATTATACTTGCAACCGTATCCAAAAAACTTACAATGAAATTGCCCGAGCGGGCACTAACAGATAGAGATTTACGTAAATATGCGAAATATTTACCCCATTTTCGTGGTGTATTTATGCGTGATAATTTACCCAAACGTGGACCGTGGTATAATAAATGCGGTATTTTAAATTTAGATAGTTCTACCGGACCTGGTACTCATTGGACCTGTTACTGGAAAAATGGGAATCAGGTAGATTATTTTGATAGTTTTGGTAATTTAAAACCATCGCTTGAAGTGGCTCGCTACCTTAGTGGAAATAATATTACATATAATTATAATAAATATCAAGATTATAATTCCTATAAGTGTGGTCATTTATGTTTAAAGTTTCTTTATAATAAATATTACGGTGATGGTGATAAATATTTATAAAAGAAATCAACTCTCACGTATACCTGACATTTCAAAAGACGAAGTCATGGCGTTCACATTAACTTTATCGGGAAATACTTCTATACTCATTGTACACTATTTTCCGGCAATTCAACTTAGAAGTCAATATGAGTGTGCTCTATTAGATTTTCAAGTATACAATTCAATTCCCAATGTAACTGTTAAAAATAATTTATTACATTACGGTGATAATAATGTAATATCATTTCCTACCGGCATCTTTGAAATAGATGATTTAGCTACATATATAAACAAAACTATTTACGACAAGTATGGCAATATAATATATAACAACGAAAATGATAAACCATACATACATCTAAGGGCTAATAATAACACATTCAAATGCGAAATAATTAGCAATAAAGCTATTGATTTCACTAAACCTAATACAATTGGTTCACTTTTAGGGTTTACTAAACGGATATTGGAACCACACAAGCTTCACTCATCTAATGAGCCTGTCAGTATTATGAAGGTGAATGCAATACGCATTGAATCTAATATTACGAGTAATGCTTATATGAATGGTATGCTAGCTCACACACTTCACGAATTTTCACCTCTTGTTGCGCCAGGGTATAAAATAGTTGAGGTACCGCGAAATATAATCTATTCACCAGTAACCGTTAGAGAGTTAACATCTCTTTCGCTGAAAATTGTCGATCAAGACGGTGATTTGGTAGACTTTCGCGGTGAAACAATCACAGTACGTTTGCATTTGAGACCATGTTAATTTACAATCTGGAGCAACCCGCCGCTAGGGTATATAATAGAGGGTTTTTACAGCCTGAGCTCATTCAGTTGAATACCATTAAACGTAAAGCATTTAAGCAACAGCGTATTTCACCTGAACGTTTAGCATTTCTTGAAGCATTGGGTCACAAAGTTAAAAGAAAATGGTATACAGCGACGTATTAAATATTCCTGGTGGCTCACAAATTGATGATAGCATTGTAATATAATGCCCGCTACTGTACCCACTTTTTAACAATATAGTAACATATTGTAAACTTATTGTTGAACACAACTGTATCGATTAATCTAGAAAACGAATAGTTAAAAGTGGAATAAAGAAGTCTTTTGATTAAATCGCTAAGTCAGCGAAACGTTAAAAATTGGAAATCGAACGATCAATGCGCGAGGCAAGGGGAATACCATGGCTAGCTTGGCTTGAGGCCCAGAGACGGGTCGATATAGATTCATTCCGTATTTAGATTTCGTGATATTCATTCCGTACTTAGATTCCGTACTTAGATTTTGTAATGTAATTCCATAGTTAGATTCGGTGTTGAGATACCGTAATGTAATGTTGTAAAGTACTTTTAAAAATGTAAAGTCATTTTGTGTAGTGTGTTGTGTATCCCTCCAGGAGAGAGGTAATATGTATTTCCTTCCCTAACAATATCTCTTTGTGTGTGTAGTCTGATCCGTGGACGCACTTTGATTTTTGATATAATGATTAATTTTCTGTAATTATTAAAAATTTGAGTAAATTTTATGAAAGAATGTTGTATCATACACGGATCAGTCTACTCACACACGTTTTAATTTCAATTAAGATTTTATATTGTATTTCTTACTATTGAAGCTTAAATTTCATTGTTTTAATATAATAACAAATTATTGAAGTTTCTGCTTTAAAAATAAATTCATGTTTTGCAATGTTCTACAATATTGTTCCCATTTCTAATAGTTCGCGCGAATGATTGTTTTGACGCTCGGTATAGGTATATACACAAATATATGATTTTTTGTAAACTATTTAATTTTAATATAATAAACCTTTATTTTATTGTTAACTGATAACAATTGTTTTATTTAGAAATTCGACTAATTATAGTACACGCTACCTTATATATCTTATAAGTATTCAAACATATTTATCCCTGTTTAGGCTTAATCTTTTACATATGGGGGTGTCGGTGGAGTAGTTCGAATCAACCACTGAAACCACCCCTTCCTTACAACCCCCAATATATTACATTTATGGTGGCACCAGTGGTATCTTAAGTCAACCACCCAGCCACCTACCTCCGTATTTTACAAATATGGTGGCGTCGGTGGAATAGTTCAAATCAATCACTGAAACCACCCTAATCTTTTACCTCATGTATTTTACATATGGTGGCCAGCGTTTGGGATTATCGAAAATACTCCCACATCGCTGCTTAGATGCTGGTGAATGTAAACCAGTCGAAATTCATTTTTCCCATTTAATTAATACAAATTCAAATGACCTCCCTATTTTTTTTTCAACTGTACCTTATACCATTGGAATAGGAAAATCAGTAAGGAATGGAAAGAAATTTTTCATAAAATTTAAACAACACAATACATTAATATGTTTTTTTTTTAAGTTAAATTTTATTGTAATTCTGGAAAATATAGTAAACGCGCTAATTCAAGATAAAATTAGTAAACGTGTTCGTTGTGAATTATTTTAAGGATAACCGTCTGAAAAAAAAAATTAGTATCATTTGTTAGTTACTTATGTGCAAAAAGATTAGTAAAATATTTATGTTTACCATGAGATTAAAAATTTTAAGTAAAGTTATTTTAACGGGAAATTGTATAGTTATATGTAGATACTGAGTTAGACAAACAAGGAATTTTGACTATTGGTATCGAATAGGATAAGGATTTAATCAAACATAATAGGGATTTAATTTAAAAGTCGGGATATGGTAAACAGATTTCAAATTGATAAAAATGCAAATATTAGTTTTTAAAAAAAAAAAAAAAAAAATTTATAATCAAAATAGTTGAATAAACGGTAATCATCGTTAATGATGGAATTGTTAAAAAGTTAGGAACGTTTTCAAATCGCAATCAAATTAATCGAAGTTAGAATTGTAATAATGGGGGTCACATTTAAATTAAAAGGAAGTTTTTGTCCTGATTTTCTTTGTAGTCAGTTGAATTTGAAATAGACAGCCAAATCGTAAGCATTTTGGGAAAATATTTTTCAAGAAAAATTTGTTTGTAATCGACAAGTAAATTATCAAAACGAAGTAGTTATCGTTCATTTACTTTCTGCCCTAAGTAAGTTTTGCGTGATATAGTTTTGTCAAAAGAATAAGCCGTTTTATAATTATTATTAGAGGCTTGAAAATCGAAAAAATTATGCTGAAATAAAGAAAATAAGTATATAAAAGAAAAATTATTGTTAAGAAATGTTTCAATTAAAGTACATAATTGGCTAAGTATTTAACTTGATCAAATATAATTTTAATGTAAAAGTTTGGTTTCCTAAATACTTTATGCTGTTAGAAAATTCCCAATTTAGACAATTTTGCAATTGTGAGCTATTATCAGGATTATTGTTTTGAGGCACCATTGAATCGAATGAGTATTTCTGGACACAAACCATTAATAAACCTTCATAAGAATTAAGTACAACTATTATTATTATTATTCTAACATGAAGGTCATTTTAATAAGTTTATTTATTAATTTAATGATGGAAATGATTATGACTTACGAGATTCAATCTCCATGTATTAATAAGGGAATATGGATGTCATCAATACCTAATGTTCGATTGACTGATTCTGTACATAATCATCTAGTAAAAATTACAAAAACATCATTCAGAATTCCTCCTATAGAGAATATTTTTGATTTACAAGAAAAGACTCCTCTGATTATGGACCCAATATTCAAAGAACTTATAAATACAATAACTCTGATTGAGTCAACAACAATTTCAATCACACCAAAGGAAGAAAAACATCAAAAATCAAAAAGATTTCTAGATCATGGTTTGTTGCCTTTTATTGGATGGATTCAACAAAAATTATTTGGAATTTCCACTACCTCAGATCTTGATGATTTACGAATTACGTCAAATGATTTAAGTTCATTTGTTGATTCGATTCATTCACAAGTAGTGGATCAAAATTCTATAATTAAGCATCTAATTACAACCACCACTAATCTTAACTATCAAATAAACCTAACACAATACTCAATAAATGATTTAATAAGCAATCAGATGAAATTCACACAATACACTCAAGAGTTTGAAAACTCAATTAATAAACACTTCTCCTATTTAGAAAATGCATTTAGAATACTAATAAGTTATATCAATAATGGATTTATAATTCTCAATAAAAATCAAATTTTTCAGTTAACACTACGAATGTGTAAGACAGGTTATCTTGATGAAAGAGTTATTGATGAAATAACTTTAACCAAAATATTAAAAGAATTAAAAAGCAATTTAACCAAGAGTAATTATGACTTATCAATAGACATAGAAGAATTAAAACTTTATTATTGGCATAAACTTGTTCACTGTTTTGATATAGAAAATAAGATTTTAATAATAATTGCAATTCCCCTAATCAATTTGAATTTTAAATATGGATCTATAATGAAAATTAAAAAAATACCAATATTAATATCAAATGAATTCCATCATGTCGAAAATTTAGAAGAAGGATATTATTTAAGTATCAAAAACATAATATATAAATTAAATGAATTTGATCATAATTGTATTGGAGATTCTAATAATGACTTATCTGGATGCTTGATAACTTTAAGAACACTGAATGCCATTGAAAGAAAATCATGTCCTTACTTATTAATAATGGGAAGCGGCATTGAAGAATTAAAGCAACAATGCAAATTAACAATTATAAGATCTGGAGTTCCAAAATGGATCCAATTAAATTCTTCAGATTGGTATTTAACAAAAGAATCAACTGATTTATCATTATTCAATTCACAATCAGGTTTTCAAGAGTTAATTAAAATAAACAATACAAATCACACACATATCATCCATTTAAATTGCAATGAAAAAATAATTGATTATACATATTTGGGAATTCAGAATAAATATCTATGCATCGATAAAAACTCCATGACAAGTATAAATCCTATTGTTGCTTTTCATTATATAAATTTAAGTAACATTATACTAACAAATAAAAATTTCATTCAACTACCAAAACTGGATTATCATCAACAATACTTAAACACGAGTCTTAATCCAATTGACTTTTCTCATGATTGGAAAATAATTAATGAGATTGAAAAGAAAAAGGATAAAAAAGCTCCCATCATTCATTGGTCATCTCCATACCATTCAATATGGAAATTCATATTGTGGTCTTTAATCGGATTTATAACATTAATAATTATAGTAATAATTTTAAGAAAAATCAGTCCTATTCTTGGATTTACTTTGGGAACAAAGTTTATTCCAATGACAATAGCAAACGCAAGTTATATCCAAACCCGAAATCCCAAGAACAAACCCATGACCCAGATCAATTAAAGAGGCTCAATGAAGTGGAAAAAGTGAATTAAAGACTTAAATAATTGGACATTAAGTGTTATAGTTAAGATTAAAAAAAAAAAAATTTAAAAAAATTAGTACATAAGCGTATCTATGAAAATAATGTAGTTTTGGAAATGTTAACGGTGTTCCATTTTGAAGAAAAAGAATTTATGAATTGAAATATTTTAATTGGTAACTATTTTGATTGTTTGAAGTATTTGACAATTTCTGACGAAAATACGTACATAAATACGCTTACGAATGAATTTTGAATTATTTTAAGGATTTCAAAAAAGTATTAAATAATAGAGTAATTGAGTAGAAAAAATCATTTAAATAGGGTTCTTGATCATAATTCAAATTAAGATTTTTATTTGAATAATCGATTTTTAATAGAAAGTAAACGTAAATTGAATTTTTAATGAAAGAAATTATTTTAAACCTGATATTGAATACACGGATTTTTATTTAAATATCCCAAAAAAAACATGAAAGAAAACAATCTTTCATAAAAAGCAAGAGTACAGATATTTTTTCTAATTTCCATACTTATAAAGTATTTTATTATATTTCTTAGAAAGAAGATTTGATTTTAAAGAAAAATAATATATTTCAGCTAATTGATTAAAGTATAAAGAATTGCATTTGAGTATGATCTGGTTAAGGTATAACGTGAATGATTACATAATAAAATTAAAGGAAAGAGATTAGTAATCGTAATAGTGAAAAACAATTTAGTTTTTTTAAAGTTGGAATAATTGGGCAGGGACTAATAATAATTTTTTTTTAGAAAGAAATAAGGATTATTTTTATTTAAAACAATTACATATTTACTTTAATTATATGAATTGTATTGTATTATGCATAATAAAAGTGAAGTTTTTAGATTTGAACTGTCACAAATAATTAATAGCAAACATTAAGGAGTAAAGAGAATTATCAAAAATTACGATTTGGATTTTTGAAAGAAAAGAAATTATTCACTTTTGTTATGTCACGTATCTAATTAGGGATTTTAATTTTATTTTGAAAATTTTAGGTAATTTAAAAAAAAAAATTTGTATTGAGCATGTATTCATATTTCTAATTGAAATTGAGATAGAATAAAAAGTTAATTTTTCTTTCCAAACCTGAACGAAAAATTAACTTTCATTTTAAGGGGGAGGAAGTGTAATATAATGCCCGCTACTGTACCCACTTTTTAACAATATAGTAACATATTGTAAACTTATTGTTGAACACAACTGTATCGATTAATCTAGAAAACGAATAGTTAAAAGTGGAATAAAGAAGTCTTTTGATTAAATCGCTAAGTCAGCGAAACGTTAAAAATTGGAAATCGAACGATCAATGCGCGAGGCAAGGGGAATACCATGGCTAGCTTGGCTTGAGGCCCAGAGACGGGTCGATATAGATTCATTCCGTATTTAGATTTCGTGATATTCATTCCGTACTTAGATTCCGTACTTAGATTTTGTAATGTAATTCCATAGTTAGATTCGGTGTTGAGATACCGTAATGTAATGTTGTAAAGTACTTTTAAAAATGTAAAGTCATTTTGTGTAGTGTGTTGTGTATCCCTCCAGGAGAGAGGTAATATGTATTTCCTTCCCTAACAATATCTCTTTGTGTGTGTAGTCTGATCCGTGGACGCACTTTGATTTTTGATATAATGATTAATTTTCTGTAATTATTAAAAATTTGAGTAAATTTTATGAAAGAATGTTGTATCATACACGGATCAGTCTACTCACACACGTTTTAATTTCAATTAAGATTTTATATTGTATTTCTTACTATTGAAGCTTAAATTTCATTGTTTTAATATAATAACAAATTATTGAAGTTTCTGCTTTAAAAATAAATTCATGTTTTGCAATGTTCTACAATATTGTTCCCATTTCTAATAGTTCGCGCGAATGATTGTTTTGACGCTCGGTATAGGTATATACACAAATATATGATTTTTTGTAAACTATTTAATTTTAATATAATAAACCTTTATTTTATTGTTAACTGATAACAATTGTTTTATTTAGAAATTCGACTAATTATAGTACACGCTACCTTATATATCTTATAAGTATTCAAACATATTTATCCCTGTTTAGGCTTAATCTTTTACATATGGGGGTGTCGGTGGAGTAGTTCGAATCAACCACTGAAACCACCCCTTCCTTACAACCCCCAATATATTACATTTATGGTGGCACCAGTGGTATCTTAAGTCAACCACCCAGCCACCTACCTCCGTATTTTACAAATATGGTGGCGTCGGTGGAATAGTTCAAATCAATCACTGAAACCACCCTAATCTTTTACCTCATGTATTTTACATATGGTGGCCAGCGTTTGGGATTATCGAAAATACTCCCACATCGCTGCTTAGATGCTGGTGAATGTAAACCAGTCGAAATTCATTTTTCCCATTTAATTAATACAAATTCAAATGACCTCCCTATTTTTTTTTCAACTGTACCTTATACCATTGGAATAGGAAAATCAGTAAGGAATGGAAAGAAATTTTTCATAAAATTTAAACAACACAATACATTAATATGTTTTTTTTTGAAGTTAAATTTTATTGTAATTCTGGAAAATATAGTAAACGCGCTAATTCAAGATAAAATTAGTAAACGTGTTCGTTGTGAATTATTTTAAGGATAACCGTGTGAAAAAAAAAATTAGTATCATTTGTTAGTTACTTATGTGCAAAAAGATTAGTAAAATATTTATGTTTACCATGAGATTAAAAATTTTAAGTAAAGTTATTTTAACGGGAAATTGTATAGTTATATGTAGATACTGAGTTAGACAAACAAGGAATTTTGACTATTGGTATCGAATAGGATAAGGATTTAATCAAACATAATAGGGATTTAATTTAAAAGTCGGTGTGACGTTGCAAGTCAGCAACACACGCTATTTTCAAAAAAAAAAAAAAAAAAAAAAAAAAAAAAAAAAAAAAAAACGTCAGTCATTTCTTATAAAATTATATCTAGTCATTATTCACTTGAATACATTTAGCATTATTTTAATTTGGAATCAAAAAAAGGGGGTAAATAACAAATAAAATCACACACACTCAAGATTAGAAACTAAAATAATTAAATCTAATGATAATCCTAAATCTAATAACAATAATAACTAACCTAAAATCCTAAACCATGCAAAAATTAATAAAATGAATAATCACAAAAAATAAATTTTTGAAATATTTTTCCTTTTGAATGGAACATCACATTGGTCGAATTTGTCTGGGACATCCAGTAGATTGGAAAAAGATAAAATAAACTAAAATTATGAAAAAGACCAAATTATTTGTAGTGGTCAAGCTGATCGATCGATATTATTCAACGATTACATAACTTAGTAAACAGCAAAATAATTATGGTATGGTGAGCAGGACATTACGATGACCATTTTTGCTCGGGTCACTTGATTTTCGTCTGGCGATTGAAACGGAACGAACCAAAAATTATACACATTACCAATATTTTAACAATCAAGGGAGTGGTCCATCAGTCTCGATGTGTAGCATCATACCTCGTGGCGAATAAAATCGATCGATCGGCACCAAATTGAATCTGTAAGTTTCATTTCAATTACATATTTATCCGTTAATTTCTAAGCCATCCTTACAAAATATTGGTGTTGGTTTCAGCGTTATTATAATTAAAGGTATTTGATTCGGTGCTTACATGTCAAATTTGGGCCCAAGCGTCCGGTTAATATTTTAATTATATTATAAAAATTACTGGATCTGTAACAAACATTTCCGCAGTTTAAATAGCTCAATTCACAATCTTTTGGTGAATGTTTTATACCTGGTGTCCGCCTTGATTTGGCTGTTAATCGCTGAAAACAATACCATAATATTCGTTTAGTACCTTATCAGTTTGTAAATTGAAATAATTCAGTACTCACGTTTTGAGCCGGTACCTCATTTAGGGGGCCGTTCGATAAAATTTCAATATTTGGATGAAAATTAATAAAATCATTGGGTCTGTAACAGTAATAAATTCGTGTTTAGTACCTTGATCAGCATAACAGATACGGAAATTTCAGTACCTTGCCCACTTCATTAGTGATCTATCTGAAAAAAAAAAAAGAAAAAGCCAAATAGAGTAACACGATTGATATCAAACTTAAATTGTACCTAATCGATGATTATTCAAATCTCCATTTGAATAGTCATCGAAACTAACATTACTCATCGCAGTTTTATTTACAAAATGGCGACAATGCGGTCTCGCTACTTCGATTTTTGAATCAGTTCAATGGGATACCGTATTGTCGAATCAAAGATTGGTTCGTTCATGGATCATTCCTTAAATAGATTACACATAAGGGTCATGATCCATTAACACATTATAAGTTTTTTTGTGTTTAGTTTTTTTTGTAAAATTTAAAGAATTATAATTTTATTGAAGAATTATTCGAATATTTGTTAAACTAAAATTGACTATTTGTATTTATCACAACACACTTGGTTAAATAAATTGATTTATTGTAAAAAGGATACACCTGTTTGATCTGTTAGATACCCGAATAACACACACCTTTTCAGATAAAGAAAAAAGACACAAAACCAAAATAGGAAAAAAAGCATTACTTACCGAGTTCATCTCGACTATACGTTACACGACTTAATATCTTCAAACACGAAGTCAAACGATTCCACTGCGCGTAAAAGACCGAAGATTTGGATGAAACCAAATCTAATAAATAAAACAAGAAGATATCGTGTCGTACACAGCGAGTACAATATTACTTACACACGTATTCGCACACCCGTCCGCCGAGAGAACAACCACGTAGCAGCGCCTCTCGATTGACTTAGCAACATTGCCATCCAAACAAACCAGTAACAGACAACTGCTTGTATACGCCACTATCCGGTAGATGGTGACATATACACCGCGGCAAAGACATCGATCATAGGTCGATCAAGATATGTATATATAGTCAAAAAGGGGTACATTTTTGGTAGCAGAGCGTGGTTTTTTCTCTCGATTACGCGGTCATTGATTAGTATCTGACAGATTCAATTGGAGCTAATACTACTTTAAATTTTGTTTTCTTTTTTCATATTACACAATCAAAAATACGAGACCGGACCACTCCCACTCGACTCAGACGAATATATACCGATTAAGACAAAGGAATAGTACTTACCTAGTATATCAGAAATGCCAGACACACGGAGCCAAGGGGCCAGACCAAAGGAGGTACCCGAACCGCCAGCTGACCGCCCTTCAACAGCCGAAGGTGGACCGACCCCGTTGAGCAGCAGTGCCAATCCACTTCGTCAGCACATACGGCAACAGACCACTCTCAATCAACATGTCACCACGGAATTGGAAGCACTGTCGACCCAGGTCCATGCTCTGCGACAACAACTTAGGGATCAACCACCATCTTCAGATGAAATACATCCAGATGTTACCTCAGAACTTAGAAGATTTCACGCCTCAATAGCCGCCATTCAACAGGAAATGGAGTCACTCAGATTACGAATTGGGTTCAACGTACCACAGGTATCCGCACCAGCTCAACCACAGGCGACCCCAGTGAACAAAGTCGACGTAACATATACCATCAACGCCTCCCATTATTTGGACAGCATACCCGTGAGTGACGGTAGTAGTGCGCGACAGCTCGTTGACTTTTTGCAAGCCGTGGAGACTGTATTAATGCGCCGTTTGTTTGATGAGCATGCCTTCCTACGACTGGTTTCACAGCGATGTTCGGGAGCCCTTCTAGATTGGTGGATTCCGAACCTTGAACATTTCACTACGTGGTCGGCATTCAAGAGAGGTTTAATCAGAGACCTCATTGGACCGGTGCAATTATCGTTCCTCATGACAGCTCTGATATTCAGAAATCAACTCCCGACTGAAAGTTTCAGGGCATATGTGACCGACATCAAAACGAAGGCGACGGTTTTAGAGGTGCCGATGGACGAGTGCCAAGTGGTATCGTCAATTTGGTTGCGACGAAATCTAAGTACGCTGGAGACCTGCCGTGTCCAACAACCACCCACGACCTATGCAGAGCTGGCCACCATGGTAACCAATCTGGAGTTATATCTGGAACAACAGGCCTTGCTGTTACAGGCGGAGCCGACAACAATAACCAAACCTAAACCGACAAAAAACTAGGTAAGACTAGATTTACTAATGACGACTTTACGACTACTTTACCGTGTTCGACTGACGTAAGACGTATGCGTCCACGCAAAAGCCACTACCACCAGTTATTGTCACGTATGAAATCACAGCCATCAGAACATTCACTACCTGTGCTAGACGTGTCTGTCGGTCCGCTTAGACTTAGATGCCTTGTTGACACTGGAGCCAGTCACTCGTTCGTTTCTCACCAAGCTGCCAAACTCATCCAGACGTCAAAGGCTGGGCGTATCCGATCGGCCAACTGTACCATACGTTTGGCCGACGGAGCTCTCCAAAATATTAAACAATCTCTGGAAACAAACATAAAGATTCATGATTTCACATGGAAATTTAAGTTATTAATTGTTCCAAAACTTACATTTGACGTCATAATTGGGGTTGGTGATTTACGGCGAATGACTGCGACCATCTCTTTTGACGCGCGGGAGATCCGATACGCCTTCACTGACGCCTCTACACCATTTAATATAAAAACTCAATCTTATTTGAACACTATGCACGTTAATCCTCAATTATCACTTAATCAGGCACAAAAACTACAGGAATTATTAACAAGGTATGATGACACACTTACCGAGAAGATCGGACGAGTTCATGGATACCAATACCACATCCATCTCGTTGATCCCTCTCCTGTGCGACGGTCTCCATACCCGCTCAATCCGATTCTATCGCGGGCAATGGATGATCACGTACAGGAACTGTTGAAACAGGGGGTAATTGAACCAAGTGTGTCTAGTTATGCCTCGCCGGCATTTTTAATTAATAAAAAGGATGGCGGTAAGCGACTTATAATTGACTACCGAGAAGTCAATAAACGTATCCGATACGATTCATTCCCCACACCATCTTTAGAAACCTTTTTTCACGCCTTGAGTGGGTCTACCGTTTTCTCCACGATTGATCTAACAAAGGCTTTCTATCAAATTCCGCTAGCGCCTGATTCTAAACCGATTACCACCTTTGTTACTCCGTCCGGGGCTTATCAGTTTACATCGGTCCCGTTTGGCCTCTCTGTTTCGCCGGCAAGTTTGAATAGGATAATCCTTGACATTTTTTCGGACCTCAAGTACTCGTTCGTAGTTTGTTATTTTGATGACTTATTAGTACACTCAAAATCTTACGACGAACACCTTCGGCACCTGGAGGAAGTTTTTGATCGTTTACGCCAGGTGGGGATGACTGCTAATCCCAGCAAGTCACAATTTGCGTTAACACAAATTAAGTTTCTGGGACACGAAATTTCCAGCAGCGGTGTCCGGGTTGACGCGGACAAAGTGACCGCGATCGAGGCCTTGAGGATGCCGACCAAACTGAAGGAAGTCCGTTCGTTTTTGGGAATGGTAGGATTTTTTTCCCGTTTCATTCGCGACTTTGCCACCATAGCGGCCCCCCTGAATGACTTGAAACGGAAAGGAGTCAAATTTAACATGGGACCAAAACAAATTGAGGCTTTTAATAACTTAAAACGTGCATTGACAGAGGCGCCCGTGCTCGCGTACGCGGATTATTCACGCCCCTTTATTTTACAAACAGACGCGTCACAAATTTCTATCGCCGCGGTTTTACTTCAGCCCTATGACGACGGGCTCCGCCCCGTACACTTCGCATCACGACGTCTTACGAACCCGGAAACGCACTATGCAACTTATGAGTTGGAAGCTCTTGCTGTGGTGTGGGCCATGGAAAAGTTTAAAATTTATTTACTTGGCACAAGGTTCACACTACAGACGGACTCTGCTGTTTTCAAGTACTTGCAGACGTCTTCTAAAACAAATGCGAAAGTTACCAGGTGGATATTGTCACTAGCTCGTTTTAACTTTGATGTCGAGCATATCCGTGGCTCGACCAATTGCGTGGCTGATGCGTTGACTCGACTTTTTACGGAAGACGACCAGACGGACGAAACAACGGAAGTAATACAGGATTTTTGCATGATGACTGAGGTACCCACCTTGTTTAAACAACTACGCGATTACCAGCGGGAGGACCCCTCACTGCGACTCCTTTTATCACGTTTAGATCGTGGAGAAAAGGTGACAGGTTTCGGTGTGCGGGATAATCTCCTGGTAAGACGCGTAGGTAAAAAACGACATGTAAGAGCCGTGGTACCTGAAAAAATTCGTAATATGATCCTGTATTATTATCACAATACTCAGACATCCGCCCATCCGGGTATTACGAAGACCTATAGAATAATTAGCAGACACCTATGGTGGCCAGGCCTGTTTAAGGACGTACAAAATTATGTACGTACCTGTATGACGTGCCAGACGTGCAAGGCGGACAACGAGCGACCTGGAGCCCCGCTAGCCAGTTCCATACCCGAGGGGGTCTGGAAGAAATTGTACGTGGACTACGTGGGTCCTTTGGTGACGTCATCGACGGGTTATCGCTTTGGGTTAATAATTGTGGACAGCTTTAGCAAGTGGTTGGAAATCTATCCGACCAAAAATACCACAGCTAAAGTCACAGTGGACAGACTGGAGGATCTATTTACGCGCTTCGGAAGTCCTCGATGTATTATTTCGGACAATGGGCCTTGCTTTAGATCAGCAAAGTACCAGGAGATGCTCTTGAAGTGGGGCATTCGACCGGCCTACACATCTCCATACAAGGCTTCAGGGAACATGGCTGAAAGAATAAATCGCGACATACGTGCCGGTATGGCCACTATCCTTAAAGACTATGCCGCTAGCCATCGTGAGTGGGCGAAATATATCCATTTCATAAAACTATCACATAATTCCCACTTTAGCGAAGCCATCCAGTCATCACCCGCGGAAGTGTTTTTGGGCCGGCCGATCCACCAACCACTGGAACTGATGTGGAACTTAGATCAACTGGTAACTGGGGAACAACAAAAAACCACCCAAGACATTCGTGAAGCGTTAGAGAGAACACACCTGAAAGTGAAAAAGTATTATGATAGGGGAAAACCTACCCATAATCGTTTTAAGTGTGGACAATTAGTGCTACTCAAAAAACGGTATGATAATACTGATCCCACTTTAATTAATAAATTCTTACCTAGGTGGTCGTCACCGAGGAAAATTGTCGCCTTCACAACCCCAGTATCAGTTATCTTAGAAGATCCTGACACGCAAGAAAGGACTCGTGCTCACATCGAGGACTTGAAGCGTTTCTATCCACGGACAACTCCAGCTGGAGCGGCCGTCAACTGACCACGATAAGCCTGTTCACCACCGTTGGCGTCATCACATCAACAACGGATGTAATAACTAAGGACTGAGTACCAATAGTGAGTAGTCGTACGCTAATCCTTACAAATCATGTGGGCAACACAGTACTAAACAGTTAAAACAAAAAAAAATAAATAAAAAGGGGCATAATAACTCATATCAAAAAAAAAAAACAAACCAAAGAGACCAATTCGAAACCGTGTAGATGTTCCATTCCACTTAAGGGGGAGTGAGTGTGACGTTGCAAGTCAGCAACACACGCTATTTTCAAAAAAAAAAAAAAAAAAAAAAAAAAAAAAAAAAAACGTCAGTCATTTCTTATAAAATTATATCTAGTCATTATTCACTTGAATACATTTAGCATTATTTTAATTTGGAATCAAAAAAAGGGGGTAAATAACAAATAAAATCACACACACTCAAGATTAGAAACTAAAATAATTAAATCTAATGATAATCCTAAATCTAATAACAATAATAACTAACCTAAAATCCTAAACCATGCAAAAATTAATAAAATGAATAATCACAAAAAATAAATTTTTGAAATATTTTTCCTTTTGAATGGAACATCACATTGGTCGAATTTGTCTGGGACATCCAGTAGATTGGAAAAAGATAAAATAAACTAAAATTATGAAAAAGACCAAATTATTTGTAGTGGTCAAGCTGATCGATCGATATTATTCAACGATTACATAACTTAGTAAACAGCAAAATAATTATGGTATGGTGAGCAGGACATTACGATGACCATTTTTGCTCGGGTCACTTGATTTTCGTCTGGCGATTGAAACGGAACGAACCAAAAATTATACACATTACCAATATTTTAACAATCAAGGGAGTGGTCCATCAGTCTCGATGTGTAGCATCATACCTCGTGGCGAATAAAATCGATCGATCGGCACCAAATTGAATCTGTAAGTTTCATTTCAATTACATATTTATCCGTTAATTTCTAAGCCATCCTTACAAAATATTGGTGTTGGTTTCAGCGTTATTATAATTAAAGGTATTTGATTCGGTGCTTACATGTCAAATTTGGGCCCAAGCGTCCGGTTAATATTTTAATTATATTATAAAAATTACTGGATCTGTAACAAACATTTCCGCAGTTTAAATAGCTCAATTCACAATCTTTTGGTGAATGTTTTATACCTGGTGTCCGCCTTGATTTGGCTGTTAATCGCTGAAAACAATACCATAATATTCGTTTAGTACCTTATCAGTTTGTAAATTGAAATAATTCAGTACTCACGTTTTGAGCCGGTACCTCATTTAGGGGGCCGTTCGATAAAATTTCAATATTTGGATGAAAATTAATAAAATCATTGGGTCTGTAACAGTAATAAATTCGTGTTTAGTACCTTGATCAGCATAACAGATACGGAAATTTCAGTACCTTGCCCACTTCATTAGTGATCTATCTGAAAAAAAAAAAAGAAAAAGCCAAATAGAGTAACACGATTGATATCAAACTTAAATTGTACCTAATCGATGATTATTCAAATCTCCATTTGAATAGTCATCGAAACTAACATTACTCATCGCAGTTTTATTTACAAAATGGCGACAATGCGGTCTCGCTACTTCGATTTTTGAATCAGTTCAATGGGATACCGTATTGTCGAATCAAAGATTGGTTCGTTCATGGATCATTCCTTAAATAGATTACACATAAGGGTCATGATCCATTAACACATTATAAGTTTTTTTGTGTTTAGTTTTTTTTGTAAAATTTAAAGAATTATAATTTTATTGAAGAATTATTCGAATATTTGTTAAACTAAAATTGACTATTTGTATTTATCACAACACACTTGGTTAAATAAATTGATTTATTGTAAAAAGGATACACCTGTTTGATCTGTTAGATACCCGAATAACACACACCTTTTCAGATAAAGAAAAAAGACACAAAACCAAAATAGGAAAAAAAGCATTACTTACCGAGTTCATCTCGACTATACGTTACACGACTTAATATCTTCAAACACGAAGTCAAACGATTCCACTGCGCGTAAAAGACCGAAGATTTGGATGAAACCAAATCTAATAAATAAAACAAGAAGATATCGTGTCGTACACAGCGAGTACAATATTACTTACACACGTATTCGCACACCCGTCCGCCGAGAGAACAACCACGTAGCAGCGCCTCTCGATTGACTTAGCAACATTGCCATCCAAACAAACCAGTAACAGACAACTGCTTGTATACGCCACTATCCGGTAGATGGTGACATATACACCGCGGCAAAGACATCGATCATAGGTCGATCAAGATATGTATATATAGTCAAAAAGGGGTACATCGGGATATGGTAAACAGATTTCAAATTGATAAAAATGCAAATATTAGTTTTTAAAAAAAAAAAAAAAAATTTATAATCAAAATAGTTGAATAAACGGTAATCATCGTTAATGATGGAATTGTTAAAAAGTTAGGAACGTTTTCAAATCGCAATCAAATTAATCGAAGTTAGAATTGTAATAATGGGGGTCACATTTAAATTAAAAGGAAGTTTTTGTCCTGATTTTCTTTGTAGTCAGTTGAATTTGAAATAGACAGCCAAATCGTAAGCATTTTGGGAAAATATTTTTCAAGAAAAATTTGTTTGTAATCGACAAGTAAATTATCAAAACGAAGTAGTTATCGTTCATTTACTTTCTGCCCTAAGTAAGTTTTGCGTGATATAGTTTTGTCAAAAGAATAAGCCGTTTTATAATTATTATTAGAGGCTTGAAAATCGAAAAAATTATGCTGAAATAAAGAAAATAAGTATATAAAAGAAAAATTATTGTTAAGAAATGTTTCAATTAAAGTACATAATTGGCTAAGTATTTAACTTGATCAAATATAATTTTAATGTAAAAGTTTGGTTTCCTAAATACTTTATGCTGTTAGAAAATTCCCAATTTAGACAATTTTGCAATTGTGAGCTATTATCAGGATTATTGTTTTGAGGCACCATTGAATCGAATGAGTATTTCTGGACACAAACCATTAATAAACCTTCATAAGAATTAAGTACAACTATTATTATTATTATTCTAACATGAAGGTCATTTTAATAAGTTTATTTATTAATTTAATGATGGAAATGATTATGACTTACGAGATTCAATCTCCATGTATTAATAAGGGAATATGGATGTCATCAATACCTAATGTTCGATTGACTGATTCTGTACATAATCATCTAGTAAAAATTACAAAAACATCATTCAGAATTCCTCCTATAGAGAATATTTTTGATTTACAAGAAAAGACTCCTCTGATTATGGACCCAATATTCAAAGAACTTATAAATACAATAACTCTGATTGAGTCAACAACAATTTCAATCACACCAAAGGAAGAAAAACATCAAAAATCAAAAAGATTTCTAGATCATGGTTTGTTGCCTTTTATTGGATGGATTCAACAAAAATTATTTGGAATTTCCACTACCTCAGATCTTGATGATTTACGAATTACGTCAAATGATTTAAGTTCATTTGTTGATTCGATTCATTCACAAGTAGTGGATCAAAATTCTATAATTAAGCATCTAATTACAACCACCACTAATCTTAACTATCAAATAAACCTAACACAATACTCAATAAATGATTTAATAAGCAATCAGATGAAATTCACACAATACACTCAAGAGTTTGAAAACTCAATTAATAAACACTTCTCCTATTTAGAAAATGCATTTAGAATACTAATAAGTTATATCAATAATGGATTTATAATTCTCAATAAAAATCAAATTTTTCAGTTAACACTACGAATGTGTAAGACAGGTTATCTTGATGAAAGAGTTATTGATGAAATAACTTTAACCAAAATATTAAAAGAATTAAAAAGCAATTTAACCAAGAGTAATTATGACTTATCAATAGACATAGAAGAATTAAAACTTTATTATTGGCATAAACTTGTTCACTGTTTTGATATAGAAAATAAGATTTTAATAATAATTGCAATTCCCCTAATCAATTTGAATTTTAAATATGGATCTATAATGAAAATTAAAAAAATACCAATATTAATATCAAATGAATTCCATCATGTCGAAAATTTAGAAGAAGGATATTATTTAAGTATCAAAAACATAATATATAAATTAAATGAATTTGATCATAATTGTATTGGAGATTCTAATAATGACTTATCTGGATGCTTGATAACTTTAAGAACACTGAATGCCATTGAAAGAAAATCATGTCCTTACTTATTAATAATGGGAAGCGGCATTGAAGAATTAAAGCAACAATGCAAATTAACAATTATAAGATCTGGAGTTCCAAAATGGATCCAATTAAATTCTTCAGATTGGTATTTAACAAAAGAATCAACTGATTTATCATTATTCAATTCACAATCAGGTTTTCAAGAGTTAATTAAAATAAACAATACAAATCACACACATATCATCCATTTAAATTGCAATGAAAAAATAATTGATTATACATATTTGGGAATTCAGAATAAATATCTATGCATCGATAAAAACTCCATGACAAGTATAAATCCTATTGTTGCTTTTCATTATATAAATTTAAGTAACATTATACTAACAAATAAAAATTTCATTCAACTACCAAAACTGGATTATCATCAACAATACTTAAACACGAGTCTTAATCCAATTGACTTTTCTCATGATTGGAAAATAATTAATGAGATTGAAAAGAAAAAGGATAAAAAAGCTCCCATCATTCATTGGTCATCTCCATACCATTCAATATGGAAATTCATATTGTGGTCTTTAATCGGATTTATAACATTAATAATTATAGTAATAATTTTAAGAAAAATCAGTCCTATTCTTGGATTTACTTTGGGAACAAAGTTTATTCCAATGACAATAGCAAACGCAAGTTATATCCAAACCCGAAATCCCAAGAACAAACCCATGACCCAGATCAATTAAAGAGGCTCAATGAAGTGGAAAAAGTGAATTAAAGACTTAAATAATTGGACATTAAGTGTTATAGTTAAGATTAAAAAAAAAAAAATTTAAAAAAATTAGTACATAAGCGTATCTATGAAAATAATGTAGTTTTGGAAATGTTAACGGTGTTCCATTTTGAAGAAAAAGAATTTATGAATTGAAATATTTTAATTGGTAACTATTTTGATTGTTTGAAGTATTTGACAATTTCTGACGAAAATACGTACATAAATACGCTTACGAATGAATTTTGAATTATTTTAAGGATTTCAAAAAAGTATTAAATAATAGAGTAATTGAGTAGAAAAAATCATTTAAATAGGGTTCTTGATCATAATTCAAATTAAGATTTTTATTTGAATAATCGATTTTTAATAGAAAGTAAACGTAAATTGAATTTTTAATGAAAGAAATTATTTTAAACCTGATATTGAATACACGGATTTTTATTTAAATATCCCAAAAAAAACATGAAAGAAAACAATCTTTCATAAAAAGCAAGAGTACAGATATTTTTTCTAATTTCCATACTTATAAAGTATTTTATTATATTTCTTAGAAAGAAGATTTGATTTTAAAGAAAAATAATATATTTCAGCTAATTGATTAAAGTATAAAGAATTGCATTTGAGTATGATCTGGTTAAGGTATAACGTGAATGATTACATAATAAAATTAAAGGAAAGAGATTAGTAATCGTAATAGTGAAAAACAATTTAGTTTTTTTAAAGTTGGAATAATTGGGCAGGGACTAATAATAATTTTTTTTTAGAAAGAAATAAGGATTATTTTTATTTAAAACAATTACATATTTACTTTAATTATATGAATTGTATTGTATTATGCATAATAAAAGTGAAGTTTTTAGATTTGAACTGTCACAAATAATTAATAGCAAACATTAAGGAGTAAAGAGAATTATCAAAAATTACGATTTGGATTTTTGAAAGAAAAGAAATTATTCACTTTTGTTATGTCACGTATCTAATTAGGGATTTTAATTTTATTTTGAAAATTTTAGGTAATTTAAAAAAAAAAATTTGTATTGAGCATGTATTCATATTTCTAATTGAAATTGAGATAGAATAAAAAGTTAATTTTTCTTTCCAAACCTGAACGAAAAATTAACTTTCATTTTAAGGGGGAGGAAGTGTAATATAATGCCCGCTACTGTACCCACTTTTTAACAATATAGTAACATATTGTAAACTTATTGTTGAACACAACTGTATCGATTAATCTAGAAAACGAATAGTTAAAAGTGGAATAAAGAAGTCTTTTGATTAAATCGCTAAGTCAGCGAAACGTTAAAAATTGGAAATCGAACGATCAATGCGCGAGGCAAGGGGAATACCATGGCTAGCTTGGCTTGAGGCCCAGAGACGGGTCGATATAGATTCATTCCGTATTTAGATTTCGTGATATTCATTCCGTACTTAGATTCCGTACTTAGATTTTGTAATGTAATTCCATAGTTAGATTCGGTGTTGAGATACCGTAATGTAATGTTGTAAAGTACTTTTAAAAATGTAAAGTCATTTTGTGTAGTGTGTTGTGTATCCCTCCAGGAGAGAGGTAATATGTATTTCCTTCCCTAACAATATCTCTTTGTGTGTGTAGTCTGATCCGTGGACGCACTTTGATTTTTGATATAATGATTAATTTTCTGTAATTATTAAAAATTTGAGTAAATTTTATGAAAGAATGTTGTATCATACACGGATCAGTCTACTCACACACGTTTTAATTTCAATTAAGATTTTATATTGTATTTCTTACTATTGAAGCTTAAATTTCATTGTTTTAATATAATAACAAATTATTGAAGTTTCTGCTTTAAAAATAAATTCATGTTTTGCAATGTTCTACAATATTGTTCCCATTTCTAATAGTTCGCGCGAATGATTGTTTTGACGCTCGGTATAGGTATATACACAAATATATGATTTTTTGTAAACTATTTAATTTTAATATAATAAACCTTTATTTTATTGTTAACTGATAACAATTGTTTTATTTAGAAATTCGACTAATTATAGTACACGCTACCTTATATATCTTATAAGTATTCAAACATATTTATCCCTGTTTAGGCTTAATCTTTTACATATGGGGGTGTCGGTGGAGTAGTTCGAATCAACCACTGAAACCACCCCTTCCTTACAACCCCCAATATATTACATTTATGGTGGCACCAGTGGTATCTTAAGTCAACCACCCAGCCACCTACCTCCGTATTTTACAAATATGGTGGCGTCGGTGGAATAGTTCAAATCAATCACTGAAACCACCCTAATCTTTTACCTCATGTATTTTACATATGGTGGCCAGCGTTTGGGATTATCGAAAATACTCCCACATCGCTGCTTAGATGCTGGTGAATGTAAACCAGTCGAAATTCATTTTTCCCATTTAATTAATACAAATTCAAATGACCTCCCTATTTTTTTTTCAACTGTACCTTATACCATTGGAATAGGAAAATCAGTAAGGAATGGAAAGAAATTTTTCATAAAATTTAAACAACACAATACATTAATATGTTTTTTTTTGAAGTTAAATTTTATTGTAATTCTGGAAAATATAGTAAACGCGCTAATTCAAGATAAAATTAGTAAACGTGTTCGTTGTGAATTATTTTAAGGATAACCGTGTGAAAAAAAAAATTAGTATCATTTGTTAGTTACTTATGTGCAAAAAGATTAGTAAAATATTTATGTTTACCATGAGATTAAAAATTTTAAGTAAAGTTATTTTAACGGGAAATTGTATAGTTATATGTAGATACTGAGTTAGACAAACAAGGAATTTTGACTATTGGTATCGAATAGGATAAGGATTTAATCAAACATAATAGGGATTTAATTTAAAAGTCGGGATATGGTAAACAGATTTCAAATTGATAAAAATGCAAATATTAGTTTTAAAAAAAAAAAAAAAAAAAAATTTATAATCAAAATAGTTGAATAAACGGTAATCATCGTTAATGATGGAATTGTTAAAAAGTTAGGAACGTTTTCAAATCGCAATCAAATTAATCGAAGTTAGAATTGTAATAATGGGGGTCACATTTAAATTAAAAGGAAGTTTTTGTCCTGATTTTCTTTGTAGTCAGTTGAATTTGAAATAGACAGCCAAATCGTAAGCATTTTGGGAAAATATTTTTCAAGAAAAATTTGTTTGTAATCGACAAGTAAATTATCAAAACGAAGTAGTTATCGTTCATTTACTTTCTGCCCTAAGTAAGTTTTGCGTGATATAGTTTTGTCAAAAGAATAAGCCGTTTTATAATTATTATTAGAGGCTTGAAAATCGAAAAAATTATGCTGAAATAAAGAAAATAAGTATATAAAAGAAAAATTATTGTTAAGAAATGTTTCAATTAAAGTACATAATTGGCTAAGTATTTAACTTGATCAAATATAATTTTAATGTAAAAGTTTGGTTTCCTAAATACTTTATGCTGTTAGAAAATTCCCAATTTAGACAATTTTGCAATTGTGAGCTATTATCAGGATTATTGTTTTGAGGCACCATTGAATCGAATGAGTATTTCTGGACACAAACCATTAATAAACCTTCATAAGAATTAAGTACAACTATTATTATTATTATTCTAACATGAAGGTCATTTTAATAAGTTTATTTATTAATTTAATGATGGAAATGATTATGACTTACGAGATTCAATCTCCATGTATTAATAAGGGAATATGGATGTCATCAATACCTAATGTTCGATTGACTGATTCTGTACATAATCATCTAGTAAAAATTACAAAAACATCATTCAGAATTCCTCCTATAGAGAATATTTTTGATTTACAAGAAAAGACTCCTCTGATTATGGACCCAATATTCAAAGAACTTATAAATACAATAACTCTGATTGAGTCAACAACAATTTCAATCACACCAAAGGAAGAAAAACATCAAAAATCAAAAAGATTTCTAGATCATGGTTTGTTGCCTTTTATTGGATGGATTCAACAAAAATTATTTGGAATTTCCACTACCTCAGATCTTGATGATTTACGAATTACGTCAAATGATTTAAGTTCATTTGTTGATTCGATTCATTCACAAGTAGTGGATCAAAATTCTATAATTAAGCATCTAATTACAACCACCACTAATCTTAACTATCAAATAAACCTAACACAATACTCAATAAATGATTTAATAAGCAATCAGATGAAATTCACACAATACACTCAAGAGTTTGAAAACTCAATTAATAAACACTTCTCCTATTTAGAAAATGCATTTAGAATACTAATAAGTTATATCAATAATGGATTTATAATTCTCAATAAAAATCAAATTTTTCAGTTAACACTACGAATGTGTAAGACAGGTTATCTTGATGAAAGAGTTATTGATGAAATAACTTTAACCAAAATATTAAAAGAATTAAAAAGCAATTTAACCAAGAGTAATTATGACTTATCAATAGACATAGAAGAATTAAAACTTTATTATTGGCATAAACTTGTTCACTGTTTTGATATAGAAAATAAGATTTTAATAATAATGGCAATTCCCCTAATCAATTTGAATTTTAAATATGGATCTATAATGAAAATTAAAAAAATACCAATATTAATATCAAATGAATTCCATCATGTCGAAAATTTAGAAGAAGGATATTATTTAAGTATCAAAAAACATAATATATAAATTAAATGAATTTGATCATAATTGTATTGGAGATTCTAATAATGACTTATCTGGATGCTTGATAACTTTAAGAACACTGAATGCCATTGAAAGAAAATCATGTCCTTACTTATTAATAATGGGAAGCGGCATTGAAGAATTAAAGCAACAATGCAAATTAACAATTATAAGATCTGGAGTTCCAAAATGGATCCAATTAAATTCTTCAGATTGGTATTTAACAAAAGAATCAACTGATTTATCATTATTCAATTCACAATCAGGTTTTCAAGAGTTAATTAAAATAAACAATACAAATCACACACATATCATCCATTTAAATTGCAATGAAAAAATAATTGATTATACATATTTGGGAATTCAGAATAAATATCTATGCATCGATAAAAACTCCATGACAAGTATAAATCCTATTGTTGCTTTTCATTATATAAATTTAAGTAACATTATACTAACAAATAAAAATTTCATTCAACTACCAAAACTGGATTATCATCAACAATACTTAAACACGAGTCTTAATCCAATTGACTTTTCTCATGATTGGAAAATAATTAATGAGATTGAAAAGAAAAAGGATAAAAAAGCTCCCATCATTCATTGGTCATCTCCATACCATTCAATATGGAAATTCATATTGTGGTCTTTAATCGGATTTATAACATTAATAATTATAGTAATAATTTTAAGAAAAATCAGTCCTATTCTTGGATTTACTTTGGGAACAAAGTTTATTCCAATGACAATAGCAAACGCAAGTTATATCCAAACCCGAAATCCCAAGAACAAACCCATGACCCAGATCAATTAAAGAGGCTCAATGAAGTGGAAAAAGTGAATTAAGACTTAAATAATTGGACATTAAGTGTTATAGTTAAGATTAAAAAAAAAAAAATTTAAAAAAATTAGTACATAAGCGTATCTATGAAAATAATGTAGTTTTGGAAATGTTAACGGTGTTCCATTTTGAAGAAAAAGAATTTATGAATTGAAATATTTTAATTGGTAACTATTTTGATTGTTTGAAGTATTTGACAATTTCTGACGAAAATACGTACATAAATACGCTTACGAATGAATTTTGAATTATTTTAAGGATTTCAAAAAAGTATTAAATAATAGAGTAATTGAGTAGAAAAAATCATTTAAATAGGGTTCTTGATCATAATTCAAATTAAGATTTTTATTTGAATAATCGATTTTTAATAGAAAGTAAACGTAAATTGAATTTTTAATGAAAGAAATTATTTTAAACCTGATATTGAATACACGGATTTTTATTTAAATATCCCAAAAAAAACATGAAAGAAAACAATCTTTCATAAAAAGCAAGAGTACAGATATTTTTTCTAATTTCCATACTTATAAAGTATTTTATTATATTTCTTA